>CM075669.1:49415000-50665000 GCA_037962975.1 Clitoria ternatea
ATCTATGATTCAACATATTCAAGAAACTTGTGGCTTGCACGCTGGAAAATTACCACCAACAATCTTACGTGAAAATAATGCAGCTTGTATCTCCCAGTTAAAGGAAGGTTATTTTAAAGGAGATAGAACAAAGCATATTTCACCAAAAATTTTCTTTACTCATGATCTCATAAAGAATGGTGAAATAAATACCAGCAAGTTCGATCATGTAAGAATCTGGCAGATATCTTTACAAAATCATTACCAACCAAAGTCTTCGAGAAACTAGTACAGAAGATTAGTCTTCAACGCTTACATAAATGTTCTGATGAGGGGGAGAATTAAATACTTGTTCATTTAATTATTTAATTAGTTTGTAAAGAATGTTGTAATCTTTTTCCTTCACTAGGTTTTTATCCTACTAGGTTTTTCCTAGTAAGGTTTTAACAAGGCACATTCTAAAATATGGATATCCAAGGGGGAGTATTATGAATATTTTAGTAAATAGTGGATGTCCATTAGCCCATAAATTGGACTCATTTCCTTCACTAAGAAACAGATACATTCACTCTATTTTCCTCTAAACTCTCTTGTTACTCTCTTTCTAAATCCTTAGCTCTCTTTTTAATCTTCATTTGTTATTTTTGTTTCCAATTATCAAGTATTTCATAACATATTTTTATTTGTTTCCTCTTTGAGTTTTGATGGCCTTAATAAACATGCGATGCCTAACTTTTTCCAGGCTCAAACCACTAGACGACACCAATTATATGCGGTGGTCTCTAAAATAGCTCATATTTTCTAGTAGTATAAGATTAGTCATGTTTTGTTCAAAGACCCATCTGTCATTCCTAGTGGCAATGATGTTCACCCCAAAGTTCTTCAAAAAGCAACCACTATTTTGGAGGCTTATGAAAAATATAACAACTTGGTACATGGTCATATTCGTGCTTATATGACTAATAAATTGTTTGAGTTTTTTTCTTGGATAAATCTACCAAATTTATTTAGGAATAATAGTAGAAAAAATATAAAGGAGGACAAAGAGATCATTGTTGTGTAGTTGAAGCAAACTTGGTGGACAATATAGCTAAATGGATCTTAATGCATGAGTCATTAGACATATCTATGTAACAAAGGAGCCCGTTCCAAGAATTTGAAGGTGCAACCAATGGTAACATAGTCTATATGGGTACTTATGC
Source organism: Clitoria ternatea (assembly GCA_037962975.1). Taxonomy (NCBI): domain Eukaryota; kingdom Viridiplantae; phylum Streptophyta; class Magnoliopsida; order Fabales; family Fabaceae; genus Clitoria; species Clitoria ternatea. The sequence continues at coordinate 49,416,182 of CM075669.1, forward strand.
AAATGCTAGAGTATATGGTAAAGGAAAAACTCTTCTCAAATTAACTTTTGGTAAAAAAAAAGCTCTAGCTTTATTATGTCCTTTTTATGTGTAGAAATCTGGTTTCTAGTTCTTTGCTTAATAAGGCAGGATAGTCTTACAGTATGACAAAATAGTTATCATAAAAAATGGGAGTTTTATAGGGAAACGTTATCTGAATGGTGGTTTGCTTATGTTGAACACTACAAATAATAATATTGTTTCTATTATTTATGTTATGGAGTCTATTGATGTTTGACATGGTATACTAGAACATAATCATACATCTAAAAATGCTTAAATCAATGATCCTTTTACCATCCCTTTCTGAAGTTGTTGATTTTAAATGTCCAGTTTGTTAAGCAAAATACAAAATAAACTTTTTAAATTAGTGGTTACGAGACAAACTAAACTTTTAAAATTAATAGACTTAGACTTGGATGGTTTTAAAAGTTCTATAAATAGAGGTGGTAAAAAAAACTTATGTTACATTTGTAGATGATTTCTTATGATATACTAAAGTCTCTGTTAAAATCTAAAAATAACTAAATCAATGTTTATAAGATGTAAAACTAAAGTGGAAAATTAATTAAACTAGAAAATAAAAAGGTTAAGATCTGATAAGGGTGGTGAAAATAACACCATTAGCCTTAAATATTTCTATGAAAGAATTGGGATTATCCACAAGTTTATTATACACCTTATTCATCCCAACCAAATGGTATTGCAAAATGGAAAAATGGAACTTTAAAAAACATGATGAAAAGTTACGTTGATTAGTTTTGGTATTGCCTAACAATATATGGGGGAAACTATTTTAAGTGCTTGTTATATCGTTAATAAGATCCTTCATAAACATTTGGGTAAAACCCTTTTGTGAAATATGAAAAAGGTATTTCCCTAATTTGAATTTCTTTTAAGTGTAAGGGTGTTTAGTCAAAGTTAGAATATCATATTTTAATAGATCAAACATTGGTGTAAAAATTGTTAATGTTGTTTTTATTGGATATACTCATAATAATGTTAGTTGTAGGTTTCTTTGCTCGACTAATAATATTATTATTGAATCTAGAGATGTTGAGTTTTTTGAAAATATCTTTCCTTATATCTTTGTCTTTGAATGTTAATGCTTCTAGTTCTAAAATGATATCATTTATCATTAATACTATTGAAACCTATAATTTAATTAATGACCAAGCACCGTTTGTGTTATGAGTTTACTAGACCTAAAATATATACAAGTCTTTAACTTAAGGACTATATATAAACACAACATATAAATAATTATAAAATATAGTAATCTTGGCATAGTAAATTGTATGTAAAAGAAGTAAAAGGATAAATATAGCCTCTACAAGTGCATGAGTTTTATCATGCAATAAAAATATCGATCCCACAAGGACTGCATCACTTAGCTCCAGTTTGTTCTTGAGCTTTACTTTAAGCAATCATAAAAGAGGTTAATTTTAATAAATTAAAAGAAGAACCAAACCAAAACATGCCAAAACAATTAAGCATAACACAATTTATGATAAATGAAATAAGGATAAAAAATCTCTTAAGAGTTTTGTTTGTCCCAATTATGAGACCTAGTTGGTTAATAATTTAGTATTCACTTTTAATGGAGTCATTTTTCTTAAGGCCACTTACCAATATATATGGTTGAGGTTCATTACATTTTGAATTCAAGTTGTTAGGGTCATATCTATTGATATCTAGGTAATTATCAAAATTGATTCTTAAGTGTCACAAGTCCAAAAGAAAAGCATTAGAGCGTAAGTATAAAGAAACTTAAAATAACTCTTTCATTAATATTAAATCCCAAAAGAATAAGTCACATAGTTTCTTATTGGGACTATATCCCTAAAATTGAAAACAATTACTCGTTCATGATGGTGTAAGCCAGAAAGCACTTAGGACCACTCATCATCATGAAAGAGCCAAAACAATGAAAAAGAAAGGAAAAACTAACCATTGTCTCTTAAGAAAAAAGAAGAACCTATGGTGACTCCTTCATGATCGTCAAAGCATAAAACCCTAAATTAAAATAAAAAATTCTATAACCTAAAGTATCTAACCCCAAGCTAGGTCAAAATTGACTAACTAAAACTGACTTACCAACTACAATTAGGCTTATACCTAGAAAGAAAACAATAAGAACAAAATATGATGGCTAATGTGATTCCATCTCTACACAAAGAGCCCATGGTCTAGTTATGGAGTTCACCTGATGGTCTAAACTTCATTCTCTTGCCTCCTTTGACCCATTGAATTCAGTTAGTGGATCTTCTTGACTCTGAAGCTCCTTGGTCTTTAGAATTTTCCCTCTTTGGATCCAAATTGGGTTATTTTTAAATAATTTTCCTACAAAACATAAAAACCAAGAATAGACAGGGAAAAACTCAAAAAGAACCAAAAAATAAATAAATAATAAGATAAATCTTAATTTAAATACTAAAAATCCTAAGAAAAATAGACCCTAAGTGTAACATCCCGAATTTTATAAAAATGAATAAATATGTGGAATAAATATTGAATAAATATAAATGGACTAATGAGTGTCCCAAAAATATTGGAATGATTAAATTGAGATTTATTATGGATATTTATAATTTATTGAGCTTATGTAAGATAAAATTTTACCCGATTGGAATATGGGTGTCGGACCAAGTATCTCCGATTGAGATGCCATTGGTCAGGGCTATTAAGAATATTATTGGGAATCTGAATCTGTATTCGGAATAATTTTTTGGATTTAGTATTGAGCCCGAACTGTGAGCCTGTTTGTTATAAAATGGTGAAATTTTAATGTGAAGTCAAATATTAAAACATAAACTCTCTTTCCTCCCTTCACTTTCACGTTGGTTTCCACTCTCTTTGGGCAAACACTCTCTTCTTCTACTTTCCTCATTCATTTCTCCTTTTTCTTCCGTTCTCCAAAAATCCAAATGTGGTGTGCCCCTCCTCTTTCTTCCATTTTGGTTGCTTTAAGTTTGAAGGAGATAACAATGGTGGTATGGAGCTCTCCTTCTCCCCCTCTATTTTCGTGCTCTCTCTCCCTTTCTTGGAAGCTCATGGCCAACTCTTGGTTGAGGTAAGTTCCTCATCATTTTTATGAGCTTTATGCCCTAGGTTTTGGGTTCTTGGTATTTGGGGGAGTATTTATTGTATATGGGTTGTTGGGAGAGCATTAATGTGGAAACCCTAAGGTGGGGTGGCTTAAATGTGAGCCTTTAAGAGCATTTGATAGGGTACCTAAAATTTATGTTGGAAGGTGATGAGAAATAAATGGCTATTAATGAGTGTTGTTGGGTTTTAGTGAAACCCTAACTCTAATAAATTGGGGAAAGTGTGAAATGTGAATAGAATATAGGTTTAATGATATTGGAGAATGATATTAATGAAGAAAGATGGCCATTCGTGGTGATTAATGAGTATTGGTAATGGTTGTTGGGTTTTGATAGGAACCCTAGCCCTAAGAATTTAGGGAAATAGATATAATATAGCTTGAAAGGTTGAATTGAATGTAATGGGTGATATTTAATATGTGTGTTGTTAATCATAATGATGAATAATGGTGAACATTGGAGATAACCCTTAATGGTAGAATTAATGGAATATACATATTGGTTGGTAAATTGATAGGCCATGATTTGTGTCATTAGAGTTTTATAACTAAGGATGGTTTAAGAGAAGCAAGGACGAATTGATTGAGCTTTAAATGATAATGAGGATATTTGAAGAGTTGAGGTGAATTGGGAATACATCATGTAATGGAGGAGATGATGATGATGTTGGGTTTAGTTAGCCTTTAAGATCTAGAGGATCTTGGCTTTGGGAAAGGAATTCCCGAAGCCTAACACAATTGTATAAGTTGGTGTTTAACGAGTTTAGGACTTGATATTAGGCTTTATGATAAGCTAGCAAGTGTTTGAAAGTATGATGGTTATTGATTATGTAAATATACTTGTATATGGTATGTAGATCGTATTCCGGGTGATGCGATGGAGCATTCGAAGCATTGGAACCATTTCGGCTCTTCCCTCGAGGTAGGAGAGGAGTTAACATTCAAATTGCATGAGTAAATTGAGAGTGATTTGATGTCTGTGTTAAATACTGCCTTGCCATATAGTTATTGAGATGTTTGGAATGGCAAGTTGATGGTTATTGCGGATAATGTATGAGAATATGTTTGTTAAAGATGATAAGTATGATTTCAATGTGAATAATAAGTTTGGAATAAAAATCTATAAGTATGAATGTGTGAACAGGTTGTATATACCTTTTATGATGTGTATGAAATGTTGGATATGTCCAAATTTGGCTTATAATGAGATTTCATATGAAGGACTGTGTAAATTTTCATTTTCTGCCTAAGTTCTGGTATTCTCGCTCAAGCGAGATGGATTCTCGCTCAAGCGAGAATCCCCTGTCTCGATATTATGGCCTCTAGGCCAATTTCGCCCAGGCGAGCGAGTATTCCACTCGAGCGAGTTGAGTGTAATGTGATCAGGTGAGATTCTGGACAAATCTCGCTCAAGCGGGCGTGGCCGCGCTTGAGCAAACGAAAGAGATGAGTCAGTTTTAGAATGATTTGCCGAGTGAAAGACCGATCAAGAGATGAGTCAGTTTTAGAATAATTTGCCGAGTGAAAGACCGATCAGGAGATGAGTCGGTTTGGAATAATTTGCCGAGTGAAAGATCGAGCGAGAGATGAGTCGGTCCTGGAATAATTTAGACGAGTGAAAGACCGAACGAGAGAGGAATCGGTTCTGGAATAAGTTCACCGAGTGAAAAACCGAGTGTTAGGAAGCCTCGCCGAGTGAGCGAGTGTGGAAGGGGAAGGATGGCCTCTGGTCGGATTTCGCTTAAGCGAGTGGGTGCCTCGCTCAAGCGAGTGTTAGTGGGATTTGTTACTGGACAATTCTCGCCCGAGCGAGTGGCTAGTTGAAGGGAGCCTCGCTCGAGCGAATGCTTGAGGAAATAGATACTGGCGTGATTACGCCTGAGCAAGCAAAGGCGCTCAAGCGAGATGGACGTGTCTCGCTCAAGCGAGTGGGGCTCTCGCTTGAGCGAGTGACCCCTGATGGAATTTTATTCCTTAATTCTCAGCTTTAACGGTGTTGGGCCTTTTCCCCTTATCTTGGGTAATACTTGAGGGAATGTATGGAGATATATATATATATATATATATATATATATATATATATGCCTATAACATAATTGGGTGGTGATGGATAACGATTGAGATATTGAGAAAATTTGTTTATACCCATAATATGCATAATGTGAAACAGGAATCTTAACCACCAAGAATGAAGTGTGTGGGAACAATGTTAAGGGTTTGATGTTGAGTTATGAGATAGTACTTTTGAGTGATTACGAACCCTTCATGGGAATGATTGAATAGCAAGAATAACCGATAAATCAGAGATGACAATTATAATGGGTAATAACGAATGACGTTGCGGATCATTTCCTTGAGTAAAGGATGATCGTTATTATTGATGATTTTGTGGTAAAACCATTGTGGTTGAATATGGATATTGATTTGCTATATGATGTGAAATATAAAAATGTATTGTGTTGAGATGTAAAGTCAAGAACATGATTGTATTGGGCATAAGAGTAATTGCCATATGTGGAATGATGAATATGCCTTGAATAATTCTAAGTGTGGATTAATATTATGATGCTTGCTATGCCTTTGATATCCATGTGTGAATTGTTATGAATGATGTTTGTGGCCATTGAGATGTCAATTATATGGATGATGTGCCTTGAGGGGCTTTGTAAATGATTATAAATAATTATTGAAATGCCAAATTAATTATATCCCTAATTAAGAGGGTGAGATATCCTTGCGAGGTTGTTGGGCATATGCATTATTGCATTTTGCATTCATGGCATGGCATAGCATTGATACTTTGTGGTTGCGATCACAGTGATGAAAGATCCTGCGGGATTCTATGAAGGGAGTACCCCTTGCGAGGCGGGAAACCAACGTGAAAATGATATGATATTGTGCCGGTGGTTGCGATCACCTGGTTGTGGAATATGAAAGGCCCTGCGGGGACCATTGTATGATGATGAGCCAGTGGTTGCGATCACTTGGTATTTGATATGAAAAAGGGTTTACGAGCACCTATGATGCCCATGGTTACGATCATGAGGCGGGCGTACCCCTTGCGAGGCGGGAAACCAATGATTATGAATGATTGATTATGGTGGTTGCGATCACCCGTTGGTATGAAATCGGATCCGTTGCATCTGCATTAAACAGTTGACATGTGCATTAGCCATAAGAGCATGACATTTGAGATGGGATGACCACAAGTGATGAGAAACCCTTTACGAGGAGGAATTGAGTGAAGCCTTAATGAATTGATGATGATAAATTGTGAATGCCCTTGTTGATAAGTGGCAAAGTGATTGTGTAGGTGATTGTGTATGTGCTTGTGCTTGTTTATAATATGAATTACGTTTCATGAGGCTTGTATGCCTATTATAATAATGAGATGATAAATGAATCATAATTTTATGATTTTGTAGCAAAGCACACATGACGTTGTATGCATATACACATGATCACAATATATATATTATTCGTCATTTTGAATGTATAACTCACTCTCCCATGTGGTCTCCTTTTTAGCATTGTGATGTAGGTTGTCATGGGATGAGTTCGGATTTTAAATTGAAGCTTTGGTAAAGGTAAATAGTGGTAATGGAAGTGCCTTGGCCGGCATCATTTATGAGTTCTTATGTAATGAACGAATTGGTTATGAGAATATAGATGATTTAGAGATTTTGGATATGTATAAGGTAATCCTTTGAATTTATGGATGGTGAATATATATGTAGAATGTAAGAGATGATTTGATGTGTATTAGAAGGATTGAAATTGAATGATGTTCATTGATGATTAAGATAGTCAGGAGAATATCCCCGAATGTATATGTATACATATATATATATATAATTATGTCTTAGGCAATGCATGTGTATATTGTGAGTGAATTAGACGGGCTTGTTTTATTAGGCTTATGTCGGGTTTTTGCATGCTTTGCCGAGCCTTTTCTCATATCGTCATATATGGGACTAGGCGTTTGCCCGGTATACACATTCTTCTTCCGCTGTATACTCTATTATTTTGTATACCGTTATGGGCATTTTATTTATCGATCCAGCTTTAATCTATTAAATTGTATGCTTCGGTTTTCTATGGTTCGGGTTTCGGTGTGACACCGGTATTATCTTGGAACACGAAAAATTTACTCCCATTTTATTAATCTTTATGTTGATCACATCGGGATCTGAGTCTGGAAAAATCGGGGTGTTACACTAAGAATATACATTTTGGGAATTCATCAAAAACCTCAAGCTAAATGTTTACTTGTCCCCTAAAAATAACACTAAGGAAAAAGAAAAAATGCATGGACAAAATGCTGAGAGGATGCAGAATGAAAATAGATCCTAAAACTAAAAGTAAAATAAATAAAATGATAAGAGAAAATGGACTCATCTAAATTATCCAAAGCAAATATAATAAAATATGACTAAAGCTCATCATGAGAAAAATACTAGATAATATAATTTCACATGACGATGGCCACAAAAGTACTCCCTAACTGTACTAAGGGTGTTGGGACTAGAGTTTACATCCTAACTAAACAAGGGACCTAATTCTCTATCATAGAGAAACATCTCTTAGGTTTCTGTTAGAAGGTACATACCAACTAACATGGCTCTTTCACTCAAGTACGTAGCATATTGCCACCCTAGGTCTCAAAAGACCCTATTTCGCCCCTAGTAACTTATTGGTTTCAAAGAGTACACTTAAGTGCTAAATAAATAAGTAACTAGGTCTCAAAGGGTTTTAGTGATCTTAGAAGGGAGAAGAGAATAAAACAATTTTTTCTATTCAAAATTATCTCTTTTTCTCTTTTTTCTATTCTTTTTTGTTTATATTTTTGATATGCTAAGAAAAGATCCTAACAGTGCTTCTCCAATAACCCAAAACTAACAAGTGTCAACAATGATCCCCGAGATTAGAAGCACTAGGACTTTGTTTCTTACTCCCCTCCCCACTTAGACTAAAACATATAATCTAACTAGTGTGTGTGCATGTATGAAGGGGAAAGACTTTGATAGTCATAAATTCAATGATATTATAAAGCTATGCCAAAGTCCTAAAATATTTTGATATTACGTTTTAATATACTTTAAGGAAGGCAAAAATCTAATGCATGAATATAGTATGATGCATGGTCATGAAAAAAATCAATTAAAGATAAATAAAATGGAATATAAAATTAATAAAAATACATGATAAAATAGAATGTTTAAGATGGACTTAAAAATAAAAATAAAGTAAAAATATGATCCTAACTTGTGACTATATGCAACCTAAACTACATGCATAAATTCAATGTACAGGAAATAACAAATCATGTGAGAACATTTCCTAAATAACCTCAAGCTAAAACTTTGCACTATCCTTAGTGCAACAAATAAAGACAAAACAAGAGAAAGAGGGAAAGGACTCACTTGGTCACTCGAGTGGTGAAAAATGACCTTGGGACAAATGCTAGTCATACATAGCATCAACCCTTTGGCTCATAATGTCAATTCGATTGCCTTTTCTAACATGCTCAACCTATATCTAAAACAAAATCTAATACATATTAGACATATAAAACCCCATCAAACCGAAGTTCGAAGGTACCTCATCAACATATGATACCTCATCGGGCATCTCAAGATAAATAGGCCCAGTCTTAAGGATTTCCTCATCAATAACATCCCTGAGTGTAAAATTAGTCTTCCCCTAAATTCTAGTAAACTTAGGGTAAGGCAAACACATATCAGTCTTCCTTATCAACCTTTTGTTTCATATCTAGAGCCAACATTTCTAATGGTTAATACTCTTACAAACTCTCTAATATTGTTCAACATCATATACCTTAGCCTTAATACTAAGGTCTAGACCACTATGTCAAAAATGGGTGTCAAGAGGTCAACAATAATGATGATGCTTGAAAAGACCTTTCTAGTTATCATTATTTACTTGGTCAATATATACTGAGAATTAATTATCTCACCCTCCATCATGTAATAGAGGATGTGAAACTCATATTGATGCACAGCATGACAACTACCACCCTTACTAAAAAAGTATGTGCCATTAGTCTAAGCACATATTTAAACATAAAGTTATAAATTGGGGTCGCTTTCATAGTGGAAGGATAACAAGAATCCTCCTTTTTTTCCATACCTTACCATACCTTTTTTTCCTAAAACTTTTAGGAGGAACACTCCACCTACAGGGAACCTAAAAATTTTACAAAATTGGGTTTGAGTGAGAAGGTGATCCTTATTGTTCATCCTAAACAAAGCCTTTCACTTTGCTACTTGAATATACCAATGTTCATAGGCATACAAACACTCCCATGAGCTGGTTGTGGTATGCCCATAGTAAGCTACGATGCAAGTGAAATCGGCAGGAATAATTCCACGGCCAGCCCATGGAACCCTATGTTTGAACTTCACAGTTAGGCTTTTCCTACTACGTCCAGGTCATGACGATTCCAGATTTTAAGATTTTTCATTTCACGGGCATGGAAGCTTCCTATGGATAGATCATGGAGTTTATGTTAAAGTGACATGCCTAAACTCCTTCTGGCATGCCTCATGTGTTGAATTCACCTATTTAGCTCCAAATGGGCTTTTCCAGGTCTATTTCCTTCACTAAAAACTTGATTTTTATGGATTCAGCTTCTACTTTTTATTTTTATTTTTATTTTTATTTTTATTTGCACATTAACACATAAAATAAAAAGTTCTAAAACACATAATCATGTATTGAAAATGACTCAAATAAAACAAGAGAAACATTGGGTTGCCTTCCAACAAGCGCTAATTTAATATCTAGGCTAGACTTTTGAACACTAGGTGCCAATGGTATCATAGTTCTGAGAGGAATGAATCCCTTACCTTCATAGACCCTTAGCTTTTTATGTTCACACAAAACTTACCTAAATCCTTATGCTATACTTGAGTAGCTTTATGGTGAAATAACATTTTCCTTACTTGAAAAGGTCTTACTCAGTTATCTTTGCCTTTATCCATAAGCACTAGGATGCCTACCTTCAAACTAATAGCATCAAGTTTAGCGCCCTGTGATGTTAGGCCTTTCACTTTACATTCAAGGATAAGCTTCTTTAAGCTTCCATTCATGAGTCTTTTGCAAAGACACTTAAAACCAAGCTTAGGGTGGTATAACTTCCTTTTTCACCTTTTCTCCTTCCTTGAGGTGCCAACACCAAGCTTGTCTTTTCTCTCTTCCCCGTCAATATCCATTTGATCATCATCATAGATTCAACACAATAAATAATTTCCTTTTAATAAGGTTCATTAGTATCTTGCAGGCCAAACTCAATTTCATCCCTACCCACTAGGCTATAGTAGAGGCTTGTTTGGCCAATTATGTCTACATCATCTTATTATGGGTGGGGATGGAATTCTACTATGTTTGCAATTCAGAAGCATTGTTGGTTATTGAATCTTTGTGCATCCTTAATTCATTGTTAGTGTTTTCTTTAGAAGCCACAAAACTCCAAATGACCTTTTCCAGTCTATCCAGCTTTGATTTATGTTTTCTTTAAAGGAACCTAGGTGGTGCCTTATTGTTGTTTCCATTGCCACCCAACCCGTCTTATGGTTGATTGTTCAAGTAAGAGAAATTAGGATGATTTTTCCACCCCAGATTATAGGTCTAGGAGTACAAGTTTCCTTGTTGCTTTGACTAGTAAAACAAGTTATGGGTGGCATGCACCTGTTCCTTCCTTGATCCCTTAGGACTCTCTTGGATCATCTTGCAAGTAGCCCCATATACCCAAGCATTTCCGTAAAACTCACAAATAAAAAAAGGTTAGTAGCACCTATTGCATGATTCAAGTTCATGTTATCAAAACAAGATGTCAAAGCATTCTACTTAGCAGCTAAGAAATCAAAAGCATGAATCTCATGCTTACCTGGAGTTTTGCCACCATAACCTCTATTTTAGGCCAATATCCATGGCTAGTCGTCATGCTTCTAATCAGATCATAACTTTTATCCACCGCCTTTGTAGAAAAATCACCACCTGTAGCTGTATCTGAAGTGATACAGGTAATATTATCTAAAGCATGATACAAAGTATACACTATTACCCATTTTTGCAGACTGTGGTGAGGGAACTTCCTCAATAAGTCCTAATACCTCTCCTAAGCCTTAAATAAGGATTCGTCATCCTTTTGCACAAAGCTAGTGATCTAAGTTATGTAGGTGATGGTCTTGTTATGCAGGAAGAAGTGGTTTGAAAACCATGAAGATAGTTGCACCTAAGTAGTAATGGAGTCTCCTGGCAAAGGGTTTACCGCACCTTGTCCTTTGCAATGTGGTTCGGTTCAATTTTGAAACAAAAAACGAGCCGAACCACATAAGAAAATGTGCAGTTTGGTTTAGTTCAGTTGAAATGAAATACAAAAGTCAAACCAAACCATTGCGGTTTAGATTAGTTCGGGATGACGGTTTAAACTTTCGATTTAAATATCAAACACTATGACATTAGTGTAATAAATACAAATTATAAAGTCAATTTTATAAGTTATAAGAGATAAAATATATTTAATTGCAGTTTGATTTGGTTTAGTTTGGTTTGGTTTTGTTCTATGAATGAAAACAACATGATGAACTAAATCATGTCTAGAAGTGTGATATTTTACCATTGCAATTATAGTTAATGCGGTTAATAATTTTCGTAACTTTTTGATTGAATTTTATAAGAAATGTTAGCAGCGTGTAAATAGCTTCTTACCCAAAAGATTAGTAAAAACATGACGCCATCGCACCATTAAAAGAAAACAACAATTGTCCAATTCTACGTTTGAAATTGACGCAATCGTGTAATCAGTTGAATTCTCCAGATAATTTTTCGATAATTTTGAAATAAGGTTTTGACGTTTTGTAAGTATTACCTAAGCATATGGTGGCCCAGCTATTGTAAAAAAGAAAATATTGTAAGAGTAAGCAAGTTTTCTTTACGCACCACAGTTCAATAAGATGGACCAATCTCAAAGTGGCACGAATTTATAAAGTGAAGGGCAAGAACTTTAAACTTTTGAGTATTATTGTAAGTGCTTGGTTGGTTAAAACATGGAAGGGAGCTTGACCTACCAAAGATACAATTTAACGGATGACAGGGATGGCTGAACATAGTTCAATGCTTGCTTATATTTAATTATAAAAATTGAGTTGTATCGAATAAGTAATTTAATAAATATCATTAATTTGATAAATTATTCTAGATGTTTTTAAACTGTAAATTGATTAAAATATTATTTCTAGTCAATTCTAATAGAGAAATTTTAACTGAAATTAAATAAACTATCAATGTCTATTTGATAGTGAATGATGAAAAATAAAGTTGTAAAAATAAAATTCTGTGATTAATATTATTGTTATCAAAACAAAATCCGTCCAGTTAGTTTGACTGGTTGAACTGTGAACTGATCAGGTGTCTTGTCCGCGTTAATTCTTTATAATTAATGAGCAATTCAACCATGGTTCAACTCTAGTTTTATTATGATTCATTTGAACCGATATCTTTACAGGTTTGATAACCGGTCTGATTTAAAAAAATGGTTAATATATACGTCATTTTAAATTCCTTAGATTATTGATCTATTCCAATCCTAATAGAGAAATTTTAACTGAAATTAAATAAACTATCAATGTCTATTTGATATCTAGGGATGAAAAATAGAGTTGTAAAAATAAAATTCTATGAATAATATCATTGTTATCAAAACAAAATTTGTCTAGTCAGTTTGACTAGTTGAACTATGAACTGATCATGTGTCTTGTCCAGGTCAATTCTTTATAATTAATGAGCAATTCAACTATGGTTCGACTTTGGTTATATTATGATTCGTTTGAACCGATATCTTTACTGGTTCAATGATCGGTCTGATTTCAATGATCGGTCTGATTTTAAAAAATATTTAATATATATGTTGTTTTAAATTAATTTTACTTTATTTAATTCACGAATTTAAAAATAATTTTTGACTGCGTAGTTGGAATTTCTAAAAATCCCCTCAAAAACCTGTGAGAGCCTAGCTCTGTTGAAAAATACACTAATAAATGGCAGCTTGATAAAGTCTGCATATCAAGCTAATAAAAATAAATAATTGTCGGACTTAAACATTTTTTGAATCCAAAATAAATTTAATTTTCTTTACTTAATATGTCATAACTTTGTTATCGAATAAATAAAGTAAATCCAATTTAGATTGGGTAATCCATTTTTACTGTTCTAATTGGAATACAGAATAAAATTCCTTAGATTACTGATCTATTCCAACTATATAAATTCCCCCACTTAAGATTTTGACTTTTGAATACCCAGCAAGAGTTTGTCACCCAACAATTGTCTCATACAATTTTTCTGTCTGGCTACAGAAAATCAGTGAATTATAGCTCGTAGGATAAGGGGGGAAAGGGAGAGGAATGTCGAAACACGTTTCCTTCTAGTCGTTGATTTTCAGTAACATGATAACATCCTTTCCTTCTAGCAGTTTTTAAAATATAAATAGTTATGACGGAGGATAATTCCTCGTTCTACTAAGGCAGAGAATACCTCCAAAATACCCTACATTTTCTTCATTCCAAGGATGACGATTCAAACCTACGACTTAATAATTTATTAATTAGATTTATCATTTATCACTTTTTTTTAAAGAATGAAGACTTTTTTAGATACTTACAACAACTCACATTTTATACTCAATTAATTGAGCTAAATATATTTGATCCGGACTAGATATACTAGTACCCCAACACCGAGCCCATTGGGAAACTCAAAACAAAACACATGGAGGCCCACAATAGAGGAAAGGTCAAGCCGACATCAAAACATGCACCATGGGTCTCGGAACCCCTGAGCTTATAACCCTTAAAGTTGGCATGATTGGCACGTCACCCCCTATCAACTTGACACGATCATGATTGCCTCTAACAACCTCTATGCCTATAAATACGGACAATATTTATTGCGTAGGTATGTTCATTTTATTTCCTCACCTAAAATTTATGAGCTCTCACATACACCATCGATATACCTTGATATACCTTGACTTTAGTATTAGAAAAGCCTTACGTGATCTACCCCTATCAGGTTCCTTAGGCCCTTTCGCAAGTACGCCCACTCAAAATTAAGAATATACCCTATCAACAGAGGACAAACATCGGCAACAATCATTTGGTGACCCCACTGGGGAATATTAAAGTTATTCCATTCTCATGGATCAAGACCATCTCAGAGACTGTTCCCCTACACTAGATGGACACGTTTACACAATGGAAACCTTTACCTCTTATAGACCATCTTCACGGTGCCTAGAGGCACAACAATGTCTTACCATGGGAGAACCTTCTACCCTATCGAGGGATGAAAGAGATGCCATCATGAAAGATCTACAGTGCCAGCTAGCCATAGCTACCAGGAAAGTGTATTTCCATAATGAGCCAAACACGAGGGTTCACTATGCACTCCCCTCTGATTATGAGGAAAGTTTCGACTCGACATATGAGCCATCATGGGAGGTCACGTCATACTATGACGAGCCACCATGAGCACTCTGGCACCTAAGGTGTAACACCCTAGTTTTTAGGGCAGACCTTTGAGGCCTTGGACCCATAAGGTCAAAGTGTGCTATATGTTGCTGTCAAAAATTTAGACTTCGACTGATCCTATACCCAAAATTGTGTGTGGCAGAGATAACCCGAGACTCCCAAGAGCCAGGGTAACCCTTTGGAGAAGTTATTTGGGCTAGAATAATATAATTAATACATGAATGCCACTAGGAAAAAGAGTTTCTTCGAAAACACGAACCAAATACTCGATTGCTCTCGCTTTGAGTCGGTGCTTGTGGCACCCCGATTCTCTGGATCTAAATCCTAATGTAAACACCAATAATTCAATGAAAATACGAATAAGTTTTTCGCGTTTTAAAATCTCATAACAAGTAACTTACATTGAGACTTAAACCACGAAAAACCGGAGGTCACAATTTAAAGAAATAAAAAGAGAAGTGGATCGAAGAAAAGAGCTCTTAAATGTATACATGAAAAATAATTATACAGCAGAAGAAAAGAATATGTATACAAGACACCATCTCTTCCCATCTATGAAGATATGAGAAAATATCCAAAACAATGAAGAAAAGTCAAGAATTTCAATCCTGATAATCTCGCTTAAGCAAGAATTTTCTCACTTGAGCGAGACCCTACCTCTCGCTTGAGCGAGCAAAGACTTGCTTGTGCGAGCAAGATCCAGAAAGCAACACTTGGGTTTTCGCTCAATCGAGCACACCCTCGCATGAGGGTGATTCTTCCATAATCAGACCCTCAAATTTTCGCTTGAGCGAGACAACTCTCGCTTGAGCAAAAATATCACAGAATCAAAACATTGCATTCTCGCTTAAGTGAGACACCTCTTGGTTGAGCGAGAATCTCATAGAACCACACCCGTGCCTTTCACTCAAGCGAGGCTTGAGCGAGCAACAAGTGAAATCAATCCTCTGGCCCTTGCTTGAGCAAAAGTACTATTTCTTGAGCGAGAATGGTCTAGAGATCATAACACTGATGCAACAACACTTTTGCTTGAGCGAGATTTCTCTCGCTGAAGCGAGATTGTCAGATGTTAGAATTTGAATACTATTCACACAATACTTATAATGCCAATCATAATGCCATTCCCATTAACCCATGCCCCAAAATCAAATACCAAACTTACATAAACCGTATCACATAATTAAACATATTTGGGCATAAGAATCATCATCAACATTTATTCCATGATTATGTTTAACAAGGTCCTTGCCATCAAATAGGTAATCAATTTCACACCTTTACAATAGGCGTCATCATTTACAAACACATGTCCATAGATCAATTCCTCAAAAGAATAGGGTAATGTTTACTAGATGAATTAAGCCATATACACTATGTTATAAACAAAATCATGAATCATATACATCGCCTATATTTTAATCGTTTCTTGGCCAAGGCATTCGCTTACAACTATTTTACCTTCCTCTAAAAATACTTCAATTTCCAAAAGATCATCTCCACCCCATGATAGTCCTGCATCACATTACTTAAGAAGAGATAACTTGGGAGAGTGAGTTATCATATTTGAAATGATGAAAACAAAAACATTTGTGATCATGTGTATATGTATATAAACCATTATGTGCTTTGCAACACAAGCACTAAAACATAATCAAAATCATCATTCCATCACAATAAGCATACATAGCCAACATATACACATCTCATCATTAATTCTCATTGCCACCCAATATGGGTTATTGTAATTCGTTCATGGCCTTTATCATAGAGTTTTCATCATTAATAATTTTGTCTCTTCTTAAGGTTTCACCCTTCCATCAATCATCACCATTCCAATATCTCAACCTCATTCCGACATATCTCTACGTTATATGAAAATGCTCTTAAGCCACTACTAGAAAAATGACTAATAGCTACACACCAATAGCGACCGCCGAACACCGTCGCTAATCAGTGACCGAATTAGCGACTGCCACAAGAAAAGAGACCTTGAATATGAAAATAGTGACCATATTAGCGACCAAATATATGCCGTCGCTGAATTTGGCAAATAACCATCACTAACACCGTCACTACATCATACCCCGTCCCTGACACGGTCGCTAAAGTTATTTCCCTCCATTTTTTTGGTTTCCCTCCAAGTTATATATGGCGCCAAGTGATAGCGACGGTGACACTGCAGTCGCTATGTCTTCGGACAAAGCAGCGACGTGGACATGCCGTCGCTATGAACAAGGTAGTGACGGCAACCATTAACCGTCGCTATTTTTGTATACTTTAGCGACGGAACGTGTCTGTCACTAAGGTTCCTGAAGGGTTTCAAAATTTTGGAGGGATTTCTAAATTTAGCGATGGATGTAGTCGTCGCTAGTGGTGGTATATTAGCGACACATGTCGTCATCTGTCGCTATGTTATTAATTTTTCTATTTAGTGACCTTGATAGCGACGGATTCAATCCATCGCTAAGTATAACAACTTACTCGATGCAGACCTTCCCCGTCAATCACTTCTGCTATCCCCCAAGCCCTAAACCCTTTTTCCCTCTCCTCTGCCCACCGAACCTTCACCTCCACTGCCTCCGTCACTCCCTCTCACGAAGCTATCTTCTTCTTCGTCGTCTCCCTCTCACGAGCCACCGTCTCACCTCCGTCGTCTTCTCCACCGTCTCCCTCTCCGTCGTCTCCGATACCACCACCTCTCTTTTCCATCTTATTTTTACTTCATTTTCAGAATCCCTAAACCCCATTTCCCTTTCCTTCTTCGAACTCTCCGTGTTTCCCTTTCCTTTTCAACTTTGAACCTCCCAACCTCTTCCTTTCTTCAACTTCAACCAAACCCTTTCGACTGGTTCCCCTCTTCCTGTCCAAACCGTCCTCATCAATTTCTTTCCCTCTCTGTTCAGGTCGTGGGTCGCAGCTCTTGATGGTATTTCTTTTCTCTCACTCCTTTCGTCGGCTCTCACTCCCTCAGGTAAGTAGAGTTCTATCCTCTTCTGTTTCCTGTGCTCTACATGTTTTACTGATTCCTACTCTCTTCTGGCTGTTCAAGTTGTGTCATGTAAATGTTTTGAGTTTTTGTTATTCTCTGTTGAATGAACCCTAACCTGTCTGCAAAAATATTTTTTGAAATAGAAAATTTAGGGTGCCTTAAGTCTGCGAAAATAGTGTTATTGTTAGGGGAGGGGACTACATACTAATGAGTGTCCTAAGAATACTAGTTAAATTCAAAGAATTTAAAGTGAAAAGTTTTTGTGAAACTGGTAACACACCCCTAATGTGAATTCTATAGTGAGCTCACTGATTCCTGGTAAAAACTTTTTACTTATTGATTTTGTAAATAGTGTTTTTAGTATACTCATCAGTGTGACCCTTGCTGTTTGTTTTCTCTTGGTTACTATTATGATGAGTTACAAAGAAGAAATAAACAGGTAAGGTTTGTGGAGTCAGTGTGAGTAAGGTAATTTGTTGCCTCATAGTGGCCCTAGGTGTGTTTCAGGTATTGGTGTGTTCATATTCTTTCTTTGATATTTTCTGTTTTGCACTGTAACTTGGTTTTTTGACCTTTGGTATTGTTTGGATCTCACCGACTGTGGTTGAGAAGGTTTTGGAGTTGCGTAAGTAAGCTAATTTTCTGAAGCATATTGGTGATATAGTTGCCAAACTTTTTGCCAAACTTTCAAGGATGTTAGAATGGAAAAATATTGGTGTCTTCATATTCTTTATTTCATATTGTCTGTATTGCATTGTAACTTGGGTTTTTGACCTTGGGTACTGTTTTTGGATAGCTCTCCAAATGTGGTTGAGAAGGTTTTGGGGTTGTGTATGTGAGCTAATTTTTTTATATTATGTTGGTGTCTTAGTGATATATTGCCAAACTTTCAGGGGTGTTACTTAGAATAGAAATATTGGTGTGTTCATATGCTTTCTTTCATATCATCTGTTTTGCATTGTAACCTAATTTCTCGACCTTGGGTACTATTTTTGGATGGCTCTCCGAATGTGGTTGAGAAGGTTAGTACCTTGGGTACTATTTTCATTATTGTATTTACTTAGGATTTGTAGTACATGAAGAAATTGGTACTGTTCAATTTGTTTTTACATGTTGTTACTCAAAACTTCATATTATTATTTAAATGTTAATTTCAATTGGTGCACAAGTGAACCCATCAAGGTTCAAACTGGGAGTAACCAATTCTTTGGAAATTAAATAAAATATATATAAAAGACAAAGACTTAGGAAGCAATGCAAGATGTCAACTTAGCTGCATAATATGTATAGTTGAATTTCACATGTATAGTTGAATGCTTCTTCAAGCTCCTTTCTCTTGTCTTTCTGCTGGAAGAGTAGGTGTATAAGGGCAGAATTTTTTATAGCTAGCTAAGAATGCCATTATTTGTTGCTATTTGATTTCTGTCCTATGTAACCTTTGCTCCATCTCCAGCATGTACATTCTAGTGGATGATCTTTTCAGCTTTCTCCCTCATTGAGCTTGTGGGAGAGTGTATTAGTATATGTTCAGCTCTTTTTATTTTCTCATTAATTAGTTGTATTCATGCTTTCTGTTTGTGCTAGCTTCCTCTAGAAGCTTCTGTCATAAGTCAACTAGTGCTTAACTAGTTGCTCACCTCAAGTGTGTAAATTAAGTTATTTTTCCCTTGTAAGGTTCAGTTACATATTAACAGTCTTTAAAACAACTTTGCTATAATATTGATGGTTTGCATAGTTAAGCTTATGTATAAAGATGCCCCTGCTGTATTTGTTAATTATGTATTCATTAATTTGAGTATATAACTTGTATATTAGGAAAGCAAAAACTTTATGAAGTTGCTTGGAATAATCTCTCGTGATAATCAAAATTAATTACTGACATGATAATCCATGATTATATATCAAAGCATGTTGGTAATTTTATCCTCCTCTTAATTAGAACCTTTTTTTCATAGTTCCTTCTGATATGGAACCACTCTTCAAAATCTTGAGCTTCAAAAGGGATCCTTAAGACCTCTTCATTCCTAAACCCATATTCTTCAGCTGACCTACTCAGAAGCTTAAATAAATATACATCACCAAGTGCTTTGATGTTGTGACCACCATCCCTGTCCTATCTTTTATTTAAAACTTTTATTAAAAATAATAATTAAAAATAATTTTTTGGGCCCCCTTCCAGGAATTCCGGTGTAGAAACCGAAATTGGTTTCCCTTCACCATCCTCTTCTTCATCTTCCTCATCACTACCCACCATGAGAACTAACCTCTTCATCTTCCTCACTAGACCCAACAACCACCAACCTTCACCTTCATCCCCTTCATCCCATCACCACCAACAGACAGCATCTTCTTCATCCTCACTACCCCAACAGCATCATCCCCTTCACCTCCAATAGCAAGGAAAAAAAACAGACCCAACAACCTTCATCCCTTTTATCCCAACAGCACCAGCAACACCTTCTTCATCCTCTTAAACCTCCCAACATCTTCCTGAACAATAAAACTAAAAACAACAAAAAAAATAATAACAGAGATCAAAATAAGGAGAAAGGAAAAGAGATAAAAAAAAAGGTACCCCTCTTCTACCTCTCCCTCTGCCGGCCAGCAGCCGGTCACCGTCACCGGTGACCCTTCCTCTCACGTTCACTCTCTGTCTCGCCGAACTCCCCCTCCGTTCCCCCTCCCTCTCGCCGGTCAACACCGGCGCCGGTCTCCTTCTCATCCCCTCTCCGATCTCCCTCACTGTCTCCCTCCGTCGATCTCCCTCTCCTCCTCCATCGCCGGAGCCGCCCCCCTCCGTTCTCCCTCCCTCTCGTCGGTCAACACCGGCGAACTTGAATTGTGAAAGTTGAGTTAGAAATTTGCCTTGTAAATATCAATAATTAAGTGATTTTGTAATTTTTTCCATCTTGCATTACTAAAATCTATTGCATAGAAATTTCATTTTATGTCAAGAAAAATATGTTTAAGTTTTAATCCTATCAACTAATCTCTGGAAAGGTGTGCTTGGTTAGACTTAATAATATTTTTTATTGTTTTGGGTTTGCACTTAATCTTCTGAGTCTATTAAGTATATGCACATGGATATATAAAGAATTGAGAGCTCTTTCTTATTTTATAAAAGAAAAGAATTGAGAGCTCCTCCTAAAGTCTAGTTTCTAAATAATAGAAAAATAATCTTTGATATTAGCCAGTCTTCAACCTCCTAAATCCATTAAAGCCTCCCTATCCGAATCCATTAGAGTGTTCTTATTTTTCTTACTTGAACTTGACCTTTAACATTGAATGAGATAGACCTTATATAATATTGAGTAATTTGCTTTGACTGTCTCTATTTGTTTAATTTCCTTGCAATGTACTTAATCTATAATTTGCTTTACGTGTCTCTCTTTGTTTAGTTTCCTTGCTACTTGTAACTGTCCAACCACTTATTGGTTTGTCATGCAGACTAGCACACGTTACACGTGGTCTGTGATCGTCTGTCGACAGCTTCATATTCTTCCCTCACTTTTTTCCTCGAGGTAAACCCCTAACACTGACTTTCTCATTATGTGTATGCATGTGGATTGTTGTTTGTTAGTGGAGAGCAAGGCTCATTAGGCATTGGTTTTGTGTGGTGATAACATGATTTTTTATGCATGTGTAATGTTGTTTGTTAGTGGAGAGCAGAGCTTATTAGGCATTCGTTTTGTGTGCTGATAATATGATTTAAAGATGCATATGTAATGTTGTTTGTTAGTGGAGAGCAGAGCTCATTAGGCATTAGTTTTATGTACTGATAACATGATTTGGTGTTCATAACTCTGAATATCATATACAATGCGTATGGTATGTTTATTTATCTATACTGGGAAGTTTTCTGTATGTAACAGGTCGTTCATAAATTGGGAAATGTCTAGTTTACAGGGGAGACTCTGCCAAAATTTTGACAGGCTCCCTTTCTTAGGGAACTTAAAAAATGAAACTCATGATTTGAAGATTTAGGGTTTAGTCGTGTGTGTACCCATTAGATTCCCGTTCAAGTTTCAAAATAACCGGTTGATGTACCATGTTGTGTTGGATCTTGAATTGTCCCGGTTGGACAGTTTGGTATGAATTTGTAACCAGTAGGGCGTAACCCATCAATGTTGTATGTGGTCTATGTTGAGATGTTAAATGTTCATTTGAAATTTTGGTTATGGTGTTTTGTATTGTCCCCAGGGTGCATGACTGCGTGCGGTGTTTCATACCGTACGTATCTCTGTGTACTTGGGGACCAATGTGAAATGCTGCCAAAATTTCAAATGAACATCAACGCCACAAGATAGACCACATACAACATCGATGGGTTACGGATGGTTGCATATTCATCCCGAATGGGATAGGGCCCCACCAATTTGCAACATTAAAGAGATAGAGAATGATTCACAACCGATAGTCAAATAAAATTTTAAAAATGTAAAGTAACAGAAATTGTGCTTGTTAGATATTGTAAATGGAGGTACCGGCAAATCGGCGATGGATGTACAATCGACTAGATCATAGTCGACGAGTGACTGAGGAGTTTATGATGGGGCTATTAGAGTTCATTCCGTTCGCTACGGCAAACACGCCTGGATTTGAAGCGACTCAGAAGATTTGTTGTCCGTGCTCAAGGTGCAAATGCATGAGTTTTGAATACGCGGATGATGTGATGTGCCACCTAACTGAGAAAGGGTTCATGGAAACATACCACTGCTGGTACAACCATGGTGAGCAGTTACCGCGAAGACTATCAGACGTAACCGTGTAACAGTCTTACTACGAGGTTGGAGGAAACAGGGACACGTACAACAACATAGAACAAATGCTGATGGATCATGTTGGACCCTCCACCGGGCGTATGCTGGAACATGATGACCAAGGAGCTGATGGAGACTCTGACAATGTAGAGGAGGATCCTAATCTGGAGGTTAAGAGATTTTATGATTTGTTAGCGGCGGCTCAGACTCCATTGTGGGACGGGTGCAACAGTCACACTGAGTTATTCGCCTCCCTAGCTGCTTTAAGCCTAAAGGCAGATTATAATCTTTCTGGAGGTTGTTTTAATATGATGGTCAATCTTATGGGTTCCACTATGCCTAGTAATCATCGAATGCCAACAAACCTGTACCATGCTAAGAGACAAGTGGCAAACTTGGGGTTAGGTTGTGTGAAGATAGAGTGTTGTGTTGGCGGATGTATGCTGTTCAGAAATAAGTTTGCAGATAAAAGTGTCACAAAATGTCTGCATTGTAATGAGGAACGCTACAAAATCGTTAAAAGGAGAGGGAAGGTAACCCGGACGGCCAGGAAGAAAATATGGTACTTCCCTATAACACCGCGTCTTCAACGCCTGTATGCCTCATTGTCCACGGCAAAACACATGCGTTGGCATGCTCTAAACCGAACACAAGAGGGGTTTCTTTGCCATCCTTCAGACGGGAAAGCATGGAAGTGTTTGGATGAGCTATATCCAGACTTTTCTGGCAAGCCGCGCAATGTAAGACTTGGCTTATGTACTGATGGGTTTAACCCGTTCGGTCAATACGGAAGAGCTTACTCTTGTTGGCCAGTCATACTAACCCCATACAATCTGCCTCCTGATATGTGTATGAAGAGGGAAGTCATGTTTCTATCTATACTGGTTCCAGGACCCAAAAATCCAAAGGCGAACATAGACGTGTTTTTGCAACCGTTGGTTGAAGAGTTATCACAATTATGGGATGTCGGGGTAATGACATACGATGCGTCTTTGAAGAGCAATTTTATGATGCGTGCTATTTTGATGTGGACTATTAACGACTTCCCAGCCTATGGTATGCTTTCTGGATGGTCAACGTCTGGGAAGCTTGCTTGCCCTGTATGCATGGAACATACCGGAGGGGAATCACTCCCTGTTAGTGGCAAGACAAGTTTCTTTGACTGTCATAGAAAGTTTCTACCGTTGGATCACTCGTTTAGGAGAAACAAAACCACTTTTAAGAAGAACAAGGTTGTTAATGAACCTCCACCCCGTAGGTTATCTGGTGCACGGGTTTGGCAGAGGGTCGAAGAGTATCCTTACATCTAGGACAAGAGTGTTAAGGAGTTTGCGGGTTATGGTAAGGAACACCACTGGGTGAAGCAGAGTGTCTTGTGGGATTTGCCATATTGGAAAGACTTGTTGTTAAGACACAACATTGATGTCATGCACACTGAACGTAATGTTTTCATGAATATTTTTGACATTGTTATGGACATCAAAGGGAGAACAAAGGACAACGAGAAGAGTCGTCTAGACCTTCCGATTTGGTGTTCTAGGAAGGAGTTGGAGTTGAGGGATGCGGGACGTGGAAGAATGTTTAAACCCCACGCAAAGTATGCTTTAACTAGACCACAACAGATTACTGTGTGTATTTGAATGAATGGGTTAACCCTGCCTGACAGATTCACTTCTAACCTGAGTAGATGTGTCGACGTGAAGGAGGGCAGGGTGTTTGGCATGAAAAGTCATGATTGCCATGTGTTTATGCAACAACTACTCCCGTACGCATTTCATGCCTTACCGAAGCCTATTTGGAAACCGTTGGTGGAGTTGAGTCACTTCTTTAAGGAGTTGACGGCTACTTCGTTGACTGTGGAGAAACTTGTGAAGATGGAAGAAACTATCCCGGTATTGATTTGTAAGTTGGAGCAGATTTTCCCACCAAGTTTTTTTGACTCGATGGAGCATTTGCCTATCCATCTACCGTACGAGGCCTTGGTTGGTGGCCCGGTGCAGTATCGTTGGATGTATCCATTCGAAAGGTGAACGCCAGAACTCTTTAATTTCCTTACAAACATTTCTTATAATAGTGTTTTCTAACTTAACATTTCTTAATGATGTTGAAGATTCTTACGCTCTTTAAAAGATAAAGTGTCGAACAAAGCCTGCGTTGAAGCATCAATTTGTGAGGCATACTTAGTCGAAGAAATGACAACCTTTGCTTCTTTCTATTTTTCGACGGAGATAGAAACTAGAATGAGTAGAATTCCCTGTAATCTTGGGGTAGCCAGCCGCACAGGGTTTGATGAACAAATCTCGATTTTCAACTATCCTGGTCATCCGGGGGGCAAGCTCACAAAATGTTACATTGATGAGAAAGATCGAAAGGTGGCTCACTTGTACATTCTTCTAAATTACCCAGAAGTGGAACCCTTTCTTGAGTAAGTCATAAAAGTTATATGTTACATTCTAAACCTAGCTTTTATAGTATCTAAATTTGTTTCCTTTGAATAGCTTATATACAGATATGCTAAAACTTGAGCAAAATGATTTAACCGATGACCAAATTCATAGTGAGGTGTCATCCAAGTTCGTTGGTTGGTTCGCACAACACGTAAGACCCGTATACCGAGTGTTTTTTATCTTTGCTTCTAACTCCCGGTATCTAACGATGACCTATTTGTTATGTTGTACATAGATACAAGACCCTAACAACCGTATTGAAGATTCTTTACTCCAAGCCCTTTCTTGGGGGCCGGTGAAAACTGTTAAAAAATGGCCTATTTACTACGTAAATGGCTACAAGTTTAATAATCTTCAATGGAGTGAAGGGATGCGTACCCATAACTATGGGGTTTGTGTTAGAGGCACCGCCGGACAGTTGGAAGAAGACTTTTACGGAGTGCTGACGGAGATTGTTGAAGTTTCGTTCTCTGGACGACTAAGAAGAGATATTGTTCTATTCAAATGTGATTGGTTCGACAACACAATCGGTGTTGGAACAAAGGTTGACAACAAGTACGGCTTAGTTGAGGTCAAGAAGAATGGTAGATATAAAGGGTTTGATCCCTTCATTTTTGCCCAACAAGCTGAGCAGGTTTATTACATAGACTTCCCGGGAGGACATCAGGACTGGTATGCAGTAATCAAGGCCAAGGCCCGAAGTCAGATCACTGACAATGTCTCCGAGGAGGTCGATGACGCTTATCAGCTTGCACCACACGAGCTCAACGATGCCAATTTGTTGTTCAACATTGATCCAGTCATAATGGATGAGACACTCGCCACTACGGGGGGTAAACACATTGACAAAGACCTTGTCTCTCGATCAAAATGGTCTAGGGCTGATCTGGATACTGATGAAGTTGTTCAAACAGATAACCACAATGACACTGAAAGTGAGGGGGAATTTGAAACTGAAACAGACACAGAGTATGTAGTTGTTAAACACATATACATAGGTTTATATATATCCTGAGACTAACCTTTCTTTTCATGATTTTATCCACAGATGACGGGACGTCGACTGCCCTTCAGTAGGGTGGGGGGTCCAGGACCCCGGCATCCCGTCTGGGGACTCCCACCCCAGGGCAGGAGACCACTCCATCACCACCACAACGGACCACTCCATCACCACTACAGCAGACCACTCCATCACCACCACTACAGCAGACCACCCCATCACCCCCACAGCTGACCACCTAGAGCAGACTCCTGGAGTTGGTGGCTTGGAGGACCCTGGCCATCAGGCCACCCCACCTCCGGCATCCCCTCTGCCCATGTTGGTACCCGTTCCGGCCGGAGACGAGTAAGTGACTAAAGCTCAAATACTTTTATGTTATTTGTATGGTACTTTATATTAAACTTTAGTGGAAAGACTTGTTGGTTTATTGTATGTTACTTTAGTTAGTACTTGTATAGATTGAATTGTACTGGGCACTCTTCTGTTTGTAACAGGGTAAGTATATTTATGTTAAACATTTCTATTATGATTCGTCTGACATGTTTACAAATAATAATCTCAATGTTTTTTGTCCACCACAGGAGCTGAGGGAGCACCGGGAGCCTTCTTTGTTTGAGGTCATGCAAATGACCAAGAAGAACAAAGCCGGTGAATGGGTAAACCAGAAGACTATGGATCTAGCGGTATTTACTTTTAACTGATACATGCTTATAATTTACAAATCAGCTTACTAATCCTATCATTGTTTTTGAATTTACAGGAGGCGTATCAGGCCAGGAGGGCCGAGAAGGAGGCGGACCTGGTGGCTTCCACTCCTGAAGGGGAGGTTCCTCTCACCCTATCTTGTTCCGACGACAACGCCATCTATATGGAGGCTGTTGGCGGTGTGAACAAGAAAGGGAGGGTATTTGGATTGGGTGGCGTCGGCACGCAACTGGCGAAAAAGGGGAAGACCCCTTCCTCTTCCTCTGGTCTCCCGACTGAGGTTGTTCAGGTAATTCAAAACCTGAATGACGAGCTACAGGAGGAGCGACGTCAGAGGCAGCTGTTGGAGGAGCAGGCCGAGGCGGACCGACAGCGGGCCAAGGCGGACCGACGGCGGGCCGAGGAGCAGCACGCCGAGACTCGTCGGCAACTTGCTCAGCAATAGGAGCTACTGATGCAGTTGATGGCGAGGCTACCTCCCCCCACTTCCCAGGCGCCCCCACCACCACCCCAGGATCCCCCACCACCATGATTGTATTTTTATTATTTATACAATAATAAATAATTTGATTTATAGTTTTTATATTATATTTCATTTAGTATTTATTTTGTCATTCTTTATTTATTATGTCAATATTTATTGGTAATTAAATTCAAATCAAAAAGCCTTATTGTAACTATCATTAATAATTCAACCTATTTGATAAATAAATTTAATCCATTATTTTGTTTTTAATAATAATTTAATATTTTAAAAAAATTATTCAAATTTAATTATAAAATTTTATCAGCCAATACAAAATACAAAATATTAATACATTTTTAAAGTTAAATTAACAAAACCAGTAAATATATAACCAATTTTTTAAAAATTAAAAAATTCCAGTTAGCGACGGAATTAGACGGTCGGTATAAGATATAAATAGCGACGGCGAAGAGTGGTCGCTGATTGTCCACAAACAGCGACGGACTGTAGTAGTCGCTGAATGGTTACCTGCAGCGACGGAAGAATACGGTCGCTGGTAGGCAAAAACGTAGCGACGGATCATGTGGTCGCTACATGACTACCCATAGCGACGGACTTGTACGGTCGCTGGTAGACAACAACTAGCGACGGAGCTTGTGGTCGCTGTATGACTAACCATAGCGACGATACACTGTCGTCGCTACTAGCGACGGAGTTATGAGGTCGCTGTATGGCCACAGTTAGCAACGGTTGAAGTTAGTGAAGCAGAGACCATTTTAGCGACGGTATCATGCCGTCGGCATTTTAGCGACGGCGGTTTTATGGTCGCTGATCTATTTTCGACGAAGGTTTTAGCGACGGGTGTTTTCCCATTTAAAATGTCGTCGCTAAGGTATGTAGCGACGATCTTGGCATGGATTAGCGACCAATTTATTCTGTCGCTAACAGGTATTTTTTTAGTAGTGAGCCAATGCATATGGACAAGAATATACATAACAAAGACAGATCCGACAGTGGGAAAAATAAATCATCAATGTGGGTTTCAAGCATAGATATACAACCATGCCCCTATTGCAGTAGAAAAATATGTATACATATATATAACATTCTCAATTTTAGTGGTACCAAACCGCATCACCCATCATGCAACACTAGTCATTTTTACCATGACAACGGTAAACAATATCAACATTGAAAATATGTTGTGGGATAACCATGAACCTCGCCATGGAAACTATAATCCAATCGGAGCATCGGGGAAACCTGCTTCTCAAAGAGCCACCCCCACCGAGTCAACCACATGCAATCCCTCGTGATTAAACATGGAAGCTTCGTGATTCTACCATTGAATCACTAGGGTAAACAAATGCTCGTGCATAGAGCTTCCTTCCCACTAGGCCAACCAAAGGAACCCTTAACATTCCATACTGGTTATGTAGATATGCCATGGATGCAATACATATGTAAGTCATATGCAATCTCACACTATGCATCCTACCATGCCATTCATCAATCATCCAATATCATCATCACCACTTCCTCTTAGTGGATTTAAGCTTTGATAAATTTTTCCATTCTTTCAATATTTGAATATGGCATATACATCTTTTTTAACAATTCAATCTTAACATTAATAACATCATCATTGCCAATCATTTCCATCAATAATCATGGGTGTGTTATACAACATCATATCATCATTCTCATTACCAACATTATCATTAATATTTATAGTGAAACACACAATCTTGCACACCAATGCATAGGCACACATATTACCATTCACCAAAACATATGTCACTTTCACTACAAGCAATACACCACATATATTCCAAATGCATCAAGCATATTTGCTATCAAATAATCAACAAGCCATTCATTATATCACACACAACAATTAAGGCAAGGAAAATATGATTCATATCATATTACAACAACCGTCAATATTTCTAATTCATGCATTTAGAATATAGAACTCATCTCCTACCTTAAGAGAAGTAATCCAAGCGATTAGACGATCTCACCTCGCTATCCAGATTTTGTCCAAGAATTAACACACACATAATGAAATCAATTTATCATTCAAGCATCGTTTTAAATCTTACTGCATAATTAAATATATTTCCATGATTTATGCCATGCTCTAGGAATTTAATAAACCTAAAGGTCTCATTCCATTAGGTTTTGGGAATTCCTTCCCATTAACCAAGATTTTCTAAGATTGAATAAGTTACCAACACATCAAACACTATACCCATTATCCATAATAGGTTTCCAATATTCCAAAAGTGCACCATATAATTTCTCTTATGTCAACACCTTAAAGATACATCATTATGAGCCTTTAAGTCTCATCACTAATAATTAGTACCAAGTTAATCCAAAACTTTTTCTTATACTCTTAAATCATTCAATGACAACCTAGTCTTCAATTTTCTCAAATTTTACCAAAACCCTAATTCCTAACTTTAGGGTTTCCACTAAACAACAATCCCATTAATTCCCAATATCATTTCAAGTATAATGTTGCCCTAAAAATTCGTATTACACATAGCCATCACCAAAACTCAAGTTTCCAAGTCTCCTAACCTAAGGTTCTATATACCCACATGCATATTTCATCATAATAACGCCCAAACCACCATCACTAAACTCTTAGTGTAACACCCTCTGTTACACCTTAATAAATATTAGAAAAATTCATAATTTTTTTTACTAAAGAAATGATCGTTAAAAGAAAACTATCGGAATAAATTACATACATCATTTCTGAAATACCTCATAAATATTATTAAAACTTTATAAAGTAATTTTACATTCATCTGAAGAAAATAAATATTAAACATTATAAGAAAGAGAGGAAACTCCATGGCCCAGAAGCAGTTACTTAATAACTTTATTTATTCATTGGACCACGGTATTCATACCGAGCTTCCTTTCTAAAACGTACTATATTTACTGCCAAGACTCTTCGATCCTTCCCTCTGAACCATCAATTTAAAACATATGAAACAAAAACACGAAGAAATGAGTGAGAAATAGAATATAATATTTCCAAATGGGGCATAAGCAATAAAGGGTTTTCACAAACTAATATATAATAATATCAATCACAATCACAATCACACACACAATCAATTATGAATGCATGAATGATATGCAATATCTTCATCATTACTTACCTATATATATGTGGGCCCTTAAATTTTAATTTGCACTGGGCCAACCAGGAGTTTACACTGTTCCATAAGTCCGGATAATAATAATATGAACAGCTTAACTGACATGGAAACACTTAGAGACTAGTCAGATTGAGAAAGTTTTTATTGTGAAAGTACCCGACACTAGGGAGCTACCCCAGGTCCCCTGAAGCACCCTTTCATACCCTCTCATCCCAAGGCTCATAATTAAGCCTCCTCTAATGTATCCTCGGTTTCTATAATCCGTCCCCAGACAATATCATTTTGTTTCACTTTAATGATTTATGATGCATGAACTACTTGCGTATTTAATTGGTTAAGGCTTTTAGAAACTCAATTATTAAATACCTTAAAGGTTTACAACATCATTTCAATAAATTGTACATTTTCTCAATTCTCTAAATTTCTGTCCCACAGAAATAAATTTAGTATAGTTTTGAAATCTCACCGAAATTGAGTTTCTAAGCCTTAAATATCTAAAAACTTTCATATAAAACTTTACATAATCTTTCTCAAATTGAATCTTAACAAGATCGAATTTAGAAATTTCAATTATTTCCAAATATCTTTAGTTATTAAGTTGGAAAATAGAATAATTTTCTTTTGAAAATTTTATTTAATTAAAAGAGAATAATAATTAAATCATTAACCAAAAATACTTAAAATTATAAAATTTTTCTTTAATTCAAAATTTAATTATCTTAACCTTTTTATAAATTAATTTTCATAAAATGTCTTCTTTCTAAAATAAATACTAATTTTTTATTCTAAATATTGAAAGTAAAGTTAATAAAAATAATTTCTAAGAAGAAAAGATTTAAAGTAATAAAAATTTAAAGAGTAAGGTAAGAGAATTCTTACTGAGTTTTACCTTTCCGTCATGCTCGCTATATGCTCAAACCCCACATCACAAAATCATCAATCAAAATCAAATATTATCAATCGTAACTAAATATCATCAATCACATCAAATATTATTAATCAGAATTAAATAACAATCAAAATCAAATATTATCAATTATAAACAATTTAAATAAATTAAATATCACTCATAAATGTAATTCAAATCTTAATGGTTATTTAGATTAATAAGATTTATTTTGAGTCTTTATAGTCCATTCCTCGCATGGGTCTATGTAGGTCCATATAGTCCAATCCTCGTATAGGTATAGTTCAATTCATACAGGTCATAATAATCCAAGTCCTTGCATAGGTTCAGTCCAGTTCGCATAGGTTATCCAGGTATTTGCATAGGTGTTTTAGAGTTAGTTACATCAGATATTTAATTTAAATTTTATTATAGATTTTAAGTTAAAAAGTTAATATTTTAAAATAATAATATTATTAAATTTAAAAGGAGTAGGGGACTCCTCCCATTATTCTTATGTCTTTTCATATTATATTCTTATCTCACTCCCCCTTACCTCTTGTATACTGATTCGTTATTAAAAATCCGTGCGCGCCTCGTCTCTGAGTTCTAAAACATACCAATTTCATTTTAATATAGTTACAAGATGAAAATTAAGATTACTACTTAAAGCAGAAATGGTAAAATTTGAATAGTGAATAATGAATAGCGAATAGTGAATAGTAAATCATGAATAGTAACAATAAATAGTAAAACGTGAATAGTAATGGTAAATAGTAAATCATGAATAGTATTGGTAAATAGTAAATTATGAATAGTAACGGTAAATAGTAAATCATAAATAGTAACGGTAAATAGTAAAACATGAATAGTAAAGGTAAATAGTAACAGTAAATAGTAATTTACTATTGAAATAGTATTTTACTATTCAGAATAGTAACTTAAAATAATATCATTTTCAGTATAATAATAGATTTCTAAAAATGATATGAAAATAACCCTAAAAAATATAAAAGAAAGGTATCCTTATCTTAGGATTTTAGCAGAACCTTCTTCTAAAAAAATTTATTTTTCTCTTTTACTTCCACCACTATCTCACTAGCACTACTATATTGAGAAAACTTAATCTAAAATTGTGAATTCTAAATAAGAATTCCTTCGGTATTTATAGAAAGGAAAATTACTATGCATTCTATTATTTTAATATAAAAGTACTATGCATTTTTTGAAAATTCAATCTTGGTTACTGTGCACCTTTTGAAAATTTCATACATGCATAGTGTTTTGCATAGTAAATGTCGGCTGAATTATTAAGCCAAATAGTAACCTTTCACTCGGTATATTTTAAATATTCAAAATCAGTCCTTTTTGAAATTCAACGATATTATATCAGTCCTCACTAATTTTATAATAAGTAATATAAAGTTTAAATTTTAAAAATCTAAAATTTTCTGTTAAAATTTTTTTATTGAAATGTTCCTGATTTTTTTACGATTGGTAAAAATCAAGATTTTTCTCAAACCGATCATTTTTAGATAAGTATACTTGAAATAGATTTTAGAAAATTTTCTTATAATTTAACTTCACTTTCATATAAATATTTTTAATTTTAAGTCACTTTATATGAATTTTAAATTATTTAAAAAATATTATTTTATTAAAATAATTTAAAAATTCCAAAAAAAGTTGAAACAATCATAAATAATACGTAGATTAAAAAGTTCTACAGAATCATAATTTAATTCCTTCAAAATTTTAATATAAAAATAAAAATAGGGGTGTTACACTTAGAACCTCAAAACATTAAATAAAAACCATAAAAGATAATGAATCTTACCTCAAACCCAAGCTACTTGCCAAAAAAATGAAAACGGAGGATAGAGAAGGGAAATGAGAAGATGCACCCTAAGGTCCAAGTAGAATCACACAAAACAAGGATTTGTACTTGATTTTGTAACAATGGCTATGGAAGAGGGGATACACAGTTTGTGCAAGAGAGGAAGAGAAAAAAGGTGAGAAGTGAAAGGGAGTGGTGAGGAAGAGTGACTAAGCACCAAAAATTTGGAGAAAGGGAAAGAGAAAATGTAAAAATTGGTCCTTTACCCATTGGTCCATACTTAAACTTTTAGCTTTTGCCTTTTGGTCCTTTATTCCTATTGTCCAATGGTCAAATGAGGGTAAAGAGAAAGTAAGACAGGCACACACATATGACAATGAAAGAAAGGAAAATAGTGAATTTACAATTTATTTTCATCTTATTTCATTCGTATTTCCGTCGTTTTCTAGCATACATGGTGTCCGTATAAATATCCCCTTAGTTCTAAAAATTATTTTAATCATATCACAATAACCACCAATAAATCCTCATCGTTCTAAACCCATTAAATGTGCAAAAAGATTTAATAGGTTCCACACCTCTAGTAAGTCATCCGATTTCAGTAAATTTTAATTTATCGAAAATTTAGAACAATTGTCAAATTAATTACCGTATGCGTTCAGGACATCAAAATAATTAGTCATCATCACTTAAATAATTTATTTCCTAAAATTTAGGATGTTACAGTGCTTTGTGCCTTAAGCCTGGAAGTAAATCTTTGAATCCCCGAGCCATCATGAACCCAAATATTTTTAAATACATTGATTAAGCTTGTTACTTAATTAACTACCTAGAGCTATTTTGTTTTCTGATAATTTATTGTCAAAAATTCCTGAAACCTCGATACTCATGCCCTCGGTGCTCTTTTATGACAAATTGAACTGGAAACCCTTTTATTCTTTTCCAAAGAGATTCACGGCTGCCATAAGTTAAATTATCATCATTTTATATACAAGATTCCATGAATTTTTGTGTGCAATGTGATTGGCTCCACATTATTCGAACGTATATCATGTCATTTTGACCTGCGTTGCATCAAACTTTTCCTCACCATTACTCATCACACTCGGCCATTCTCTACCACCGTCCCACCTATCTTCTACCGATACCTTCACCTTTCAATTGCATGAAGCCTAGCTAAGGGAACACACCATAGCATTTCCTACTTAGTCACCCAAAGGCCACCATATTTTTTTCTTCTCTTTTCTCTCATTACCGCACCACCATAGCCACCATCTTCCTCTAATTTTCTCTCATTTAACCGTGCCTTTCACTTCTACTCTCTTCTTTAGTTTCATGTCATTCCTTTCTTTTTATCCACCACATGCAAAGCTTGGTAGCTAAGCCATCTCCACTATCCTTTCTCTAAGCCAAGACACCACCTCTTCCATTTTCTCCTCTATCGTTTATCATCATCCTCACGCCAGCATCCTTTCTCTTTTTCCATGCATGGTTCTATTTTAGGGGCCAGTAAATCCAGGCATGCAAGGTAAAGCTTTGAAGAATCACCCCCACCATTTTTCTTCTTGAACCTGAGAGCACCACCATCTTTCTCCACCTTTCTTTTTCCATTTTCACCTTATTTCTTCATCGTTAATGCATGCATTTTCCTAGCTTAGTCTTGCATGTGAGTTTTGTTAAAGAAAGTAAGCTCAAAACCCCCATTTTTCTCACATTGTACCCACAACTACCACTATAACACCCTTGGTTTTAGGGCAAATCCATAAGGCCCTAGACCTGTAAGGACAAACCATGTTGTGTGTTCTCTGTGAAAAATCTAAGCTTCAGCTCATTCTGTGACCAAACTTTCTTCATCTTTGTGTGGCTTTATAGGAAGTAGTCATGGGTAAATGCATAATACTGAGAAGTATGAAAAATCATAGTAAATAGACTTAAAATAATGTAGTTACACTGAAACCGTAAATCGACTTTTGATTTCTTGCATATCGCACCAACATTTTTGCTGGAAACCTAAGCCAAGGATTTTAGAAGACCTTGAGGAGAAGAAAAGGATATGGGGCTCAACCAATTAATTAAAATTCGTTGTTTAATTTATTTCCTTAAAACTTGTCAAAACTGATCAAAACCCCAATTTTTGTTTATTGGTCCTGCTTCGCCCCAACGTGATAATTCTACACATGCTCCACTACTTTTCACATAACTTACCTATCGAAGTCTGATTTGAGTGATCTTGGTCTTAAAATCTTCATAACAAAATTCTCTATAGATTCTGTGAAGACACCAAGAGCCAGTTTTGAGCCAAAAATCCCAGTCTTCATCACAAGCCAGTAATTTGTAGCCACACATAATATTTAGTAATTTAGGCATAACTTTCATTCTAGTTATTAGATTTATATCTTCTATAGCTCATTAGAATGGGGAAAGAAATAGGAACAATTTTCATGTTCATTATTTTCTCAAAAACACAAAAGAACGTGATTTGAATTTCATGGCCATGTGTCATCATGGAACACACCACCGAGCCATATATCCTTTCCTTATTGGTCCATTTCCATTTGCCTCTTCAGCTTAACACTACCCCACCCACTAAACCTAAATATTTTGACTTAATTTTCCATTTAATTCCATTAAGTAATTAGATTTGCATGGCCATGTGTTAGTGTTTATAATTGCCACCTAAAATTCCACCATGAGCTTAATTAAATTAGCCTTTGACGCCTAGCAAATTATTCAACCACTAGGTCTAAAATTAGTGGTTGATTTCCCCTAATTCTCTTGCTTAACACATAAGTCTACAAGTGTGCAAAGTGTGGAACAATTTAGCCATTTTTCCTTGCCATTTTGCCTTGGCCGAAAATAACATTCCAATTACCACCAAATTCTCTCTTTTTCTTTCAAGTCCATTTTCTCTCATCTTTTCAACTTCTTCTATTCCTCTTAAACATCCAGTAATTATTTAGTCTCTCTTCCAAGCCTTTCAAAGCCATTTCTTGTAGAAACAACATGAAAAGGACACCACCACTTCCATTTCCCCTTAACTATAAAATTTTCTCTTATCTCCCTCACCATCCAAAATAACCCCATTTTCCTCCTCTAACTTGGAGCATCCTTAGGACTTCAACCAGCAAGGAGCAAGGAAGCACAAGATCACCTTTTTCCTCTACATTTTAGCATTCAAAGCTTAAAAGGTAGGGGGTTTCTTCCTTTTGCACATGGGTCTTTGCATGCATGGGTGGTAGAGATCACCCAAAGATCTCTACTCTCTTTTAGTGCCCAAAATCTAAGTTTTTCCTCTTTAAATCAAAGCTAAAAAATGGTATGAAAAGCTTGAGTATTTGGGAAATAGATTTTATAAAACTTTTTAGTTTTTAGCACGAATGTGAAATAAGGCTTGCATACACTCTTGGCTAGTTTGCATATGATAAAAATGGTGTCTTGAGATGATATATTTGCTGTGTTAGATTGCATGTTTAATATATGTTCTTGCATGTGAAAACTTTGAAGAAAAGTTCAACTTTCTTTCGTTGCATGTCACGTTCACTAGTGTATGTTGATGGATTAATTTTTGTATGTTGAAAATTTGAAATTTGAGTGAATGGAGTACTTGAAATATTGCCTAAATTCTGCCTTGCATCATATTTAGAAAAAATGGTATGATTCATGAAGAAATTGTGTGAAAAAGCCTTAAAATTTTCATGAATTTTTCTAGTAATTAGTTGGGTTTTTTTATGGTGATTTTTGGTTTGATTACTTAAGTTTAATAGTTGCTGGAATTCTGACTTATTGCAAGTAGTTGTTAATTTTGTGAATAATAGGTTGGATGAGAAAAATACCAATGTAGATTCTTGGCCGGAATACAAAGAAAATGTTATCTTTAGGGGAAATGAAACGGGAATGCATTTGGGTTGTAATTTTGTAATTTTATTAATTATTACATGTGATGTAAAGAAAGAAAGATGGTCGCTGCTCAAATCGATATGGAATATATTAAGAGACATGAGAATGGGTAATTTTGTCCTTAAATACGTTCGGAAGCATTTTAGCAAGAAAAATATAACAAAAAAAGGGTAAACAAAGGATTTTAAATTCTGAACTGAATATTGATTTTATATGATATTCAAAATTTAGGATTTTGAAAGTTATGCAATTTAGACTTTTGAATCATCTAAATTGGAGTTTCTAGGTGAAAATTCGACAAAAATTGCCCCAATTGAAGTTTAGTACTTCGAAAGAGTTTTCTTAAAATTATGTTATTGGTATTTTTGTAACTTGATTATTTTAGAAAGATTCCATTACTAATTTTAAAAGAAATTTAGTTCGACAAAAAAGGAAATAGTTCGTGGTTGAAAATACGACGAAACAACGTTTCCGACTATGAGTAAATAGAAATAGTTTACAATAAACTTTTACAATTTATTTTTTATCCAATGAGTATTTTATAATACAAACAAATGTTTTGAGATAAGTTTAAAACTAAGGAAGGTATTTTGAATGAACCTCGACTTAAATCGATTTGATAATTGTTAGTTATTTTAAGACTTCCTTACATTTTCTCAAAGTGATAAGAGAAAATCTATTTCTAAACAAACTAAATTTTTATACATGGGTACCTATCATTCCTTATAGATTCTTAATAGTTAACTTAATCCTTATAATATAATACTTTCCTTAATAGTAGTAAAATAAAGATATATAAATTATAGTTACGGAAGTTCTTGATAATTGTTAGTTATTTTAAGATTTTCTTACATTTTATCAAAATAATAATAACAAAAGTTATTTTTAATTAAACCAAGTTTTATACAAGAGTACCTATAATTAGAATTGTATACACTATTTACTCTTATAGATATTGAATAGTTAGTTTAAATATGATAACATAATACTTTTCTTAATAATATATATATATATATATAATATTACAATTACAAAAATTCTTGATAAAATCCTATAAACTAGAAAATTTAATAGTACACTTTATCCTACATGCTAAGGACAAATGATACCGAGTCTAAGAACCTCACTCGATACTTAACTAATAAAGAAAAATAAAATATTACATGATGTATACATCATTAGCATAATATTAGATGTTTGAGTACTAGAGTCACAATGGTGAGTACATTAGAGGACATGTTTGTTCGATCCAAGAGTTGGGATCCTGGGAGTATCACTAGGTCGGGCCCCCAATGGTTTGGAGTCACGCCCCAAACCGGGGAAACCCGTAGCAAGCTCAGTGTACTTTGACTAAAGACAGGTGTTTCTGAGACTATGGAGAGCCAGTTCTATTTTTTAATGAGACCACAAATTATGGATTCTTAGACATGCGTGTTCCTTACCCTATATTTTAGGGAACCTGGTGTACTTCGATCGCTCTAGTATGCAATTACGTCACCCAATAGACCTACTATGATGAGGTAATTGTGATTAAGACAGTATATATGATGAAGGGAATATCTTATGGGACTATTCACATCATGAAACATTAATTAAAGATAGGTCATAAAACTTCTAACTGATGCATAACATGTTGACTGACT
Organism: Clitoria ternatea; assembly: GCA_037962975.1. Lineage (NCBI taxonomy): Eukaryota > Viridiplantae > Streptophyta > Magnoliopsida > Fabales > Fabaceae > Clitoria > Clitoria ternatea. The sequence goes on from CM075669.1 coordinate 49,454,691, forward strand.
AACCATTACACTAGTAATCATGATCTAAGGTAAGGGCTATATATTGATGTGTAGTGATGACTGTCTATTGATTTATTGTATGGGTTAAGCTACCCTTGTATGAATACCTATTGGGTTGGAAGTGTTATACTCACCCCTCTAGTTGTGTGTTTATTTGTATTTTTTCTATAAAGAAATTGTGAGGAACCCAGAAAAGGGTCTGAACTGTGAAGAAGAAGAGTTATTCTAAGAAGTTCTATTGAGACATAGTGTGAACATCTAACCTGTTTAGTAGAAGAGCAACATAGGAGTATACCTAGTTAATATACTTTTAATATGAATGTGTAGGTATATAGAGCTTGTGTGCCTTATTTTCTTTCAGAGCATGTAATCTTTTGATGAATTAAACCATGCCACTATCTTGTGTTCATTTTGGAAAGACTATTTTATGATACCTAATGTTCAAAAAAGATCTCTTAAGCCTTGAATTTGAGCCTGAATCCTTGAAGCTCAACTTATTTTTGAAGATCTCTTGAGCTAAGTTATCCTCATTCTTAAAATTCCTCTCAATCCTCCCTACTATTGTATTGAAAGCTCTCTTGCTTTAGGCCTTACTCTATTTATGGTTAACTCTTTAGTGTCTTGAAATTTATCCTAGACCTATTTGACTATATTTCTATGGCTAGTTTACTTTGTTCTACATGTAAATCACCTAAAATGGGCTTAAACATGTCTAGAATAACAAGGAAAGTGTCCTTATTCATTTGGAAAAAAGACTCAAAAGCTTTAAGATTTCTTAAAATCCATGATACTCCTGAAAAAAATTTAATCCCTGAATTTCATATTCATTGAAACCCCCAATTTGACCATCAATATAATGTGGAATTTTGTTAATTTGCACTAGTTGAAAGTTTGCTTAAGGAAAAGTTGTGTTTATTGAATCAAAATGCCTAATGCATGTGGAGCAGTGAAGAACACCTAGAACAAAGGAGTATGAAGTTGAAAAACCAAAGATAAGGATAAAGAAGGCTTTGCCTTCGTTGTTGATCATGAACGCGGGGAATTTCAGGGCAAAATTCCTAAAAGGAGGGGAGAGCGTAACACCCCTGATTTTTAGGGTAGACCTCTGAGGCCTTGGACCCATAAGGTTAGCCTTTGCTACATGTTTTTATGAAAAATTGGGCTTTGACCGATCCAACACCCTAAATTGTGTATGTGGTAGAGATAAGCTAAAACTCCTAGAAACTAGTGTAACCTTTTAGAGAAATTATTTAGGCTAAGTTAATATAATCATTACAAGAATATTATTAGGACAAAGAGTTTTATCGAAAACATGAACCAAATGTCGATCACTCTAGCTTCAAGTCGATGCTTCATGCCTTGAGCCTTTAACTAAATCTTTGAGACCTGATAGGTGGTTTATTTGCATTAGTTTTAAGGTCATTTCATTCTTATTTTTTGGTCATATTGTTTGTTTTCCCCCCTTAATCTCAAATATCTCCATTCATTTCGTATATGTTACTCGGGTATGTCAGTTTTGTAGGAATTATGATGTTACAGGCCCAACTAAAGAATTAGAGACATTTATTGAACATCATACAAATAAAAGGAAGTTCAAGTCATCAAAACCTCAAAAGCAAGTCCATTCCAACCCTTGGAAAGAAGAAATAAGCGAGTGGAACCCTCCTAGTCCTCAAAGGAATAAAAAATCACAATTTGGAGAACCTTTTTGAAACCCACGGTCGTGGGAAATTCTTACAGGTCATGGTTCCCATTGGTCTAGGCAAAAAGCAGAGAAAAGTGTAGTGGAAGGAATCCACGGCCGTGGAAAATTCCCACAGGCCGTGGAACATGCTTGGAAAAAACTCACGACCGTGGAAATTTTCCATAGGCCGTGGTTCTTGCTATCAGAACAGAGGAAATTGCTCACTAAGGGACCCTGTCACAATCCACGGCCGTGGGAAATTCCCACACGTTGTGGGTTTTACGCGCTAAGATCAGAACCCTAATTTTTGGGGGCTATTTTTCTACATAAAAAGAGGGGGCAACACACAGATAAGAAAAGAGACCGAAGCCAAGGATCTAAGAACCTTCCAAAGAGAATTTCAAGGGAGATTCATGGATCAACAATGAAGAAACAACCAATTCATCATTTTGGGAAGATTGAGATCAATAGAGTGAGAGCTTATTTTTTTCTTTTCTGAATCCAAGATTTATAATTTGGGTAGTTATTCAATATTGGGATTTGAATTGGGATTTTGTGATTTTGTAATTAACGTTATGATGAACTAAACCCTTTTTTTCTTGGGATTAAGAGGGTAATATGTATTGATATTTGACTCAATTTCTTTAGAATTTTCTCTCTTTATTGAATTCATGTTCTCTATTCAATTTGATTGACTGTTTAATGCCTCTACAAGAATTCGAGAGAAGCGTAGTTGATTCTAAATTATATATGCTACGAGAATGGGTATATGATTTAAAAGCATAAATTGAGCCTAAGTTTTTTTGGCTATTAGATAGACAAAATAACTTTTGAGGATTAAGGGATTTTCATAAATCGATAAAGGATCTAATTTACAAATCGAACGTTGTTCTTTGACAATTAGCTACTTTAGTAAGGCTTTGAGAGAAGGTTGCTAATATCATTAGGAAAATCTATCTTAGAAACTGAACTTCACAATTAGGGAAATGAAATTACATAGATTTAATTATTAAGCATATGAACCTTTTGAATCCCAAGTCATCCTTTGATTGACTCTTTGAAGTGATTAATTTCCAATTTTTTGAGTACTTTGAGATTTCTATTTTCACATTTTAAATTCCGTTCATAGTGAACCTTCTTTTAATTCATATCATTTGTTTGGATAATTGAGTCATAGTAAATCAGTACTTGGACATAATCCCTGTGGATACGATGATCTTTTATATTACTTTGATAACCGTATGCTTGCGGAACAGACATATCAAGTTTTTGGCGCTGTTGCCGGGGATTGTGTTTCCCTCAATATTGGCTGACCGTGATTTGATTAGATTAGACGTTTTTGTTTTTGTTTTATTCTTATTTTTATTTCTTCTAAGAACTATATTACGCTTGTTCTGTGTGTTATTGTTGTGTTTACAAATCCTTTTATGCAAAGAAGCTCTAGTTCTAGTACTGTATTTGATCCAGAAATAGAACGGTTGCTTTAGAAAATTAGGAAGCACATAAAACAGCAAGAAACTAAATCAACGAGTCAAGAAAATACAAGAGAGATGGATAATAGGGTATTACGTGATTTTGCTAAATCTAATGCGATGGAAAGAAGGTCTAGCATCACTAGACCCATGATTGATACCAATAATTTTAAACTGAAGCCGTCCTTACACTCCACAGTCCAACAAAATCAATTAGGAGGATTGTCGTCCGAAGACCCTAATCTACATCTACAAATATTCCTTAAGTATTGTGATACACTCAAGGTGAATGAGGTCTCAAACGATGTAATCTGCCTTAAGCTATTTCCATTTTCTCTGAGGGACAAGGCTAGAGCATGGCTTTACTCATTACCAGAAGGCTTGATCACGACTTGGGAGAAACTCTCCCATACTTTCCTCAACAAGTATTACCCTCAAAGAAAAATTGACCAACTGAGGAAGCAAATCATCACTTCTACCCAGAAAGATGATGAAACTTTATATGATGCTTGGGAAAGGTATAAGGAGATGCTTAGGGAATGCCCATACCATGGGATCGAGAGATAGTTAACTGTTCATATTTTTTAATAGTTTAGCCTCAAATCAGAAAATTACTCTAGATGTCGTAGCTGCAGAGCCTTCATGAGTAAAAACATGGAGGAAGGCTACAACCTTATAGAAGAAGTGGCACATAATACCTACCAATGGTCTTCAGAAAGACAATCGGCAATAAAAATTCCCGGTAAGTATCCTCTTGATGCTATTTCATTACTCACAGCTAAAACTGAGGCCTTAAATCTTAAATTTGATAAACTGGGTACAAGTACTACTAATTTCATTTGTGAGGTATGTGGTGTTTCAGGTCATTTAGCTACAAGGTGTCAGCCTGGAGTACCTTAAGTTACGGAGCCGGAGGAGCATCAAGTGGAGGCAATTGGAAATTATGGTGGTAATTATGGAAATAATTTTAGACAATAAATGGGGCCACCAGGAATCCAAAACCGTCCCCCTCCATTCCAAAGTAGTCAAAATAATTTCAGACCATCAAAAGGATCCTTTACTCCACAAAAATCTAAACTAGAATCCTTGATGAAAACATTTGTGGTTATTTAGCTGAAGCAGAATGATGAATTTTTTGAGGCTATTAAGAACTTAATATTGAAGGTTGACTCATTCGCTACTCACAATAAGATGTTGGAAACCCAGATAGCCCAACAGGCCTCAAGTTCTTCAAGAATTCCAGGAACATTTCCTGGAAAACCAGAATCAAGTCCATCTAATCACACTATAACGGTAACGCTTAGAAGTGGTACACAGTATGAGGGTCTTAGTATACCTACGGAGAAGGATCCTTAATTGGATGTGACCCCCTCAACTCCACCTGTTTTGGAGGAAAAGGAGCAAGAGAAGAAAGAGAAGGTTAACCCATATCAACCTCCCATACCATATCCTCAATGTTTAGCCAAGGCTAAGTTGGATAAGTAGTTTGGTAAGTTTTTAGAAGTTTTGAAAAAACTTTATATTAATATTCTTTTTACTGATGCTTTACAACAAATGCCTACATATGCAAAGTTCCTAAAGGAGATCTTGTCCAATAAGAGAAGGTTAGAAGAGGATGGTACTATGGCTCTTACTGAAGAGTGCAGTGCTTTGATTCAAAAGAAGTCACCCAAACTTAAAGATCCAGGTAGTTTCTCTATCCCATGCATAATAGGTGATATGTCAATAGATAGAGCTTTATGTGATTTAGGAGATAGTGTTAGTTTGATGCCTCTATCTATTTCTAAAAAGCTGGGATTGGGTGAATTAAAACCTACAAGAATGTCCTTTCAATTAGCTAATAGGTCTGTTAAGTATCCTGTAGGTATTTTAGAGGATTTTCCTATTAAGGTAGGAAAATTTTTTATAGCTGCTGATTTTGTTGTGCTAGAGATGGATGAGGATTCTATGATCCCCATTATACTAGGCAGGTTATTTTTGGCAATTACAGGTGCGGTCATTGATGTAAAGAATGGTAAGTTGTCTCTCACTGTTGGAGACTAAAAGATTGATTTTAATTTAAAAGATGCCTTACAAAAATCTTTGCATGATGATATATGCTGTAGTATTGAGAATATTGATGAAGTGGTAAAGGAAGTATCCCTTCCTAGTGATCCACTAGAATCTGTTTTCCTGACTGAGTCTTCAAGAATTTGTAAAAATGAAGAAAATGATGCAATGCCTAAGTGCGATACTAAGGTAACACATAAGGAAGAGGGCAGCTCCAATGTTGAATTAAAACCCCTTCCATCATCATTAGGGTATGAATTTCTTGGCCTTAACTCTACTTATCCTATGATTGTGAATGCAAAACTGAACTCTTTGGAAACTAAAAAACTTCTAGAACAACTTAGGTTGTATATGAATGTTATAGGTTATACCATGGATGATATTATGGGAATTAGCCCTTCTCTTTGCATGTATAGGATAATAGTTGATGATGAAAGTAAGCCCACTAGAGAACCACAAAGAAGATTAAATCTAAAAATGCAAGATGTGGTTAAAAAAGAAATTCTGAAATTACTTGATGCTGGAGTGATTTACCCTATTGCGAGTAATAAATGGGTAAGTCCAGTTCATGCTGTGCCTAAAAAAGGAGGAATGACAGTAGTGGAAAATGATAAGAATGAGTTGATTTCTACTAGATTAGTTTCTGGTTGGCGTGTATGTATAGACTATAGGAAATTAAATAGCGCCACAAAAAAGGATCACTTCCCACTCTCTTTTATAGACCAGATACTTGAGAGGCATGCAAAGCACTCCCACTTTTGTTATTTGGATGGTTACTCAGGTTTCCATATGGAACCTTTACATATAGGCGTATGCCATTTGGTCTTTGCAATGCACCTGTGACTTTTCAAAGGTGTATGCAAGCCATTTTTTTCATTTTATTGAAAATATAATAGAGATATTCATGGATGATTTTTCAGTTTATGGCTTTAATTTTGATGATTGCTTGACAAATCTTTCTAGAGTTTTGCAAAGGTATAAAGAAATGAATTTAATCCTAAACTGGGAAAAGTGCCATTTTATGGTCAAGGAAGGAATAGTCTTTGGCTACTTGATATCCAAGAGAGGGATTGAGGTTGATAAGGCTAAGATTGAGGTCATTGAGAAGTTGCCTCCTCCCAATAATGTGAAAGGCATAAGTAGTTTTCTTGGATATGTTGGGTTCTATGGGCGGTTCATTAAAGACTTCTCTAAAATCTCTAAGCCTCTCATAAATCTTCTAGGTAAGAATGTTCCTTTTGATTTTGACTCATATTGTCTTGATGCATTTAACAGGTTATAGGAGGATTTAATTTCTACTCTTATTGTGCAACCCCCCGATTAGGAACTCCCTTTCAAATTAATGCATAATGCTAGCGATTATGCTGTGAGGCTGTACTTGGGAAACAGAAAGATAAAAAGCTTCACGTTATCTACTATGCCGGTAGAACTTTGGATGATGCACAATTGAACTATGCCACTACGGAGAAAGAACTCTTAGCTATTGTTTTTGCCTTTGATAAATTCAGGTCATATTTTGTAGGATCTCAGGTAACTGTTTATACTGACCATTCTGCTATAAAATACCTGTTGCAAAAGAAAGGAGCAAAACCTAGGCTAATTAGGTGGATATTAATTTTACAAGAATTTAATTTAGAAATCAAGGATAAGAAAGGTACTGAAAATCTAGTGGCTAATCATTTATCTCGGTTGCCTTCTAGAAAAGATAAAATGGGTAATGTTGCACCTATTAATGAGTCTTTTCCAGATAAGCAACTCTTAAGTCTCAATATCCAACAAGTCCCTTGGTTTGTTGATTTTGTGAATTATCTTGTTTGTGGCATTTTACCACTTGATTTTAGTTTTCAACAGAGGAAGAAATTTCTTCCAGATGCCAAGCATTACTACTGGGATGACCCACTCCTTTTCAAAAGGTGTGGAGCTGGGCTGATAAGAAGATGTGTACCAGAGGATGAAGTCCACTCTATCATTGACCATTGTTATTCTCTATCTTGAGGAGGTCACAAGAGCACCTCCAGTACCGCTTCAAAGGTATTACAAGCATGCTTCTATTTGCCCCATAACATCAAGGACGTTCGTAAGTATGTTCTTACTTGTGATTCATGTGAACAGCCAGGTAACATTTCTAAATGTCATGAAATGCTGTTGAATAATATTTTTGAAGTTGGACTCTTTGATGTTTGGGGTATAGATTTTATGGGACCATTTCCATCATCCCTTGGAAATAAATTTATTTTGGTAGCGGTTGATTATGTATCTAAATGGGTGGAAGCTATTGCTTTACCTCATTCGGATGCTAAAACCGTGATCAAACTTTTTAAGAAGATCATCTTCCCAAGGTTTGGAGTCCCTAGATGTGTTATTAGTGATAGGGAGTCATATTTTATTGAGAATACTTTTAAAACCCTTCTTAAGAAATACATAGTTAGGCATAAGGTTGCTACACCTTATCATCCACAAACTAGTGGACAAATAGAAGTATCAAATAGGGAAATTAAAGCTATTCTCCAAAAAGTAGTCAACACCTCGAAAAGGACTGGTCTATTAAATTGGATGATTCTTTGTGAGCGTATGCACTGCTTATAAAACCCCTATTGGTACTACTCCTTTTAAACTAGTTTATGGAAAATCATGTCATTTACCTGTGGAACTAGAGTATAAATCATTTTGGGCCATTAAATTGCTTAATCTTGATCTTGCGAAGGCAGGAGAAAAAAGGATGCTAGACTTGAATGAACTGGAAGAGCTCAAGCTAGATACATATGAGAGTGCGAAGATCTATAAGGAACGAACAAAGAAATGGCATGATCAACGCATCGTAAGAAGAAGCTTTGCTCCAAGAGACAAGGTTTTACTATTTAACTCTCACCTCAAACTCTTTCCAGGTAAGCTTAGGTCTAGATGGCCAGGACCCTTTCAGGTATTGAAAGTTTTTCCTTTTGGTACCATTGAAATATGAAGTGAGAAATCTGGTGCATTTAAAGTTAATGGACAAAGGCTTCAACATTATTTAGTGGGAGAGCCTGTCCAACAAGTTAATGTTGTGAATTTGAAATATTTTCTTGACTCTTGAATGACTTGAACAATAATGCCTGGTTGAAGACGTAAAACTTAGCACTAGTAGGGAGGTAACCCTATGATGTTTCTCTTCTATTGCATGCATTTTCCTTTAATAAAAATAAAAAAGTATAAATAAGTAAAAATAAAAAATTGATTTTTTAGGATAGCTTTTATTGAAATTGAATGAGTGTTGAAGGAGTTTTTGGAATCAATTTTGAAATATGAGAATATAATTCTAAGCGTGGAACAAGGATATGTGAAAACAGTGAGTTCTACAGCCTGGGAAAAATTCTCATGGTCGTGGGTTTTACACGAGAAACAGAGTGAATTTTCTGACAAAAACAGTGAGTTCCACAGCCTGGGAAAAATTCCCATGGTCGTGGGTTTTGTGCGGAAATTTTTATGGGCAGAAACAGTAAGTTCCACGGCTTGGAAAAATTCTCATGACCTTGAATCGCATCAGGGGCCCAAAAGTGTGTTTTAAATACATTGCCTCCTTTTCCTTGTTTTTAAACATGCATGAACTCTTTTTTTTTTATACTTATCTTCTTTGAAACCATTACTCCTCTCAACCTTAACTCTTTCCTTGTTCTTTTCAATCCATCACTCTTGCATTCCATTGAAATTACATTGCTCTTTCATCTATTAGACCAAGTAAGAACTTTAAGATTTTCTCTTCACCTTCAAATTTTTCAGAAATGGGATTTTTGGGGTACTTGCTAATCTTTGGGTTTTCTTTCCAAATTGGTTTATAGAAAAGCTTTGTTTATGAATCTTGAGTGTTTTACATGTCTAAAAGGTGAATGGGTATGATTTGTATTGATTAAATTGACTAGAAGTGGTGTATTTTTATGCTTTGTCCATGCCCTTCAACGCACCAATTCCATTCTTTGTTCTTCATCATACTTTACATTTTGTTAGGCATATGATTGATTGACATTTAGTGGAACATGGAAGAGTTGATTTGAAATCACGGGGCTTGTTAAGAATTCAAGTTTGGGGTAATCTATGGTATGGTATATGTGTGCCCACCAAGTGTTTGTGAAAATGCCTAAACCAATTTTGGTTCAACTTTTACTAAATTGTTGCATGCTATTGACTTTGAAACTTAACACATATGTGTATTATTCATTTTTTCATGCACAAGTTACCATTGAAAGGAATCTTTCTTTTCACTTGAGTAGGGTTTTTGATACGCTTATGCATTATGTTAAACAATTCCCTAAATCTTGTATGATGCCATAATTTACTAACATGGTTAAAACTCTTTGTCTCTTTAAAAGCAACTATATCTACCAGAAGAGTCAAGTCAGTTGGAAAGAAAAGAAAGACCACTGGTAAGTCCTCATCTTATTCTAAAATAGACAACCTTGAATGTTCCTTTGATGAATAAAGAATAGGACTTGCCTCTAGCCGCACGGGAAATCATTCCTTCACACTTTTTCTGTAGAGATACTCTACAAGAGCTAGGAATGTTTGAAGAAACTCTTAAATTATGTGAACATATGGGTTGGAATGATTTCATTCAACTGCATGAACCCATATATAAATGAACTACTTTAGAATTCCTCAGCTCTGTAGATATCTGTATGTTTGATAATGACTCTAGATGGGAGGTTGGCTTTAGATTGAATAATACTGAATACAAGATGGACTTGAATGAGGTAGCTTCTGTATATAGTTTCCCAGAAGGGGGTATAGTTCGCATTCCCTGATTATTTAATCCAAATTACTTTTAGGGAACCATTGCAAGATCACAGGGTGATTATGCCCCTCTTCATGTAAAACCTCTGCCATGCATCATCTTGTTTTAAAGTACATTCAAAGATTTATGGCTAGGTCAATCTTTGGGCATTATAAAAGTCCTGGTACTGTTAGATCTGCTGAACTTTATTTTCTGTATGCTATGATTACTAATGAACTCATGCACTCCACTAAATGGTTTTTCAGTCAACTCACTAGAGTTGGAAAAGCTACTTCTGGCAAAATCTTCATTGCGGGGTACATAAACCTCATAGCCAGATATGTGGGTATTAATCTTGATAATGATACCCTTCTTTGTCAACCCAAAAGGAGCATGATTAACTGCCATAGAGGTATCCATAGTTTCACATGTATGTTCTTATGGGAATTTTTGATTGTGTTCTTTGCAGATATTTCTTATATTATCCTTTCAAAAATAAACAGGTTAATGTTTGATCCTGGTGGTCAATACCCTACCTTGTTTCTTGTACATTTTAGTTTCCTTTATTTTTCATTTTTGAACTCATTACTCTTTTTTCTTTTACAGGATTTGAGGATAAATCCTTTTTTAAGAGGGGGAGTATGATGAGGGCATAGTTTGTAAATAATTTTAGTTATACTCAAAATAGTTTAGGTTTATTGTTAGGTTACTTTTGGGCCTTGTACATTATTTTGGGCCTTATAGTTGGCCACATTTCCTAGTTTAGTTGATTTTGGGCCTAAGGAAGAGTGGGAAGCCCAAGTTGCCTAGCTTGGCCACCACTCCACCTTGCCTATATAAGGATTACCTCTCCATGTGTTCCACACCATTAGTTTTGAATGAAATTTACACTTTATGAGATTTGAGTACAAACTCTCTCCTTTAGGTTAGAGAAAGTCTAACCCCTTTCAAGCTCTTATCACTAGGTGACCATCCCTAGAGTGGCGAACAGAGACTTATCCAAGTCATCGGTGGCGTCTCCTTTATCATCTTCCATCCCTTCCATCAACCTCCATCCATCTTTCATGTTTCCATGCTGCTGACCATTTTTGTTAGGTTTAGGGTAACCTTTTCACTATTAATTTGAAGAAAGATAGCTAAATCCTACCCCATCCTATATCAATTACTGTTGTAATCTAAAATGCAGGCTCACTTTCCTTGTGACTATACAAAGACGTCCACTACTAAAGATAATTAGGATCTCGTCCGCGTTCTCCTTGAGCTTTGACTAGCTAAAACATACAGGGAAACATACAGACAATTCTAGAGAGGTGAGTGTATACTCTCAACCCATAGATTCTCATGCAAGGGAAAGTCATCGTAACTACACATACTTATCCAAAATAATATGAGTAAGACTTTACAATCACAGGCATAGACACTCTCACATGTATAACAACTCTGGTTTTTGGAGTAGAGGCTTAGACTCTCAGGACCCCTGAGAGAATTCTAACAAGCCTTCTAGAGAGAGTTGAGGCTTCTGCCTGATCCCTAATTCAACTTGAGTATAAAGAGATAGTGAGAAAGAAAGCCTGTAAGGTATTAAGGAAGTGATAAGTATAAGGAAGAGGTAAAAATTAGAAGGAACATAGGTTACCAGAGCGATTGGAGTATGTAATGGTTAGTAGGAAAGACTGAAGATAAGAAAGGAATAAAGAGATGAATGATTAATGGCCCTAATAAGATTAAGAATAAAATATTATATGGTAGTAAATAATTGGTGATGACTATCTTATTTTAATTTAATATTAAGTAATTAGTGATCCTTATGATATCACTATGTCCGGAGTAGTTAATTAATTGATGTAGAATAATTAATGAATATTTAATTAATGCAATTATATTAAATAATATTTAATAAATATTACATTCAATAAATATATATATTCATAATACAATTCTATCAAGCTTTTATTTAATTAAATAGTAAATTTGATATTTAAATAATAAAATATTGATGGGTTCCTCGGTATTGAACTGTGGGACCCAATCGGCGATCTAGTTACGGTAACTCGACCTGAGACTAGTGACCCTATAAGGTAACTAGCCCTAGTAGGGTTCCATTGTAGTGGATCGAGGGTAACTAACTCGGTCTAATCGGGCCAATCAAGACCTTCAATATCACCTACGTTTAGTCCTGCATATACCTCGGGTTATCCGATGGTAATATGATCAGTCTTTGGCGACCCGTTTTGACATTTTAAGAGCTTTTCCTAAAGAGGCCAAGGCATGATTCGAACTTTGTCAACCCTATTTGCATGTAATTCAACTCCCTCAGTTTAGCCTTAAAACTCAACCCGAACACCTGCAATATCTTGGACCTAACTTTCTCAAATAAAGCTTGAATGGAATGATTAAGGTCTTGTTCACTTTGTTTTGAAGAGATCTTCAACCTCTATTTCTTACCTTGAACCTCAATTCCTACTCTATCATGCCCAAAATCAAGGATTAGGTAAACTCGTTCCAAAATCTCATTATTCACGTTTTTATCCTACGCATGGTTCATTCAAAAATTCATAACTTCCTCTTACGACCTCTGGTTCACGTAAACCTAGTGCCAAAATCTCCGTGAAGAAAATCTCTACATTTTACATGCAGAAATTGAGAGTTGAATCTCTCTATATTGGTATAGTTTTATAGATCTTCCCCGACCCCTGATTATCTCGTCACCAAGTTGGCTTCTTTAGTAAAATTAGCATATCTCCCTCTTCTAGTACTAGAAATGCTCCATTCTTTTTTCATGGATCTGTATCAAAGAAAAATACAAGTTTAATGAAGGCCATAAAAACCAATTCTCAAGGGAAAAATAACCATGAATTTATTTCTACATCCTTACCTGACTCGGGAGCGTTGGGAACACCTTGTCTTATTTCAGGCATATCTCGGGCTACCAATCTTGGATCGTTACAAATGATATATCAAATCGAAGGGAAAAAGATTAACTACAAACTTAATTTTGGTTATTTTTGAGATTCCTATCCTATGAATTAATCTATAATTATTTTTAACCTCCTTAATTTCCGGTTCCCAAAAATTCTGCACACCTTAAACTTTCATGTAACGAGTTAATTTTCCAACCACCAGTTTCTGACCAAACCACCACCTCATGCCACCTCCCCGGGCAGGTGTCACCTCCCTGTGCACACCCTCTACTCACGCCACCACCTCACCCACTAGCTTCCTTCAACCATACCATTAATTACCCATCACCTCACCATTATAACATTCTACTTCACCAAAGTTTCAATCACTCCAATCCTCTTTCCATTCTCGATCAGCCCTATATACCATCCATATCCTCTCTTTCTCTTCAACATAGCCACCATTCTCCCCTCCTTAAACCACCTTACACCACCACCAAGACCACTACAACCACTCATTTTCACTGTTGCACCACACCACCACCACCATCAATTACCAAAATTCTTCTTCCTTCTTCCCTTCACCTCACCAACCCACGACTTCTCTTTCTCAAAACAGCCACCTTTTCACAATTTTCCTTCAAGCAAGAGACTCTCAAAACACACTTCAACTTCCTTGCTTCAAGCCTCCCAAAACTGTGAGCCCACCCAGGCCACTAAGGTAAGAATGTTGCATTTTTCCCTTGGTCTTGTTCTTGAAATTTCTTGGGCCAAAATCAATTTGTAGCCTTGAAAATCTTGATGTTTCTTTGCTGTTTTAGGAGCCTAAAATCATGGCCTTCCTTACCAATTTTAAGTGTACATGTTGTGTTCTTTAGGTTTGGGAACCATCAGCGTCAATTGGCGGACGATCAAGGACGTTTAGCAAATTTTCTATGAGACTGCCCCATGAGGTAAGGGGAGCCTCTTTTCGTTTGGTTGCATTTTAAAGTGCCTCATAATATTGCTTTAGCATGTAGGAGTAACAGTTTTCAGTTTTGTCACGATCCAACGGTCAGATTTTAATCCATGTAATTTTTAGTAACCGATGATGATTTTACTATATTTTAAATTAATAAGCATTTTTATATAAATCTCGTAAATCTCACCTTGATATGCGTGTACCCAGAAGAAATTTTACCAAGGCCAGAGTCAGGATGAAGAAATTAGACGGGATCGGTAGTAATTCGATTTGGTTGTATTATTTGATTATAATTTTTGGTGTACATTTATATAATTTGTTGTAATTTTCCCAGTAAGTCCCGCTACTAGAGGTGAGACCTATCGCTGAGCATCCCCGAAGCCATTTTGAGAAAGGTGTGCACTTTAAGAAAATTCGTCGGTCGGGACGATCATAACAATTTATTTTATTTTGCCAAGTTTCAAGGAAACGGTATTTTAACTATAATGCTTTATCATGATTTAACAAATTTGAAGGAACTCAATTGAGATATAAAATAAATCACTAAAGGTAAGTTAATGGATTAAAATAAAGATTAAATATTAAAGAGTTTAATTACCAAGTATGATAAGGATTACTAGAATGGGCCTTAGAATTTATATTTGGCCTAAGAAACTAGTGTAGCTGGTAAGTCGAGTGATGATTCCTATAAGGAAAATTATGTTTGAAACCTAGTAAGTTATAAAGAAATAGGGATTGGATTCTAGTATCATATCAAGTGGACAAATATGATAAAGGGGAAAACTAACTAATATCATTCAAATAAGGTAAATATAATAGTAGTAATTAAGAATTTACTTTAGTAAAAGTATGGGTTAGATGACGAAAGTAAACTAAAACATGAAATAAGATTTAGGAAAAACAAAAAAAGGTTAACTAAAAACAAATGAACTTGATAAATAAAATTTTAGTATACCTAGAAAATAAGAATCTGAGTTAGTCCTAAGTAAAACTAAACTACATCAACATATGAAATAATAGGCGAAGTAAAGAAAGAAATAAAGGGACCAAATAAGTATAAAGAGGGAATGATATCTTTAGACCAGTAGGGATATATATATATATATATATATATATATATAGAACACGACGAATACGAGTAAACAAAAAAGGAATTACTACATGGCAGTAAAACTAAAAATTGATTAAAGTACCATAAGTAAGCATTGGTGTAGCTCACGCCTACAATCCGACTCATACTATTTTGATAAGCTATATAAGTATGTCTAGATTTTCAATATACTATAGGTATACATATCCATTAAAGTGAACCCAGAATAGTATCCTAAAAGTAGGAAGGCTATAATTGTAAGAGATAATAAACCATAATAAACCCTATATCCTGAATTATAAAGAGTTGACTGAATAAAGACAAGTGGTAGTAGTCAGCTAAGTACTATCAGGGTATTGACTAGGCAAAGCAAGTTGTGTGTTGGATGAATGAACTACTTAAATGCTTTCATGATACTTGGTTGACTTGTGTGAATTAAGTATTGGTTATGACATACGTATCTGGTTGGACTATGAGTATACTGTTATAAATATGAATGGTATTAGTATGATGCACTGTTAATTCATAAAAAGATAAAGAGTTGATACAAGAGATATCTGTTATGGTAGAGAGTCCCAGTATAATGAAAAGTGATATATTATGAATGAAAGTAATAGTATGATGAAATGATGGAATGTGCCTAGTGAAATGAAAGACTAACGCTTGGCCATTTTCATTCTCAATCACCAAATGACAGTGAAGTGGTATAACTCGAGACATTCCTGTGACCCAACTACTTAATCCCTCAAGAGAATCTAGCCATAACAACCCTAGATACCTAAGTGACTAGTGGAATTCCCCTCCCTTGAAAATAGACAAAAGAGAATGAAAGAAAAGGTGTTAAGAATGAAAATGGACTAATGACGGGACTCTACCGGTGGCAAGGGTAATGAGAAAGGAATGCAAAAGTATGAGAAACATGCATCATTGCATAAAATGATCAAGTTGAGAAACTAGAGCATACACTAGGGTACACTGGAGTACATTCACGTTCGATCCCCAAGTAGGATCTTGGGAGTACAATTAGCCCAGGCATCGAATGGCTTAGAGTCACGCCCAATGTCGGACAGTCTGAGGTAAGCCTAAGGTACTTCGACTAAAGACAGAGTGTAACTATGATCGTGTAGAGTCAAATCCTATTATGATTAATGTGATAAAATAGATCCAATCTTGTGTAGGACTTGTGAGTCCTTAGTACCCAATGTTGTGATATAAAGGACTAGGTGAGCTCTAATCGCTCTAGTCCAGAAACGTTTTGTACAGATACAGCCTGTGCAGGATGGGTTCTGAGGATGATGATAATGTGATTGATGAGATAGAAACGGGCCCATATGCATTCATACTTGACAATGAAAAAGATTTATATATATATCAAGTAAAAGAACCTATGCATTACATTACCTAACATTGACATCCTGTGTTGTAATTGATAATTGTTATATAGACTACCTTGGAAGTACTAGGTTAGGAAATAGGACAAAAGACATAGGACGCGAACGCGAGGTAGGATTGAGGGATGTGAGATAACTTGGAGGAACTAGGTTCCCTGTGAGTAGAAGGAACTGTAGTGTGATTGACTAGGTGTTATGGGAGTACGTCAGAGATGACAACCCTCTGTTTGTTTGGAAGAGAGAGCTCACCCTTACATTTTGTTGCAGACCTTCGATTTGTCTCCGCTCCCTCACCCGACATTATCGAGTGAGGATTTTAGCCGAGGACGGCTTGGGACCTAGTTGATTACGGGTCATCTAAGAGGTACAAGAGAACATTCTTGAGGATCAGCCATCAGTAGAGGCCCCACCCAATGAGCAAAAGCGTCCCTTTGAGAAGGATGTGGAGGTTATTGAGAGCACCGTCAAACTATATGGAGTTCCACCCTTCTTTACTAGTGCTGTAGATCTAGAGGAGCTTGTTGGACATCAAGCAGCCATGGATGTGGATCCCTTGGGACCTCATCTCCTACCTACGCCAACCCAGCATCCACCTAGGTCCCCGACTTCAGGGTTCATTCCCTTATCACCTGGGAGTGATAGCGATGATGACGAAGACCCAGAGAAGGATCCTCTGGAGAACTCTGCCTAGGCATCAGTAGGTATGGTGATGACTGACCCAATAGATCTTCCACCATTGCCAGTTCAGCTGCCCCCGTTAGAGTTTCTTGATTTGGTTGAGGCGTCAGCTCCTCCTCCCGCACTGGCCGTGGAGCCTGTGAGTGTTTATGTACCAAAGATGGTGATGGAGGACCCCATTCCTCCCATAGCTCCTAGACAGACTCAAATGGATATATGTTTAGAGCGACGTCAATGGGACGTGTCCCAGAGGTTACTTCGCCATATCTTTAGGACCTATATATATGGTGGTACTAAGCAGCTTAGAGAGATGTCCTCTACAGCTCGGGACTTGATGAGAGAGGCCTTTGATGCATATAATGATCGTTATAAGCAAATCTCCTCTCTTACTTTGTGTCAGCCTTCTACTAGCTCGGCTCCGCTACATGTTTCTTCACTTTTCTCACCATCACGACCTACCTTTGTAGCAGATCGACCTGATTTTCCCCTGAGTGATGATGCATAAATCCTGATGGATTTATATTCTTTTGGCAAGTGCAACAGTCATTAAATTTGTAATATATTTGATCGTCCCACAGGGATTGAGGTAATTACCCTAACCTGAGACTAGTACAAGCTGAACCAAAATAAAAGAAGATAGAATTCATTCTATTTATGCTTTTCTGCACTTTCTATGTTTTTGTATTTTCAGAAACAATAGAAGAGATGAAGTGTATTTAATGAAAGATAGCTTAGGATTACTTTAGCTTACAATTTCATCAAGAAACATGCAATTGAGGTTCAATCAAGCTTCAGACTCAAGAGGACAATTCACAGATGGTTAATCCCTAATTCCTTAGGTGATTAACACTAATTCCTAAACATTAAACCCTAATCCCTTGGGTGTTCAGTGATAGAGAAATCTAATGCGAAATTAGGGATTGAACCCTAACTATTCACCTAATTACTATGCCTGAATTAGTTAGGAAGCTAGAAGTTACCTAAGCCTCAACCATGATTCCTCATTGGTGAGATTCTTCAATTAGGTCTGGATTTGTCAATTCAGCAGTGTAGATCCACTTCTCAACTTGTTCTCCTCATGCTTTTGAAGATAATTTCCTCAATGCAGATTCAAGATTCCATTGGAAGCTTCAGCAATCCCAACCATAGGAGTTTAGCAACCCATGGAAGTGGTTTCAGAAAGTGGAACATGGAGAGCCATGGAAGAGAGAGTTTAGAGAGGGAAAATGTTTAGAGAGAGATTGAAAATCAGAAAATAAGAGTTGTATATTGCTTCTATGTGTAAGTTACAGAGTATTTACAACTATATATAGTTAAGGCAAAAACTAACTAATTAACTCTAATTAATTATAAAGGAAACTTCCTAACAATTAAACTAACGAAACTAATTAATTAATTACAAAGGAATGAATAATTATAACACAATAATTAAATTACTAGGATACAAATATAGTCATCAACTAATAAAGTAATTAATGATAACTATTACAGCAATTCACATTGAAGGAAAATAATAAACTGGGCAAACAAAATTCATGCTTAAGCGTGATCGCGTGCGCGCTTGAGCGCGATACTTTAAATTCCTTGATGCAGGTGAGTTCACGCTTGAGCGTTATCGTGTCCGCTTGAGCGTGATGGCTTTAACTTAATTCACTCTGTGACTTCATGCTTGAGCGTGATCTTTATTCGCTTGAGCGTGAAGCTTAATCTTGAATGCAGGGTGATCTCTCGCTTAAGCGTGAGCCTTTTCCGCTTGAGCATGGTGACTTTGACCTTGATGCATATTGTGGCTTTTACATGAATTGCATGTTGACTTCACGCTTAAGCATGAAGCTCTCTCACTTGAGCGTGATGACTTTGCTCTAGCGTGACCCTTATTCGCTTGAGCGAGATACATTGCACCTTACTGGATCTGCGCCTATGTATGCTGGGAGGCCAGCGTATATACGTTGGGAGGCCAGCGTATATACGTTGGGAGGTCAGCGTATGTACGTTGGATGTCCTACGCTTGATCCTGTAAAATACAACATATAAATGTCTAGCGTATGTACACTGGCTTTCTAGTGTATATACGCTGGCTTTCTAGCGTATGTACGCTAGGTTAATGAATCTCTCAATAAACATATTTCCCTATGTACTTATCTTTTTAACCATTTTCTTGCACAATTTAAATACATTTGAATTAAATAATAAAAACAAGAAAGAATGACAATTCATTAAATAATAATGCCAAACTCAACAATATTTAATGGATTAAGTTAAATTAAAGATAAATTTATTAAGTCTTTTCAAGACTTATCACATCCCCAAACTTAAAGCTTGCTTGTCCTCAAGTAAGGACTCAAATTAATTAAATCAATTACACTCACTCAAGACAATCAACCTTTCCTTAACTTAATTCATACCATAATTATTGAATACCCTTCATGCTTTCTTTTTGCATCTACTGAAAATATAATTACTCACACTTTCCTTGGGAACAAGCTGGTGATGCTTTCCTTACATGGATCAGTGTTTCACTCTTCTCTCAGTGTATAGGGTTAATTGCATGCACTCATCACTTGTATAATTGTTAGATCAACATAGGCTTGCAACAGTTCTAAACATCATGACATATGCTAGCAC
The DNA here is from genome assembly GCA_037962975.1 of Clitoria ternatea. Taxonomy (NCBI): domain Eukaryota; kingdom Viridiplantae; phylum Streptophyta; class Magnoliopsida; order Fabales; family Fabaceae; genus Clitoria; species Clitoria ternatea. The sequence goes on from CM075669.1 coordinate 49,474,285, forward strand.
AATTGGATCAGTAAGGGCTTTTTAAGCTTGTAATCGGGTTAGGCTATAGGCTCCACTTTTGTTTTTCTAGTCAATGTTGGGTTAAAAGATGCGCCCACTGATGCCTTGCCTTAATCTTAATTTAAATGCCTCTACTAACCAACTCTTTTGCTTTTCATTTTTTTTTCAGATGAAGGATAACTCAACTACTTGTGGTGCTTTGCACCTTCTTCTCTTTCAGTCCTTTGGACTCTTTCTTTCTTTCTTTCTTCTCTTTCATTTTTTCAATACCATTTTTCTTTTCTTTATAAGACTTGATTTGCTGATTTTTCACTTTTCTTTTGCTTTTGTTGTTCTTCCTTTCATTTCTCAAAATCCTCATCCATAATTAAGGTCAGAGTGTGTCCTTTAATTGTTGTTAGGCACACTCTTCATCCCCAAACTTAGAACTTGCTAGTCCCTAGCAATAAGATAAGACTTAGCAGTTCATCAGTGGTACATCTAGGGATAATTCACTTGGTTTTTCTTAGATAAATTAGCTTGCAGAGTTAGGTATATAATTAGAATGAAAGGGTCTCAGGCTCAAACATAATTATTGGGTCAAAGGATAATTAATAGTAAGGATGGCTAAATTTGGCCCTGGCTAATTATCAAAGAAGGCCTTCATCATTTCCAATTAGCAAATATATCATCATTTACCAAGCACTGAAGCAAATTCTGTCTCACTAACCAATAATGCAGGCACACTCAGAAAAGAAATAATAAAGGCTCGAAAGCTAATTAATTATAGGTAATCATCCAATCATGTCCCCAAACTTAATGCGAGATTATAAATTTAGATGGCTAACTAGCATGATGAATATACAAATACTTAAGGATGGAAATAGCTATGGAAAGGGATCATGAATCAAGGAATGCGAATCAATTAATTTATCAAATGAGTGCCTAAGAATCAGTAAACTTTAAATAATTAAGATGACTTCTAAATTAAACACACTTAACAGCTTTCATAAATTAATGAGAGTAATGGATAGATTACTTCCTACTTTACCTATATGGCAAGGATTTATTGAGTGATGGTTGCAGGAATTAGACAATACAAATCAAAAAAGAAATAACAACAAACAACTTAACATGGAAATAAAATTTCATTACAATTGAAAAGGAAATACATTATTCAAGAAAGGACATTAAAAGAAAGTTATTACATTACAGAATTAAGTTAACAAAAATGACAACAAATTAATATACCAGTCTTTCTCTTCTTCATCTTCTTCATCAGCAGCCTCAGCCATAGGCTCATCATTATGTTGCTCAGGGTGGGGTGGAAATTCAGTTGCCAAAGGTGTGTCATCAGGGGGAATGGTGAACCCAATGGAAGCCAACCATAAGTCTCTGTCAGTTGAAACTCCCATTTCTTCAGTGTGGTCCACATTAAGTGTATTAGCAATCTTTCTCACCATAAGATCATGGTTCAGGACCAGATCATAGGTCCCTAGCTACATCTTCTTCATGGCTTGGATTTCTTGCATTACCATAGAGAGATCAAAAGAATTACCTGAATCTGTTGAAGGTGATGGTGCAGAAGATGATGGTTTGGGTTGTCTATGACGCTTTGGCTCTTGAGGCACAAAGTGGTCAATGTGGTCTACTACCCAGTACTTATCCATAATCCTCTCAGGCTTCACCTTTGTCAGTTTTTCATAGTTCAACCTAACCTGATTCTTTTGGGCCAATAAAGTGATAACAGAGCAATATGGCACTTGGAGATTTTTTTCAATGGCTTTTACCATCTCCTCCAGTATTAACTCACCCAAATTAACATACAGGCCTTTCATTAAATAGTAAATCAACACCAACCTCTTAATGACAACCTCAGTAGCATGAGCCACAGGTTGCAGGGATGAAAGGACGTAGTGGCACCATAAGAGGGGAAGATAATTCAAACAACTCTTCTTGACATATTTTGGTGCACCACTCACTTTTATTATATATGCAGCCCCTTGTTCACAACATTCCTCTAGTATTTCCTTCCTAAGCTTCTCATTTTCAGCCCTATGAAAGATATCCACTATCCAAGTGTATTGACATCCTTCACCATCTAAGATAGGTACTTTTAAACTCTTACTCAATATGTTACCAGAGAGAGGAATAGTAACTCCTCTCAAGTAGGAAGAAAAAGGTACCTTATCCTCAATAGAATTAGCCCTTAGATTGGCATAAAATTCCCTAGTGAGTTCTTGATAACCATTGCCTAAGTTCTCATTAAAATACTATCATCCCCTTGTAAATATAGCAGCCTTTACATCAATATCAGAGCAATTATCTTCATGAAGAACCAGAGCCCTTTCTCTTATTACTCCTCTGTTTTTGAATTTTGCCTCATATTCTTGGGCAGCCTTGAGATCTCTAAACCTATTCTAGTCAAAATCCTCATTTCTCTTGGATTTCTTTTCCTCCTCAAGGCTTTTACTCTTTTTGGGTGGTGGAGCAGTAAGGGTGCTTACAGTAGCCACCCCTTTTCCTTTCCCTTTTGGGGTTTTCTTCACACTTTTCATTTCAACAACTCTTTCTGTTCTCCTAATAAGTCTTTGTGACCTTGTGGACATTGTAAATGTTAAGGATGGTATTTATAAAGCCTAAATGGGTGCAAATGCATAAACAACACAACCACAGCAAAATGAAAATATAAGATGAATGGACATGATGGATACAAGAATTTTGAAATTGAAACAATGAAAAACCAAAATCCTAGTTATTAACTGAAAGTAAGGAATGAAAAGATGTTACCTTTCGAAGGAATCTATAAACGATGCCCTTTTCCTCTTCAAAACCCAAGTTTCTAACGTAAAGGGGTGTGAAATAAGTTTGTACGCTGAGAGGGTTTTTTTATACTGCTGAACCCAACATATGGGGTACGCATAGGTACGTTGAATCCATGGCGTACATACGCCCACATTAAAGCACAACAGGTAGTAACATATGGTGCTCACGCTTAAGCGTGCACGATCACACTTAAGCACGCAGGCTCACGCTTGAGCGTGGAGTTCTCTCACTCAAGCGCACATCATCTCTCCAAAGGTCACGCTTAAGTGTGAAGGCATGCCCTCAAGCGCCAGTTCTTTCTCAAAGTTCAAGCTGCCAGCGTGAAAGGTCACGCTTAAGCGTGACTCGAGATCGCTCAAGGCGTAGGGTGCTCGTTCAAACGCGCCACACATCCAAGGGTCACATTTGAGCTTATAGAAGCTCGCTCAAGCGTACAGGGTGCTTGTTCAAGCGAGAAGGCACACCCAGGGGTTACGCTTAAAGTGTGGAGTCTCTCACTCAAGCGAAAAGACATTCCCTGATTCACATTGTAAGCTACGCTTAAGCGCCCTATACATGCTCAAAGGCCCAAAGTTTACGCTCAAGCGCAAAGCTCCTCGCTTAAGCGTGTAATGTTCTCGCTTAAGCGTGCTTACTCCTCGTGTAGCAACACCTAGTTTGTAACGTATGTACGCGTACCTTCTGGTCCACAATTTTATTATTTTGTAGATGTGCGTATGTACACTAGAACTTAGGGGATATGAACTCAAACCTTATTCAAAATTTTTCAAGTTTATTCACACCTTATTCAAACTTTTTTAGTTTTCATTTATTGTTTAAAAACACCAAACACAAACCACAACAATTAAAATATAGGGATGCCCCCCTCAAGCGCTTCTTTAAGGTCACTAGCTTGACCTTTGACACCTAAGAAGATGACTGTAAAAACATGGAGGACTTCTGCCTATCAAACTCTCCTCCATAGTAGAGCTTGAGTCTCTGGCCATTCACTTTGAATGTTCTTCTAGTGGCTGGTTCTTTTACCTCAATTGCACCATGAGGGAAAACCTCATTCACAATGAAAGGTCCAGACCATTTGGATCTGAGTTTTCCTGGAAAGAGTCTCAGTCTAGAATTAAACAACAAGACCTTGTCATCCCTGTGAAATTCCTTCCTATATATCCACTTATCATGCCACCTCTTAGTTTTCTATTTAGAGATTGAGGCAATCTGATAAGCATTAAGTCTGAACTCCTCAAGTTCATGGAGGTTCAGGACTCTCTCCTCTTGAGACTTGTCAAGATCCATATTTAACAGCTTTGTGGCCACCATGCCTTATGCTCTAACTCTACAGGGAGATGGCAAGCCTTACCATATACCAATTGATAAGGTGATATGCCAATTGGAGTCTTAAATGCTATCCTATAGGCCCACAATGCATCATCTAATCTTATTGACCAGTCTTTCCTAGATTTCCCTACCACTTTCTCTAATATCCTCTTGATTTCTCTATTAGATAGCTCAACTTGTCCACAGTTTGTGGATGATATGGAGTAGACACCTTATGGAGTACCTCATAATGTCTTAGGGCTTTTTCCATAATTCTATTATAGAAATATGACCCTCCATCACTAATGAGGACTCTAGGGACTCCAAATCTAGAGAAAATGTTCTTCTTTATAAACCTAAGCACCACATGTGCATCATTAGTTCCTGTAGGGATTGCCTCCATCCACTTAGAGACATAATCCACAGCAACAAGGATATACTCATTGGAGAATGACTTTGGGAATGGTCCCATGAAGTCAATGCCCCAAACATCAAATAACTCCACAACTAAAATATTTGTCAAAGGTATGTCAGCTTTAGCATAGAGGCCTCCACTTCTTTGGCACTTATCACACCTTTGCATATATACTCTAGCATCCTGAAAAGTTGTTGGCCAATAAAAGCCACATTGCAATACTTTTGCTGTTGTTCTAGAAGAACCATGGTGTCCTCCATAATAGGAGTCATGGCAGTGCCATACGAGTCTTTCTTGCTCTAATTTAGGCACACATCTCTTGATAATTCCATATACTCCTATCTTATACAGAAATGGATCATCCCATAGAAAAGTTTTACTGTCATGAAAGAACTTTTTCTTTATTTGGGATGTCCACCCTTCTGGTACCACAGAGGCACTTTTAAAGTTGGCCATATCAGCATACCATGGCCCTATGGTAATTGCCATCAGCCTTTCATCTGGAAATTCCTCTTTTATCAAGATAGAGGCTGATTCACCTTCCAGATGATAGAGTTGATTAGCCACTGAGTTCTCTACTCCCTTTTTATCTCTTATTTCCAAATCAAACTCTTGGAGTAATAGAACCCACCTGATCAACCTTGGCTTTGATTCTTTTTTAGCTAGCAAGTACTTAATTGCTGAATGATCTGTATAAACAATGACCTTAGCACCAATCAAGTAAGCTCCAAATTTATCAAATGCATACACCACAACAAGTATTTCGTTTTCAGTAGTGGTCTAGTTTATTTGATTCTCGTTCAACATCTTACTAGCATAATAAATAACATGTGTTAATTTTTCTTTTTTCTATCCTAACACAGCTCCTATAGCAGAATCGCTTGCATCACACATGAGTTCAAATGGTAAAGACCAATCAGGTGCTGTAAGGATTGAAGCTGTAGTTAATCTTTGTTTTAAATTTTCAAAAGCCTTGACACACTTTTCATCAAAAACAAAAGCATGATATTTCACAAGCAAATTAGTCAAAGGCTTTGCTATTTTCGAAAAATCTTTTATAAATCTCCTATATAAGCCAACACATCCCAAAAAACTCCTCACTCCTTTTACATTAATTGGAGGAGGAAGCTTTTCAATAGTATTAATCTTGACTCTATCTACTTGAATGCCCTCAGCAGAGATTTTGTGGCCAAGGACTATCCCTTCTCTTGCCATGAAATAGCATTTTTCCCAGTTGAGGACAAGATTAGTCTCTTGATATCTCACCAGCACCTTAGATAGGTTGCTGAGGCATATATCAAAGCTGTTTCCAAAAACAGAGAAGTCATCCATGAAGACCTCAATGAACTTCTCTACCATGTCCCCAAAAATTGCCAGCATACACCTTTGAAAGGTTGTTGGTGCATTGCACAAACCAAAAAGCATGCGCCTATATGCAAAGATTCCATATGGATAGGTAAAGGTTGTCTTCTCTTGATCTTTTGGATCAACCACAATTTGGTTGTATCTAGAGTATCCATCAAGGAAGCAATAATACTCATGACCTAACAGCCTCTCAAGCATTTGGTTTACAAATGGTAAAGGAAAGTGATCTTTTCTAGTGGAGTCATTTAACCTTCTATAATCTATGCACATCCTCTAACTTGCAGTTCGTCTAATGGCAATGACTTCACCTTTTTCATTTTTAACAGTGGTCATCCCTCCTTTCTTAGGCACTACTTGAACCGGACTGATCCAAGTGTTGTCCGAGATAGGATAGATAATCCCTATATCAGGGAGTTTAACCACTTCTTTCCTCACAGCCTCTTTCATTATGGGGTTTAACCTTCTTTGTGGCTGAACAACTAGGGAATAGTCATCCTCCATCAAAATTTTATGCATACAAAATGATGGACTAATCCCCTTTAAATCAGAAATGTTCCAACTAATGGCAGATTTATGTTTTCTCAAAACCCTGATCAATTTTTCTATATCTTTATCATTTAATTCAGCATTAATGATTACTAGATATGACTCATTATTTCCCAAGAAAACATATTTTAGATGAGAAGGCAAAGGTTTCAAATCATGTTTTTCTTCAAACAACTCCTTACCCTTCTCAGTTGCAGCATTATTTAATTTTTCTATCTTTTCATCTTCTACTTCCCCTACTTCATATACTTCTAGTAGGTTCAGCAACTCATTATGTGAGTCTTCTAACTCCTCAGTCTCAGAGTTAAAATCATCCTCTAGAAAGGCTTGTAAAGCCTCTTCCTTAGTTTTTAACAGCATAGAAGTCTTATAGCTTTTAATTTCTTCAAGCATAAAACAATCTATTTTATCAATTGGATGTTTCATAACATTGAAGATTTTAAAAGTTACCTGCTCCTCCTGAACTCTCAGCATGAGTTATCCCTTCTCTACATCAATTAAAGCTCCTCCAGTAGCTAAGAAGGGTCTCCCTAAGATTACGAGAATCTCTTTATCAGCCTCTATATCCAAAACTATAAAATCTGCTGGAATGATGAACTTATCTACGTTTACTAACAAGTCTTCCAGTATCCCATGAGGATATTTGATAGACCTATCAGCCAACTGCAAAGACATGCGAGTTGGTTGCAGCTCATTAATTCCTAATTTTCTCATTAAGGATAAAGGCATGAGGTTAATGCTAGCCCCTAGATCACATAAAGCACTTCCAACATGAACATCCCCTATTGCACAAGGTATTGTAAAAGATCCAGGATCTTCTAGCTTTTGAGGGAGTTTCTTCTGAATAATTACACTACACTCTTGAGTAAGGGCAATCATTTCATCTCCCTTAAGCTTTCTCTTCTTAAACGGAAGTTCTTTCAAAAATTTAGCATATGATGGTATCTCTTGAATGCCTCAGCAAAGGAAATATTTATATGAAGCTTCTTGAACACATCTTAGAACTTAGCAAACTTTTGCTCCTCTATCTATTTCTTAAATCTATGTGGAAATTGAGTATTCTTTAATTTCTCAGGAGTTAGCTTGACAGCTTCCTCCAAGATCAAATCACTCTTTTTCTTTTTCTTTTGATGAACTTGGTTTTCTTTCTCTTTTTCTATTTCCACCTTATTCTTAGTTTTATTTATTTTATCACTTTCCTGCTCTTTTTCTTTTTCTACAGTGTTTTCAGTACTTGGAGTAGGAAGAAGCAAAGTTTTTCCACTCTTAGTGATTATTGCTTTGCAATGTTCCCTTGGATTTACCTTAGTATCTCCAGGAAAATTGCCTGATTGTCTCTCAGCTAACTGCTTTGAGAGCTGTCCTACCTGATTTTCCAAATTCTAGATGGACGCTTCTTGATTTTTAAAGCTAGCCTGAGTGGCCTGAATGAACTGAGATAGAACTTCTTAAGTTCTGACTTTTCTTTAGGGGAGGAGGAAGAGGTTATTGTGGTCTAGTTGTGGTTTGAGTTTGTGGTATGTTTTGATTTAAATGTGGACCCTTCTGCCATGAAAAGTTAAGGTGGTTTCTATAATTCAGATTAAAAGAATTAGAGGGGTAATTCTTTTGAAATTGTTTCCCCATGAAATTAACTTGTTCAGCAGGCACATTTGGATCACACATGCCATTTTCATGGTCTCCACCATAAAAATCATAACTCATCATGCAGACTTGACTAGGCTTTTGGAGTTCTGAAATTTGAACACTTAATTTCTCCAAAGCATGAGTCATCAACTTACTTTAAGCCAAATAAGCATCTTGTGCTTCTAATTCTAGTATCCCTCTCTTAGGGATTTGGCTCCTTTCACTAACTAAACATTCATTTGAAGCCATTACATCAATTAGCTCTATGGCCTCTTCTACAGTTTTAGTGGTCAATGAACGTCCAGCTGAGGCATCAATCAAGACCCTAGTAGCTGGTCTCACTCCATTATAAAAGATGGTAACTTGTTATACATCAGGGATCCTATGATGAGGACATTTTCTCAAACTCTCTTTGTACCTATCCCATGCTTCCATTAGAGATTCACCCTCTCTCTGCTGGAAACAAGTGATTTCTGTACGCAACTTGGCATACTTGGAAGGAGGGAAATATTTAATCAAAAATTTTCTTTGTAAATCCTCCCAAGTGGATATACTGCCTCTTGGTTGACTCTGTAAACAGGCCTTTGCACGGTCCCTTAGAGAAAAAGGAAACAATCTCAATCTTATTGCCTCATCAGGGACACCATTAATTTTCACTGTATCACAAATTTAGAGGAAGGTTGCTAGATGCAAGTTTGAATCCTCAACCTCACTTCCTCAGAATTGATCATTTCTAACCAACTGCAGCAAAGCCGGTTTAAGTTCAAAATTATTAGCTATAATTGGAGGCCTAAGGATGCTAGATTGTTATCCTTCTTCAGTAGGCCTAGAGTAGTCACCTAGTGTAACTCTCCTCTGTTCCATTTCTTGCTATTCTTTTTGTCTTTTCTCTTTTCTAAGATTACGTTCTAACAAATCAATATCAGGATCAAAGAAGAAAGGCTCTCCTTTGCTCCTTGACTGCATACACCAGATATTTCACCGAATCAAATTCAAAGCTACTACTACTGCTACATAGAAACTACTGTTATACTAAAAATAATAATTAAACTGCTACTAAATGCACAAATAAAACTAAATGGTTCAGTCTAGTACCTGTCCAAGGATTGTTGATATTACTCAACAATCCCCGACAACGACGCCATTAACTTGATGCATAAATCCTGATGGATTTATATTCTTTTGGCAAGCGCACCAGTCAGTAAATTTATAATATATTTGATCGTCCCATAGGGATTGAGGTAATTACCACAACCTGAGACTAGTACAAACTGAACTAAAACACAAAAAGATAGAATTCATTCTGTTTATGCTTTTCTGTACTTTCTATGTTTTTGTATTTTCAGAAACAATAGAAAAGATGAAGTGTATTTAATGAAAGATAGGTTAGGATTACTTTAACTCACAATTTCATCAAGAAACATGCAATTGAGGTTCAATCAAGCTTCAGACTCAAGAGGACAATTCACAAATGGTTAATCCCTAATTCCTTAGGTGATTAACACTAATTCCTAAGCATTAAACCTTAATCCTTTAGGTGTTCAGTGACAGAGAAATCTAATGTGAAATTGGGGATTGAACCCTAACTATTCACCTAATCACTACGCCTAAATTAGTTAGGAAGCTAGAAGTTACCTAAGCCTCAACCATGATTCCTCATTGGTGAGATTCTTCAATTAGGTCTAGATTTGTCAATCCAGCAATGTAGATCCATTTCTCAGCTTCTTCTCCTCGTACTTCAGAAGATAATTTCCTTAATGCAGATTCAAGATTCCATTGGAAGCTTTAGCAATCCGAACCATAGGAGTTTAGCAACCCATGGAAGTGGTTTCAGAAAGTGGAACGTGGAGAGCCATGGAAGAGAGAGTTTAGAGAGGGAAAATGTTTAGAGAGATTGAAAATCAGAAAATAAGAGTTGTATATTGCTTCTATGTGTAAGTTACAAAGTATTTACAACTATATATAGTTAAGGCAAAAACTAACTAACTAACTCTTATTAATTACAAAGGAAACTTCCTAATAATTAAACTAACGAAACTAATTAATTAATTACAAAGGAATGAATAATTATAACACAATAATTAAATTACTAGGATATAAATATAGTCAACAACTAATAAAGTAATTAATGATAACTATTATAGCAATTCACGTTGAAGGAAAATAATAAACTGGACAAACAGAATTCATGCTTATGTGTGATCGTGTGCACGCTTGAGTGTGATACTTTAAATTCCTTGATACAGGTGACTTCATGCTTGAGTGTGATCATGTCTGCTTGAGCGTAGTGGCTTTAACTTAATGCACTCTGTGACTTCACGCTTGAGCGTGATCTTTATTCGCTTGAGCGTGAAGCTTAATCTTGAATGCAGGGTGATCTCTTGCTTAAGCGTGAGCCTTGTCCGCTTGAGCGTAATGACTTTGACCTTGATGCATGTTGTGGCTTTTACGTGAATTGTATGTTGACTTCACGCTTAAGCATAAAGCTCTCTTGCTTAAGCGTGATGACTTTGCTTAAGCGTGACCCTTATTCGCTTGAGCGAGATACATTACACCTTACTAGATCTGCACGTATTTACGCTGGGAGGCCAACGTATGTACGTTGGATGTCCTACACCTGATCCTGTAAAATATAACATATAAATGCCTAGCGTATGTACGCTGGCTTTCTAGCGTATGTACGCTAGGTTAATGAATCTCTCAATAAACATATTTCCCTATGTACTTATCTTTTTAACCATTTTCTTGCATAATTTAAATACATTTGAATTAAATAATAAAAATAAGAAAAAATGATAATTCATTAAATAATAATGCCAAAGTCAACAATATTTAATGGATTAAGTTAAATTAAAGATGAATTTATTAAGTCTTTTCAAGACTTATCAAGCGATAAGGATTAGAAGTTCACGGTTTCTTATTTGTTTTATTTTGGATGTATATATTGATAGGAGCCTCCGTGCCACTTTAGTTCTAGCAGTATGGATTGATGAGACTGTGTACTGTACTTGACTGGGATATATTGTATATATCCATGTTTTGTTACGACCACGAGTATGTTTTCGTTTATGTTTAATTTTTTTTTTCTTCCACATTTTTCATTCTTTTTGTAAAATTTGTAACCTCTCAGTTAAGTGGAACAACCTAGTGGAAGAGATTGTCCTAGTTAATCAAGGGTGTTACAACAAGGGTTAGTCACTTGTATGTTATGTTATGCATGTGTTAGGTTTCTTATAGATCATCTTTGATTAGGTTTTATGATGTGAATAGGGCCCTAAGTCTCATCATCATGATTAGCTCTCCATAGTACGCCTACTGAGAGGAATACACATATACGCTAGAGTGACCAGAGCTCACCAAGTACCCGTGATCAATACGGGTAAAGGACACGAAAGTCCAAAATAGTATGGATTCATCATACATCCATCGTGATCACATTCGAGCGAAACTGACACTACACGGCCCTACTGACACTCGTTATAGTCAAAGTACATTGGGTTTGCTGTGGACTGCCCAGCCTCGGTGTGACTTTGAAGCATTAGGGGCCTAGCCTAGTTGTACTCCCAAGATTCTTCCAAGGAATCGGAACAATCATGCCCTCAAGTGTACCCATCACTGATGCTCTAGGTTGCACAACCCAACTCATAGTCCAATTTCATGTATTGGATATCATATGCATTCACTTTATTTAATCTTTTATCTTTTGGTAGTCAAGTGTCGGACAGAACCTTCACACCTACTTTCAGTGCCATAATTTCTAAAAGCTTCGTAGGATTTTAATTCTCTATGCCTAAGTCTCAATTACTGTCTAATTCTCTTTTTAGGAGCACCAACACTAAGGCTTTGGTTGAAACTTAAAATCTTGAGTGGTTTGAAAGAATTTAGTGACTATTCCAATAGTTTACCAATTAACCAATTTAAGTCAATCCAGACTTACTGGGTATCATAAAAATGACAGAACATGGTTATTTTATCGATTTAGCGGAAACATCGCTTCGTCATAAAGTTTAACTCCGAGCTTGTTGGTTTGTTAGCAAGCGCACCAATTTATCATTGTAGTTTTCAAAATAGATATCGTTCCTTCAAGGATTGAATGATTTCAATGTGTGACAGTAATTCTTATTTACTATGGTAAAAACTTCAAAACTTATTAACAAAAGAATGATTCATATACAAATTGTACAATATTCATAGATCTAGAGATTGATTTATACATTCGACAAAAGATAGTGTAAGATGAATTATAAAACTATCTAGAAAATAACTATAAAATAAAACTTTAGAATGATTCCAATACTTGAGATTTAAACATAGATTCATAAACTATGTTGGAATTAGGATCACCGCACTAGAATATAACATAGCAATTATAAACATGCATATTCAATCATCAAGTTCATATCATTGCAGCTTAAAATCATTAAACCTGATCCCTTAGTGAATTAATTCTAAATAATTACCGTAAAGTCTGATCTCTCATATGCTTTCTCAGTAAAAACTTACTTTAAGTGTTGGCCTTAACACAACAATAATTACTAACTCTATCCCTAATAATTGGTATATTAAGGGAATTTCAACTTTTACTTCCGTTAAAGTAGTTTTAACACGCATGAAAATCATTCTCCCATTTGAAGTTCATACTAATAAAAGGTTGAAATACTAACATGAAACTTGAATCATAAATAGGCACAATTCATAATCACAACATCATATTCATAGAGTGGTTCACTAATTCCAACATAAACAGATTAGTTACACATGGTAAAAGTAAAAACACAACTTACAAATGGAGACATAATGAACACTTGATCACTCTTGACAACACAAAAGGAAACTAAAACAACACTCTCAAGTATACGGAAGCTATTTTCGCAATTCAACACAGAAGACACTCTGAATCAGATGCTCAAGGGATACCAAAACCCTTGGAAAATGGCCCTATTTATAGGGTTGAGTCAAGGTCCTGACGCTACGTGTGGGCTTGGCACTGCGCGTCAGCCTCCTGACTCAGCTTTCACTAATCTTCCTGATTTTCAACCATAATGTCCCAATATTGTCCCAATAATTTGCAAACAAGTTTCCCACTATGTTTTGGTCCTTGGTCTGTAGTGGATTGGCTATTATAAATAATTATTTGGCCTTTTGCTGAGTGTAATCCCACCTATAAGTGGGATACACGTAGCATCTGCCGCTACACATGGCCCTGACCCTGAGCATGGGGTTGATGCCAAGTCAAATTTGATAACTTCCATTTATTTAAAATAAAACCTAAATTTATTTCTATTTAAACAAATTTTTATTAATTTTCTCACACTTTTTATTATAAAAATAATGATAAATTAAGGACTAACCAACTACCCCAAACTTAGGAAGTTGCTCGTCCTCGAGCAAAAGAAAATAAAATTATGAACCATTCTTTTTTAAATCAATTTTTGAAAAATTTAAAATCTTACCACAAGAAGTAATTCATAACTTACCATTTGAAATTATCAATATTGATGATTTGTGCAACAGAGGCTTAAAGATAAAAGTAACGCAATGTCATGTCAATAAATTAAGCTTAATTCAAGGCTTACCTCACAAGTGTTTCTCTCTAAAAAAGGTAAACTGTTTAACTCAATCAATCATAAAATTAAACAAATTTAATTTTGATTTTCATCTTATCAATTGTCATTCATACAGAATCAAACAAGAGTCACAAGGTCTTTTCAAGGGTTGTAATGAGGCTTGGTTACAAAAATTCATGGTTTTTCTTGGAAAGCAAACGCCTAAAATCATAAAAGAGCATTTCATGTAAGATTAAGGGTGTTTTTCTTGATCCAAAACTGACTCCCCTTTTTGATAGATACCCCCAACTTAAATCTTTTCCTTATTTCTTTTTCTGAATTTGCATATATACTTATTTTTCTTTTGTTTTTTTATTTTTTTATATATGCTTAACTTGATATAATTTTTAAAAGAACTAAGTTCACAATTTCTCTCCACGATTTGTAAGAACACTCAAATTAATTTCTTTTTGATTGTAATGCTCTTTTACTTTATCAGATAAAAGGGAATGGTTGAAAATATTTATAGCTAAGGGGTGTCAAAGAAATTATTTTTAAGGCTCAAAATGGCTACCAATGGATAAATACATTTTACCATGGTAAGCTTTTTGGCCTTAAGTTCATGTGTTTACCAATGATGTGCCTTGATCATGCTCTTGAATACTTTGTATGACAACACAAATCAAAGAATTAAGGGAAATCAATTTGTAAGAAATTATGTTGATACCCTCAAAGTGTTTAAGGAATTCTCAAGTCACCTAGTTTTCGAAATTAGCTTGATTATTAATAAGAACATTGTAATTTGTTTTATCAAAATGTCTTAATGGCAAAAGAATCGATATTTGATTATTTAAAATGGCTTATTATGTAAAACTTCAAGCGCATAAAAATTCAAATTTCAAAAATCTTATTTTTATTTTTATTAAGAAAATCACACTTATTTTTGTTTTTAATTAAGAAAATCACACCATACCTAAAAATAAAATATCACACCACACAAGATAAAAATGTCAAATCATACTATAAATATAAAATACCAACTAAATAACCAAACTCACAAAGTACTAATGATGTAAGCAAATGTAAAAAGCAGTCATAAAAATATATGTAGACAATAAAATTTATCCTCAATCAACCCTCATCTGGTCATCATCATCCTCATCCTCCTCCTCCTTAGTGTCAGCATCAACAATGTCAGCCTGAGCACCAGATGTACCACCAACCTCAGGATATGTCGGTTGATCTCCTAGCCAAGCCACATGAGATGCAAATTCAACAGGTGTCATGAATGGTGCATCTGTCCCTTGGACCCTATATTGGTAAAAAGAATCATGTGAATGCACATAAGCCCGATGAGAAGCAGTCATCATCTACATAATGTGTTGATAGTCTATCCTCATCCTGGCAACTCCTGGGTAATAGCATCAGTAGAAGCTGCCTGCTGTGGTCATCTCCTCCTGGGTCTAGGCTGGGCATCCTGCTCAAGAGTTGCGAGCTCGCACTGCTGTATAAAATAAGCTTTGTTCACTAGAACATTGAGTACTCACCCCGATGAACTGGTGAATTCTACAGAAGGTACCTGTACTCCCTACCTCTTCAATAAGGTAGCAAAAATTAGAGGGAATGGGACCGGGTGATTCACCTTATGCATAAGGGCATAATGGTGAATCTGCTCTGAAATAAGGGCGATAATGTCAATAGTGTGTCCTTGCAGAATAGAGAATAATAAATAGCATTTATCGACTGGCAAGGTAGAGAGCTGAGTCACCGATGTGATGTTGTGGAGCATAAGGTACATCCACGCCTGGGCGATCGGTGTCATCTGTGTCTTCAATAGGTTGGAAGGAGCTCTATTAACCTTGTTAAGGTTAAAATAAGCTCCATCCTTCCATCCAGAAACAAGTATCACCCTCAGGAGTGGGCTCCCAAGGATTACCTAAAAGGGCACTAATGGTGTCTTTATCATAGGCAACGTATCTGTCTCTCACCCTGCTACTTCTCATCTGCGAGTGTTAGGCGAATCTTGGCGAGTCCTGTAAGCATTCGCATAAAACTCCATCACCAAGATAGGATCTCCCTCAGTGGGTAGGGAAAACAATGTTCCCCACCTCCTCCTCTGAATTCCTCCTAGTAGCTCTAGGTAATCAGCAACTCCCAAATCAAGAACTCTCTCCTAGATCAACCTGAAACCTTTGATCTGGTGAAACCTGGCCCACTTAGCGTCGGTCTTGAACCTGGTGATGTCCCGAGGTCCAAGTTGCTCCTCCTCAGTCTGTATCTCTAGGTCCTCAGAGGAGGTAGTATCAGTCATCTTCCTCCTCTTTGGATTGGAAGCAAGGATGGACTTCTTTGGAGCCATCTACAAGAAAAATTAAGACAACACAATACAATTTAGACAAACATGCATGATATATTTCACATGACAAACATACATACAAATCCTAAAAAATAGTATTTAAAACATACAAATTTAAAATACAAAAATTTTAAAACACACAAAATTCACACCAAAAATATGCTACACATGCATCAAATTAAGAAACCACACAACAAATTTATTTTTTATTTTTATTTAAGATATTAAAGAAAATAAAATACAAACTATTTTTTTACAAAAATGAAACAAATTAATTCAAAACATACACATTAATAGAAACTTACAAAAAATAATATTAAACACACAAGGATCTAACAAAATAGAAATTTTAAAAATTGAAAATGAAACTCACAATATAAGATTTAAAAATCAAAAACAGCAACACATATCACAAAAATTGGGCATTCTGAAATAGGGGCTTGACGTGTAGCGTCAGCCCTGCGCGTCAGGGTGATGCTACGCGTGAGGGTGCAGTTCCTGAAACCAATTTTAGGGGTTGTGCAGCAAGAACCCCATTTTCTCGTACTCAATCAAAACATCACCCAGCCAGTTCTATTGGTTTCTAACCAACCTAAACTACTCCTAACCTCATACATTTCTAAAAATTAAAAAACAAAAAATTAAAAATTGAAAGAGAAAAGATAGAGAGATTGTTGATGCAAAAGAGAGAATATAGAATGTTGGGAGAATTTGGGTTTTGGAGAATTAGGGTTGGAAGCAATTGGAGGCACAACTTCTTTTGGAAGTTGGATCCTCAATTTCAATTACTCTATATGGTTTAACCTCTTTGATCATAAATGGGCCTGACCATTTAAATTTCAATTCACCTGGAAATAATTTTAATCTTGAATTAAACAATAAGACTTGCTGACCTGGTGCGAAGTTCCTTTTCTTTAATTTCTTATCATGGTAAGCTTTCACCTTGTTCTTGTAGCACCTGGATGATTCATAAGCATTATTCCACATTTTCTCTAACTCAAATAATTGCAAATTCCTTTTGTCAGCTGTAGCATTTTGATCAAAGTTGAGGAATTTCAATACCCAGTATGCTTTATGTTCCATTTCAATTAGGAGATGACAAGCTTTTCCATAAACCATCTAAAAATGGGAAAGGCTAATGGGGGTTTTAAATGCAGTTCTGTATGCCCAGAGTGCATCATCAAGTTTCTATGACCAATCCTTCTTAGAAAAAGACAGTCTTTTCCAAAATTCTCTTCACTTCATGATTTGAAATCTCAACTTGACCATTAGTTTGTGGATGATATGGCGTGGCCATTTTGTGTCTTACACCATAATGCTGTAGCACCTTTTGGAGAACTTTGTTACAAAAATATGAACCTCCATCACTAATCAGAGTCCTTGGTGTTCCAAACCTGCAAAAAATATTTTTCTTTAAGAAATTCACCACAGTTTTGGAATCAGCATTAGGTGAAGCAACTGCTTCCACCCATTTAGAAACATAATCAACTACCAAAAGGATAAATTGGTTAGATTGAGAGTTGGAGAAGAGTCCCATGAAGTGAATTCCCCAGCAATCAAATATCTCAACCTCTTGTCTGCTTGTGAGAGGTATTTCTTGTCTCCTTGATATATTCCCTCTTCTTTGGCAATTGTCACAAGATTGTATAAATGAGTGAGCATCTTTAAAAATGGAGGGCCAATACAAACCTAATTGGATGATCTTTGTAGCAGTTCTTTCTCCATTAAAATGGCCTCCATAAAGGGATTTGTGGCAATGCCACAACACATCATTTATTTCCCATTCGGGAACACAATGTCGTAACAAATTATCCACACCAATTTTAAACGAATGAGGGTCATCCCAAAAAAATATTTAGCATCTATGAAAAACTTTTTTCTCTATTGCCAAGTTAAATCATTAAAAAGAATTCCTGCTGCTTTAAAATTGGTCATATCTGTAAACCATGGTCGTTTTGTTATTTCAAATAATTTCTCGTCACGAAATTCTTCCGAAATTTCATTTTCTTTAACGGTGACCTCATCGTTTATTAATCTGGATAAATGGTCAGCGACCATATTTTCACAACCCTTTTTATCTTTAATTTCAAGCTCATATTCTTGTAGGAGTAAAATCCATTGGATTAACTGAGGTTTAGAATCAGTTTTAGTCCAAAGATATTTGATGGCTGCATGATCAGGAAAAATAATTATTTTTGAGCATATCAAATATGATCTAAATTTTTCCAATGCATACACTATGGCTAGTAATTCTTTCTCAATTGTTGCATAATTCACTTGATTTTCATTTAAAACTTTACTAGCATAATGTATAGCCCTAAAGGTTTCATGCTTTTGACCTAAAACAACTCCTACAGCATAATCACTTGCATCACACATAAGTTCAAAGGGTCAATTCTAGTTAGGGGCAACAATAACAGGAGTAGAAATCAATTTTTCTTTTAAAGAATTAAAAGCTTTAAGACATGCTTCATCAAATTTAAATTCAACATCCTTGTTCAAGAGGTTTGCCAAAGGTTTAATAATTTTTGAAAAATCCTTAATGAACCTTCGATAAAACCCAGCATGTCCTAAAAAACTTTTAGTCCCTTTTACATTTACAGTGGGTGGGAGTTTATATATCACCTAAACTTTTGCTGGGTCAACTTCAATACCTTTTACAGAGATTTTATGACCAAGTACAATTCCTTCTGTCACCATGAAGTGACATTTCTCCTAATTCAAAACCAGATTAGTATCAATACACCGCTCTAGTATGGTGTCCAAGTTGGATAGACATGTATCAAAGGAGTTTCCAAACACAGAGAAGTCATCCATGAAACTTTCTATGCTCTTTTTAACTAGATCTACAAAAATAGCAAACATACATCTTTGAAAAGTAGCAGGTGTATTACATAATCCAAATGGCATTTTTCTATAAGCAAATAAAAGCAATCTTTTCTTGATCAAGAGAATCCATAATAATTTGGTTATATCCAGAATAACCATCAAGAAAGTAATAATAAGTCTACCCAGATAATCTTTCAAGCATTTGGTCCATAAAAAAGAGTGGAAAATGGTCCTTTCTAGTCGCTTGATTCAATTTTCTATAGTCTATACACATTCTCCGGCTGGTGATAGTTCTTGTTAGAATTCATTCATTTTTATCATTTACAATTACTGTCATACCTCCTTTCTTTGGTACCACTTGGACCGGGCTTACCCATGCATTATCAGAAATAGGATAGATGATACATGCTTTCAGCAATTTTAGAACCTCCTTCTTTGTTACCTCTTTCATGGTAGGATTGAGATGTCTTTGAGGTTGGGCTACAGGCTTGAAATCATCTTCTAATAAAATCCTATGCATGAAATATGATGGACTTATACCTTTCAGATCTTTAAGTGTCCACCCAATTGCTTCCTAATTTTTCTTTAGCACCTCTACTAGCCTTGCTTCTTCTGTTTTAGTTAGTGAATTACTAATAATGACTGGTTTAAGATTACCTTCCTTTAGAGAGATATACTTGAGGTGAGAAGGCAAAATTTTGAGCTCTGGTCTCTAGATCTCTTTAATAGGTGTCTTCTGGAGTTCCTCAATCTTTTTAGTTTCAGGGGAAATTTCTTTCCCTCTCTCCAACTCTTCCAAGCACCCATCTATCTATCTTTCCTCTTCCTCATTTAAACAATCAACAGAGTCAATCAATAATTTATTGAAGGGGTCAGAATAAGACATACCTTTTGATAATGGAGAGGCAAACTTCATCAAGGCAACCACTCTAAAACAATCTTGTTTTAAGTTAGGATGTTTAATTCCTTTGAAAACATTAAAATTTACCTATTCATCATGCACTCTGACTGCAAGTTTTCCATTGTCCACATCAATCAACACTCGAGCAATCTTCATGAATGGTCTTCCAAGGCTTAGGGGGACTTCAATATCCTCATCCATGTCTAATACCATGAAATCAATAGGGAAGTAGAACTTGTCTACCTTTACAAGTATATCTTCCACTATTCCATAGGGTCTATTGATTGAGCGGTTCGCCAGTTGTAGAGTTATCTTCGTCCTTTATGGATCAAGATCACCAATGGGCTTCATCATACTTAGGGGCATTAAGTTTATGCTTGCCCCTAAGTCTAATCATGCCTTTTCTAATATTCACACCTCCATGGAAACAGGAATGGTGAAACTTCTGGGGTATTTTGACTTTTCCGGCATGTTGTATTGTAAGATGGCACTACAACCCGCTTCAAGTTCCACAATCTCTTCGTTATACCTCCTTTTCTTTATGAGTAGTTCTTTCATAAACTTTGAATATGTGGACATTTGTTCTAATGCCTTTGAGAAGGGAATGTTTATTTGTAACTGCTAAAAAATCTCAAGGAATCTTTTGTACTTCATTTCCTTATCCTTTCTTGAAGGTGCATGAGGATAAGGTAAATCCTTGACAGGAGATGTTTGACCCAAATACTATTTTTTTTATTTTTTTTGTTTTTCTTTTTATTTTTCTTCTTTTTCTTCTTTCTTCTTTTGTTTCTTTTTCTTTCTTTTCTTTTTCATCACTTTCTTTTTCTTTCTTTTCTTCTTCTCTCTTTTCTTTGTCATTCTCTTCTTTTCCATTCTTTTCTTTTTCACTCTCTTTACAAGTTTCTTTACAATCAGTCCCTACAATTTTACCACTTCTTGTGAAAATAGCTTTATATTGTTCCCTTGGGTTCTTGTAACACCCTTGGTTAACTAGGATAACTCCTTTCACTAAATTATCCTAGTCAACTGAGAGGCTATGAGTTTCAAAAAAATGTGAAAGTTTTTTTTTGTACAACACAATAAATGGTGGAACAACAATAATGACATATATACTTAACATGGTCACATACATATAAGTACTCCAACAGGTTTATACAACTGAAAATAAAATAGGGCACGGAGGCTTTGTATTAAGTGTGAAAAATAAAACATAAAACTAAGATAAACAGACCTAGACTAATCTCCTTCTCCCATGAAGTCCTTATCGGACCAGGGAGAACTCGGGTCACCTGGTGTAGCTGCTGATAGAGAGGGGTCTGACTGGTGTACTGATCTAGAAGGTGCTGAGCTCTTAGTCAGCTGGTCAAGTGCTGGCGGAATCGATTTGTGAAGTCAACTATTGTAGATCTCATAGGCCTCTGGCAATAAGGTCTGGGCACCGGCTCTCATGTCCTTGAAAGCCTCGGTCTCTCGATACATATAGCTCCAAAATACATGTCAGAAAAGACCCTGGGAATGGTCCCACTAACATCACACCAGATACCACTCCATAGGAGACCTCACTGCTGCTCCTGGCTAAATTGGGCCGCCTTCTAAGCTCTCAGGAAGGATAGTAGACAGAGGTGTTATCTGCAGGAATGACTGAGGTATACCGAAGGTAGGGGTTGGGTCTTCTATCATCTGGTCTATAGGCTCCTCAAAAGGAAACTCCTCGGGATCCTCCCATCCTCATCCTCAGTTGGTGTTGGTGCATCTCCTGGTGGGAAGAACCTAGGTGCCATAGGTGGCTCCGGTAGTGGGTGGTAGCTTAGATGTCCAGATGAAAGTGTCGTTTCTCTTCCGCTGGTCTCCTCTAGTTCCTCGACACTAAGGAGGCATGGAGGGTCTCTATGATGGCGAACCGTATCCGTAATGACTTCGACATCTCGATCATATGGATGCTCTAACCCTAGTGGGTACTAATAGGGAATCTCAGCTGAGGTCACGTCGGGTGCCTCAAGTCCCGCGGTTGCATAACTAGAACCCGACTGGTCCTGTCTACGAGTAGAACTCCTCGACCAATGTGCGCGTCTCATAAGAAATCTAAAAGGTTAGTTGTAAGAGTGAGTTTCCACCTCCACAACAATCGGGAAGGTATCTTATCGACACCCTCCCCACATAGCACAATCAATCCAGGATCGAGCCTCCTACTTTCATGGGGTTTCCTATATTATATTCTAAGTTATCTCACTCTTGCTAGTCATAACTATCCATCCCCCATTTCCTTACCTTATCATTAAGAGTTCTAAGATTCACAAGACCACAATTATATAACAATGAAAGTCATAATACAACAATGTGATGCATGAGTTCATTCGTTAATCTTATAACTCTTAACCAATATGATGCATGCAGCCCTTCTCATACTCATCAATCCCAAAACGTATCATAGTCCCGCCTTATACCCCTTGTCCACCAGAGCGACCGGAGCTCTCCATGTCTGTTTCTCAAATCAAAGAGGTAAGGACCCTCGGTCCTACCATAATCATGGATCCACATAGGTCAGACAGGCACTACACGGTCATGGTAACCCCCACTCTGAGTCAGATATACCAGGTTTGCCATGGACTATCCGGTCTCGAACGTGAATCCAAACCATTAGACGATCGCCCCAGTATACTCTCGAGACCACCGCAGCAGTCGGTACCCTCAGGGTTCCCCAACGTACCCCATCGCTGCTATGCTCTAGGGAGTGACTCCGTACCCACCCCTATTCTCCATGTATGATGTGTAATTCACGAATCTCATTCAATTATCTTATTGGTCCTCAGAAGGGTTCCTCTAATGACTCTGTTTCATTTCTAATATCGGGCTTTCTTTATTTCATTAAACCTTAATTTCTTTTTTTTTTCTTCTTTCTTAAAGTTTTGCAAATCCATAATGGTCTTACTCGACACTTAAAAGTGAAATGAGATTTCATATTTTCCCAAAAACATAGGATACATTGGCGTTACGACGGCCACTAATCATCTCTGATCCAATTTCCACATTTTCATAATCCAGTCGTCTCGAAACCCTCACTGATACCGCCTTTACATTGTCTTTCTCATTTCTATTTAGTACTTTTCACTTTGTTCAATTATCAGCACATCACACAATACAGTTTATTATATTATATTTACATGGTAATCCATTCAATCTATATATATATATATATATATATATATATATATATATCACATTCAAAATCATAGATTTCACACTACACTCAAGCATCCATGAATATTAAATTGATCATAATACATCGACCACCCAAAATCACAAATTAAATCCTAACACATAATCAGTCATATAGCAAACATTATATAACAATCAACATCTATTATCATATGTTCGGTCGACACTTCATGGAGGGTTTAAGTATAACGTGTACGTTTAAATCGAGTATATTAATTAATGTGTTATTATGTTACTATTAATTTAGTTACTAAAATATACCCCTATGTATATACATTCCAATTTCGGCTAAATTAAAGGTATTTTATGAAAAGGATTTAGTTCCTTACGTATTATACAATCTTACGTGTTTTTACCTTCTAGTTATATCCTATTTGAATCCTCAAGAGTCCAAATTCGATCTCTATGCGAAGTCTAAATTCGTGTTACACAACTCGCCATTTATTCTTTTCTACCAATTTAGATAACTCTATCTTAATAGTATATTCCCTATATTTTATTATTAGTTAACTTATTTCTAGTGTATTTCTTAAACATGGTTTATGCCGCCACTGACCAATATTGTTCCTTGCTTTTCATACTCCATGTTACTACTATTTTAGTCTTGCTTCCTTCCTAAATTATTACTAGTCGACACTATCCATTTATCTTAATCTTTGTTATTAACCACCCTTTTCTTTTCCTTATTTTCATTTCACCTAATATTACTATTGTATATAAGTTTATAATCTCCTATATCATAATTTGGTACATTTTAGGTCTCTTTATTTTTTGTGACTTTCCTAGCAATATTCTTTTTACGCCTTACCGAATTAAAGTCACTTACCTATATTCTCAATTTCTTAGTCCGTTCCTGTAACCTAATTCTTTTTATCACAAAAGAGGTCAATTATTATTATTCTAAAAAAATAGAATTACAAGCTATCTACTTTTCTTAGGAGAATATTTCTTTTATTAAGGTGATCAAAATAATTCTTTTTCTTTTTAAAAGAAAGTGTCATTCTTTCAATAAACTAGAAACATTAATTTAGATCAAACGTTTTCTTTTGGAGGTTCTTTTTCTTTTCTAAAAGATTCTTTTTAGTTCAAAATGAATTTCCAAGATTAATGAAATTTTCTTAATAACCTTTTATCACCTTGTGAAATTTCTTATTAAATTACCACTAACATTAAAACCTTTAAGCACTATTTTAACCACATTAAGTCGGAATTTCCTCTTAAGCCTAAATAATCGTTTGAAGCGTAACATCCTAGTCGACCAACTTAATTAAATCTAGTGAGGCTTACCGAATCAAACCGTACAAATTACATTTGAATCTCAAAGAAAAATAAAATATTATACAACCATATCGAATCACCCAACCATGCCCACATCGTTTTCTACCGCTTAATCAAATCACATACAATTTTTATTTTATATTCTTTTGCTTTTTAGTGAGTCCAATGTTATTTCCTCTTTTTCAAAGTTATCGAATTGTATAATACGTATAAATAAATGCCAAAACCTAGCAATGTAAAGAATCACGGATCTTCTGATCCAACCATTGGATCGTAATGAGAATTAAGAAAATAGCTCATGACCACGCAAGGAATATTATGACAAAATCAAAAGCAATTTAAAACGAAGTTTAACCCCCTTACCTCATGGTTCCTCACGGCCTTAAAGGGGAAAAAGGATGGTTTGCTTAAAAAATTTTCCGATCACCGATTTTGCCACTGATCGCCACAGATTGCCTCTTGGATGCTTAAAAGACAACATGCAACAATTTAAGAATTTGGGAGCCATGGAAAGTTTTCAAACAGCAAGGATTTTGCCAAGAAAAGTGGAAGATATCACCTTTTAAAGTGCTGGTGACTTTGGGTTCTTCCCCGTTTTAGGTGTCAGTTTCTACTAGTGACTTTGAGGAGGCTACGACCATATATGCAAAACCCCCAAGAGCAGCCATGGCACACGGTTTTTACACCCCAAAACAGAAAAAGAATAGTGATTAATGAGCATGTATGGCTGTAAGAATAACTAAGAATAGTGATCATAAACCAAAGGTTCCAAGTGCAAAGGTCTTACCTTTTGGGCCAAGCAAGCCACGGTCATGGAGGGATGATCAAAGAGGTATGGGTGCTGGATTTTGGCTCTTGGATGATAAGAAAATAGAGAATTCCTTGCTGCCTGGATGGTGTCTTCACGCTGGCCAAAGGAAAGAAGAAGAGAGCAAGAATATGTGTTTTGGTTTAGAGAAAAAGTGATGGTTTGATTAGAGTGGAGGTGCCTTGAGTGAGGAGGAAAAGTGATTGTGAAAGGGGTTTCAGCAGCTTGCATGGAGGAAGAGGTGAGGTGATGGGTGGCTAGACTAGGCATGATGGGTGTAGGTGATGACCTAAGCAATGCTAAGAGAAAATGGACAGCTGCTTGTGGGCAAAGGAAATAAATACATGAAAATTTTAGGAGAAGGAATATAAAAAATGGCCAAAACCAAACTTGTATATCTCTCTTTTCTCTTTAAAATGATATAAATTACACAAAAATCCGTTATCGGATGAGGGAGATATGCTTAAAATATGAAAGCTATTCCTGACAGTGACGGGATTAATTTTATTAGCAAATTAATTTTTCTAGGGAAAATGGGTAAAGAATTAGCCTTTGCGCCCTTCATAAAGTTTGTAGATCTCTTTGATACGGAACCAACAAAAAGAAAAGAGTCGTTTCAATATTGTACAAGGGAGATATGAATTTTTTCCTAAAACTGCGCTGAGCTGATGCGAAAATAAAGTGGAGGTTCAAAGATTATAAAAACTATACTGATTGGTAAGGATCTAGCCTTTGAGGCCTTCATGGAAGATGTAGAGAATTTTTATACAGAGATTTTAACTTCAAGTTTGCACGAATCGAAGGTCGTATGAGAAAGTTATGAATTTTTAAAGGAACCATGCGCATATTAAAGAGGTTAAATAATGACTTTTTAGAGTACAAAAGCTTGGTCCATAATTTTGAGGATAACAAAGTAGGAAATTGGGTTTGAGACCAGAAATAGAAATTATAGGTTTTTCTTTAATGAAGAATTTGGGACCAGAATCACTCGATTCCAAGTTCATACGTAAAAGTTAGGCCTAAAATACTAAAGGTGCCTAAACCGGGATTATTAAGATTAATTATAACTGGTCATTTTCTAAGAACGGGGTCAAAAGGGCTTCGATTTTAAGAAGAATTTCATCATGATGAGTTGCTAAAGTGAATTGATTCACTCTCGGGTGTTACAAAACATATACGAAGTTGGCGTAAGAATTGCTCCATGCTCCGTCTGGACCGACCGGGCTTGGTTTGGCATCCCCAATCTATTAGAGGCATAAGTATGCTTAATCTACCTCGTCAAATTACTAATTTTAAAATTAACAATACTAAGACTGAATTGCTCGCTGGGCCACATGATTTACATCAAGGTCCCAACAATATTTTATGGCTTTATCTTAAATCCGATTAGGAATTATTCACTATAACCTAGGTTGATTATTCACTAATAACTTAAGCATTCGCTAAATAATCTCCTGACTAATTAATCAATTATGAAACAATTCCACCTAGGTTGATTATAAGCTAACCAAACAATCACCTAACAAATAAACTATTCATAATGACTAAACAGTTGGTTTAATAACTTTCTAAATATTTCTAATTATCAATTAAATATATAGATATACATGTATAAATTAAATCAAAGTCATCTAATCCTTTCTACTCAATCACGAGATCATTAATAGAACACTGAGACTAATTTCTAATCGTCAAACATGTCACTACCTATCACATATTTCAATCAACATAGGTTCTCACTCAACCACACTCACAAAACCGCAATTATCAAGAATAGAGTATTATTAATGACAAATCACAAAATTTTGATAGAATTTCCATAGTATCTATATATCCTAACTCAACCTCAATCATCCCTTAAATCTCTAAATTCTTTTAATTCTCTCTCTGATTCTTAGCAAGTCCCCTAAATTAGGCCCTTGCTCCTATTCTCATGAAACTTCATATCTATTACCGGTGAACAACTAAAGGTTCTAACTCCTTACTAGAGGTCTATTGGTCATTCTCAGGAACTCTGAGGATTGGCATCCTATGTTCAAAAACCAAGGCTGTTACAATTCTGGGTATTTGTAGAAAAACCAAAACTTTTTATTTCAGCTACTTCCTTTGTTGACTGTCCCAATTGCAAATTTGATGTTTTTCATGCTACTTCATTCGTTTGCATATATTGTAGCAATTGTTAGATAGAATCTTCTATCCTTGTCAGCCTAGCAGTCTGATCAGGTTGTGGTTGTTGTTGAAACTGAGTATTGGGAGGTCTGTTGGAAGGTCCAACATCTTGTTTCCAGCCAAAATTCTGATGTTCCCATCCCTATGGATAGTTGTTACGAAAAATATTACCAATATTAAAAGGAAAATGACAGACAGGCTGCCTCTGGTTATTCAAAAAGTTGGCTTACTCAGGTTCAATTCCATCAGGTACACAATAACCACAAGGTTGTTCACTCATGCAATGTACGCACTATTTTAACTAAGCAGGGGGTCGTAATGACACTTGAGAAATTTGTAACTTTTATAATTGCTTGGTGACGGCGCCAGAAAACTTGTTGGTCAGTTAGCAAGCGCACCAATTTATCATTGCAGTTTTCAAAATAGGTATCGTTCCCTCAAGGATTGAATGATTTCAATGTGTGACAGTAATTTTTATTTACTATGGTAAAAACTTCAAAACTTATTAATAAAAGAATGATTCATATACAAATTGTACAACATTCATAGATCTAGAGATTGATTTATACATTCGACAAAAGATAGTGTAAGATGAATTATAAAACTATCTAGAAAATAACTATAAAATAACACTTTAGAATGATTACAATACTTGAGATTTAAACACAGATTAACAAACTATGTTGGAATTAGGATCCCCGCACTAGAATATAACATAGCAATTATAAACATGCATATTCAATCATCAAGTTCATATTATTGCAGCTTAAAATCATTAAACCCGATCCCTCAGTGAATAAATTCTAAATAATTACCGTAAAGTATGATCCCTTATATGTTTTTTTAGTAAAAACTTATTTTAAGTGTTGGCCTTAACACAACAATAATTACCAGCTCTATCCCTAGTAATTGGTATATTAAGGGCATTTCAACTTTTACTTCCGTTAAAGTAGTTTTAACACGCATGGAAATCATTCTCTCGTTTGAAGTTCATACTAATAAAAGGTTGAAATACTAACATGAAACTTGAATCATAAACAGGTGTAATTCATAATCACAACATCATATTCATAGATTGGTTCATCAATTCCAACATAAACAGATTAGTTACACATGGTAAAAGTAAAAACACAACTTACAAATAGAGACATGACGAACACTTGATCACTCTTGACAACACAAAAGGAAACTAAAACAACACTCTCAAGTATATGGAAGCTATTTTCGTAACTCAACACAGAAGACGCTCTAAATTGGATGCTCAAGGAATGCCAAAACCCTTGGCAAATGCCCTATTTATAGGGCTGAGTCAAGGTCCTAACGCTACGCGTGGGCCTGGCGCTGCGCGTCAGCCTCCTGACTCAGCTTCCATTAATCTTCCTAATTTTCAACCATAATGTCCCAATATTGTCCCAATAATTTACAAACAAGTTTCCCACTGCGTTTTGGCCCTTGGTCTGTAGTGGATTGGCTATTATAAATAATTTGGCCTTTTGCTGAGTTCAATCCCACCTGTAAGTAGGATACACATAGCATCTGACCCTACGTGTGGGACTGACACTGAGCGTAGGGTTGATGCTACGCGTCAGCCTTTTGTCTTGAATAAATTTTTCACTTTTATTCTCAGTTTTTCACTACAAAAAATGGAAAAATGGGTCATGCCAAGTCAAATTTGATAACTTTCATTTATTTAAAATAAAACCTAAATTTATTTCAATTTAAACAAATTTTTATTAATTTTCTCACACTTTTTATTATAAAAATAACAATAAATTAAGGACTAATAGATTCAATAATGCAACAACTAGAAAATTATGAGCATGACAACCATCCCCTTGGTCTAGGTTTTTCATCATCAAAAACATATTTCTAAAGCTCGAAAACATAGCTAGACCAAGAAATCTCTATGAGCTAAAATCGTAACCAAGGTAGGTTCCAAGAACAAGGCTTTTTCCCACATGCAAATCCATTTTTCCATGAAGACTAAATGTTGTCTAGCCATGAAACCATGGGAAAAAGTCTTATTTTTGGACCATAACTAAGGTAAGGATCCTAGGGAGATCTTTACCCACCCATGCATGTAGACAACCATGAGCCAAATTGAGAGAACTCCCCCTACCTCTAGTGATGCTCTTGGTTTTGGGGAAGAATAAGTGCCTCCAAGCTTTTCCTTCTACTTGCTCCTATGCTCCTTAAGAATGGTTGGATAGAGGCTTTTTATAGTGGTAGTGGTTGCTGGATAGTGGAGATAAGAGGTGGTAGTGTTTTTGTGAAGAAAAAGTAAGTTAGAAATAAGAGAAAATGAGAGAAAATGAGGAAAAAAGAGTTTTGGCCAAGAGGGAGTAAAAATGAAGGAATGAGCTTCCAACCTTGCATTCCTTGAATTTATAAAGAAAATGGCTGGAAGTTGTAGCCAATGAGGCTTTAGTTGGTGGTTGATGGGTGATGATTATCTTCACTAAGCAAAGGTTAATGGAATGGTGAGGTATAGGCAAAAGAGCCGATACTTGTTTTAGAAATTAAAATTTATTTCTTTGGGAATTCAGGGAAATAGTAACATAAAATTTATAGATCTTCTTTCCTGTTTTCAACAAGCTAAAGAACATTAAATTCTGATAACCAAAGTGAAAGTTATGCCCGGAATACTGAACACTATACAGGTGAGCCATAAAGTTACGATTCAGTGGATTAAAATAAAAACTGAGACTTCTAGGCTGGGAATTAATTTTTTGTGTCTTCATAAAAATTGTAGATCATTTTGATACAAGAATTTGAGGACAAGAATCACTTGATTCCGATAACTATAGAGAAAGTTACGTCAAAAATACTGAAGGGTGTACACTTGTTGCGTAAATTTATGGATTTAATTCTTTGAATAAAAACTAAGAATTATGTATTGGGAATTGGGCTTCAAGGTCTTTATAATAATCATAGGGAATTTCATTACGAAGATCTTGGGATAAGAATCGCTCAAATCGGACACTCGTAGCAAATATTTGGCCAAAAATGGCGAAGTATACGTAATAGGCTACGAGGTGGGAGCTGAGTGTTCTCTTAAATCATTAAACAGGTGCAAATCCTAATTAATTGGCTTCGCTCCACCATCCTTCACCTTTCACCAAATGTCAAAGGTTTGATATTGGTCCCCTGGTTTTAATTCTAAACCCAAAAATATTCCCCATCGGTAATGCGTTTTGTTGTTACCGATTAAAATACAGAAATTCCTTTTCCTGATTATGGCAATATTTGACTACTATTATTATAATTGTTTATTCTAATGTGTCATGTTTATCAATTTTATCCCCTAGTCAAGCAAGCATATCAATTATAGCAATACAATGGCTGAAGCCTAAACTTCATTCACAGCAACACATATAACAACATTTAACTTTAGTCCTTAGACTAATTGCAGAAAAATGAAGGGTGTTACACCCTACCTCTGCTTGTCATAAAGGCGATGAGTACACTCAAACTTCCATCCTTAAACGACGAGGCTTTTCCTTTGTCCACTTGGGCACTTGACATCTAAACACATACATTACATACACAGACAAAACAAGCAAAGGGGTAAGTTCAGCACTCCAGTCTTGTGGGACACATCACAACTAATGATGTACTAACACAGTTTACTATACATCGATACACTCTAAACATGTTATCCAATCAATGGTATATACACAAGTCGTTCAATATAGTTCAACAACTTAATAGATTAACTTATCACATGTCATCACACTCAACATTATAAATCACATGAGTATGAATGTATGGGTTCATTCATTATTGAACATATTTCATGATGTTTATATATGTAGGCCTAATATCCGTCATCAAAAGTCGCATAGAAGTGACCAAAATTTACCAATTGTAATCAAGGCAGACAAAAATAGGACACGCGGTCCAAATTATATCGCCACATGGGCTCCAAAAATGACATACTTGGAATCGGTTCTCCATAGCCTTGGACACGATTGCTTGAGTCAAAACACCTTGGTTTTGCTCGGTGTCATACATAGTTTTGATTGCCATTTAAGGGTACTGCCCTGGTCGTGCTCCCAAGACCTACCTAAAAGGTAGAACACTATTATTCCACATCACAAATCATCATATGATATGATGCATGCATATGCTTGTTACTTGCTCATGCCATGCGAATCACCAACCCTTGCCAAAAACACATTTCCTTGTCTTTAGTATTCACATCCTTAACACATGCCCCTTTCTACAATTTGGTGGCGAGTTCGTAATCCTACACCATCACTTCCTTCTCAACTCACATACACATTTAGGAAAAAAAACAAGTCATTCGGCGCGTAGCACAATCTTCACAAACATCTAAAAGTCTTATATTTAAGGGTTCATCCTTTAGGGTTGGAGAGTTAATCTCTTTTATCCAAAGGGTCAACTAACTCTTTTTAAGTTTTATGGAACCTTTTAGAGCATTATTAACAAACTGCCCAAAAGTAAGAATATAATTAATTAAATCCTACTTAGGCATCATTACTAATTTATCCTTATAGGTCCGCTTAAGCCTGGATTTCATCCTTTAGCCAGATTCTTTAATTTTAAGCTATCTAAGTAAATTACTAAGCCTAATAAATACATTTATTAAGTTTCAGGGAAACGGGATCATTTGGTCAATTTTTCTTGGAAAGCTATATTAAAACTTAAATTCTGAAAATAAAATTAAAAACTTACAGTTCCAAACAGTAACTAAGAACATTTTAAAATAATTTAAAAATTATAAAAAGGTCCTTAACAACGTATTTTACAAAAATCACACTCTAGTCCTCTAGTCTCAAGGATTTGTAACTAAAGATAAGGTCGCCATAATTGCAGAACCTTCACAGCCCTTAGTCGTAACCTCCATACCATTATAAACACATTTTTGGTTTGGATCTCATTCATCCCAAAATAACAAAAATCCTAGGCAGTACAAAAACAAGTCAAAAGAGCGATGAATGGTTCAGCCTCGTAGCTTGTGAAAGGAAAGTGAAACTCTAGCCTCTAGGGTGGTGGCTTTGCCATGGTTTGGAAGGGAGAAATGAGAGGGACGGTGAAACTTAGAATTTATTAGAGAATAGTAAAAGTATTAAAAATGGTAAGGTGTGAATGATATTTATAAGAAACTTTTGTGAAGTAAGGTGAGTGGAGTGATGTGTGGCTATAAAGTGTGAGATAGGAAGGAGGGTGGTGTTTGAATTTCGAATGGTTTAGTATGATGTGAAAGTTTCGTGTACCAGAAGAAAAATGCAATGTTGGAGACTTCTCGAGGCGACACATGTCTAACATGATGAGGATTAGGAGAACCACACGGTGATATGTGTCCTTGATGAGACGGGGGTTATATTTTCTTTGAATCTAGTGGTGACATATGTCTCGACATGATGAGAGTTAAAATGACCACATGATGACACAGGTCCTCTAGGTGATGAGCACGTGGCATATGACTTGTTGAGGGAGTGTGCTTGTGACACTTGGCTTCTTGGGGGAGTGTGCACGTGACACTTGTTAGTGCATTAGATAGAATTTGCCAAATGCTTGACTCGTAGTGTTGAAAATGGAAGAAAGTACAAAACACGTGGCACATGGCATACTGAGTGAGAGAAAAACAAAAGCTCTCCCTTGTTTTATTGGCTCTTGGCTGTGGGGGTGGGGTTCACAAGATGGGTCTTATATGCCTCCATCTTTTAATATTTAGACAAATCACAATAAACAACAATTAACCACGTACACATAAAAACACGCACGTATATTATATGTATTTATACATATTAGCCTCTCTATGAAAATCAGGTTGTTACACTATATAGTTAATGGTGATTTCTTTTTTCTTTTTTTTATTACCATTGAAACATATAATTACTAAACTACTCTAGAAATTTGAATCACTTTTTATTAGGTGTACTAGTTTTTATCCCCAATTTACTTTTTATAATATATTTATATAAAATTTGTATATATTTTTTAAAATTATATATGAACTTATCTAAACTGTGTTGTAGCTTAATTTTTTTAAAATACTTTGTATCACCGTATCTGTATGGTATGCCTAAGTATCTAAGCAATATAGCTCTATGGTATGCCTCCCATTAAAGATGTAAGAATGCACTTTGATGCAAGCAAACCATTATTTAGTAGTGAAACTTCAAGAAAATTCATAAGAATGATAGAGAAAATAAGTCAACTAAGAAAAAATCATTTAATTACACCAATACAAACCTTATCCCCATTTACATTAATATGCATACAAAAAGGATATACAAGGGATCCACTTGAATTTACTAAGGGGTTATAATTAAAAAGTTGAGGGGGAAATAAATAGACTTTTGATGTATAAAAAAAGGGAAGTAAAAAAGGAACCAACAATTTATTCAAGAAAATCATTAATTTAGCTAATCTCTTATAATTTCTATTAAGATCGAACAAATCAAGCAAAAGGTGGCAAGAAAACCTAATTTAGCATTGCTATCTTAAATCACTAACCTATATCTCAACAAAAAAATTAGTATTTTAAAAAATTAATGAAGATTTTCAGTTGCAGCAAAATGAAAAGAAAAAGTTAAAATGGAAGAGGAATGAGAAAAACGTAGCAATGGTAAAGAAACCTAGGAAGAAACGATGATAAGAAAAGTAAAGGTCGAACCCCCAAACCATCAAATCCAAAGACATCATTATCGGCTCCCACTTCGGTGTTTCCCTCTACCTCTACCTCATCTAAAACCCCACCTTTATCATGCCCACCTCACCTTCATTGTCGCGTATGCAAACGTCATCGTCACCTTTGTCTACTACTACCTCATGCGTAGGAATAGTGAGTAATGCTAAACATGCATAGTAACATCACTACACCAGTGATAAAATGAGG
This sequence comes from Clitoria ternatea, assembly GCA_037962975.1. Classification (NCBI taxonomy): domain Eukaryota; kingdom Viridiplantae; phylum Streptophyta; class Magnoliopsida; order Fabales; family Fabaceae; genus Clitoria; species Clitoria ternatea. Next base: position 49,508,321 of record CM075669.1, read on the forward strand.
CATAGTGGAAATTAAATGGAAATATGAAGTGGGATGAGAGGTGTTCAAGAAGGAATGAGGCCTATAAAGGGAATTGCGAAAGTTATTAGGCAATGTGTTTTGGCAGAGGGTAAGAGTCCCACACCACAACCAATGTTCAAATTGGCGTGGGAACCACGTTCCATGCAAAAACCAAGCATTATGCACATTTTCAGTTTTTAAGCATGGTGTGGGACATTTCTCATGCTAAAGTCATAACGTCCCACTCACACGCTTTGCTCTAATGCTAAAAATGCAAAATCTTATAGTGATCTACGAATCTATGATTTTTTCAAATATTTATATGTGTAATCATCATGATATTATAACATAATTTAATGGTTGAATTGATATAATTCATGTTTTATTAAAAGTTACAAAGTAGAGTAATTCTTGAGGCTTACTCTTAGAGTGAACGAACACATACATACACGCATTCTATCTCTCTCTCTCTTAGAATCTCAATATAACTCTCACACACAAGAAGGCCATCTCTAAAAATCTCAATATGACCCATCCAAGTAAAAGTCCTTAGTCTTATCTCTTCACTTTATGAAAATCTCCTCTAGCTTCATATTCATGGATTGTTACCTCTAATGGATCATGAAAATCAATATCTAAGCTCATTTATTCACTCTATGAAATCTCTTTCTTCCTAATATTCATTGATTGTTCCTCTAATAGATTATGAAAATTGTTGGTTACCCCCCAAGGAATCTTAAAAATCGATCCCTCTCGATAAAGGAACTTGTGTGAAATGGATAGGATGAATAATCAATGGTTCCAATTAGGGTTTCACTTGGGGCCCTAAAAGAAGGAAATTTGACATAGAAATGGAATGCTAAGCAACACTTTATGACATCGAGGCCCACTTCAACTAATTACCATTGGTCGACAATGAGTAAATCATGAAAGGTATAACATTTCCCCTGGTGACATCGACACCTTTATTCAATCCTCTTTCTCTTCTCTTTTGTTTCTCTTTTCTCTGTAATCTTTTTTTAAAAATTTTGCTTATATCTCAAAAGTTATTAGTCCCACATTGTTTGGCTTTCAACTCTTCTTAGGCTTTATATATAGAAATGGGATTTATGGTGGTAAACAAGATAGAAAAGAGGTGGGCTCGTGCATAAATAAATTTAGGCAAAAATATCGGTTTTATGTGTAAATCTAATGATTTGTCCCCCCTTACGTGCACGATGATATACGACGTACCTTTTTATCACTTAAATTCTTTTTAATTAATTTAAATTTTGAATTTGAAAAGCCTACCTATGAAAGGTATTTATAGGGGCATCTGATTGTAGAATGTTACGATTTACATTTTAAAAGGAGAATAATATCTGATGTAGTTACTTTATTCTGTAATGTTTTTATCATTAACGGGATTTAATTGACAAAATTATTTTCTACGTGTAACATCTATATTATTTCTTTTTTTATAAAAACCATACATTGATTAGCCTCTTGTGTTTGGTTTACTAAAAAAACTCTCTTCTATCTTTTACAAGTTCTGATTCCTGTCTCTATACAGAAAGACTGCTGTATCCTGGGGGGGTCATGCCTTTGGCGCATAAACCTTTAAGGCTAGTGTGATTCCATAGCCTCAATCTATTTTTCCTAACAATCTTAAGGGTTTACGATGACTGGCGCAATGAACGACAACACTGCCAACAATGACAACACTGCCAATAACGACAACGGTGCCTCTTTCCTGCCGTCATTACCCTTGTCACCTTTGTAAAACCTTTTCCCGATGTCTCCAAGATTGAAGTCTTCAATGGCCAAAGCTACCATCATTAGCGAGAACAAATCTTCTCCGTTCTGGACATGCACGGGGTCAGGTTTATGTTCACCAATGACAAGCCAACTGATCCCAACAATGTTGAATCTTGGGTCAATGCTAATAAGGTATGTTGTCACATTGTCTAACAAACTTTTTGATGTCTACTATTCTTACAAGGAAGCAAAGCAAATTTGGGATTCAATTAAATTAAAATATACTGTTGAGGATGCTGGGAAATAGAAGTTTGTGGTTGGTAAGTTCTATCATTGGGAAATGGCTGACAACAAGGATATTAATGTTCAAATTAATAAGTACCACAAGCTGCTAGAGGACCTCAAACACAAATTGAAAAATTACTTGAGTCGTGGAAGGACTATAAACAATAACTCAAACACAAATTGAGTAAGCTCTCCATTTCAGAACTGATCACCCACATTATTATTGTGGACACCAATCGTAAAGAAGAAAAGGCGGTGAGAGGTAGAGCATTGGCTAGGAGAGCAAATATGGTGTAAGCCAGGAACAAAACCAACAACTCTCATAAAAAGAGGTATGATAACAAAAAGTTTTTTGGTTATTATCCTACTAGGCCGCTTAATCCCACTGCCTTCAAAAAGAAAAGTTATTGCTTTGTTTGTGGTAAGCTAGGTCACCATGCTCCGGCATGTTGATACAGGAAAAGAAATGATATTCCTCCTAAGCCAAAAGTTCATCTGGTTGAAGGAGATGACAATGACATAATTGCTACGGTTGTTTCTCAAGCCTTAATTATGGCCAATGTGAGTAAATAGGTGGTAGACTCGGGATACTAAACACATATGTGCAAACTGTGATATGTTTACCTCCTACAAAGTTGTAGGGGTGTAGGGGAAGGAGAAGAATTTATGTATCTTAGTGATTCACGAAAGTTCAATGTCCACGGTAAAGGGAAAGTACTTCTCAAACTCACATCTAGAAAGACCTTGGCACTTAATGACGTGCTTCATGTACCTAACATTTAAGAAAATTTAATTTCTGTTTCTTTTGGGAAAAGTGGGAATTAAAGTTTCATTTGAGTCTGATAAAATAATCATGACCAAAAATGATGTTTTTGTTAGAAAGGGGTATTGTGATCATGGACTATTTGTTCTGAAGATTTTTCCTACTATTAATGATAATGCTTCATCTTCTCCCTATACTGTTGACTCGTATGATTTGTGGCATGCTAGACTAGGACATTCTAGTTTTAAATATTTGAAAAATTATGTGATGATGGTATGATCTTTAGTTTTTAAAAAGTGAATTTGAATAAATGTGGCATATGTGTTGAATTGAAAATTACCAAAAAATCATGTTTTCTTGTGAACCGTGAATCTGAGTTACTTTCATTAATTCATTCAAATTTAGGTGATTTAAAACAAGTCATAACTGGAGGTGGTAAAAAATATTATGTGACCGTTATTTATGATTTTTCTAGATACATTAAGGTTTATTTACTTAAAAATAAAGATGAAGCATTTGATATGTTTTTAATTTATAAAGCTAAAGTAGAAAATCAATTAAATAAGACAATTAAAAGGGTAAAGTCTAATAGAGGAGGTGAATATATATTTTTTAATAATTTTTGTGAAAAGGAAGGTATAATACATGAAATAACTCCACCTTATTCACCTGAGTCTAATGGTGTATCTGAACAAAAAAATAGGACACTAACAAAAATGATGAACGCTTTGCTTGTTTCTTTGTCTACACCTAATAATCTTTGGGGAAAAGTTTTATTGTCTGCATGTCATATACAAAATAAGATCCCTTATAAACATTTTGGTAAAACACCTTATGAATTATGGAAAAGTTATAAACCTAATTTAGATTATCTAAAAGTGTGGGGGTGTTTAGCTAAAGTTATGTTGCCTGATCCTAAAAAGAGAAAGATAGGTTCTAAGTCGTCTGATTGTATGCTTATTGGTTATGCTCAAAGTAGTGCTACCTATCGATTTCTAGTTATGAAAAGCAACGTAATTGAATGCAATTCAATCATTAAGACCAAAAATGTTGAGTTTTTTAAACATATATTTCCTATGTGTGTTGATTGTGTTTCTTATGAACCTATTATTAATGCTAAAAATATTTCTAGTTCACAAATGAATGAACCTAATAATATTTCTAGTGAACCATTGTGTGACGCCTCTAAAAAACATATGAAAATTTGAGAAGAAGTAAAAGACAAAGAAAAGAGACATCTTTTGGAAATGATTTTTATACCTATCTCGTTGATAGAGAACCATTAAATTTTCATGAAGTAATTTCTTCTTCTGATGTCGTATTTTGGAAAGAAGCGATTAAAATTGAATTAGACTCTATTTTAAAAAATAAAATCTAGACTTTAGTAGATTTACCTCTGGGAGCCAAATCTATTGGTTGTAAATGGATTTTTAAACTAAAATATTTACCTGATGGCTTCGTTGATAAGTATAAACCCTGCTTAGTAGCTAAAGGTTTTACTCAAAAATAAAATATCGATTACTTTGATACTTTTGCTCTCGTAACTAGGATTACATCAATAAGACTTTTAATCGCTTTGGCATCCATTTATAAACTTGTTATTCATCAAATGGATATAAAAACTACTTTTTTTGAATGGTGATTTAGAAGAAGAAATTTATATGGTTCAACTAGAAGGTTGTGTGGTTTCTGGTCAAGAAACTAAAGTTTGTAGACTTTTCAATTCTTTATATGGATTAAAACAAGCACCAAAATAGTGGCATGAAAAATTTGATAGCATATTCACTGGAAATGGGTTTTCTTATTTTGAAGTTGACAAATGTGTATATACAAAAGTAGAAAATGGTGAATGCGTGATTGTATGCTTATACGTAGATTATATGCTTACTTTTGGTACCAATGATGGTATTGTATTGAATACGAAAAAAATTCTTCTTAATAATTTTGATATGAAAGACATGGGTGAGGCAAATGTTATCTTGGGTGTTAAAATCATAAGGAAGGATAATAATATAATGTTCTTTCAAGAATATTATATTGAGAAACTTCTTCAAAAGTTTAAATATTTTGAATCAAAACCAGTGAATACTCTTTATGATGGCAACACTCAATTAAAGAAAAATAGAAGAGAACCCATGTCTCAATTCAAATATGCTCAAATTATTGGGAGCTTGTTACATTTAATGAATTATTTGAGACCTGTCATAGCATATGTTATGGGCAGATTGAGTAGATATACTAATAATCCTAATAATGAGCATTAGGCTGCCTTAGCATGACTAATGAAATATTTGAGAGGTACCATAATTATGGTATATTATATAATGGATATTCCGTAGTATTAGAAGGATACTATGATGCCAACTAGATCTCAGATTCAAATTAAACAAAATCTACTAGTTTTTATGTGTTTACACTAGGTAGAGGTGTTGTTGCTTAGAGATCAGTCAAACAAAATATTATTGCTAAATCCACTATGGAGTTAGAGTTTATTGCTCTAAAATTGGCTGGTAGTGAGGCTAAGTTATTGAGAAACTTCTTAATAGATATTCCATTAGGAATAAAACCATGTTGCTACCCAATTTTATCTGGGCCCATTTAAATAAAAATAATAAAAAATACCAAATTCTTTTTAGAAAAAAAAGTGAACCTATGGGCTTGTTTGAATTTCAAATTATTGATCCAGGTTTTGACTTTTAAATTTTAAATCCTTATCAAGACCATAAATTTTTGAATTCCTAGACTTAGAAATTTTCAAAATTCAAGAAGGAGGTTTAAAATTTGAATTTCATAAGGGATAAGATTTTAGAAGATTAGAGAAAGAAAGAGATAAAGCTTTTTAAATAAATGAGTACATTATAAATGTGGTAAGTCTTTAAGCTAATCCTATTATCTATATGTTATTAGATAATGATAAGAAGATAAGATGGAGATTTTAAGGAATGAGATAAAGTTTCTTTTGAAGAGATAGAGTTAGCTTCAGATTTTATAATTATATCAATTAAGTTAACTTTGTTTATTAATATAAAGCTATGAGATAAGGAAACATTGAATTTTATATTATAAAATCAAAAAAAGGGGAATCAGATTTATATACTATAAGCCAAAAAAGGGATTGGAGATAAATCAGGGGGCAATAAATTAGATAAGGAAGAATTGAACGTGTATATATATATAAGGGGTTCACGGAAGCCATCAGGGGGGAAAAAAAGAAACGAAATTGAGGAGCAGGCCAGCATTTAGGAAAAATCCACATAGTGGAATACGTTCACGCGGAGCAGAGGGAGGAAAAGAAATTTTTCACGCAAGCCGTCAAGTGGTTCAAGACATTCACGCAAGATTTTTTTTCACGTATTAGCAAATAGGAAGAGCAATTGAAATCAACAAGAATAGGTATTTGTTCTTCTTCCCTTTTACTTTCTTGTTCAAATTCATCTATGATTTTTTTTGTTTCCTAGAAAATCATAATAGGCTTGATTGAATGTATAAAGCCCTTCTTCACCTAGAAGAATCTTAATAACCAGTAGCATAGGGTACCCATTAATGTTTGATACCAAATTAGAGAATAAAATTAATATTGGTATGTGCCTAAAATTAAAATTTTTATGTTAGGGTTAATTTAGACAAGATGCCTTGTTAACCTATGTTTAATTTTTAGGTCATAAAATATTTTGGTAGTACCAATAGGTAACAAAAAATTAATACGTTCACATTAGGGATCAATTTGGACGAGACGTCCTGTTGGCCAAAGTTTTCAAATAATTATAAACCTTTAATTATTTCAAAATTAATTTCGACCATAAAAATATTTTGATAACAAATTTAGGGTCTTTATAGATTTTTTGGACGAGACGTCCTATCAATCTATGTTAAATTTTCTAAAATAATATAGACCATAAAACACTTTAATAATATCTATAATATAATAAAATCAAAATATCTTTATAGATTCTTCGGACAAGACGTCCTGTTAATCTAGGTCTTCAAATAAACTTTTCATTCTCAAATTAACCTAGACTGTTAAGTTTTCCTTTTAAAAAATATAATAAAATCAATAAAACCTAAGGCTTCTTTTAAAAATATAACTTACTTCACTTTTTTTTAAAATAACCCAAAGAACTACATAACCCTGATTTCCCCTAACGCTTGGGGAATACGTAGGAGCGGGAACAATTATTCCTGTCGGGCCCAAATTTAAAAAATATATATCCCTTTTACTAGTAAAAATAAAATCATCATGCTTTTAACGATAACTCGATTAATTTGGATGAGACGTCCTGTTAATCGTAAAGTTTATAATTTTAAAAAATCATTAAATCAACAACCAATCCATAAGGCATCTCTAAGAGGTTTAAATCATAAAGTAGTAGGATTATTCAAACTTAAACAATTTAGGGTAACCGTTTAAAACGAACAGTGTGGGGTGCTAATACCTTCCCCACCTGTAATTAGACTCCCGAACTTAAAATCTTAATTTATGACCAGTACCTTCACGTTAAGGTTTTTCTGATGTTTTACCTTAAAAACATTAGTGGCGACTCTACGGTTTCCGGAGGAAACTCGGGAAACTTATTTTCTTTTTACGGTCGGCCTCCCACCGCGATCCAGGTCGCGACAAACCAACACCTTCAGTATCTATGCATTATGATAGTCAATCGGCGATAGCCATTGTTAAAAATAAATCATACAATGGTAAGAATAGACACATTCGTTGGAGACACAATATGGTAAAGCAACTGCTAAATAATGAAATAATTTCCATAGGGTATGTGAAGTCAGAAGTGAATTTGGCCGATCCTTTAACAAAACCTTTGGGAAGAAATGTTGTTTATGAAACATCGAGGGGAATGAGACTTAAGCCAATAATAAAATTAACAATTACGGGAACCCAACCTTTGTGATTGAATATCTCGTGAAAAAGGTTCATATAGGTAATAACAAGTCATTGTTAATCCTCTAGCAGTATTTCTTCCCCAATTCCTATGATGTGTGAAGTGCTAGGCTGCAAAGAACAAGAGGTTAATTTATTAAATTTTAATGATTTTCATATCCCTTATGGGTGTTGTATAAAATGTAGGATACACTTAATGAAATCACCTATATGAGTGTCAAGTGAGGCCGCTTGTATGAGAATTAGGCAAATCTCTAGAGCTCTCATGAATCATCAGGCACGCGCAAGGTGTAACATCCTAGTTAAATTTAATTACCGATTAAGGTTAATTACATAATTAAGATTATTGATTGAATAATAATAATAATAATAATGCAAAGAAGTGACTCATGTGCCCTTGGTGGAGTAAATAGGGCTTCGATCCCCTCTCTCCCTCAATTCCCACGCTGATGGGATTGGGATTAATGGAGATGTGACGGCTGATGGAGTGGGTGAGCTGTTGCTGGGCAGTGAAAGGATAAGGGCTTCAGCTTCTCATTTTCCACCCACTCCCTGCCTATTTCACTTTGGGATATGCTGAAAACACTCTTGGGTTCTCTCCAGAATTTCCCTGGAGACTCTTCTTCTTCTTTGCTGTTCTTCATCTTCTTTTTCTTCTTCTTCCACTCGAACACTGAGTAGAACCACGAGTGGGATGTGGGAACACGAAGTGGGAACAGCTTGGTGGTTAAGAGAACAGTATGGTGCTGAGTGTCTTGGAGGCTGGGATCCTCCACTGTTTTGCCAAAACAGTAATGGGTGCTTGGAAGCATGGAGTCCTTCATTGTTGGTAAGGATGGGGCTGTTCGAGTGTGGGAATAGCCTTGGAATCCTCCATTGCTGCTCGTGAAAGAGGACAGCGTTGTGCCTTGGAGGCTTGGCATGGAGTGTCTTGGTGGTAGAGCTGCTCGAGAGGAAACAGCGTTCGGTTCTTCCAAAGCTGAGAGCAGAGTACTGTGCTGTAAGCTCAAGGAGCTGTTGGAATCTTCATTCCAGGTAAGGGGGCTGATTTACATCTCAAATGTATAGTTTATGGACAGGTTCCGGGTGAAATTACTTCACTGTGTTATGTTGTATTTGTAAATGTGTTGATTGTTGTTTGCCGATTGAGTGATAGCCCGGACGTGTGTTGATGATGAATCATGTGGTGCATGTAGATTTTCGTCCATGAGATGTATGCAGAGTGAATGCATGAGCATGTTATTATGATTGCCGAGTGCATTATGCTGTGAGACAGTTGATAAATATTCATTTGTTGTTTAATATTAAAACGCATGTCGATGCCAAGTGTATGAGTTGGTTATATTGATCCCCGTGTGTAATTTGTGTTAAATGCATGAAATCCTTGTCATGGTACATGCGAATGCCGAGTGTATAAGATGGGGACTGTTGTGATGATTCCTGTTTGGGATTTTATGTTAAAAAGCATGTGATGCATATGATGAATGTGTGGATTGCTGAGTGTATACAATACTGTGCTGAAATCCTTGTGATTTTATAATGGATATGAGAATATAATAAAAGACCTTGGGTTGGACTCAAGGCAATGCCGAGTGCATTGGCGTTGGACGCCTGATGAATAAACCGTATACATTTGATTCGCCATTGGAAATACCGAGTGCATATAGCGTTGGACGCTTAATACTGAATCGGCAATCAGATGAATACATGGGAAATATAATGAAAGACCTTAGGTTGGACTCAAGGCAATGTCGTGTGCATTAGCGTTGGACACTTAAAGACCTTGGGGTGGACTCAAGGCAAGCCTATCGAGTTGGACTCGGGGCTGCCCGTAACACTTCCGTTGTCGCTTGGAGTGACTGTGTTACATGTGAGGGCAAACGGTTTGGTACCAGTAAAACGGCCAGATCTGCTTGGAGCTGAGAAAAAGGCTTGGAGCCTATGTTGCAACAATAAAAATAAATAATGAATGATCGGATCCGACTGAAATGATGTGTGCACACTTGTAATTGTTATTGAGCTCAATGTGATTTGCATGTATATGTGGATATGTTATTGAGAATAACATCATTGATATGGTTTGGAATTGATGTGAGTAAATCCGAGTGGATGAATGTATGTATACTGATGCTATGCCGAGTGCACACTTATATCCGAGTGGATGAATGCATGTATACTGATGCTATTGTTGAGTGCACACATATACTGTTGATGAGCTCAGGTGGTTGTATATATATATATATATGCGTAAATGTGGATGTGAATAGCATGATTAATATAGCCATGAATAATTGGAGTGAATTCCGACTGAGTGAATATATGTACATTGGTACTGTTGCCGAGTGCAAGGTGATATTATGGCCGTGAATATATGTGGTTGTGAATGATGTGAATTACTCAGTCTTGATTGAATTAAATGAATCCCGAGTGGATGATGTTATTAGAGTATTCATATTGAATGGCAGGGTGTATTATTGCTGATTGAATAATGTCATTGTATGGTTGAGAATTGAGGATTAAATCCGAGTCAATAACTGTCATTTAATATGTAAAAGCTCACCCCTACTGTGGCTATATTTTTCAGTATATGCAGGTCAGACTGGGAATGAGGAGATGGCCTCAAGTCCGAGTGTTGGGCACTTAGATTGTTGAAGTGCATGTATAGTTCATATTGTAAATACATATGTTAAAGCCTTGGCCGGCTCTCATGTCATCCATTGTCTAAACGTATTTATTTATATGGGTTGACTATCGGGATGTGAACAAGTATACATCTATATAAATATATATATATATATATTACGTTGATATGATGTTACTTATACCAACTGAGATGTGTTGTCGAATGAATAATGCTAAGTCCATAAATTTCGAGTGGAATATCGTTGGGAGAGCCATTTCCGAGTGAAGCTTATGCATGTGGCCCTTTTTCCGAGTGATGAAGGCTTAAGACAGTTTCGAGTAACATGTACTTGAGTGGACTACTTCCGAGGGAAGGCTAGTCCATAGGTTACCGAGTGGAAATAGCTGAGGGAATACTCCCGAGTGAGAAATCCCGAATGAACCTATCCCGAGGGAAGAGTAATCGTGACGGTTCTGATTGAGGTGTATTCTAGGGGTCCTCTTCTGAGTGAACGAGGCTATATATATTCTGAGTGAATGTTATGTATTCCGAGTGGCTAAGTATTGAATAAGTCCGAGTGAGACTTAACTTGGTGAATTCCTCCGAGTGATGTGAGGTCAGAGGAATTTTGAATGGAACTTGATTATAGAGGCCTCTTCCGAGGGAAGGGAGGTTATGTGATCTCCGAGTAAGGAAGATCAAAATATGCCGAGTGAAGAATGGGTAATGTACCTCCGAGTGAGTTGAGGTTGAAATATACCGAGTGATATTGGACTGGGGAAACAATCCGGGTGAGGGAAAGCTTATAGACTCCGAGTGGAGTAACCGAGGGAATCATTTCCCGAGTGGAGATTAAGACGCTTCCGAATGAAGCATGTAGGTGGGCTTACTAAAATAAATTAAGTATCTGGCTAAGTGTGAGTATACCAGGTGAAGCATGACCCGATGGGGGGCAATTCCCGAGTGACTTAAGCCCAATTCCGAGTGACGGAATATTTGAGTGAATGGGTCCGGTTCAGCGAATGAGGATTCGCTCCAGTGAGAAAAGGGCTCGCTCTAGCGTTGTCTTCCGCTGGGCTGTTAATCGATGCTGGGTCTTGCCAGTGTGGTATTCTGACCCGGTATTCCCTTTCCCTGGTCGGCTTTTGTGTTCCCTTACCTTCATTCTGTTTTATTTACCCCGACTCCTAATCTAAGTTGCTTATAACGTTTGGAAAGTTCTAAATTTTGGAAAAATTTTCCTTAGTCTCGGTTTTGCTCGTAATTAAGTCGGGTTGTTTCATTTTGGTATCAGAGCGGACTTGAAAGGTCCAAGGCCAAGGTATGCTTACTCACAGTGGGCGGTTGTGTGCAATATGACCGGTTGTCATCATTGCTTGTAGTATTCTATTGGATTTGATGCATGTTTAACTATGAATTATGTGATGATATATGCCTATGTGTTTTGTTTTGGACAGTAGTGAAAGGTACTACTGTCGAGATATTGATTTAGGGGTAGAGATTTGTTACTACCCTGGCCTGATTGTTCACAAAATACTTGAGGTATTTCTAAGCCTAGGTCGGCTGAGAGGGAATAGAATGATAGCTGTTGAGACCTTCATATGCAATAAAACTGTATTGGTTAGCTCGGTTTCTAGTATAAGCCATGTTAGTTGCTCATAGCAGGGGAATGTTTGTTGAACGGTGTAGTAACCCCGATTGGATTTGGTATGATATATACTGTCAGACTTTGTGGAACTAGACCTCATGGTGGTCGAGGCTCGGTGATAATTGGATGTTGTGGGAGTATCCCACGATGGGTACCAGGTGACCCCTGGAAATTTCGAGTCTGATAATCTGATTAACCTTATGGTTGTTGAGCCCAAGTAAAGTGATTGTGTGGTAACTCATTGAGGATTGAATCGTCTTAAGGTGAAATTTAAATAATGAAGGTAATACCTGAAAGATAGTGAATGGTAAGATTGAAGTCCGAGTATGCTTTAGTATTAAGTATGGTAATGATAGAACTCATGTGATGCTCATTGTACGTCCACTGGTAGATTGTGCTTATGATGGGTAAAAAGGTTTACTGATGTAGAAACCTACTACAAGATTGCAAGTTATATTGTAATCTGAGTTGTATACCTAAGGGAGTTTAGTGAATCATCTAGGTTTTAATTGACTAATGGCCGGTGATGAGTGATAAAATAAGGGATTATTAGGCTGTTGAGCCATGGTTTTGTGATGAATAAGATTTAAAGAAGAGATATTACTCGGTGAGGGCTGGAAGCCGACTGTTATTATGCCATTTTATGGTGATGGTAACTGATACTCGATGATTATCATCGTGTGATTTACACTGGATTATGTGTAATTACGAGGTAGATACCTGTGTGGGTCAGAAATCTATTGCTAACATACCATTTTACAGTAATGGTAACTGATATTTCATGATTGTTGTTGCGTGATGTACCCTTAATGGTGCATAATAATGATGTTGATGTAAATGTGTTGCTTATAGATTTGTGTAAATTTCCATTAATTTTCATGTGAATTAGTGCTATTTGAGTGAGTCTGGTTAGTATGAGCGAAAAGAGTATAAGGTATCCTGTTTCGAGATGACTCTACATACCATAGGTATTGTGGCAGAGTACACTGTTGCGGCGACTCTATGTAATTGTTGTAACCCTATAGGAATGAGACGTCATCCTATAAGTTGGATGCAGCAATTCATAAGTCGGGCAGGTGAGACTGTAGCTACTTATGGTGATGGTTTGAGTCTATCGGGCTGTTCTGAATGATGATGAGAATTGTGTTGAGTGGATTGTAAGTGGTAGTGTATCAAGATGGGGATAGGAGGTTTTTTTAGACTTGATGTGCTTACCTCTGAGAGGATCAGAGATTATTTGGTATAAGTTGGCTGTTAAGATGATGTTAGTGGTGTTGAATGAGTAGTAGGTAATAGCGTATTAAATGAGGGTAGAAGATTTATGTTAACCCTTGTGAATTTACCTCTGAATGGATTAGAGGTCATCTTTGGTGTAAATTGGCTATTGACCAATAAAGTAATGATTAATTATTGAAATAGAAGTGTGATCCAGTCTGTCACTGAAATTGGAGGTTTTATGGGTTTAGCCGAGTAATACTGTGGATTCAGTGAAGGAATCATGGCCTTGAGCTGAGAAGAGCGATAAGGCGAGAATTCGCTCAGAAAAGATTAGTATAATTCCAAATATGAGAAAGTAGAGATGATTCCGAGTGAAATCTTTCTGGGAGAAAGAACTACTGAGTGAAGTTATGATGTTCTGAGTGAAACATCGTTATGGGAGTCATTACTAAGTTAAGGAACTGTGTCCGAATGACACTTTTTGTGACAGGTGAAATCCGAGTGAAATATCCGAGTCGTGTGACTTTCGGGTGAAGTGTCTGAATGTGGCACTCCTGAGTAGGGAAAAATCCAAGTGAAGTGCCTCTGGTTGTGACACTTCTGAGTGGAATGGTACCGAGTGGAACGGTTCCATGAGGTAGAACATCAAGTGTGAAATTTCTAAGTCTGTGTGATGTGCCACCGATTAATCTTTTTCCAGGAGAAAAGTACTTCTGGATGAGAAGTGGAACTTGAGTGAGTAAGTTTCCTAGTGAATGGCTCCTGAAGGGAGTAGATATCCGAGAGGAGAATTTTATTTGAATTCGTACTCGGGAGGATGTTTTTGAGCTACTGAGTTTAAACTTAGGTTTGATTACGAAGTAGATTGGGATTACGAGTGAATCATTGTAATGGAAAGATTCTTGGGTGAGAATTTCCCTTAAACCCCGAATGATATTTTTGAGTGAGAAGCTCCGAGTGACATTCACGAGGAGTATACATGGAATTAGCTGAAGGTATGGATAGGAATATGAGATTTCAGGACCGAGTGAGGTGCCTGTACGAGTTAAATCCAGGTAAACTGTGCTAAATGAAGCACACTGGAGCTCTTTTGAGTGTTCGGCTCGGTATTGCCAAGGTATAACATGGTTTGAAGGAGGAATTTTAATGGTCAGATGTTGAAGAGCCGAGGGTTTAATCCGAAATATATCGGATAATAGGGTGTATTGGGGAGAGTCGGTAGTGTTATTTACCGACTGGATCTTCCCAGCTGGTTAATTAGCATCCGTAATGTGTCTTATGTGACAACTTTGTGCTTATACTCGGTGTGGGTACATAATTGTGCCGAGTAACTCCTTTGAATTTGAGGAGCTGACGGTGGAAGTACACCGATCGGCGTTGAGAGTGTAGGGCTGAGCGGCCAAAGAACTAGGAAGTGCCATTGCTTATGGTGAGCTGGCAGAGTTGAATGGGGTAACTTGTAAGTTGGAAATTGAACCCCAAATATGTGGAATCCTACGAAGGGTTGGAGCGGTCGGTAAACCGCTTGAGAAGCCAAGCTGGCCGATTAGAATTGTGAACCGGTCGGTGAAACGCTTGAGAGGCGAGAGGTGTAATTGGTTACAGTGTATAACAGCAATATTCCGAGCTGTTTTGTTGAGGCAAGTAAATGTTTGAATTTCGAGGATGAAATTCTTTGAAGGAGGGGAGTAGTGTAACATCCTGGTTAAATTTAATTACCGATTAAGGTTAATTACATGATTAAGATTATTGATTGAATAATAATAATAATAATAATGCAAGGAAATGACTCATGTGCCCTTGGTGGAGTAAATGGGGCTTCGGTCCCCTCTCTCCCTCAATTCCCACGCTGATGGGATTGGGATTAATGGAGATGTGACGGCTGATGGAGTGGGTGAGCTGTTGCTGGGCAGTGAAAGGATAAGGGCTTCAGCTTCTCATTTTCCGCCCACTCTCTGCCCATTTCACTTTAGGATATGCTGAAAACACTCTTGGGTTCTCTCCAGAATTTCCCTGGAGACTTTTCTTCTTCTTTGCTGTTCTTCGTCTTCTTTTTCTTCTTCTTCAACTCGAACACTGAGTAGAACCACGAGTGGGATGTGGGAACACGAAGTGGGAACAGCGTGGTGGTTGAGAGAACATCATGGTGCTGAGTGTCTTGGAGGCTGGGATCCTCCACTGTTTTGCCAAAACAGTAATGGGTGCCTGGAAGCATGAAGTCCTTCATTGTTGGTAAGGACGGGGCTGTTTGAGTGTGGGAATAGCCTTGGAGTCCTCCATTGCTGCTCGTGAAAGAGGACAGTGTTGTGCCTTGGAGGCTTGGCATGGAGTGTCTTGGTGGTAGAGCTGCTCGAGAGGAAACAGCGTTCGGTTCTTCCAAAGCTGAGAGCAAAGTACTGTGCTGCAAGCTCAAGGAGCTGCTGGAATCTTCATTCCAGGTAGGGGGCTGATTTACATCTCAAATGTATGGTTTATGGACGGGTTCCGGGTGAAATTACTTCACTGTGTTGTGTTATATTTGTAAATATGTTGATTGTTGTTTGCCAATTGAGTGATAGCCCGGACGTGTGTTGATGATGAATCATGTGGTGCATGTAGATTTCCGTCCATGAGATGTACACAGAGTGAATGCATGAGCATGTTATTATGATTGCCGAGTGCATTATGCTGTGAGACAGTTGATAAATATTCATTTTTTGTTTTATATTAAAATGCATGTCTATGCCGAGTGTATGAGTTGGTTATACTGATCCCCGTGTGTGATTTATGTTAAATGCATGAAATCCTTGTCATGGTACATGCGAATGCCGAGTGCATAAGATGGGGACTGTTGTGATGATTCCCATTTGGGATCTTATGTTAAAAAGCATGTGATGCATATGATGAATGTGTGGATTGCCGAGTGTATGCAATACTGTGCTGAAATCCTTGTGATTTTATAATGGATATGAGAATATAATAAAAGACCTTGGGTTGGACTCAAGGCAATGCCGAGTGCATTGGTGTTGGACGCCTGATGAATAAACCGTATGCATCTGATTCGCCATTGGAAATGCCGAGTGCATATAGCGTTGGACGCTTAATACTGAATCGGCAATCAGATGAATACGTGTGAAATATAATGAAAGACCTTGGGTTGGACTCAAGGCAATGCCGAGTGCATTAGCGTTGGACGCTTAAAGACCTTGGGTTGGACTCAAGGCAAGCCTATCGAGTTGGACTCGGGGCTGCCCGTAACACTTCCGTTGTCGCTTGGAGTGACTGTGTTACATGTGAGGACAAACGGTTTGGTACCAGTAAAATGGCCGGATCAGCTTGGAGCTGAGAAAAAGGCTTGGAGCCTATGTTGCAACAATAAAAATAAATAATGAATGATCGGATCTGACTGAAATGATGTGTGCACACTTGTAATTGTTATTGAGCTCAATGTGATTTGCATGTATATGTGGATATGTTATTGAGAATAACATCGTTGATATGGTTTGGAATTGATGTGAGTAAATCCGAGTGGATGAATGCATGTATACTGATGCTATGCCGAGTGCACACTTATATCCGAGTGGATGAATGCATGTATACTGATGCTATTGTTGAGTGCACACATATACTGTTGATGAGCTCAGGTGGTTGTATATATATATATGCGTAAATGTGGATGTGAATAGCATGATTAATATAGCCATGAATAATTAGAGTGAATTCCGACTGAGTGAATATATGTACATTGGTACTGTTGCCGAGTGCAAGGTGATATTATGGCCGTGAATATATGTGTTTGTGAATGATGTGAATTACTCAGTCTTGATTGAATTGCATGAATCCCGAGTGGATGATGTTATTAGAGTATTCATATTGAATGGCAGGGTGTATTATTACTGATTGAATAATGTCATTGTATGGTTGAGAATTGAGGATTAAATCTGAGTCAATAACTGTCATTTAATATGTAAAAGCTCACCCCTACTGTGGCTATATTTTTCAGTATATGCAGGTCGGACTGGGAATGAGGAGATGGCCTCAAGTCTGAGTGATGGGCACTTAGATTGTTGAAGTGCATGTATAGTTCATATTGTAAATACATATGTTAAAGCCTTGGCCGGCTCCCATGTAATCCATTGTCTAAACGTATTTATTTATATGGGTTGACTATCGGGATGTGAACAAGTATACATCTATATAAATATATATATATATATATTACGTTGATATGATGTTACTTATACCGACTGAAATGTGTTGTCGAATGAATAATGCTAAGTGCATAAATTCTGAGTGGAATATCGTTAGGAGAGCCATTTCCGAGTGAGGCTTATGCATGTGGCCCTTTTTCCGATGATGAAGGCTTAAGACAGTTCCGAGTAAGATGTACTCGAGTGGACTACTTCCGAGGGAAGGCTAGTCCATAGGTTAACGAGTGGAAATAGCTGAGGGAATACTCCCGAGTGAGAAATCCCGAATGAACCTATCCCGAGGAAAGAGTGATCGTGACGGTTCTGATTGAGGTGTATTCTAAGGGTCCTCTTCCGAGTGAACGAGGCTATATATATTCCGAGTGAATGTTATATATTCCGAGTGGCTAAGTATTGAATAAGTCCGAGTAAGACTTAACTTGGTGAATTCCTCCGAGTGATGTGAGGTCAGAGGAATTCCAAATGGAACTTGATTACAGAGGCCCCTTCCGAGGGAAGGGAGGTTATGTGATCTCCGAGTGAGGAAGATCAAAATATGTCGAGTGAAGAATGGGTAATGTACCTCCGAGTGAATTGAGGTTGAAATATACCGAGTGATATTGGACTGGGGAAACAATCCGGGTGAGGGAAAGCTTATAGACTCCGAGTGGAGTAACCGAGGGAATCATTTCCCGAGTGGAGATTAAGACGCTTCTGAATGAAGCATGTAGGTGGGCTTACTGAAATAAATTAAGTATCTGGCTAAGTGTGAGTATACCGGGTGAAGCATGACCCGATGGGGGGCAATTCCCGAGTGACTTAAGCCCAATTCCGAGTGACGGAATATCCGAGTGAATGGGTCCGTTTCAGCGAATGAGGATTCGCTCCAACGAGAAAAGGGCTCGCTCAAGCGTTGTCTTCCGCTGGGCTGTTAATCGATGCTGGGTCTTGCCAGCGTGGTATTCTGACCCGGTATTCCCTTTCCCTGGTCGGCTTTTGCGTTCCCTTACCTTCATTCTGTTTTATTTACCCTGACTCCTAATCTAAGCTGCTTATAACGTTTGGAACGTTCTAAATTTTGGAAAAATTTTACCTAGTCTCGGTTTTGCTCGTAATTAAGTCGGGTTGTTTCACAAGGCCGATTCACGTAAAATGGTGAAAACAACAAAAAGAGTCGGGAGGTGTAATGTGATAGGTAGACCGCTATCTTACATTAAAGGGATTTTGGTTCATAGAAGTTTTGCTTCACCAATTCACTATAAGTTAAGTTTATTTGTTTAGGATCTCGTTAGTCCAAAAGACATTAAATCCAATGCATTTGCACTATGATGAAACCCAATTTTTTTAATAAAAAAACTTTTAAAATATGTGGAGGATTGTTAGAAATTTTGCTTATATTTCAAAAGTTTTTAATCTCATGTTTGGCTTTCAACTCTTTTTAGGCTTTATATATAGAAATGAGATTTATAATAAACAAAATAGCCTAACATCTTTCTACGTTGTGGGGGATACTATGTTTGTTCAATGTGTTGTTGGTGCTGTAGCAGCTGCTCTTGTAGGAGAATGATGATTTTTAGTGTTTAATTAGAGTTTTTTAAAAGGATTCTAGTGTTTAATGGTACACTGAGTTGACAATACAAAAGCTGGTGGTGTTCGAGTGCTGTATACGTCCGTATTTTTAACTTTTGGATTGATGTATGAGATTAGTAAATGCTTCTACGGACGAGTTCAATTTTATTTAATCTCCATATGAATAAATTCTAGAGTTTGCCAGTAATTAAAAAATAAGACATTTTGTCCTTAGTCCAGTTAACTCATGAGTCACTGCTATATATTTATGAAACGATAATGTTGCTGCAGTTAACCAATCACTATGCAAGTACATAATGTACCGCATATGTTGATATCCATAAAATGTGACCCTTAATTACTTGTTAGAGTTCCCTTCACTAAAAGATATGGAAATGGAGGTTAATTTTTTATAGTGAAATGATAAGATGGTGTGAAAAATATTTTCTCGGTCTCCTGATCACAACTCCCACTAGCTAATTGAAGTAATAAAAAATATTTTTTGTTCACCGCAGAAATGAAAAATATTTCTTCAATAGATGCATTAAAATCATGAAATTAAATTATGAGTGACGTTATTCTACGGTAAAATTTTGTACGATTTGCTCGAATGGCCTTTTGTTACATTTGTAAAAGGTTTTCTACGTTCATAATCAATATAACTGTGTAAAAATTTAATGTATTTTTTATACTGATTGTTCCACTAGTGAGTGTAATTATATACCTTTTATACAACTAACTAATGTAAAAATAATATATTATGTTTTACCCAGCTAATTTAATAATTACTATAAAAAAATATTTATTTCACCAGTTAGTAAAAAACTGGATGTTTTTTTTATATCAACTGCGGTGTAAATAATAATTTTTTACATAAATTGTTAAATCAACTAAGATAAAATATTAATTTTTAAATATTAAATTTTTAAAAATAAAAGCAGTGGTTTGTAGATGTTATAAATCAAATTAAATGTTTGCAAATAGAACACTTGGTAGCGGCGATTATTTTAAAAGGAGATGCAATCTATTGGTACAAATTTCACAAATATCTGCTTGTACTATTTAGCATTTTTCTTGAATTATTTTATAACAGTTTAATTAACATAAAAGCTATTTAATTTAAATTCCTTAATTAATAATCTTAAAATATTGTTATGTTTTATTTATCTATCATATATAGATATTTAATAAAATTTAATTTAAAAAATTAATGGAGATCCATAATAAAACATCTTTTACACGATAAATTTATATTAAATTATTGGCGCAAGGAAATTTATTCCAAACAAAGTAATTCACACCGCCCTGATTATTTTGCTTAATGCAACTCTACACAAACCCTAGACACCTAAACTATATTTATATATTCTCAACAATAAAAGGCACACTACACTGGACCAGATGAAGAAAAGGGGCAGGAAATCATAATTAAAAACATTATATAATATGGAGTAACCACTTAATTAATTATTATATATGAGACTAAAACCGAAAAGAAGAAATTAAAAATAGACAAGTCAATATTCATTAGACAGTCTATTACAAGCATGTATGTGAAGGTACTGGATATATAAAAATTAATTCATCATCAGCTCATTGGTTTTGTTTGGGGTTTCCAAAATTCACAATGAAGTCTCTCCATCATGTTCAATTTCAGAGGCTGCTTCATCTTCTTCTTGCAAGCAATCAATGCCAAAAGCTCCATGACCAAAGCCAAAGGCCTTGATGTGGTCTTTTAGGGACCTTTTGTGTTTGAAATCAGAGCCACATAGACAATACCATATTTTGCCACAGTTCTTCTCATGTGTTCTCCAATCACCCTTCACAGCAAAAGCCTTGCCACATTTTCTGCACATGTAGGGTTTGATACCATGCTTTCTCTTGTAATGTGTTTGAAGGGTTCTGAAGTCCTTAAGAGGCCTTGCTCTTGGGTGGTCAATGTTGTGCTTGCAACCAGCTGCACAACAAAAGCATGGAAGCCTTAGCATAGCTGTTGGTTGTGTTCCTTTCAGAGAATCAGGCCCCTTTCTGTATTGAGATCCATGTCCCCACATATGCATCTGAAAATTTAATTACCCATAAATATAAAGTCAAACTCATACACATGTATTACCTTGATTTAAAACAGAATTCATTTAATGTATAGTAATGAAATGTATTCTGTTATACCTTCAGATATGATGTTCAGTTATGAAATTTAATCAAAGGTCATAATCAATTTGCTTCCAGGTAAGTTCAGCTTACAAGTTACAACTACAACTTTGAGACTATGCTATGCATCCAAAAATTGACAGTAGAAAGGGAATTAAGATGCCTGTGTATATATATATATATACACACACACATATGTATAAGAGTTTTATTGAACATATATGTATATAGATGCATGTCCATAAATTAATTCCATAAATAGGTTCATTAGACTTTTAAATTTCCCTTAAAAGGGAGATAAACTAATTAACTAGCTAGTGAAACCTTCTAGTGATTAGTGATAACGGACTGAAGACAGATACAAAGAAAACCTATATATCTTGTTTTTTTTTGGCTTCTCCTTCATATTCATATACAAATTTGGAGTTTAAATTATGGGAAATACAATCATGTTAAGTCTCAGTAATAAAAGGTTTGTCTTTCATACTGGGAAAAAAAGCTAGTTAGCAAGCTAAACTTTTTAACTAATTAATTTCTAATTATACAATAAACAAGTTAGGATGAACATAAATAAGTTCGTACAATTTAGGTTCATTTTGTCCATATATATATATATATATCAAACTATGTTTTCAAGTTACCAAACAAAAAAACAAAGTTACCAAAAAAACTGCTTTCTTAATTGTACTTAATTTGTATCAGGGTTATGAGACACTGATTCTTTATGATCTTTTATTGTTAAAGAAAGACTTCTGAGGAAATGATATCATCATCACAGACAACACCATCAATATGCAATTTTGTTTTGTTTGTTTTTCACTGTTTGCATTACTGTGCTTTGAAAAGGCTGTAGTGCATGAGTTCAGGCTTTTGAAGAGGAACATGATCTGAATCCTGAGAGGAAACATTGTTATTAATAATTTTCTTTTCACTTTTCATTCATTCGCAGTCTCTGGTGCAGCTAGCACAAGGTTCTAGGTGACATAAAAGCAGAAGGAAAGAAGAGACTTCAAGTTTTCAAAGAAAAACAAAACTGCTGAGTCTGGGACCAAATAGTCACGTTGATCAGAGATGCACATCTGAATGAAGAAACAAATAACAAAAAAACAAGACAAGACCATGCAAAAGGTATATACAGGAAACCAAAATGATGACACACACATAGAGGGCCCTATTCAAAGTTTAAAATAAATTGAAAATTAGAGACATCATTTTATAAACAAGGAAAAATATATAATAATAAAAGTACAGACACATGACCAAAAGTGTAGCTGATTAATTTTATTTATATATGTAAATGAAACCTCAGTACCTGAAGATTATTGTATCTGTTGAAAGTTTTCGAGCACACAGGACATGGGAACTGTGTAGGACCAATGAGAATCTGAGAAGGGGTAGGAATCCAATACTGGCCCTTTTTCAAGCTATCCAAAGGGTGTTCAGAAATCATATTGTTCACTTCCTCTTTTTCACCCATTTCCATACAAGTTGAGACCATGTTTGAGGAGGAACCAAGATCAGGAAGCCCTATGTGCAGGGCAACAGTCACTGCAGTCTCATCTTCATCGCCATCTTCTAATCGCAAAAGACTCTCTTGTTTCTCTTCCATGGTGCTGTCAACAGTAGTGGTGTTTGTGAGGCTTAACTTGTTGATGAGAGGAAGGGCTTCTCTAGGTGGAGAGGAATTAGGAGGAGCTGCAAAGGAAGATGAAGGTTCTTGTGGTTGAAATATTCCAAACCTGTTGTTTGAATAATTAGCAAGAGGGTAGGAATTATAGGATTGTGAAGAAGAAGAGTAGTAGTGAGGGTGGAGGAGGATGAAGTTATTATTGAACCATTCATATTGGAATAAATTTGAGTGAGGATCTGTCATGGTGATCGATTAGTAATGCTTAGTTTGGGAGAAAAAGAGGTTTGGTTCTGTGGTGATATATAAGAATATTTGAGTGCATGTGTGTGTGTGAGGGAGGGAGAGAGAGAGGGGAAATGTTATGTGGTGGAATGGAATGGAGAGCCATATAATTAGTGAGTTTCAAGGTAAAAGGGATTAGAAAGCCAAAGTGTATGGAAAGTCAAGAAATTACCCCCTGCAAGCCAATTAAAGGCGAAAGGGAAAGGCAAAGGTAGAGTCAGAGATTAGAGTTGCAGGTTGTCTCCCAGGAGATAGAGTTCGTGTTTGTTACACCACCATCCATACACACAAAGAAAAATATATAAAGAACATTCTGTTATCTTTCAATTAACTTTGTCCACTCTTTCACTTCCTTCATCTCTCTTCTTAATTACATACTTATCTAACATTTGTAAACAAAAGTAAAATTATTTAATTAAAAATTTATATCAAAATCAGTATAAATACGTATTAATAATGTTTTTAAATAAAAAAAATTATTTTTTAATTTATGCAACTCTATACAAATTAGATACATCCAAATCTCATCTAAAGTAATATAATACACTCAGGTGATTATATTTTTGGTTACAAGGAGAAGCAATAACTATAATATAAATTAATACGTTTTATCCAAATCAATAAGATTATAGCACGATTAATACGTTTTGTATGATCATCAAGTATAATATTATTTTTTAATCATTCATATATAATATATAACATAGCTCAAATTTATAATTAATGTTGATATTATTAATGACTTATAATTCAGTTGCCAACTAAGACTGATGTTGTAGATATTGTATAAAGAACTATAAATTTATTCTTCAGTAAACATTTACATTTTTAAAGTGGAACTTTTTTAAAATATTACTAAACGTTAAATGTATTAAAAAAATTTTAATATAATATTACTACCTCGTAATAATAGTTAGTAACATGAGAATATTGTATTTTATTCTTTCATACTTGCCCACATCCGGCATTTGCTTGGGTGAGCGTGTTTAGAGATTGTTACATTTTGCACACATAATTATGATGTTAATTCTACCATTCTCACTTCCCTGCCGTTTAGTCAGTCAACAAAATATTGGTTTTAGTGCCTGAACTTTGGTTGGTAATTTCAAAATCAATTCTATCAATATTCTACCATTTAACATGACTCGATCCATTGCTTGTAACTCGAAAAATATATTAAATTTTGTTAATCTTATTTTTAAGACTTAAACTTCCAAAAATATACTACTTCCAATTTTAAACATAAACAAATTTTAATAAAATTTTTATCTCATAATATAAGTAAAATTATACCTTTTAATATTATTAGATATTTGTTTATTAAATATGTCCTTCCTATATATATTTTTAAGATAATTAATATTTTGTATAATAAATGATATTAAGAATATTTTAAGATATTATATTAAATATTTAATAATATTAATACAAATAATTACTTCCAACTATTATTCTTAATATGTGTGAAAATATTTATTTTTCGTATATTTGGAACAAAAGGTAGTATTAAATTTTGTTGCATAAAAAGATACAAAAATATAATAAATACATTTTAAATTTAATAAAAAATTACTAATTTTTATAGTTTAAACTCAATCCGAAAAAATTAACAAAATTTAAAGTATATACAAAGTACGTTGTAAGCG
The DNA here is from genome assembly GCA_037962975.1 of Clitoria ternatea. Classification (NCBI taxonomy): domain Eukaryota; kingdom Viridiplantae; phylum Streptophyta; class Magnoliopsida; order Fabales; family Fabaceae; genus Clitoria; species Clitoria ternatea. The sequence goes on from CM075669.1 coordinate 49,532,933, forward strand.
GAGTGCTTTGACATTTTTAAATTCTTTGTGTACTAAATTTAGCTTTTATTATTCTTTTTTGCGTTGCAAAGGTTTTTGCGATCTTAATGTCAAATAACAGTGAATAAAATTATACTCCTTCCCTCTATCTTACCTAATTTTTTTAAAAAAATATTTTTGTCATTTCAAAAGTTTAAAAAAGTATCTATTTCTTATTTTCTATTATATTCTTACTCTTTAAATAAATGATTATAATGAAGATGTAAAATAAATGAAAAGAGAAAAGTACAATGCTAAACTAAAAATTAGATGGTAAAATTATTTACTTAATATGTATGTTTTTTAATATGTCATATAGAAACTAACAGAGCTTTTTATCTGTTTTTTTAGGAGGTTTGATTTGTTTCAAAATATATTTCCTTTTAAGATTTCAAGACATAACCAAACACTTCTTTACCAATTATGTTATTATCTTGTGTTTACATAGAGAAGGCGTCAGTTAAGAAAATGGTATTAAGTATAGAAAGAGAAAAGAAAGATAAGTGAGTAAAAAGATACATTAAGTATATTTCTTAAGTGGTGTATCTCAACCTTAGAAGATAAATAAAGTAAAATGGAAGGAATATTATATTGTTTTAGCCATTAGAGGCATCTTAAAATTTTTGAAAGCTCTGTTATAATCATAAAAATTGAGCCTCTCCGTTTATAATGATTAAAAATAAAGACATGATTTTAATATTGAAAAATAAAAAGTTGGAACAAATTTGTGGGTTTTTAAAATTTGGAGATCCTTGATAATTGAAGGTCCCGTGCAAAAGGCCTTCATGCATGGTTGTTCTATAGGCCTCCTAGCCACCATGTTGAGTGGGTGCATATGATTCAATATCTCCTTTCCTAATTAAGTGATTGAAAAATTTGATTCTCAACTCTCAAGAATGAAAAACATATGTGGCCAATTGCCTAGGGATTCATGTGGTGACCATTTGGAGTGAGAGATTAGTTTTATGCAATGTTTTAAAAAATAAGCTAGTCAGTCAAAATACTGATTCACAGTTTAGTGGTTGCACTGTGGTTATAGTTGTCAAATCATATTAATAAAATAATAATTTTTAATAAAAATATATTATACTTGAAATAATATAAATAAAATAATATATTTATAGTAAAAACTATATCATATATAAATAGAATTAATACTAAAAAAATACATTGTTTATAAGTTTTAAGATATAAAAAATCTAAAATATTATTCAAATTGAACAAAAAAAGTCTAAAATACTACTTAAGCACAACAAAAAAGAACCCAAAATGTATTTTTTTTATTGAACCATTCAAAACCAATGGTTGATTAGTTTGACCAGTTTTTATTAGTTTAATCAATTCAATACTATTTTAACCATATATTGGTTTATTAATTTTAACGGACCAAATTGATGACTAGTTTACCGAATTTTTTGGTTGAATTGATTTTTAAAATTATTATCTTATGACTAACAACCGTAGGATGAGGGGGAAAAGGTAATATATTATCTATCAAAATGTGTTTAAAATATTACGACCACTAGTTTTAAATATAAACAAATTTTAATAGAATATTTTAGTTTTATAATATAAGTAAAATTATACTTTTCAATATCATTAAATGTTTGTCTACTAGATATGTCTTTTTTTATATATTTTACTTATATTTCCAACGACAAGTAGTAATAACTTTGTTAAAGAAGAAAGAGATAAATATAATTCCATTGGTTGTTAATATTAATGGTCATGAAGAGATAAAATCATTCATATTATGGTACAGTATAAGTTAATGGGAGCCCCCCTCCTTGTGAATAACTTACCTCTAGAGAAGTTTCCAGTAACATATGATTTGAACACGTGGAGCATTATCATGCACCATATATATTTTCAAGGGGGCTGGGGGTAGTCGGCATGGAAACTGTTTTGGGGCGTGGAGGAGCTTGAAAATGAAATGCAAAGTTATTTGAAGACGTAGTGGCTGAGAGAATAATATGTGACAATGAAACAGGCAAAATAGTGAGAGAGACAGTGATAGACAAAACGCTATCTTATATAATCAATGAAGACGCCTTAAACTTAATTGGGCAGCAAACTAATGCTCATGATAATCAGATTTTTTATATGACTAAGAATTTTAAAGCCTTAGCTAGGTTACCTTTATAAAATGTTAAGTTACACGTTATCAGGGAAGCATGAGATTTAGGATTCAATAAGAGTTATCCTAGCTACAGTGTTGGATGAAATGAAAAAATAGTAGAATTTTGTTGAATTATAAAAATTATGTTTATTTAGAATTATATTTTCTATTAATGTTATAAATATGTTTAGTATGATTAAAATATTTTTTGTATTTTTCAAGTTTAAAACACTGGTTCTGATATAATCTTAGATAAAAATTTAATATACAAAAGATGTTTAAATAAGTTTATATATGAGACATAATTATATTTTGACATATAAAAAAACTTTGATTAACTTATAAGAAATTTAATTATAAAACTATTAATAAAATAATCAATAATTATAAAAAACTGTACAACATAGTGTAGAGAAATAAATAAAATCCTAATCTTAACAGTGATGTTAGGGAGGTAACATGGCTTTGTTATAGATGAATCATCCCTCCCTCCCTCCCTCCATGCCATCATGTTCGCTTCACGGGAGGTGTAGGATCCCCTGTATGATAAGGGCCAACACAAGTATATAATACATTTATAAGAGAAAATAAACATTGAATTGTGTATTTTGGCATCATGGATATAACATTGACCACGACACCAGTGCTACCTAGCGTCGATTTGGCAGATGCTAAGGTCAATTTTAATGTTTTAAAACTTAACGTTGAAAATATGGGATGGTGCCAATATAGCATCTGTCTCCAATACCCAAATTTGTAGGATTTTGAACATGGATGGCCAAGATTCATTTTAATTACCATCTAGTAAACCAACTCTATGCAACATCAGCCAAAATCGAACTTGTTAATTTTGAATAAACTTTCCAATGTGTATCATTTTCCACTCACAAAACTCTAACCTTCGTTTTCTCTCAAATTCTTAACCCTTTACTTAAGGATTTATAGGTGTAGAGTGGATCATTTACGAAATCGATGATACCATTATACTCCTAAGGAAGAATTGAAGGTTTTTAACATACCATTTTTTATGAAGCTTAGGGACTTTTTTGCGTTTCTTAATACAAGTTTTAAGGTTTCCTTAGGATATTTTTAAGATAACAATAGGATAGATTTGAAAATGTTGATTTTTCTTCCTTTTGATTTGTGATGTTATGTTAGGTTAGAATTTTGGATAGGCATGTTATAAAGTGGCCTGTGTCCAATATTTGTTTTTGGACTGGGACATAAATTTGGTTTATTCATTTTAAATTCAAAAAAATTGAAGTCAAACTATAAGAATTTAGTAGTGTAACGTGGGATTAGATTGGTGGGATACACTTCCTTGACAGGTGGTGTGTAAGACTCCACCTCTGGCATTACTCTGTTTGCACCCATTGCCCTCTTAAACCTTCTCATACTCAGGCCTAGCCCACTCAGTCAATAGGTCAACCCATTTCTCTTCCTTATCCACACGTGACAAGTAGGGGTCAGTCCATCTCATTGTATTTATGACACTTCCCAAGCATGCTAGGCATGTTCTTCCACCTTTCTCAAAGGCGAGTTTCATTTTCTCCTCATTATCGGATGCAAATTGTAGTGACCAGGATCACGACGGGAGGCGGACCGTAAAAAGAAAATAAGGTTCCCGATTCCTTCCAAAAACCGTGAAGTCGCCACCAATATTTTTAAGTTAAATCATCAGAAAAACCCTAACATGAAGGTACTGGTCCTAAATTGAGCTTTTAACTTCGGAAGTCTGATTAGAGGTGGGGAAGGTATTAGCATCTCACACTGTCCGTTTTAAACAGTTACCCTAAATTGTTTAAGTCTTTGAATAATCCTAATAGTTCTTAATTTTAACCTCTTAAAAAGGCCCTATGGATTTATTGTCGATTTTTTTAAAAAAGATTATATTTGGTGGACATCTCGTCTAAATTAATCAGGTTGCCGTTAAAAGCTTTATGATTTTATTTTACTCGTTAAAGGGGCATATTTATTTTTTAAAATTTGGGCTCAACAGGAATAATTGTTCTCGCTCCTACGTATTCCCCAAGAGTTAGGGGAAATCAGGGTTACATAGTTCTTTAGTTTATTATTTTAAAAAACATAAAATAAGTTTAAAATGTGAAGATTTAGGAAAACGTGAATCAATAAGACATCTCGTTTAAATTGATCACAAACATTGTATAAAAAACAGGGACATTGGGTTTATTGATTTTATTATATTTCTTTTTAGAGAGAAATGAAAAAGGAAGAAACAAAATTAAAAGAAAATAAAGAAAACTAAAATAAAATAAAAAAAGTCAAGTAAGAGGACAGAAACAAGGAAAAAGATAGGTCTATGAAATAAATGACGGAGGAACTAGAAGAAAAGAAAAAAACTAATAAATCAAAGCCTAAAAATAAAAATAATAAACAAAAACAAATTAAAGCATAAGAAAAAAGAAAATAATAAACAAAAAAAACTTACCTTCTTTTCCGAGCCAAAGAGAAAAATTTTAAAACCACCTCCGGAGTCGATGGTGTCTCTTGTTTCTTCTAAACTAGGACTCTCATAGAAGAAACCAAATCTTTTCTAATATGGAAGATCGGTCAAAGCCGCAACCACATTTAATACTAAGAAATAAGCTATCTCCACTGCCCCTTTCCATCGTCTTCCAAGTGTTACAAGGTGTTGCTTATATAGTAACATAACAAGCATAGCTCCCCTAAGAATTCGATGTGGGACTAAATAAAGCTAACAATTTAGATTTTAGCAACTCCTAATCTTAGAACTTTCAATGTGGGACTAAATCCAATCTATTTTTATTATCTTTTTTCTTTCTTTTTTCCCTCTTCTTTTTTCTTTTTCTTTTTTTCTGTTTTTTCTTTTTCTCTTCCTTTCTTTTTTTCACCCCGTACAAAAGAGGTGTTCATACTTTTTCTTAAAAAAATAGATTAAAATTTTTTGTTCTTTTTATTTATTTTCATATTTTTGGTACTTTCTATTATTATTTCTTTTTTAAAATTTTTAAAATGGGCCCAGAGAAAATTGGGTAGCAAGAGTTTGCCTCTCTTTACTTTTCCCTTATCGTGTTACAGTAAGGGATAAGTAAAGACTGAGCGAACCAATTTTGTCCAGGGTGCCAGCTTTAAAGAATGTCGTGTTTGGCGACAAGGAAATCTAAATGGTGTCATGTTTGGCAACGGGAAATTTATACGATGCCATGTTCGGCGATAGGAAAGTAAATAGTGCCCTTTTAGGTGATAAGAAAGTAAAAGGTGCCCTTTTCGGCGATAGGAAATTTAAATAATGCCATGTTGGGTGACTGAAAAATTAAAGGATGCCATGTTCGGTGATTGAAAAATTAAAGGATGCCATGTTCGGCGACAGAAAAGTAAAATGGTGCCCCGTTCAGCAACAGGAAATTTAAATGGTGCCCCGTTCGGCGACTAGAAATTTAAAGTATGCCAGGTTTGTTGACAGGAAAGTAAAATGGTGCCTCACTCGGTTACTGTAAATTTAAAAGATGTCATGTTAAGCGACAGAAAAATTAAAATGGTGTCCCGTTCGACGACTGGAAATTTAAAGGATGCCATGTTTTGCGACGGGAAAACTTAAAGGATGCCATGTTCAAAGACAAAAAATTTAAATGATGCCATGTTTGGTGACAGGAAAGTAAAATGGTGCCCCGTTCGGTGACTAGAAATTTAAAGGATACCATGTTCGGTGACTGGAAAGTAAATTAGTGTCTCTCTCGATGACTGGAAATTTAAAGGATGCCATGTTTGGCGACAAGAAATTTAAATAGTGCCATGTTTGGCTACAAAAATTTAAATGATGCCCTGTTCGGCAATAGGCAATTTAAAGGATGCCATGTTCGGCGACGGGAAATCTAAATGATGCCATGTTCGTGGATAAGAAATTTAAATGGTGCCCTTTTCGGTGACTGGAAATTTAATGGATGTCATGTTCGGCGACAGGAAAGTAAAACGGTGCCTTGATCGGTGACTGGAAATTTAAAGGATGCCATGTTTGGCAATAAGAATAGGAAATCTAAATGATTTAAATCTAGGGAGAAACCTTTGGAACTTCAATCCTTCCAGATTTTAGGGTGATACTCATGGATGAAATAGATGAATGAGGTGACCATCTCTTCAGAGTATGTATGCAGCTTGGTCCCTATGATGCTTTGTCTGAGGTGCTAACAGATAACAGAAACATCTCACCTCCACGACCCTTTTTTTCTTTTTTTGAAAATAATTGTCATTGCCTTGTTTTATTTTGTTAAAAACACATGTTTTATCACATTAATGAAACTCATGTATAAATACATATTAAAAAGGTAACAACTTTATTTATGTAGGCAAGTACAGGAAAAGACAAAGGGAAATCAAAACAAATATGGTCAAAAGTTTGGTAGTGGGTGATGTAATGGGGTTTACAAATCCTCCTGTGAATCCCTGAGAACAGTAAGAATCTTGATCCCATATCATGACGATGAGTTTATCCTTTGATCTTGCTTTCAAGAAAGTAGGTCAACTATAGTCCTCATGCCCCAGTTTGGTTCTGTGATATTTTAGTTACTTTGCCAAAATCTTGACCCTAATTTTTGCTTGAGCCGCCTTTTTAGGTTTTTGACTCACCAGGTCGCTCTAATTTTTGCCTAGGCCTCCTTTCAGGTTTTTAGCCTAGTGAGCATATTTTCCTTTTTTATGACCTTTTTTAATCCAGGTTGTGTCCTTAACAACAAAATATTTAAGCTGATTATATCAAAACCGAACCTACCTGGCCTCCTTTGATTTACTTTTATCCTTTGGGGGACAGATGTCACTTTAAATAAGCAACTTTGCCCCAACTCCATGTATCGAAGGAAATGGGGTGAGCCCCCTTTTTTTTGCCTCAATAAGAAGGGACCATTCTGAGTCTTCTTTTTGGCTTGGTTTTTGTTCTTTTTTATCCTTTTCTTGATTTTTTCATTTGTTATTTTTTTCTCTCTCTTTTTTTAACCTTCGAATGATCCCCTTGGCACTTTTGTTGCTTAGCATGGTAGACTATTTCCTTGGTTACATTAGCATGGGGAGTAGTTACATCCCTTTAAGGTTGGGGTGTTGATTACAATAGAGATGAAATATTGTTTTTTGTTTGTTCTTGGCTTGATGACATCCATGCCCCTATATAGAAAGGTGACAGCTTGCTCGATGATCTGGATGTGCCCTAATATGACAATGTGAAGGCATCAGCTTGCCCCAATTGGCATCAGCTCGATGATTCTTTTTTTTTCTTTTTTGTTTTTTCTTTTTTTTGGCAAAGTATCTCTTGATTGTGTATGCATTTATGGCCATTGGCAAGTCATCTGTGGCACCCCAAAAATAGGGGTAAATTTTTCGCGATTTAAAATAATTAAAGGATGGAAGAGATCGCAAGATGAAAACTTTGGCAAGAAATCCCCGGACCTAATTTAATAACCTATCTCATATGTGAAGATATGAGAAGGTGAACAATTAAGTCAAAGAGTGAACCTTGGATGATTTATCTCATGATCATCAACAAGGAGTAGCGGAAGTATGCAAATACATTAAGGAAATGAAGGGAAGTGGTAGAAGGTCAAAGGATGGTCTATCGATTTGATAAAATGCATTAATTATGCGTGTGGGGTGTTGTGCAATCATATTATAGTCAAACAATACCAATGATATCCCAAAATAGAGGAAAAATATGAAAAACAGGGTCATGAATCGATTCAAACACCCTATGAATCGATTCATATGATTCTGGAATGCAAAACAGTGAAAACAGGACCCCTTGAATCGATTCAAGCTCGTATGAATCGATTCAGACACTTCTGGAACCCAAAATTACGCAAACAGAGGTCCTTGAATCGATTCAGGGTCGTATGAATCGATTCAGGCCTTCCTGGAACCAAAAACAGTGAAATCAGCAACACTCGAATCGATTCAGGGATCCTCGAATCGATTCGAGACAGCACAGTTGCTGTTTTTATGCAAAAAAAGCATTATTTTGGACTTCTAACCCCTCTAACTTTTTCATATCAACTCCAAACGCTACCAAATTTTAACACCAACTAAAATACACTATTTGTGATGTGTGGCCACCGGCCTCACCCAAAAATTCTCAAAAATGAGGAACTTATGCAAATAAATATGTTTAGTCCATTCCTGAGCCTTTTTGAGCAACTTAGGGGTCTATTCTCAACGGAATTGACCCGTTCCAGTTTCTACAAGTCACAACTCATGTATTTAAGCTATTGAGACCATCACACACTACCCACAATTTATAAAACTCATTTTGACCCTACTAGTTCCCTACTTATGCATAACAATCATGAAATATCATCAATTAAACAGCACATAAAATCATCATTCACAATTCTCATCATTTGATCATCAAGTGAGCAAGATTCAAGCACCCACACATTAGCGTCTTACATCACCAGGGTCATAACTGAAAATTGGTCTTATAGGTGGGTTCCAATTTTCACACATGACCTACATAATCATTATACATCATTCATACCAATTTGTGGCTATACAAAATATGCAGAAAACTATATACATTACAAACATTCTACACAAACCATAAAATCAAAATGTTGCCGGCCAAGGCATCCTTTACCAAAAAGAGGCTTCCTTCACACTTCTCCTCCACAAATGGCTCCAAAGCGAACCTACAACACAGGAGCTAAAAAGATATACCACAAGGAGAGTGAGTATACTTTCTCAATGATGAAAATCCAATAAATAAAATGATATATGCATGAATGCAATATAACTATCTCCTCCTCAGAGGAGTTTATTTTATATCAGTATTCAATCATCAATACTTATTCAAACACAATTATTCCTTAATTCTCTTAGAATCATATCAATCAAACTCACCATCACACCTTAGCAATTAAAAGGGAATATCCAAACATATCGCATCATCAAAGTATCACACTATATCATGCTTCAAGACTGATGCACATGCTAATATCGTTAAAATGCATATGCACGGATCTGTTCTCATTTCCTCGGGTGATCGCAACCACCATAATCATATACTTATTCTCAATGGTTTCCCGCCTCGCAAGGGGTACTCCCTCTAGCAGCCTCGCAAGGTGCTTCTCGTGATCGCAACCACGTTCGATATCTCATAAGGTTTCCCGCCTCGCAAGGGGTACTCCCGCCTCATAAGCATTTCATATAGGTTTCCCTCCTCGCAAGGGGTACTCCCACCTCATAAACATTTTATATAGGTTTCCCTCCTCGCAAGGGGTACTCCCACCTCATAAACATTTCATATAGGTTTCCCTCCTCGCAAGGGGTACTCCTACCTCATAAACATTTCATATAGGTTTCCCTCCTCGCAAGGGGTACTCCCACCTCATAAACATTTCATATAGGTTTCCCTCCTCGCAAGGGGTACTCCCACCTCATGATCGCAACCATGGGCATTCAATCTCATTGGTCCCGCAGGGCTTTTCATTTCCATTATCAAGTGATCGCAACCACTTATCAACATCATCATGATATGCATGCCATGCCATGTATACAACAATGCTCATACATGCTTCAAGCTCATTTAGCTTATTTTACCCTCTCATCTAGGGTACATTCATTCTCAACCACACAATTTTCCACCAAATCATACACAATAATCAATCTTCATATAAACTCAATCATATATCACACATAATAAGCCATCCATAGCCTCACTTAGGCTTCATCATATAAACACTAAATTCACATCACCATACACAATTCATTTCACATACACATAATATCACCTTCATCCAAGCAAACATGTCATACTACATTAATACATACATCATCATCATAATTCTCATGCATTTAGAAAATACACCCCTCTCCTACCTCAAGTGAAGTAGTGATCAACGCGGTCCGAAGGTCCCGCCTCGTCGATGGGGTTATTACCTACATTCCAACACATACCATACCATTATTCTCAATCACAAACCACCAAGATTCAAATGCTCTTAATTTAATTTCTTGGTGTCATGCTATTACAAGGTTTATTTCTCATTTATTACACTAAACCACCATAACCACCATAGGTTTGGTGTTCAAGTTCATTCTCTAGGCATTTATAGCCACACCCATAAATGGGTTTTTGCTCTAATATCCTTAAATCATCATAAACTACCTTTATTACCAACAATAAATATCCATCTACCCCCATTATACATTTCCCCAAATTTTTGAAATTAGGGTTTCACTAACCCATCAATACTCAAATTAATCATACATTCTCATCTCCTTCCTTCAATAAAAGCATTCATTCCCCTCATCTCACCTAAACCCATGAATCCACAATAACTCACTCTAGGGTTTGTGAATCAAATGCTTTAAGGGAACACCTATTCATATTCATGGTCCCCAAAACTCATATTATTATATAACCATAGCAAAAACCCAACTAAAGGGTGAGTATTTCTTACCTCACACCCAAAAACAAAGTGGGTTTAAGAAGAAGGGAGATGCCACACGAAAATAGGAGAGGGACAGAGAAGGCTTCAAGCTTCCATGTCCTCTTCCAAGCTCTTACCAATGAAAATGAAGGAAGTAGAAGAATCACTAGCTTTTGCTTAAGTTCTATGGAAGGGGAAGAATAAGAGGAGGAGTAGAATATGAAATGAAGAAGAAAGGGAAAGTGTCTCCATAAAAAAAGAGAAGAAGTTACGGGAATGAGAATGAAAAATAGTGAGATTATGTTTTAATCTTTTCCTTCTCACTTAAATTCCTTCGTTTTTAAATAAACAGGCTCCCAGTTTGGGCTCAATTCATACTTTAAAAATTATTCCGAATACACATTCGGATTCCCAATAATATTATCTACCGCCTTGACCAACGGCATCTCAATCAAGGATACTTGGCCCGACACTCATATTCTATCCGGGTCAATTTTCAACTCAACCGATCACCATAATTCACCAGCAATTTTGAAAAGTCTTGTTTAAATCATTTCAAGAATTTTGGGATATTAATTAGCCCACATTTAATTATTCCACATTTATTTTCCTAATTTATCTTCCTATTTTAAAAATTCAGGGTGTTACAATCCACCCCCCTAAAAGAAATTTCGCCCTCGAAATTCGACTTACCGGATTAAAATGCATGAGGGTATCGCTTACGGATATCGTCCTCACGTTCCCAAGTAAGTGTTTCCACGTTTCCATGCTTCCATGCCACTTTTACTAATGGTACCATCTTATTCCGCAGTCTCTTCACAGAATATTCAACAATACGAACAGAAACGGGAAGGATGGTTAAGTCATCCTGCACCTCAACATCGTCAATAGAGATCACGTGCAGAGGATCATGTATATACTTTCTTAACTGTGACACGTGGAATACGTCATGTAGGTTTGCAAGCTGGGGAGGGAGTGCAATCCGGTATGCGACATCTCCAATCCGTTCCAAGATCTCATAGGGTCCAATGAATTTAGGGCTTAGTTTTTTGCTCTTCAAAGCTCTTCCTATACCCTTATCACGCGAGACACGCAATAACACATGATCGCCGACTTGGAACTCAAGTGGCTTTCTCCTTTTATCGTAATAGCTCTTCTGCCGGTCTTGAGCCACTTTCATCTTCTCTTGGATCATCTTGATCTGTTCAGTAGTTTCCTCAACAATCTCAGGCCCTAAGGCCAAGTTCTCACCAACTTCTAACCAACATAAAGGAGTTCGACACCTCCTTCCATATAAGGCCTCGTATGGTGCCATACCAATACTAGAATGAAAACTATTGTTGTAGGTGAATTCGATCAGAGGCAAGTATTTCTCCCATGAACCGCCATGCTCCAAAACACAAGCGCGTAGTAAGTCCTCAAGACTCTGAATAGTCCTCTCCGACTGCCCATCAGTCTGAGGATGATATGCCGAGCTTAGCTTCAGCTTTGAACCCATCGCCTCATGTAAGCTTCCCCAAAATCGGGAAGTAAATCGGGGGTCACGATCAGAAACAATGCTTGACGGCACACCATGCAATCTCACAATCTCCCGAATGTACAACTGTGCTAAATCTTGCAAGGAGCTCTCCATACTGATTGGTAGAAAATGTGCACTCTTTGTCAAACGATCCACAATTACCCATATTCCGTCACATCTAGACCTCGTTCTTGGTAATCCGGACACAAAATCCATGGCAATCGCGTCCCACTTCCAAACAGGGATATCAAGTGGCCTCAAAGTACCTGAAGGTCTTTGGTGTTCCACCTTCGCCTTCTGACAAGTAAGGCAAGAAGCTACAAAGTTAGCAACATCACGTTTCATTCCGGGCCACCAAAAGTTCTTCTTTATATCTTGATACATCTTGGTTGCACAAGGATGGATGCTAAAAATGCTTTTATGTGCTTCCTCTAGCACCGTACGCCTCCAATCACCAAATGAAGGTACATACACACGACCTTTTACTCGCCATATACCATCAACGCCTTCCATAAGAAATAAATTTTTCCCATTATCTTGAGATCTCCGCATCTCTTGTAAGTAATCATCATCTTTTTGTTTCTCTTTCACAAGCTTCAAAAACTCATTGCATATCTTCAAGGTAGCAAAACATAGTCTCTTGGAGGATTGAACCTCGGTTCCAACATTCAAATTCCAAAATTCTTCCATTAACTCGAACTCTTTGACCATCATAGCTGATACATGCAAAGATTTCCGACTAAGAGCATCGGCAACAACATTGGCTTTTCCCGGGTGGTACATCAATTTAAAGTCGTAATCCTTTAAAAATTCCATCCATCTCCTCTGACGCATATTCATTTCCTTTTGGTCAAAAAGATATTTCAAACTTTTATGATCACTAAAAACCACGAATCTTGATCCATACAAGTAATGTCGCCAAATCTTCAGAGCAAACACAACCGCAGCCAACTCCAAATCATGAGTTGGGTAATTAACCTCATGAGGTCGCAACTGGCGTGAAGCATAAGCTATTACACGTTCCTTCTGCATTAGCACACATCCGAGTCCATGCTTAGAAGCGTCACAATACACCACAAACTCTTCTTGTAAATCAAGCAACGCCAAGATAGGGGCAGAAGTCAGCCTCATCTTTAATTCCTCAAAGCACTTCTCACATTCAACCATCCATACAAAAGGTTGGTTCTTCCTTATTAAATTTGTCAAAGGTCTCGCAAGACGAGAGAAACCTTCAATGAACCTTCGATAATAACCCGCAAGTCCAAGGAAACTTCGGATTTCAGTGACCGTCGTAGGTCTAGACCATGCCATAACAGCTTCAACTTTAGAAGGATCCACCGAAATACCATCCTCGGATATTACATGTCCAAGGAACTGGACGCTCGTCAACCAAAATTCACATTTAGAGAGCTTGGCGTACAGCTGGTTCTTTCTAAGAATGTTCAACACCACTCTTAAATGTTCTTCATGTTCCTCCCGGCTCTTGGAATATACTAGGATATCATCGATGAACACCACAACAAAACGATCCAGGTATTCGTGAAAGATATGGTTCATGTAACTCATGAACACCGCTGGAGCATTTGTTACTCCAAAGGGCATCACGACATACTCGTAGTGGCCATATCGCGTCCTAAACGCAGTCTTCGGAATGTCTGCGGCTCTCACCCGAATTTGATGATAACCGGAACGCAAATCAATCTTTGAAAATACCACCGCACCTCTCAGCTGATCCAACAGGTCATCAATGCGAGGTAAAGGATATCTATTCTTTATCGTCAACTTATTCAGTTGGCGGTAGTCTACACACAACCGCATAGTTCCATCCTTTTTCTTAACTAATAAAACAGGAGCTCCCCAGGGTGACATACTGGGTCGAACAAACTCCTTTTCAAGCAGCTCCTCAACTTGCTTCTTTAGTTCAACTAACTCCATAGGAGACATCCTATATGGAGCAATAGACACTGGTTCGGCACCAGGTACCAGGTCAATAGCAAACTCAACCTCCCTTGGAGGTGGTAAGCCAGGTATCTCATCAGGAAACACGTCCAGAAATTCAGACACCACGGGGATATCCATGGGACCGGGACCACTCGTCCCATCGACAAGAGATAGCAGTACACAAAGTTGAATTATACCTTGTACATCAAACTATCCCCTATCAAGAGAAGGGAAAATAACAGTCCGTTGTTGACAATCAACCATGACTCTGTTGGCAGAAAGCCAATCCATACCAAGTATGATCTCCAGTCCCTTCATAGGTAAGCAAATAAAAGACACAACAAACTTTCTCCCATCTAGGAGCATATCAACATTATCACACCGGTTAATCGATCTAAGACAAGTACCGGTTGGGGTGGTAACCACCAGAGCATTTTTCATTAAACACACCGGCAATCTCAATCGCCGAACACAATCCTCGGATATAAAGGAGTGGGTCGCACCCGAATCATAAATAACATGAACTGGATGTCCAAGAATTTCACACTTACTTTCAACCAAATTTTCTGCTTGTGCTGCTTCCTCACCGGTTACCGCAAAAACTCTCCCGGCATTGGGTTGAAGGTTTCCACCATCCCTATTTCCATCATTAGCACCATTACCATTTCCTCGATTATTACCACGCCTTCCACCATTATAGCCACCTCGACCACCATTCCGGCCTTGATTATTTCCATTACCACGGCCCTGACCACCATTATGGCCTCCACGATTCACATGAACAGGTGCATTAGCACGATTAGGAATATTAGCTTGTACCGGAGCGGGTCTTGCAAGCATAGGACATGCAGAACGGATATGCCCCACCTGATCACAATTAAAACATACAACATCTTCACGATGCACATATTCCCGAACGTAATGAGGTCCTCCACATCTATAACATCTCGGCCCATTGGTATTTATATTACCCCGGCCAAAAACATTACCACGTCCCCGCCTCTAGCTTGGACATTAGAAGGAGCACCCCTCAGAAAACGTCCCCTTCTAAAACTTCTTTGCCTCTTAAAACTAGAAGCTTGACCCTTCAACTTAGAGTCAAACTTAGAGTGTTGAAAAGAAGCATGTTCTTCATAGATACGACACTTATTCACAAGCACCGTGAAACTTCGGATCTCTTGGTGACATATGGCCCTTTGAATATCAGGGCGTAAACCATTTTCAAACTTCACGCATTTTGACACTTCTGTTCCTTCTTGTTGAAAAGGAGGGTAGAATTCACAAAGTTCCTCAAACTTGGAAGCATACTCTTCCACCGTCATCGTGCCTTGCTTGAGTTCCATGAACTCAAGTTCTTTCTTGCTCTTATAACTTTTAGGCACATATTTCCTCATAAGTTCATGCTTAAAGTTTTCCCAAGTTAAGGGAATTGCAGCAGCATTCATTCTATTCTTGGCGAGTCTCCACTAAGTCTCTGCTTCATCTCTCAGCATAAAAACAGCATACTCCACTTTTTGGAGCTCATTGCATTCAAAACTGTCAAAGATTCTCTCAACATTCCGGATCCAACCATAGGCTTGCTCAGGCCTAAATCCCCCATGAAATTCAGTGGGTTTTCGCTTTAGAAACATATCAAGGCCTTGAGTACCTTGAACAACAGGGGCAGGTGGTCTTTCCGCCTCTTGTCTTTCGCGGTTTTGCGATTCAAGGAGATCCGCAAAACGATTCAAGGCTCTAGCTATAGCGTCATCATTATCTCGACGACGACGGGCCATCACAATATCTAGAACCACAACATAAAATTCAACTAACATCAGTAAACTCGTTCATAACTTTTCTCTATAATCTCACACTATAGTACTTCATCATAAAAATTAAATTATGGCCCTCCCCCATGGAGTCCAATATCAATCAATCCATATTAAAGCCCATATGGTAACATCATCATATCATAACATAGTATGCATTTATAATATATAGGATTCATCATTGAGAGAGGATAGTGTGAAGAAGCTTGGCCGGACTTATAACAATCACATTCAATCCATAATCAATTCATACACCAATCAAATAACTATAACAGTCATTCATCAATCATATATCATGTTCTGGTAATAGCAACAGCTAATAGCAGTAATACTGAGCGAATAATGCTCTGATACCAGATTGTGGCACCCCAAAAATAGGGTAAATTTTTCGCGATTTAAAATAATTAAAGGATGGAAGAGATCGCAAGATGAAAACTTTGGCAAGAAATCCCCGGACCTAATTTAATAACCTATCTCATATGTGAAGATATGAGAAGGTGAACAATTAAGTCAAAGAGTGAACCTTGGATGATTTATCTCATGATCATCAACAAGGAGTAGCGGAAGTATGCAAATACATTAAGGAAATGAAGGGAAGTGGTAGAAGGTCAAAGGATGGTCTATCGATTTGATAAAATGCATTAATTATGCGTGTGGGGTGTTGTGCAATCATATTATAGTCAAACAATACCAATGATATCCCAAGATTGAGGAAAAATATGAAAAACAGGGTCATGAATCGATTCAAACACCCTATGAATCGATTCATATGATTCTGGAATGCAAAACAGTGAAAACAGGACCCCTTGAATCGATTCAAGCTCGTATGAATCGATTCAGACACTTCTGGAACCCAAAATTACGCAAACAGAGGTCCTTGAATCGATTCAGGGTCGTATGAATCGATTCAGGCCTTCCTGGAACCAAAAATAGTGAAATCAGCAACGCTCGAATCGATTCAGGGATCCTCGAATCGATTCGAGACAGCACAGTTGCTGTTTTTATGCAGAAAAAGCATTATTTTGGACTTCTAACCCCTCTAACTTTTTCATATCAACTCCAAACGCTACCAAATTTTAACACCAACTAAAATACACTATTTGTGATGTGTGGCCACCGGCCTCACCCAAAAATTCTCAAAAATGAGGAACTTATGCAAATAAATATGTTTAGTCCATTCCTGAGCCTTTTTGAGCAACTTAGGGGTCTATTCTCAACAGAATTGACCCGTTCCAGTTTCTACAAGTCACAACTCATGTATTTAAGCTATTGAGACCATCACACACTACCCACAATTTATAAAACTCATTTTGACCCTACTAGTTCCCTACTTATGCATAACAATCATGAAATATCATCAATTAAACAGCACATAAAATCATCATTCACAATTCTCATCATTTGATCATCAAGTGAGCAAGATTCAAGCACCCACACATTAGCGTCTTACATCACCAGGGTCATAACTGAAAATTGGTCTTATAGGTGGGTTCCAATTTTCACACATGACCTACATAATCATTATACATCATTCATACCAATTTGTGGCTATACAAAATATGCAGAAAACTATATACATTACAAACATTCTACACAAACCATAAAATCAAAATGTTGCCGGCCAAGGCATCCTTTACCAAAAAGAGGCTTCCTTCACACTTCTCCTCCACAAATGGCTCCAAAGCGAACCTACAACACAGGAGCTAAAAAGATATACCACAAGGAGAGTGAGTATACTTTCTCAATGATGAAAATCCAATAAATAAAACGATATATGCATGAATGCAATATAACTATCTCCTCCTCAGAGGAGTTTATTTTATATCAGTATTCAATCATCAATACTTATTCAAACACAATTATTCCTTAATTCTCTTAGAATCATATCAATCAAACTCACCATCACACCTTAGCAATTAAAAGGGAATATCCAAACATATCGCATCATCAAAGTATCACACTATATCATGCTTCAAGACTGATGCACATGCTAATATCGTTAAAATGCATATGCACGGATCTGTTCTCATTTCCTCGGGTGATCGCAACCACCATAATCATATACTTATTCTCAATGGTTTCCCGCCTCGCAAGGGGTACTCCCTCTAGCAGCCTCGCAAGGTGCTTCTCGTGATCGCAACCACGTTCGATATCTCATAAGGTTTCCCGCCTCGCAAGGGGTACTCCCGCCTCATAAGCATTTCATATAGGTTTCCCTCCTCGCAAGGGGTACTCCCACCTCATAAACATTTCATATAGGTTTCCCTCCTCGCAAGGGGTACTCCCACCTCATAAACATTTCATATAGGTTTCCCTCCTCGCAAGGGGTACTCCCACCTCATAAACATTTCATATAGGTTTCCCTCCTCGCAAGGGGTACTCCCACCTCATAAACATTTCATATAGGTTTCCCTCCTCGCAAGGGGTACTCCCACCTCATGATCGCAACCATGGGCATTCAATCTCATTGGTCCCGCAGGGCTTTTCATTTCCATTATCAAGTGATCGCAACCACTTATCAACATCATCATGATATGCATGCCATGCCATGTATACAACAATGCTCATACATGCTTCAAGCTCATTTAGCTTATTTTACCCTCTCATCTAGGGTACATTCATTCTCAACCACACAATTTTCCACCAAATCATACACAATAATCAATCTTCATATAAACTCAATCATATATCACACATAATAAGCCATCCATAGCCTCACTTAGGCTTCATCATATAAACACTAAATTCACATCACCATACACAATTCATTTCACATACACATAATATCACCTTCATCCAAGCAAACATGTCATACTACATTAATACATACATCATCATCATAATTCTCATGCATTTAGAAAATACACCCCTCTCCTACCTCAAGTGAAGTAGTGATCAACGCGGTCCGAAGGTCCCGCCTCGTCGATGGGGTTATTACCTACATTCCAACACATACCATACCATTATTCTCAATCACAAACCACCAAGATTCAAATGCTCTTAATTTAATTTCTTGGTGTCATGCTATTACAAGGTTTATTTCTCATTTATTACACTAAACCACCATAACCACCATAGGTTTGGTGTTCAAGTTCATTCTCTAGGCATTTATAGCCACACCCATAAATGGGTTTTTGCTCTAATATCCTTAAATCATCATAAACTACCTTTATTACCAACAATAAATATCCATCTACCCCCATTATACATTTCCCCAAATTTTTGAAATTAGGGTTTCACCAACCCATCAATACTCAAATTAATCATACATTCTCTTCTCCTTCCTTCAATAAAAGCATTCATTCCCCTCATCTCACCTAAACCCATGAATCCACAATAACTCACTCTAGGGTTTGTGAATCAAATGCTTTAAGGGAACACCTATTCATATTCATGGTCCCCAAAACTCATATTATTATATAACCATAGCAAAAACCCAACTAAAGGGTGAGTATTTCTTACCTCACACCCAAAAACAAAGTGGGTTTAAGAAGAAGGGAGATGCCACATGAAAAATAGGAGAGGGAAAGAGAAGGCTTCAAGCTTCCATGTCCTCTTCCAAGCTCTTACCAATGAAAATGAAGGAAGTAGAAGAATCACTAGCTTTTGCTTAAGTTCTATGGAAGGGGAAGAATAAGAGGAGGAGTAGAATATGAAATGAAGAAGAAAGGGAAAGTGTCTCCATAAAAAAAGAGAAGAAGTTACGGGAATGAGAATGAAAAATAGTGAGATTATGTTTTAATCTTTTCCTTCTCACTTAAATTCCTTCGTTTTTAAATAAACAGGCTCCCAGTTTGGGCTCAATTCATACTTTAAAAATTATTCCGAATACACATTCGGATTCCCAATAATATTATCTACCGCCTTGACCAACGGCATCTCAATCAAGGATACTTGGCCCGACACTCATATTCTATCCGGGTCAGTTTTCAACTCAACCGATCACCATAATTCACCAGCAATTTTGAAAAGTCTTGTTTAAATCATTTCAAGAATTTTGGGATATTAATTAGCCCACATTTAATTATTCCACATTTATTTTCCTAATTTATCTTCCTATTTTAAAAATTCGGGGTGTTACATCATCTCCATCCATATTGGTCAATACAAAAGCTTCCTTAAACGATAGATATGCCCTATTCATTTTGGGACCTGGTAGTGTTGTCGTCCACATCATATCATGAAACAAGGTTACCATCGCCCTCTGATAAATTGCCCTAGTGTTTTTCAAACCAAAGGACGTCAACAACTTAATCAACCTTCCTTATTGTTCTTGACTAAGGGAAATGCCAATCTTGACCTATTTTTATCTTCTTCATTCCACGAGTTTATGGTCTCAATTACCTCTTGGTAGAGCTAAATTTCTTTAGCCTCTTGTTCCAACATCCTGGTTAATTCGGGCGAGGGACCATAGTCTTCCTTACCTTCTTCGTTAGCTAATCAAACAAATACTCATATTTGTGAATACGATTATGACCCTACTATTTTCAAATGGATCATTTTTCGATCTGTATTTGGGTGAATAGTCAAATAAGGGATAAAAAGAAAAGGGAATCAGTAAAGGATGCAAAGAAAGAGATGTTCAAATGCGCATTTATTAATGATTTTAAAAACATGACAAAACACGCTTCACCCTTATTGTAAAATGAAAAAGGCTCCCAAGTCTTGGGCATAGCAATGGGTGTAACATCCTGCTTTCAATAATAGCTCTATTTTGTAATTTATGAAGCATGGAAGGCTTGTAAGTGTTAATTAATGAATAAAACACTCTATGATGGCTTTTAATGCTCCAAAAGTCTCATTTTTGGGTATAATTCTATAACTTATATAGATCCTTATTAATGAGGCCCAAATTCCGAGTGAAAATACCTTAGAAAGAACTGTCCGAGTGAGAAAGAGAGGCTGTTCCGAGTGAAAACTGCAAATTCCGAGTGACCAAGAGGAATTCCGAGTGGAAAATGGAAATACCGAGTGCAAATGGTGTTTTCTGAGTGGAACATGGTCAGGAGGACTTATTCCGAGTGAGATATTGTCTCAGAGACTCACTGCTGAGTCAAACATGTCAGAAAGACTCAATTCCGAGTCAAATATTTTCCAATGACTCAATTCTGAGTCATACATTGCTAGGCATTTCTATCTATGAATAAAATTTGCCCAAAAGCTTCACTTCCGAGAGGAAAGACTTATATATTCCGAGTGGAGAAATCCTGGAAAAAAAAACCATTTTCGAGTGGAGTGTTGTTGGAACGGTTTCGAGTGAGACTATAGCCATTGAGTCTGTTCCGAGTGATGGAGGTTCAAAGGGATTTCGAGAAGAATTAGTGCAACTCTGATGAATGGAAGATTTCTGAGTGTGCATCTCCGAGTGATATGGTCCCGACTGGAGACACTTAGTGTATGGTTGACCAAAAAGCACGCTGGAAAAAGTCCGTGTGAATAAGAGAGAAAGGAGGTCAGTTTTGAGAATAAGATACCGAGTGAAAATGATGTGAGTAGGAATGGATTTGGATATTCCCGAGTGGAAATCCGAGGGAAGATTTGTTGTAATGGATTAAATTGGAAAATTTCTAAGTATATGATGATAATCCGAGTGGATTGGGTTAGAACAAGTCCGAGTTGGACTTAGCATAATGGCTTCCCTGAGTGAATAAAATGGGTATACCGAGTAGTATTTGATTAGTGATAAACCGAGTGAAGTTTATGAGTTCCGAGTAAGAAAACCCTTATTACCGAGTGGATCTTACGTGTGACTTTCCTGAGTAAAATTATGGAACTGAGTAAACTTCCAAGGGAAAGAAAGTGTATTTTCCGAGTGAGAAATGTAAGTCTATGCCGAGTAATGAATGTGAAATACATTCACGATTGTGTTGAAGTTAAATACACCGAGTGGTATGAGAAGTATTCCGAGTGAATGGAGCCCCAGATTCCGAATGAGTGTCCAATTAGATGGGAGTCGGTTCTGGGAGGTTTACCGAGTTGATATGAGTGAATGAAGACTCGGTTACCGAGTGAAAGTATGAGTAGGAGATAACTCGGTCTGGACAGATTCTACCGAGTGAGAAACCAAGTAATTGAGTCGGATTCAGATGAATTCCGAGCGAATATGCATGACTTGCTCAAGCGAGTCGGATTTCGCTTGAGCGAGATGGACCCTGATGCATAACTCCTCTTTTCAATTAGCCTTCGCTCAAGCGAGCATCCTGCGCTCAAGCGCGCTCTGACGTGGGTATTTTTGCAGTCGTTATTCCGTCAAATTAGTACATTAAAATTAATTAACGTAGTACTAGGGTGTCAACCTAGGTCGTTCTCTCAAGGATCAACACAAAAATTTAGGAAAAATTAAGTCTTAAACTAATTTTTAACAATTAAAAATTAAAACTAAACAAGTAAAAATTTTTACAAACATAAGTTTACTAACATACAATTGGGGGGGTTTGATTGATTTTTGTTGTCACAATTAAAAATAAAGCAAGGTAAATAAAGGATTTAAAACAATAAATAACAAACGATTGATTTTCTTGGAGTATTGTAAATAAATTTATCCTTGGTTCATTAAAGATAACTTGTATACTCATTAATGTTAATTTCTTAGCTCAATTTGAATTAATCAACTAAGCGTCTTTTTCAATTCACAATTCCTTTACTTTCATTTAAAAATGAATATTTGAATCAAGCATCCTAATTAAGCAAAAGGAGTCAAGATCTTAAAATCTAGGAATTATTGAGCATACATAAGAACATCGCCTATATACATAATCTATTCTCAAATTATGGAATTAAGCAAACCATAATTATTAAAAGTGATTATGAAAATATTCATTAAGCATGCATATTCCTTAATCCATTCTAATTTGAAATCTTATTTAACTCCATTTGAATAACTAAACCGATTAAGCATACAAATTCAATTAAACAAAATGGAATTAAATAAGTAGAGAATGATTATGAAGAAATAACAATAATAAAAGCATACTATATTAAAATTAATGACCTCAAAATTACATTACAACATTCTCCAAGAAAATCAATCTAAGGGTTTTAGCCCTCCATAATTACAATTACAAACAAAGAACTAACCCGGAAATGGAGAAGTTGCTGGAGAAACTCCAACAAAGAAGAGAAGCAGAGAACGTGTGAAGAAGGGAGATGAAGAATGAATGAAGAATGGTGTGTTATGACCCTTGCTCTTGTGCCTATTTATAGGAGTTAGAAAGCAAGCTTTTGCCATAAAATATTTCAATGGAAGGAGCACTCTTCATTAATCAATTCAATGGTGCTCCATGATCATCTTGAGTGCCTTGCCCACCTTCCTCAGTGCATTGCCCACTTTCCAGAAGCTTGAAAAACGTGTTTCTGGGCCAATTATTCACTCATGAATCGATTCATTGGTGGGAGGAATCGATTCATGCTTCCAAAATGCAATTCTGGGCTAATTTTACACGTATGAATCGATTCATTTAGGGAAAGAATCGATTCAATGCTGTTGGAACCCGTATGAATCGATTCAGGAGGCTTGTGAATCGATTCAAGTTGCAAAATTTCACTTCCTGGGTGCATTACATTCGCATGAATCGATTCAGGAGGGGGATGAATCGATTCATCCCCCTGATTCTCCATAATTTGCACACTTTTTCACCCTTTTTGAGATCCTTTTGAATATTTCTTGATTCCTTTGATCCTTAGGCACTTTGATCTTCATTTTGGATTGGAATTCTTGAGTTCTTTGATCTATTTTCCTTTGGCACAAATTAACAATCAAATATTACATAAAGATCAAATGATAAAAATGTGTTAAAATGCAATATGTTACACACTAAGTGATGGCAAATTATACACATTTAAAATGGAGAATTAGAGATAAATCATGCATCATCAAATACTCCCACACTTATTCTTTTGCACTCCCGGGCAAAATCAAAATAAAAACAAGTATCACAATTTATTTAAAACATTAAATTGAAAACAACACACAGAATTGGCATGCTTGTCATGAGATCTTAGAAATATACAAAGAAACAAGAGTTATTCAACATGAAAGATACAGAGCATCAAGATATATATAAAAATCATTCAAACACTTAGGCATGTAAAAATTAAATTAAAATGAAAAGAAGATCATAAGTGATAGAACCTCACAAGACATACTCTCAACTCTCAAGTGTTTAAGGTTTGTGTATACACTCAAAACAATTCCTGAAAAACAAACAGTCTAAAAATTTGGCAAGTTTCTTAATTCTACAATCAACACAAATGAATGTATAGATCAACAGGGCTTTCACAGGGTTGCAATGTGGCCAAGGTTAAAATGGATGAAATATATATATTTATATATATATACCAAAAATAATAATGAAGCAATTAGTTTTACTGGCAAACAGTGAGGGTAAAACATTTATTGTATGGTATTTGGTAAATTTTTTTTTTTTTTTTATGAGATTGCATAACACTTGAAACAAGAGTTGCAATTCCTTTTTGCACACCCCCACACTTATTTGAATGCCTGTTTTGACTTGATTCCAAAGCTTCAATATCTTTCTTAAGGTAGGTATATTTTTGGTTCTTCATCCATGGCTTATTTGAGCTGTAACAAGGAAACAGTTAAATAGGCTCAAAATGGCTAGCAAGAGATAATTTATTCATGGTAGGCTTATCTGGCTTAGTGGCTCAACTGAACAAAATGCCTGTATCAAAATACATTCATATGAGTTTCAAGTATCATCAAGAAACAAGACAAAAATTAAGATGTAAGCCTTCAGGAATTAATCACACATGAAAGGATTAAGATGGTTTAAAGTGATCCATCAAATTTGAAGGCTCAAAAATCTCACAAGGTATAATTCCATCATATATGATCATTTCTCAATTATCATGTCATTCTCAACATACCAAAAATGTTTGAGTTCAAATTATAACATATCATTCATCTCATATCAGACATGAAAGAATTTACTTGTTACTCATGCATATCTTAAAATTCCAATAAAACATGCCATTTTAAAACAAAAACACACACAAAATCTTTTATTTAATTTTTTTTTTTTATCACACAAAA
This sequence comes from Clitoria ternatea, assembly GCA_037962975.1. Taxonomy (NCBI): domain Eukaryota; kingdom Viridiplantae; phylum Streptophyta; class Magnoliopsida; order Fabales; family Fabaceae; genus Clitoria; species Clitoria ternatea. Next base: position 49,557,780 of record CM075669.1, read on the forward strand.
TTTAATCACACAAAACACACATAAATGATAACACATAAATGATCCCACCCCCACACTTAAATCATACATTGTCCTCAATGTAAGACAGAGCATACAAAATAGACAATATAATGAAAAAGTAAAGAGATGGGTAAGAAAAACTCCCTCAAGGTGGATTAAACTCAAATACCACATCCTTTTGAAGCAGATTGGATAGTGGTCTAGCCTTCTTGTGTCTTTCCAAATTTTGCAGCAATTTCTCTTCTTGATTTTCATCAAGAGAAGTAAAGATTATCACCGGGAGCTCTTCATCATTTCCCAAGTATGAATACTTGGGATTTTCAAGTAAGAAATTTAGCTCCAGATTAGGTGCCTGCAAAGTAGATGGAACTAACAAAGCAGATTTGGATTCTTGCATCTCAAAAATTTTGTTAGAGTCTTTTTGAAAATTTGTATTTAGAACATGTATTTCTATAGACTCTAAATCAGCAGTTATGTATTTGTCAATTTCAGCACAAATATGACAATTCTCAGAATTATTACATGCAAAACAACTGTATGAATCATCTATGCATTCCAAATCAACATCAGAAAAATGTTCAAAAACTAATTCATCAATAATGTCAATTTGGAAAATAGAATGATTTTCAGAAGGGTGTTTCATGGCATCTAGAATGTTAAATCTTACCTTAGTGTCACCAAATTCCATAGAAAGAGTTCCAGCATGGACATCAATTATAGTTTTGGCTGTTTTCAAAAATGGTCTTCCCAAAATGATAGGAACAGGAATTTGAGGCATACCTTCTTCCATATCAAGTACAAAAAAGTCAGCAGGGAAAACAAGTTGTTCTACCTGAACCAAAACATCCTCTATAACTCCAGCAGGGTAAGCAGTGCTCCTATTGGCTAGCTGAATTACTACACCAGTAGGTTGTAAATTTCCAAGAGACAAAGATTTAAAAACAGACATAGGCATAACATTTATTGAAGCTCCTAAATCTAACATACAATTTTCAAATTTGTTATTGCCTATGATACAGGGTATAGAAAACGTACCTGGGTCCTTGCATTTCTCAGGGATATTTTCCTTACCAAGCAGTGCAGATACATTTCTTCCCATGCTTATCCTTTCATTGCCCTTGAGTCTCCTTTTGTGAGTACACAACTCCTTCAGAAATTTGGCATACTTGGGAATTTGCTTGATTGCATCAAGAAGAGGTATATTCACTTCCACTTTCCTGAAAGTATCCAAAATTTCTTTGTCCACTTCTTCCATCTTCTTGCTTGGAATTGCTTTTGGTGGGAAAGGAAGAGGGATATGAGATGGAACTTGGGGTGGTTGCTTCTCAGATTTCCTTGAGTTTGAAGAGGGCACATCATTCTCAACTGTTGTGGGCACATCTGTTTGTTTTTCAGGTTCCTTAGGTATGGGTACTTCAAGGTTTTTACCTGATCTTAACTGAATTGCGCTCACATTTCTTGGATTTGTAGCTGGTTGAGAGGGTAATTTGTCAGAGTTTTGAGATTGTAACTGGCTTAATGATGAAGCTAATTGTCCAATTTGGTTGCTTAAACTCTGGATGGTAGCATCATTCCTCTGTTGATACTCCAAATTCTGCGCAGCCATTTGTTTCACCAGATCCTCCAAAGAAGGGCCACTTGTGGATGGTTGAGTTGTAGGTCTTTGGAAGGTTGGTGCATTGTTTTGAAATGGAGGTTGGGGATTTTGTTGTTGGTTTCCCCATCTCAAGTTTGGATGGTTCCTCCAACCTGGATTGTATCTATTGGTGGAAAGATCATGGTTTTGTGGTGGTGGAGGTCTATCATGGTAGATGTTACTTGCATAGGCTTGAGGAATATTATTATCCTTTTCTTGTAGAGAAGGACAACAATCAGTGGGGTGCTCTTGTGAAGAGCAGATTCCACACACTTTAGCAGTCATGGATTTTTGATTTACTGCCAATTGTGTGACTAAAGTGGTGAGAGCATCAAGTTTGCTCTCCAATTTAATTCCAGATGAACTAGAATTGGAATCAAACATAGGTTTGAAAGAATCATTTCTCACACCAAATTGTTGAGAGTTGGATGCCATTTTCTCAATCAGATTTCTTGCTTCAGCAGCAGTCATATCTCCTAAAGCTCCTCCACTTGCCGCATCAATCATATTGCGATCAACGTGGTGTAAACCTTCATAGAAGTACTGAAGAAGAAGTTGTTCAGAAATTTGGTGGTGAGGGCAACTTGCACAGAGTTTTTTAAATCTCTCCCAATATTCATAAAGACTTTCTCCAGAGAGTTGCCTAATGCCAGATATGTCTTTACGGATTGCAGTTGTTCTAGAGGCAGGAAAGAATTTTTCCAAGAACATTTTCTTTAAGTCATTCCAACTTGTGATTGATCTTGGAGCAAGGTAATACAACCAATCCTTAGCAACACCCTCTAAAGAATGAGGAAACGCTTTAAGATAGACATGGTCTTCTTGAACGTTTTGGGGTTTCATTGTGGAACACACAATGTGGAATTCTTTGAGGTGTTTATGCGGATCTTCACCCGCAAGACCATGAAACTTAGGCAACAGGTGTATAAGTCCGGTCTTAAGAATAAAAGGGACATCCTCATCAGGATATTGAATACACAAACTTTCGTAAGTGAATTCAGGAGCAGCTAGTTCCCTAAGAGTTCTTTCACGAGGTTCAGCCATATCAGAAAAACTAGCAGTACTTTCAACAAATTCAGAAAAAATACTATCACTATCAATATCAACAAAATTATTATTAAATCTAGCTTCTCTAACTAACCTATGAAAAGTTCTTTCAATTTCAGGATCAAATGAATATAAATGCTCAAAAGTTCTTCTAGTCATACATAGCATACAACAAGATATTAGATCATGATGAGCAATAAATCATAAGAATCCTAAATCATGCAAAAGAAATAAAACAAAGAAACAAACAAACAAAAAGAGAAATTTTTTTTTTTTTTAAATTTTTTTTTTTTTTTTTTTCAAATAAAAAAAAAATTAATTTAAAACAAGAATTTTTCCTAAAGATCGTTGATCCCCGGCTGCGGCGCCAAAATTTGACGTGGGTATTTTTGCAGTCGTTATTCCGTCAAATTAGTACATTAAAATTAATTAACGTAGTACTAGGGTGTCAACCTAGGTCGTTCTCTCAAGGATCAACACAAAAATTTAGGAAAAATCAAGTCTTAAACTAATTTTTAACAATTAAAAATTAAAACTAAACAAGTAAAAATTTTTACAAACATAAGTTTACTAACATACAATTGGGGGGGTTTGATTGATTTTTGTTGTCACAATTAAAAATAAAGCAAGGTAAATAAAGGATTTAAAACAATAAATAACAAACGATTGATTTTCTTGGAGTATTGTAAATAAATTTATCCTTGGTTCATTAAAGATAACTTGTATACTCATTAATGTTAATTTCTTAGCTCAATTTGAATTAATCAACTAAGCGTCTTTTTCAATTCACAATTCCTTTACTTTCATTTAAAAATGAATATTTGAATCAAGCATCCTAATTAAGCAAAAGGAGTCAAGATCTTAAAATCTAGGAATTATTGAGCATACATAAGAACATCGCCTATATACATAATCTATTCTCAAATTATGGAATTAAGCAAACCATAATTATTAAAAGTGATTATGAAAATATTCATTAAGCATGCATATTTCCTTAATCCATTCTAATTTGAAATCTTATTTAACTCCATTTGAATAACTAAACCGATTAAGCATACAAATTCAATTAAACAAAATGGAATTAAATAAGTAGAGAATGATTATGAAGAAATAACAATAATAAAAGCATACTATATTAAAATTAATGACCTCAAAATTACATTACAACATTCTCCAAGAAAATCAATCTAAGGGTTTTAGCCCTCCATAATTACAATTACAAACAAAGAACTAACCCGGAAATGGAGAAGTTGCTGGAGAAACTCCAACAAAGAAGAGAAGCAGAGAACGTGTGAAGAAGGGAGATGAAGAATGAATGAAGAATGGTGTGTTATGACCCTTGCTCTTGTGCCTATTTATAGGAGTTAGAAAGCAAGCTTTTGCCATAAAATATTTCAATGGAAGGAGCACTCTTCATTAATCAATTCAATGGTGCTCCATGATCATCTTGAGTGCCTTGCCCACCTTCCTCAGTGCATTGCCCACTTTCCAGAAGCTTGAAAAACGTGTTTCTGGGCCAATTATTCACTCATGAATCGATTCATTGGTGGGAGGAATCGATTCATGCTTCCAAAATGCAATTCTGGGCTAATTTTACACGTATGAATCGATTCATTTAGGGAAAGAATCGATTCAATGCTGTTGGAACCCGTATGAATCGATTCAGGAGGCTTGTGAATCGATTCAAGTTGCAAAATTTCACTTCCTGGGTGCATTACATTCGCATGAATCGATTCAGGAGGGGGATGAATCGATTCATCCCCCTGATTCTCCATAATTTGCACACTTTTTCACCCTTTTTGAGATCCTTTTGAATATTTCTTGATTCCTTTGATCCTTAGGCACTTTGATCTTCATTTTGGATTGGAATTCTTGAGTTCTTTGATCTATTTTCCTTTGGCACAAATTAACAATCAAATATTACATAAAGATCAAATGATAAAAATGTGTTAAAATGCAATATGTTACACACTAAGTGATGGCAAATTATACACATTTAAAATGGAGAATTAGAGGTAAATCATGCATCATCACGCTCGGCCCTGACACTCTTTTCCCCACTCACGCCCAAGCGAGGACAGCACAACTCGCTCAAGCGAGTCCGAGTCCGCTTGAGCAAGAGGACTCGGTTTCCTTTCTTCTTCACACGACTGGAGGAATTCCAGTCGGTTTTCAGTGCCAGAAGTGACTTTTGACTCCTTTCTTGTCTCTTATGCCATTTTTAATGCAACCAACACCATTATTACTCCTTCTAATGGGTGGACGGCCAGAAGTGGACCATTATAAACCACTTTCCTATTATTAATCCTCCATTATCTCCACTATCAAAGCACTAACAGCACTAAACCTCCACTCACAAGGATGATGTTCCCCACTTGTCTTGCATTATTAACCTTGCCTCTGACCAGAACTCCTGAGAAAAAGCCAGTAAATCTTCTTCCTCTCTTTTACTCTTCTTTGAACAAGTGAAAGGACAACAAGGAGGCCATTTTTCAGTCAGCAAAACAAGTAAGAGGGGAGAGGGTTGTGAATAACTATGAAATGGGTAGAGTTGTATGCTGTTCTAGGATTCCAGTCTTAATTTCGCATCTTGTGGCTTAATTTTGAAATTGAAAACCTATGAATTTGCCTTTGACTTCTTCATGAAAATTGTAGATCTTTTTGTTATCTAAATTATGAGACCCGATTCAATTAATTTGAGTATGTATAGCAAAAGTTATAGCCAAATTACTACTGCATGTTCGAGTGAAAGATTTATTCCATGTTTTGTGTATATTTTGATATACTGGGAATTATACATGCATAATCAGCCTTGGATGTCTTCATGAAAGTTGTATATATTTATGTTGTAAATCTTTATAAAGTGGTTTCACATCAAAATAATTTTTGTAGCTCAAGTTATGCTCAAATTACTGATGTATGTACAAACTATAAATCTGTGAACTTGAAACCCGTATCTTATTTTTAAAACTAGGAATTTTGTGTTAAGAATTAGTGATCAGTATCTTCATGAAAGTTGTCAATCTTTTTGTTATGTGAATTTAGAGACCTGAACCGACTGATTTAAGTATGTGTAGCAAAAGTTATAGCCAAAATACTACTGCATGTCCGAGTGAAAGACTTATTCCATGTTTTGTGTATATTTTGATATTCTGGGAATTATACATGCATAATAAGCCTTGGATGTCTTCATGAAAGTTGTAGATATTTATGTTTTGGATCTTTAGAAAGTGGTTTCACATCAAAATAATTTTTGTAGCTCAAGTTATGCTCAAAATACTGAAGTATGTACAAGCTGAAATTCTGAAATTCTGAAATTCTGAAATCCGAATCTTGTTTTTAAAACTGGGAAGTTTGTGGTGAGAATTAGGGGTTGGTGTCTTCATGGAAATTGTAGATATGTGTGTTAAGAATAATTTAGAATTGGTTTCATGTCAAAATCACGTTTGTAACTCCAGATACGTTCTAAATACTAATCTGTGTACATTTTGGAAAACTTATATTGAGGCAGTATGGTATTTTATGAATAAGTGGTATTTCTAATTGGAATCTGAAGTTGTGTTCTTCATTAAAGTTGTAGATAATTGTATTGTTAAGCTATAGAAAGTGGAATCATCTAAAAAGGAGTTGAATTGCTCATGTTATGACTGTTTTGCTAATGTATGTTGCTGTTGGGAATGCTGAAATTCATTGATTAAGGCTATTATGAAAGAAAATGATATTTTCTCTATGGATAAAGATTTATTATTGAATTCTTGAGTGATTATGAGTTATTAGAAATGTTGTTGAGCATTATGCAGTTTGTTTGATGTGGTGATGAATAATTATGAATAACGAAACCACTTTGTATGTACATGAATGCCTTGTAATATTGATACATGTGACTCAAAATAGTAAATCCATGATTTTGTGAATTATTACGAGTGTTGTGTCCTTTGGGGACTTGTATTCCAAGAGGTTTTGGAAATATGGATATCATGGTATGTTAAAAGAATTAAAGGCATTCATGCATCATAAGCATTCGGACGCACCATGGAATTTAGGGGTTCCATGATTGCCTACCCTGGTGGGGGGTTACTCTATGATGAGTTAAGCCCTATTTTGTTGTGTGCCATGGAGTGTAGGGATTCATGGTTTATGCAAAAGTCCTACTTATGATATTGTGTACTTCGGTATTTAAGCGCCATGAAGTATAGGGATTCATGGTATATGCTAAAGCCCTATTTGTGTCTCTATGAGACTTTTACTGCAGTATTCCCACCAAAACCAAATGGATCCAGCATGACATCATTTGACTAATTAAAGATCTATTAAACGGACTTGTTTGGCATATTCATCATACCATTATGAGTTGTTGATTGTGTCTGTGCAATTTTATCTATTTTATATTTATTCTATATTCTGTCTCACTCTTACATTAATTTTACAGTGAATGACACGCAGAATGCAGAATGATGCCATGATTGATGCCTATTCGAATTATTACTTGAACTTTGATTTTATGGGTTGTAATAAGTATAACATGTCATGTACCATTATCTTCTCAATCGTTCCCGCTACTTAAATATTTTCTTGAATTTAATTATTCACGACTAGTATGTATGATAATTTTTCCGCTGTTATTAATTGTTACATAAACTCTGAATTAAATTTATAAATTTTAAAATGATCTTTCGAAAAAGCGAAAAATTTACTCGAAAATTTTAATCAACATTTTGGGGCGTTACATGTTGGTATCAAAGCATTTTCAAAAAAATTCAGGACCAATTGCTATGACATGTACTGTTTCTCGACATAATATGTGAAATGTTTGATTTCTTACTTGATAACATGCTAAATGTGTACTATATGACTTGTGCCTGACTGATTAATTGCGAAAAGATTTGTTTTGATTACCGCTTGATAATATGATAAATGTGTTATATGATTTATTGCTTAACTGATAAACTGTAGAATAATGATAGTTATGTAGTATTTATATATGATATATTATCCCTTAGAATTGGTATAAACCAAACTACGAATATAGGATGGCAAGAAACAACAACAACAACGATATGGCAGCAGCTTTCAACCGCTTAGCTGAAGCTATAGAACGACAAAACCAACCAAGGAGCACTGGAGGACTCCATGGGTTAGACCACTTCCTGAAGAGAAAGCCTTCACAATTCAAAGGAGGTTATAATCCAGAAGGAGCATATCTTTGGGCCAAGGAAATGGAGCGCATCTTTCGAGCATTGCCCTGTACAGAATGCGAAAAGGTGGAGTATGCCACCTATATGTTGGTGGAAGAGGCAGAGAACTGGTGGATTCATGCTAGAATCCGTATGATCGAGACTGACAGACCCTTGATCTGGGCCAACTTCAAAGACTGTTTCCTGGAGAAATATTTTCCAGCAAGTGTGAAAAGTCGCAAGGAGCTGGAATTTATGGAGTTGAAACAAGGCTCGATGTCCGTTGGAGAATATGCTGTAAAGTTTGAAGAACTATCTCTCTTTTACCCTCCTTTTCAACAGGCTGGTGCCGAAGAATCAAAATGTGTTAAATTTGAGAACGGACTGAATCTGGAAATCAAAGAAGCGATAGGGTACCAAGAAATTCAGAGTTTTCCTATTCTGATCAACAAATGCAGAATTTTTGAAGAGAATCACCAAGCCAGACTGGCACATGAAAGGGCCAATAGACAACTGAAACCTCAGTCAGTTGATTTCAAAAGAAGAGGATCGTTCTATCCAAGTCGCTCCAGAGGAGGATCGTCATCATCGTCATCTTTTGATAGACGCAATAATATGAGGTGTCTTAAGTGTGGAGGTAATCATCATGTACGTGATTGTAACAGACGTCTTGAAGAGGTCACTTGCTTTCGATGTAATCAAAAAGGACACATCAGTCCAAATTGTCCGCAGAACAATCAAAACAACAACAGGAACACTATGAGTGAACCAAGAGGCTCCAATTATCAGAGAGGCCGAGGAGAAGACACACGTACTGCCCAACCTCCAAGACAGAACAGGGAGTCCACAGATCAGAGGTTGCAACAAACAACTGGGAGAGTCTTTGCCATCAGCGGTTCAGAGGCAGACCAAGCTGATGACCTCGTACAAAGTAAGTGTGAGATTAATGGTACAATCCTATCTGTGTTATTTGATTCTGGTGCTACGCATTCTTTCATTTCTGATGAGTGTGTTAGACGCTTTCAATTACCTGTGAAGCCTATGACATATGATCTGATTGTTTCCACTCCCACCGGTACACAACTTAGGACTGCTAAGGTGTGTAACGAATGTTCTATACTCATAGAAGGTAGACGCTTTCTTGTCGATCTTGTTTGTTTACCTTTGAAGGATCTGGAGGTGATTCTGGGGATGGACTGGTTATCGACAAATCGAGTCTTGGTGGACTGTCACAACAACACCGTGATATTTCCATCAGAAAATCTAAATTCTGACAACCACAAGACCTATGTATTACAAGGTAAAAGTCAATTGTTTGCTTTATTCACTCTTTACAAAGAAGATGGTGAACCTAAAGCAATCGAGATGTCGGTTGTTTCTGAATTTCCTGAAGTATTTCCTGAGGATGTCTCAAGTTTACCTCCAGAACGTGAGGTAGAATTCTCCATTGATTTAATTCCAGGAGCAGGACCAGTGTCTAAAGCTCCATATCGTATGGCACCAATTGAACTGGCGGAACTGAAGAAACAAATTGAAGAGTTGCTGGAGAAGCATTTCATCAGACCTAGTGTGTCACCATGGGGAGCGCCAGTATTGCTCGTCAAGAAGAAAGATGGAAGCATGAGGTTATGTGTAGATTATCGTCAGCTGAACAAATTAACGGTGAAGAATAGATATCCTCTGCCCAGAATTGATGATCTGATAGATCAATTAAGAGGCGCTGCAGTGTTTTCCAAGATTGATCTACGATCGGGGTATCATCAGATTCGTGTCAAGTCTGAGGATATTCCAAAGACAGCCTTTAGAACACGATATGGTCATTACGAGTACCTTGTGATGCCCTTCGGAGTGACCAATGCCCCAGCCGTATTCATGGATTACATGAATCGAGTATTTCATCCCTACTTGGATCAATTTGTCATCATTTTCATTGATGATATTCTGATCTATTCAAAAACTGCAGAGGAACATAAAAAGCATCTTCGAGTGGTATTGCAGATTTTGAAGGAGAAGCAGTTGTATGCAAAGTTATCAAAATGTGAATTCTGGTTGAAAGAGGTAAAATTCCTAGGCCATGTAATCTCAAACGAAGGAGTATTTATGGATCCTTCTAAAATAGAAGCTGTGGTAAACTGGGAGAGACCTACTTCAGTCACTGAGATACGAAGTTTCATGGGATTAGCTGGTTATTATCGGAGATTCATTGAAGGGTTTTCTCAAATTGCCCTACCAATGACTCGGCTAACCCGGAAGAATCAACCTTTTTCTTGGACGCCAGAATGTGAGAAAAGTTTCCAAGAACTGAAGTTGAAGCTTACATCTGCTCCAGTCTTAACCTTACCTAATCCACAAGAAGATTTCGTGGTTTATTGTGATGCTTCCAAAATGGGCTTAGGATGTGTTTTGATGCAGCAACGAAAGGTGGTTGCCTATGCTTCTAGACAGTTGAGACCACATGAGATGAACTATCCGACGCATGATCTAGAATTGGCAGCAGTGGTATTTGCTCTGAAAATCTGGAGACACCATTTGTATAGAGTCAGGTTTGAAGTGTTCAGTGACCACAAGAGCTTGAAGTATTTGTTCGATCAAAAGGAATTGAACATGAGGCAGCGAAGGTGGATGGAGTTTCTTAAAGATTATGATTTTGATTTGAAGTACCATCCAGGAAAAGCAAATGTGGTGGCAGATGCACTAAGCCGAAAGTCCATTCATATGGCATCTTTGATGATAAAAGAAATGGAGATGATATAACAGTTCAGAGACATGAACTTGGGAATAGAGATGAAATCTTCAAGGAGTATGACTTTGGGGACTTTGAAGACAACCAATGATTTCCTGAAACTGTTAGGTGAAAGACAGAAAGAAGATTTGCCATTACAAGAGTTGAGAGAATTACAGGCGAATGGAAAAGATATGGGACTACAAGAAGGATCAGATGGAATTTAGAGGATCAGGAATAGAATTTGTGTACCAGATAATGTTGATCTGAGAAGGACGATTCTAGAAGAAGTGCATAAAAGTATGTTGAGCATTCATCCTGGATCAACTAAGATGTATCAAGATCTGAGGAAAAGCTTTTGGTGGCCAAGGATGAAGAAAGAGATAGTTGAATATGTGTCTTCATGTCTGGTGTGTCAAAAAGCCAAGGTAGAACACCAGAAGCCATCTGGTGAACTGCAACCATTAGAGATTCCTGTCTGGAAATGGGATGACATCTCAATGGACTTTGTGTCAGGATTACCAAGAACACGTTCAGGGAATGATGCAATCTGGGTTATTGTAGACAGATTGACAAAGTCTGCTCACTTCCTCCCAATGAATATGAAGAACTCTTTACAAAAATTGGCACAGTTATATGTGAAGGAGATCGTAAGACTACATGGTGTACCATCTAGTATTGTGTCAGATAGAGATCTAAGATTCACTTCCCGATTCTGGGGAAGCTTGCATCAGGAATTGGGTTCAAAGCTTCGATTGAGTTCAGCTTATCATCCCCAAACAGATGGGCAGTCAGAGCGTACCATACAAAGTTTGGAAGACTTACTGCGATCTTGTGTGATTGAACATGGTGGTAGTTGGGAGCAGTTTCTTCCATTGATTGAATTCACGTATAATAATAGCTACCACAGCAGTATTGGTATGGCTCCATTCGAAGCATTGTATGGTAGGAAGTGTCGAACGCCACTTTGTTGGTTAGAAACTGGTGAAAGTTTGGCGTTAGGACCTGAAATTGTGCAGCAGACTACTGAACAGATAGAAATGATCAGAGAAAAGATGAAGGCATCTCAAGACAGACAGAAGCAGTATTATGATAAGAGGAGGAAACCACTTGAATTCCAAGTCGGTGAGCATATATTTTTGAAGGTTTCACCTCACAAAGGGATTGGCCGAGCCTTGAAGAGTAAGAAATTGAGTCCGAGGTTCATTGGACCATATGAGATCCTAAAGAGGGTTGGTACAGTGGCATATCAGATTGCACTTCCCCCTCACCTGGCAAATCTGCACAATGTATTTCATGTATCACAGCTGAGGAAGTACGTACAAGATCCCAACCACGTGATTGCTGCTGATGATATTGAAGTTAGAGAAAATCTGACCATCTCCACAGAACCTACACAGATCCTAGAAAGATCGAATAAACGCTTGAGGAACAAGAATGTACCACTGGTAAAAGTTGCATGGAAACAAGGAACTGATGTAACTCTGACTTAGGAGCGTGAAGATACTATGAGGACACAGTATCCAGGATTGTTTCACTGAGGAGCGCGTTAAATTAAATTTCGAGGATGAAATTTTTATTAGGGTGGGAGAATTGTAACATCCTGCTTTTAATAATAGCTCTATTTTGTAATTTATGAAGCATGGAAGGCTTGTAAGTGTTAATTAATGAATAAAACACTCTATGATGGCTTTTAATGCTCCAAAAGTCTCATTTTGGGTATAATTCTATAACTTATATAGATCCTTATTAATAAGGCCCAAATTCCGAGTGAAAATACCTTAGAAAGAACTGTCCGAGTGAGAAAGAGAGGCTGTTCCGAGTGAAAATTGTAAATTCCGAGTGACCAAGAGGAATTCCGAGTGGAAAATGGAAATACCGAGTGCAAATGGTGTTTTCCGAGTGGAACATGGTCAGGAGGACTTATTCCGAGTGAGATATTGTCTCAGAGACTCACTGCTGAGTCAAACATGTCAGAAAGACTCAATTCTGAGTCAAATATTTTCCAATGACTCAATTCTGAGTCATACATTGCTAGGCATTTCTATCTATGAATAAAATTTGCCCAAAAGCTTCACTTCCGAGAGGAAAGACTTATATATTCCGAGTGGAGAAATCCTGAAAAAAAAAACCATTTCCGAGTGGAGTGTTGTTGGAACGGTTTCGATTGAGACTATAGCCATTGAGTCTGTTCCGAGTGATGGAGGTTCAAAGGGATTCCGAGAAGAATTAGTGCAACTCTGATGAATGGAAGATTTCTGAGTGTGCATCTCCGAGTGATATGGTCCCGACTGGAGACACTTAGTGTATGGTTGACCAAAAAGCACGCTGGAAAAAGTCCGTGTGAATAAGAGAGAAAGGAGGTTAGTTTTGAGAATAAGATACCGAGTGAAAATGATGTGAGTAGGAATGGATTTGGATATTCCCGAGTGGAAATCCGAGGGAAGATTTGTTGTAATGGATTAAATTGGAAAATTTCTAAGTATATGATGATAATCCGAGTGGATTGGGTTAGAACAAGTCCGAGTTGGACTTAGCATAATGGCTTCCCTGAGTGAATAAAATGGGTATACCGAGTAGTATTTGATTAGTGATAAACCGAGTGAAGTTTATGAGTTCCGAGTAAGAAAACCCTTATTACCGAGTGGATCTTACGTGTGACTTTCCTGAGTAAAATTATGGAACTGAGTAAACTTCCAAGGGAAAGAAAGTGTATTTTCCGAGTGAGAAATGTAAGTCTATGCCGAGTAATGAATGTGAAATACATTCACGATTGTGTTGAAGTTAAATACACCGAGTGGTATGAGAAGTATTCCGAGTGAATGGAGCCCCAGATTCCGAATGAGTGTCCAATTAGATGGGAGTCGGTTCTGGGAGGTTTACCGAGTTGATATGAGTGAATGAAGACTCGGTTACCGAGTAAAAGTATGAGTAGGAGATAACTCGGTCTGGACAGATTCTACCGAGTGAGAAACCAAGTAATTGAGTCGGATTCAGATGAATTCCGAGCGAATATGCATGACTTGCTCAAGCGAGTCGGATTTCGCTTGAGCGAGATGGACCCTGATGCATAACTCCTCTTTTCAATCAGCCTTTGCTCAAGCGAGCATCCTGCGCTCAAGCGCGCTCGGCCCTGACACTCTTTTCCCCACTCACGCCCAAGCGAGGACAGCACAACTCGCTCAAGCGAGTCCGAGTCCGCTTGAGCGAGAGGACTCGGTTTCCTTTCTTCTTCACACGACTGGAGGAATTCCAGTCGGTTTTCAGTGCCAGAAGTGACTTTTGACTCCTTTCTTGTCTCTTATGCCATTTTTAATGCAACCAACACCATTATTACTCCTTCTAATGGGTGGACGGCCAGAAGTGGACCATTATAAACCACTTTCCTATTATTAATCCTCCATTATCTCCACTATCAAAGCACTAACAGCACTAAACCTCCACTCACAAGGATGATGTTCCCCACTTGTCTTGCATTATTAACCTTGCCTCTGACCAGAACTCCTGAGAAAAAGCCAGTAAATCTTCTTCCTCTCTTTTACTCTTCTTCGAACAAGTGAAAGGACAACAAGGAGGCCATTTTTCAGTCAGCAAAACAAGTAAGAGGGGAGAGGGTTGTGAATAACTATGAAATGGGTAGAGTTGTATGCTGTTCTAGGATTCCAGTCTTAATTTCGCATCTTGTGGCTTAATTTTGAAACTGAAAACCTATGAATTTGCCTTTGACTTCTTCATGAAAATTGTAGATCTTTTTGTTATCTAAATTATGAGACCCGATTCAATTAATTTGAGTATGTATAGCAAAAGTTATAGCCTAATTACTACTGCATGTTTGAGTGAAAGATTTATTCCATGTTTTGTGTATATTTTGATATACTGGGAATTATACATGCATAATCAGCCTTAGATGTCTTCATGAAAGTTGTATATATTTATGTTGTGAATCTTTATAAAGTGGTTTCACATCAAAATGATTTTTGTAGCTCAAGTTATGCTCAAATTACTGATGTATGTACAAACTATAAATCTGTGAACTTGAAACCCGTATCGTATTTTTAAAACTGGGAATTTTGTGGTAAGAATTAGTGATCAGTATCTTCATAAAAGTTGTAAATCTTTTTGTTATGTGAATTTAGAGACCTGAACCGACTGATTTGAGTATGTGTAGCAAAAGTTATAGCCAAAATACTACTGCATGTCCGAGTGAAAGACTTATTCCATGTTTTGTGTATATTTTGATATTCTGGGAATTATACATGCATAATCAGCCTTGGATGTATTCATGAAAGTTGTAGATATTTATGTTTTGGATCTTTAGAAAGTGGTTTCACATCAAAATAATTTGTGTAGCTCAAGTTATGCTCAAAATACTGAAGTATGTACAAGCTAAAATTCTAAAATTCTGAAATTCTGAAATCCGAATTTTGTTTTTAAAACTGGGAAGTTTGTGGTGAGAATTAGGGGTTGGTGTCTTCATGGAAATTGTAGATATCTGTGTTAAGAATAATTTAGAATTGGTTTCATGTCAAAATCACGTTTGTAACTCCAGATACGTTCTAAATACTAATCTGTGTACATTTTGGAAAACTTATATTGAGGCAGTATGGTATTTTGTGAATAAGTGGTATTTCTAATTGGAATCTGAAGTTGTGTTCTTCATGAAAGTTGTAGATAATTGTATTGTTAAGCTATAGAAAGTGGAATCATCTAAAAAGGAGTTGAATTGCTCATGTTATGACTGTTTTGCTAATGTATGTTGCTGTTGGGAATGCTGAAATTCATTGATTAAGGCTATTATGAAAGAAAATGATATTTTCTCTATGGATAAAGATTTATTATTGAATTCTTGAGTGATTATGAGTTATTAGAAATGTTGTTGAGCATTATGCAGTTTGTTTGATGTGGTGATGAATAATTATGAATAACGAAACCACTTTGTATGTACATGAATGCCTTGTAATATTGATACATGTGACTCAAAACAGTAAATCCATGATTTTGTGAATTATTACGAGTGTTGTGTCCTTTGGGGACTTGTATTCCAAGAGGTTTTGGAAATATGGATATCATGGTATGTTAAAAGAATTAAAGGAATTCATGCATCATAAGCATTCGGACGCACCATGGAATTTAGGGGTTCCATGATTGCCTACCCTGGTGGGGGGTTACTCTATGATGAGTTAAGCCCTATTTTGTTGTGTGCCATGGAGTGTAGGGATTCATGGTTTATGCAAAAGTCCTACTTATGATATTGTGTACTTCGGTACTTAAGCGCCATGAAGTATAGGGATTCATGGTATATGCTAAAGCCCTATTTGTGTCTCTATGAGACTTTTACTGCAGTATTCCCACCAAAACCAAATGGATCCAGCATGACATCATTTGACTAATTAAAGATCTATTAAACGGACTTGTTTGGCATATTCATCATACCATTATGAGTTGTTGATTGTGTCTGTGCAATTTTATCTATTTTATATTTATTCTATATTCTGTCTCACTCTTACATTAATTTTTACAGTGAATGACACGCAGAATGCAGAATGATGCCATGATTGATGCCTATTCGAATTATTACTTGAACTTTGATTTTATGGGTTGTAATAAGTATAACATGTCATGTACCATTATCTTCTCAATCGTTTCCGCTACTTAAATATTTTCTTGAATTTAATTATTCACGACTAGTATGTATGATAATTTTTCCGCTGTTATTAATTGGTACATAAACTCTGAATTAAATTTATAAATTTTAAAATGATCTTTCGAAAAAGCGAAAAATTTACTCGAAAATTTTAATCAACATTTCGGGGCGTTACAATGGGAATACCGAGTCATTAAGGCAATTACAAATTATTTTGAATTAGAAATTAAAGTCGTGGAGAGCTCAACAACCTCCTAGTTACAAAATTCTATGCCTGGAGAACGCATAAAGCTTGTGGCATCATAGGAACCGTCTTAAATTACAGTCTCGTAGTCTATCTTAACCATGAGTTTTGCTTGAGTTCTGCAAGGGTATCTCCCCATGATTTCTTCTTCTTTTTTGTTTTGGCTTCTTTTGTGTTTTTGTGCTTTTTTAAAAAAGCGCGTTAGTGAAAAAGCAAAGAAAAAGAAAGAGACAACAAAGAAAGAGAAAAAAACAAACAGTGATTGAAGCGATCATGAGCCTTAATGAGCATCCTTTTATCGTTCCTCAGAACGTCTCATTCAAAAGTACTAGGTTAAGCTAGGAGGATACTTGCCAAGTTCAGATTACTTTCTAAAAGAGGAAAAGAAGACAAAAAGCCAACTTGTGGGCTTGTCATCATTATTTCTTAAAAATATTTTCCGTATCAAAGAATAAGTTACAGACCTCTCGGATGGTCTAATTTCTTTTTGGAAAACTTTGCATAAAAATTTGTGATCTAAGGAGTCTATAACTTAAAGAATGAAATTGAACGGGCTTAAGAACTATTTGCCCCATGTCGAATTATTAGGATTTTCTTTAAAAACATTTGTTGGGGAAAGAAAAATCTTTTAAATTAAAAAGAGGTAAAAGGAATGTTGCCCCTTGTGTACACTAAACAAGGTTTGTTTGAAGACCTCTTATTAGTTCTAAGGCTCCTCTAGTAGTGTCCTCTCATATTGGGTGGCTATTTTAAATTACTAAAGGCCATTAGAGCTCAGAGTCCACCTATGATGTTGACCATAGCGGTAGGAAGCCTACCAGATACAGGCACCATGAGGAAGTCACACTCTAGCTGAGGCTTTCACGATGTCAGAAGGAGACGAATGTCCCAAATGTCACCGCTACACAGCCTCCCAAAATCTTAATGGTTTATTCAGACCCTTGGGTGTAGCATCCCACTTGAAATATGTGTGAAAAATATAAGTGTAGTGTGTGGAGGGCATAAATACATGTACCCTACTCTTTCTTCCTAAGAAACAAACACAGAGCAATACAAATAAAATCTTCTACCCTAGGGTTCAATAACATAATAATATGATATTTTCTACCCTAAGGTTCCATAATAACATATATCGACAAAAATCATGGTTCAAACACGTAGGCAAGAGGTTATATAAGATTATTCTAATATGCTTAAACAAATTGAATAGGCTTGACTCTCTAAAGTCCCTAGTGGAGTCGCCATCTGCTGCTACCGGGATCACGACGGGAGGCAGACTGTAAAAAGAAAATAACGTTCCCGATTCCTTCCGGAAACCGTGGAGTCGCCACCAATGATTTTAAGGTAAAACATCAGAAAACCCTAACGTGAAGGTACTAGTCCTAAATCGAGATTTTAAGTTCGGGAGTCTGATTATAGGTGGGGAAGGTATTAGCACCCCACATTGTCTGTTTTAAATGGTTACCTTAAATTGTTAAAGTCTTTGAATAATCCTAATAGTTCTTAATTTTAACCTCTTAAAAACTCCCTATGAATTTATTGTCGATTTAAAAAAACAAGGTTATATTTGGTGATCAACAAGACCTCTCGTCTAAACTAATCAGGTTGTCATTAAAAGCATTATGATTTTATTTTACGAGTTAAAAGTGTATATTTATTTTTTAAAATTTGGGCCCGACAAGAATAATTATTTCCGCTCCTACATATTCCCCAAGAGTTAGGGGAAATTAGGGTTACGTAGTTCTTTGGTTTATTATTTTAAAAAATATAAAATAAGTTTAAAATGTTGAGATTTAGGAAAACGTGAATCAACAGGATGCCTCGTCCATAAAGAAAAATTAGTTATCATATCAATAGCGACCGGGTTAGCGACCGTTATCTGAAAAGGGACCCTAAAAAAAATTAGTTACCACATCAACGACCACAAAACTCCCGTCGCTAAAATTTGTAAACAACCGTCGCTACAGTCGTCGCTAAGTCAGACCCGTCACTGACGCGGTCGCTATGTTTTACCTCCCTCCAATTTTTTAGTTTCCCTCCAAGGCTTTTGTTGGCGCCAATATTTATGATTGGAAAAAGTCGTTGCTAGAGTTGTCAAGTAGTGATGGGGTGTAGTCGTGGCTATATTAGCCACCATTAGAGTCGCTGAAACAGTCGCTAACGTTCCCTTCATCCCAGTTTTTGGTTTCCTTCCAACTTTTTTTGTTGGGACCCAAAGTAGCAACGGAGGACAACCGTTGCTCTGCTTACTCATATTAATGACGCCTCTCTTGGTCCGTCATTGTGAGGACCTCTTCTTTTTGCCAGTCTGTCCTGCTCATTCAAGGTAACGACAGACTTATGTCATCGTAGAGTTTATTTACACTAGCAATGTGCAAATGAAGGATCGTCATCACTGTTACGGTCACTGATACTAGGTTGTTCAAATTAGCGACGAATGCTTGAGGTCGCTAGTTGGGCCACGTGTCCAGCTTTTTAGTTTAACGATAGGATTACCGAAGGTTTTGTGCTGTCGCTAAGTTCAATCACTTATTCCAGGTTTCCCTTTCCCCCTATCAGTTTTAGTTAGCCCTAAACTCCTCTTTCAACCCCTTCTTCCACTCCGACCCTTTCTATATTCCCTTTTGCACACTGACCCTCTCTGAGTCGCATGACCGGTGGTCCCGCGCCTCACTCTCGTTTCCCTCTTAATTCGTCACTGTCGTGACTTATCTTCATGGTGGTCTCATGATTGACGATGGCTTATTCCTTCATTTCTCATTCTGTTACCTCTCACTCGTTCGTCAGCTGAGGTAAGTATTGTTTCTTCTTATGATTTCTGGTTAAATATTTTTATGAGGCATAATGTGCTGTAGTGCTTTCTGGTTTTCTTTGCTGGGTTGTGCTCTAATAATCTCTCACTTTGATTTCCGTCTGAGTTCATCACCGCTATTTAACATCTTCACTGACGGCACCGTGACTAACAACAGGTTGATGCTTCGTCTCTCACTCTTTGTCTCTCACTCGCTTGTTAGCTGGGGTAAGTAATCTTTTTTCTTAAGATTTCTGCTTAAAAGTTTGTGTGAAACATACTATGCTATAATGCTCTCTGGTTTACTCTAGTGTGTTGTGCTCTAATAATCTGAAAATTTAACTAATTCTTTAAATTTTCTATTTCTTTTGAAAATTTTAGAGTTTTTGGAATGGTTGACACGCCATGTAAATCAATTTTGTTTTATTTTATAGAATTTCTGGAATGCTAATTGGACTGTGTTGTTAAGGACCCCTGCTAAGAACCCAATGAGGTCGAATTCTTAGTAAAAAAAATTATGTAGCTTTGCTTTGCACTCTAACCTCAAAATAGAGACAAAACTTATTTCTCTTATGTCTTATGACAGCTATGGGTTATACAACCCTTTTTTCTTGATCCATGTACAATTTCTTTGTGAGTTCACTTCTTGTTAAAGGCATCCCCCTGACATTTCATTATCTTTCTGATTTCATTGGCCATAACATTTTGCACATGGTAATCTTATAGTGTCTATTCCCATTCTCCCCTAGGAGAAGTATTTTGTAAGACCTTGTCTCTATATTTCAAAAGAAATTACAATTTGGTGTTTCTTTATTTTTTAGAAAGTAGGTTTTTGGTACATTAAATATCATCCTAAACAGTATAATATAATCAAAGTTTACATCCAAATTATAACAATTTAATTTTAAAAGTAAGACTATAATGCAAACAGAAAAATAAATCTAATCAATAAGAGAAGATAAAGTCCAAACCAAAAGATAAAATGAGTAGAACAGAACCCTGAACTAAATTTATAAAATGAGTAAAACAGAACCCTGAACTAAATTTAGTTTCAAGTGAAGTGTTTTGGTGTCATCACCTAAAATCCTCTAAATTACACTCAATGATTACATGTAAAGAGTAGATCAAAGAGTAATTAGGAAAGGGACATGGAAGCATGCTTTGGGAGAAGAGAAGTTTTACCCACAGCCTACCTAGAGGCAATTCCTAATGAAGTTGTGTTGTCTATTCACAAAATCACAAAATGAATTCACATAACTGTATATTCATGTGAGTACGTTATAAAACAAAGTCATGTCTACTTTTAGTCGTAGACCATACTATCACAGCGAGATAATTTTAAATTCTAATTGTTATTTTAGGAATGCTATTGGGCTTCACTTGTTATGAACTAGAGCTCCAATAATAGAGAAAAGTAAACATATAGTTCAAATACATCATGACTGGTCTACTCCATCATTTAAGTCTTTATTTTGAATCTTCTCTGGTGAATGTACTAAATAAGTTAAAAATAAAATTGCATAAAAGTAGCACAAAGTGCAATATATTAAAAATGTGATAGACAGAGCTTATATATATAATACAAAGAGAAAAAAAACTCCCTATCGCCTTACCTCATTTAAACGGAATGATGGCTGCACAAAATTTGGATTTTTATTTAGAGTTTCTTCTAATGACTTCTTATATTTTGAGAGTGCAAAAAAGTAATTATCCTTTTTCCTTGAAACACAAGGCTTTAGGTGCACTGGACAACAATTATTTTCAAGCAGTTCCTTCTCATCCTGCATCAAATAACAGTAGACTCTTGAAGCATAACAATGAAACTAAAATGGTAAACCTTAGGAAAGCAATGACGTCAATCAAAATTTTCCATCATCATCAGAGAAAATTATGTATTTTCCTATATAAAAGATGGTAAACTAAAAGATTGGTTGCAGATGATGTTCTCAAACCCTTCAAAATAGAAAGACTAAATAAATGAATCACAAAATATTGCTAGTTCTAGAGGCATAAGCTAAAACTTACAAGTTCATTAAGTATATCTCATAAAGTCTAAAAGGTCTTCATTTGTGGCTTAAATCTTAGGTTGCTGTTAATTTCTGGTTTTTGTTGTTAATTTTCCCTTTCACCAGAAAAAGATCCATTTATAAAATTTAAACCTATTATTTTTTTGCTTGTTTTTTCCTTATTCAATTTGGTGAATATATTAGGTTTACTTTGAAACATTTAGGTGTAATATATATTCTTCTTCTTTTTTAATTGTGTGTGTACTATTCCAATTCCATATCATGTCAAAGTTTGTTTCATCACACATGGTCACAATCATAGAAGAATAGGAATCAAAGAAAGAGTCCATCTTCTTTTTCTTTTGTTTTCTGTAACTTTTTTAATTGTATGATATTTTTAATGAAGTTTGGTGAGGAAGTTAACCTATTGATGTTTTTAATGTACTATTTGAGTTTAAGTTAGATTAATTTGTTTTACTTAATGCAATTTACATTTCTTATATTGAATTTGATATCATAGATTACGCGATGATATTGATCTATGAAAACATAAAAGTAAATGACACATATATACAGTCAACTAATTCATGCTAGTTATCTCAATAGTCAATATAGTCATGTAATTTACATGTACTTTATAGTCATGCTTGAAGAAGAAAGAGTATTATGTTTGATATAACTAAACTAGAGATGTTTTTCTCCCTCTTGATTGAGTTGTCTGTTTTTCTCAAAAGATCATTAATACCTCTTATTTAATTTCTAAGTATTTTCCATATAATTTTCAATAAAATAATTTTACTTTTAATCTCTTATATCTAATGCAAAATAGATTATAATTTATTGGATTACTTCTTGTAAAGGAAAAATGATTATAAATAAAATGTATTCTAACCTATTACATAATCAGTTCAATTATAGAACTAAATACTTGTCAAGATATCATGATTATAATAAAAAGCTTAATAAATTTAAAATAAAAATATCATGCTTTTAATATACCAAGTTATTAAAAGTTTAGTATATTTTCCTATTAGAAGAAAAAACGTCAATTCTTATAAAAGGGATAAACCAATTTAATTAAGGAAGATTATAACACAAAAGAGTCAAATTTCACGAAGCCAAATTTATCTAATTATGTAAACACAAGTATCCCTAAAATTTTCTTTCATCATGTATATTTAAAGTTCCATCTATTTAAATTGAAACATTATCAAGTTAGAAACTTTAGGTACATTATCAAGTTACCTCTGACGTCAATGTTGTTAACCTCTTCAAGTTACCTCTTCAAAATTTAGAAGTAAGCATCTGAGAAGAACTATAGGAAACATCATGCTTATCTAAATGAAACAAAAACATGATGATTTGATAATTAGAGTTTCATGAGTTGCTAACTATATAGGTCTCCTAAGTCCTAGCAACATCATTAATTCTTCAAAGTAATGAACTTTTGCCATTTATTTATTCAAAGAGTAAAGGAATTTTTTATGGACTTGTCTATTTCTGCTATTGGTGTAACAAAATTGATATAGGCCAAGACATGAGCAGAAAAATTTGTATAATCAACCCTTAGAATGTTTTATAATGCAAATGTAGTGTCTGTTGCCTCTCTCATGGACTCATTCTCACGTGTGTTTTCATATTTTCATTTCAACATATATTGTCAACCACTTCTTGGTTTGTCGTGCAGATCAACACACCTTACATGTGGTATCTGTTCGTCTCTCCACTTGTCTTCAGCTTCGTCTGCACTTTCATTTCTAGGTAATCTTCTAACACTAACTTTCTCGTTATGTGTGTTGTACCTTTGATGTGTATATGTGTTGATTATTTTTTGTTAGTGGAGAGCAGAGCTCATTAGGCATTAATTTTGTATGGTGATAACATGTGTTTAATGTATGCTTGTGTATTGTTGTCTGTTAGTGGAGAGTAGAGCTCATTAGGTTGTGGTGTTGATATCCTTAATTTATTCATGCAAGTCGTAGTTATATGTTGAACTTTATTGGAACTTTTCTGTGTGTAACAGGGCGTTGTAAAAAATTTGGAAATGTCTAGTTTATAAGGGAGACTCTGCCGAAATTTCGGTGGGCTCCCTGTTTTAGGGTACATAAAAAAGTAATCCTAAGTTTAACAATGTAGGGTTTAGTCGTGTGTGTACACATTAGGTTCCCGTTCAAGATTCCAGACAGCCGGCCGACATACCGTGTTGTGTTGGATCTTGAATTATCCCGGTTAGACAGTTTAGGATGAATTTGTAACCAGTAGGGCGTAACCCATCAATGTTGTATGTGGTTTATCTTGTGTCGTTGATGTTCATTTGAAATTTCAGTTATGGTGTTTTGTATTGTCTCCGGGTGCATGTCTCTGTGCAGTGTTTCATACCGCACGTATCTCTGCATACTCGGGGACCAATGCAAAATGCTACCGAAATTCCAAATGAACATCAACAATTCAAGATAGACCGTTAGCAATATCGACGGGCTACGGATGGTTACATATTCATCTCGAATAGGATAGGGCCTACCTACTTGGAACATCAAAGAGATAGAGAGCAATTCATGAACGATAGTCACATAATGTTTAAATCAAAGTAACTAGAACTCTTCTTGTTAGATATCATGAATGGAGGTTCCTACAAACCGGCGATGGATGTACAACCGGCTAGATTGTAGTCGGCGAGTGACTGAGGAGTTTATGATGGGGCTGTTGGAGTTCATTCTGTTCGCTATAGTAAACACGCCTGGTTTTGAAGCGACTCAAAAGATTCTTTGTCCGTGCTCAAGGTGCAAATGCATGAGTTTTGAATATGCGGATGATGTCATATACCACCTAAGTGAGAGGGGGTTCATGGAAAGATACTACAACTGGTACAACAATGGTGAGCAATTACCGCCCAGGCCACCAGTCGTAACTGTTCAATAGTGTTACTATAAGGTCGGAGGGAACAGAGATACGTACAATAACATAGAGCAGATAATGATGGATCATGTTGGACTCTCTACCGGCCGTATGCTATAACATGATGACCAAGGGAATGAGGGGGAATTTCAAACTGAAATAGACACAGAGTATGTAGTTGTTTTCCATATATACATACATATATACATATTTTTCTAGTCGTAGACTAACATTTATTTTCATGGTTTATTCTATAGATGACAAGACGTCGACTACCCTTCTGCCGGGGTAGTGGTTCGAGGACCCTCAGATCCCGTCTGCAAGCCACCACCCCTTCACCACCTAGCCCCACTATCCCACAGCAGGCCACCAATCCTTCACCACCATAGCAGACCACCCCAGAGCAGACTGCTTCACCTGGTGGTTTGGATGACGCTGGCCTCGAGGCCACCCTACCTCCGGCATCCCTTTGCCCATGTTGGTCCCACTGCAGGCCAGAGACGAGTAAGTATACTATAATTTGTTTTAAGTTAATTGGTAGCTTGTTAGTTGCTTTGTATATAAAACTCATATAGTTGTATGTTGGTTAACTTAGTAGTAGTATAGATTAAACTATACTGGAAACTTTTCTGTTTGTAACAGGGCAACCGTTTAAATTTGAAAGTGTTATATTTACAGGGGAGACTCTGCCAAATTTCTGGTAGCCTCCCCGTATGTAAGTTATTTTATTTGTTTATAATTATTGGTTATTACAGTTTTGTTGATAGTAGTCGCACTACCAAAGCGATTAGTAAGGTTTTGAAGACCCAGTGGGATGGACCATATATCTCTTGGATAGATGCAGGGCAAGCTGTCTAAGATAGGTGGTTTGACACCTTTTCGGTAAGCTAACACTCCCCTTTGTTGTGAATTTGTGGCTAATTCATATACCTATTTTTAATATTGAAATCTCATTTCATATAATAACAAGATTATCAGTAGACAGAGGGTATCATTGATGAGATTAGGAGGGTCTTTGCTACAAAGACCTCCAAAATCATCAAGAGTACCCTTTGGAAGGTGAGGGGCAAGGGCGAGTGCCCTCGTTGGATCTATAACATCCTGAATTTTATATAAATGATTAAATGTGAGGAATAAATGGTAAATAATTATACATCGGTTAATAACTATCCCAAAAATATTGAAATAATTAAATTGAGATTTATGAGGATTATTTATAATTTATTAAGGCTTTAAGAGTTAAAATTATACCCGGTTAAAATATGGGTGTTGGACCAAGTATCTTCAATTGAGATGCCATTGGTCAGGGTTGTTAAGAATATTATGGAGAATCCGAATATATATTCGAAATAGTTTTTAGATGAGGTATTGAGCCCCAACGGAGATCCTATTTGTCATAAAACGAAGAAATTATTAATGAATGACCAAATTAAAATGCTAATTCTCTTCTCTTCTTTCATTTTCTCATGACACTTTTTTCTTCCAAAGGGCAAGAACACTTTCTTGTTCTCCTCTCATAACTCTCTTCCTATTCACCTCCTTCCTCTCAAAAACCCAAAGGGTGGTGTGCTCTTCTTCCCCTCCATTTCGTTTTCTCCATTGGGCAAGAAGGAAACTTGGTTGATTGAAGCTCACCTTCCCTTCCCCTTCTTTTATTTTCGTGTTTAGCTTGGTGCCCTTGAAAGAGGTATGATTTTTGAACACCCATTGTAATGGGAGTTTAGATGTTATTTTGATGAATAATGGTATGTGGAACCAAACCCTAGGTTGGATGACCCTTGGGGATTTATTATTGTTGTTGATAATAAATGGGATACATTGTTGCTAGCCTAAGGATTTTTGAAATGATGCATAGAAATGGTTGAAATTGATGATAGTGAATTTTGATGAAAACCCTAGAAATTAGGATTTTGGGGCTTTGGGAAATTCATGAGAAAATTGTGAGTTATTAATATTAGAGTGATTTTATATATGAGAATGAGTTTTTGAATGAGTAATATTGATTTTTGATGTTGAGAAATTGTGAAATCAAGAAAATAAAGTAATGACTCCAAGTTGTTTAGTGTGTTAAAAGTTAAGATATTGTTAGGAAAGGCTTGAACATGAGAATGATGATTATTGAATTTTTAAAGAATCCTAATCTTGAGATCTAGGAATATGTATATTGTGACTAGAGGAATTGGTTTTGAGAAATGGATACGAGGAACCCAATGTTAGGTGTTGATTTGTATGATGGTGAATGACGTGAAAATGATAGAAAATCATTGATGGTGAAACCTATAAATAGTTATGGTTATGAATATGAAATGATGAATATGAACACCAAAACCGTGGTGAATACGAGGGATTAGTGAAATAAGAATATATCTTGATAAGGACTTAGACCATGTTGTTGGCGTTGGGTATGGTTAGCCCCTTTTAGACTTAGAGAATATTAGTTTTGGGAAAGGAATTCCCAAAACTGAACAAAAGTATGTAAATTGGTGTTTTAACAAGTCTAGGACTTGATATTTAACTTTAAGAGATATTGTCAATTACTTAAACTTGTGATGATGCCTTGTGATGGCTTATTGATTGGGTGCATATGTATATATATATATATATGTGTGTGTGTGTGTTAATAGGAGATGACATTTCGGGCAATGTAGCGGAATGTTTGGAATGTACAAATTGTTGCGGTTCTTCTCTCAAGGTAGAAGATAAGTTTACATTTCAATTGCTTGAGTAGAATAGTTGGTGATTTATGTGGATGACTTATACTCTTACTTGCCTTGCCATAACTATTTTGTATGATGATTGATAATGTAATAATGATAGGCTTGGGAATTTGTTGAATATTTGAAAATTGCATATATATAAGATGATGATGAATATTTAGTGGTCCCTTTTGAAGGGCATGATTTAATTATTGATGGAAATCCACGGATGGATGGATTATTTAAATTGTGATGTTGTGTTTATGATGTTATGCATAATTGAGGAACTGAAAGGGCTATATTGAGTTTTAGAATGTTTGAATGCCATGGAATAGTCCCAATAGCCACTATGCATGAATTATGACATAAAAATTGGAATGGATCAATTTAAGCGAGAAATGACCCTTAAGTTACACAACAACACCTTAAAATGGTCTAAACTCATTCATGCATATAAGTCCCTCATTTTTTGGAATTTTTAAGTGCGGTCGGTGGCCACGCGTCATAAATAGTGTATATTTGGTTGTGTCAAAATTTGGTGGCCATTGGATTTGATTTGAAAAAGATAGGGTGGTTAGAAGTTAGAAAATGGTGAGTTTTCTACATTATGCAGTAGGGCTCTGTCATGAATCGATTCAAATAATTCCTTGAATGGATTCAGGGGATTCTGGAATAGGCTTGAATCGATTCACACAAAGCCCTGAATCGATTCATTGCTCTCTAGAATCACTGTTCCTCAAATTCCCCTGGCCTGAATCGATTCATCCTGGCCCTGAATCGATTCATGTGGCTCTGTTTCTCCTGTTCATGCATTTCCTCACGCATGAATCGATTCACCATGGGGGTGAATCGATTCACCATGGGGATGAATTGATTCATTCACTTGATGCTGGCTTGTTTTGGACTCTAGGAATGCATGAATCGATTCATGCAAGGGCTGAATTGATTCATGGCCCTGATTCTTCAAAAATTTTGATGTTTTGGAGTAAGTTAGGTTTCCCTTGCTGTTTTTGGCCTGTTTGGGTATCTTAATGGTATTTTTGGTCTCCAACATCTTTATGAAAGTCATACATAATAATGTTACGGAAGGGTTTCGAACCCAACTTTTTATGATTGTCAAATTGGGACTAATAGGTGATATTTGTGACATGTCCCACTATTTTTGAGACTAAAAATGAACTTCCCTCATATACCTTGATGTTGAAATTTGACATGAACTTATTATTATCCAAACCTTGTTTCATCATGCAAAATATATGATTGTGTTGAAAATATATGATTGTGGTGTGTCTTAGTGATGATCGGGAAATGGCTTAAGGCCATGACAAAGTATGTGAATACCTATGCTATATTATGGAAACATGTAAGCTTCACCACTATCGATATGTTATGAATAATGATGAAAAGTAAATGATGTGATTGTATGACATACTTTAATTGATGATGAAACTAATGAGGAGACAATTGAATGACAATGTGTTTGTGATAAATTGATGAATCAGAGATGATTGCTATTATTGATGATTGTTCAATGCCATTATGACGAATACAAGTGTGATCTTGTGTATATGTGGTTTGAATTATATTGATGAATTGTTGTGATGCCACACTAATATATGAAACAATGGTAATGATCAATGAGATGAAAATCCACTAAGAAATCATGCGGTGAAGTTGATGGATGTTATTGATGATTGTGGTGCCATTGTGAATGTTGCAAGTATTGACTTGCATGTATGATATAAGTATGTTGAAATGAAAGGGCACACTTAAAACTTGAAAACAATGACTAAAATCAACAATGATAAAATCCACTAAGAGCTGTATGGTGGTGTTGGTGATGATGATTGATGAGTGGCATGATAGGATGCATAGTGTGAGAATGCATTGATTGGAATTTGCATCCATGGTATATCATACGCTGTCTATATGGAATGTTAGGGTTCCACTAGGTAGGCCCAATGGGAGGGTGACCCAGTACACGGGTAAATTGTTGTTGTTCCCTAGTAATTTTAGGAATCATGAAACTGTCCATAGTTTAGTGACGAGGCACCCTATATGGCGGGCCCAATGGGCAGTCGCCTCTGTGATGAGCAAGTTACCTTGGTGTCCGATGGGGCACGGCTCTCTCGATATATGTTCGAGAGGGGCCCGTAGCACTTTTGGCAAGTGAGGCCATGCTGTTGATCCACAAGTCACGGGGTGACTAGTGCTACATATGGGCGATGTGGTTTGGTACCAGTAAAATCTGTGATTATGCATGCATTATGAGATATGTGTACATATTTACTACTGTAGTAGGGGCATAGTAGCACACCTATGCTTGACCCATATTTAGTGTTTATTTCCATAGTCGGATCCACATTTGTTGTTGATAATTCCATTGTGCATATGCATTAGCCTAATAGCATTTACATATAGCATGGAGATATGCCAAAAGGTGATGATTTATGATGATGGTTCATATTGCGATATGAATACAACGAAAAGATGTTGAATATGATGATGTTATATGTGATGGCCCAATATGATAAAGGGCTTATTTATCTATGGTTGACGATGATGTTGGCCCATTATGGCATTGAGAAATGATTTGTATATGTGTTTGTTTTGCTTTGAAATGATTGATGAATATGTTATATGTATATATTGGTGAAATGAGTAATTATGATGATTCTTGTTGAGTTTAGCAAAGCATACATGATGTCGATATGCATATGCACATAATCTCAATTATATTCATATTCGTTATTTAAAATGTATAACTCACTCTCCCATGTTGTCCATTTTTAGTATTGATGTAGGAATATCATGGGATGAGATAGTGATATTAAAGTAGAGTTTTTAGGAAGAAAAATTATGGTAATGGATTGCCTTGGCCGGCAGCAGTTGTAAATTATTCATTGTGAATAAAATGTATATAGTGATGTTGATGACTATTGATATTGGTGTATGATGTATCAATATTTGGGGTATTTAAATTCATACCCATTTGATGAATAGAATGGTGCTTAATATATAGCTCATGGTGGATATATATATATATATATAAGTGTTAATGATACATGATTTAGAGGTTGAATTGAATGTAGTCAATTATGGAATACGGATATCAGAGATGTATATTGCATGACCATCTAAATATATATTTTAAGCAATGCATGTTGATGACTTATGTGTATGAGTGGTTATGGCCTAAATGGCTTATGTTGTGTATTTACATGCTTTGTCTAGCCTTTTCTCATATCTTTATATATGGGACTAGGCGTGTGCCCTGTATATATATTCTTCTTCCGTTGTAAACTATTATTTTTGTATACAATTAAGGGCGATTTTTCTTGCGATCTAGTTATAAATTATCAAATCTCACTCTTTGATCTTCTGTGGTTCGAGTCTTGATGTAATCGTTGAGGTGTTTTGAAATTATTTTAAATGTGAAAAATTTACTCGTATTTTTATTATTTAATTATCTTGATTACATCAGGATTTGAGTCTGGAAAATCGCTGTATGATAGGATCCCTGAAGACCACTAGGACGGGATGGTCCAGAAGTGGGGCAGTGTCTTGTTCTAGCAGGCGAGTGCTCGGAACAAGGCAAACAGAGCCGCCAATGTTGCGGCGTCAGTTTACACTGGGGGTAGCATTTCAACCCTCGAGCATAAGAAAAGATTTATAAGTATATTTATGTTAAACATTTCTTTTATGATTGGTCTGACATGTTTTCCAACAATAATTTCAATGCTTGTTGTCCACTACAAGAGCTGAGGGAGAACCGTGAGCCTTCCCTGTTTGAGGTCATGTAAATGACCAAGAAGAACAAAGCCAGTTCATGGGTGTATTTTTATGTTGATGTAGGTTTTGATAATGACACAACAAATGAAGGATCAAGATCAAACATATATGATTAAGGATAAATTAATTATGTTTGATGATAGAATTTGAAAGAATGGTTCAAGGCATTTAAAGAGGCTCAAATTCGGTGAAATAAATTTATCAAAGTGCCTAAGAATCAAAGGAATCAAGTATATGCAAAAGGGTTCCAAAAAGGGATGAAGAATGCACCAAAATTGGAGAATCAGGTGCATGAATCGATTCAAGCATAATATGAATCGATTCATACGAATTGAATGGCCCAGGATGTGCAAAAATCATCATTGAATCGATTCACCATTCCATGGAATCGATTCATGCGTGTTCAAAGTGCCCAGGATGTGTTTTTCATTGAATGAATCGATTCACTCTTTACTTGAATCGATTCACACGTTGTGTTTTGCCCAGTAACTTTATTTTAATTGCTTGAATCGATTCTTGTAGCTGTCAGGGGCCAAAATGCACGCTGGAATCATTTAAAACTTGAAGAGAAATATTCAGAATTCAAAGGGAGACATTGTGCAACATGGTTGGAAAGTTCAAGGCAATGCTTTACACTTTGTCCCTCTCCACATGCATGTGTCACATTGGAAATGGAATTATTTTGAATTAAGACAAACATGCTTCTTGATGCACATGCCATGTTCTTCTTGGAGACATTAAAAGCTTCATTGGAATTGCAATGCCATTTTGAATTGAGACAAGCATGTTCCAAGTTCAAGCTCCAAGGAATTAAATAATGCAAGGCCATGTGATGGAGGAATTCAAATTTGAATTTGTCATGCCTCATGGAGCCTATAAATAGAGAAGGAGTTGAAGGCAAAACTTACACCAAGCAATTGAAGCATTTCCATTTGCTTACTTCTTCCTCCTTGCTTCATTCTCTTCTACTCAATCTCTCTTGTTCTATATTGGCATATTCTCTTAGTGAGTTATTTAAGAGTTAGAGAGAAAGTAATTTGTGAGCTAAATTTGTATATCCTCTCTTTGAGAGTTATTATTTGGTGAGAGCTTTAAATTGTGTATCTACTCTAGTGAGAGAGTTATTTGATTGTAAACCAAACACCATATACACCAAGGTATTCACTCTAGGTTGAGTGGTCACAAAGGTTGGGGTTCAACCTTTGGGTATTGAGAGATTGTGAGATTGGGTGGGTTGCCCTTTGCTTGTGAGGATTGGGTTCTTGAGTGTGGGACACTAGGAAGTGACAATTGCTCAAAGCTTGTAATCTCAAATTCTCAATAGTGGAAATCCTTCAAGTGGGTTGCTTGAAGGCGAGACGTACACCGGGGTGGTGGAACTCGTTATATCGGTTTGCAAATTCTCTCTTCCCTAAACTCATTTAATTTGTGCACTTAAATTGCTCACTTGATTCATTATATCATTCCTAATTAAATTGGACTAAGTGCATGCTATAAGTTGCAAACTATATTGGTTAACATTGTTGAAGTTAGATTAAATTAAATCCATGAATCAAATATCTTAAACATTGTTGGATTTAATTATTGAGGAAGTAAAATATTGGTGTTAACAACTTGGTAAATTATCATGCTTAATTAATTTGTTAGAAGTTGTTTAAGTTACACTTATATTGGAATTAATTATTGCATGACAAGTGTTTCAAGAATTGCCTAAACTAATAACTTGCTTTACTTATCAAAATCAATTCTTGAACATAGTCCATTCAACTTAAAGTATTTTACTATGAAATGTGCTTCATAATTATCATATCTTTTATCTTGCATCATTTGTGTACTACTAACCGTTTTGAAAGGGATTCCGCGTGAAAATTTGAAATACTCAATTCACCCCCCTCTTGAGTATCGAGGCCTTGGCTAACAATTGGTATCAGAGCTTGACTCTTGGAAGATCAAGCTTAACCGCTTCAAGAGATCAAGATGGCCTCTACTTCTTATGATGCATTTCCACAAGGTGAAATAATAAATAGACCACCAATCTTCAATGGTAAAGACTTTGTTATTTGGAAAGAAAGGTTGAAAATCTTTATCCAAGCCTATGACCTCAAGGTATGGAATGCTATTCAATTTGGTCCTTTCATTCCTAAATACATTGTTGATAATATAGAATGCATGAAGCCCATGAACTTATGGACTAAGGAAGAAGAAAGAAAGGTACAATTTAATCTTAGAGCTAAAATTCTTATCACATTAGCATTAGAACCTAATGATGTTTCTAGAGTTATTACTTGTAACAATGCTAAAGAAATGTGGGAAACTCTTGAAACAATTTATGGAAATACTAATGATGATAAAGATGCAAGAATTAGTACTCTTTCTAGTCAAGATGAAGAATTCGAAAGAAGCGTTGAAAAAGAGACCAACGAGAAGGAAGAAGAAATTGCATGCCTAATGACAAAGCACTCTCAAGATGATAAGGTATGCTCTTTAAATGCTTTTAGTGATGATAGTGATGATGAAATTGATAAAGATGAATTATTAGAAGCATTTGAAGAATTGCATGAAAAATTTGTCTTGTTATCAAAGAAATATGCATGCTCTAAACAAACCATTTTGACTCTTGAAAAAGAATTGCATGATGTTCACATAGAAAAAGAATATCTTAGAGTTCAAAATGATGAATTAGTAGCTTCAAATGTATCTCTTAGAACTTGTAATGATAATAATGATTGTGTGCTTATTGATAAATGTATGCTTCTTGAAAAAGAGAATAAAGAACTAAAAGAAGCACTTAGTAAGCTTACAAGTAGTCAAAAGAATCTAAGTGCAACTCTTGAAGATCAAAAGCATACATTTGAAAGAAGAAAAATAGTTCATTACAAGAACCCTTGTGCATCCTACAAAGAAAAATCTAAATCCTCTCTTAGATGCACAAACCATGAAAGAAAAGAGAACTCATTGCCTAATTGTTTTAAAAGGAATCATATAGAACATAATAAGAACCATTACAATTCTACTATGACTTACTCTTTGGATGCAACATGTTTTTATTGTGGAATATATGGTCATATATCTTCTAATTGCTTTATAAAGAAATCCCGTCAAAAGTGTACAAGAAAGGTATGGATTCCAAAAACAAATTTGAAATCCTAAACTAACAAGAAAGGACCCAACTTTTAAAGGGTACCATAAAACTTGACATTTTGTAGGAACACTTTAAATCGGCAATCTCTTATTGACGAATTACCAAAGAATCAAGATTCATAATCTTCACTTCAAAGAACAAAGAATGATAAGGATATTGGATTCATAAAACTCCAAGGTACGATCGGATCCTTACTCTAGTTGATCAAATATCATGCTTGCTATGTGTTTTGTATGCTTGATTATGTTGAAACATCTATGGACTTGATTGATAATTTATTGAGAATTTTTAGAAATGTCTAAATAATTTTGTAAATCCAAATTCCATACTTGTTCATAATGAATCTTTGTGATCTAACTTTGAGTTGATATGTGATTTTGAGCATAAATGGCATAAAACTTTGAGATAGATGAATGAATAAAAATAGAACCCCTTAAATTCTTAAGATTAATGATGTGAGTGCATGACTTTGATTTAAATGATTGGTATAAAGTTTGATGAATAATTGCTTGGATAATATGTTTGATTCTATGAAAAACTTAAGATATATTTATCCATGTATGTTAGAAAGGATTGAAACATCAAAGTGTTGAAATGTGATGCTTAGATTCAAAATGATGCATGAACTCTTGATGAATAAATTTGGATGATATATGATGTATGTATCCTTGATAATGTATAAACGCTTAATGATGCATGAATAAATATGAATTCTTGATGATGTATCATTTATTGAACAAGAAATATGTTAGTTAACTAGTGGTATCTAAGTGACAAACATCTTCCTTTAACAATGGTATCAATTGAATTAGTAAGAGGAAGAGATCATGAGGACATATTCTTGATTATATACTTGTCACTATGCTTTGATGATAAATACATATGTTGTATACAAGTGATATATTATTTTTCCTAACAAGCTAGTAACTTTTCATAACAAGTGGCATTGAACTTCATATTAAGAAAAATGTTATGACTAGTTGATTATGACAAATCTTAAAGTTACCTTAAGTTAGGACTATGTTATGCTTACATGTTTTACAAAGTTGACAATCTTAGGCAAAATTTTTCTATGCAATTATATGTTGGTTTTGATAATGCCTAAGGAGAAAGTATGTATGCTCTATGCCTAGACTTTAATTTCATGACTAGTAATATGACAATGCATGATTTTGATGACATGTAAATGACAATGCATGATATGTGACAATACATGGTATATTAAGAGAAAATGCATTATAATACATGACATGACCTTCCTTGATACACCATGCTTGAGCAAATTGGCATCTATCTTGAGTGACATATATGTTTGATGATGCTTGATCTTGAATATGAAAAGAAATTTGAATATATGTATCGTTGAAATTGAAAAGAGTTTTTGAACAAATATTATGAAGAATGATGTATGCTTGAAATGTCAACAATTTGTGATAATATGCTTAAATGTTTATAATTGATATCTAGAGCTCAATTTGGCAAATCCACCTAGTGATATCATGACTAGATACTAGCAACAAATGGCATGGACAATGAATAAGAAATAATTGGTGTTGATCAAGAAAAGAATGTTTGACATAAAAGGGTCATAAAATTGGCATGTGTTACAATACAAATGCATGAGTAAGCCAACATGTTGTATTAATCATTCCATCATTTCTATGATACCTATATTTGAGTGCATATTGTTGAAAATTCTTCTATGATTACCACTTTGATTAATGATTGATTAGTGAATTTTATATACATTTGGTATCTAACTCTTGAGTGGTATCTATTCATATTATGACTTCTATTCATTGCATAAGTGGTATCTATTAAAAGGTGATGAAGTGCTTAAGAAATAAACAAATGGTATCAAACTTGCTAAATAAGGCCAACATGAACAATTGGTATCAATTAGCTTAAGAATTACATCAATTAGCTTAACAATTAGTATTCAATTATATGTGTTTGGTGCTTAACTTGATTGAAGTTAATAACAATTGGTATTCAATTTCAATTGGTATTCAATTACATGAGTTAATAACAATTGGTATTAGACTTGATCAAATTAGTGTAATTGGGTTCATAACAATTGGCATCATTTAGAGTTATTACTTATAACAATTGGTATCAATATATGTCAAAGAGGGAGAAAATATCATGACATCTTAGTATCTATTAAATGATTAAGAAGGAGATATATCTTGCATGATACATTATGATCTTTTAACAATTGGTATATCTTTCAACAATAAGTATCTATTAAATGCATGACATATGTTCAACAATTGGTATCAAGCTTCATCAAATTGATTTCACATGATAATAAGTGGTATATGTTTTTATAAGTGACATCAATTACAATAGTAAGGGGGAGCATACACATGAATGAATATCCATCATTTTACCTCTCTATGATTATGATTATGGCACTTATGCTTACAATTTTATTCTCCTATATGCTTACTTGGAAAAATCCTTGTGTGTTTGACAATGCCAAAAAGGAGAAGATTATGTGCTTATTTGAAATGATATGTATGCTTATTTGGAAAGAATCATGTGACGCCTACCATACATGAAAGCAATATCAATTACATGATTGAAAATGAATTTGCAATCAATTATATGCTTACTTGATGAATGATTTATGTGAGTGATTATTGACTCTAAATGCATCAAATTGGCATATATCCTTGATCATGTTATGAGTTTTTCTTGCTCTAAATCTCTCTTATTCGATTACATGAGTTTATATCTTGATGGCATAGAATACAATTAAGATGATGATCTTTTTGATGATGCCAAAGGGGGAGAGATTAGTGAAAGGATTAGTAAAAAGGATAAAATGTTATTTATGCCAAAAAAAAAAAAAGGAGAATTACTATGACTAATGTTTTATCATAAGGAAAGTTTTTGATGATGCCAAAGGGGGAGAAAATTATAGGAAGATATATATACACCCTAAATGGAATAAAGTCTTTTACAAAGGGGGAGAGATATAAAGAGAGAAATATATAAGAAAGGGGGAGAAGATATACACTACCACTATGCTCTAAATTAGATGAACTATTTTGTGGTATCTA
This sequence comes from Clitoria ternatea, assembly GCA_037962975.1. NCBI lineage: Eukaryota > Viridiplantae > Streptophyta > Magnoliopsida > Fabales > Fabaceae > Clitoria > Clitoria ternatea. The sequence continues at coordinate 49,594,637 of CM075669.1, forward strand.
TTATATGATTGGTATCTATTGTATAATTAAAGGGGAGATGATTAAGAGGAAGAGAACATATATTAAGGGGGAGAGACCTTATTAAGGGGTAGAGACTTTGATTCTTAAATACTCACTTGATTTCTTGTGTCTATGATTTCATCAACATGTGGTATCAAATTATATATGATAGGAGGAGTCTTTATTGCAATGAATTGTTATGATACTAACACCCCAAGAGACAAGCATTTGTTGTCATCATCAAAAAGGGGGAGAATGTATTTTTATGTTGATGTAGGTTTTGATAATGACACAACAAATGAAGGATCAAGATCAAACATATATGATTAAGGATAAATTAATTATGTTTGATGATAGAATTTGAAAGAATGGTTCAAGGCATTTAAAGAGGCTCAAATTCGGTGAAATAAATTTATCAAAGTGCCTAAGAATCAAAGGAATCAAGTATATGCAAAAGGGTTCCAAAAAGGGATGAAGAATGCACCAAAATTGGAGAATCAGGTGCATGAATCGATTCAAGCATAATATGAATCGATTCATACGAATTGAATGGCCCAGGATGTGCAAAAATCATCATTGAATCGATTCACCATTCCATGGAATCGATTCATGCGTGTTCAAAGTGCCCAGGATGTGTTTTTCATTGAATGAATCGATTCACTCTTTACTTGAATCGATTCACACGTTGTGTTTTGCCCAGTAACTTTATTTTAATTGCTTGAATCGATTCTTGTAGCTGTCAGGGGCCAAAATGCACGCTGGAATCATTTAAAACTTGAAGAGAAATATTCAGAATTCAAAGGGAGACATTGTGCAACATGGTTGGAAAGTTCAAGGCAATGCTTTACACTTTGTCCCTCTCCACATGCATGTGTCACATTGGAAATGGAATTATTTTGAATTAAGACAAACATGCTTCTTGATGCACATGCCATGTTCTTCTTGGAGACATTAAAAGCTTCATTGGAATTGCAATGCCATTTTGAATTGAGACAAGCATGTTCCAAGTTCAAGCTCCAAGGAATTAAATAATGCAAGGCCATGTGATGGAGGAATTCAAATTTGAATTTGTCATGCCTCATGGAGCCTATAAATAGAGAAGGAGTTGAAGGCAAAACTTACACCAAGCAATTGAAGCATTTCCATTTGATTACTTCTTCCTCCTTGCTTCATTCTCTTCTACTCAATCTCTCTTGTTCTATATTGGCATATTCTCTTAGTGAGTTATTTAAGAGTTAGAGAGAAAGTAATTTGTGAGCTAAATTTGTATATCCTCTCTTTGAGAGTTATTATTTGGTGAGAGCTTTAAATTGTGTATCTACTCTAGTGAGAGAGTTATTTGATTGTAAACCAAACACCATATACACCAAGGTATTCACTCTAGGTTGAGTGGTCACAAAGGTTGGGGTTCAACCTTTGGGTATTGAGAGATTGTGAGATTGGGTGGGTTGCCCTTTGCTTGTGAGGATTGGGTTCTTGAGTGTGGGACACTAGGAAGTGACAATTGCTCAAAGCTTGTAATCTCAAATTCTCAATAGTGGAAATCCTTCAAGTGGGTTGCTTGAAGGCGAGACGTACACCGGGGTGGTGGAACTCGTTATATCGGTTTGCAAATTCTCTCTTCCCTAAACTCATTTAATTTGTGCACTTAAATTGCTCACTTGATTCATTATATCATTCCTAATTAAATTGGACTAAGTGCATGCTATAAGTTGCAAACTATATTGGTTAACATTGTTGAAGTTAGATTAAATTAAATCCATGAATCAAATATCTTAAACATTGTTGGATTTAATTATTGAGGAAGTAAAATATTGGTGTTAACAACTTGGTAAATTATCATGCTTAATTAATTTGTTAGAAGTTGTTTAAGTTACACTTATATTGGAATTAATTATTGCATGACAAGTGTTTCAAGAATTGCCTAAACTAATAACTTGCTTTACTTATCAAAATCAATTCTTGAACATAGTCCATTCAACTTAAAGTATTTTACTATGAAATGTGCTTCATAATTATCATATCTTTTATCTTGCATCATTTGTGTACTACTAACCGTTTTGAAAGGGATTCCGCGTGAAAATTTGAAATACTCAATTCACCCCCCTCTTGAGTATCGAGGCCTTGGCTAACAATGGGTTAACCAAAAGACTACAAATCTAGCAGCATTTTATTTTTACTTACACATGCTTATAATTTACAAATCAGCTTACTATTCTTATCATTATTTTACATTTATAGAAGATGTATCAGGCCAGAAGGGTCGAGAAGGAGGCGGAGTTGGTGGCTTCCACTCCTGAGGGGGAGGTATCTCCCACCCTGTCTTGTTCCGATGACAACACCATCTACATGGAGGCTGTTGGCGGTGTGAACAAGAAAGGGAGGGTGTTCAGGTTGGGCAGCATGGGCACGCAGATCGCGAGGAAGGGGAAGACCTGTTCCTTCTCTGGCCTTCCGGCGGATATATTTTAGGTCATTCAAAACCTGAACAACAAGCTACAGGAAGAGCGATGCCAGAGGCAGCTTTTGGAGGAGCAGGCCGAGGCGGACCGATGACGGGCCGAGGAGTAACATGCCGAGACTAGTCAACAGCTTACTGTGTAGCAGCGGCTACTGATGCAGTTGATGGTGAGGCTCCCTCCCCCTACTTTTGAGCCGCCGCCACCACCACTATAGGATCCCCCTCCCCTATGATTTTACTTTTTTTATGTTTCATTTGTTGGTATATTTAGCGACACAACATTGTATTTTTGATGTTTATATTATATTCTATTCAGTATTTATTTTTTGTCATTTTTTGTTTATAATATTTATGTTATTCTCTTAATTTCTAGTTTAAATTAAATGAACAATACCTATATTCAAAATATTAATATTTTAAAAAGTCAAAAAAATTAAATTTAAATAAAAACAAAAATTAATATTAGCGACCGAAGCAATGTCGTCGCTAATTCATCACGAATTAATATTAGCGACGGCTACCGGTGGTCGCTGTGTACGTAACTGTAGCAATGGAAAATGGTGGTTGTTGTGTAGGTAATTGTAGCGATGGAAAATGGTGGTGGTTGTGTAGGTAACAATAGCGACCACATAAAGTCGTCGCTATTGTTGAGTAGTCAGCGACCACTAACTTCTGTCGCTCACGTGTTGTCGCTATGTAGCCAATAGTAGCGACCGCTATGTCCTGTCGCTGATATTTGATCTGCAGTGATGACAAGCTGTGGTCGCTACTTAAAAGCGTAGTGACGGCGTCATGTGGTCACTGTGTAGCACCCGTTGCGATGGGATACATCACCAACATAGGGACCCCGTCAGCGACGGCGTTATGTCGTCGAAACAGTAGCAACGGATGACTTTCGAGTTGCTACGGTGTCAGCAACTATTGATTTAGCGACGACGCTCTTTCCGTCATAATAGTCGTCGCTAATGGTGTTAGCGACGGCGAAACCATAATTTAGCGACCGAATTTGTCCGTCGCTAATAGTTTTTTTTAGTAGTGTAAAGCCACAACCACATTTAATACTAAGAAATAGGCTATCTCCACTGCCACCTTTCGTCCCCTTCCAAGTGTTATAAGGTGTTGCTTATATAGTAACATAACAAGCATAGCTCCCTTAACAGTATTCGATGTGAGACTACATAAAGCTAACAATTTAGATTTTAACAACTCCTAATCTTAGAACTTTTAATATGGGACTAAATCTAATCTATTTTTATTATCTCTTTTCTTTCTTTGTTTCCTCTTCTTTTTTTCCTTTTTTATTTTTCTTTCTTTTTCTCTTCCTTTCTTGTTTTTACCCCGTACAAAAGGGGGTGTTCTCACTTTTTCTTTAAAATTAAATCCTATGTTAGATTACAAATTTTTGTTCTTTTTTATTTATTTTCATATTTTTAGTATTTTTTATTATTTCTATTTTTGAATTTTTTTTAAATGGGCCCGGACAAAATTGGGTAGCAACACAAACGTTTATCCTGTAGTTGACAAATAGTATTTAACATATTAAAAGACAACATATACATTATAAACATCAACAAACCATTAAAATTTACTTACCACTCACTTGTCCTACCAAAGCTCTAGGTCTGTCTATAGAATGACTACACACTCTTTTTATGGTCCATGGAAGTGAGTTTTAATTACATTTATGAGTGCGATAGACCCCTCATGCTTCAGCATGAATACCCTAAATATAAACCATATATTTCTAAGTCTAAAAAATCAAAAGACATAAACTATGAAATTTGAAAAGATATTAATCTAAATAAAAAGCCCTCACCTCTCAACAGGCTAGAGAATCGATTTCTCAGAAGCGTTATTCACTGATGGAACCTACCACGTACATCTTAGTTAGGTATTTTATGTTATTTTTCCTGTAAATTTAACCATATATTAAGTGGTAAAGCACCCTTTGATTAGCAATTTTCCCCTCCTTTTTATTAATATCTAGCTTCTATCTAGAAATTAGTCTTACTATAATTTTTTGCTTTGCTTTGTTGGAGAAAAGGCAAAGAAAAAGGATACAGATCATGATTTTTAAAGTGAAGCCCTACCATGTACATGTTAGTTATGTATTTAGATTATTTTTCTTTAAATTTAACCTTGTTTTAAGTGGTGAAGCACCCTTTAATTAACAATTTTCCCTCCTTTTTGTGAATATCAAGCTTCTATCTAGAAATTAGCCTCATTATAGTTTTTCACTTTTATTTAGGAGAGAAGGCCAAGAAAAAAGAAGCAGATCATGATTTTCAAGATGAGGTTTTCTATCTCACCTAGGTGAGATTTTCTTTGCCTAGGCAAAATGAGAAAAAAATGGCTATCTCTTCTAAGCAAGCCATCAAAATCATGATATCCTTCACTCACTTCTTAGACCATATAAAAGGATAAGGGGAAATAGAGGAAGAAGATTTTGGAAGAAATTCTCTTAACTTTCACCTTGGAGCATTAATTTCTTTATAGATTTCTTTGTAATTCTTTCTTTGGATCATTTGTAAGTATGTCTAACATGATCATGTGTGGCTAATGTTCTTTTTGCTGGGATTAACCACCCTGGTAGGTTTATGATCTTGTAACTACATTGGTTCTTTTTATGTAATTAATTAAGGTTAGTAATTCAATCTTTTTGTTCTAAATGCATGTTTTACACGACAAGAATATTTCATGTATGTGTTTTGATGCTTTCAAATGAAATTAAGGTTGAATTACCTATTATCATTGATTTTTAAGAATAGAATTAAGTATAATAGTCATCAGTTAGTATTCGTTCTTAATGCCAATTCAATTGTTGAGTGTTAAAGGGATCTTCATTTAATGATAGGATTTAGAACCTTTTCTCCGAGGTATATATTTTGGTGAAGTTGGAGTTTCAGTAACTTACTAATTGCATAATTAGATCAGAAAATTACAAGGGTAAATTGAATAGGTAGAGTTCGATCCTAACACCTTTCTTCTTTTATTCTTTTCGTTAATTAATTTTCATCTTTCAAAATAATAGAAAAATCAAGTCAATCTTTCTTAATGAGCAACAAAGGTGACAATTTTGTGAAAATAATTGTAGTGGTAAATATGTAACAATAATCAAACCTTTGTTGATATAGTTGGGAAATCCCTGTTACTAAAACTACAATTGATTTTGTACACTTGCGAATAGGTTAACAAGTTTCTAGCGTTGTTGTTGGGAAATTACACCAAATAATTAGCAATTAGTGATTTTTTACTTTTTTATTACTTTTCTTTGTTTATAGTTTTCAGTATAGTTTATTTTACCTTCATCTAATTAATTAATTCATTTAAAGGTTGTAGCACTAACTATTTTCTTGTAGTTTGAGTTGTATTCGAGGTACTATTCCTCCTGATAAATTGCTTTTTAAGCTTGAGATAGAAAGAACAACCATGAGGAATAATTCAAAGAGAAGGAAAGCTCAAGCAAAAGTTAAGGTGCAACAAGCATAATCATCTTCTTCCATTCAACCTTTTATCTCTTGAGGGTGAGACACCAAAGAGGCTCACTCTTGGCGACTATGGCAAAGTTGAAGGACCTACTCGCTTTTTAGGAATGTTTCAAGCTAAATAAGGAACAGGTGCCTTCACAATTAAGCCAGATATGCTTTGTCTCATTCAAACTATCTAGTTCTCTAACTTAGACAGTCAAGATCCATATGCTTACATCCAATCCTTCTATGAGTTGTGTGGAACTATAAGATTTATAGCTTCTTAAGAGGAAGATGTCTATGTGAGGCTTTTCCCATATATTGACATTGAATAGGAAAGCTAAGGATTAGGTTATAACCTGTGCATTTGTAAGCATCGATACTTAGGATAAGGTGGTGGCAAAAAATTCTAGAAAGATTCTACTTTTTGAACAAGTATGATGGTTTAGAGTTAGACTTAGAAGGGGGTTGAATAAGTCTCGGACTCTTTTTACGAAACTTAAAACTTTATGAGCGTAAGCAATCATACTTTTGTACCAGACTATTAAGAGCAGAGAAAGAGAGAATGAACATAGAGAATTTATACTAGTTTACATCCAACTCAAGCTACATCCAGTCCTTTCAAACTTGAAGGATTTTCATTATTGTTAAAACACCTTTTACAACTTCAACACCAGACCATGCCACAAGTATTACTGACTCCAACCACTCCTGGATTAAACCCAAGTATTGTTTTAACATGCCACTCCTGGCTCAATCCCAAGTATTCTTTCAAAAGTCCCTTTAAGCCATAAACTATTTCTAATAGAAACTAAGAGCTGATAATACACCAGACTTTTACACAAATACAGGTTTGAATGATAGATTGTGTTTGGTGTTTCTGAGAACTTAGTGTATTGAAAAATACAATAATATAAATAGATACACTAAGTAAGAAAGACAAAGACCAAGGTCTGCTAGAGGCAGAACAACAAAGAAGGTCTTTGCTTTAGAGACAAAAACTAAGAATGAAGAAGTATGCTTCTTGAATTGATTGCCAAGATTTCTTCAAAGGTCTTCGAAGTTCTTCTTCAAATTTTTGAATCTCTTCATATTTATAGTTCACTTAAAAGAACCATTTGATAATCTGATGAAGACTTATAGTCGTTGTGAATCCGTTGAAGAAGTTTTAGCCGTTGAGAGCATCAGACCTTAAGGAGTGAAGAGAGAACAAAAGGTCTGGTGTGAAGGAACAAAAGTTTATAGGCTTTCTTCTTTCAACATAAAATGTTCAAAGTAACAAGGGTTGACCTTCTGAAAGCATTCTAACACGTATACTAAAATTCTAAAATGCGTAGAACAACTTCATTGGTTTCTTCCTATAAGAGCTTTGGCTTTTGCACTATTTTGTCTCCTTTCTTCTTTTGATGATAAGTGCAATTTTGCTCAATACGCAGATAGTTCAGAGCATCATCAAAATAAACTTTGATGTTTTGTTGTATGCTTTAGTTCTTGAACAAATACTTGTCTTCTTATCTCCTTTGGTGATACGAGTAATCTTCAGAGAAAAAGATCAGTTCTGAACCATCTTCAAGGAGGATTTTTTAAGCTTTGATATCAACACAAAAGTAACATCTTTATATATTTGGAAGTCTTGAGTCTGAAAACTTAGGAGAACAGAACATGTTCCATCTGAGACAAGACTTGGTAGATCAGACCCTGATGATGCAACTAGGTTCACACTTCTCTTGGAATTTTCTTTAGACCTATACAGACTTGAACACCAACATTAGGCTTTTTGTGATAAGCTTCCCTTTTCATTTATAGCTTATGCCTTACAGACTTTTGACCTGAAACACTTAATTAGATAGGTCAGATAACACACAGCCAGAATTTATTTAATCAAATGCCTTAATGTGTGTTATTAACAAATCTTGGTATAAGAACTATCAACATCAGGGTATTTATAAAATAAACTCGGTTCTAACAATCTCCCCTTATTTTTTGATAGTAAACATTAAGTCTTTTATTAAAAAGAGTCTATGATAAGCAGGATATGAAAAAGAGGAACCAAAAATCATTAGACTTTTTATGATATAGCAAAAAGCCATTTTTCAGAGCATGAGATCAAAGCAAACCATATAAACATACTTAAAAAGAATCAGAGTATCATTATATAGCTTTATGATATAGATATCAGAGCACAATAAATTTTTATTAATCAGATCATACCTTTTATATCAAGAATCAAAGCACAAGATGTTTGATAACTCATATTAAAGTAAATGGTAATTGTTAGCAAACAAAGCACATACTTGTATATTAGAGTGAAAGTTAATAATACTCAAAGCATATTATCTATACTTGTATGGATAAAACAGATATAAGAAACAAATTCTTTTCATTGATAACAGGTGAAAGTTCTTACAAAATTACTCAAAATAAAACAACTCAAAACAAATACTAATCACGTATCACAAACTTCAACCTAAAAGAACTTAGACTACTCTGCCCTTTTTGATATCAACAAGAGAAAAAGGAATCATAGAGAAATCTGGGTGATGAGGAAATAAGGGTGGAAGCATAAAATGAAATAACGATTAAACATCCAAGTTTTTCACACAAAACCTAGAACAGATACAATGATGATAGAGGGAAAACTGAGATGGTTGGGGATTAAAGAAAGATACTCTTCTTTAAAAACAACATTATCTCGGAAGACTCTGCCATGACGATCCCAGAAGCCATAAAGGAAGTAAAGACTTTCATCATAAGTGTTTGAAAACTACCCTTCAGAATTGATGATTCATAACAAGTTATTCCAAAAAGCAGTAACATAGTATTCTGTAAGTTCAAGGGTTGTGAAGATGCTTCTCAAAGTAGGTATGGAGAGCTTCTTGGTATAAGGCTCATACCAAGCAGGTTTGTAGTAATGAGTCTTAGGCCGTATTTCCTGCTTGTTCTTCTTTTTGTTAAGAATCCTTATAGAAGGGCAAAGACGATCTAATGCAATAAAGATTTTCTTGCCAGGATAATTGAGGCATGGATGACTAGAAAGCTTGAGGATAACTTTCTCTAAAACATTTAAAATCTTCTACCTTTCTTGCATTAGAGCATGTACCATGGCAAGGTCTGACTGGGAGGTGAGGGTGGTGTTTAGTAAAACATCTTCAATGGGCATAAGGGGTGGGAAACGAAGGGTGGAGAAGATTTTAACTTTGTTAGGGTCAAAGCCAGAGGAGTTGATGATAGCTTGGTTGGTGGGGTGATGGTAACCAGATTCATCTTTGTTATGGACGGGTCTAGTGATGATGAGGTTATCATAGATAGGATTAGTAAGGGTAAAAGGAAGGGTGCTATTTGTTTTATTGAAATTCTGGGGCTGGGTGTAAAGTGAGCAAGGAGTGAGAGAAAAGAAGAGTCAGATGGTTAGGATGGTTAATCATGAAATAAGAGGGAATGAGGTATGGACTTTAAGGAAGATTCAGACCTTGACTTCTTCTTCAACTCTTTCTATATTTTCTATTGAAGACTTTCCTTTTCCTTTTGAGCTTTTTCCTTTAGCTCGTTTTGGCACTTCCTTTCCTCTTCACAATGCTAAATGTGTAACTCCAAATCTCTAGAACCATATTCGATCAATTGATAGTATCCATATATGGATAGAGCTCTTTGTGGTTCTTCATGAACTGATGAATCTTGTCATAAGAAGGGGTCTGAGAAGACTTTTTCTTCTATTGCTAAGATAAGAGAGGAACATATGTTTGCTTCTTAGGTTAAGGAAGAAGAAGAGATGAAGCTTGTAATCTTTTAAGAGCCTTATTGGCTTCTGATCATCAGAATCATCTGGGACAAGAAAGTCTTCTTAGTAGCTTATACCTTGGGGTCTAAAGCTAACTTCTTGATGAAAGAGAGGGGAAGAGCAATATTCTGAGGCTGAGCTTTGATAGGTGAAACACACTTTCCACGTTCAGCGTGAGCAACCCTGGCAGTCCTACCCTTCTTGACTATAGGCACCTTAATCCTTGGTCTTTCACCAGACTTCTTTTTTGGCCTGAAAGCCATTTGAGGAGTAGATTGCCTCTTAGCAAGAGAAGCATTAAACCTTTCCATGGCCTGTTCCATCAGGGGTGAGAAGGTTAGAAGCTTACTTTCTGGAGGAGTGCTCTAAGTCATGTCTTTAAGAATCTTGATAGGAACATTTCTCAAGAGCAAAAATCTTGGTTAGTACAGCAGGATATGGTATCTTCTTTTATTTCTTTTCCACTGATGAAATCAGATAGGTCGGGATGATGTTGGCAAGTTTGACCTTCTCCTTCACAAGCATGTAACATCTTTATAGAAAAGGATCAGTTCTGAACCATCTTCAAGGAGGATTTTTTAAGCTTTGATATCAACACAAAAGTAACATCTTTATATATTTGGAAGTCTTGAGTCTGAAAACTTAGGAGAACAGAACGTGTTCCATCTGAGACAAGACTTGGAAGATCAGACCCTGATGATGCAACTAGGTTCACACTTTTCTTGGAATTTTCTTTAAACCCATACAGACTTGAACACAACCATTAGGCTTTTGTGATAAGCTTCCCCTTTCATTTATAGCTTATGCCTTACAGAATTTTGACCTAAAACACTTAATTAGATAGGTTAGATAACACATAGCCAGCTTTATTTAATCAAATACCTTAATGTGTGTTATTAACAAATCTTAGGATAGGAACCATCAACATCAAAGTCTTTATAAAATAGACTTTGTTCTAATAAAGTATTTGTCTATAAAATTTGTTATCAGTGTCTTCACTCAATATGATGGTGAATCTTTAGGTGAAGCTGAGGAGAGATAAAGTACAATAGAGCATTATTGGATACATCTATTGGTGGTTCTATTACGAGAAAAAACTTATTAGGAAGTGGTTGAAATCATTAAGGTTATAACTGTAAGTGATCTACACAACAGATGTGAGAGAGGTTTATCACAAAAAGAAGGGTATTTTATCCTTGAGTGTAAGTAATGCCATTTTAACCTAAAATAAATTGATAAGTTAGCAAGTGGAGAATTTGAATGAGAAAATATAGAAGTTGTAATTAGGAAAATTTCCATATCAACAAGTACTTTAGTGTAGCTTTTAATTGGGGGATCACTCAAATAAAAGTGTAATCTTGGAGAGATTGACCTCGAGCAAGTCGATTACATGGGAAATTTGCAAGGAAGACCTTGAGGTGGCTACCCCTCCAACAACTCTAACTTTCAACAAGGTTGAAGAGGTAACAACCAAAGTCAAGGGTGGAATTAAGGAACTGGCCCATCTAATAGACCAATACCTAAATACCAACCATAATAGCAACAACAAGATCCTGATAAAATCAATAGATTGGAGGACATGTTTGATAAATTCATGGGTTAATCTTTTAACTACCAAAAGAACATTGATGAATTCGTTAAGAATTAGGAGATTTAAGTTGGCCAACTGGACAAGCAACTGATAAGCTTCAAAATCTCTTGCTCAACTAAAGGTCAAACTTAGAGGGCATTATAATGCCATTGTCACTTAAAGCAGCAAGATTCTAAGAGTTGGTGCGAAAGGAAAGAAATGTGAGGATGAGACTAGGAAAAAGGAAGGAAATAAGGAGAAAAATGAAAGTGAAAAAAATTGAGGAAAAGAATAAAAATATGAGTGAGAGAAGAAAAACTGCAAAAGAAAAGAAAAAGAGGAGTTGGAAGAGAGGCTGCTAGGTTATAGGGTGGAATTGTTGAAAAACAAGTTACCGTACCCTTCTAGCCCTTCTAGAAAGGCTAAGGAAGAACAATTTTAAAAGATTTACAAAGTTTTTGAGAGGTTTAGAGATTCTAATTCCTTTCATGGAAGCTTTGGAGAACATCCCCAATTATAAAAGGTTTATGAATAAGTTCTAGAGCAAAAAGGAGTTTCAATGAAGTTTGGTTCTTTTGTATTTTTATCTCTTTTACTATTTTGATAGACTCTTTAATGTGTTTGGTACTCTTTATTGCTTTCAGTCTTTTGAACTGTCATTTAGTATTTAGTTACTTGAAATAATATATTTTGTGTTGATATCACATTTTGAGGTTAATGGGAACATTTTGCATCTTGTGAATAATTGGTAGCTATAGTTACTTTTGCATATTGTATTGATACTTAGAGTAGATTCAAGTGAGATTGTTTCAATGATCAAAGAAAAGTCATGAGGTTCTGATATCTGTGCATGATTTGAATAGGACCTAAGTATAATTAAAATTTCTTTGTCAATAGTCAAATTAGCTACTCTAAAACCAGGTGAGATATTTGATCTTAAACACTGTGAGAGTTAACAATGTTTTCATGTGGTTAGATTACTTAAACCTTAATTTTGTTGCTTTACACATGACACAAGGAAATAAATAAGGCATTTTGTTGAATTTGAAACTCAGAGCCAAATAACTTACCTTTATGCATATATCATTTGCTAGCCTATTTGAGCCATAAGAGAATAATCTCTTTCTTGATAAGTACCCCTTACCTATATGCATGTAGAAAAACCAATTCCCTTTTTTTTTTTATAAATGAAAAGGCATTCATTGTCAAATTCTTGGTTTTAAATGTTCATTTTTGGGAGAGTACAATGTTAAGTCATAGTTCTTCCCTCTATTGTCAAAGTGTGATATATATGTAAATTTAAAAGTAATTCAAAAAAAGGAAGAAATAATAGAATAGAGAGAAAAGAACTAAGTTAAGGGTTATTTGTCAAAAGGAAGTGAGCTTGGTGCAAGGAAAGGAAATGCCTAAAAGTGTAGATTTTGTGAGTTCATGGAACCAAGTTTTGAAAATGATCTTTCACTCTGTTAGGTAATTTGTTATCTAGAAAAACAATGATTTCTTGTTAATCAAGCCTCATTACAACCATTTGAAGACCATGTGATCCTTGTTGGCTATGTGGTAGTGATGAATGATAAGGTAAAAATCAAATGTGACTTGTCATAATGTATATCTTGAATTAAGTGAAATCTAACCCATGTAAAATGTAACATCCCTAATATTTTAGAAAAATTTTAATTGACGGAAAGTATTAATAATTGCCCAACTAGAATTATTGAGATTTTGGGTATTATTATTAAAATACAATTGTAAATAATTAAATGTTGTGGAAATAAATAAAATTATTTAGCGATTAATTACAAAAAGATTAAATGAAGGTAATTAGAAGAAGGTAAATTTAGAAGTTACCGATGGGGTGAAAGGTAAAGACTTAATTAAAATCTTAAAGAAATTATAAAAGAAATGAGAAAATGACCATTTTGCCCCTGAGTTTTAATTAATGAAAATTCACCTTCTTCTTCCTCACTTCACACCAGCGTCTTCTTCCTCTTCTTCTTCTCCCTCATTGCCGTATGTTGCATGCCTCAAAGGAAGGCTCGTTTCGCGTCGAAACTTCGAGGTAACTACGTTTTAGAGACCGTGGCTTCAAGGTGAGTTTAATGACCCCTTTAAATTAAGTTTTCGCATCTCTTTCATTTTCTCCGTTAAACCAAAGAGTCGTGCATGGAGGGGTAAGCTTTGGTTTCCTACTCCTCTAGTGTGTAGAAGCTTGAAAAATGGCTTTTAGAGTAATGAGAACGGTTTAACATTGATGGGTTTTGCGTTTCGACCTCCGTAGGTGACGAAACAGTCGTCGGAGGATCGAACGGTGAAGTGGGTGTTGATTTCGGACATAGAACGTTGGATATAGCGTCGAGGGAATGCCAATCGCATCAAGAATGATTCGTCGAAGCTCGGAATCGAGGTAAGGGGGTGCTCGGGTCGTAATTAATTAGAATAGGTAAATGTAATTAAATTGAGTAAGTGAATTAAATACGGAATTAATGAGAATATATAAATAATGATAAGTGTATGTGTATGAATGAAAGTTGTGTATGATTGTGATGATTATGAGTACAATGTAAATTGAATGTTGAAGAGTTGATGAGTATAGTGGCATTGTGATGACGGGCTTGACAAGTAGGTCGCCCAATTGATGAGTATGCGTTTTGTGATGGCCACTTACATTATGATATATAAGAAGTATGAATATATATGTGTGATTATGTGGTGTAGGACGGCCAACGGTATGTGCAGCCCCTCGTTTCTGGCTCCCGCGGTGTTTATGCCCAGTTGAGCTACCCAGTGGTCAAGTAGGACCCAGTGGTTGAGGTGGAGAGTCAAGTAGGACTCAGTGGACCAAGCAGGGTTCACGGGGTGTCAAGTAGGACCCCCCGCTGAAGGCCGATCCTTTTAGTATCCGGATACTAGGCGTCGATTTAATATGAGAGTCAGTTGTGTTATTTGATGCATTGTTAGCATTGTATGATGATATGAATGTGTTTCATGATAATTGTTGATTGTGATTGGCAGATTGAGGATAAAGGGATTGGAATCAAATTTTGATTGGTAAATGGAGATTTAGGACAAGAGGTAAGATAAATGGTACAAACTAAAATATAGTGAATATGTATTTTGTTATTGAATTGCCATTCTATATTAATTATGATACCAAACACTCACCCTTGCTGTTGTTTCTTTAATTTAGTAACCAGTGACAGGGAAGAGGTTGAAGCCCCAGAGATGCGTCAAGCGGAGAATTGATGCCAAGGAGCTAAGGGAATTTATGAAATAAACTATGTGTGTAATGTGTGTTGTGAATTATGTATGTTGTGCTTGGATGTTATGTATGCATGGTGAGTTAATTTGGATCGTATTGAGTCAATTTAGAATACTGTTATCGTAGTCATGAATGTGATGAATAGCAAATAGAAAACTGAATGTTGTTGATGTATATTGGCATGGAGCCAATGGTAGTGTATTTGATGCATGAATATAAACAGGTCTTGCTTATTTGGTGAAGAATAGATGTTGGGAGTTGTGAATTATAGCTCCTTAGGATGTGTGTTTTAAGATTTTGGATAGTTGTTTTATGCATGAACTAGGAACTAGCATAGTCAAATGATGATTTATGTGGTTTTGATGTAATGGAAGGAATGCAATAGCTTAAATATGTTAATTGTGGTTTGTGAAGAATGGAATGGATCCATTTTGCCAAAAATAGACTCATTGACCACCCTAAAATGCCTTAAAATGGGATAAATGCATTTAGGCGCATAACTCACTCATTCTTAGGAATTTTTTTGAGTGCGGTTAGATGTCACACGTCACAATTAATGTGTTTTGGCTTGTGTTAAAATTTGGTGGCATTCCGACATCGTTTACATGATCTTTGGTAGTCAAGAAGTTCATTTTTGGGTGCAAAATCTGCATAATTTCTGCATAATGACAGGGTGTAATCGATTAGCCTCTAAGGTGTAATCGATTACAAGGCCTCTGTCTGTAGTATAATCGATTAGACATCAGTGGGTAATCGATTACGGGTCACCCAGGATCCTTGTAATCGATTATGCCCTGAGGTGCAATCGATTAGAGGACGCACCTGATACATTATATGAGTTCCAGCAGCTTACTAATCGATTGTGGGTAGTATAGTAATCGATTACGTGTCCAACAGAAACCTTGTAATCGATTAGCCAAGGTTCTGTAATCGATTATGAACCCAACAGAATCATGGTAATCGATTAGGTCACTGATATAATCGATTAAGTACTGCCCCTGATCCAATGAACCATTCCAGGAAGCTGGTAATCGATTACTCTTTGCTTGGTAATCGATTAGGACATTGTAATTAACTATTTTCAGTCCTTTCAAGCCTTGATTAAGCAAAGGGATATCCGAATACGTTATTTGAGTAAAAGAGGTAATGTTCTTTGAACATGTTAGTGAAAAATAAATGATATTTTGATTTAGGACTTAATTAATTATTGTTAAATGTGAAAAATTTATTATGAATATTAAACTAAACAAATATAAATAAATGAAAAATGCCGAAGGACGTTACATAAAACACTTATTGAGAGAAACACTGGTGAATTTGGCCCTTAAAGCTCCTTTGAGTATATGACATTGGATTGTAATTGCCTCTGTTGCCTAGGCTTTTGATGAACTTATATCACTTTCCTAATAGCTTGACTTATGAATTGAAATTGTCCTCCTTTGAATATTCTGAATTTTCATGAAAAATCTTTACTTGAGTTTTGGATCCCATTTTTGATAACTAGAGTAGTGTAATTGTTTGGTCCTTTTTTATTAAAATAGTAAATGGTTGTTTGGGGACAACTAAGTCACTAAGTTAATGGTGTTTGTTAATTGAAATTTTAAACATATAAAATTTAACAATTTATAATTATAATTTAAATAAATAATAAATTAAAAAATTTTAAATTAGAGCTAAGAAAATAAAAAATTTAGAAATTTCTTATTAGATTTTAAGAAAATGATGAATTTAGAATTTTAAATTAGATTTAGAAAAATAAAAAGTTTGAAATTTTCAAATTAGAATATAGAAATTAAAAGTTTAAAAATATACAAATTAAATATTAACTCAAGCTTTTACATAATTAAATATAAGTGTTGTGACTTGGTGGAGTGCTATGTAGATTTTGTGATAGGTCGGCTGATTTTGGATATATCTCAGACTCTATCCCCATAAGAAAGGTTTACAATGTCAGTTTAAGTAAAAATGATCGTATAAGGTTTCCATGTGTATGATATAGATGTTGTAAGATTTTAAGTAAAAATAAGGTTGACGTCGTATAAGGTACCCTTGCGTATAACCTTATTACTTAAAATCTTATGACATCTGCATCTTACAAATGGGCACCTTATATCACCCTCTAAATAGTAATAAGCTTGCTCTATAGGCTTATTAATAAACTTTTTAACTCTTATAATAAATTCACTTTTTAAACTTCTCTTATGGGGACAAAGTTTGTCATACATCCATAAATGGTCTATTACAAGCATAACACACTACTAAGTTACAACACATGTATTTAACTATGTAAAAATTAAGTACATAATTAATTTGTATATTTTAAAATTTTTTAATTTCTAAATTCTAATTTGAAATTTGAATTTTTTATTTTTCTAAATATAATTTAAAATTTCTAAATTTATTATTTTCTGAAACTTTAATAAGAAATTTCTAATTTTTTTATTTTCTCAGTTCCAATTTGAAATTTCTCAATTTATTATTTTTTAAATTATAATTTTAAGATTTTAAATTTTTGATGTTCAAAATTCTAATTTAAAAGTTTTATTTTTAAATTTGTAAAGTTTTAAAATTTGAAAACTATAAAATTCTATCTTAGTGATTCTAGGTGTGAAATATACTCTAATAAACAAATTTTACAATCAACCACCTATTCTAAAGTTTAAATGTCAAATTCTTTTAGGGTTTTGCTTGGATACCCTCTCTAAATTGAGGGTTTCACTAGCCATGTGTCATGCCACTGTCAAAATTATGTGTAATTTAAATAACTTGAATTGATGCCCTTAGCCCATGACAAAATCATGTGTGATTTAAGCAACTAGAATGGATGGAGATGATCGTGTCTAACAATCGGTCACTCGTAAATAGTCAACGCATTGAAACATTTTATATGTCAAAATTTAAATGTCACAAGACTTGATCCCGTAACACATTAGAGAGAAAAGAAGTTTCACCACTAAACTACTTGACACATTTAAAAAATATGACGCAACTATATATAATTATATTATATCTATAGAATGTATATCCGTTAATAAAATCTATTTACGAAATAAATATTTTTGTCTTTTTTCATTTGGTATAAAAATTAAAATTAATGAATGAAAAATGGCGATAATATTTATTTTGCAAATAAATTATATTAATGGATATACATTCTACGAATATAATATAATAATATATAATTATATTACATCTCTTAAATATAACCTAGTGGTGAGGCTCTCTTTCCATCTCCTGCTTAAATCGAACGCCTCTGATGCTATCTTAGAATCTAAACAAAAATGATGACTTGGAAAAATATGTGCATAAATTGTGTTGACATGTGTCTAGAGACTAATAAATGTTGGTATAAATTCAGTTGACACATGGCTAGGGCATCCATTCCAGTTGTTTAAATCACACACATGGCTGGGGGCATCCATTCCTAGAAAAACTCATGATATATGCCATCAATTTGCTGAGGCTTCTCTTTCATCTCCTATACGTTAGGGGATCAAACCTTGTACACTTAAAATTTTGACATATAAATATTTTAACATGTTGACTATTTACGAGTGACTGATTTGACCGGTTGCTAAGCGCTGGCCTCCTGCCACGTGTCAACTGAATTTATGCCACATGTATTAGTAACCACGTGTCAACTCAATCTATGCCACATATTTTTCCAAGTCATCATTTTTGTTTGGATTATAAGATAGCATTTGAAGAATTCAATTTGAGTAGCCCTTTTTCGTTCATTAATTTTAATTTTAATTTTTATACTAAATAAAAAAGATAAAAAATTTTATTTTGTATATAAATTTCATTAACAGATATACATTCTACATATATAATATAATTATATATAGTTGCATTATATTTTTTAAATGTGTCAAGTAGTTTATTGGTGAGGGTTTTTTTTCTCTGCAATGGGTTGTGGGATCAAGCCTTGTCACATTCAAATTTTGACATATAAAATGTTTTAATACAATTTTAACATGTGGCATGACACATGGCTAGGGGTATTGAAACCCTCAATTTAGAGAAGGTACCCAAGAAAAACTCATTCTTTTAAAACATGATAATGTATATCATTTATCCTAGACCTTTTACAACCATCCTAAAGAATCTCAAAGCGTAAAACTAAAGGAACAAAATCATCTATTGTTTTTACGTCACAAACTAAATGACACAAACAATTATGAGAGACTCAGAGAAGTTAGGAAAAGACTTTGAAATGGGTGATGAGAAATGAGGAGATGTGGGGTGTGCTCGCATACTTTGTTTTTACATAGGACATGTCGCACACATTGTCCTACGCAAAAAAATTTGAAATCTCGGTCATCTATTTGTCAAAAACGTGTGTAATCTACGATGTCCAAATTTTTGTTAGAGACGTCTCTCCCACGCAACAATTAAACCCAACACACCTTTTCATATTTGTAAATGTGTCCCACACAACACCCGCTTACTGCCACACAAAAATTAGAAGTTTAAAGTTTAGCATTTTAAAATTTAAAATTTAGCATTTAAAAATTATAAGTTGAAAGTTGAAACATTAAATATTTAGAAATTAAAAATGAGAAATTAAAATTTTAGTAATTTATAATTTAGAAATTTAAAATTTAGTACTTTAAAATTAGTATTTTAAATTTAGTAATAAAAAATCTAGAAACTATAAAAATTAAATTTTAAATTTTTAAATATTTTAATAGTAAAAATAAAAATTTAATATAGTTTAAAAATTACTTGGATATGTTTGCTATGCAAGTGTGACTAATACTACATGTGTTGTAACTTTGGTAATGTAATCTTATAATGGACCATTTTTGGATG
Organism: Clitoria ternatea; assembly: GCA_037962975.1. Lineage (NCBI taxonomy): Eukaryota > Viridiplantae > Streptophyta > Magnoliopsida > Fabales > Fabaceae > Clitoria > Clitoria ternatea. The sequence continues at coordinate 49,613,987 of CM075669.1, forward strand.
TATGATAGAGCTTGTCCCCTTAAGAGAAGTTTAGAATATGAGTTTGCTAGAGGGGGTTAGAAACTTTACTAATAAGGCTATGGAACAACCCTATTATTTTTAATAGGTCACTAAAAGAATGCTCCAATTTAGCATAAGACATAATATCAAGCAAAAACTAATATTTCACCCACGAATTGGCTATTGCATGGGGCATAGGCTCCTACGAATAAAATGTGATGCAAATGTTACACAGGAGCCCGACTCCTATGTAAAAGCCATGTCCCACATTAAAACTTGCCACCATTATTATTATTATTATTATTATTATTATTATTATTATTATTATTATTATTATTATTAACACGTGAGAATTAAGAAAACATACTAAATATATAAAAGTACATATATCCAAAAAACTAAAATGTTAAATAAAAAAGAAGTAAAACTAAAAATAAAGACAAAAATAAGTCAACATCCATAGTGAGAATGATGACAAAGGTATTATTGGTTAAGTAGTTGCTACTAAGCTTAGGGTCAAGGACAAGGGTGATGATGACAATGTGGGCACTACTCCTTCTACGCCTCCTTAAAGATAGACTAATCATTCAGTCTAGCATTATATTGAGGTTGAAGGCTAGCCTTGAAAGACCTTCCCTATTGAGCTTGTTATAGCTTGGTCATTTGAGCTTGCATCTAATTGAACTACGACCTATCTAGTTGTAATCTACCCTCGGACCTCGCACGTCCTCCAATTGAACCCGAATATGCCACCTCTTGATTTGTATATGATAATGAAAGGTTAGTGGCAAAGGAAGGATGCATCATCGACGTAGACCTTAGATAGACGTTACAGGCTAAAGAAACGGTGTCATAGAGATGAGTGTAGTGCCTTCCACCAAAAACATCCATCCAAAGGTCCATCCCTATAGCCAAGTCAAGTGATCGACTTCCATCCTCAAGCTCATCCAGACGTCATTGGTACTCATCCTGCTCATTAAAACATTAAAAAAACATTATGAATGCATATAGTTAGAAGATTTAATTAAATTTGAAGTGATATTTATGTTGTTACTTACACATTAGTCTCATAGGATCATCGATAGATCCAATGACCACTTCCTATCTTCCATCGATAAGCCACAAAAAATAACTCAGTAGGATTGATGGGGCGCATATATAACTCATCCAACAAAAAACAAATAAAAAACTTTTAATTGTTAAACTCATACTATAAAATAAACTATATCTACATGTGCCTAACTATTGGTGTTGTGTTGGACTCCACCTTGGGCATTACTCCAATTACGTCTGTTGTGCTCTTGGATCACCTTATACTTAAGTTTAGCCCACTCAGCCAGTAGGCTAGCCTATGTCACTTCCTTGATCTATTTGGGCCGTATAGGGGTTCAACGATCCTATCCCCCTTATGAGACTTCTTGAGGATGTTTCCTAGGTCTAATGCAAAGGTGACAGACTCCTACAATTGACAAAAAATATTTAAAACATTATAAAAATATAAATATTATTAACATTAACAAATGGTAATTACAAGTAACTTAATTACCAGTACTTGTCCCACCATAACTTTAGCTTTGTGTCTAGAATGACTGCCTATTCCTTACATGGTCCATGAAAATGGGTTTGAGTCACCTTTGTAATCATAACAATGTTTCATTCTTTAGTTTGAAAGTCCTAATCCAAAATGTATATTTTCAATCTTAAAAATGAAAAAAATAAAAACTAATAAATTTAAAAAACACTAATTTAAATAAAAAAGTACTTACCTATTAGCAAGGGTTAGAATGACCTTCCAGAAGCACCCCTCTGTGTTGGAGGCCTATCATGAGCATGAACATTGAAAGCCTATAGAGGGATGAAAGGAGCAGTATCTGAGTCGTATGATGCTCCCTCCTCTACAACATCTAAAATCCGGCATCCCAAATATAACCCTCTAATAAATCATTATATGAGCTCAAGCTGAAGTTGAAGGTTGAGTCATAATCAGCATCTTCAAGCGGGCTCAATCTAGGTGTATGCACCATCTGGATCACTGCTTAGACGCGTCTATCTCTAATGGTGACAAATGGGTTTAAGCGCATGCACCAATCATCTAGTTGGATCACCTTTTTCTTCCCACAGTTATTCAGCAGGTTCTAACCTCGCATAAAGAACTATCTTCTCCATTGACCATCTAAAAATATGTTAAAAATAAAATTAAAAAATATTATAAATAAATTTTGAGACTACCTCTATCTCATTTTTCCTGTGATGTGGTTCCATAATATTAACAAATTATTGCCCAATATTGGCCTTAAAAAGGTTTAAATTATCCATGACTAGGGATATGACAGTTCTCCTAAATTTCACCTTGTCATGCTTGGTCCAAACCTAGTTGTTGGGTTTGAAACAAAACTTTTACAAGTGAAATGTAACCTTATTTTCACTCAAAATCTTAGAACATCTACATCTCACATAAGAGCACCTTATACCACCATCTGAAAAGTAGTAGAGTTATTTTGTAGCCTTATTAATAAACTCCCTAATCTCTCTAATAAACTCACTTTTCTAAACCTCTCTTATAGGAATAAACTCTATTATACATCCACAAATAGTCCATCATAAAATCTGCATTATCACACACAACCAAGTTATAACACATGCATTATTTAAAATTACGCACCAAATCTAAATTAATTATTTTAAAATTTTATGCATATTTAATTTACATATTTCTAAATTATTTTATTCTCTAAATACTACTTTGATATTTTAAAATTTGTTTATTCTCTAAATTCTAATTTGAAATTTCTAATTTTTTTTATTTTCCTAAACTCTAATTAGAACTTTCTAATTTATTTATTGGTCGGATCGGTGTACGGGGTACAAAGTTACCCTTTACGAATTGGTGTCAAACATCTTACTTTCTCTCTTTTACACTGTCTCAGTGAGAGTACGTTATTATACACATACAGGTCCAGTGGGGATTTTATGCTCTTCACACTAAGGTACTGACCTTGTTTGATTCCAGTCGTAGTTTGATGGGACACACCAGGAGTGTACCTGCAAAAGAGGCTCCAATGCTTAAGTCAGTATAGTTATAATGGAAAAGGAAAGAGATTATAGGAGTATTATGCTTGTAAAATGTTGTTCTGTGATGACTTCATGAATGAGTTATATTTATAGTTCCTTCCTAAATGCAAGTGATGATTTAACCTCTCCTTACAGTGTTCAGGGGCTATAGCTTTGGCAGATGCAAGTTTCCCACTTGCATCTGACTTTGACTACAACAACTTTACTGATCAGGGTGATTATCACCTATTCCGTACTGTATTCTATCATCAGCGTTGACTTTGGTTCACTTTGTTTTTTTGTGATTTGGTTATTGTGCACCTCGTCCAATGTTTAATTTTAATTTTAATTTTGCTCGCCATGCACCTTCGTGTTAGAACGATCATGTCGTTAGGAGTTGAAATGCCGCTAGTTCAGTGCACCGCGGCATTTCAACTTTGGCCCATTGCTACTTTACTGTCTATAAAAGCAAGTGAAGCTTTAGGTGTTTCCTTACTTTACTATCTCGGTGCCAAACCTCTGTCTCTTTACCATTCAAGATAATGTACACTCTGTCCTAGTCCGAACTCAAAGAACAACCAGAATTTACCACACAGGTAGCCATTTTTCTTCACTCCGACATCTTCTCTACTTTAAGATGTCTGATTTTTCTTCTAACAATGGTTAGGAGAGAGACAGTTTAGTAGAAATTATTTCTAACCCTTCAGTCTTTTGGCCAATTAGAGTTCCTCGGCACGAACTGTAGTTCACTCAAATAGATATTCGTAGATAGATGAGGATAAGTCATTAGGGCGGTCGGGTTGGGGATTTAGATAACTCGACAGTTTTGCTCCCTGATCCAGAGTCCTCTTCTTTTGAGTTTCCCACACCCCAGTCACCATTGTCACTTTTGTTTATGGACCGAGATACAGATTTTATCATAGTCCATTACTACGCTGATGATATTGACTTTTACCTGACTGTTCTTTTTCTAGAACATGTCATAGCAATGGATGCCTCTAGATCTCCCATGGTACGAAACGATCCTGATGACACTTATATGATAGCGGATCGGGTGGACTAGCTAGCCTGTAAGGAAAGCGATCCTTACTTCTGGGTAGCAAGAGATGTTTTGGCTACCCGGAGTCGACGTGCTTATGGAAACGACGACGATGAGCTTGAGGCTGACTTTTTTTGGCGCTCAAGGAAATATGAGAACTCTTTCTTTATTTTATGCCCTAAAGTTTGGGGAATGGGTCTGCCATATTCCTTGGCACAAATTTTTATTTTTCATGAATATACATTGACGAAGGTTGGAGTTTGGTTCCCCTTCACTAAGTTTTAAATGAGGGGTGTTGAGGTTTTTGGACAGTGTCCCCAACCAACTACATCTAAATGGTTGGGCTCTGATTCTTGCCCTTGAAGTCCTGGGTAAACATCTAGGCTTCACTCCGACCATCGCCCTTCTCTTCCACTATGCTCGAGTTTTGCGTCGCGGTGGCATTGAAATGGGCTTTATCCATTGACGGTGTTAAAGGAACATCGTCAACTTTGAGGCCTTCACGGATTCTTGCAAGATCGCAGGAGCCTCCTTTAAAAATTCCTTTTTTAAAATCCACGTAAAATAGTCGGAATCCCTTTTTTGGAAAGACAAGGAAGGCTGGTTCTTATTGCATATCGGTTGGACTCACCAACCCTTCCTTCTTGAGAGCTCTGTGTACACGGTAGAAGAAAGTCACCTTTTTGAATGCTCGAGGGCCATTGTCGATGCCCTTCATGACATCTCCCTGGGTGCACCCTTGAAATGCCACTCCTTCCTTGGCTGTATGGAAGCCAGAAATGAGTAACTTGCTCATTTGGGTACTCCCTCCTTTCATTTTCTCTTTTACTTGCTTTTTGCCACATCGATTTTTAACTTATAAATTTTTTGATTATTTCAGGAAACATGAGTGCTGACGCCTTGAAGGCCCTCCACAAGCTTCTGGCTGGTACTAAGGCCAATGTCTTCGAGGAGAATAGGGCCACCCCTCAACAGAAGAAGACCCCTTCCCTCCAGATTTTAGGCAGCTCCATCCCGCTATAAACTGATCCCGCCTCAAAATAGAAAGGGAAAAGCAAACAGGGTGAGGGTCCTAGCAAAAAACCAAAGGGCATCACGGCTCAAGGCGACTCTAGAAAGGGTAAAGCTTTGGTTGATGAGGAAGAGCTTGACAAAGAAATGACCAGAGGAGACACTGACATGGAAGTCCTAGAGGAAATGATTAAGAGAAATACCTCTCCTACTGCTAAATTTGTCCTCCCCTATAGCCTCAAAGAGGGGTTGAACATCTGTGACCTCGACTTCACCCTTGAGACGGCGATGTGGGGTCACTTGAAGACCCTCTCCATCATTTATTCTGCCACCTCTGATGGTCCCAAGAGAGAGATAGTGCGATTAAAGGAGAAGAATACCCATCTCTTAGAAGACCAATCCCGGGTTCACCAAAGGGTGAAAAGTCTGAATGAAAGTAACCAGGCTCTTTAGAAATCGAAGGGTGATTTGGAGAAGGACAACGACAGGCTCCGCCATGAGATGGATGACTTGAAGAAATAGGTAGCCAAACTTAAGAGCAAAAATGAAAGCCTTTCCATGACAGTTAAAGATGGGTAAGCAAAATATAGTGAAGTCATGACGATGTTTGCCTGGGACGCCATCGATGATTTTAGCCATGCTGTCTGTCAAGTTATTTTCCACAACCAAGGCACTGAGCTTAATCTGAACAGAATTAGATTTTTCAATAGATTCCGTGATGGGGAGCTAGTGATCGAGGTCAATGGTCTGGCTTTCATTTCTTTAGATGAGCCCTTCAAATTCATTCCTTTAGCGGCGGGTGAAGATGACACACCCCGCTACCTGCTGCATGGAGATTCTCAAAGAAATAGGGATAGAAAGGAGAACGTCGATGGAGAAGAAAACAACGGCGAGGAGGAGGACGATGACGGCAGTCCTGTGGACGCTTGATCTCGTTTTGACTTGCTCTATAGGCGGGATAAGCTCTGCTCATTTTGATAACAATCTTTGATCTGGCTTAAGTGTCGTTGTTTTTTGTTCAGGGTGCGACCACCCAATATTTAACTGCAATTTTTTAATGTTTTACGTTTTGCATATTCCAGTTTAGATCTTGCTATTCCACCCTTATTGTTTGCTTGTTACGACCTTGACTTTGTAATTTAGGTTTATAACTTAAAATTTACGCTCTTCATTCTTTGTGATGTTATCTGAACTTTATTTCTCCGCGTAATATTTGTAAAGTGGTCTTGCATAACCGTACTAGGTGCTCAAAAGGTATGCTCTTTGGTAGGTTTTGAATAAACATTTAGAAATTTTAAAGAAATCATACTTAGGTGAAAGGGCTTTCAACCATTCCAAATTCTAAGATAAATAATTGCTCCAGGTTTATCAACCTCTCTGAGGTTTTCAAATTAAATAACCACTCTGGGATTTTACAACATCTTCGGGGTCTTAAGATTAATAACCACTCTAGGGTTTTACAACCATTTCGAGGTTTTAAGATTAATAACCGCTTTGGGGTTTTACAACCACTCCGGGTTTTAAAATTAATAAAAGAACAAATTCTTTTTCTTTTAAGGACGGAGTGCAGTGGAAATCATATTTCGTCAATTGATTTTATTTTTGATGATGCTTCCCGGTTATATGCCTCATTAAAAACCTCCTAGGTAAAACTCTGTAGGAAAAAACCTAGGTGGAGAAAAAGAGTGCATGGTTTATAATGTTAGTTAGCTAAAATACATACACAAATTCTTTACATTCCATTTATTCTTAGACACTTCACCTTGTAAAGTTTCTAAAAGATAAGCACCTCTCGAGGTGACATTATTGACCCGGTATGGACCTTCCCATGTCGGTGCAAGCTTTCCTTGGTGCACGAAACGGTTTCCAATTAGGGCTTTCCTTAAAACTAGATCACTGATGTTGAACCTTCGTTTCTGAACCTTGTTATATCATAGTGCGGCTTTAGCCTTGATGGCTTAATTCTGGATGAAGGCTGCTTCCGTGACTTCATAAAGGAAGTCTAGTTCATTCCTTAACCACGAGTTGTTTTCTTTATTAAATTATTGAATTCTGGGGAAATATGATTGATTTCAACTGGTATAACTACATTGACCCCATATACCAACCGAAATAAGGATTCCCCATTAGATGAATGAGCCACGGTGCGGTATGCTCAAAGGACGTGGCATAGCTGATTATCCCACTCTCCTTTCATATCTCCAAGCTGTTTCTTCAAACCTTTCAAGATTTCTATATTTGCCACCTCGACCTGCCCATTTGTCTGTGGATGTTTAACTGGCGAAAATACTTGTTGAATTTGGAGCCCCTTCAAGAGGCTTATAAACTTAGCATCTGTGAATTACGTTCAATTGTCAGTAACAACCCTTCTTGGGATGCCAGACCTGACAATTATATTTTCATATAGGAATCTCTGAGTTCATGCCGAAGTGATATGTACTATTGCCTCCGTCTCAATCCATTTGGTAAAATAATTAACACCTACTATCAGATATTTGACCCCGCTCGGGGCCTTTGGAAATGGACCTAAGATGTCCATACCCCATTGATGGAAGGGACAAGAACCAGCCGACGTGAAAAGTTCTTCTATAGGGATGTGATGCTTGTTGTTGTACTTTTGGTAGGTGTCACACTTTCTGACATACTCGATAGTATCTTTAGTCATTGTGGGTCACCAGTAACCTGCTTGCAATATCTTCTTGGCTAAATTTTTTCCACCGCAATAGTGTCTATATGATCCTTCATGTACTTCGGCCATGACTTCTTCCACCTCCGCTTTGTTTAAACATTTTAGGTAAGGGGCCAATATTCCCATTTGAAACAAACTTCCATCTATCAGAATAAAGTTTGGTAACTTTTTCTTGAGCTTCTTCTTTTTAAGTGAATTTGTTGGGAGTTGTCTGCTTACCAAATACCAGATGATTGGAATGACCTAGGAATTTTCCAGGTGAGTCTTTGACTGGATGTACAGATTCTTACTGGAGCCGATAGACTGGGCTCTGCCAACGTGCTTTGAATTACTATAGTCATAGATCCTGTCTTTTTGGTGCTTACCAAGAGAGACAGGACGTCGACTCTAACATTGTCTTCCCTTGGGATATGCTTGTACTTGATCCTGTTGAATTTCTCTTCTAACTCCTTTACCTTGGCGAGATACTGCTGTAATAATGGCTCTTAGCCTGATAGCTTCCATTAACTTGAGAAATCACCTACTGTGAATCACTGTAAAGGATAACAGTTTTTACGCCTACATCCAGGGCAGCTCTTAACCCTGCCAGACAGGCCTCGTACTCTGCCTGATTATTAGAAGTCTTAAAGTCAAATCTAAGGGAGACCTTTATACTGACTCCATCTTCACTTTCAATGACTACTCTGGCTCCACACCTTTTCGAATTTGAAGATCCATCCACATAAATGGTCCAGTGCTCTCTTAATGGTATGGGTGCTTCTCTGGTCAATTCTATCATAAAATCGATTAAGACTTGAGTCTTTATAGCCGTCCTTGGTTCATAAGAGATGTCAAACTCTGAGAGTTCAATGGCCCACTTCGTCATTCTTCCTACTAGATCTGGCTTATGAAGAACTGGCCGTAATGAGAGGTCAGTCTGGGCTACAATTGAATGAGCATGAAAGTATTGCCTCAAACGTCGGGACATCTATACCAAGGCCAAGGTGGCCTTTTTAAGCTTTTGATATTATCCTTTTGACCCTTGTCGGTCGTTATCCTTCGATAGTCTCTTTTACCAAGACTGCTCCTAAAGCTTCATCAGATACTGATAAATAGACAAACAACTACTCTCCCAGATCTAGTTTTGTTAACACCGACGGGTTTACCAGTACTTCCTTCAGGCTCCTGAAGGCACTCTCCTGCTCCCCTTCCCATTCAAACTTCTTATTTTTCTTCAAGATTTTATACAATGGGAGTAACCGATATGCCATTTTGGGCATGAAACATTATAATGCTAATACTTTTCCATTTAACGATTAGACCTCTCTAACACTGGTTGGACTCCGTAACTCCTGAATCACCTTACACTTGTCCGAGTTAGCCTCGATTCCTCTTTGGGTTAACATGAACCCTAGGAACCGCCCTGCGTGAACCATGAAAATGTATTTCAGCAAATTTAGCTGCACGTTGTACATTTGGACCCTATGATAAATCTTTCTTAGTCTTCGACATGATTACCTCTAACCGGAGTCTTTGCTATTATATCGTCCATGTAAACCTTAACTATTTTAAACCTCATCCTTTCAAAGACCTTATTCATCATTCTTTGGTAAGTAGCTCCAGCGTTCTTAAGTCCGAACGGCGTGATGGTGTAGCAGAAGACTCCTCTATCGTTGATGAAAGCGGTTTTCTCCTCCTCATTTTTCCATTTTGGGATCTGATTGTAACTGGAGCATGCATCCATGAACGATAGGAATTGATACCCAGAGGAGTTATTTACTATCTGGTCAATGTTAGGGAAAGGGTACAGGTCTTTTGGGCAACATTTATTCAAATTGTGAAGTTTGTACACATCCGCCATTTTCCATTAGCTTTCTTCACCATTACAATGTTGGAGACCCAAGATGAATGTTGGACCCCTCTAATGAAACCGACTTTTAATAGCTCCTCTGTTAGCTCACACGCTGCCTGGTAGGCTCATTGGTGTACCTACGCTGGGTATAGGCATGGGTACACTGGTGGATCTATGTTGGCACACTGTGGAAGCGTTGGTACGCGTGGTTCTTGTTTGGTATCTGTACATTGGGCATGCTTACGCTGGCCTCTAGTGTGGGCACGTTGGGTGGCTCAATGACAGCACCTGAAATCTTACATTTTTCTTTTAATATCTTAATTTAATAAATAATTACTAATTCACTTAAAAATAATGAAATATTTTATTATTTAACTAAATAACTAAAATTTCTAATTAATTACTAAATGAATAAAATAATAATTAATTTGACACTTAAATTATTAAAATACAATTAGAAATAATACTAATAAATAAGTCTTTTCAAGACTTATCACTACCTGCTACTTTTCAGGCCCCAATCTTCTCTTCTTTTGGGCAATTACCCTTGACTCTGGATATACTGCCAACTTATAGCAGCAAAAATTTGGATGAATATCGGGCATATCCGTTGTGGTCCAGGCAAACAATGCTTAAACTCTTTCAGGAGTTTCACCAATCGTTCCTTCATACTTTCTCCAAATAGTCATTTATTTTGGTCGTTCTGGCGGGATCATTATTCGATGGGATTGTTTTAACACCCTCCCTCCGGTGTAGGCCTTTAAGGGTTCACCAGGTCTGCTATTAACTCTTTTCTAGGATCTAGGTTAATCAAATTCACTGACCCCTACACTAATCGTCCGTCGTTCAAATGTTTCCTTTTGATGGATTCTTCTGTCTTTATCATCTGGACACTGAGGTTGTAATAGTACCTCACCATTTATTGGTCTCCTATGTTGGAAGATACCTGGTTATTTGTCAATAAACTTTATCAACAAATGTGGTGTTGAAACCACAACCTCTAGTGCGTTCAAAGATGGCCTTCCCAGGATCCCATTGAAAAGGGATTTACATCTATTACCAAGACTCGAGTTCGTAGGTCCTAGATGTCGGTTCTCCTTCGAATGTTAGCCTTGTATCCAAGTAACCCTTTGTAGGTTGCTTTGCTTCATTGAATACTTCCGAGTCCTGTATGTAAGGCTGTAGGTCTACATTTGACAAACCCATCTTCTTAAAGCATTCATAAAAAATCACATAGTGGAAACTCCCTTGGTCAACTAACATTCTCCGAATTGTCTTATTTGTAACCACAGCCTCTATAACTACTGCATTATCCCTTCCTGGAATGGTTAGTCTGTAATCATCATCTCAAAAAAACAATAGGTAGAGTTTGAATCCCCCATTGGTACGGTCTATTATCCATTTTAGTTTGTATGGACATTATTATTTTCAGGTGATTCTTTTGGGCCGTGTTAGATACTCTACCCCCTAGGAAACCTCCTGCGATCATATTAATCACTTTTTTTCTTCCTGAGCCTTAGGGTCTCATCCACAAATCATTATCTTCTTTTATATGTTATCCACAACCGCCTTGTCTTTGTCCAGGGCTTGCTTTTTTAAGCTTCTTGCTTCTTCTTCTTCCACCAGACCGGTATCCCTTCTTCGGGGTGCTTTCTTTTCTTGCTCTCTATACCCTCGCTGCCTGAACTAATACTGTTTTAACTTTCCTTCCTTGATTAAAGTCTCGATTGCCTCCTTCAACTACCTGCACTCATTGGTACTATGACGGGTTTGCTCATGAAATTCATAATACTTACTGGTGTTGCTTAGTCTTTTCATCGGCATAGGCTTCTTTACTCCGTACACCATTAAGCCTCATAAGCAAACCTCTCTTAGGATCTGTCCTAGCCGAACTATTAGGGAAGTATACTGGGTAAAGTTGACACTTCGGTGCTCTTTTATTTTGAATGCACATCTCGGTCTAGATTTATATGCTCGAACTTCGGTCCTCTCCTTTCATGAATTGGGGTCCTTTCTTCAGAAACTGGGGTTTTCTCTTTGGCTGCGGCTAGGTGTATCTCTCTTCCTATATACTTAGCTGCTTTTAACCTGAATTCTTCAAAAGTTTGAGGGCGCCCTTTGCTAAAGATAAAGCAAAAGAGGACTGCGGCTGGAGAGCTTTGACCGTTATGTGCAGCTGAATTTGTTTTGTCAATCCTGGTATGAGCACTGCTTCTTTGTAGAATCTTTTCAATAAATCTCTAAGGTTTTCCTCTGGCCCCTATTTTATTTTTTCCAAAGTGTGGAATGTTCTTGGGACATCTCTTGAAACCACAAAATGCTATAGAAAAGCATGTGTCATATCATCCCAGCAATTGATGGACCCTAATGGTAGGGTTTTAAACCACCCGAAGGCTTCAGCGGACAATTTCTTGGGGAACATTCTACACATTACGTCCTCCTCAACACCCAGGAATAGTGACTCATTTGCATAGGCATCCAGATGATGCCCTGGGTTAGACTTTCTAGTATATTTTCTTATTGACAGTGGTTGAGGGGTCTGCAAGTGCCTCAGAATGGGCATGTTCATCAATCTTCTTGTAAAGGGCACATTAAATCGATACTCTTCACTCCTGCCTAGCTGTTGATGCCTTTTTTGGTTATTTAGGTCCGTAGTCTGATAGATGGACTCTTGCTCATTATACATCTGGGCTTGAGAGTGCTTCTGCATGTGGAAAGATTCACGCTACCTCTGCTCTTCAGTTGCATTCTCTCCCACCTCCTTACCTCTTTTGAACTCTCGAATCTCCAACTAAAGTTGTCTGATGATCTCGTCTCGAGGATCAGGATGCACTACGGTATACATTCTTTATTGATTCTACTACGTGCCCTGTGTCTCTACAATCCCGATACCATACTCCAAAGTTTGGGGCTCTACCCTTTGAGCAAGGTTTTGAACATGGACCTACGAAGTTCTATTTCTCCTACTACCTTCCATGACTTGTTTATTTTTGTTGCGATATGGGACTTAAATTTATTTGGTCTCACCCGGCGTGTCAATGGTTGGACCGTTCGTACCCTTTACGAACCAGTGTCAAACATCTTACTTTCTCTCTTTTACACCGTCTCAATGGGAGTATGGTATTATACACACAGGTCCATTGGGGATTCTATGTTCTTCACTCTAAGGTACTGACTTTGTTTGATTCCAGTTGTAGTCTGATGGGACACACCGAAGGTGTACCTGTAAAAGAGACTCTGATGCTTAAGTCGGTACAGTTATAACAAAAAAGGAAAGAGATTACAGGAGTATTAATCTTGTAAAATGTTGTTCTGTTATGACTTAATGAATGAGTTATATTTATAGATCCTCCCTAAATGCAAATGGTGATTAAACCTCTCCTGACAGTGCTTAGGGGCTGCAGCTTTGGCAGATGCAAGTTGTCCACTTTCATCTAACTCTGACTACAACAGCTTTACTGATCGGGGTCACTATCACCTATTTCATACTATATTTTTTCATGAGCATTGACTTTGGTTCACTTCGTTTTGTGTGATTCGGTTATTGTGCACCTTGTCCAATGTTTAATTTTGATTTTACTTGGTGTTTATTTGTTTGCTATAACTGGTGTCACTTACCTATGGGGCCGGTATTCACACCAGATCATTTATTTTCTAAATTATAAATTGAAATTTGAAATTTATGATTGCTCTAAATGAAGAGTTTTGTTCGTATTTCAAGTTGGTTGTTACATAGGACATGTAAACCAGGATTTTAAAATTTAAAATTTTATGATTGTTCTAAATTATAATATGAAATATATAATTTTAATTTCAAAGTTTAATTTTAAAATGTCAAAGTCCAAAATTTTTAAAACTCTAAGACTCTATCCTAACGTACTAGTGTAAAAGATACTTTAATAAACAAACTTTGCGATAAATCATCTATGTTAAGGCTCCAATGTTGATATTTCCTAAAACATGATAATCTAAGTCATTTATCACACATTTTTTATAACTTTCCTAAAGAACCCTAAAGCATAAAACTAAAGGAACTACATATGTTAGTAATCTTTAACTTCTTTGAAATTAATTGGCTCAAAAGGCTTCTTTTTCCGTCACGAACACAATGACACCAACGGAGAACAGAAAGGTTTCCATTACGCTTCAAAACACATATAAGAAGTTTTGTTAGATTAAGAAAATTTGACAAAGATTTGGAATTGGGAAGAAATGAAACATAAATGGGTTGGGCTTGTATTTGACGTTGGTTTTGGCATGACACTTGTCCAACGCCACAACATATGCTAGGATTTTAAAAGTCGAACCCTTAATTTATCACAAAACCGACGAACCAGATTCTTTGTCCATTGGTGTTGGGAGCCATGTCCCACACAACATCTAAGCATTACACGCCTTTCTAGTTTTTAAAGTGCTACACAACAACCATAAAGTCCCTTGCAATGACAAGCGTGGGTACTGTCCCATGCAATGACCTTAAGCTAAATCAAAGTATTCTAGTAGTGGGTGGTGTTAATGTGGGAGATGTAAATGATTGAAGTTGTTGATTAAAAGTGAGGTTAAATTTTACTTGCACAAGTTTAGCTTTCAAAGCCAATTACTAACACTATGGTAACAACCATAGTTGATAACTTTGACTCGTATTAATAATGTGAAACATCACAAGTAAAATGAAGCAGAAGTAGCTTTCAACATTGAAATTGAATAGTTTTTATTCTTTTTATTTTTTTATGCATTACCATACGGTTCATCGAGATGGTGATGCTTAGGATCATAAGCAAAATTAGTCCTTAACTAATTTTTATTAATTTTAAAAACTTTTCTACCTTTTTTTCTTATTATTCTTCTCCTCCACCCCCTCTTCCTATCACCGACGCTAGAAAAACAAGTTTTTCAAGGCCTACTCTATCTTTTAAAAAGTGAATCCGAAAGTAGAGTCGGTTATAATCTACGCAAAACATGACGCAATTTCAATTTGATTTATGTTTTGTATGCTTTATCGAACATTACATAGCATCAGTATCAAAGCAGACGTAACTTTTAGACGTTAAATACATAAATTCTAGTTATGTCAGCTTTTGTAAGACACATTTCATCTGCCCACTCAAATAAGTTGCATCTGCATGGGCTAGCTCTACAAATTAAGCAACAAGCAAAAAACCCCATAAGGTGAGAAAAGAACATAAACTACATAAAAAACACGACAACAGGAATTAATATCATCCTATTTTTGGAAATGCAATGGAAAATAAATATAAGGACTATAAATTGAAAGTTAGGGAACTAATAAATATTTAAATCTTTTCTTTTATTACAATGTTTTACACTTTTTTTCATTGGTACTTATATCTTATACATATTTTTTTCATTCATCTTTTTTCTTCTATCTCTCTCCTCAACCCCAAATGAAATTATCAATATAAATAGTGTCTATTTAGCAATTTTCTTTTAATTAACAAACATGCTGAAAATAATAAAAAAAAAACAAATTGTTAGGAGGAATTTTATCTCATTTTACAATTTTCTTATTGTTATATGGTTTCCCATCATTTGGTCTGAATTGAGCAATGACGTGGTGTTCGATCAGAGAGGAAATATTTTGCTTGAACATAGCAATATATTTTATTAAATATACAAGAGTTTAGAGTTAAAATGAAGGGATTTACATGATCTTTTCTAGTGTGGTACACAGCCACTTATTAATTTTAAGGTATGTAATTTAGCTTTAGATATAGGTTCAGTTATCCGTTTACCCAGCTTAATTTACTTTTTGTTTGATGATAAAAAAAATCCCATCAAACAATTAGTTTCCTATCATTTTCACACCTTTGATTGGGTGTTATATGCAGTACAAAAATTGTATCAAGAGTGTCACATTAATGCCTTTAAAATAATTGCACTCATTTAATTGACTTATGCCCCGTGCTTTCAGGCTGGTTGCAGAAACACATGGGTGTCCAATAGTCAAGTTCAATATGTTTTTGTTTGTGGTGCTGAAGCTTTATGCTCTTTTTATATAGTATAAAAGTTTATATGGTTTTGGGTTCTTATCATTTAATAAGTATTTACACATCATTCATTTTCAATTACAGGTTAAAACTTGTTCTGTATTTATAATATATATATATATATATATATATATATATATATTCTATTTATATTGATGAAAAGAAAAAAGAATATTAGAGGAAAGATGATATATATAGTATGTATCATATGAGAAATGCTCTTTTATGTGAGAGTGAGAGAAACGAATCTAGGCCGTACAATCATATAATGGATGATTGAGATTAATTACGTAAATTTTTAAAGAAGTCATGTAACCTTTTAAGTGATCATTTAACTTTAAAAAACTTTTAATCTCAATCATCCATTGTATCACTTTCACATAAGAGTATTTTTTTTCATAAGATACATCATATATATATATATATATATATATATATATATATATATATATATATATATCACATAAATTTTGCTAACCACATTAATGCTGTAATGGATCGCCACCTGACATTTTTTAAAATAAAAAAAATTATAATTCAACATCATCACCTTCCTTCTTTTATTATTTGCGATTTACAATACTAATTAACCGTTGAGAATATTGGGATAGTATTGTTTACAGTCTAAAATCTACCCATTAACAACAATCTTTTAGCCATAAGACTATAGTCATTGGTGAAGATTGTAAACCGTAAACAATGATATGAAAAAGATTTTTCAACTTTATGTGAAGAAAAATGATGATGTGGAATTATATATATATTTTAAAATATACCATATGCAACACGTGATAGTACTGAGATGGTAAAACATTTGTCACTTCTACCACTAACATATCTTATGAGATAGCGCTAATCCTAAAAGTTTATGATGGCTAAACGTCTTTTTAAGCCAAGTATTAAATACTTTTGATTCAGTTCCTGTAACAATGTTGTGGCCTTCAAAATTCTTTTCACTATTTGCTCGGTCGGCTTTAGCAAAAGAAAATAATCTCAACTAAATTAAGTAAGTTGTGATAATGTCAACTCTTGTGACTAATTTTGAGCTTGTAATTAAGATATTTTTCTAAAATATTTTTTTAACAGGCTAGCAATTAATTTCATAACAAGAAATAACATATTTAGTGAGACCAAAAAATCTCACACTAAAGTCCCACTAGCGCAAAAAGATTCTACGAACACAGAATATGAACTCGGTTGTGTGGGAAACGAGTTTAAATTAGACACGATGACATTTTTGAAATTATCAAACTAGATCTAAGAAAAAAGTTCCATGGAAACCGAGATCTTAGGCTGTACTTTTTTTTATGTTTTTTTAAAACCTATGAACAGGGTTATGGAGGAATTGTGTTCGTAGGTTTTGTCATACTTTTTAATTTTTTTTAAAATAAACCTATGAACACAGTTCTAGGGGGAACCGAGTTCTTTGGGCGTATTTTTTTTTATTTTTTTAAATAAACAAACCTATGAACACGGTTTTGTGAGAAACCGTGTTCGTAGGTTTGGCGTTTTTTTATTTTCTAAATAAATCTATTAACATGGTTTTGGGGCAACCATGTTTGTAGGTTTGACTGTATTTTTTCAAAGAAGATGTTGGAGCTTTGGAATCAAGTCAAAAATAGGCAGTTAAATAAGTGTGGGAGTGTGCTAAAAGGAGTCGCAACTCTTAGTTTAAGTATTATGCAATTGCATAAGAAAAAATATTAAAAAAAATGAGATGATGATATTGATGATTGCGACCAAATGTGATTAAAACAAATGTTTTACCTCATTATTTGCCTGTTAAATTAATTGCTCCATCATTTTTTATGGCATATGAAACTAATTCAAAATCTTTACCTTGGCCACATTACAACCCTGATAAGCCCTGTCGATCTATACATGCATTTGTGTTGATTGTGGAATTGAAAAATTTGCCAAATTTATGGGACTATCTATTTTTAGGAAATATTTTGAGTGTATACACAAACCCAAAACACTTGAGAGTTGAGAGTATGTCTTGTGAGGTTCTGTTATGATCTTCTTTTCAGTTTAATTTAGTTCTCACATGCCTAAGTGTTTGGATGATTTTCATATATATCTTGATGCTCTGTATCTTGCATGTTGAATAACGCTTGTTTCTCTGTATATTCCTAAGATTTCATGACAAGCATGCCAATTCTATGTGTTATTGTTTTCAACTTAATGTTTTCAATAAATTGTGATACTTGTTTTTATTCTGATTTTGCCCGGGAGTGCAAAAGAATAAGTGTGGGAGTATTTGATGATGCATGATTGAGCTTGTAATCAGAAAAGATTGACCAAGAATCAAGAGGGAGAAGACACAAGTGATTACATGTTTAAAAAGGGTCAATAAAGAAGAAAATAAGAGAAGAACAGGGTCAGGAATCAATTCCCAGCATCCATGAATCCATTCCTACATAAAACAAAGCCCAGGAAGTGAAAATGAAGGCTGAGAATCGATTCCCCACAGATATGAATCGATTCCCCACAGATATGAATCGATTCATGCATTAAAAATGGCTTGAGAATCGATTCATAGCTCCTAGGAATTGATTCACACACCTAGGAATCGATTCCCAGCCCCTAGGAATCGATTCATATGTCATTTTGCCCCTGGGAATCAATTCCCAACCTCTAGGAATCGATTCATTTGCTTGGGAATGGATTCCCCACCTTCAGGAATCGATTCATACCCCCAAGAATCAATTCCTCACTTCACGAATCGATTCATGTGATGTTTTTGACGTAATTTTCAACTGAATGAATCGACTCCTGCATGAAATCACAGATGGAATCACGGAGGAAAATCAGGAATGTTTTTTGGCATTACGAAAAACAGGAAAACATCACTACGCAATTTACGGAAGCACTACACGGAATGAAATATTTTATTGTAACAGAAGCCTTCCTTGAACGCTATAAATAGAGGAGAACGAGAGGCTTCAAAACACGCCTTCACTTTATACTTCTCTCTTAGTTCCTTCTCCGTTCTTTCTTTCTTTTAAGCATCAAAGGAAGGCTTCTGGAGGAGTTCTTCCATTCTGGGTTCGGTCTTTCTTATTTTTTAGTTTATTTTAATTATGAAGGGCTAAAACCCCTAGATTGATTTTCTTGGAAAATATTGTAATATAATTTTGAGGTTCTTGTTTTTAATATAGTATGCTTTTATTATTGTTAATTTCTTCATAATCTTACTCTGCTTATTTAATTCCATTTTGTTTAATTAAATTTGTATGCTTAATCGGTTTAATTATATAAATGGAATAAAATAAGATTTAAATTAAAATGGATTAAGGAAATATGCATGCTTAATGAATATTTTCATAATCACTTTTAATAATTATGGTTTGCTTAATTCCATAATTTGAAAATAGATTATGTATGCAGGCGATGTTCTTACATATGGTCAATAATTCCTAGATTTTACGATCTTGACTTCTTTTGCTTAATTAGGATGCTT
This sequence comes from Clitoria ternatea, assembly GCA_037962975.1. Taxonomy (NCBI): domain Eukaryota; kingdom Viridiplantae; phylum Streptophyta; class Magnoliopsida; order Fabales; family Fabaceae; genus Clitoria; species Clitoria ternatea. The sequence goes on from CM075669.1 coordinate 49,633,079, forward strand.
GATTAAAATATTTATTTTTAAATAAAAGTAAAGGAATTGTGAATTGAAAAAGATGCTTAGTTGATTAATTCAAATTGAGCTAAGAAAACAACATTAATGAAAGTGTACAAATTATTTTTAGTGAACCAAGGATAAATTTAATTACAATACTCCAAGAAAATCAATCACTTGTTATTTATTGTTCTAAGTTTTATATTTACTCTGTTTTAATTTTAATTGTAACAATCAATCCAAACCCCCCCAAAATATTTTTTGTATGTTTGTTAAATTTTTGTTTGTTAAAAAATTAATTTTAAACTTGATTTTCCTAAATTTTTGTGTTGATCTTCAAGAGAACAACCTAGGTTGACACCCTAACACTACATTAATTAATTTTAATGTACTAATTTGACTGTACCACGACAGAAACACGTCAGGTATGATTGTGAAAGATTATGGTTTGAATTGCTTAGTTATTCCTGGTAGAGGGATACCTCACCTCCTGCCAGATCAACTCTTACGAGTATGGAGGGCAAGGATTATTTTATTTTTACAGGTGATAATGTAGAGGAAAAGGAAGAAATGCTTCTAAACCAAGAAATGCCACAATAGCCAGGACCACAACCTTACAACCCGCCACCTCAGGAATGATTCTATATATGATTGACACATCCTACAAGGCCACTTCCCTCTACCACCTTATAATTGAGACATCTCTCAGGTAAGTTGTCTATCCTTATTTCTCCTTGTTTGAACATTGAGGACAATGTCCACATTAGTTTGGGGTGATAGGATATACAAACTTACCCATTTATATGTTTTCACTTTTATCTGTCTTTATTTTCTTAGGATAATGTTTATTTTTTCTTTAACATGTTTTTTTATTTATTTTTGGTGCATGTTAGGATCAGACTTTGTTTGTTTTCCTGTGATTGTTATATAAGCCAGGTTGTTGATTGTGGGTATTGGATCAAGAAACATCTCTTGAACCCCATTAAAAATTTTCAAATAATCTTTACATGTTTATAGGATGATTGCATGCATGCTACACTTATGATGAGATTTTGTGCCATTGCTTCATTTGATTTGATATAACTTAGTGAGCTTTTGAGCCTTTTAAGGGTATCTTAATCACAAATTCTTAAACCCTTATTTCTTCTTGATTGAGTGATGTCATTTCTTTCTAAGTGTTCTAGAACTTGGCTTGTGACCTAGCCAAAATAATGTTTGATTTTGTATCTTAGGATGATTAAGGAAAATTAGGCATTCTTGAAGCCCTTCTTTTTGAATATATTATTATCCATTAGTTTCCTTCCTTGAGCCTAAAATTTTTTTAATACTTTCTTTGGAACCTTTTTCTTTAAAAAGTTTTGAGGTTAAATACATTAATAAGGAATAGGAGAGTAACAATCAATAAACTCAAAAATAGGAGACCTCATAGAAGAAAGAAAATTATAGGATTGAGAAAAATGAGAAAAAGAAAAGAAAAGAAAGAAAAAGAAAAAGAAAATAAATAAAAGGGTTGAGAAAAAGAAGAATAAAAGATCCTTAAAAATTGTTAGAGCTTGGAATTTTATTTTCCCTAGTTTCTATAAATTTTATAGTAACCTCTTATGATTACATTTTGAGCCCTTTGTGTTTTCGTTTTCTTGGCTTCACACCTGAAGTTTGATCCTTTAGTCTTATCATAACCTTGAAAAGACCTTTTGACTTTGGTGTATTTTCTTCGTACTGTGGAGCTAGAGTCAAATGCCAAGCCTATGGTAACGCTTTGATTGATTTGACTTGGGTGAAATTAATTGATTGATTCCTTGAAACACTTGAGAGGCTTAGTGAGAGAGTGATCCTGTTGATTCATTTGAAGCATGGTGTAAATGAAAACATGGATTGTTTATGCATTCACATTTCATCCTCCCTATCCAAATTTATGAGATCAAAATTCTGTTTGGGTTCCCTTACATGTTAGGTCCTTGCTTATTTTTTTTAACTTGATGAGTATGATAATTGCTTCAGGACAAACAATGTTTTATTTTGGGGTATTTTGATATGTCTCTAAAACACATCATTTTAGGATGCATTTATTAGGCATAATTAGGTTAATTTGAATAAATTTCCCTTAAATCCTTTGTGTATTTCACTCTTTTGTTTGCTAGTTTTGTAGGAAATTTTAAGTTTAAAGACCTTTTTTGTAGTAAATATTGAAAGTAATTCATAGCAAACCAATCGCATGCCAAAAGCGATGAAAAACAAAGAAAATTGGTGGCCCAAATAGTGGGATCCATGACCAGGCCCTGGTTCTGGCCATGGTCACAGAGTTCACTACTTAAAATTGAAGCTGGGGGAGATAAAACGACCCACAGCCAGGCCGTGGAACTCGCCACGGTCATGGTTCGTGTCTGGCAGCCCCTGTTTCATGAATTCTTTTGTATAAAAGGCACAAGATAGGTCAATTTTGAGGGTTCTGCACTCTAGAGGCTAGAGGCACATTGGATGGGCAAAGGAGGTGATATGGAAGGTTCGCTGAAGGTTTTTCAAGGAGGAAAACAAAAGGAAAACAAAAGAACTTGAAGAATTCTATACTTCATAGTGCTTTGTTTTGGGATTCTTTTGATTTTTCTGAGTTTGAATTCTTGTAATTCTTGTTTTGAGTACCGATGATTTTAATTGAATGTTTTAATCTCTTTTCTACCATGTATGGCTAGATTTCTTTCTTAGGATTTAGGCGGTGAATTGTAATGTGATTGAATGTAATTTTTACTTTGAGTTATCAATGAATCATGATTACCTTCAATTCTTGATGTCTTTACTTCCTCAACGATCTAGATATAGGCTTTGGGTAATCTTTAATGAAAGTTAGGAGGGACTGGAAAGTGAATTTCTTTAATCAATTTGAGAATTGAACCTAAGATTAAATCTAGGAGAGACTGAAAAGTTAGCGGTTTTTGATCTTTTGTGGACCTAAGTCTTTCATAAGAATTAAATTTGGGAGGGATTGAAAAGTGAACATTTTTAGAAAATAATAACTCTGTTTTCAAATTAAATCAATGTTTCATTGAATTTTGAGAATCCTAGCGGAGCTCTGGGAAGGGAAAGCTAGAACCTTAGGAAAATTGTCTTGGTTAACATGAATGTAAAAGATAATACAAAATCCTTAAACATCAATACAAAGAAATTCACTACCTTATGATCTTAAGATGCATTTTAATTGATGTCTTTTCTAAAGAACTTTCTATTATGATTCTTGTTTGTGTTTTTTAATTTCTTTGAGCAAAATTTCTGTTAATCGCCAATTTGCATAAGTAAGATTGAGATTCTGAGTACTTGAGAACACAGTCCCTATGGAGACGATATTTTTTATATTACGCGACAAACTCACGCACTTGCGAGCGCTGTTAGTATCCATGCAAGGATATCTTAACACAATCAAACATACAATATAATTAATAAACACATATTACAATATAACAACATAAGGAAGTTCATCTTGGGGTTACAACTATCCACATAGTATGTTAGCTAGTTAATATGTTATGCGTGAATTATAAGTTTTTTGTCTTATCTTTAATTAATATCTCATGATGCAAATGGGCCCATAAAACATTTTTCTCATCACAGTCACCCTGCCATAGTACGTCTACTAGGTGGCATAATTCTACACTAAAGTGATCACAGTAAAACAAGTTCCCACCATATACCTATAGGTAAAGGACACACAGTCCAATAATCATTACATGGATCAATAACCATCACACATTTCATGGTCACATTCAAAACATAGAACTGGCTCTCTATGGTCTTAGAAACACTTGTTTAGGTCGACGTACAATAGGCTTGCCACGATACTCAGCCTCAGGCATGACTTTGGACCATTAGGGGCCCGGCCCATTTGTACTACCGAGGTCCCAACTTATAGATCAAACACTATTGCTTCTCCAACATACCCATCATTGTAGCTCTAGCTTCAACCCACAAACCGATGCATATGATGCGATGTAGATGCAACGTTTGATTCTTCTCTTTTAACACCATGTTGAGTGGGGTTCTTAGGCTTGGTGTCCTTTGTCCTTAACACGTCTGGTAAAAATATACTATATGTATGTGTATATATATATATATATATATATATATTAAATTTCCAGTTCATAGATGTTTCCCAAAGAATTCTCATAATCAAAAATTGTAATCCTTTACGTTATTAGTCAAAATATCATGACTTAGGTCTAGGGTCTAATACTTAATAATCAATAAAATAGGATATAAGTGTATAAATATATATATATATATATATATATATATATTATGGATATACATATAGTAGAAAGACATTATTTATCCAAAACATAGTTTTTATTGCTTCGAAAAGTAATTTTTGAGAAAATAGTAGTTACCGACCTGACTTATACTGGGGTTTGTTAAAAACACTTTCCTTATTCCTAATTTCACTAAAACCTTTATTTAACCATGATGGAGCTTATTGGATATAATTAAAATCATAAAACTCTTAATAATCTAGTGCTTTTACCGATTGTCGGAAACATCACTTTGTCGTATTTTTCAACCAGAGTTCTATTTCCTTCGGTGTCGAAACTAAGATTTCTTTTAAAAATTACCTTTAAACTTTAATAAGTTAGTCAACTAATTAGCAATATATGCCTTCAAAAATTTTTCAAAGCCTAAAGCTTATTTTCTTGCCAATTTTGTCAAAAACTTGTTTTAAGTCGTATTTTCATCTAAAAACTCCAAATGACTTAATTCAAAAGCCTAAAATAAATAAATTTTAAAATACTATATTTTAAACACTAAAGAAATTTCAAATTATACCCTATATATTTGAATTTTTCTTTGTACCCCTTATTTGTTTCCAAAAATTATGTTTTTGCTGCTAAAATATGTTGATCGCATTTAAAGACATAGTCACAATTTTCACACATTTTTTACTCCATTTTCTCAAACTGGGTAATAGCCCTTCTCCCCTTATTATCACACATTTTATATGACAAAAAAAATCTAATGGCCATGAGGCCATCCACCATTGTATCTCCCTAAAAATACGTTTCTCTAACGTTTTTGACTAAGAACCCGCACCCATACTTAGAATTTCCCTTATTCAACCATTCAACCATAAATTTAAGGGGCTGAATAATACTCATAGCCATGTGGTGTCTATCCAAAGAAAATGTCCCTTGGTCATGAGTAATTTGCTAAAGGCGTTCAAGTTTGTACATAAAATTTCAAGGTTATCGAGCAAAGAATAGTTAAGAATTTCTAATCGATTTTTTGATGAATTTTTTTGTTTAGTAAGCTCAAGGTATTTTTAACTTGTTAGGTACAACCCTTCATCATTTTCCAATCTTGCCAAAGGTATCGAAAATTTTTAGTCATCTCAAAGTTCAAGAAATAAGGAATGACACTTTGCGCGATCGGGTAAACGATTCACCGAAAAATTTCATACTAATATTTTCTACCTTTGTAATTACTATCATAAAAATCATATTGGGAGTTAATATCCCCGTCAGAGATATTAATCCTTCCCAATCACTAAGGGTGAGCTTACAAAATATAACACATATGTTGGCCGAAGCTTGAATTTCATTTATAATGTCAAGCAAGAGTAATAGTGTTTCTTAGGTCATAGACTATCACATGAAAAATGAGGCATGTTACACTCTTCCCCCCTTTTAAAAATTTCGTCTCGAAATTTTGCTTCTAAAGTCAAACAATTAAGGGTAAAATTATCGCATCTTTTTTTTGAGTTCCTAGGTGGCATTTCCATCATCTATCACACTCCAGATTACTTTCACTATGGGTATTTCCCTTCCCTTAAAATGTTCCAATCGTCTATTTGTAATTTTTACCAGTGTCGCTTCATAGGTGAGGCTTTCCTCTAGAACATGATCATAATTTGACAAACAGTTACGAAGTTATGAAACATGAAAAACATTGTGGAGGTTTTACAATTTAGGAGGTATGACAATGCAATAAGCACTAGGTCCAACTCTCGTGAGGATCTAATAAGGTCCTATATACTTAGGGCTAAGCTTCTTAGTTTTCAAGGTCCTTTTAATTCTGGTTATTGGAGAAACCTTCAGGAAAACATGGTCTCCCTCGTCAAATTCAAGCGACTTCCTACGCTTGTCATAATAGCTCTTTTGAAGATCCTGAGATGCCTTCATAGTTTCTTGGATTTTTTGCACCTGTTTGGTGGTCTATTTAATGATTTCTAGTCCAATCATAACCTTCTCACCTATTTTGTACCAACATAAAGGTGCATGACACTTCTTCCCATGTAAAGCCTTGAATTGTGCCATTCTGATGCTAGCGTGATAGCTATTATTATATGTAAACTCGATGAGTGGTAGATACATGTGCCAACTTCAACCATGCTCTAATATACAAATACATAAAAGATCTTCCAAGGTATGAATCGTTCGCTCGGATTGGCCATCAGTTTGGGGTAACTTGTGGAGCTTAACCGTAGTTACATCACCAATGCTTGTTGTAGACTCTACCAGAAATATGATGTCAAATGAGGGTCATGGTCCAATACAATCTTGGATTGCACTCCGTGTAATCTCACCACTTCTCAAATGTAAATCCGGTAAGCTTATCTAGGGAATACTTTATATTAACCAGAATGAAGTATATGGTTTTCAAGAGTCTATCTACTACTACCCATATTGCATTGAAGCTTGTAGTCATCCTTGGAAAGTCATTCACGAAATCCATGGAGATCTCATCCTATTTCCACTCAGGAATCTCTATTGGTTGAAGGATTCCATGTGGTCGTTGGTGGTCTATCATCACCTTTTGACAAATCAAGCACATTGTCACATATTTGACTACATTCTTCTTTATCTCTAGCCACTAAAGTATCTTTTGATCTTGGTACATCTTTGTCGAGCCTGGGTGTATTTTGTACTTGCTTTTGTGGGCTTCCTCAAGAATAGACTTTCTTAACTCAGCATCCTCAAGTACGCATACTCTCTCTTGATATTTAATGATTCCTTATTCATCCTTGACAAACTCCTTGGTTGGACTTTCCTTCTTCTTTTATAATTGCTTTTGAAGAAACTCATTCGCCTCTTAAGCCTTCTTAACGTGGTCTATGAATTCATTGGTAACTTTTAATTTTACAACCATTAGACTCCCAGTCTTCAGGGTTACTGCTAAATTTAGGTCAAAAAATTGTTCCACCAACTTTAATTTCTTCACCATCATGTATGATAGGTGTCAGGATTTCTTGCAGAGAGCATCAGCCATAACGTTCGCTTCTCTAGGATGATAACAAAACTCAAAATCAAAATCCTTAAAGAATTCCATCTACCTTTGTTGCCCTATATTGAGTTCCTTTTGATCAAAAAGATACTTCAGGCTCTTGTGGTCATTAAAGACTTCAAACATAGTTCTGTACAAGTGATGCCTCCAAGTATTTAAAGCAAAGACAACTGCGGCCAAGTCCAAGTAATGAGATCGGTGGTTTACTTCACGGGTCCTTAATTGACAGGATGCATAAGCCACAACTCTCCATTCTTGCATTAGAACACACCCTAATCCTTGCCTAAACGTGTCACAATATACCTTGTCAGATTTAGTAGGGTCTAGTAAAATCAACACTAGCACACTCATCAACTTCTTTTTAAGCTCTAAAAAGCTATTCTCATACTTCTCCATCTATACAAAAGGTTGATTCTTACGGGTTAGTTGGGTTAACGATATGTTAATCCTAGAAAAATTCTTGATAAATCTCTTGTAATACCCAGGTAGTCCCAAAAGGTTGTAAATTTTGGTTACATTCTTCGGTCTTTCCCATTTTAGTATCGTCTTAACCTTCAAAGGGTCCACAACGATGCCTTCTTTTGATATGATGCACCCTAAAAATTATACTTTTGATAGCCAGAATTCATATTTGGATAGTTTAGCATACAATTTCCTTGGTTGTAGCATGTCCTAAACTATCCTAAGATGTTCTTCGTGTTCCTCTCAGTTTTTGGAATTTGTAACACCCTCGGTTCACTTGGACAAACCTCTCTGTTGGGTTATCCTACTTAACTAAGAGGTCATAAGTCTTTAGAAAAAGTAAGGAAATTTTTTTTACAAGTAAAATAATGGCGGATCAGTGGAAGCAAGTATTAAATAATTTACATAGTCATTCATAAACTGTAAGTAATTGTACTCTCAAAAGAATAGGGAACGTAGGCACCATTAAATATATACAGCCATCCTTGGTCTTGTTACTTAATTAAGTATATATATATATATATATATATATAACTCTATACATCCTACTTTTGTTGAGCGCTCCCAACTGGTCTGACATACAACTACTCCTTGTATTCTAGTTCCTTGTTTCCCAGCTTTTCTATTATTATTAAACAAAAATGGGTGAGTATATAATCCAGACCCTGAGGGTTCCCAGTGTGGGCATACCCATTCAGCAGATATCATTATATGAATAATCCAAACAACACATTTATAACCTATAGCAATCAATAATACTGTCATGGAATGCATGAGTTAGGTTTATTATGAATTATCAGGAGTTTAAGTTTCATGATGCATGTGGGCCCAATAAAACCAATCCATCATCATCATCATTATCATCGTTGTCATCATCATCATCATCATCATTATCATCTCATTCACTAAAAGTTGTTCTGCTCAGGCTGTCCTTGGGCATAACATTTCCTTACTAGAGCGATCGGAGCCCACCAAGCCACTTAACCATCACTTCATCATCATAGGGTACAAATGGACTTACAAGTCCTAATTAATATAGATCCATCTTATTTCGTCATTCATATCACATAATAATGAGACTTGGCTTTACACGATCATAGTTACACTTTGTCTTTAGTTGAAATATATTGGGCTTGCCATGAACCGTCTAGCATTGGGCGTGAATCCAAGCCATTAGATGCCCAACCCAATTGTACTCCAAAGATCCTACTTAGGGATCGAACATGAATATCCTCCAGGCTACCCCAGTGTATGCTCTAACTTTCACAAGAATCCTTTTCATGATGCAATATGTATGTTTTAGTTCTCTTTATTACTTTTGACCCCTGGGTATTTATGTGTTTCCTGCCTTGTAATATTTTCCCCAAGTTGTTAGGTCCCACCTGTTTTTCAGACATTGTATATTATTTTTATTTTTATTTTGAAAATATATCAGCTATATCTTAGCTAATATAATGTTTATATTGAAGAGTAAATAATGTGCCTCTTATTTTATCAGTAATAATTGAAACAACAGTAATTTGAAAAGGTATTTAATTTGAGAAGTAAAAGGGTACTTGATCGTCACTTATAATAATAATAATAATAATAATAACAACAACAACAACAACAACGAGAATAATAATAATAGTAATAACAATAACAATAAGGCAGCACAACCGACCATAAAGATAAACAGAAATGAAATAAAAGGAAAATTAATACGAAGAATATGATCGTAAAGCCGACCATTACATTTAGTAATATAAATAACAGAAAATAAATAAAGAAAAATTACTGAGAATAAGACGGCAGAGCCGACCATTATGCTCAATAAAATAAATGATAGAAATCGAATAAAAGAAAAGTGTTAAGAGCGGCGGCGGAGCCGACCATTAGGCTTGGTAGTAAATAATAATAATAATAATAATAATAATAATAATAATAATAATAATAGTAATAATAATAATAATAACAACAGTGATATAAATTGTGGTAATAATAATTTCTTGATTTTATTTTCTTAGGTATCGGGGTTAACGTGTTGAGGAAAAATATGACAATACGAATGATAGTCCACACTTCAAAATAACTATTACAAATGTTTAAGCATAACATGAATTTACATAATAAATTCCACGTGCTCGTCCATCCTTATATCCTCATTTATCACGTCTGTCGAAACTTATTCACTGGAATCTACATAGACACCCATGGTTCTTAATATTTTCATAGTTCAATACCTAACACGTCCGCTTAATCATCATGGTTAGTAATAGCCAATTAATCACATACATGATAATAAAATATTAATGAAAATTAAAGTATCTTAATTTTAACAATAGTTCCCGAACCTGTCCTCAGAAAGTTAAGGACCAAAAGTACCTTAGCCTTTTTGCACACTCGGTCCACCCTAGGATACCCTAGAATATACCCCCTTACCTGAGGTGTCGTATTTTCCTTATACTAGACGAAAGGGCGAAAACTCATCTTTCAATTCGTAGCTCTGATTGACGATCAATCTTCACCATTGGACTCTACGCGATGATCAGAGCCCGAATCCAATGACATGCAAATGATCAAATGAGGGGAGAGGGTGGTGGCATGGTGGCTGCCCACGGTGGTGGAGGATGGCTAGAGGCGACTACAATTGAAATTGATCAGTACAAATCAAAGGAAATGATGATCGGAGGTCGCCAGGATGAAGAACACTAGATTTCAGAAGCCGTAGAGGTTGTGGGTGGCTATAGAGACTGTTGTTTAGGGGGTTGTTTAGGTGGTGGAGATGGTGTTTTGTGGTGGTTTTGAGTGGTGGAAATGGTGGAGGAAGAAAAGTGGTGAAGAACAGAGGTGGTTCGTAGTGTTTTTAGTGAAAAACGAAGGAGAAAAGGGGAAGGTGGTTGGCGATTCTAGAGAGAGAAAGTGACACTTATAGAGAGAGAAAGAAGGGGTCTAATGGAGAAGATGATGAAATGGGGAGGGGGCATGCTTATTTATAGAGAAATTGACTCATCAGGTTGAATTTTAATCGGTACCAAGTGAAACCCTAGTTACAGTTTTTAATACTTAACTTTGAGAAAAAAAATATGAATTATAGCTATGGTTAGAATCTGAAAAAGTGTCCAACATGAAAGTTGTATATCTCATTTTTCTCTTTGAAACGATACATAGTATGTGAAAATCGGACACCCGGACCAAAAGTTATGCCCAAAACAAGACAAAGTGCTTGTCGGGGCTCTGAAATTATTTTAACTTGGAAAGACAGGTTCATCGTAAAAAATCCTTTGAGAATCAACTCTTGGGCTCTTCATAAAAGTTGTAGGTTTTTTATACAAAGCCATAAAAAAGAATGAAGTAATTTCAACATCGTATGATGGAGATATTTGTGTTTTACCACGGATGGGCTACTAAGTTACGAAAATCATTTTTCCCTTAAAAACTTGGCATTTCGGGGATGATTGGGCAGGAACTAGCTTTTGAGTTCTTCACGAGAGTTGTAGAGGCTTTGATATGAAAATAATGAAATTGCAATGATCTGATTCTAAGTTCGTATAAGAATGTTATGAATTTTCTCGTAAATTAATGAAATTTAACGGGATTAAATAACAGGTTTTCGGAGTACAAATTCTTGGTTCATTAAATTGGGGATGATAGGTTGCGAATCAAGGATAAAGATTGTTAGAGTATTCATAAAAAAGAAACTAAGACAAGAATCGCTTGATTTGAATATCATATGAGAAAGTTAGGCTTAAAATACTAAAATTGTTTAGGCCGAACTCAGGGGTCTAGATTTAACTGAGTAGTTTTTCTAATAAACAAAAATGATGTGGTCCGAACTAGAGTTTGGGCTCTTCAAGAGAAGTGTTTGATTTGCCTAAATGGTTCATTAGGGACTGTTTGTGTTGAGATCATACATCTCAATGTGTATAAACGAATAATCGAGGGCCTTTTTAGGGTACAAAACAGATACGCAGGAACTAACCTGATCTTTCCTCGTTTTACGTGAATGATGATACTAATCTAACTAATTTATTATCTAGGTACTAAATTTGCAATCGGATAGTCAATTCTTGATTACCCGCGGGGTCCTTTATTTACTCTCCCTAATATTATATTATTATTTATTGCTAAGTATAACCCTATATTATTATGTATGCTTACTATTTCTTTTATCAGATTTTCTCAATCCAATTACATTATTTTTCTTATGGAAAAGGCTTCTGCCCTGATTATCACTTACAGAACTCTCATGATTGAAAACTTACGAGGTCAAGACTACTTACCCAAAATAAGGATGTTACAAAATAAATTAAAATGTCGTCTATGAATACCACAATGAACTTGTTTAGGTATAGATGGAAGATACGGTTCATATAGTCCATGAAAATGACAGGTGCATTTGTTACTCTCATAGACATTACTAGATACTTGTAGTGACCATAATAAGTTTGAAAAGCTTCTTAGGGATTTCTTCTTTCTTTACTCGTATCTGATGGTTGCCCAACCTCAGATCAATCTTGGAGAAAACTACCTCTCCTCATAGCTGGTCACTAAAATCATCAATTCTCGGAAGTGGATATGGGTTTTTATATGTAACCTTGTTTAACTAGCGATAGTCACATGAAGACGCATACTACTATCATTGTTTTTCACCAATAACACTAGCACTCCTTAAGGTGAGACGCTTGGTCATATGATTCCTTTCTCTAGAAGTTATTCCAATTACTTCTTGAGCTCATCTAACTCCTTTGGCGACATACGATATTTGTTCCTTCAACCCTAGGATTGTTGTTGACAGACGTTTCTCCATTATCGTGACCTATTGGTTGTTCTTCTTGGTCTCCCAGGCCTCCCTTCTGGTTTCTTAGGATTTTCCTATGGTAGTGAGATCCTCTGCAATTGAAGCACTTGACCGATGGGTTACTACTTTGGGCTCTAGAAAAATCCTTAACACACCACCACTGAAGCAGGGATAAGGCCTCCCTAGTTCAAGGTCTCTCCTTTGACATCTATCAGGCATATTCCTATAGGGTCCATAGTTTAGCACTCCTACTTGTCTCTGTCTAGATGTCTGCTGATAAATACGACATTGATCAACTAAGGTAGTGAACTGGGTGATTTGTTGGTAGCAGATTTCCTGGCGAATTCCCTGTCGTAGTTACCCTTCACACTTTGCATATCACGATGCTTCACCCATCTACGTGTAGAATGGAAAACACTTTGCCAGCTCCTCAAACTTTACAGCGTATTCTCCCACCGTTATACTTCCCTGTTTCAGATTAAAGAACTCTTGTTCCTTTTGTCTCTTGATATCCTCCAAAAAGTATCTAGCTAGAACTTAATCTTAAACCTTTCCCAATATATGGCATGTTCCTCGCCCGTCAATCTTAGTCTAGCATGGGTCCATTAATGTTCAGCTTCCCCTACTAACATAAAAGTGGCGTACGTCACCTTCTCCTCATCCGTACAACCCATCGCAAAGTAAAGTTTCTCCAAGTGCCCAATACATGGTTGAGGGGTCAAAGCCCCCTCTAAACTATGATGGTTTGTTCTTTTGAAAATCTACAATGCCTTGGTTTCGTCTCAGAGTGACACTAGAGATGGAGGCTCCCTAACACTCGATCACTTCTACTATCCTAGTTAGTAATGTGTTCATGATGTTATCTTTTCTACGAGCCATCTTACTAAAAAAAGTGGGCAGTTTTATCAGAGTTTATAAGTCTTCCTCATAAAGGCTTCACGCACAAGGTATAATAAACAATTTCCTATCACACAAGTCCTAATGACTTTTAATCAACTTTCAAAGTATGACAGATGTTGTGGTTTACACCCCAAGCACTTATTGAATCAACAATGCTCTACTACCGCCAATTTCAAACGCCTTTGGTTAACTAGGACAATACTTCACACTAGGTCTACCCCATTTAACAAAGGTGTCACAAGTTATGAAAATTGAAGAACTTTTTTTGTACGCAAAGTATATAAAATAACAAGTTCAAAAGAAGTTTCATCATGGTGGCATGGTCCATAGTGCAAGGTCATACATACTCCAAAAGAGAATGGGGCACGCAGGCTCCCAAAAGCAAACTTCTAATTTATATCATATATATATATCAAGTAGGCATTCTCCTAGGTTGCTTTCCTATTGAATAACTCAGACACCTATGCTTCTTCTTAACAGTATCATCTTAAGATAACTCCTTACTTTACAGCTTAGAACCTTGTTCGTGTCCTTCACGATTGTCCTTTAAAAGGATTACACATAGAACACACAACAAACTAGAGGGGTGAGTATAATACTTCTAACCCACTGGTATCCATGAAGGGGTAGCTTAACACAAACATGCATACAATACAATCAATAAACACATATTATTATATAACAACGTAAGGAAGTTCATCTTGGGGTTACAACTATCCATATAGTATGTTAGCTAATTAATATGTTATGCATGAGTTAGAAGTTATATGTCTCATCTTTAGTTAATGTCTTATGATGCGAATGAGGCCCATAAAACATTTTCCTCATCACAATCACCCTACCACAATACATCTACTATGCAACATAATTCCATGCTAGAGCAACCTGAGTACATTAGAGCTGTCAAAATGGGCCAACCCGGCCTACACAGGTTGGCCCACCACGAGTTGAAAATTTTTATTACCCAACCCAGCTCGCTTTCTAGAAGAGGCACTTTTTTCAACCCGACTCAACCTACTAACCCACTAGGTGGTTCACTGGTAGACCCACCTTTTTAAAAAAATTAAAAATCAAATAAAAAAGGAAAATGCCAAAAAATATTTTTAAAATAGAGATAATAGAAAAATATTTTTGATTTTCCTCATATTCTAATACCAAATTTCATATAAATATTATATCATATAATAATTCCATTATTATGAAAATACAAACACATAACATATTCAATTGTAAATTAAATCCATAATTCATATAATCCATAATCCATAAAACAAAACCAAATACATTCCATAGTTCAACTTCAAGATGGTACAAATTAAAAATGTCGCACTAAATAAGAGTCCAAAGTATCTATTGATAAAGTTTAGCTTAAAGTCTTAACTTAAATACATTATATAGTTATGTTTTTTAATTTACCAACCCGCGGGCCAACCCGGCTCATTACGGGTTTGGCCCACTGTGAGCCAGGTTCAGTGGGCCAAGTCAGAAAAAGTTTTGTTTTAAAAATAAGCAATTCTTTTTCAACCTGGCTCACCTAAAACTCACCTCGAGCCCGGTTGGCTCATGGGTTACAATCCATTTTGACGCCTCTAGAGTACACCACGTTCCCACCATATACCCTCGGTAAAAGGACACACAGTCCAATAATCATTACATAGATTCATAGCCATCACACAATTCGTTATCGCATT
Source organism: Clitoria ternatea (assembly GCA_037962975.1). Classification (NCBI taxonomy): domain Eukaryota; kingdom Viridiplantae; phylum Streptophyta; class Magnoliopsida; order Fabales; family Fabaceae; genus Clitoria; species Clitoria ternatea. Next base: position 49,648,166 of record CM075669.1, read on the forward strand.
CAAAACATGGAATTGGCTTTCCACCGTCTTAGAAACACTCTAATGGGTCGAAGTACAATGGGCTTCCCACTGGTTGACTGGTCTTAGGCACGACTTCAGACCATTAAGGGCCCAACCCATTTATAATCTCGAGATCTTAACTTAAAGATCAAACGTTATTTCTTCTCCAATGTACCCATAATTGTAGCTCTAGCTTTAACCCAGAAATCGATCCATATAATGTGTATACAGTTCAACATTTGATTCTTCTCTTTTAACACAATGTCGAGTGGGGTTCTTAGGCTCGGTGTCCTTTGTCCTTAACATGCCTGGTAAAAATTACTATATGTTTATATATATTAAATTTCCAGTTCATAGGGGTTTCCCAAAGAATTCGCATAATCAAAAATTATAATCCCTTACGTTATTAGTCGAAATATCATGACTTAGGCCTAAGGTATAATAGTTAATTTTTAAGAAAATGAGAATATATATACATATAGTAGAAAGACACTATTTGTTCAAAACATAGTTTTTATTACGTCAAAAAGTAATTTTTGAGAAAATAGTAGTTGTCGATCTAGCTTATACTAGGGTTTGTTAAAAACACTTTCCTTATTCCCAAGTTCACTAAAACCTTTATTTAATCATAATGGAGCTTATTGGATATAATTAAAATCACAAAACTCTTAATAATCTAGTCGTTTTACCGATTGTCAAAAACGTCACTCCGTCGTTATTTTTGACCACGAGTTACGTTTCCTTTGGGGTCAAAACTAAGATTTCATTTAGAAATAACCTTTAAACTTTAATAACTTAATCAAATAATTATCAATATATGCCTTCAAAAATTTTCGACGCCGAAAGCTTACTTTCTTGCCGATTTTGCTGAAAACTTATTTTAAGTCGTATTTTCGTCTAAAAACTGCATGACTTGATTCAAAAGTCTAAAATGAATAACTTTTAAACCTATATTTAGCACCCCTTATTTCTTTCCCAAACTTACGTTTTCTCCTCTAAAACGTCGTCGATCACATTTAAGGACAAAGTCACCATTTTCACATCTTTTTACTCTATTTCCTTAAATTGGGTAGCAACCCTTCTCCCTTCATTATCACATATTTTAAATGACAAAAAAAAATCTAATGGCCTTGAGGCCATCCATACTTGTATCACCCTAAAAATACGTTTCTCTTACATTTTCAGCTAAGAACCTGCACCGATACTTAGAATTTCCCTTATTCAACCATCCAACCACAAAATTAACATTTTAAACACTCAATATAAGCATTATTCCGATAGCAAAGACATGCATTTTATCAAGTCATAGATCATCGCAAAGCATAACAAATCATCACCAAGAAAACATATTTTTCCAAAGCTATTTTACACAACTTTTGCATTCATCATGGAATTTATTAAGGTCTCTTCCAAAGACAACATATGGCCATGATTTTGGGTATAAAACTCACTTAAGGATCTTAGATTTTTAACATGCAATGTTAGATCCAAAGCAAATGTAACACCCTCGGCTAACTAGAATAATCTCGGCTAACTAGAATAATCCCTTCCATAAGACTATTCTACTTAGCTGAGAGGTTACAAGCTTTAGAAAAATATGGAAGTTTTTTTTGTATATATAAACATGGTGGAACAATTTTACTATATACAACATAGTTATATATATTACATGATCATAAACAACAAATTGTAGATACACTGAAAACCAAGGGCACGCAAGCTCCTATACAAAACATGATAGAAAACATATATCATAATCCTCATCTGTCCAAGGAGAATCTGGCTGATCCACGCTAAAAGTGGGCTGGGCAAATGCAAATGGGGTGAAAATATCGAGAGGGACCTAACTCGTTAAGGGTTGGGAAGTAGAAGGTGGAGTAGTCCACTGCAATCGACCATGATAGGCATCAAAGGCTTCCCTGAGCAGGTCTCTGGCCTCTACTGACATTAATGTAAAACTATGAATCTCTCTATACATGAAGCTCCTAAAGATATGTCGAAGGTACCTCTGGGAGTGGTCCTATTGACACTTCTCTATAAATCTCTCCATGGGAGTTGGTGCAGGTACCACTGGATGAACCGGGTCCTCCATCACCATCTCTGGAACATAAGTAGCCATAGGCTCTACCTGTAGTATCTACTCTGTTAAGGCTAGGAGAAAGGTAGGATCTATAGCCATGATGTCCACTAGGTTCTCCTCAGGATCCTCCTCAAGGTCCTTTTCAGGCTCTTCCTATTTCTCACCAGTGTCTTCTATGGGAGATAGTAGGATGAACTCTGGAGTAGGGGACCTCGGAGGATGACGTGGAGGCTCAGGTAAGGGTGAGGTCCTAAGGGATCCTCTGCTATGGTAGCGTCTCTACTAGTAGGCTCCTCCAACTCCTAAACCCCAAAAGGGAGTGGGGGATATCTTCGATGTCCTTCTCATAAGGTTGTTCGTCCTTTTGTGGCTACTCTACTGGGATATCTTCTAGAACCTCTAGAATTACAGCTAAAGTGCTGGGACCTAGTTGGTCTTTAATGTGAAGCCTACTCCGATCTCTATGAGAACGAGAACATGGCCCGATAGAAGGCCTGGAAGAAGTTGTAAGGGTGAGTCAAATCTTCCATAACAATCAGAGGGGTATCATCTTTGACATCCATCTCAAAAAATACCAATTTATGTTATTTTCTATTTCTTATCATTCACACAAGGGTTCCTAATCAGGCCATACTAAGTTATTTTCCATAACTCAATCTTCCTCGATCGTCCCTAGATATTTAACTTTCTACTCTCCCTCTCACCACTCACTATTATATAAAGGTATTAAGTGTTATTTCCTTAATGTATTCTCTACTAGTAGTATAACAATTAGCAATTAATAACCACAATCAATCATAAATTTATCTAAAGTATATAGTGTAATGTATAGGTTTTATTTCATTAAGTTAATCTTTTTCTTAACCATTATGATGCATATAGGCCTAAATCTCATCATCAGTATCATAATCATCAGAACCCGTCCTACTCAGGCTGCCTCTAGGCATAACGTTTCCACTCTAGAGCGACTAGAGCCCACCAAGCCCTCTAAAATATGAGGTATCAAGAAACACAGTTCCGCACAATATATAGATCCATCTTACCATAATTCGTGGTCATTCAATACTCGTGAGTTGGTTCTCGACGGCTATAGATTACTATCCGGGGTTGAAGTACACCAAGATTGGATAGTTTCACCTGGTCTTGGGGTGCTACTCTCAAGCCACTAGGGGTCCTAGCCTGGTGTACTCCCAAGATCTAACTCAGGGGATTTGACACTCGTATCTCCAACGTACCCCTCGCTGTGTACTCTAGTCTTATCAGATCATATGCAGATGATGCATGTAGCATACATATTCTTTTAGTTTTCTCATTGTACTCATCATCGGTAGGGTCCTCTCAACAGCCCATTTTCATTCTTAACATCGAGTTTATTTTATACCGTCCTTAATAAAATTCTCTTTCACTTATCTTTTAAGGGGATTAAGCCTTGTTAGGGGATTACTCTAAGTTACTTACGGTGTTAATCTTAATATTATTGGGTAAAACTATTCTAAGGATATAGATTGCTCTGGTTATATAGGTGTATACTTAGTTCCTATTGGTGGTTGACTGGCTATCTAATTTATTTGCCAATACTTTCTTTGGTTATTCTTATAACTAATCCTTATGACTTGTTTATATTATAATATGTTCCATCTGACGATTAAGAATGAAAAGGTCTGAGCACCAATATCCATCATCTCTCGGGGTATTAACTTGTACCTCTGTGCATCACCATTTCATTGTAACAATTCCAATCACATCGCTTTGTTTCCACATCATATCAGGATCCTTACTAAGACTTGTCCTCCTTTTTATTCTTTGTTTTATAATTTACCAATGCATCTCAATATAACTTCTTAATTTCCATTACACATGTTTTTATCAAGCACATACAGACCAGCACGTTAGTTCATATAATTCAGTCAAAACATACATACTCATCCAAGCATCATACCCATCAAGTACATATACTAGTTTAGCTAGTCAGTGCAATTTTTAATGACATAATTATATTACGCTTATTTTAGTCCTTACTATACTAAAACTTGCCATAAAAATATTGCTATAATAAGCCCGTATTATTACTCTTAATATATATATATATATATAAACATATATATATAACTGTATATATATAGGTATAAGCATATCTATATTCTTTGAAAAAATATAGTTTACTTACAATAACTCTTTTTATGGAAATTAACTTTTTTATTATATATATTAAATTAGTACCATTGTTCTTATTCCTTTTTAAGACTAACTTAAAATTTCTATTTAACTACTTGTAAAGCCCAATAAGTAAAATTCTGGTTCTAATTATCTAAATCTGTAAGTTATGACTATTATTATTCATTTAACCTTGTAATTCATGATTTTTCATTATTACCCCTTTTTAACATGACTATAACCATTAATATAGGCCTAACATTTTGTTAACTCTTTATTTACTAATTGTACCCAAATTCATACATATACATCTAAACATATATACACTTTTGGTACTTATGAAAATAAGTCTTTATTATTAAAATAAAATCATTATTTCCAATTTATTATTATTATTATTATTATTATTATTATTATTATTATTATTATTATTATTATTATTATTATTACCACTATCATACTAAACTTATTTTTAACTCATTATCACTTGTTATTTTTTTTACTCAATAAATTTATTTCTAGATTGATAAATGCATGTGGTCGATCGTTACGGTCATTGGCAAAATATTTTAAAAATAAAAATTTAATAACTTGTGGTTAAATGTAAGGTTGGTCGAAATGCCCGTAACATGCGATTTTTTCAGTGATGCTTCTCAGACTCTAGCAGGATGGTTATATAGGATACCAGGGCTTACTAGAAAAAATACAAAAATTCAAATAAATCAATAATTAACTATAGACCCAAATAAAACATAATTGGGCCCATAATAAATTCCTATAAACCATAAATCTTAGCAACAGGGCTTCGACCTTTGGTAAAACTCAGGCAGGGTTCCCAATCTTCAAAGCACACTTTATGATAATTTATAAAAATATGTAAGTACATCCAAAAATTAAAATAGAATTGTCGACGATGGCAGAAAAATCCGTAACTTTCAATCGACGCGTCAGAACCTAACAAAATTTGATGGGGGCATTCTTGAAGGTCATAAACAATTCAGAACAGTTAAAATGAGACAAAACAAAGAGAGATTCCTCTTACCTCATCCTATAGGTCAGGGTTTTAAGAGAGCCAAAGGGACTAGTTGCTAAAAATTCACTAATTGCTCAACACTCCGTGTTGATCGTTCCTAATCACTCCCGGGACCTAACAAACAACACATGCATCAACAAAATGGAAAAGAAGGTTATGGTTTTGGGCCAAAATGGAAGAGGGAACAACATGCATATCGCTGTAATTTGGAAGGGAAAATGTTAGAGACAAGATCCAAGAGTAGAATTGAAAAACCCATCTTGATAGCCAAGGTGGTGGTCACGACAAGGAGGATGGTGGAGCACGGTGGATGAGCTGGAGGATGGTAGACTGGATAGTGTTTCATGGTGGAGAAGAGAAGTCAAATTGGTGGTTGGAATGAAGATGGTGGTCGTGGGTAATGGTAAGGAAATTAAGGTGAAAATGTTAAATTTAATAGGTGATGATGGTTCTTGGTAGATGACCATGAGAACGAGTAGTTGTGGTGGGTTTTTAACATTGTGTGGTGGCTTTTTGGGAGGTGTTATAGTAGTTGGAAGTGAAAGAAAAGAAGAGAAGGGAGAGGGTTTGGTGGTTGTCGAGAGATAAGGTAGTGGAATTTGGATGGTAGATTGTTTAAATGAAGTGTGGTAGGAGTTTATAATGAAAGAGGTAGGGGGCGTGAATGGCCTAGGAGTGACACCTATCTGATTAGGTGTTGGACAGTGGTGGTGTTGTCGGGAAACAGTGGCCGGGAAAATAACTTGTCGTGTAAGAAATCAAAGATGTCCTAGATTTTTGGTAACTAAAAACTAATGCAGTTCTAAATAAATACTTAATAATTCATAAAGTAGGAATTAAGAAAAGCTTCTAGCATGAATATTGTAGATCTTTATTTCCTCTTCGATTTGATAAATCATAGGTGAAAATCCAGTAACGGTAGCCCAAATTATGCCTAGACCAAGAAAAAGTGCTCCCGAAGCTCCCAAATTATTAAGGGCTGAAAAGATAAATTTATTGGGATTTTTCCTTTGAGGATCAAGCTCTGTGTCAGTCATCAAAATTATAGGACTTTTTGATAAAAAACTATTATTCAAGTGGCCTCAATACGCAAGAGGGGGGTGAATTGAGTTTTAAAACTTTTCATTGGAATGCCTTTGAAATTGATTTCTTTTTCACAAGTTAAATGAATATGCAAGAGATAGAAAGTATTGTGGAAGAATTTTCATTTGAAATTGGTTTCTTACCTTGAGGTTTGAAGCTCTTTTGGAAGCGTTTGTTTCTCATAAACTTTCTGAAGCGCTTCACAAACAGTCCAAACTCTTCTTCTTCATCAAGCTCACTACCGGATTTTTCTTCATTGATAGAAGTGGCCTTGAGAGCTAGACCTTTCTTCTTGGAAGACTTTTCTTCCTCTTCTGCCATCCTTAATTCTTTCAACTCTTGTTCCTATTCTTGTAACTTACCGAATAGTGTAGCAAGAGACATTTCATTGATGCTAGGAGATTGTTTGATGGCGGTGACTAGAGGTTGCCATTCCTTGGTGAGGCTTTTTAACACTTTATGAATAAGTTCTTTGTTAGTGTAAGTCTTGCCAAGAGTAATGAGATGATTTATAATAAGAGTGAACCTCTTTTGCATATCAACAATTGTTTCTCCAGAATTTAATCTAAAGCTTTTATACTGACTAGTTAAGGTACTAATCTTGGAGTCTTTGACATCACTTGTACCTTCATGGGTTATTTGTAAGGTATCCCACATATCCTTGGCGGATTTACATGTAACTACTCTAAAAAATTCATCAGGGCCTAAAGCTAAGGTGATTAGATTTTTGGCTTTATAGTTATATTGGACTTTCTTTTCTTCTTTGCTAGTCCAATTATCCATCAGTTTTTCTACTTGTTTACCATCTACAATATACATGGGTATGAAAGGACCATTTTCAACTGCATTTCAAACTTTAAGGTCAATAGATTATACAAAAATTTTCATCATGTCTTTCCAAAAAGCATAGCCTTCCCCACTGAAAGCAGGAGGTCAATTTGTGGCACCACCCTCAGGAAAAAGATTTAGAGAATTAGAGGCCATTGTTCTCTTGAAGCTGTTAAGCTTGATCTACCAAGAGTCAAGCTCTGATACCACTTGTTATTCAAGTGGCTTCAATACTCAAGAGGGGGGTGAATTGGGTTTTAAAACTTTTCGTTGGAATGCCTTTGAAATTGATTTCTTTTTCACAAGTTAATGAATATGCAAGAGATGGAAAGTATTCTGGAAGAAACAATGTAAAACAAGATGTAAATGTTTCTTAGGCAATTTATCAAACACTTGGTGTGCAACACTATAATACTAGTTGTTCAAGAAAGTTTAAGAGAGTAAATCACTATCAATAATAACAATCCAGCCAGATGCAGTATGTAAATGCAAGAGAGTAAGGGAGAAGAGCGTGCAAACCAATTTAATGAGTTCCACCAACCCGGTGTACATCTCGCCTTCAAGTAACCCACTTGAAGGATTTCCACTATTGAAGTTTAAAGATACAAGCTATGAGCAATTGCAGCTTCCTAGTGTCCCACACTCAAGAACTCAATCCTCACTAGCATAAGGGCAACCCACCCAATCTCTCAAATTCTCAATACCCAAAGGTTGAACCCCAACCTTTGTGACCACTCAACCTAGAGTGAATAAAATTGGTGTTTTAATGTTTGGTTTTACAATCAATAAACTATCTTAATAGAGTAGAGAAACAAATGAAAGACTCACATAAGTTCTATCTCTTAACAAGAGAGGATATACAAGTTCTAAGCTTAAAGATTCAGAATATACAAAGAAAATGAACTCACTAAGCATAAATGCATGTATAGATTGATTTCCTCTTGTTGTTGTATGTTGTGCTTGAGTTAGAGATCCATTTATAAAGCTTTGAAGGTCCATCCTGCCATTGCACAATATGGGTATCTAAGTGGAGTGGAGAAGTGTGTTGGTTTCCCACTTAAAAACACTTTTCCCTAATTTCTGGCACGATAGTAATCGATTAGGCCTTAAGCTGTAATCGATTACACTTTGAATTCTTTAGTGTAATTCAGTAGATAATTGATTAGGCCTTCTTGTGTAATCGATTAGCTTGAGAATAGAAGCCTGCTAATCGATTATTTAATACCTTGTAATCGATTGTGAGTGGCACCTGATACATTTATTCTTGTTTCGTAGCATGGTAATCGATTATGCCTTCCATGCAATCGATTAGGGTGTAAACAGAGCTTTCATAATCGGCTAGTCCTTGGCTGGTAATCGATTAGTGACCTTACAGAACCTTGGTAATCGATTGTGGCAACCTTGCAATGGATTAGGAGATGTACCTGATGCTTCTTATTCAATGTTTCACTTGGTAATCAATTATGTCCATTGGGGCAATCGATTAGATTACAAACAGAACTTATGTAATCGATTAGTCTTGTTGATGTAATCGATTGGGTCTTGAACAGAGCACTTGTAATCGATTAGGTGGGATCCTGTAATCGATTAGCTTGCGTGTTTTTTCAGGTGATGTTGTTTTCTCTGTTTTTCATTGTCTTTTGAACCTTTTGCTTTGATTCCTCAATAGCCTTTGTCAATATCAAAATAATTCAACCTGTTATATATATTCAAACACATTCTCCCCCTTTTTGATGATGACAAACAATGTTCATCTCATGAGGGTGTTAGTTCAAATAAAATTATCACCAATGATTATCTCTAAAATTATCTCTAAGGTTATCTCTTAATCATTGTCTCAAGAGTTATCTCAAAAATTATCTCCCCGTATCTAAAGGAGTTTATGCCATTTTTAAAAAAAACATGAAGATAATCATTTGTTGTTTTAACCACTTGTTGTTTTTAGCAAATTCTAATTTTAACCAGTTGTTATGAAAACAAATTCAATTAATCTAGATGAACTTCAATTAATCTCCCCCTTTGTAATCATCAAAAATAAATAAGGCAACATAGACATAATTGAAAGGAAATTGCATTCATTTGTTGAAAAGGAAAGGTACATTAAGGAAATTTGTAGAAAGGGAAACATAATCAAAGATATCCTAACAAAACATGATAAACTTGGATCTAATTATTCGGATTAAAAAAGTGAAATTTAGAAATTTAGTGAGACAGCTCTTCATAACGTTGTTGCGTGAGTTCATAGTGTTGTTGCTCAGTCATTTGGAACTCTTGTAGAGTGTTCTCAAGTCTATCAAAACACCAATCTAGATATGTATAAAGAGAACTGAACGGATCAGTAGGAGCAGATGGTTCGCTTTGTGTGGTAGGAGGAGGAGGGACAGGATCATTTGTTGGAGCCTCAAAAGGGATGTTAGCATGAATACCTTCCATCTTAGACATCCAAGCCCCATTGATAAAAATTATGCCTATCTTAGTGAGATGATGGGTGCCAATGCATGCTTTTGGGGGTACCTTCTTAGCAAATTCCCCGGCAAGATCAACACCAAATGCTTTGAAGATTTTGGTGAGGAGGATAGCATAGGGAAGCTTTTGTTGGCCCTTGGCTTTGATCATGTGCAGTTTAAGGACTTGAATCTAGTTGATCTCCTTCGCATTGTGCATAACCCACATTAGGAGGACGTCATCTTCTTCAACCAAGGCATAGTTGCCACCACGAGGAACAAGAAGCTTAACCAAAAAGAAGTGGAGAAGATGATTGTTAAGAGTGAGATGGCCTACCAGTTTATGATTGCTTCGGCGGCGGTCAGCCTTCCAAAGAGATTGACGGGCAGTAATGGCATTGAGTTCCCACTCATCTTCCAGATTTCCACCAACAAATTCAGCATCAGAGATGGGAAGTTGGGTTATCTTAGCCAGTTGCTCATTCGTAATCCTAAGAGTCACATTTTTGACTCTTGCCTCAAGTAACCCATCAACAAACCTTAAGTTGCAGAAGAAAACTCTCATGATTTCGGCGTACTAAAATTCTTCCTTAAGAGTAAGAAATGGGAAAAGATTATAGTGACGAAGAGATTGGGTGAAGGTAAAGCTAGGGTGGTCAAATACTTCAGCATTGATGAAATAAGGGGAAATTATGTCCTTTTCAGAAAAGTTCTTAATGAAATTTTGAAGGTCTCTTAGTGTAGAGAAGAACCTTGAGAAGTCAAGGGGGTTGTTGGTTTGGGCCATGGAGGACCTAGCTCTCTTCACAGTTCTAGAGGAAGACATGATAAGAAATTAAAGATGAAGAAGAAAGAGTTGAAGAGCTTTAAGAGGTTTGAGAGATTGAGGAAGAGGTAATGTGATGGTGTGAGATGGAAGTGGTGAGGGAGGGGGTATTTATAGGGTTAGGAGAGATGGATTAGGGTTTGGAGAATGGATTAGGATTGGGTGAAAAGCTATCATAAGGATTAAGCATTTAATTCTGTAATCCTGGTGAGAAGCTAATCGATTAGTCTTATAGGCTAATCGATTAGTATGTGTTTTCTGAGGAATTTGAAACGTTTTTGCACAGGGGTAATCAATTAGTGTAAGGTGTGTAATCGATTGTGTTAAAAATAGAAACTTGGCAATCGATTAGGAGTAGTGTGTAATCGATTATCAGGAAGATAGAACATCATTAATTGATTGGACAGAGGTTCTAATCAATTTGGCTTGAAACAGGGAGCTAGTAATCGATTAGCTATCAGAGTGTAATCGATTATGTACGAAACAGAAAGTTGCTAATCGATTAGGTGAGGCTTCGTAATCGATTAGGGAAGCCCAGAAATGCTTAGCACTTGCAGATTTCAAACAAAGGCACCAGAGGTTTAATATATCATACATTAATCAATCATTTAAACATACTGTAAATCAAGGAATCATCAAAATTATTCAGTATTCAAACACAATTGGACATATCTAGGATTCCTAATTCTCTTCTAATATGAATGAATTGCTCTTTTGCAAGTGGTTTTGTGAAGATATCAGCTAGTTGCTTAGAAGTTTCAATATGTTCAAGCATGCAATCACCCTTTAACACATGATCTCTAATGAAATAATGTCTTATCTCTATATGATTGGTCTTTGAGTGCATGACAGGATTCTTTGAAATGTTAATGGCGCTAGTATTGTCACATTTAAGAGGCACATGGTCTAATATAATACCAAAGTCAAGAAGTTGTTGCCTCATCCAAAGGATTTAAGCACAACAAGTTCCAGCTGCAACATATTCTGCTTCAACTGTTGATAAAGCAACACTTACTTATTTCTTGCTATGCCAAGAAACAAAAGAGCTACCAAGCAAATGACATGTACCACTAGTGCTTTTCCTATCAAGTTTACATCCAGCAAAATCAGCATCAGAATATCCCATAAGAGTACATTCAACACCTTTAAGATACCAAAGACCTGCATTTAGAGTGCCAACAAGGTATTTTATTATTTGTTTTACAGCAGTGAGGTGTGATTCTTTTGGACATGCTTGATATCTAGCACACATACAAACGACAAACATTATGTACGGTCTACTTACAGTAAGATAGAGTAAAGATCCAATCATACCTTGATATTTGGTAATTTCCATATCTTTACCTTTCTCATCTTTGTCCACGTAGAAAGATGTGCTTATAGGGGTGGCAATTTCATTTGCCTTGTCCATGTTGAATTTCCTAAGCAACTCCTTGCAGTATTTGGATTGACTAATGAATGTACCTTCTTTGGTTTGCTTAATTTGTAGCCCAAGGAAGAATGTAAGTTCTCCCATCATGGACATCTCAAATTCATCCTGCATTAACTTAGCAAACTCCTTGCAAAGTAATTCATTAGTAGCACATGATACCATCCACGTATACTTGAACCAATAGTATGTCATTCTTTTTGTGCTTGATGAATAGTGTTATGTCAACCTTTCCTCTTTTAAAATTGTTTTCTAAAAGAAATTTGCTCAATCTTTCATACCAAGCTCTTGGAGCTTGTTTTAAACCATATAAAGTTTTTCTTAGTTTGAAAACATGATTTGGAAATTGAGAATTTTCAAAACCAAGAGGTTGATTAACATATACTTTTTCTTGAATGTATCCATTCAAGAAGGCACTCTTGACATCCATTTGGTATAATTTAAAATCTTTATAGCATGCAAAGGCTAACAATAGTCTAATTGCTTCTAACCTAGCTACGGGAGCATATGTTTCTTCATAATCTATGCCCTCTTCTTGATTATAACCCTTAGCTACTAACCTAGCTTTATTTCTAGTGATTATTCCATTTTCATCTAGCTTGTTCCTAAATACCCATTTAGTACCTATTATTTGGTGATCATTGGGTCTTGGCACTAATTCCCAAACTTCATTTCTTTCAAATTGATTTAGTTCTTCTTGCATGGCCAACATCCAATGTTCATCAATAATAGCTTTATCAATGGTTTTAGGTTCAATTTGAGAGACAAATGCTAAATGATTGCAAGTATTAAAAGAGCGTCGGGTACTTACACCTTTTGTGATATCACCTATAATGTTATCTAATGGATGATTCTTTGAGATGATCCATTCCTTTTGTTGAATTTCCACACCTTGTGTTGTGCCTCCTTCTTTGTTGTTCTCTTCTTCGTCATCCAAGTTCAATTCTTGAAGAGTACTTACAAGATCATCAACATCTTCCTTTCTCGGAGAGTTATGGCTATTTTTATCAAACTTCACATGAATTGATTCCTTAATAGTATTTGTTTGTTTGTTAAATACTCGATAAGATTTACTTGATGATGAATATCCAAGATAGATTGCCTCATCAGCTTTTGCATCAAACTTTCTTAGATTATCCTTTCCATTGTTAAGCACAAAGCATTTGCATCCAAATATATGAAAATAAGAGATATTGGGATTTCTCCCTTTGTAAAGTTCATAGGGGGTTTTCTTTAGAATAGGCCTAATCAAACATCTATTCATGACATGACAAGCGGTATTTACCGCATCGGCCCAAAAATGTTTCACAATGTTATTTTCGTTTAACATAGTTCTTACAAGCTCCACCAAAGATCTATTTTTCCTTTCCACTATTCCATTTTGTTGTGGAGTTCTAGGAGATGAAAAATTATTTTCGATACCATATTTTTCATAAAACTTTTTAAAAGATTGGTTTTCAAATTCTCCCCCATGATCGGTTCTTATGGATGCAATCTTTGAGTTTTGTTCATTTTGGATAATCTTGGCTAGTTTCTTGAATGCATGATATGCTTCATTTTTGTGAGCAAGAAACAAGGTCCATGTATATCTTGAATAGTCATCTATAATTACTAGACCATAGTAGTTACAACCAAAGCTTTTGATTTTAGAAGGTCCTAACAAATCCATGTGCAAAAGTTGCAAAGGCCTTTGAGTAGAAATAACATTTTTATCTTGAAAAGATGCCTTTACTTGTTTTCCCTTTTGACATGCATCACAAAATTTATTTTCAAATTTGAGCTTTGGTAAGCCAATTACTAATTCTTTAGAAACAAGTTTGTTTAGATGGTCTACATGTATATGTGCTATTCTTCTATGCCATAACCATGATTCATCCTCTCTAGTCATGAAGCATTGCACATTATTCGAAGACAAACTATCATTATCAATCATGTAAATGTTATCAATTCTTTTGCCAACAAACTTAACTTCCTTGTTTAGCTTATTTTCAATTATGCAACAATTTGATTCAAATAATACTCTATATCCTTTATCACATAATTGACTTATGCTAAGCAAGTTATGTTTGAATCCTTCAACATATAACACATCACTAATTGAAGTAGAGGAATTTTTACCAATGTTTCTGATACCGAGTATTCTTCCTTTGGTATTATCCCCATAAGTGACGCTTCCTTTTCTTTTGGGAGTGAATATTGTGAATTTGCTCATATCTCCCGTCATGTGCTTTGAACACCCACTATCCAAGTACCAATGGGTGTTGCTTGCCTTGGAGCATACCTATAAAAAAGAATTAGTTTAGAGAACTTGGTACCCATTTTATGTTGGGTCCTTTTTGGTTAGCTTGTGGTAATGTCCCTTTGGGAACCCACACCTTTCTTACCACTTTAGGTCCAAGCTTTCTAATATGGAAATTTAAAGCATTATGTCCTTTAGCACCACAATGATTGCATTTAGTGAATGTTGATGAAGATTTTCTAGGTGGTACAAAGAAGTTTTTGTAATGCTTTTCCTTAGTGGTAGAATTGTATCCTAATCCCGTTTTGTTAAACATGCATCTTTGATTTCCAAGTAATACATTCAAATTATCTCTACCATTAGTAAACTTCTCTAAGGTTTTATTTAAGTCTAAGACCTTAGTTTCTAGGATGTCACATTTCTTTACAAAATCACAAGGTTTATTCTTGGAGCATGCTTGAACATTTGCTAATTCCTTTTTCAAACATTCATTTAATTTGCCAAGTTCTACAAGATGCATTTCAAGAGTATCAATAGTTTTCCTAGATAACTTATACTTGTTTGATATTTTAACAAACTTATCATACAATTCTTCAAATGCATCTAGTAATTCATTTCTATCTAAGTCAAGAAGACTTACCTCATCATCTTTATCTTGATGATTAGTCATGAGGCATAGATTGGCTTCCTCGTTTTCGGATTCTTCTAAGCTGCTTATCTCATTTTCATCCCAAGCAATGTAAGCTCTTCTTCTTCCTCTTTTCTCCTTGTTTTTCTTCTTGAGATTTGGACAATCCACTTTGAAGTGTCCTTCCTTACCACACTCAAAGCAATTTAGTGAGGAAGAATTTTCATTTGAAATTGGTTTCTTACCTTGAGGTTTGAAGCTCTTTTGGAAGCGTTTGTTTCTCTTAAACTTTCTGAAGCGCTTCACAAACAGTCCAGACTCTTCTTCTTCATCAAGCTCACTACCAGATTTTTCTTCATTGATAAAAGTGGCCTTGAGAGCTAGACCTTTCTTCTTGGAAGACTTTTCTTCCTCTTCCGCTATCCTTAATTCTTTCAACTCTTGTTCCTGTTCTTGTAACTTACCGAATAGTGTAGCAAGAGACATTTCATTGATGCTAGGAGATTGTTTGATGGCGGTGACTAGAGGTTTTATAACACTTTATGAATAAGTTCTTTATGAATAAGTTCTTTATTAGTGTAAGTCTTGCCAAGAATAATGAGATGATTTATAATAAGAGTGAACCTCTTTTGCATATCAACAATTGTTTCTCCAGAATTTAATCTAAAGCTTTTATACTGACTAGTTAAGGTACTAATCTTGGAGTCTTTGACATCACTTGTACCTTCATGGGTTATTTGTAAGGTATCCCACATATCCTTGGCGGATTTACATGTAACTACTCTAAAAAATTCATCAGGGCCTAAAGCTAAGGTGATTAGATTTTTGGCTTTATAGTTATATTGGACTTTCTTTTCTTCTTTGCTAGTCTAATTATCCATCAATTTTTCTACTTGTTTACCATCTACAATATACATGGGTATGAAAGGACCATTTTCAATTGCATTTCAAACTTTAAGGTCAATAGATTGTATAAAAATTTTTATCCTTTCTTTCCAAAAAGCATAGCCTTCCCCATTGAAAGCAAGAGGTCAATTTGTGGCACCACCCTCAGGAAAAAGATTTAGAGAATTAGAGGCCATTGTTCTCTTGAAGCTGTTAAGCTTGATCTACCAAGAGTCAGGCTCTGATACCACTTGTTATTCAAGTGGCTTCAATACTCAAGAGGGGGGTGAATTGGGTTTTAAAACTTTTCATTGGAATGCCTTTGAAATTGATTTCTTTTTCACAAGTTAATGAATATGCAAGAGATAGAAAGTATTCTGGAAGAAATAATGCAAAACAAGATGTAAATGTTGCTTAGGCAATTTATCAAACACTTGGTGTGCAACACTATAATACTAGTTGTTCAAGCAAGTTTAAGAGAGGAAATCACTATCAATAATAACAATCCAGCCAGATGCAGTATGTAAATGCAAGAGAGTAAGGGAGAAGAGCATGCAAACCAATTTAACGAGTTCCACCGACCCAGTGTACATCTCGCCTTCAAGCAACCCACTTGAAGGATTTCCACTATTGAAGTTTAGAGATATAAGCTATGAGCAATTGCAGCTTCCTAGTGTCCCACACTCAAGAACTCAATCCTCACTAGCATAAGGGCAACCTACCCAATCTCTCAAACTCTCAATACCCAAAGGTTGAACCCCAACCTTTGTGACCATTCAACCTAGAGTGAATAAAATTGGTGTTTTGATATTTGGTTTTACAATCAATAAACTCTCTTAATAGAGTAGATGAACAAATGAAAGGCTCACATAAGTTCTAACTCTTAACAAGAAAGGATATACAAGTTCTAAGCTCAAAGATTCAGAATATACAAAGAAAATGAACTCACTAAGCATAAATGCATGTATAGATTGATTTCCTCTTGTTGTTGTATGTTATGCTTGAGTTGGAGATCCATTTATAAAGCTTTGAAGGTCCATCTAGCCATTGCACAACATCGGTATCTAAGTGGAGTGGAGAAGTGTGTTGGTTTCCCACTTAAAAACATTTTTCCCTAATTTCTGGCACGATAGTAATCGATTAGGCCTTGAGCTGTAATCGATTACACTTTGAATTCTTTAGTGTAATTCAGTTGATAATTGATTAGGCCTTCTTGTGTAATTGATTAGCTTGAGAATAGAAGCCTGTTAATCGATTATTTAATACCTTGCAATCGATTGTGAGTGGCACCTGATACATTTAATCTTGTTTCGTAGCATGGTAATCGATTATGCCTTCCATGCAATCGATTAAGGTGTAAACAGAGCTTTCATAATCGGCTAGTCCTTGGCTGGTAATCGATTAGTGACCTTACAGAACCTTGGTAATCGATTGTGGCAACCTTGTAATCGATTAGGAGATGTACCTGATGCTTCTTATTCAATGTTTCACTTGGTAATCGATTATGTCCATTGGTGCAATTGATTAGATTACAAACAAAACTTATGTAATCGATTAGTCTTGTTGATGTAATCGATTGGGTCTTGAATAGAGCACTTGTAATCGATTAGGTAGGATCCTGTAATTGATTAGCTTGCGTGTTTTTTCAGGTCTGATGCTGTTTTCTCTGTTTTTCATTGTCTTTTGAACCTTTTGCTTTGATTCTTCAATAGCCTTTGTCATTATCAAAATAATTCAACCTGAAATATATATTCAAACATAAAAACGATAGAAAAATAAATGAAGCGATTTTGGCGTTGTATGAGGGAGATATGTAATTTTTTCTAAAATTGGATATAGCTATTGTGAGTTAGGATCAAGCCTAGAAAGAATTGCAAAACTTTTACAAATTAGTAAGATTCAGCCTTTGAGGTCTTTGTGAAGATTATAGAAAATTTTGTTATGGTAATTATGACACTAGAATCATGTAAATTGAACATTGTATGAGAGAGATATAATTTTTCAAATAACCATGCACAGATTAAAAGGATTAATTAATGGGGTTTTAGAGTATTGATCCGGTCCCAACACCGGTCCCCAAGAGCATGGTTTTAATGCTTTGCCAGATCAGCATTTTGAACAGGAGAAGTACGTCTCAAATACCTTATAATTACTTTTATACGGAGTACATACCGCCATGGCATGTAACCCCGCCAGGTCACGTAACTCCGCCAGGGCACGTTACTCCGCCAAGGCACGTTACTCCGCCAAAGCTTATTACTCCGCCAAGGGGGAAGGTATTGAAAATCTTATACACATGCATAAAGCATTTCCAATGCATACTACTCCGCCAAGCTATAGGCTCAATACAGGCGGAATATTGAATTTCCTATATTGCGTAGCGAGCCCATACTTATAACCCCGGCACGGGATTGACTCTGTCTTGAGAGGTTGAAAATGGGAATCACGCTGTCACGCATAAAAGGGAATTATGAATATAATAATAAAGCATTAACGCTTTCCAAGCAAGTGGAAATACCCACTACAGTGATAGTGCTCGTGAACGACACAGGGACCCACTACCTTTCTTGCATTATGCCAGAAAACAAGGAACGGGCCCTACCAATAATGGAGCACCAGTAACAGGTATATAAACCTCAGCAAAAAGGTATAAGGGGGCCCTCCATTTCTGAACCTTACACTAAAACTTGCATAATTCTCTCAGATTTGCTTTCTAAGTCTAATAGTATTCTGAGATACTGACTTGAGCGTCGGAGAATAACTGCAGGTACAACCACCAATTGTGTCAAGGCAAAAGAAGCTAATCCAGGCGGACTGCAACACCGTCATAGAGTGCACTATACCACGCCCAGTGTACAAGAGCACTCCGTATTCGTATCTGTATAAGCACCTCTTTGTACCAGATTTTACGTTTCATGTACATTTTGAATTGTTCGACAATTATACCTTTACACCCCCTATAAAGAACAGTTCATTGGCACGCCCAGTGGGACCTGTAAAATTGGTAATCCCACAATCCTTGAGCAATTCCCATTACATTCATCATTAATGGAGAGACCAGGACCAGAAATGCAGACAGAGGATTCTCCTCCACGCAATCCTAGACGTCTCAACTTTGACAACGATGCTCACAAAAAGGCAACGCATGTTGACTCTCCAGATCCGAGAGATGACATGATCAGAATGCTGAAAGAAGAAATTGCAGAGCTTCGTCGTGAGAAGGCAAATCCTATGCATGAGAGAGCGGGCACTGCAAACCAGCCTCGCCATGAATCGTATGCACAGGAAGAATCAAGTACTCCAAATTACTCTCGCATCCCTACTTACATGGAAGAGCAACGAAGCCTCCCACTGGAAAATGCTCAACATCATGAGGGGAGAAGAGCAGTTTCAAACGCATCCCCCTCGGGATACAAGATGCGTATCCCATTTTCCAAAAGACTCATGAATGCGCATGTTCCCAGACATTTGCAAACTATACAACCCATTTCCATAGGAAAATACACTGGGGAAATAGATCCTTCTAAGCATTTAGATGCTTACATCTACGAGGCTATGTTCTTAGGTGCAGAAGAAGATGTCATGTACAGAATGTTCCCCAGGACCCTTACAGGTGAAGCTCTTAGCTAGTTCAAGAGTTTACCTTCAGGTTCCATTGATTCATGGGAGGACTTGACTACAGCTTTTGGCAGTCACTTTGTAATCTCTAGGGATACGCCTAGAACCTCCCACACCTTGGCTCAGATCAAACAAGGTGATAAGGAGTCTCTAAAAGATTTCCTGAAGAGATTTTACAAAGAGGCGGCTATGGTCCCTGACTTGACGGAAGCAATCCAGTTACACATCTTCATCGAGGCCATGCAACCGAAATCACCTTTTGCTTTGTCATTGGCAAAAAGACCTCCATCCACCATGGAGGAGTTTCGCAGAAAGGCATCTAAGTACGTAGGTATTGAGATGCACTTGGAAGCCGCTGCATCTTGCATTAAGCCACCTCCTTCAGCTCCACACCATGACAAAGTGAAGGAAAAATCATCCAGGAATGATAAGTTCCCTCAGAAAGACAAAGCAGGGAACCAATCCTTCAAATAGCAAGATAAACGAGTGTTCAATTTCGCTCATTATGCACCCCTAAACACGACATATGAACAAATCTTGCGTGAAATAGGATGGACTACCCTTAACGTTTATGGGATTCAACGTCCACCTCCAATCAGACGCGGTGGGAACCTAAAGAAATATTGTGAGTTCCACGAATCAGTTGGCCATACCACGGAGGAGTGCAAGCAACTCAAAAACACCATTGAGGTGCTTATTCGTGAAGGCAAGCTGAAACATTATTTGTTTAAGGGTAAATCTCATGATGAGCCAGAGAGGTTTGAGAAAAGATCTCGTGATCGTTCTCCTGATCCTGATAACACTCGGGAGCCTAAACGCATGGCGGCAACAGAAAAACAAAAGGGCGTTGTTCTGGAGTCCGCCCAAAGAGAACCAAGCCCAAAACCCAGATCGAGGGGTAAAAGGCAGGTTGTAGACATGATAGCTGGAGGCTTCGCCGGGGGTGGACCCTCAAACTCCGCCAGGAAAAATCATCATCGCATGATCTTGTTTGTGCAAGGCAAGAGGAAAGAATATCGCCCATTCAGAAACGGGGTCCAGACTCCACCTATAACCTTCACGGACGATGATTTTGGCCCTACTATTCCTGAAGGAGATGATGCAGTAGTGATTATTGCAGTAATCGCTAATATGGATGTAAAACGCATCCTAATTGATCAGGGAAGTTCCTGCGATGTTATCTTTTATGACTGTTTTAAACGTATGGGACTAACTAATGCAGATTTACAGCCATATACACAGGACCTTACAGCCTTCAATGGTGCCAAACAGCCCACTAAAGGCTACTTAGATACGAGAATTACCTTTGATGGCGAACCTGGAGCAAAGACTGTGAAATCCAAGATTCTTGTCATTGATGTGAAGTCTCCCTACAATGGAATCATTGGGCGGCCTACCCTGAATGCCATGGAAGCCATCGTTTCAACTCCCTACTTGTTAATCAAGTTCATTGACAAAGATAATCAAGTCTCATCTGTGAGGGGTGACCAAGAAATGGCTCGCTATTGCTATAACTTGAGTTTTAACATGGTGAAGCTGGAAGCCGTGTCTAAGAAAAGAAAGTTGAATAAAGGGGGCAGTGCGGCGGCATCCGTCAATTTGGTGGATCTCGACCCCAGGGCGGAGTCTTCTATAGACCCACTGAACCCTTTGAAACCAACTCCTGATGGCGGATCCAAGTCTATTGTTTTGGGTAGCACCCCGGAACAGATTACAAACATCAATGACAAGCTTGAGGCTAACATGGAGGCAAGACTAATTGCACTTCTCCATGAGTATAAAGAAATCTTCGCTTGGACCGCTGCAGACATGCCTGGCATGAATCCCAACTTTTGTTGTCACCGCCTGGCGGTGTATCCTGAAACTAAGCCCGTGGCACAAAAGAAACAGCGTATGGGTCCTGCTAAGCAAAAGGCTGCTTGTGAACAAACAGAGGAGCTCCTCAAGGCGGGGTTCATCAGGGAACTCTGTTACTCCTCCTGGTTGTCTAACGTGGTCATGGTACATAAAACCAATGGCAAGTGGCGTATGTGCATAGACTACGTTGATTTGAATAAATGTTGTCCCAAGGATCCATACCCTCTCCCCAACATTGACAGATTGGTTGACGATTCCTCTGGATACAAGTATCTATCTTTTATGGATGCTTACTCCGGGTACAACCAAATTCCAATGTGTGAGGATGATCAAGAGAAGACAGCATTTGTTAATGATAAAGGAGTCTTTTGCTACAACGTCATGCCATTTGGGTTAAAGAACGCCAGGGTAACCTACTAGCGCATGATCAACAAAGTTTTTGAGGGTATGCACACAAAGCTGGTAGAAGTGTATATTGATGATATTATTGCCAAGACCCCGGAAGGAGGAGATCATGTTGAAGATCTATGCCTCATTTTTCAACGCCTACAACAATACGACATGAGACTCAACCCATTAAAGTGTACGTTTGCTGTCCCTAGGGGCAGATTTTTGGGCTTCATGTTAACTCAGAGAGGTATAGAGGCTAATCCTGATAAATGTCGCGTAATCCAAGAGCTACAGAGCCCCAAAACTTTGAAAGAGGTACAATCTCTCAACGGCAAAATCGCTGCCCTAGCACGATTCATGCCTAAAATGGCTCATCGCTCTCTTCCCTTGTACAAGATGCTGAAAAAAGACAAGAAATTCAATTGGGGCCCAGAGCAAGAGGCAGCTTTCCAAAGCTTGAAAAATGTCTTGGCCAGCCCTCCAATCGTGGTAAAACCAAGCCCAGGTGAGCAACTCATTGTTTATTTGTCTGTTTCAGATGAAGCTTTGGCAGTAGCTCTGGTCAAGGAAACGACTGAAGGCCAACGACCAGTGTATTTCACTGGTAAAACATTGCATGGTGCAGAGTACCGTTATTAGAAGATTGAAAAGGCAGCACTTGCAGTTGTTTGGGCCTCACGACGCCTAAGACCATACTTCCACGCCCATCCTATCTTGATTCGCACAGACTTGCCACTCCGTACTATACTGTTCAAACCAGACCTACCTGGAAGAATGATCAAATGGGCCGTAGAACTCTCTGAATTTGACATATCCTACGAACCAAGAACTGCTATCAAGGCACAAGTCCTAGCAGATTTCGTAGTTGAGTTAACAGGTTCTAGCCCAGATGCAGATCATTCACACTGGACGGTATACGTAGACGGGTCTTCCAATAGCAAAGGATGTGGAGCAGGAATTGTTGTGGAAAGTGATGACGGGGTACACCTTGAAATTTCACTGCACTTTACCTTCACTACGTCTAACAATCAGGCGGAGTATGAAGCCTGCTTGGCCGGACTCAGAGCAGCACAAGATATTGGGGCCAAAACTGTCACCCTATGCAGTGATTCTCAATTAGTAATCTCACAAATTCTTGGTGAGTATCAGGCTAAAGAACCTCTGCTACAACAATATCTAGACTGCGTCAATGAGTTAAAGCAGCGCTTCGATGAAGTCACTTTCAAGCATGTACCCCGTGAAGAAAATACACGTGCTGATATCCTCTCCAGGTTGGCTAGCACAAAGAAGGCAGGATGCACAACTACGGTTGTACAAAGTACCTTGGCGGAGCCAAGCATTTCCTTTCCTTCCTCAGCGTATATGATTAAAAGCCGCTCTTTTGATGACAATTCCTGGGTAGCACCGATAGTTCGTTACCTTGTTAATGGACAATTACCCACGGATGATCTTGAGCGACGAAAACTAAAGAAAGAAGCACCTTACTATACACTCCTAGACGGACAGTTATACCGCTGAGGAATTTCTGTTCCTTACTTGATATGTATAAACGAAAATGAGGTGCAAGCTGTATTAGAAGAAGTCCATGAAGGGCAATGTGGACACCATCCAGGGGAACGTAGTCTTATGTGAAAAATACTCAGGGCAGGGTACTGGCGGCCCACCCTGAAGCATGACTCCGCCTCGTATGTTCAAAAGTGCGATCAATGTCAACGATTCGCAAATCTCCACCATACTCCGGCGGAAGAAATGTCATCATCAATAACGCCTTGGCCTTTCTATCAATGGGGCATGGATATCTTGGGTCCATTCCCAACTGCGCCCGGCGGTATCAAATACTTGATAGTTGGTGTTGATTACTTCACCAAATGGATTGAAGCAGAGGCAGTGGTGCATATTACATCAGCCAGGACTCGCAGATTCGTATATGAAAATATCATTGCACGTTTCGGAGTCCCTGGATGCATAGTCACTGATAATGGAACCCAATTCACAGATAGTAAGTTCACTGAACTCCTGGAAAATCTCAACATTACACAGATTTTCTCTTCTGTGGAACACCCTCAAACCAATGGCCAAGCTGAAGTTGCCAACAGAGAAATCTTGAAAGGCCTTAAGAAATGCCTTGGTGAAGCAAAGGGAGATTGGGCAAATCAATTATGCCACGTTCTATGGGCATATAGAACAACCCCTCACTCCACCACAAATGAATCTCCATATCGGCTGACATATAGAGTCGAGGCTGTTATTCCCATTGAATTGGCAGCCCCATCAGCTCGAGTCCTCCATTTCAATGAAGAAGCCAATCAACAGAACCTCGCCCATGAACTCGAGGTCTTGGCGGAGTTGAGAGAGGAAGCCTTTGTGAGGGACCAAGCTGTTAAAGCAAAGGCCGCCAAACGGTATAACACACGTGTTTTTGAACGCCGTTTCAAAGAAGGAGATTTGGTCTTGAGAAGGGCCAATATCGGTAACAAATTTGCACACCAAGGCAAATTGGCACCAACATGGGAAGGTCCATACCGAGTCGTCGAAATTCTGGGCAAAGGCACATACCTCCTAGAAAACTTAGATGGCACTCCGGTCAGGAATAAATGGAACATTTTAAATTTACGCATATATTACAGCTAGTTGGGTAACATGGTATGTTCTTTTCTTCCTAACTCAAGGTTTTTTCCAGCTGTGCTTTCCTTGAAAAGGTTCTGATGAGACATATCCCAACTCAGCTCCTTATGTAGTTCCATCATTAATAAAATGCCTTCCTACATTCAGTCTTCATTCTAACTTTCAGTTAATTATCCATGGCAGAACTTGTTCCGATGCAGATAAGACACTGGCTCTAATAATTGAAGCATAATGGCATAACTCTTTATTCCATAAAGATCATCCAACATGCAACAAAGCTTCACAAACGGAGTCAAAAAACTCCTTAGGGGGAAAGGATTGGTGTCACAGCTATATGCTGCACCATACCGACCCTAAGGTCCAAAAAACTCCTTGGGGGGAAAGGATTGGTGTCACAGCTATATGCTGCACCATACCGACCCTAAGGTCCAAAAAGCTCCTTGGGGGGAAAGGATTGGTGTCACAGCTATATGCTGCACCATACCGACCCCAAGGTCCTGCAGGCTTCCTGTGGAAGGGATTGGTGTCACAGCTATATGCTGCACCATACCGACCCCAAGGTCCAGCAGACTTCCTGTGGAAAGAATTGGTGTCACAGCTATACGCTGCACCATACCGACCCCAAAGTCCAGCAAAATTCCTGCGAAAAGGATTGGTGTCACAGCTTATGCTGCACCATACCAACCCTGGATTCAACAATTTTCACTTGGTCAGGAGATACACTCCCATTCAAATTCAAAGGGATGAACGCTCCATCCAAAACTTGACTCCGCCTAACTGTCAATGTTTTACGGAGTACATAATCAACAAACTCAAGCACTATCAACAAGTTCAAGTAAGTACAATACTTGTAAAAACTGTGCTTCATTTAAATTCTTCAGAGGCTACTCCGCCTCATTACAGAATTTGCTTTATTGAAATTCTTCAGAGGCTACTCCGCCTCATTACAGAATTTGCTTCAGTGAAATTCTTAAGAGGCTACTCCACCTCGTTACAGAATTCACTTCATTGAAATTCTTTAGAGGCTACTCCGCCTCGTTACAGAATTTGCTTCATTGAAATTCTCAAGAGGCTACTCCGCCTCGTTACAGAATTCACTTCATTGAAATTCTTCAGAGGCTACTCCGCCTCGTTACAGAATTTACTTCATTGAAATTCCTAGGAGGCTACTCCACCTCATTACTGAATTTTACTTCATCACATTCACAAAAGGTTATTCCGCCTCGTTATACTTAGTCATATTTCATTAAGTCCTCAAACGATTACTCCGCCTTATTAATAACTTTCTACAAGGCATAAATCCTACGGACTCAGACATTGTTCATATGAACAAGTATAAATTTACAGAAAATATACTTTATTGAATATTGTCAAAGATTGATAAGGGTCCAGAGCCTATCCTGGAACAAGGCAATATTATTAAAGTATAAAAAACAAAATTTGAAAAGAACTCCGGAGCTAATCCTCAAGGCTCGGGTGGCACTCCTTCTTGGCGGGCGGAGCTGGGCTGACTCTCACTGGGTTTAGACAAACTTTGTGAGGGGGGCAAGTCCGCCAGAACATACTCTGCATTAGGCGCAGGAACATGACCCCCCCGAGCAGGCACCATCAATTCACCATTGATAAACTCATAGTAAGGATGAATGCCTGCAATGTTGAGAGCAACGCCTGGGTTACGATGACGGAGTTGGCGAATAGCCATGCTGAAAGCATCATCAATTGCCGCCTCAGCTGCATCCAAAGTCATTTTCAACTCCTGATCAAGCCTCTTATTGGTGGCATCTGAAATGGCTCTTCAACCTGTTTTTCAAGGTTGCTATATGAAGTGGCCGCTACATCCAACTCCGTCGCCCAGGCGTCTTCAGCAAGAGTCTTATTAATTTCAAAGGAAACCAACATCTGCTGAAGTTCGCTCACACCCTCGCCCAGTTTTTGGTTCTGCTGAGTCAGATTTAAAACTTGTTGTTTCAGCGAAACATTGTCAGCCTTCACCTGGGTCAGCTCGCCCACCTCTTCGCCCAGTTTTGCATTTTGCCCTTTCAAGTCCAAGACTTGCTTTTCCAGCAGGGCCTTGTCAGCCTTAACCCGAGCCAGCTCCTCCTCAAGCTTCTTTATATCAGAGTTGGCGGTGTCAAGGTGTTTATCTTTAGCCTTGATCACCTCCGACAACATTTCATTGTCATGCTCTAAGCTGCGGATTTTTTCGATAGAATCATGATATGATTCTTGAAACATTGCAGCCTCCGCAGCAACCTCAGCGATACGCGGCATAGAATATGTCCAATTTTAGAAAAATTTGCATATCTTCGTCATACAATACCAAAATTGCTTTGTTCTTTATTCTATGGTTTTGTAATAAAAAATCCTACAACATTCATGAAGGGAATGAAGGCTGGTTCTCAAAGGAAAAATCCCAATAAATTTATCTTTTCAGTGCATAATAATTTAAGAGCACTTTTCCTTGGTTTGGGCATAACTCGAGCTACCATTACTGAATGTTCACATATGATATATCAGATCGAAAAGGAAATAAAGATCTACAACCTTTATATTGGAAGGTTTTCTTAATTCCCACTCTATGAATTATTATGTATTTATTTAAAGCTACTTCAGTTTATAATTAACAAAAATCTAGGACATCTTTGATTTCTTACACGACAAGTTATTTTCCCGGCCACTATTTCCTGGCACCACCAACATAATAAACTCTTACCACACTTCACTAACTTCATTTAAACACTCCACCATCCAAATTCCACTACCTTCTCTCTCACTAACCACCATAACACTTCCCAGACAGCCACCACACAATGCCATAAACCCACAAAAACCACTCCACCTCACATCCATCCACCAAGAACCACATCAGCTATTAAATTTAACATTTTCTCATTTATTTCTTTACCATCACCAGCCGACCAGCCTCTCCGTCGAGATTCACTAGGTTCTGACTCGTCAATTGAAAGTTACGAATATCTCTACTTCACCTATAATTCTATTATTATTTTTGGATGTACTTATGTATTTTTATAAATTATCGTAAAGTGTGCCTCAAAGATTGGGAGCTATGCTTGAGTTTTACCAAAATTTGAAGTCCCGTTGCTGAGATTTATGGTTTATAGTGTTAACCAAGTGACCTCAATTACTGAAGACGGGGGTGAATTGAGTATTAAAAATTTTGCTTTGGAATGCTCTTGAATATAATTCTTTTACAATTAATGAAGTGATTAATGTAGAAGATAATAACAACAAGTAATAGTAAAGACAAATTAACCACAGAAGTATATCAAATACTTAATTAAGTAGTAATAAAGCTTATATGAATAGAATCAAGAATTTAACTTAGACACCCTTTAATAAGCAAATTTAGTTCATAATTAATTTAGCAAGCAATAATGGAAGAGTTTAGGGATAAGAAAATTGCAAACGGATATACAAGTTCCACCACACCAATGTACGTCTCGCCTTTAAGCAAACCACTTGAAGGATTCCACTATTGAAGATTTGAGATACAATGCTTGGAGCAATTACAGCTTCCTAGTGTCCCACACTCAAGAACTTAATCTTTACAAGCTAAAGGGCAACCCACCCAATCTCACAATCTCTCAATAACCACGGTTGAGACCCAACGTAATAACTCTTAAAGTTTGGTAAGAGATTTTACAAGAATAACTCTCCTATAGAGTGGGTATACAAATTTTAGTACTTTGAAAATATTTTCCTCTCTAGAAAGATTATACAAATTTTAGCACTCAAGAAAATATTTTTCTCACTCTCAAAACATATAAGCAACTGGGATAATTAAGGAGAGAGCTTTCTGCTAAGAGAAGAAGGAAACAGAATAAAGTGAAAGAACCTTGTTAGCTCAAGATGTCTTGCTGCTTCTGTTTCTTCTCTATTTATAGCCTTCAAGGGATGAAGCGTTACAATTGAAAAATCCCTTCGAGCTTGCAAGTTAATGTAATAGAGCAGAGCATATTTCAGTTCCTGTTTGTAGCAGCATGGACATTGTATGGTGAAGTACTGTTTTAATTTCCATGTCAAGGTAGTGGAACACGGAAGCGTATGTCTGTATGCTTTGTTAATTGTAACTCATGAAGAAATCATGGAGAATGCAATTTCTACTTAGAGAATGCTGGAACGTTGTAATTTTTAATTCATAGTGCGATAGTCCATGGTGTGATGCAAGGCTGGCACTTGTACTTCTGAGGTTCAAATTCAAATTCCAGAACCCATTTGAATTAAATAAATCTATCTGTTAATTGATTCATGGAGACATAATGACATAAGAATGGATTTATGAATTAAATCATGGTTAATTTTCCCTCCTGTAGCACCTCACGCTCAAGCGTACAGTGCTCACGCTTAAGCTTCCTTACAATCCATGTTTTGTATCTTCCACGCTTACTCACGCTGCCTCATCCCACAGCCACGCTCAAGCGTGACTTAGTTACGCTCAGGCGCGTACTCACACTTGAGCTAGCCTTGTTCACGCTCAACTTGGAAGCTTTGATTCGAGCTTTAGACCCCTGATGCTCCTGGCTTCATCCACGCTTAAGCCCTCTAACCTCACGCTCAAGTGTGACCTCTTCATGCATCACGCTTGTTCCATACTCAAGCAAGCTGCTTCTGTACCATGTCACGCTTAAGCTTGGTCATTCACGCTCAAGCTTGGCTCCCTTACGCTTAGGCTCTAAAAACACCATGCTCAGGCTTAATGACTTGCCAGCATGAAAAATAGACACTCTTTCAAGATTCACTTGATTCCGTTGATTCTTTGGCACTTTGATTTCATTGTTAAACCTTTGTAAATGCCTTGATTTATTCATTTGGAATTCATCATACTTAATTTGTCCATTTGATCTTGAATTTACATTTGTTGTTTGTCATTATCAAAACCTATGGTAACATATAAACACATTCTCCCCCTTTTTGATGATGACAACAAATGTTCATCTCTTGGGGTGTTAGCATTATAACAGTTATAATTCAAGATTTTTGTCAGACTAAACTCCCCCTTACAAATGCATTTTTATACCACTTGTTAATGTAGAATCATACATAGTCATTTTGAAAAAGAATACCACTTGTTGAAACAATAGGTACCATTTGTTATTATAGAAAATTAGATACCACTTGCATATAAAACTCCCCCTTAAACATGCAACAAATACCAGAACGTAGTTCATATAATTTTCATATCATCAGAGCATCGTGGCAGTGTAAGCAAGCATAAGCAAGCATAATAATGATATTTTCTCTCCCTTTAACAACATGGCACTTGCATATAAAACTCCCCCTTAAACAACATCATATTCTTCTCCCTCTTTGGCATCATCAAAAATAAAACATTACTCTTATTATGGTAATTCTTTTCCCTTTTTGGCATATATAACATGTACATATTTTCTAACAATTATATACTTGATACTCAATCGTTATCAAACTTATCACATGTTCAAAACATATCACATATAAATGTATCAAGAAAAATGTATGGGATTTGATTCTTAAAAACAATTAGAGATATCCAAAATTCTTAATTCCCTTCTAATATTAATGAATTGTTCTTTAGCAAGGGTTTTGTAAAAATATCAGCCAATTGTTTAGAGGTAACGACATGTTCAAGAATGCAATCGCCTTTTAAAACATGATCTCGTATAAAATGATGTCGAATTTCAATATGCTTTGTTCGAGAATGCATGACGGGATTTTTGGAAATATTTATTGTACTAGTGTTATCACATTTAATAGGCACATTCTTTAACACAACATCAAAGTCAAGAAGTTGTTGCCTCATCCAAAGAATTTGAGCACAACAACTGCCAGCTACAACATATTCTGCCTCAACTGTTGATAAAGCAACACTTACTTGTTTCTTGTTATGCCAAGAAACAAGGGAACTACCAAGCAAATGACAAGTACCACTAGTATTCTTTCTATTAAGTTTACACCCAACAAAATCAGAATCAGAATATCCTATAAGAATATATTCAACGCCTTTAGGATACCATAAACCAACATTTTGAGTACCCATAAGATATTTCCAAATTCTTTTTACAGCAGTGAGATGTGATTCTTTAGGACATGCTTGATATATAGCACACATACATACAACAAATATGATATCTGGTCTACTAGCAGTTAAGTAAAGTAAGGATCTGATCATACCTCAGTATTTTGTAATTTCTATGTCCTTACCCTTTTCATCTTTGTCCAAATAACATGATGTACTCATGGGTGTTGCTATTTCATTTGCCTTGTCCATTTTAAACCTTTTGAGAAATTCCTTACGATATTTGGGTTGACTTATAAAAGTCCCTTCTTTGGTTTGCTTGATTTGTAACCTAAGGAAGAATGTAAGTTCTCTCATCATGAACATTTCAAACTCATTCTGCATAATCTTGGCAAACTCTTGACAAAGAAGTTCGTTAGTAGCACCAAATATTATATCATCGACATAAACTTGTACCAAGAGGATGTCATTATTTTTACGTTTTATAAATAGTGCAGTATCAACCTTTCCTATTTCAAAATTGTTTTCTAAAAGAAATTTGCTAAGTCCTTCATACCAAGCTCTTAGAGCTTGTTTCAAACCGTATAAAGCTTTTCTCAATTTAAAAACATGATTCAAAAATTTGTGGTTTTCAAAACCAGGAGGTTGATCTACAAAAACTTCTTCTTGAATATCACTATTTAGAAAAGCATTTTTGACATCCATTTGATACAGTTTAAAATCCATGCAACAAGCAAAAGCTAATAACAATCTTATGGCTTCTAGTCTAGCTACGGGTGCATATGTTTCCTCATAATCTATGTCTTCTTCTTGATTATAGCCTTTTGCAACTAGCCTAGCTTTATTTATTATTATTATTCCATTTTCATCTAGCTTATTTCTAAAAACCCATTTAGTACCGATTATTTGATGATCATTGGGTCTTGGCACAAGTTCCCAAACTTGGTTTCTTTCAAATTGATTTAACTCTTCTTGCATAGCCAACATCTAATATTCATCAATAATAGCCTCATTAATATTTTTGGGTTCAATTTGTGATACAAAGGCTAGGTGATTACATGCATTTCTAATGGTGTTATGAGTACTTACACCTTTGGTCAGTTCACCTATGACATTGTCCAAGGGATAGTCCTTTAACACGATCCATTCTTTTTGTTGAGATTCCTCATTTTATGTTGTATCTCCTTCATTGTTGACTTCTTCTTTATCATCCAAGTTCATTTCTTTGAAGGTACCTACAAGATCATCAACTTCCTTTCTCGGAGGATTTTGGTTAAGTTCATCAAATTTGACATGTATAGACTCTTCAATTGTGAAAGTTCGTTTGTTAAAGAGTCGATATGCTTTACTAGTAGATGAATAACCTAAGAATATTGCTTCATCAGATTTTGCATCGAATTTATTGAGATTATCCTTTCTATTGTTTAAAACAAAGCATTTGCATCCAAACACGTGAAAATAAGAAATGTTTGGTTTTCTTCCTTTGTAAAGCATATAAGGGGTTTTCTTTAAAATAGGCCTAATAAAACATCTATTCATTACATAACAAGCGGTATTTACCACATCGGCCCAAAAATGTTTCGCAATGTTATTTTCATTCAACATAGTTCTTGCGAGCTCCACTAAAGATCGATGTTTTCTTTCAACAACTCCATTTTGTTGTGAAGTTCTAGGAGCCGAAAAATTATGTTCAATGCCAAACTTTTCATAACTTTTCAAAAGGTTGATTTTCGAATTCTCCCCCATATCGGTTCTAATGGATGTGGTTTTCAAATTTTGTTCATTTTGGATAATCTTAGCAAGTTACTTAAATGCTTGATATGCTTCATGTTTGTGAGTAAGAAATAATGTCCATGTATATCTAGAATAATCGTCCACAATCACAAGACTATAATAGTTTCCACCAAAACTTTTAACCTTTGAAGGTCCAAATAAATCCATATGTAAAAGTTGTAAAGGTTTATTTGTTGAAACCACATTTTTTGCTTGAAAGGATGCCTTTACTTGTTTCCCCTTTTGACATGCATCACAAAATTTATTTTCAAACTTTAGCTTTGGCAAACCAATTACTAATTCTTTTGAAACAAGTTTATTCAAATGGTCTATGTGAATGTGTGCAATTCTTCTATGCCATAGCCATGATTCATCCTCTTTAGTCAAGAAGCATTGCTCATCATTTGACGCAAACAATCATCATCAAACATGTAAATATTATCTATTCTTTGACCAGCAAACTTTACATCTTTGTTTAGCTTGTTTTCAATTATGCAGCCGTTTGATTCAAATATTACTCTATATCCTTTGTCACATAATTGACTTATACTTAACAAATTGTGTTTGAGTCCTTCTACATATAACACACCGTTAAATGAGGTAGAGGAGTTTTTACTAATATTTCCAACGCCAAGGATTTTACCTTTGGTATTATCTCCATAAGTAACATTTCCTTTTTTTTAGGTGTGAATGATGTAAATTTGCTTATGTCTCCCCTCATATGTTGGGAACACCCACTATCCAAATACCAATGGGTGTTATTTTCCTTGAAGCATACCTACAAAACAAGTCAAGTTAGAGAACTTGGTACCCATTTTATGTTGGGTCCTTGTAGGTTAGTTTGTGAAGATGTTCCTTTAGGAACCCATACTTTTCTTATAATCTTTGGCCCTAATTTTCTAACATTACAATTAGATGCACTATGTCCTTTAAAACCACAGTGATTACATTTCATGAAAGGTGACGCAGTTTTACTAGGCGGTATAAAGAAATTTTTATAATTCTTTTATTTCTTATAGGCATTAAAACCTAATCCCGTTTTATCAAACATGCAACGTTGTTTTCCAAGTAAAACATTTAAATTGTCTCTACCATTTGTAAATTTTCTAAAGTTCTATTCAAGTCTAAAACCTTAGTTTCTAGAGTGTCACATTTCTTTACAAATTCACAAGGTTTGGTTTTAGAGCATGCTCGAACATTTACTACTTTCTTTTCAATATTTCATTTTCTTTACTAAGTTCTATAAGATGCATCTCAAGAGTGTCAATGGTTTTTCTTGATAACTTATGCTTATTTGAAACTTTGATAAATTTATCATACAATTCTTCAAGAGCATCAAGTAATTCTTCTCTATCTAAGTGATGGAAATTTACCTCATCATCTTCATCTTGATGGTTGGCCATGAGGCAGAGGTTTTCTTCTTCATTGTCTGATTCATCCGAGCTACTTACTTCATTTTCATCCCGTGCAATATATGCTCTTCTCTTCCCTTTTCTTTCTTTGTTTTTCTTCTTTAGGTTTGGGCAATCCGCCTTAAAGTGCCCTTTCTTTCCACATTCGAAACAAGTTGGTTAGGAATTATTTTCTTTAGAAATAGGTTTCTTACCTTTATGTGTGAAGCTCTTTTGGAAGCATTTGTTCCTCATGAGTTTTTCAAAATGCTTCACGAATAGTCCTAGCTCTTCGTCTTCGTCAAGGTCACTATTGGATTCTTCTTCATCAATTAAGGTGGCCTTGAGAGCTAGCCCTTTCTTCTTGGAGGCTTTTTCTTCTTCCTCCGCATGTTTCAAATCTTTTAACTCTTGTTCTTGTTCTTGTAACTTACCAAACAATGTAGCAAGGGACATATCATTTATATTTGGTGATTGTTTGATAGGGGTGACAAGAGGTTATCATTCCCTAGTAAGACTTTTCAACACTTTGTGAATAAGCTCTTTGTTAGAATAAGATTTGCCAAGAGTAATAAGATGATTAATGATTAAAGTAAATCTCTTTTGTAGTTCTAAGATAGTTTCACTAGAATTCATTCTAAAGCTTTCATATTGGCTGGTTAATGTACTAATCTTATAATCCCTAACATCGCTAGTTCCTTCATGAGTTATTTGAAGGGTATCCCACATATCCTTGGCAAATTTAGTGGAATATGTCTGTATGCTTTGTTAATTGTAACTCATGAAGAAATCATAGAGAATGCAATTTCTGCTTAGAGAATGCTGGAACATTGTAATTTTTAATTCATAGTGCGATAGTCCATGGTGCGATGCAAGGCTGGCACTTGTACTTCTGAGGTTCAAATTCAAATTCCAGAACCCATTTGAATTAAATAAATCCATCTGTTAATTGATTCATGGAGACATAATGACATATGAATGGATTTATGAATTAAATCATGGTTAATTTTCCCTCCTGTAGCACCTCACGCTCAAGCGCACAGTGCTCACGCTTAAGCTTCCTTACAATCCATGTTTTGTATCTTCCACGCTTACTCACGCTGCCTCATGCCCACAGCCACGATCAAGCGTGACTTAGTTACGCTCAGGCGCGTACTCACACTTGAGCTAGCCTTGTTCACGCTCAACTTGGAAGCTTTGATGCTTTTGTTGCATCCATGTTCAACTCCACGCTCAAGCGTGTTCGAGCTTTAGATCCCTGATGCTCCTGGCTTCATCCACGCTTAAGCCCCTTAACCTCACGCTCAAGCATGACCTCTTCATGTATCACGCTTGTTCCACGCTCAAGCGAGCTGCTTCTTTACCATGTCATGCTCAAGCTTGGTCATTCACACTCAAGCTTAGCTCCCTTACGCTTAGGCTCCAAAAACATCATGCTCAGGCTTAATGACTTGCTAGCATGAAAAATAGACACTCTTTCAGGATTTTCTTGATTCCGTTGATTCTTTGGCACTTTGATTTCATTGTTAAGCCTTTGTAAATGCCTTGATTTATTCATTTGGAATTCATCATACTTAATTTGTCCGTTTGATCTTGAATTTACATTTGTTTTTTGTCATTATCAAAACCTATGGTAACATATAAACACATATAGGAGTTTATTACGGGCCCAGTTGTGTTTTATTTGGAGCTAGAGTTCAAACCAAGTATTCATACTTGAACTGTTCTTTACAGGGGGATTATGTGGTAACATTTTGAATTGTCCCGATGAATTCTTTAGAGTAGTAACATCTAAATTTACCAAGGATATGTGGGATACCCTTCAAATAACTCATGAAGGAACTAGCGATGTTAGGGATTATAAGATTAGTACATTAACAAGCCAATATGAAAGCTTTAGAATGAATTCTAGTGAAACTATCTTAGAACTACAAAAGAGATTTACTTTAATCATTAATCATCTTATTACTCTTGGCAAATCTTATTCTAACAAAGAGCTTATTCACAAAGTGTTGAAAAGTCTTACTAGGGAATGATAACCTCTTGTCACCCCTATCAAACAATCACCAAATATAAATGATATGTCCCTTGCTACATTGTTTGGTAAGTTACAAGAACAAGAACAAGAGTTAAAAGATTTGAAACATGCGGAGGAAGAAGAAAAAGCCTCCAAGAAGAAAGGGCTAGCTCTCAAGGCCACCTTAATTGATGAAGAAGAATCCAATAGTGACCTTGACGAAGACGAAGAGCTAGGACTATTCGTGAAGCATTTTGAAAAACTCATGAGGAACAAATGCTTCCAAAAGAGCTTCACACATAAAGGTAAGAAACCTATTTCTAAAGAAAATAATTCCTAACCAACTTGTTTCGAATGTGGAAAGAAAGGGCACTTTAAGGCGGATTGCCTAAACCTAAAGAAGAAAAACAAAGAAAGAAAAGGGAAGAGAAGAGCATATATTGCACGGGATGAAAATGAAGTAAGTAGCTCGGATGAATCAGACAATGAAGAAGAAAACCTCTGCCTCATGGCCAACCATCAAGATGAAGATGATGAGGTAAATTTCCATCACTTAGATAGAGAAGAATTACTTGATGCTCTTGAAGAATTGTATGATAAATTTATCAAAGTTTCAAATAAGCATAAGTTATCAAGAAAAACCATTGACACTCTTGAGATGCATCTTATAGAACTTAGTAAAGAAAATGAAATATTGAAAAGAAAGTAGTAAATGTTCGAGCATGCTCTAAAACCAAACCTTGTGAATTTGTAAAGAAATGTGACACTCTAGAAACTAAGGTTTTAGACTTGAATAGAACTTTAGAAAATTTACAAATGGTAGAGACAATTTAAATGTTTTACTTGGAAAACAACGTTGCATGTTTGATAAAACGGGATTAGGTTTTAATGCCTATAAGAAATAAAAGAATTATAAAAATTTCTTTATACCGCCTAGTAAAACTGCGTCACCTTTCATGAAATGTAATCACTGTGGTTTTAAAGGACATAGTGCATCTAATTGTAATGTTAGAAAATTAGGGCCAAAGATTATAAGAAAAGTATGGGTTCCTAAAGGAACATCTTCACAAACTAACCTACAAGGACCCAACATAAAATGGGTACCAAGTTCTCTAACTTGACTTGTTTTGTAGGTATGCTTCAAGGAAAATAACACCCATTGGTATTTGGATAGTGGGTGTTCCCAACATATGAGGGGAGACATAAGCAAATTTACATCATTCACACCTAAAAAAAAGGAAATGTTACTTATGGAGATAATACCAAAGGTAAAATCCTTGGCGTTGGAAATATTAGTAAAAACTCCTCTACCTCATTTAACGGTGTGTTATATGTAGAAGGACTCAAACACAATTTGTTAAGTATAAGTCAATTATGTGACAAAGGATATAGAGTAATATTTGAATCAAACGGCTGCATAATTGAAAACAAGCTAAACAAAGATGTAAAGTTTGCTGGTCAAAGAATAGATAATATTTACATGTTTGATGATGATTGTTTACGTCAAATGATGAGCAATGCTTCTTGACTAAAGAGGATGAATCATGGCTATGGCATAGAAGAATTGCACACATTCACATAGACCATTTGAATAAACTTGTTTCAAAAGAATTAGTAATTGGTTTGCCAAAGCTAAAGTTTGAAAATAAATTTTGTGATGCATGTCAAAAGGGGAAACAAGTAAAGGCATCCTTTCAAGCAAAAAATGTGGTTTCAACAAATAAACCTTTACAACTTTTACATATGGATTTATTTGGACCTTCAAAGGTTAAAAGTTTTGGTGGAAACTATTATAGTCTTGTGATTGTGGACGATTATTCTAGATATACATGGACATTATTTCTTACTCACAAACATGAAGCATATCAAGCATTTAAGTAACTTGCTAAGATTATCCAGAATGAACAAAATTTGAAAACCACATCCATTAGAACCGATATGGGGGAGAATTCGAAAATCAACCTTTTGAAAAGTTATGAAAAGTTTGGCATTGAACATAATTTTTCAGCTCCTAGAACTTCACAACAAAATGGAGTTGTTGAAAGAAAACATCGATCTTTAGTCAAGCTCGCAAGAACTATGTTGAATGAAAATAACATTGCGAAACATTTTTGGGCCGATGCGGTAAATACCGCTTGTCATGTAATGAATAGATGTTTTATTAGGCCTATTTTAAAGAAAACCCCTTATGAGCTTTACAAAGGAAGAAAACTAAACATTTCTTATTTTCACATGTTTGGATGCAAATGCTTTGTTTTAAACAATAGAAAGGATAATCTCAATAAATTCGATGCAAAATCTGATGAAGCAATATTCTTAGGTCATTAATCTACTAGTAAAGCATATCGACTCTTTAACAAACGAACTTTCACAATTGAAGAGTCTATACATGTCAAATTTGATGAACTTAACCAAAATCCTCCGAGAAAGGAAGTTGATGATCTTGTAGGTACCTTCAAAGAAATGAACTTGGATGATAAAGAAGAAGTCAACAATGAAGGAGATACAACATAAAATGAGGAATCTCAAGAAAAAGAGTGGATCGTGTTAAAGGACTATCCCTTGGACAATGTCATAGGTGAACTGACCAAAGGTGTAAGTACTCATAACACCATTAGAAATGCATGTAATCACCTAGCCTTTGTATCACAAATTGAACCCAAAAATATTAATGAGGCTATTATTGATGAATATTAGATGTTGGCTATGCAAGAAGAGTTAAATCAATTTGAAAGAAACCAAGTTTGGGAACTTGTGCCAAGACCCAATGATCATCAAATAATCGGTACTAAATGGGTTTTTAGAAATAAGCTAGATGAAAATGGAATAATAATAATAAATAAAGCTAGCTAGTTGCAAAAGGCTATAATCAAGAAGAAGACATAGATTATGAGGAAACATATGCACCCGTAGCTAGACTAGAAGCCATAAGATTGTTATTAGCTTTTGCTTGTTGCATGGATTTTAAACTATATCAAATGGATGTCAAAAATGCTTTTCTAAATGGTGATATTCAAGAAGAAGTTTTTGTAGATCAACCTCCTGGTTTTGAAAACCACAAATTTTTGAATCATGTTTTTAAATTGAGAAAAGCTTTATACGGTTTGAAACAAGCTCTAAGAGCTTGGTATGAAGGACTTAGCAAATTTCTTTTAGAAAACAATTTTGAAATAGGAAAGGTTGATACTGCACTATTTATAAAACGTAAAAATAATGACATCCTCTTGGTACAAGTTTATGTCGATGATATAATATTTGGTGCTACTAACGAACTTCTTTGTCAAGAGTTTGCCAAGATTATGCAGAATGAGTTTGAAATGTTCATGATGAGAGAACTTACATTCTTCCTTAGGTTACAAATCAAGCAAACCAAAGAAGGGACTTTTATAAGTCAACCCAAATATTGTAAGGAATTTCTCAAAAGGTTTAAAATGGACAAGGCAAATGAAATAGAAACACCCATGAGTACATCATGTTATTTGGACAAAGATGAAAAGGGTAAGGACATAGAAATTACAAAATACTGAGGTATGATCAGATCCTTACTTTACTTAACTGCTAGTAGACCAGATATCATATTTGTTGTATGTATGTGTGCTATATATCAAGCATGTCCTAAAGAATCACATCTCACTGCTGTAAAAAGAATTTGGAAATATCTTATGGGTACTCAAAATGTTGGTTTATGGTATCCTAAAGGCGTTGAATATATTCTTATAGGATATTCTGATTCTGATTTTGCTGGGTGTAAACTTAATAGAAAGAATACTAGTGGTACTTGTCATTTGCTTGGTAGTTCCCTTGTTTCTTGGCATAACAAGAAACAAGTAAGTGTTGCTTTATCAACAGTTGAGGCAGAATATGTTGTAGCTGGCAGTTGTTGTGCTCAAATTCTTTGGATGAGGCAACAACTTCTTGACTTTGATGTTGTGTTAAATAATGTGCCTATTAAATGTGATAACACTAGTATAATAAATATTTCCAAAAATCCCGTCATGCATTCTCGAACAAAGCATATTGAAATTCGACATCATTTTATACGAGATCATGTTTTAAAAGGCGATTGCATTCTTGAACATGTCGTTACTTCTAAATAATTGGCTGATATTTTTACAAAACCCTTGCTAAAGAACAATTCATTAATATTAGAAGGGAATTAAGAATTTTGGATATCTCTAATTGTTTTTAAGAATCAAATCCCATACATTTTTCTTGATACATTTATATGTGATATGTTTTGAACATGTGATAAGTTTGATAATGATTGAGTATCAAGTATATAATTGTTAGAAAATATGTACATGTTATATATGCCAAAAAGGGAAAAGAATTACCATAATAAGAGTAATGTTTTATTTTTGATGATGCCAAAGGGGGAGAAGAATATGATGTTGTTTAAGGGGGAGTTTTATATGCAAGTGCCATGTTGTTAAAGGGAGAGAAAATATCATTATTATGCTTGCTTATGCTTGCTTACACTGCCACGATGCTCTGATGATATGAAAATTATATGAACTACGTTCTGGTATTTGTTGCATGTTTAAGGGGTAGTTTTATATGCAAGTGGTATCTAATTTTCTATAATAACAAATGGTACCTATTGTTTTAACAAGTGGTATTCTTTTTCAAAATGACTATGTATGATTCTACATTAACAAGTGGTATAAAAATGCATTTGTAAGGGGGAGTTTAGTCTGACAAAAATCTTGAATTATAACTGTTATAATGCTAACACCCCAAGAGATGAACATTTGTTGTCATCATCAAAAAGGGGGAGAATGTGTTTATATGTTGCCATAGGTTTTGATGATGACAAACAACATGTAAATTCAAGATCAAATGGACAAATTAAGTATGATGAATTCCAAATGAATAAATCAAGGCATTTACAAAGGTTTAACAATGAAATCAAAGTGCCAAAGAATCCAAGGAATCAAGCAAATCTTGAAAGAGTGTCTATTTTTCATGCTGGCAAGTCATTAAGCCTGAGCATGGTGTTTTTGGAGCATAAGCGTAAGGGAGCCAAGCTTGAGCGTGAATGACCAAGCTTAAGCGTGACATGGTACAGAAGCAGCTTGCTTGAGTGTGGAACAAGCGTGATGCATGAAGAGGTCATACTTGAGCGTGAGGTTAGAGGGCTTAAGCGTGGATGAAGCTAGGAGCATCAGGGGTCTAAAGCTCGAATGCGCTTGAGCGTGGAGTTGAGCGTGGATGTAACAGAAGCATCAAAGATTCCAAGCTTGAACGTGAACAGGGCTAGCTTGAGCGTGAGGATGCACCTAAGCACAACTAAGTCACACTTGAGCATGGCTGTGGGCATGAGGCAGTGTGAGTAAGCGTGGAAGATACAGAACGTGGATTGTAAGGAAGCTTAAGCGTGAGCACTGTGCGCTTGAGCATGAGGTGCTGCAGAAGGGAAAATTAACCATGATTTGATTCATAAATCCATTCTTATGTCATTATGTCTCCATGAATCAATTAACAGATAGATTCATTTAATTTAACTAGGTTCTAGAATTTGAATTTGAACCTCAGAAGTACAAGTGCCAACCTTGCATCACACCATGGACTATCGCACTATGGATTAACAATTAAAATGTTCCAGCATTCTCTAAGTAGAAATTGCATTCTCCATGATTTCTTCGCAAGTTGCAATTAACAAAGCATATAGACATACGCTTCCATGTTCCACTACCTTGACATGGAAATTAAAACAGTACTTCACCATGCAATGTCTATGCTGCTCCAAACAGGAACTAAAATTTGCTCTGCTCTATTACATCAACTTGCAAGCTCGAAGGGATTTTTTAATTGTAATGCTTCATCTTTTGAAGGCTATAAATAGAGAAGAAACAGAAGCAGCAAGACATCTTGAGCTAACAAGGTTCCTTCACTTTATTCTGTTTCCTTCTTCTCTTAGCAGAAAGCTCTCTCCTTAATTATCTCAGTTGCTTATATGTTTTGAGAGTGAGAAAAATATTTTCTTGAGTGCTAAAATTTGTATAATCTTTCTAGAGAGGAAAATATTTTCAAAGTACTAAAATTTGTATATCCACTCTATAGGAGAGTTATTCTTGTAAAATCTCTTACCAAACTTTAAGAGTTATTAGGTTGGGTCTCAACCATGGTTATTGAGAGATTTTGAGATTGGGTGGGTTGCCCTTTAGCTTGTGAGGATTAAGTTCTTCAGTTTGCGACACTAGAAAGCTATAATTGCTCAAAGCATTGTATCTCAAATCTTCAATAGTGGAATCCTTCAAGTGGTTTGCTTGAAGGCGAGACGTACATCGGTGTGGTGGAACTTGTATATCGGTTTGCAATTTTCTTATCCCTAAACTCTTCCATTATTGCTTGCTAAATTACTTGTGCACTAAATTTACTTATTAAAGGGTGTCTAAGTTAAATTCTTGATTCTATTCATATAAGCTTTATTACTTCTTAATTAAGTATTTGATATACTTCTGTGATTAATTTGTCTTTACTATTGCTTGTTATTATTATCTTCTACATTAATCACTTCATTAATTATAAAATAATTATATTCAAGAGCATTCCAAAGCAAAATTTTTAATACTTAATTCACCCCCCTCTTGAGTAATTGAGGTCACTTGGTTAACACTATAATAAATCTCAGCAACGGGACTTCAAATTTTGGTAAAACTCAAGCATAGCTCCCAATCTTTGAGGCACACTTTACAATAATTTATAAAAATACATAAGTACATCCAAAAATAATAATAGAATTATAGGTGAAGTAGAGATATTCGTAACTTTCAATTGACGAGTCGAAACCTAGCGAATCTCGACGGAGAGGCTGGTCGGCTGGTGATGGTAAAGAAATAAATGAGAAAATGTTAAATTTAATAGCTGATGTGGTTCTTTGTGGATGGATGTGAGGTGGAGTGGTTTTTGTGGGTTTATGGCATTGTGTGGTGGCTGTCTGGGAGGTGTTATGGTGGTTAGTGAGAGAGAAGGTAGTGGAATTTGGATGGTGGAGTGTTTAAATGAAGTTAGTGAAGTGTGGTAAGAGTTTATAATGAAGGAGGTAGTAGCCGTGAATGGCCTATGAGTGACCTCTATCTGATTAGGTGTTGGACGGTGTTGGTGGTGCCAGGAAATAGTGGCCGGGAAAATAACTTGTCGTGTAAGAAATCAAAGATGTCCTAGATTTTTGTTAATTATAAACTGAAGTAGTTTTAAATAAATACATAATAATTCATAGAGTGGGAATTAAGAAAACCTTCCAATATAAAGGTTGTAGATCTTTATTTCCTTTTCGATCTGATATATCATATGTGAACATTCAGTAATGGTAGCTCGAGTTATGCCCAAACCAAGGAAAAGTGCTCTTAAATTATTATGCACTGAAAAGATAAATTTATTGGGATTTTTCCTTTGAGAACCAGCCTTCATTCCCTTCATGAATGTTGTAGGATTTTTTATTACAAAACCATAGAATAAAGAACAAAGCAATTTTGGTATTGTATGACGAAGATATGCAAATTTTTCTAAAATTGGACATAGTTGTTGCAAGTTAGGATCAGGGCTAGAAAGAATTGCAAAATCATACCAAATGGGTAAGATTCGGCCTTCGAGGTCTGCATGAAGATTGTAGAGAATTTTGTTATGGAAATTATGAAACTAGAATGGTGCAAAATTGTATGTCGTATGAGAAAGATATGATTTTTTGAATGAATCATGCGTAGATTAAAAAGATTAATTAACGGGCTTTCAGAGTAAGAATACTTGGTTCTCAAATTAGATGTGTTTAACTTATGAATTAGGTCTCGGGGCTAGAAATAAAGGTTTTTGGATTTTTCATAACAAAGAAACTAAGATTAGAATCGCTTGATTTCAACTTTGTAAGTGAAAGTTAGGCCCGAAACAATAAAGGTGCTCAGGCTGAACCTAGGGGTTCCGATTTAACTAATTTTTGGGGTCTCTCACACCCTAGTTTCTTTGATTCGAATCCCAATGTAATCAAGATAAATAGTTAATAAAATTATGGGTAAATTTTTCACGATTAAAAAAATTCCAAAACACCCCAACAATTACATCAAGACTCGAACCACAAAACCGAAGAGTGAGATATATGAAATTTATAACTGGATCACAAGATAAATCGCCCATAAGTTTATGCAAAAATAATAGAGTTTACAGCGGAAGAAGAATCTGTATACAGGGCACACGCCTAGTCCTATATATGAAGATATGAGAAAAGACTGGACAGAGCATACAAATACATAACATAAGCCTAATAGGCCAAAATCAACCTTACACATAAGTCATAAACATGCAATGTCTAGAATATATATATATATATATATATATATATGTGTGTGGGGGGGGGGGGGGGGTCATGCAACACCCATCTCCAACATCCGTATTCCACAATTGACCATGTTTAATTCAACCTCAAAATCATGTATCATCAACACTTATACATACCCAAAAGGATTACACATCCAACGTCATTATATTCATCAAATAGGTATGAATTCTAATGCCCCAAATATCAATATATCATTCACATATATGGCCGTTTACAATACATCCACCAATATCAATAATTATTAACACTATCATGTACATTTTATTCTCAATACAATAAATTAGAATCTCTGCCGGCCAAGGTATTCTATTACCACTATTTACCTTCTCCAAGCTTTACTTTAAAACACCTCCTCATCCCATGATATTCCTACATCAATGCTAAAAATGGACAACATGAGAGAGTGGGTTATACATTTCAAATGACCAATGTGAATACAATTGAGATTATGTGCATATGCATATCAATGTCATGAGTACTTTGCTTAAATCATCAATAGTCATCATAATTTCTCATTTCAACAATATATAGGTATATCATATTCATCAATCAACTCTAAGCAAAGCAAGCACATATACACATCATTTCTCAATATCATAATGGACCAACACCATTATCATTAACCATACACAAGCATGCCCTTCATCATATTGGGCCAAAACACGTATCATCATATTATACAATTTCTTTTCATTGTATTCACATTTTTCATGTTGTCTTTAGGTATTCATTTACCCATCTCCTTATCATCATATCTCAATCTTAACCATCATCATATATCAACATCAATCACCATCACATCACAACACCTTTGGCATATCTCCATGCTATATGTAAAAGCTCTTAGGCTAATGCATATGCATAATGGAATTAACAACAATTACGGATCCGACTGTGGGAAACAACATCATATAATATGTGGGTCAAGCATAGGTGTGCTACTATGCCCTTACTACAGTAGTATAATATGTATACTTATATCTCAAATCATGCATGCATAATACCATATTTTACTGGTGCCAAACCGCTATTGCCCATATGTAGCACTAGTCACCCTGTGACTTACAAAT
This sequence comes from Clitoria ternatea, assembly GCA_037962975.1. Taxonomy (NCBI): domain Eukaryota; kingdom Viridiplantae; phylum Streptophyta; class Magnoliopsida; order Fabales; family Fabaceae; genus Clitoria; species Clitoria ternatea. Next base: position 49,692,884 of record CM075669.1, read on the forward strand.
CAACATCATGGCCTCACTTGCCAAAAGTGCTACAGTCCCCTCCCGAACGCACATCAAGAGAGCCGTGCCCCGTCGTAACTGAGGTAACTTGCTCATCACATAGTCGCCCGCCCACTGGGCCTGCCACATAGGGTGCTTTGTGACCAAACTATGGACAACTTTATGATTCCCGGAATCACTAGGGAACAACAATAATTTTACCCATGCACTAGGTCGCCCTCCCACAGGGCCCGCCTATTAGAACCCCTAACATCCCACATAGACAGCGTATGATATGTCATGGATGCAACACAAATCAAGTTCATTCTTACACTATGCATCCTATCATGCCACTCATCAATAATGATCATCACCAACAGTACCATAAAACTTTTGAATGGATTTTATCATTGTTGATTTTAGCCATTGTTTCAAGTTTAAAGTGTGGCATTTCATATCAACATTCTTTATATCATCCATGCAAGTCAATACTTGCAACAATCATAATGGCATCACAAACATCACAACATTCAACCATCTTACATCGATATTAAAGGAATGCCTAGTGTAACATCCCCATTTTAATTAAAGCAATTGAGTTAAATAACAAGTCAACAAGTCAACACCTCCCTTAATTTAATTAACTAAGAGGTAATAGGACAATTAACGTGGAAGCATGGTGACATGGGCAGGATTATCGCGTTTCCCCATCCCACCACACTGCACTCCGCGCGAGTATTTATACAGGCGAGGCCATGCTCTTCACACAGAGAATTCCACGAACTCTCTTCTTCATTCCTCTTGTTTTCTCTCTTGCCTTCTCCGCTCTCCAGTCCATCCCCTGCTTCGAGAACCAAAGTGACGGTGCTACAGTGGAGTGGAACTCCCCACACTTGAGAGGACGATCGCCGAGTGAAGCAGCAGAGAGGAGAACCACCACCCAAGCAGGAAGAAATCCCTCGGAGTTTCGTAATTGGTAGGGGGAGTATCTTCTATCTTAAATGCATGGGTTATGAACAGGTTTCGAGTGCGGATGCTTGCTATATCCTTGCTCTGATTGTGTGTTGTGGCATGACGAGTGAAAGATGAGTGTTGCATGTTAGCATCTTCCTCAGAAATGCATGCGTTGTTGAGCCTCGTTACCATGGAACCCGATTGCATGTTGTGTTGTGTTGATGAGAATGCTTTATTGAATCTGTGCATGTTCTTAGGAATGCATGTGTTGATTAAGTCCTGGTATTGTCATATACTGATTGCATGTTGTATCATGATTGATTGGAATGCTTGCATGAGCCTGTCATTCTTCGTATAAATACCTGCACTGATTAAGTCTTGATGCTGCTGTGAACCGAATGCATGTTAACTTGAAGTTGATGAAAATGCTCACATGGGAGCTGTGTGTGTTGAATTAACAGGCGGAGTCCTGATGATATGTATTACCGACTACATGTGAAAGATGTGTGATTGAATAAGAGGATGTGTGCATGAGTTAAATGCTGTGTGTGGAGTACTGTTAATGTCCAGCATTGATTGCATGAGATGTATGTGCCATTTGAATGCTGATGATGTATGATGCCGATTGCATGAGATGCATGTATGGCCGTGTATATGAACTCTGTGTGTGTGTGATGAATCCGCGTGTGGCGCATGCGATGTGTTTGTGCTGGGAGCACGTAGTGTGTGACACTACCTTCGGTCACCCAGCGTGTGACGCTGTAAAATCCTTGAGTGTGACTCAAGGTAGCCCTTGAGTGGACTCGGGCTGTCTGTGAACACCGCCGTTGGCGCTGTGAGCGTTGGTGTCACCTGTGGACAAACGGTTGGGTACCTATAAAACGGCCAAGCAGCTGTGAGCTGATCTGATAGCTGAGAGCTATGTATAAAAAGGCTGTGATGCCTACGTTGCAACGACGGACCGATACACACGATGCGGAACCAAGTGAAACCTTCTGTGCTTATCATTGTTAATATTACTACTACTGTTAATGTTGTTGGAATTGGTTAAGTATGCCGAGTGGGAAGTGAATGGGTGAAATGCGTAGGACTAAGTGGATGCTCTGTGCATGTGTTATTGACTGAAAATTTATTATGCATTTGATATCGTGTATGAGTATACTGAACGTGTATGCCAAGTAATCCATTCCGTGTGTACGTACCCTAGATGCTGAATGAAAACTGTTTCATGAATATACGTATATATATATATGCATGCAAGCGTATCCGTGTCATTGAAAATGCTATGACTACAGTCGAGTGACGATCGGTAAATTTAGAACGGTAAGAGTTACTCATATATGTCTTGACTGATGGATGTTGCCCTGATCTTAATCGTGTTGTACGTATATGTATTATTGTGTAATTGGCAGATAACCTGAGTCGGTATCTATCATTTGAAATTTAAGATGCTCACCCCTGCAGTGGCCATTTTTGAGTGAATGTCTCTCGAGATGAGGACCAGAAGCAGAGCCGGAGCGATGAGCGAAGTGTTAATGCATCTGGAAGGCTTAATTAATGCGATGTTAGATTAAGCCCTGACTGGTTCATGTCGGATGTTAGTGTGTTGGGATGAATAGAACCTTATGGACAAGGAGAAATCCGATTTTGTTTGTAAATATTGACATATGCTCTTATTATATATATATGGATGTATGGTTTCGTGTGTGACATGCTATGTGCTACCTTGTTTCATGCTTGTGCCTTAATGAATACGCGGGGACAGCATGATTTGGCAGGCTACAGCCAAGTCTGAGTGAATTACGAATCGCCTCTAGGAAGACTTATGTCGGATACGTTGGGCGGAGTTGTACCCCGCCCGAAGTGGGAGAGCAGTTCGCCCAAACGCGTAGAACCGTGCTGAAGCAAACAGATATCAACGTGAGACTCCGCCTATGTACCTTCCTCCTCCGTTGTCGTATTATTATGTCTCGCTGGGCGGTGTTGAACATCGCCTGAGTAAGTGAATGTTGTAACGCAGTCCGTCCAGGTGTTGTTGTGCATTGCCGAACTGGACGGCGGTGTAATCACTTCCTCTTTCTTTCACAAACTACTCCTGCATATGTATATCTCCCTTCTTCTTTCCTTACCTGTCCTCTGAAGCTGGACGCCTAGAGTTCTCTGAGAAAGGATCAGCCCGTAGGAACGAATAGACGCTAATGTAAGGTTTACTTGAAGAGTTTCACGTCTGATGTTGCATTGTCACACATCGTTTAGGCGGTGTGGGACAACGGTTGAGCGGGTCACCTTCGCCCTGGAGTCCGCCCAGGACAAACATACCCCGCCTAGCCAGGTAGGATGATTCGAACTCCGCCCTTCCATCGAGTGCTACGCATGTGAATGTATTAACATCTTTCCCTTATCTATTTCCTCCTATTGAGTGACCAGTGATATTCGAAGGAAAGCTCTCCTTGTGGAATTCTCTCTACCCGCTGCTGCATTACCACACTCCGCCCGGACGGTGTCCGACCCCGTCTGAGCGAGCAAACGGTGTTGTGTAATCCGCCCAGGTGTTGGTGTGTTACGATAAACCCATTGAGCCGGTCCCAGTTTTAGCTTCTCTGTAGGTTGCTATATGCGCGTGAATGCTCTTCATTCTCCCCTTGCCTGTTCCCTTCTATGTCGAATAATACATGACTGCTTTTGTGGAAAATTTTCCTTAGATTTTTGGAATTATTAGTTGCAAGCAATAAGGTGTTACATTTTGGTATCAGAGCGGACCGAAAGGTCCAAGGCCAAGGTATGCTTACCGAGTGTAAGCGGTTGTGTGTGTTATTGTGATTGAATGGTTGAAAATTGTTCTGATGCTAGTTGAACTTGATTGATGTTGACATTGAGGACAAGAGGTTGTTTTCCCCTGGTCCGATTGTGTATAACTTAGACGAATGACATAATGTGCTAATCTATTAATTGTTAGACTAATAACCAGATCGGTAGTAAGTGGCTCCGTATACTTATCCTTAAATGTCAATTTCAGGATAAGGAATGGCGCATCGTCAAAGTATGGAGGCTATAACCACAGCATTCCAACGCTTTGCGGATGTGTTTGAAAGGCAGGGCCAGCCTCGAGCTGAGGAGGGCCAAGTAATGGACCGCTTCTTAAAGAGGAAGCCGAGTGAATTCATAGGAGGACGGAACCCTGAGGCGGCGTTTAAGTGGACTCAGGAACTAGACAGGATTTTTGGGGGTCTTCGCTGTACCGAGGACCAGAAGGTAGAATGTGCAGTGTACATGCTGCGAGACGAAGCGGAGAACTGGTGGAAAATAGCCAGAAGCCGATTCCCCGAAGATGATAATCAACTGACGTGGAACGATTTCAAGGCCTGCTTCTTAGAGAAATACTTTCCCGACAAAGTGAGGAGTCGGAAAGAGCTGGAGTTTATGGAGTTAAAACAGGGCTCCATGACTGTGGAAGAATACGCGACCAGATTTGAGGAATTGTGCCTATTCTATCCACCCTTCCAGCAGCCAGGAACAGAGAACTCTAAGTGCCTTAAGTTTGAGAACGGATTGAGATCGGATATTAAGAGGGCCTGCAGATACCATGAGATACGGAGTTTCCCTGCACTAGTGAACAAATGTAGGATATTTGAGGAGGACGACAAAGCCCATTCGAGCCAGGGCAGCAGAAACCACTATTCCCTGAGGCCCCAACGACCTCGTTTCAAAAAGCCAAGCAATGCCGGTAGGAACAAGCCTTTTTCCAGATATGAAGGACGGAATCAACCTGGAAGACGACCAGTGGTAGGAGACAGAAGGTGTTCCAAGTGTGGAGGAAATCACTTTGCCAGAGACTGCAAGGATGATAGTGATGTAGTGTGCTTTCACTGCAATAAGAGGGGACACATCCGCCCCGACTGCCCCCAACTACACCAAGCAGACGTTAATGTGCGTCAAGGAAGATTTCAAGAAAGGAACCGAGTGAATGATGACCAACGTCCTGGTGGCAGAGGCAACGGAGCCAGAGGAGACGGGATACGAGGGAGGAACACCGGCCCAACAGCGAGAGGAAGGATCTACACCATCAACGCAGAGGATGTTGCACCAGCAAACGACCTAGTACAATGTAAGTGCTCACTTGGAATGACTACACTTAATGTTGTTTTTGATTCGGGAGCTACCCATTCTTTTATAGCTGATGAGTGCGTGGAGCGTTTGAAGTTACCAACTGTGTCTATGAATCGGACTTTGGAAGTGGCCAGCCCCACTGGCGCTAATGTGTTCACATCGTCAATATGCAAAAATGTAGCATTTGAGTTGTATGATCGGAGTTTCACCTTCGATCTGATTTGCATGCCCTTAAAGGGTCTTGACATCGTACTCGGAATAGATTGGCTTTCAGCCAATAAGGTGTTAGTAGATTGTAGAAGCAGAGAGATAGTTTTTCCGAAATAGCCCACTGAGAGTGACACAGCACCAGATATAACCTAACTATTTATGATGCTCTGTCTAACCAAGGATGAGAGTGAGACCCGAGTGAACGAAATTCTGATTGTCTGTGAATTCACAGAAGTGTTCCCTGAAGACGTTCCGAGTGTGCCTCCCAATAGAGAAGTCGAATTCTCTATAGACTTGATCCCTGGAGCCGAACCGGTCTCCAGCGCACCCTATAGAATGTCCTCAACTGAATTGGCAGAGTTGAAGAAACAAGTGGATGAGTTACTCGAAAAGTAGTTCATTAGACCAAGCGTATCACCATGGGGCGCGCCTGTGCTACTTGTTAAGAAGAAGGATGGCAGCATGAGACTTTGCATAGATTATCGACAGCTTAACAAACTCACAATCAAGAATCGATACCCACTGCCTAGAATTGATGATTTAATTGACCAGCTGCGTGGAGCCTCAGTCTTCTCGAAGATCGACTTACGATCGGGATATCACCAAATCCGAGTGAAAGACTCGGACATTCCTAAAACTGCCTTTAGGACTCGATATGGTCACTACGAGTATGTAGTGATGCCGTTCGGTGTGACAAACACCCCTGCTGTTTTCATGAATTACATGAACAGCATATTCCACTCCTTCTTAGATCGGTTTGTTGTTGTTTTCATCGACGACATCCTAGTTTATTCTAAAACGTCTGAGGAGCATGAAGGACATCTCAGAGCGGTACTCCAAGTGTTGAAGGAGAAACAACTATTTGCGAAGCTCTCAAAGTGCGAATTCTGGATGGATGAGATCCACTTCCTCGGGCATGTGATTTCCGAGCGAGGCGTCTCGGTGGACCCTGCGAAGGTAGCTGCTGTAATAGCATGGGAGAGGCCCAGATCGGTCTCGGAAATAAGAAGTTTTATGGGCTTGGCAGGTTACTATAGGAGGTTCATCGAAGGTTTTTCCAAATTGGCATTACCCCTGACTAAATTGACTCGGAAGAACGTTCCTTTCGTGTGGAGTCCCGAGTGTGAGAACAGCTTCCAAGAGCTGAAGAATGAGTTGACAACTGCTCCGGTGTTGGCATTACCTGAGTTACGAGAAAGCTTCGTGGTCTATTGTGACGTGTCAGGACTCGGATTAGGGTGTGTGCTCATGCAGAAAGATCGAGTGATAGCATATGCCTCTCGACAATTGAGACCCCACGAGCAGCATTATCCGACCCATGACTTGGAGCTGGCAGCAGTAGTTTTTGCATTGAAAATCTGGAGGCATTACTTGTACGGATCCAAATTTGAAGTGTACAGCGATCATAAGAGCCTCAAATACCTATTCGACCAAAAGGAACTGAACATGAGGCAGAGAAGATGGATTGAGTTTTTAAAAGACTATGATTTCGAGTTAAAATACCACCCAGGTAAGGCAAATGTCGTGGCCGACGCATTGAGTCGGAAATCCCTCCACATGGCAGCCATGATGGCAAAAGAAGTTGAGTTGTTGGAGCGGTTCCGAGACATGAACTTGCATGTTAACACCCCTTCCTCTCAGAAAATGACAATCGGTACGTTGAGGATTGCCAATGAATTCTTAAAATCCGTGTACGAGCAGCAACAGGCGGACTCTTACCTAGCTGAAATGAAGGAAATTCAGGCCAAAGGAAAGGACTTATCATTGGCAGAGGGACCAGATGGGATCTTCCGGGTGAGAAACAGAATATACATACCAAGTGAAGGAAGATTGAGAAGAATGGTGCTTGATGAAGCCCACAAAAGCCTACTCAGCATTCACCCAGGAACCACGAAAATGTACCACGACTTGAGGAGACAGTTCTGGTGGCCCGGACTAAAGAAGGATGTGGCGGAGTACGTGGCCCGGTGTATCACTTGTCAGAAATCAAAGGTAGAGCACCAAAAACCGTACGGTGCAATACAGCCTCTAGAGATCCCCGTGTGGAAATGGGACTCGATTGCGATGGATTTTATCATGGGATTACCCAAAAACCGAGCGGGCCATGATGCAATTTGGGTCATTGTTGACCGATTGACGAAGAGTGCATACTTCTTACCTGTAAATATGAAGTACCCATTACATAAGTTGGCTCAGATTTACATTCAAGAAGTTATCCGACTGCATGGCATACCTACTTCTATCGTATCAGATAGGGACCCTAGATTTACGTCCAGGTTTTGGACCAGCATGCATCAAGAATTGGGGACGAAGCTTTGGCTTAGTTCTGCCTACCACCCCCAATCGGATGGACAATCCGAGCGAACGATTCAGAGTCTAGAAGACTTATTGAGAGCGTGTGTATTAGAGCATGGTGGGGACTGGGAGCAGTACCTTCCCTTGATCGAGTTTACGTACAACAACAGCCATCATCACAGCATTGGCATGGCACCCTACGAGGCGTTATATGGGCGTAGATGCCGAACCCCACTCTGCTGGTCAGAAACCGGCGAAAGTCTACTATTGGGACCAGACATCGTGAAGCAAACCACAGAACAGATCCGAGAGATACGGGAGAAGATGAAAGCATCACAAGACAGGCAAAAGAGCTACCATGACAAGCGCATCAAGCCATTGGAATTTTTAGTCGGAGATCGAGTGTTTCTGAGAACCTCTCCGAGTAAAGGAGTTGGACGAGCCTTAAAAAGTGGGAAGTTAAGCCCTCGATACATTGGACCTTATGAGGTGTTAGAACGGATCGGCCCCGTGGCATACCGTATCGCATTACCAACCCACTGGTCCCGATTGCACGACGTATTTCATGTGTCCCAACTAAGAAAGTATTTACATGACCCCAGCCACACGATGCCTGACGATGAAGTAGAGATCAAAGAAGACCTGACCACTGTGACTACACCGATTGGAATCGTGGACCGATCGGTAAAATGCTTAAGAAACAAGAACGTAAGGCTGGTTAAGGTGGAGTGGCAGCAAGGCAAGACCACCTCCTGCACGTGGGAACACGAAGATACCATAAAACAGCAGTACCCTGAGTTGTTCATTTAGGTGAGTTACCAACTAAAACTTCACATGAATTACCAACTGAATTTCGGGGACGAAATTCTTTTCAAGTGGGGGAGAACTGTAACATCCCCATTTTAATTAAAGCAACTGAGTTAAATAACAAGTCAACAAGTCAACACCTCCCTTAATTTAATTAACTAAGAGGTAATAGGACAATTAACGTGGAAGCATGGTGACATGGGCAGGATTATCGCGTTTCCCCATCCCACCACACTACACTCCGCGCGAGTATTTATACAGGCGAGGCCATGCTCTTCACACAGAGAATTCCACGAACTCTCTTCTTCATTCCTCTTGTTTTCTCTCTTTCCTTCTCCGCTCTCCAGTCCATCCCCTGCTTTGAGAACCAAAGTGACGGTGCTACAGTGGAGTGGAACTCCCCACACTTGAGAGGACGATCGCCGAGTGAAGCAGCAGAGAGGAGAACCACCACCCAAGCAGGAAGAAATCCCTCGGAGTTTCGTAATTGGTAGGGGGAGTATCTTCTATCTTAAATGCATGGGTTATGAACAGGTTTCGAGTGCGGATGCTTGCTATATCCTTGCTCTGATTGTGTGTTGTGGCATGACGAGTGAAAGATGAGTGTTGCATGTTAGCATCTTCCTCAGAAATGCATGCGTTGTTGAGCCTCGTTACCATGGAACCCGATTGCATGTTGTGTTGTGTTGATGAGAATGCTTTATTGAATCTGTGCATGTTCTTAGGAATGCATGTGTTGATTAAGTCCTGGTATTGTCATATACTGATTGCATGTTGTATCATGATTGATTGGAATGCTTGCATGAGCCTGTCATTCTTCGTATAAATACCTGCGCTGATTAAGTCTTGATGCTGCTGTGAACCGAATGCATGTTAACTTGAAGTTGATGAAAATGCTCACATGGGAGCTGTGTGTGTTGAATTAAGAGGCAGAGTCCTGATGATATATATTACCGACTACATGTGAAAGATGTGTGATTGAATAAGAGGATGTGTGCATGAGTTAAATGCTGTGTGTGGAGTACTGTTAATGTCCAGCATTAATTGCATGAGATGCATGTGCCATTTGAATGCTGATGATGTATGATGCCGATTGCATGAGATGCATGTATGGCCGTGTATATGAACTCTGTGTGTGTGTGATGAATCCGCGTGTGGCGCATGCGATGCGTTTGTGCTGGGAGCACGTAGTGTGTGACACTACCTTCGGTCACCCAGCGTGTGACGCTGTAAAATCCTTGAGTGTGACTCAAGGTAGCCCTTGAGTGGACTCGGGCTGTCTGTGAACACCGCCGTTGGCGCTGTGAGCGTTGGTGTCACCTGTGGACAAACGGTTGGGTACCTGTAAAACGGCCAAGCAGCTGTGAGCTGATCTGATAGCTGAGAGCTATGTATAAAAAGGCTGTGATGCCTACGTTGCAACGACGGACCGATACACACGATGCGGAACCAAGTGAAACCTTCTGTGCTTATCATTGTTAATATTACTACTACTGTTAATGTTGTTGGAATTGGTTAAGTATGCCGAGTGGGAAGTGAATGGGTGAAATGCATAGGACTAAGTGGATGCTCTGTGCATGTGTGATTGACTGAAAATTTATTATGCATTTGATATCGTGTATGAGTATACTGAACGTGTATGCCAAGTAATCCATTCCGTGTGTACGTACCCTAGATGCTGAATGAAAACTGTTTCATGAATATACGTATATATATATATGCATGCAAGCGTATCCGTGTCATTAAAAATGCTATGACTACAGTCGAGTGACGATCGGTAAATTTAGAACGGTAAGAGTTACTCATATATGTCTTGACTGATGGATGTTGCCCTGATCTTAATCGTGTTGTACGTATATGTATTATTGTGTAATTGGCAGATAACCTGAGTCGGTATCTATCATTTGAAATTTAAGATGCTCACCCCTGCAGTGGCCATTTTTCAGTGAATGTCTCTCGAGATGAGGACCAGAAGCAGAGCCGGAGCGATGAGCGAAGTGTTAATGCATCTGGAAGGCTTAATTAATGCGATGTTAGATTAAGCCCTGACTGGTTCATGTCGGATGTTAGTGTGTTGGGATGAATAGAACCTTATGGACAAGGAGAAATCCGATTTTGTTTGTAAATATTGACATATGCTCTTATTATATATATATGGATGTATAGTTTCGTGTGTGACATGCTATGTGCTACCTTGTTTCATGCTTGTGCCTTAATGAATACGCAGGGACAGCATGATTTGGCAGGCTACAGCCAAGTCTGAGTGAATTACGAATCGCCTCTAGGAAGACTTATGTCGGATACGTTGGGCGGAGTTGTACCCCGCCCGAAGTGGGAGAGCAGTTCGCCCAAACGCGTAGAATCGTGCTGAAGCAAACAGATATCAACGTGAGACTCCGCCTATGTACCTTCCTCCTCCGTTCTCGTATTATTATGTCTTGCTGGGCGGTGTTGAACATCGCCTGAGTAAGTGAATGTTGTAACGCAGTCCGTCCAGGTGTTGTTGTGCCTTGCCGAACTGGACGGCGGTGTAATCACTTCCTCTTTCCTTCACAAACTACTCCTGCATATGTATATCTCCCTTCTTCTTTCCTTACCTGTCCTCTGAAGCTGGACGCCCAGAGTTGTCTGAGAAAGGATCAGCCCGTAGGAACGAATAGACGCTAATATAAGGTTTACTTGAAGAGTTTCACGTCTGATGTTGCATTGTCACACATCGTTTAGGCGGTGTGGGACAACGGTTGAGCGGGTCACCTTTGCCCTAGAGTCCGCCCAGGACAAACATACCCTGCCTAGCCAGGTAGGATGATTTGAACTCCGCCCTTCCATCGAGTGCTACGCATGTGAATGTATTAACATCTTTCCCTTATCTATTTCCTCCTATTGAGTGACCAGTGATATTCGAAGGAAAGCTCTCCTTGTGGAATTCTCTCTACCCGCTGCTGCATTACCACACTCCGCCCGGACGGTGTCCGACCCCGTCTGAGCGAGCAAACGGTGTTGTGTAATCCGCCCAGGTGTTGGTGTGTTACGATAAACCCATTGAGCCGGTCCCAGTTTTAGCTTCTCTGTAGGTTGCTATATGCGCGTGAATGCTCTTCATTCTCCCCTTGCCTGTTCCCTTCTATGTCGAATAATACATGACTGCTTTTGTGGAAAATTTTCCTTAGATTTTTGGAATTATTAGTTGCAAGCAATAAGGTGTTACACCTAGCATCTGTATTTATCTTTATTCATCAATAACATCACCATATAATTCTTAGTGGATTTTTATCTCATTGATCATTATCATTATCCATATTTTGGTGTGGCACTCACAACGATTCACCAATATAATTCAAACCACACATACAAGATCACACTTGTATCAATCATAATGGCATTCAACAATCATCAATAATGACATTCATCTTTCATTCAAGGAAATGACCAATAACACCATCCATCATTATTCATTATAGACATCATCTCTAATTCGTCGATTTACCACAAACACATTGTCATTCAATTGTCCCCTTATTAGTTTCATCATCATACAAAGGTGTGTCTTACAACCATATCATTTAACTTTTCATTATCAATCATCATAACATATCATTAATAATGGAACATTCATGTTTTCATAACATGTCCCAGGCACATGCATATTTTTCCAATATCTTAAATCAATAACAACCACCACTAAGGCACACCACAATCATATATCTTTGATACAATCACATGTCATTGTGTGATGAAATAAAGTTTGGATAATAACATTAATCTCATGGAAAACTTCAACTTTAAGGTATATGAGGGACATGACAATGTCATCATGTTTTGATTGCTAAGTCATGTTTAAAATGTGTGCAATTGAATGCATAAACATGTCATTACTCAACCACATCAAACAACATTAAAACATAGTGAAAATTGGCAAAAAACCACACCATGAATCGATTCAAGCAGAGCCATGAATCGATTCAAGGTTACTGGAATCTTGACAGCATAAAACAGGGCCGTGAATTGATTTCCACATACTAGGAATTAATTCCCACATTTCCAACGGATCATGAATCAATTCCCACATCATGGGAATCGATTCCTACGATTTTGGAACACAATCAGGGGAAACAGTAACTTTTGAATCGATTCCCAAAGGCTTGTGAATCAGTTCAAGAGCAGGGAAAGCCGTCAGAAAACATTTTTAACTTAGGAAACATTAGCCCATGCTCTAATTCATCAAACCCAACATCAATCATACCTAAAACATGAATTCACATGGAATCTTAACTCAACAAACCATATACCTATATACACACACATACTCTATTTCATCATGGATTATTCACCAACAAATGCATCATTCCCTTAAAAGGGATTGTAAAACTCTTATTGTCATTTCATATACATATTTATATAATTCCCAAAGCCAATAAATTATCAGTCACTTCATTTAACAATTATCATTCATCTCATCATTTTAACATAATCATGGCAAGGCAAGTGTTAGACCCGCGTTATAATGTTGCAGAAAACTTGTTAACTCTGTGTTACTATTGGGTCTTTTAATTGGCAAGCGCACCAATCGTTTGTAGTTTTCAAAATTTAGATATCGTTCCACTAGGATTGAAAGTCCAATAGTTACAGTAATTTTCTAGTTACTATGGTAAATTTATCGAAACCTGTTCACAAAAGAATAATTTATACACAATTTATACAATATTCACAAGATTGCATAACTGAATTATTCATGTGATAAAAAGAAAATAACAATCTATCTAAAAAATTAAGTTGCAATTTAGAATAGCTAAGATACTTGAGGATAAAACACAAATAAACAAATTATGTTGGAATTTGGATCCCTAATCTAGAATAACAATAGAGGAACTAAAGACATGCATATTTAATCATCAAGTTCATGTCATTGCAGCTTAAAATCATTATAACCGATCCCTTGTGATATAAATTCTAGGTATTCACCGTAAAGTCCGATCCCTCGTGAGCTTTCTTAGTAAAAACTTGCATTAAGTCCAGGTCTTATGGCAACAATTATCACCAATTCTATCCCTAGTAATTGGCATATTAAGGGTATTCTAACTTTTACTTTTGTTAAAATAAGTTTTAATAAGGCATGAATAATCATTCTCCCGTTTGACGTTCATACTAATAAAACAAGTTTTAATACGCATGAAAATCATTCTCCCGTTTGATGTTCATACTAATAAAAGATTGAAATACTAACATGCACTTGAATCATAAACATGCAGAGATCGAATTCACAACATCATACTCAATAGACTAGTTCACCAATTCCAACATAAATAGATTAGTTACACACGGTGAAAGTAAAAACAACACTTACAGAGATTGACATTACAAAGGCAATGGAAACTTCACGGTACAACGATCACAATACTACACAACAGTCTCAAGTATCTAGAAAACTATTCTAGAACTACAAACTCATAAAAGAACCACTCAAACACGAGTGTATAAGAGAAGAAGAGAACTCAGAATGTGAGATAGGATGCTTAGAAACGTGGAGAATAGTCCTATTTATAGGGCTGAGGAAGGATGCTGATGCTACACGCCAGCCTGACGCTACGCGTCAGGTCCCTGATTTAGCCTCCATTAATCAGCTCGAAGTGGCCATTATTGTATAATTATTTTAATTAATCATGCCCAGACAGATGTGCCTTGTCCCCGAATTCAGCTTGGACACTTGTGGGTAGTGGAGGGGTCATTGGCTAAGTGCTTGACCACCTGTCAATGGTGTCCACATAGCTCCTGACGCTACGCGTGGGTGTGACGCGTAGCGTCAACATCAAAAGTTCCCAGACTACGCGTGGTGTTGGTGCTACGCGTCAGTTCTCCAATTCTTCAATTTTTTTTAATTCTTCATATTTTTACTATAAAACTAGAGAAAATTGATCAAGGGCAGATTATTTCCAACAACATCCATTTATTGAATTTAAAACCTAATTTTCTAACAATTTAAGCTAATTTTTATTATTTTTACAAAATTTTTATTAAAGATTTTATTGTAAATTTGAGGACTAACAAATACCCCCAACTTGAGACATTTCTTATCCTCGAGCAAGAGAGAAAATAAAAATAAAAAATTTGAAATCAAATTTTTGAGTTAGTCCGAGAATTTACCACAAAAAGTAATTTCACAATTTACCATTTAGAATAACCAAAAATAGATATCTTATGTAACAAAGGGTTAATGATAAAATTCTTTACAATATTTTATTAACAAATCAAGCATAATTTTAGGCTTACCTCACAAGTGTTTATCTCTGTGCAAGGGGTAACCTGTTTCACTCAATCGATCATAAAATCAAACAAATTTAATATTGATTTTCATCTAATCAATGGTTAGTCATACAGAGCTAATTCAAAAATCACAAGGTCTTTTTTAAGGGTTGTAATGAGGCTTGGCTACAAGAAAATATGGTTTTTCTCGGAATTCAAAAACCTGAAATCATAAAAGAACTTTTTATAATTTTTAGGCTTTCTCTTGGGCCAGATCTCATTTCCCTTATTGGTGAAAAATAAATACCCCCAACTTGATTCTTTTCACTATTTTTGATTTGCATTTATTTCTTTTCATTTTTTTCATTTATATGCACAATTTTGATTTTTCTTGAAAAGAATCAAGTTGTTAATTTTCACTCCCTACTCAAAATATTCTTTCCATTTTGACCAATTGCTCTTTTAATCAATCAAGTAAAGGGAATGGTTAAAATTTGATAAAAGTTTAGGGATACCAACAAATTTTTTTTTCAGGCTCAAAATTGGCTTTTAAAGGATAAAATAATTTTACCATGGTAAGCTTTTTGCCCCAAGGTTTCTTTTACCAAAAATGTGCCTTGATCAACTATAATATAATCCACAAAGTAAAAATACCAATGTAAATATCAAACTAAAACTAAACTAAAGTGTATGTAAAAGATGCAGAGAATAACACCATCAATCCTTCATATGATCCTCATCATCTCCCTTCTCATCTGCATCACCCTCTGACTCAGCATGTGCTCTAGAAGGTCCACCAGTCTCAGGGTATGTAGGTAAATCACCAGGCCAAGCTACATGAGCTGCAAACTCAGCTGGTGTGACATAAGGTGCTCCCTCTCCCTGAAGTCTGTACTGATAAAATGCATCATGAAGATGCATGTAAGCTCTGTGTGTGGTAGCCATCATCTGTATCATATGCTGATGCTCAAGTGTCATCCTGGCAAATCTATCAGTGATAGCATCAGTAGATGGTGGCTGAACTGATGGTCTCCTCCTTCTCTGTCTGGGTTGAGCCTCTTGCTTTAGTGGTGGAAGCTTGCACTGCTGGACAAAATAATCTCTGTTCGCTAGAACTTTGGGGACTCTCCCCGAAGAACTAGTAAACTCAGGTGATGGTACAGTGACCCCCTGCCTCCTTAGTAAGGCAAATATGATGAGAGGGAATGGAATAGGATGGTTCACCTTATACCCAAGGGCATAAAGGTGAATCTACTTAGAAATCAGCTCTGCAATATCAATGGTATGGCCTTGAAGAATGGAATAAAGGAGGCAGCAGCGATCAACTAGGATAGAAAAAAGGTGGGTGACAGGAGTAATGTTATGAAGCATGAGGTGAGACCACACCTGAGCTATAGGAGTCAGCTGGGTCTTGAGGAGGTTAGATGGAGTCCTTCTAACCTTACTCAGGTTGAAGAAGATTCCATCTTTGCTCAAGAAGTGAGCAACCTGGTCTAGGAAGTATCCTAAATCACCATCCTCAGTCGCAACCTTGTTTCTGTTCTTCCAGAAACAAATATCGCTCTCGGGAGTAGGCTCCCAAGGGTTACCCAGTAAGGTACTAATCGTGTCCCGGTCATAAGTGATATGCCGACCTCTAACCCAACTCGTCTTCTGTTGGCCGATATTTGGTGCATCCTGGCGAGTCCTGTAAGCATTTGTGTAAAACTCCATCACTAAGATGGGATCCCCCTCAGTAGGTAAGGAAAACAGGGGTTCCCATCTCCTCTGTTGGACCTCATCCTGCAACTTAGGATAGTCCCCAGTATTCAGATCCAAGACTCTCTCCCAGATGAGTCTTTGGCCCTTTATCTCATGAAACCGGGCCCATTTTGAATCATTGCAAAATCTGGTAGGATCTCTCGGTCCTAGCACCTCCTCTCCTTGAAGATCTGGATCTTCAGAAGTGGTGTCAGTGTTTGTGGTCTTTCTCTGTCTCTTAGGACCAGTAGTCAGAATGGATTTCTTAGGTGCTTTCTACAAAAAGAAAAATTTAAAAATCAAACACATTACACTATTTGAAAAATAATCAAACATTTAAAAAGTTAACAATTATTTTTGTTTTTATATTTAAAACATACACAACAACAAAATATTTTTAGAACTATTTATCAATAGAAATTTTAACAAAAATTCACACAAAATGCAACATGCATATTTTTTTAACAAAACATAAATTTCACAAAACATGCAAAATCATTCAACATACATATTTACAAATTTGTTCAAATTTATGTATTTTTATTTTTATGCAAGAAAGTATAACAAACATGCAAACTAAGAAATTTTATTAAAAGAAAACAACGAACAACAAACAAAGACATACTAAATAGATTTATTAAAAATAGAAAACAAGTTATACAAATAACAGAAGATAACACAAAAATTAACAAAAATCAGAAACAGAGGCTGACGTTATGCGTGGGTGGGACGCTACACGTCAGCTCTGTTCTTCCCACGCTACGTGTGGGTTTGCAGAACAGAAACTGCAAAACAGGGGTTACGCAGCAGCAACCCCTTCAAAACCAAATTCAATCCATTCAAATCCCTATTTCTAACAGTAATCAAACCTAGTGGTTGTATAATCCTATCCCTAACCTCATGCAATTCTAAGAATCGAAATTCAAAAACAAAGTAAAGAGAAAAAGATTTGAGATACTTACTTAGATTCCTTAGAGAAAATAGGAATGAGGGGGATTGAAGGTTTTGAGAGAAAAAGAGGGTTTGGAAAATTAGGGTTTTTGAAAATGCAGAGGGAGGCAAGATAGGTTTTTAAAGATAATGGACTTGGGCCTCCCTCTGGTTCAGTTTTAAAAACTGAACGAGGGCCCTGACGCTTCACGTGGGTGGGACGCTACGCGTCAGGTTGAAAATTCAGAGTCCACGCTACGCGTCAGTGTGGCGCTGCGCATGGGCTTCTGTTTTATTTTTTCAAAATTTTAATTTTCAAAAAACCTTTTCTTTTAATTTTTAAACCCCTTTTCTTTTCAAAATTAAATTTCTAACTTAAAATTTGAAAAACTATTATTTTTTATATATATATATTTGAAATAAAAAGAAAATAATGGGTTGCCTCCCATTGAGCGCTTGATTTACAGTCTCTAGCTAGACATTAACTTTGATCAATCAGGTGGTTCCTCAATTGTGGTTGAGGAATCACCCGTCTTTTTCTTCATCTTTCTTCTTCTTCGATGCTTGATTACCTGTTTTTCATCACTCAAGCATTCGGTTAACTTAAAACAATTTAATTGATTAGGAAGAGATATACCTGGTTTGGTTGAAAGGTAAACTTTTTCCTCATTATTTATCCTGAGATGTTCATGAGCACTGAAGCTTACCTCCTCTCCATGAATTCTGATTGAAACCATGCTTTGATGAACATCTACCATTATTTTTGTAGTCTTCATGAAAGGTCTTCCAAGAAATAGGGGGATCTCAGTATCCTCCTTCATATCTAGTACCACAAAATCAACTCTGAAGTGGTACTTGTCAACCTTTACCAATACATCTTCCACAATCCCAATAGGTTGCTTGACAGAACGATCAGCCAGTTATAAAGTCCTTTTGGTTTCTTGTAATTCCAGATCACCAATATGCTTCATCAAATCTAGGGGCATAAGATTGATGTTAGCCCCTAAATCTAACAAAGCATTCCTGATATTGATATTTCCAATGGTTACAGGAATAGTGAAACTTCCCGGATCTTCACATTTTTCTGGTGTTAAGATGGCAATACGACTTGCTTCTTGCTCTTCATTCACAGGCTCTTGTATATTTTTTTCTTTTTCACTTTATTTTTCTTTTTCTTCTTCTCTTTTCTCATTCTCTTTCCTTTCATAATCAATTTTTACAAATTTGCAACTTTTAGAAGAAACATCATTACATTGATCCCTTGGGTTTTGAGTGTTTGCAGTAAAACCAGAACTTTTCAATTCAGCTATTTCCTTTGTTAGCTGACCCATTTACAAATCTGATGCCTTTTGGGCAGCTTGATTTGTTTCCATAAATTGAAATAACTGTTGGATAGATTCCTCAATCCTTGTCAATCTTGTATTGTCAATTTGTGATTGTTGTTGCTTAAATTGATTGTTAGGAGGTAGGTTGGAAGGTCCAACATCTTGTCTCCAGCCAAAATTCTGATTCTGCCATCCCTGTGGAAAATTATTAGGAAAAAAATTACCATAATTGAAAGGAAAGTTACCCATGGTATTCTTTGATGGTTCAGAAAATTGGCTTGCTCTTGCTCATTTCTATCAGGGGCACAATAACCACATGGTTGTTCTCCCATGCAATGCATACATTGTTTCAATTGAGTGGAGGGTGGTGATGTCACTTGAGCAATTTGAAGTTTCTCTAATTGTTTTCTCATAGCTTCAATTTGTTGAGTCAGCAATTTTTACTGAGCTAATACTACATCATTCACCCCCAATTCAAGCATACTTGGCTTTCTTTGTACATTACCTCCTTCATGTTTTGCTTATCGGTCACTAATGGACATTGATTCCAATATTTGTATTGCTTCTTCCATAGTTTTGTTCATTAAAGAACCACCTGCACAAGCATCTAACATCATTTTAAACTAAGGTAACAAACCATGGTAAACGATCCTTACCTTTTTAGCATCATTTAAGTTGTGGTTTGGACATTTTCTCAAGAGTGCCTTGAATCATTCCCATGTTTCTCCTAATGATTCATCATTATTTTGTGAAAAAGAATGTATGGCTGTCATGGCTTCAAAATATTTTAAAGGAGAATAAAACCTTTCCAAAAATTTTCTTTCAACATCAGACCAGTTTGTAAAACTACTCGGTGGGCAAGATTTAAACCATTCTTTAGCTTTACCAATCAATGAAGAAGGAAACAATCTCATATAAACAGATTCTTCTTGATTGGGTTCAAAACCAATTGTGCTGCATAAATCATAAAAAACAGTTAAATGTTCATACGGTTCTTCATGATTTAAACCAGCAAATTGATTATTTTGAATAATATTTAAAGTAGCAGGTTTAATCTCCACTGGCATAATAGGTCCTTGAAACATTCCCGATACTCGGGGTGGACCATTAATAGCAGCAAACTGTCCTAATGTTCTCCTTTCAGTAGCCATATTTGAACTTTCAAAATTTTTATTAGTAGAAGAAGAATTAGTTTGTATTTTAGATTTCAAAGACTTGATTTTTTTTACAAACTTTTCTATCTCAGGATCAAAGTAAATTTTTCCTGCGGTAGATCGGGTTTGCATACACAAACTAAACAAAGAAAGTTAGTGTAACAGTGATACAAAAATAAAAAAATAACTAAATAAATAACAAAATTAAAAATTTAACTAAGGTAAAAAAAATAGTTACCACGGTAATTAAAAATTTACTGTTTTACTGAATCAATTCAATCCCTGGCAACAGCGCCAGAAAACTTGTTAATGTTGCAGAAAACTTGTTAACTCCGTGTTACTGTTGGGTCTTTTAATTGGCAAGCGCACCAATTGTTTGTAGTTTTCAAAATTTAGATATCGTTCCACTGGGATTCAAAGTCTAATAGTCAAAGTAATTTTCTAGTTACTATGGTAAATTTATCGAAACCTATTCACAAAAGAATAATTTATACACAATTTATACAATATTCACAAGATTGCATAGCTGAGTTGTTCATGTGATAAAAAGAAAATAACAATCTATCTAAAAAGTTGAGTTGCAATTTAGAATAGCTAAGATACTTGAGGATAAAACACAGATAAATAAATTATGTTGGAATTTGGATCCCTAATCTAGAATAACAATGGAGGAACTCAAGACATGCATATTTAATCATTAAGTTCATGTCATTGCAGCTTAAAATCATTGTAATCGATCCCTCGTGATATAAATTCTAAGTATTCACCGTAAAGTCCAACCCCTTGTGAGCTTTCTCAGTAAAAACTTGCATTAAGTCCAGGCCTTATGGCAACAATTATCACCAATTCTATCCCTAGTAAGGCATATTAAAGGTATTCCAACTTTTACTTTTGTTAAAACAAGTTTTAATAAGGCATGAATAATCATTCTCCCGTTTGACGTTCATACTAATAAAAGAAGTTTCAATACGCATAAAAATCATTCTCCCGTTTGACGTTCATACTAATAAAAGATCCAAATACTAACATGCACTTGAATCATAAACATGCAGAGATCGAATTCACAACATCATACTCAATAGACTAGTTCACCAATTCCAACATAAATAGATTAGTTACACATGATTAAAGTAAAAACAACACTTACTGAGATTGACATTACGAAGGCAATGGAAACTTCACGGTACAACGATCACAATACTACACAACACTCTCAAGTATTTAGAAAACTATTCTAGAACTACAAACTCACAAAAGAACCACTCAAACACGAGTGTATAAGAGAAGAAGAGAACTCAAAATGTGAGATGGGATGCTTAGAAGTGTGGAGAATGGTTCTATTTATAGGGCTGAGGAAGGATGCTGACGCTATGCGTCAGGTCCCTAACTCAGCCTCCATTAATCAGCTTGAAATAGCCATTATTGTATAATTATTTTAATTAATCATACCCAGACAGATGTGCCTTGTCCCCCAATTCGGCTTGGACACTTGTGGGTTGTGGAGGGGTCATTGGCTGAGTGCTTGACCACCTGTCAGTGGTGTCCACGTAGCTCCTGACGCTACGCGTGGGTGTGACGCGTAGCGTCAGCATCAGAAGTTCCCACGCTACGCGTGGTGTTGATGCTACACGTCAGCTCTCCAGTTCTTTCATTTTTTTTAATTCTTCATATTTTTACTGCAAAACTAGAGAAAATTGATCAAGGGCAGATTATTTCCAATAACATCCATTTATTGAATTTAAAACCTAATTTTCTAACAATTTAAGCTAATTTTAATTACTTTTACAAAATTTTTATTAAAGATTTTATTATAAATTTAAGGACTAACAGCAAGCATGAGTATAATCATATACATTAATCACCAATCATTCAACTTATGCAATTAAAATGTAAACTTCTCTCCTACCTCGAGAGAAGAACTGCAACAATTTGCACATTCTAAATGTTTCGCCATATTGCCTGGAATATACACTCTTATCAACACACATATATACATATGTAATCAATTAATGAGCCATCACAAGGCATCATCACAAGTTTAAACAATTGACACATCTCTTAGAGTTCAATATCAAGTCTTAAATTTGTTAAAACACCAATTTATATAATTGTGTTAGGTTTTAGGAATTCTTTTCCCAAACTAAGTTCTCTAGATCTTAAAGGGTTAACTATACCCAACAACCACAATATTGCATCCAACCATCATATAAATCATCCAATTGCTATCATCATCATTTTATTTTATTATAAGTGATAGGAGTTTAGTTTGCATTAGTTTTAGGGTCCATTTAGTTTTTATTTTATTTTATTTTCACCTTATTTTTCCCTAGTTACTGTGGTTATTCTTTTACTTCCACATATGTTACCTGGGTAGTTGTTTTTGCAGAAACCTTCATTGAATAAGTCTACTAGCAAAGGATTTGGAAGATTTTGAATGAGATGCAACTGAGAAGAGTTTGAGCTTGTCCAAGATCCAAGATTGAAGTTAGGCCAACAATGGAAGAAGAATGTACCAAAAGAAGTGTTCTAGAACCCAAAGACACCCTAAAATTACATGTTTGCCAAGACACAGAGAAATCCACTGCCAATGGGAATTCCCACTGGCCGTGGAATACTTGGGAGAACAAGAAAAACTTGGTCAGAGAAAACCACTGCCAGAGGGAAAAAACACTGGTCGTGGATTACACTACCAAAAAACCCACTGGCCGTGGATTTTCCCACTGCCAGTGGTTTCTGCCCAGTTTTCTTAATTAATTTCGTTTGGGTGTAACACATTGTGATCCACTACCAGTGAATTTTCCTACTGCCAATGGATTTTACCAACTGCAGTAGTTACTTTCAATTTTCACCAAATTTTAAATGGAGAGTGTGGGCAAAAATAGGGGAATAGACAAAGAATAGACACAAGATAGTTTTTGGGTGAAAAATTGAGATTCTTCTTGAAGATCTTGAGAAAGGAAACAAGAAAGAAGATCAAGGGTTCAAGCTTGGGGCAAGAGATTGGAAGATTAGTGAGAACTCTTCTTTTACCTTTAATGCTTTGTTTTTGTAATCCTTATTTTCTGAATGATGGGACAAACTCTTGTAACTTGTGGATTTGTAACCTCTTTCATGAGGAACTAATTTCCTATTCTTGGGATTTGGGGGAAATATGTGTATATCAAATTAGGTTACTCTGATTTTCTTTTGTTATTGGATTTCTATTTTCTATTCAATTTCATGAGACCTTAATGCTTCTAATGGCTTAGAAATAAGGTTAGATAAATTTAAATAATATGGATGATTAAGAGATTGGCATATCGTTAGAACGTATGAAATTAAACCTCGGGATTTAGGTTACGAAAGTAAGCAAACCTCTTTGAGGAATAATGGGATTTTCATAGAGCCTAAAGGACCTAATTAACAAATTAAACACGGTTCTTTGATAATTAGGTACGTTAGTGAGGTTTCGAGAGGAATTCACTAATTAGCTAAGGGATATCTGTCTTAGGAATAGAAATTGAATAACAAAGAAAAGGGGTAATTTTAGATTTGGTACATTGCATATGAACCTACTGATTCCCAAGAGCCTTTTTCATCTTGATTTTAAAAGAGGGATTTCGATTTGAGTTTTCTACCAGTAGTCTTAGTTCTTGGTTAATTTTACTACACCTTTTACTTTGAAACAAATTGTCTAGATAATTAAAACACTGTGAGCTGGTACTTGGGCATAATCCTTGTGGGAACGATAACTTTTTATTACACGATACCTATCAAGTTTTTGGCGCCGTTGTCGGGGATTGTGTTTCCCCCAATATTGGCTAAGTGGTGTTTTTGATTAGACTAGATTTTTATTTATTTTTATTTATTTTTTTGCATAATTTTTCTCTGGTTGCTATTTTTCTACAGAATTACACTTGGGTTTTGTTGTGTTTTTATGGATTGTACAGGTCCATTTATGTGAAGGAGTCACGGTTTTGAGCATATTTTTGATCCAGAAATTGAAAGACCCTCCGTAAGATCAGAGCACTTCGAAAGAACCTTGAACAAAGCAAGCAACAAGCTTCGAGTTCGAATACCGAAGATCCAATAGACAATCCTGATAACCGAGCCCTTTGTGATTTTGCAACACCCAATGCAATGGGTAGGAGGCCTAGCATCACAAGGCCAACCATTGAGGCGAATAACTTTAAATTGAATCCCTTCTTGCTCTCAATGGTCCAACAAAACCAATTTGGAGGTTTACCATTCGAGGATCCAAATCTACACCTCCAAATTTTCCTTAAGTACTGTGATACACTCATGGTGAATGACGTCTTAAGTGATGTAATCCGGCTCCGTCTTTTCCCATTCTCTTTGAAGGATAAGGCTAGAGCATGGTTGTATTCACTCCCGAAGGGATCGATCACTACTTGGGAGTAGTTATCTCATGCCTTCCTCAATAAATATTATCCACGGAGCAAAACTGACCAATTAAGGAAGCAGATCATGACTTTCACCCAGAAAGATTATGAGACATTATATGATGCATGGGAAAGGTATAAAGAGTTGCTTCGAGAATGCCCACACCATGGATTGGAAAGATGGTTGACGGTCCATATCTTCTATAGTGGTTTGACCCCAAACCAAAGGGTTACATTAGATGCCGCAGCTAGCGGTGCTTTTATGAGCAAGAATATGGAGGAGGGGTATAATCTTATAGAAGAGGTGGCACAAAACACCTACCAGTGGTCATCTGAAAGGAGTTTACCATCAAAAACTCCAAGTAAGTATTCTTTAGATGTTATTTCCCTTCTTACTGCTAAGGTAAAAGCTCTGTCTGTTAAATTTGATAAGTTAGGAACAAGTTCTTCTAATGTGGTATGTGAATTGTGTGGAGTTACAGGACATAGCACAACAGGTTGTCAGCTTGGTGTATCCCAAGGCCCTGAGGCCGAAATGCAACAAGTGGATGTTATTGGGAGCTATGGTGGAAATTTTGGGAATAATTACAGACAACAAGGCCCATCAAGATTCCAATATAGACCTCCACCATTCCAAGGAAATCAAGGCAACCAGAATAACTTCAAGTCACAACAAGGACCCTATGCTCCATAAAAATCAAAATTGGAGTCCTTGATAGAGACATTTGTAACCACCCAAATTAAGCAAAATGATGAATTCTCTGAAGCTATCAAGAAGTTAACCTCCAAGGTGGACTCTCTTGCCACTCATAACAAGATATTGGAGAGTCAAATTGCTCAACATGCCTCATCTTCAACAAGAATACCAAGAACTTTTCCTGGAAAGCCCAAAATAGGACCATCTAATCACACCATGGCTATCACTCTTAGGAGTGGTACACAGTATGATGGTCCGGTTAGGATGACTGAAGGGGAGGCCAAGAAAGAGAAGAAAGGGGAAGAGTTTCCTTCTTATCCGGTAATAGAGGAGGAAAAACAGAGTGAAAAAAAAGAAGGAGGTGAAACATTATCAGCCTCCTGTCTCGTTCCCTCTGCGCTTGGCTAAGGCTAAGTTGGATAAATAGTTTGGTAAGTACCTTGAGGTTTTGAAAAAACTATACATTAATGTTCCTTTCACTGATGTTTTGCAGTAGATGCCCATTTACGCAAAGTTCTTAAAGGACATTTTGTCCAATAAGAGGAAATTAGAGGAGGATGGAACCGTAGCACTTACTAAGTAGTGAGTGCATTGATCCAAAGGAAGCTACCACCTAAGCTTTAGGATCCAGGTAGTTTTTCTATCCCTTGTGTGATTGGTGACATGGCCATTGATAGAGCCCTATGTGACTTAGAAGCTAGCGTTAGCTTAATGCTATTGTCAATTGCTAAGAAATTGGGATTGGGTGAACTTAAACCTACTAGGATGTCATTGCAATTAGCGGATAGATCTGTTAAATATCTTGTAGGTATTTTAGAAGATGTGCCTATTAAAGTAGGTAAATTTTTCATTCCTGCCGACTTTGTTGTTTTGGAAATGGATGAGGATTCTATGATCCCTATTATTTTAGGCAGGCTATTTTTGGCAACCACGGGTGCGGTAATAGATGTTAAAAATGGAAAATTATCTCTAACAGTTGGGGACCAAAAGGTTGATTTTAACTTGAAAAATGTTTTAAAGAAACCTCTTAATGATGATGTTTGCTGTAGTGTGGATTTTGTTGACCAAGTGGTGAAGGAAGAAACCCTTCCTAATGAACCACTTGAATCTATTTTCTTGATTGAGCCTGCAGGAACATCAAGTTGCTCTGAAGGAGAAGCCCCACCAAGGCATGATACTGAGGTCATGCATGATAAAGTGGTGGGCCCCCAAGTAGAATTGAAGCCTTTACTGGCTTCATTGAGGTATGAATTCCTTGGCCCGAACTCTACATATCCTGTTATTGTGAGTGCTGAATTGAATGCTGTGGAAACTGAAAAACTCCTAAAACAGCTTAGGTTGTATAGGAAGGTTATTGGGTATACCATGGATAACATTAAGGGGATTAGCCCTTAATTTTGTATGCATAAGATCACCGTAGAAGATGAAAGTAGGCCCACAGTAGAATCACTCAGGAGACTAAATCCTAAAATACAGGAAGTGGTTAAGAAAGAAATCCTGAAATTGTTAGATACTGGTGTCATATACTCTATTGCTAGTAGCAAGTGGGTAAGTCCAGTACACGTGGTGCCTAAAAAAGGGGAATAACTATTGTGAAAAATGAAAAACAAGATGATTCCAACTAGGATAGTTTCTGGGTGGCGCATCTGTATTAACTATAGAAAATTAAATAGCGCCACAAAAAAGGACCATTTCACTCTTCCTTTCATTGATCAGATGCTTGAGAGGCTTGCTAAACATTCTTATTTCTGTTATTTGGATGGGTACTCTGGTTTTCATCAAATCCCCATCCATCCATCTGATCAAGAGAAAACCACTTTCACTTGTCCCTATGGGACATATGCATATAGGAGGATGCCATTTGGCTTGTGTAACGCACCTGCGACCTTTTAAAGGTGTATGTAGGCCATTTTTTCTGATTTAATTGAGAACGTCATGGAAGTGTTTATGGAAGACTTTTCTGTACATGGTTTTAATTTTGATAATTGCTTGATAAATTTGTGCCAAGTTTTGCAGCACTAAGGAGACCAACTTGGTCTTAAACAGGGAGAAGTGCCATTTTATGGTATGAGAAGGCATAGTTCTCGGGCACATGGTGTCCGAGAGAGGAATCGAGGTTGATAAAGCTAAGGTAGAGGTGATTGAAAAATTACCCCCACCAACCAATGTGAAGGGCATTAGAAGTTTTCTTGGGCATGTCGAGTTTTACCGGTGGTTCATTAAAGATTTTAGTAAAACCACAAAGCCTTTGACAAATCTTTTGGGTAAGGATATACCTTTTATTTTTGAGTCATCTTGTCTTGAGGCTTTTTGCAGGATTAAACAAGCTTTGATTTCTGCTCCTGTGGTACAACCCCCCGATTGGGAACTCCCTTTCGAATTGATGTGTGATGCTAGTGATCACACAGTGGGGGCTGTGCTTGGGCAGCGGAAGGATAGAAAAATGCATGTGATCCATTATGCTAGTCGTACTTTTGATGAGGCTCAGGTAAACTATGCAACCACCGAAAAGGAATTGTTGGCCATTGTCTTTGCTTTTGATAAGTTTAGATCATACTTGCACCAGTAAAAAAACCTTAAATCGCTACCTCGATTTAGCGACCACCCGAAACCCGTCACTAAATAGCGACCAAGTTAGCGACCGCTAGGAGAAAAGGGACCAAAAAAGAGGTTAGCGACTCCTTTAGCGACCATAAGAGCAGTGGTCGCTAAAAATTGCAACACTCTGTCACTATAGCCGTCGCTAAATCCACCTTCGTCGCTGGTGCGGTCGCTAGATTTCACCTCCATCTTTTTTTTTGTTTCCCTCCATGGTTTTTGTTGGCGCCAAACGATAGCGACGGTTGTAACATCCCGAATTTTAAAATAGAGAATTAATTACCGAAATAAATATTAGAAATTGGAATATGGAGTATTTAATGTCCCAAACTATTGAGAATAATTAAATTAAGATTTTGGGAATTTTTGGTAATTTTTGGAGACCGGTTGAGCTGAAATTAAGCCCGGTTGAGATATGGGTGTCAGACCAAGTATCTCGGAATGAGATGATATTGGTCAGGGCTATAGAGAATATTATTGAGAATCCGAATATGTATTCGGAATAGTTTTCAGATGATGTATTGAGCCCAAACAGAGAGCCTGTTTACAAGAAAACGATGAAGCTTTAATGAATAGAATTAAAATAAACCCAAAACCCTAATTTTTCCCTTCTACTTCACGATGTCTTCTTCTTTTGTGAAGACACTTCATTCTTCTTCCCCTTACTTTCCTTCTTCTCTTCATATCTCCATCTTCCTCTAAAGGATTCAAGCAAGGTGATAACTCTCCCCCTTTTTCATTTTGTTGGGTGAAGGCTTGGAAGGAGACCATTGAAGCTTGAAGCCTTCTCCTTCTCTTCCTCTCTATTTTGTGTGGCACATTCCCTTCTCCTTGAACCCATTTTGTTTTCAAGTGAGGTAAGAAATACTTACTATTTAATTGGGTCTTTGCCATAGATAGGTGATAACATGGGTTTAGAGAGCCATGCATATGAAACGGTGTTCACTTAAGGCATTTGATGCATAAACCCTAGAGAGAGTTGTTGTGGATGCATGGATTTACGTGGGATGAGGGGGGATAAGTGCATTTATGTTGGAAGAAGATGGAAAATGATAATTCCCTTGATAATAGTTGTTTGGTTTTGAGAAACCCTAACCTTATGAATTTGGGGGAAATGTATAATGGAGGTTGATGAACATTTAGTGTTGGTAATAAATGTGAGGTATGATGAATAAAGGTCATTAGTGAAGGTAATTTGTTGGTGGAAGTCATTAATGGAGAAACCCATGAAAGGGTTGGTTGTTGAGTACATAATAATAAATGGTGGCACCTAACCCATGGTGGTTATGGTGAATAAAATGAAATAAAAGAGTTTTGAGAGTTATAATAATAAAAATAGCAAGTATTTATTGATATATAAGTATTTAGTCTTAATGAGTAAGTAGGAAATTGATTGTATAATGTATTGTGATGTAGGAAGTGACCCCATTGACGAAGCGGGACCATCAAACCACGTTGATCACTACTTCACTTGAGGTAGGAGGGGGTAACTTTTCTAAATGCATGATTTCATCCATTGGTGATGTGGAAATATGTATATGTGATTATGTTAATAATTGTTTGAATGGATGATATGATATGTGTGATTTGAATGCATTTAGAATGATGATTGTTATGTGGCATTGTGTTTGGGATAATACTAATGATGTGATGATACCATATTAATAAAGTAAGATGATGGTTTGAAACCATATGTGAATTGAGATTGTGATGTGAATATCCCAAGTATGTGTGTATGAGTTGTGGAATGTGTGTGCCACTAACTATTGATGAGAATAAGTTTAAAAGAGAATTGGGATTGGATAAGAATGATGAGAATATTGAAATCCACTAAGTGGTGATGGTGAATGATTGAATGTGGAGTGGCATCTAGGATGCATAGTGTGAGGATGCACTTGATTTGCATTTGCATTGCATCCATGGCATATCATAGCTGTCTATGTGGAATTTTAGGGGGTTCCACTAGGCGGGCCCAGTGGGAGGGCGGCTCAGTGCACGAGCGTATTGTGATTTTCCCCTGTGACTCGGTGTAAGAGTCACGAAGCTGTCCATAGTTTGGTGACGAGGCACCCTATGTGGCGGGCCCAGTGGGCGGGCGGCTCAATGGTGAGCGAGTTTACCTCGGTGTCCGACGGGACACGGCTCTCTCGATGTGTGTTCGGGAGGGGCCCGTAGCACTTGTGGTATTTGAGGCCACGATGTTGATCCGCAAGTCACAGGGTGACTAGTGCTACAGATGGGCGAGAGCGGTTTGGTACCAGTAAAATTATGAAGATATAGGCATGCTTGAATTGAGATATATGTGTACACAATTTTTCTACTGCAGTAGGGGCATAGTAGCACACCTATGCTTGTCCCACAATTGATTTAATGATATATTTTCCCACAGTCGGATCCGCATTGTCTTGATGAGAAATTCTTGTGCATATGCATTAGCTTTAAGAGCATTTGCATATAGCTGGAGATATGCCTAGTTGAAAGCCCATGGTGGCAACGGATAAATGAGAATTGATAAGGGAAAGAGTGGAATACTAACCCTATGTGTGATTGGCAATCCAAATGATTGATATTGTGAATGTATACTTGAAACTATAATATGTATTGTGTATAATGTATGATGTGGTGTAATGATGGCTAATTGTGCAAGTATACATGTATTTCATCATAATGTATGACTTTAATTCATTTGGATTATGTTACTCACCTCCCCGTTGCCATTTTTAAGGTTGATGTAGGTGTGACTTAAATCCTACAGCTTTTGGAGGCTTGAGTATGGAAAAAGGTAAATATGGATAGGAATATGTAAGCCTTGGCCGGCATAAATTCTGTTTTGTAGAGTATATGGTGTTTATATACTCGTTTTTGTAATGGTTGATAATTTTGAAGGTCATGGGAGAAAATTGGACATGTGTGTGTAAGGCCAATTTTCATTCATGACCTAAATGATGTAAAGGACAAAGTCATGAGGCTTGATGATGTTGAATTTGATGTATGGGTGATGAAAATTTATGAGTTATAGCTCCTTTGTGATATGTGCTTTGAGAGGCCAATTTTTGGGTGATGAACTCAATATTGGTTGATATTGATATGGATATGTTGATTCAGCTTACCATATTGAGGAATGAATATTAATTATGAAATTTCTTGGCCAATTGATGACAATAGTGTGCATGATGTTTGATTGATCGATTAATTTGTAGAGCTCTCATATGGAGTTCATGCATAATTGAGGAACCAATAGGGTCAAAATGAATTTTATGAGTTTTGGATAGTGTGTGGTGGTTCCAATAGCTTAAATACATGATTTGTGACTTATAGGAACTGGAGCGGGTCAATTCCATTGAGAATAGACCCCTATGTTACTCAAAAAGGCTCAAGAATGGACAAAACGCATTTATTTACATAACTTTCACATTTTTGAGAATTTTTGGGTGAGGCCGGTGGCCACACGTCACAATTGGTGTATTTTAGTTGGTGTCAAAATTTGGTAGCGTTTGGAGTTGATATGAAAAAGTTAGGGGGGTTAGAAGTCCAAAAATAAGGCTTTTTCTGCATAAAACAGCAACTGTGCTGTCTCGAATCGATTCGAGGATCTCTGAATCGATTCGAGCGCTGCTGTTTTCACTGTTTTTGGTTCCAGGAAGGCCTGAATCGATTCATACGATCTTGAATCGATTCCAGGACCTCTGTTTGTATAAATTTGAGTTCCAGAAGCATCTGAATCGATTCATACAAGCTTGAATCGATTCAAGGGGTCCTGTTTTCACTGTTTTGCACTCCAGAATCATTCGAATCGATTCATGGGGTGTTTGAATCGATTCATGGCCCTGTTTTCACACCTTTTCCTCTATTTTGGGGTATCATTGGTATTGTTTGACTATAATATGATGGTACCATGACCTACACGCATAATTAATACATTCTATCAATTCAATAGACCATCCTTCGACTTCCTACTACTCCCTTTCATTTTCCTAATGTAATTGTACACTTCCGCTACTTCTTGTTGATGATCATGAGATTGATCATCCAAGAATCACTCTTTGACTTAATTGTTCACCTTCTCATATCTTCATATATGAGATAGGTTATTAAAATAGGTCCAGGGGTTTGGTGAAAAATACCTCACCACTCTAATTATTCGATTTATTAATATTTTCAAAGACGCGAAAAATTTTCCCCTGTTTTAATTGGGGGTTCGGGGTGTCTCAACCTGGTATCAGAGCATTCATTGCTCTTGATATGATTATAAATGATGTTGTCCATGTATATATTGCTTATGGCTGATTGATTTGTGAATTATATGGATGAGTTATGAAGGTAGTTATTGAAATGAGATTATTAAATGATTGTTGTTAAGCCCGGCCAGGCAATTCCTTTCTCATATTTACCTTCGAATTGTGAAATACATTATGATGATACTTATGTTAATGAGGTTAATGATGAATGATATGTATGCACACTGAGTGAAGGAACCTTAAGTTTCTAATTATGTCTATGTTGTTGTATATAGATTGAGTGATGGCGTATAGGCGCAATCCTGATACAATTGCTATGATTGAGGCCTTCAATCGCTTTGCTGACATACTCGCACAGCAACAACAACCTGTTGGTCAACCGAATCAAGGTCTTGACCAATTTCTTAAGCGGAAGCCTTCTGAATTTCATGGAGGCTATAAACCAGAAGATGCTCATGTCTGGATCCGTGACTTGGAGCGGATATTCGCTAGTATGGAGTGCACCGAAACTCAGAAAGTAGAGTATGCGGTGTTTATGGTTCGGAATGAGGCCGAGTCTTGGTGGATACTTACCCGTGGGCGTATGACTGCTGCCCACACTCCTTTGACTTGGGAGAATTTCAAAGCTGAATTTCTTAAGAAATATTTTCCTGCAAGTTACAAAAACAAGAAAGAGCTTGAATTCATGGAACTCAAGCAAGGTGGCATGTCGGTTGAGGAGTATGCTCTGAAATTTGAAGAGCTATGTGTGTTTTATCCTCCCTTTCAGCAAGAGGGCACTGAAACTTCGAAATGTGTTAAGTTTGAAAATGGACTACGCCAAGAAATCAAGAAGGCAATTTGTCACCAAGAGATTAGGAGCTTCCCTACTCTTGTGGATAAGTGTAGAATTTTCGAAGAGAATGATATTGCTCCAAGGAGTTACTCGGGGCATGATTATAAGCTGAAAGGCCAATCTTCTAGCTTCAAGAAGAAAGGCAACTTTAAGAACAATAGACGATTTGTGCGTGGGTCCTCTTCTTTTAGAGGTGGACGAGGTGGTGGAAGGCATGGTGCAGTTGGTGGCCGAGGTGATGGCCAAGGACTTCGTTGTTTCAAATGTGGTGGAAATCATTTGGCTAGAGATTGCAATCATGAAGAAACAGTGGTGTGCTATAGATGCAACCAACCGGGGCATATCCGCCCTGATTGTCCTTTGAATGTTGCAGATGTTGTGCCATGTGATAATGCAAACCGTGGAGGCTATGGTGCTTTTAGAGGCCGTGGTCGTGGAAACGGTAATGGTGGAAGAAATGGAAACCGAAATGGTGGTAACGGCCGTGGTAATGGAAACGGCCGAGGTAATGCTAATGGTGGTCGGAATGGCCTAAATCGTGGTGTTAATCAACAAATGGCTGGAAGAGTCTTTACCGTGACCGGTGAAGAAGCTGCACAAGCTGAAGACCTTGTCCAAAGTGAGTGCCAAATATATGGTAATGTTGTTAATGTGATATTTGATTCGGGTGCTACGCACTCTTTTATTTCTGAAGAATGTGTGAGGCGCCTGCGAGTGCCTGTGAGTATGATGAAAGGTGCAATATTGGTGACTACACCGACTGGTGCTTGCTTAAGATTGGTGACTCGATGTGATAATGTCGAGATGGACTTAGAGGGTAGAAAATTTGTTGTATCCCTCGTGTGTCTGCCTATGAAAGACCTGGATGTTATTCTAGGCATGGATTGGTTGTCCGCCAACAAGGTTTTGGTGGATTGTCATAGCAAGGCGGTGATTTTTCCAACCTCTAATAATGAAGGCTTTGATGTGCGAGGTATCTCTCAACTTCTCGTGATGTTCTGTTTGGTTGATGGGAATGGTGTTTCCCAATCTGGTGGAATTCCTATTGTTTCGGAATTTCCCGATGTGTTTCCGGAAGAAATTCCCGGATTACCTCCTCCACGAGAAGTGGAATTTGCTATTGATCTTATTCCGGGTGCAGAACCTATTTCCCGAGCACCTTATCGAATGTCTCCTGTAGAGTTAACAGAATTGAAAAAGCAAGTGGAAGAATTGCTTGAACGGGAGTTCATTCGCCCAAGTGTGTCTCCTTGGGGTGCTCCCGTATTGCTAGTGAAGAAGAAAGATGGGAGCATGAGATTGTGCATTGATTATCGCCAACTCAACAAACTGACCATTAAAAATAAATACCCTCTTCCGCGTATTGACGATCTTTTGGATCAATTGAAGGGTGCTGTTGTGTTTTCGAAGATTGATTTGCGTTCTGGATATCATCAAATTCGGGTGAAGGCCGAAGATATTCCCAAAACTGCTTTTCGAACGCGATATGGACACTATGAGTACGTAGTGATGCCATTTGGTGTGACGAATGCCCCTGCGATTTTCATGAGCTACATGAATCGCATCTTCCATGAATATCTCGATCAATTCGTCGTGGTGTTTATTGATGATATTTTGGTGTATTCAAGGAGTCATGAAGAGCATGAAAGACATCTTCGTTTGGTGTTGACGATCCTTCGCGAGAAGGAATTGTATGCGAAGCTCTCTAAGTGTGAATTTTGGCTGTCTGAGGTCCAATTTCTTGGACATGTTATTTCAAATGATGGAGTCGCGGTGGATAGATCTAAAGTTGAAGCTGTGATGGCTTGGGAAAGACCAACGTCCGTGACGGAGATAAGGAGTTTTCTTGGTCTTGCCGGTTACTACCGGAGATTTATTGAAGGGTTTTCCCGTTTGGCTTTACCATTAACAAAGTTGACTCGGAAGAATCACTCTTTTGTGTGGACCCGTGAATGTGAAGAGAGTTTCCAAGAGTTGAAGTTAAGGCTTACTACCGCACCAGTGTTGGCATTGCCCGACTTAATGGATGAATTTGTGGTATATTGCGATGCATCTAAGCTTGGTCTTGGGTGTGTATTGATGCAAAAGGAACGTGTGATAGCCTATGTGTCGAGGCAGTTGCGACCGCATGAGGTTAACTACCCCACACATGATCTTGAACTGGCGGCGGTGGTGTTTGCACTGAAGCTGTGGCGACACTACTTGTATGGCTCCAAGTTTGTAGTCTTTAGTGATCATAAGAGCCTTAAGTACTTATTTGACCAGAAGGAATTGAATATGCGCCAAAGACGGTGGATGGAGTTCCTAAAAGACTACGAATTTGAATTGAAGTATCACCCCGGTAAGGCAAATGTAGTTGCTGATGCATTGAGCAGGAAGTCATTGCATGTTTCCATGATGATGGCAAAGGAAATGGAGTTGATTGAACAATTTAGAGATTTGAATGTGGGTGTGGAGACTTACACTTCCAAGAAAATGGTGTTGGAAATGTTGAAGGTTGCAAATGAATTTCTTGAATATGTGAAGACGCAACAACCCAATGATGAGTATTTGATTGAGATGAAAAAGACCCAAGAAAAAGGGAAGAATTTGTTCATAGAAGAAGGTCGAGATGGCATTTGGCGTGTTAGAGGCCGAATTTATGTTCCCTCAAGCGATGATGTGAGGAAACGTGTACTTGAGGAAGCTTACAAAAGCATATTGAGTATTCATCCTGGTTCCACTAAGATGTATCAAGACTTGAGGAAGAATTTTTGGTGGCCCGGTTTGAAACGTGATGTGGCGAATTTTGTAGCATCTTGCCTTGTTTGTCAAAAGGCAAAGGTCGAACATCAGAGACCATCTGGTTATTTAAGACCATTAGAGATCCCTGTTTGGAAATGGGATAGTATAGCTATGGATTTTGTTTCTGGACTACCCAGAACTCGTGCTGGGAACGATGCTATATGGGTGATTGTTGACCGATTGACAAAATGTGCTCACTTTTTACCCATTAATATGAAAAGTCCTTTGGAGAAATTGGCACAAATATACATCAAGGAGATTGTTAAACTACATGGTGTTTCGTCCAGTATTATATCTGACCGTGATCCTCGTTTTACTTCTCGGTTTTGGGGACGTTTGCACGATGAGTTGGGTTCTAAGTTGAAGCTTAGTTCCGCTTATCACCCTCAAACCGATGGACAATCGGAGAGAACTATACAAAGCTTGGAGGATCTATTGAGAGCTTGTGTTCTTGAGCACGGTGGATGTTGGGAGAGATTCCTCCCATTGATTGAATTTACGTACAATAACAGCTTCCATTCCAGTATTGGTATGGCACCTTATGAGGCGTTGTATGGAAGGAAGTGTAGAATTCCCTTGTGTTGGCTGGAAGTTGGAGAAAACTTGGCTTTAGGGCCGGAGATCATTCAGGAAACTACAGAGCAAATTAAGAAGATACAAGAGAATATGAAGATTGCTCAAGATAGGCAGAAAAGTTATTATGACAAGAGACATAAACCCCTGGAGTTTCAAGTGGGTGACCATGTATTTTTAAAGGTCTCGCGTGAAAAAGGCATTGGAAGGGCATTGAAGAGTGGGAAATTGAGCCCTAGATTTATCGGACCTTACGAGGTGTTAGAGCGGATTGGTGAGGTTGCTTATAGGATAGCACTCCCTCCGCATCTTGCTAATCTACACAACGTGTTTCATGTATCGCAGTTGAGAAGATATGTTTATGATCCACTGCACGTGATCCCTATGGATGAGATTGAGGTGCGAGATGATCTATCTGTTTCTCCTGTTTCTGTTCGCATTGTCGGACATTCCGTGAAGAAATTGTGGAACAAGTTGGTACCTTTGGTGGAGGTCGCTTGGAAACATGGAAATACTGAAACGTTCACATGGGAACGCGAAGATGACATCAGAGAACGGTATCCCGATGCATTCGAATCCGGTAAGTTAAATTTCGAGGACGAAATTTTCTTTTTGGTGGGGTGGATTGTAACATCCCGAATTTTAAAATAGAGAATTAATTACCGGAATAAATATTAGAAATTGGAATATGGAGTATTTAATGTCCCAAACTATTGAGAATAATTAAATTAAGATTTTGGGAATTTTTGGTAATTTTTGGAGACCGGTTGAGCTGAAATTAAGCCCGGTTGAGATATGGGTGTCAGACCAAGTATCTCGGAATGAGATGATATTGGTCAGGGCTATAGAGAATATTATTGAGAATCCGAATATGTATTCGGAATAATTTTCAGATGATGTATTGAGCCCAAACAGAGAGCCTGTTTACAAGAAAACGATGAAGCTTTAATGAATAGAATTAAAATAAACCCAAAACCCTAATTTTTCCCTTCTACTTCACGATGTCTTCTTCTTTTGTGAAGACACTTCATTCTTCTTCCCCTTACTTTCCTTCTTCTCTTCATATCTCCATCTTCCTCTAAAGGATTCAAGCAAGGTGATAACTCTCCCCCTTTTTCATTTTGTTGGGTGAAGGCTTGGAAGGAGACCATTGAAGCTTGAAGCCTTCTCCTTCTCTTCCTCTCTATTTCGTGTGGCACATTCCCTTCTCCTTGAACCCATTTTGTTTTCAAGTGAGGTAAGAAATACTTACTATTTAATTGGGTCTTTGCCATAGATAGGTGATAACATGGGTTTAGAGAGCCATGAATATGAAACGGTGTTCACTTAAGGCATTTGATGCATAAACCCTAGAAAGAGTTGTTGTGGATGCATGGATTTACGTGGGATGAGGGGGGATAAGTGCATTTATGTTGGAAGAAGATGGAAAATGATAATTCCCTTGATAATAGTTGTTTGGTTTTGAGAAACCCTAACCTTATGAATTTGGGGGAAATGTATAATGGAGGTTGATGAACATTTAGTGTTGGTAATAAATGTGAGGTATGATGAATAAAGGTCATTAGTGAAGGTAATTTGTTGGTGGAAGTCATTAATGGAGAAACCCATGAAAGGGTTGGTTGTTGAGTACATAATAATAAATGGTGGCACCTAACCCATGGTGGTTATGGTGAATAAAATGAAATAAAAGAGTTTTGAGAGTTATAATAATAAAAATAGCAAGTATTTATTGATATATAAGTATTTAGTCTTAATGAGTAAGTAGGAAATTGATTGTATAATGTATTGTGATGTAGGAAGTGACCCCATTGACGAAGCGGGACCATCAAACCGCGTTGATCACTACTTCACTTGAGGTAGGAGGGGGTAACTTTTCTAAATGCATGATTTCATCCATTGGTGATGTGGAAATATGTATATGTGATTATGTTAATAATTGTTTGAATGGATGATATGATATGTGTGATTTGAATGTATTTAGAATGATGATTGTTATGTGGCATTGTGTTTGGGATAATACTAATGATGTGATGATACCATATTAATGAAGTAAGATGATGGTTTGAAACCATATGTGAATTGAGATTGTGATGTGAATATCCCAAGTATGTGTGTATGAGTTGTGGAATGTGTGTGCCACTAACTATTGATGAGAATAAGTTTAAAAGAGAATTGGGATTGGATAAGAATGATGAGAATATTGAAATCCACTAAGTGGTGATGGTGAATGATTGAATGTGGAGTGGCATCTAGGATGCATAGTGTGAGGATGCACTTGATTTGCATTTGCATTGCATCCATGGCATATCATAGCTGTCTATGTGGAATTTTAGGGGGTTTCACTAGGCGGGCCCAGTGGGAGGGCGGCTCAGTGCACGAGCGTATTGTGATTTTCCCCTGTGACTCGGTGTAAGAGTCACGAAGCTGTCCATAGTTTGGTGACGAGGCACCCTATGTGGCGGGCCCAGTGGGCGGGCGGCTCAATGGTGAGCGAGTTTACCTCGGTGTCCGACGGGACACGGCTCTCTCGATGTGTGTTCGGGAGGGGCCCGTAGCACTTGTGGTATTTGAGGCCACGATGTTGATCCGCAAGTCACAGGGTGACTAGTGCTACAGATGGGAGAGAGCGGTTTGGTACCAGTAAAATTATGAAGATATAAGCATGCTTGAATTGAGATATATGTGTACACAATTTTTCTACTGCAGTAGGGGCATAGTAGCACACCTATGCTTGTCCCACAATTGATTTAATGATATATTTTCCCACAGTCGGATCCGTATTGTCTTGATGAGAAATTCTTGTGCATATGCATTAGCTTTAAGAGCATTTGCATATAGCTGGAGATATGCCTAGTTGAAAGCCCATGGTGGCAACGGATAAATGAGAATTGATAAGGGAAAGAGTGGAATACTAACCCTACGTGTGATTGGCAATCCAAATGATTGATATTGTGAATGTATACTTGAAACTATAATATGTATTGTGTATAATGTATGATGTGGTGTAATGATGGCTAATTGTGCAAGTATACATGTATTTCATCATAATGTATGACTTTAATTCATTTGGATTATGTTACTCACCTCCCCGTTGCCATTTTTAAGGTTGATGTAGGTGTGACTTAAATCCTACAGCTTTTGGAGGCTTGAGTATGGAAAAAGGTAAATATGGATAGGAATATGTAAGCCTTGGCCGGCATAAATTCTGTTTTGTAGAGTATATGGTGTTTATATACTCGTTTTTGTAATGGTTGATAATTTTGAAGGTCATGGGAGAAAATTGGGCATGTGTGTGTAAGGCCAATTTTCATTCATGACCTAAATGATGTAAAGGACAAAGTCATGAGGCTTGATGATGTTGAATTTGATGTATGGGTGATGAAAATTTATGAGTTATAGCTCCTTTGTGATATGTGCTTTGAGAGGCCAATTTTTGGGTGATGAACTCAATATTGGTTGATATTGATATGGATATGTTGATTCAGCTTACCATATTGAGGAATGAATATTAATTATGAAATTTCTTGGCCAATTGATGACAATAGTGTGCATGATGTTTGATTGATCGATTAATTTGTAGAGCTCTCATATGGAGTTCATGCATAATTGAGGAACCAATAGGGTCAAAATGAATTTTATGAGTTTTGGATAGTGTGTGGTGGTTCCAATAGCTTAAATACATGATTTGTGACTTATAGGAACTGGAGCGGGTCAATTCCATTGAGAATAGACCCCTATGTTACTCAAAAAGGCTCAAGAATGGACAAAACGCATTTATTTACATAACTTTCACATTTTTGAGAATTTTTGGGTGAGGCCGGTGGCCACACGTCACAATTGGTGTATTTTAGTTGGTGTCAAAATTTGGTAGCGTTTGGAGTTGATATGAAAAAGTTAGGGGGGTTAGAAGTCCAAAAATAAGGCTTTTTCTGCATAAAACAGCAACTGTGCTGTCTCGAATCGATTCGAGGATCTCTGAATCGATTCGAGCGCTGCTGTTTTCACTGTTTTTGGTTCCAGGAAGGCCTGAATCGATTCATACGATCTTGAATCGATTCCAGGACCTCTGTTTGTATAAATTTGAGTTCCAGAAGCATCTGAATCGATTCATACAAGCTTGAATCGATTCAAGGGGTCCTGTTTTCACTGTTTTGCACTCCAGAATCATTCGAATCGATTCATGGGGTGTTTGAATCGATTCATGGCCCTGTTTTCACACCTTTTCCTCTGTTTTGGGGTATCATTGGTATTGTTTGACTATAATATGATGGTACCATGACCTACACGCATAATTAATACATTCTATCAATTCAATAGACCATCCTTCGACTTCCTACTACTCCCTTTCATTTTCCTAATGTAATTGTACACTTCCGCTACTTCTTGTTGATGATCATGAGATTGATCATCCAAGAATCACTCTTTGACTTAATTGTTCACCTTCTCATATCTTCATATATGAGATAGGTTATTAAAATAGGTCCAGGGGTTTGGTGAAAAATACCTCACCACTCTAATTATTCGATTTATTAATATTTTCAAAGATGCAAAAAATTTTCCCCTGTTTTAATTGGGGGTTCGGGGTGTCTCAACGGTAATGACTGTCGCTGAGTTTCCCTCCAAACATTAGCGACGTTGAGACCGCGTCGCTATGTGTTGCACTAGTGACGGTGGGGATTCACCGTCGCTAATATTCTGTGGATTAGTGACGGAATTGTGTTACGGTCGCTATTATTCCATCAGTTTACTTGTGAGAATGGAACGTAGTGACAGTGGGGTTACACCGTCGCTATTATTTTCGGTCTTCCCTCCATATTTTACTTTTGAGAAGGGAACGTAGTGACGGTGGGGTTAAACCATCGCTAATATTGAGGGGATTAGTGACGGAATTGTGTTACGTCGCTATTATTGTTGGTCTTCCCTCCATTTTTATATTAGCGACGGACAAAGATGGTCGCTATATAAAGACTAATAACGATGGAGCGTAGTGGTCGCTGTATGGCTACCCATAGCGACGGATATGTTGGTTGCTATAAGGCTATCATAGCGACGGATACGTTGGTCGCTATAAGGCTACTCCTAGCGACGGAGGAAGGTGGTCACTGTATGGCTACCCATAGCTACGACTATAAGTGGTCGCTGTATGGCTACTATAGCGACGGTCGTAATTGGTCGCTGTATGGCTACCCATAGCGACGGATAAAGATGGTCGCTACATAATACTAATAGCGACGGGGTAAGGGCGTCGCTATATGTCTACTAGTAGCGACGGGGTACTGGTCGTCGCTGAACGTGGTCAGTTAGCGATGGCTAAAGTAAGTGAAGCAGAGACCATGTTAGCGACGGTGTTACGCCGTCAGTATTGTAATGACGGGGTTTCTGTGGTCGTTGATCTATCTTCGACGAAGGTTTTAGCGACAGTTGTTTGGCCGTCTGAAATACCGTCGCTAGTCCTCTTAGCGACGGCCTTTGCATGGATTAGCGACCAATTCTGTCCATCACTAACAGATGTTTTTTTTAGTTGTGTTGGTAGGTTCACATGTTACTGTATATATGGACCATTCTGCCATCAAGTATCTTTTAAATAAAAAGGAAGCAAAACCTATGCTAATTAGGTGGATCTTAATTTTGCAAGAATTTGATTTAGAGAAAAAGGATAAAAAGGGTACCGAGAACCTTGTTGCTGACCATTTGTCTAGGTTGCCATCTAAAAAAGAGGAGATAGGTGATGTTATTCCCATCAATGAATTTTTTCCAAATGAACAACTCTTTAGTCTTAGTATTCAACAAGTCCCTTGGTATGCTGATTTTGTCAATTTTCTTGCATGTGGCATTGTACCTCCTGACCATGGTTTTCAGTAGAAAAAGAAGTTTTTTGCAGATGTCAAGCACTACTATTGGGATGTGCCCCTCTTATTCAAGCAGTGTGTAGATGGTCTGATTAGGATATGTGTTCCTGCGACTGAAGTTCGAGCCATCCTAGACCATTGTCGTTCTCTCTCTTGTGGAGGCCATATGAGTACATCTAAGACCGCCTCGAAAGTGCTACAAGCAGGGTTCTATTGGCCACATATTTTTAAGGATGTGCGTAAGTATGTCCTCACTTGTGATGCTTGCCAAAGGGCTGGTAATATTGGTAAGATGCATGAAATGCCACTTAATAGCATTTTAGAGGTTGAGTTATTTGATGTGTGGGGTGTTGACTTCATGGGACCCTTTCCCTCTTCTTTCAGAAATTAATTTATACTGGTAGTATTTGATTACGTGTCTAAATGGGTAGAAGCCATTGCTTCCCCTCATTCGGATGCTAAGGCTGTTATAAAGCTTTTTAAAAAGATTAGTTTTCTGAGGTTTGGGGTCCCTAAGTGCATAATAAGTGATGGAGGGTCTTATTTTATTGAGAAAGCTTTTCAGACCCTCTTGAAAAAGTATGGGGTTAGGCATAAGGTTTCTACACCTTATCACCCTCAAACTAGTGGTCAAGTTGAGGTATCCAATAGGGAGATCAAAAATATTCTTCAAAAAATGGTTAATACATTCCGTAAGGATTGGTGTATTAAATTAAACAATTCTCTATGGGCGTATCGAACCTTCTATAAAACTCCCATTGGAACTACACCTTTTAAACTAGTGTATGGGAAGCCTTGCCATTTACCTGTAGAGCTTGAGTATAAATCCTTTTGGGCAGTTAAAACTCTTAATCTTGATCATAAGGCTGTAGGTGAACGCAGGTTACTGGAATTAAATGAGCTAGAAGAGTTTCGGTTGGATGTCTATGAGAATGCCGGTATATATAAAGAAAAAACCAAGCAATGGCATAATCGACACATCCTTAGGAGGTCATTCCAACCAGGTGACATAGTCCTACTTTTCAACTCTAGGTTGAAGCTTTTCCCTGGTAAGCTAAGGTCCAAGTGGTCAGGACCATTTAAGGTAATAAAGGTTTTCCTATTTGGAACCGTTGAGGCATGTAGTGAGAAGTTCGGTCCATTTAAGGTAAATGGACAAAGACTTAAGCACTACCTGACAGGGAAACCGATACAACAAGCAAGTGTCTTGGACTTGTTTGATGTATCGGATTCCTAAACCCAATTGGTGCCAAGCGTCCGGCTTAAGACGTTAAAATTAGCACTTGTGGGGAGGTAACCCCATTTCTTATTCCTTAAGTACTTTTTTTATCATTCAAATAAGGTTTGTTTGTTTCATTTAAATAAGTCCAATTTGGTTTTTTGCATGTTTATTTTCCACTCATAAATAAAGATGAATAATCCTAATGCATTGCAAAATTGTTCTTGTTTTGTTTTGTTGCATATTTCTCTTTTTAATTGGTCATGTTGGATGCATACATGTGTTTCCATTGGTAAGTTACATAAATAAAGGCAAATGTTTGTGCATATTTGAAGGATTGCAATGATAAAAATAGTGGAATCCTCTGACTTAAAATAAAAGAGCAATTCTTGGTGTGAAACAGTAAGATCCACTGGCAGTGTTTTTTCCCACTGGCCGTGGGTTCTTCTAACTTGTTTTTGGATTTAATTTTGTAGGATTTTGGAGGAGGAAGATAGCAAGATCCACTGGCAGTGTTTTTTCCCACTGCCAGTGAGTTTCCAACAGGTACAACGTAGTGTTTTAGGGGACCAAAATCAGAGAACTCCACAGGCAGTGTTTTTTCCCACTGGCCGTGGGTTCTCAACAGGTAAGGATGGTGCATTTTTGAACTTCCAGGGGCAGAGAACTCCACTGGCTGTGGGACTTCCCACCAGCCGTAGGTTCTCAACAGGGTGCATTTAACAATTTTAAGGGACCATGGACAACAATATCCATGGGCCGTGTGAAAAAACACCGGTCGTGGATTGCAACAGGTAATGTCCCCTTTTTCTATTTAACATGCAACACTTCTCTCTCCCATTTCCTTCTATTTCACATGACCCTTCAACACTGAGAAACCTTTATCCCTATCTCCAACCTTGAACTTTCCTTCATCCACTTCCACATCAACATCCTCACTTACATTCATCTTCTTCTTCATCAAGTAAGTACTAACTCTCACTCTCATTTTGGGATATTTCTCTAGTTTGGGGTTTTCTCATGTTAGATATTTTGTTTTGTTTTTAAGGAAATTAATCATAGGAAGGGTTTCTATGCACTCATTTGTGATTGTTGTGATAAAAAATTGATGGGGGTATGCTATTATACCATGTTCACCATGTTCCTTTTTTCATAAACACCCATATGGATTTTCCTTGATGATTTTCACTCTATGTTTCATATATAACAAAATTGATTCATGATTACTCATGTATAGAGTGCATATTGTGAAAATGGAAGGCTTTGTGTTGCATACTCATGAATTTAATAGTTCAAACTATATGCCCACCAAGTGTTTGCTATAATGCTCAACCAAAATTTTTGTTCTTAACTTTGGTTCAAGGTGTAAGTTATCCATGGGTTCTTGGGCATTAATCATTCATAACTACCCCTACATGGTATTGTTACTCATTTCCTATTGCTCTTGTACATGATGGTATTATTAGTGTTAATGAATTAGAATGGAATGGGTACATGTAATTTATTTGATATGCCTTTTGCCTTTAGGAGTAGTTCACCAAGATTGGTTTGAGTTATGTTTCAAGGTATAGAAATACTTTGATTATCCTACATTGCTAATCATAAGGGATACTGAAAATTATAGTTTGGGGTGCCTAAAATATGGATTGATTTGGAGTCCTTTTGTTAAGATTGTTCATGAATCTCTTGTTGCTAAACTATATGCCCACCAAGTGTTTGTAAAAATGCCTAGAACATGTTCACTTCATTTTTCTTGGAATTGTTTCTTACTATAGCATATGGAACTTATTCCTTAGA
Source organism: Clitoria ternatea (assembly GCA_037962975.1). Lineage (NCBI taxonomy): Eukaryota > Viridiplantae > Streptophyta > Magnoliopsida > Fabales > Fabaceae > Clitoria > Clitoria ternatea. Next base: position 49,737,597 of record CM075669.1, read on the forward strand.
TATATGATACATGACTTCATAGACACTTTTCCATACCTAGGTATTCTTTCTGTCATTTTGGCTGAAATTTTTTTGCTGAATTCATGAACTTATACACTCCTCACATCTTTTGTGTGCCTTACTTTTTATCTACTTTATGTTTGTCAGGAAGGAAACATGTCTTTCGGAATAACAAAGACAGTGGGAAAGAAGCGCAAAACAAAAGGTAAGTCATCTAATTATGCTGATATTGATGACATTGAATGCACCTCGGATGAGCAGAGAATGCGACTTACTTCTTTGACCACGAGGGATATTATTCCCTCCTGGTTTTTTTGCAAAGACTCCTTGCTTGAACTTGTCCTTTACCATGATACCTTAAAACTATGCAACAATGTGGGGTGGGGTGATTTCATTAAGTTATATGAACCTTGCTATGAACGCACTACTTTAGAGTTCTTAAGCTCAATAGATATCAAAACTTGTGCAAATGACTCGGGTTGGGAGATTACCTTTAGGCTAAAAAATAATGATTATAGAATGGATTTAGCGGATGTAGATATCAGTTATGGTTTTCCCTCAATGACTGGTACTCCTTTAGCTCGAGCAAATACTGCTCGTATTCTAAGATACTTTCTGGGTCAATCTTTTTGGTCCCAAATTTTCGGGGCTAGAGAAAACTATGATCCATCATCCACCAAAGCCTCTTCTATACATCATCTTATTTTTAAATACCTTCAGAGGTTCATGGCCCATTCCATCTTTGGGCAATTCGACAGTCCAGGTACCATTCGGGCTGATGAGCTATACTTTCTTTATGCCATGATCCATCAAATACCGATCCACTCAACTAAATGGCTTTTTAGCCAATTTACTCGAGTGGGTTGAGCCACCTCTGGTAGGATAGTTATAGCCAGGTATATCAACCCACTTGCCCGCTATGTTGGAATTGACTTAGATTAGGATACCCTGTTATGTCAACCCAAACGGGTAGACATGGATGAAATGATTAACATGGGTATGATAGTACTACAACGGGGTATTTATAGTTTAATCATTCCTAGATTTTCTGCACCTCACCCCTTGCTTGACCCCAGCTTTACTAGCCTTGAGAGCAAGAGTACTTTTCTGTTTACAGATCCAGGTGATGCTGAGGAAGACCATGTGGATACTAATATGCCACATCCCCCGGAGCACTTTGCTGGCCCATCCCAATCTACTTCTGGCTCTAGTTTCTCCATGGAGCATATATACTCTCTGATGGAGGGCATGAGCAGTTGCATGGACTCCATGCCCCTACAGATGGAGTCCATGTCCAGAGAGCAGGAGAGGCAATGCGCCCAGCTCACCCATGTCTCCCATAGAGTTGATGCCATGTACGATTAGCACTCCCAGCAGGGCCACTTCCCACGTCCTTCTCCTTGACAGGTATCAGTTGAACTTTTGTGCCCTTTTACCCCTGGTTCCTCAATTACGGGCCTCTTTGGTCCCCTTGATATGGACATTGGGGATAATGTCCAGTTTTAGTTTGGGGTGATGGGTACACAAAAGTTTAGCTTGCTCTTATTTTATCCTTTTTTATTTTTGTTCATCTTTATTTCCTAGTTCATTTGCATGATTGTATGTTTATGTTCTAGTTCATTTGCATGATTGTATGTCTGCTTATATTCCTTGAGCTAGCATTGATTGCTGATGGCAGTTATTATTATCTGTATGACATGTGGTGTAGATTACTTAGATCTTAAGCATTGCTTGGGTGAACCTTTTTGTAAAAAAACAATTAAATAACATAAAAAGGGGGGGTTTTGATTGCGATTGCTGCCAGAATAATCTCTCTTCATGATTCTATGTTTTCTCTGATTAAACTAAGTGACCATTGTGAGCTTTTGAGCCAATAGGGTACTCAGTGCATATAATTTTACTTACCCATGTTTCTTACGTTGAGTGGTTCACACATTTGATAGCACTCTAGAACTTGGCTTTTGACCAATTCAAATGGTTTGTGAATGTATGCTTGGGATGAAAAAGGAAAATTAAGTTTTATTTCTTTAACCTCAGAATTTGTTAAATGTATTATCCACTAGTTACCTCTTTTGAGCCATGAAATGAAATGTTCTTTCAAATCCTTTGATACAATGTTTCTCATTAAAATATATAAGAGGAAAAAGGGGTAAGGCAAACTAAAGGAGGTTTGAGAAAAATTATGATAGTTTGGGGTTTGATATTCAAAAGTAAAATAGAAAAAAGAAAAAAGAAAAAAGAGTTGAGTTTGGAAAATGAAAATGAAAAATACATGAATCATACTCCTTATAGTTTGAATTTGAAAAGAGTTATTGACTTGGGGTTTGCCTTCTTACACCATTACTCCTTATTTGTTATTAACCCTTTATAATTTCCTTTTCTTGGTTTCCATTCCCATGCTATAAACCCCCTGGCCACGTTACAACCACATGAAAGACCTTTTGACTAATGCATGTTTTCTTGATAACTGTGGAGTTTGTGGTCATTTGCCAAGCTTATGGTAGTGTTTATAATGTAGTGATTTGAGTGATTGAAACACAAACACTAAGTGAATAGGGAAAAAGAGTACCTTTAGTCAAATCTCAGTTTACATAGTTTGATTGGTTGTTGTGGTGTATTCTAGTAATTTATACAATCAACAAAAATTTTTCTGAAGAATAATAACTTATAAATACATAAATAAACACAAGCTTCCTCAAGTTTGTTTAGGTCTGCAAATTTTTCATTTTATGTTATATGGATACTGTGATTGCTTGAGGACAAGCAATGTTTTGGTTTGGGGTATTTTGATAGGAGTTTAGTTTGCATTAGTTTTAGGGTCCATTTAGTTTTAATTTTAGTTTATTTTCACCTTATTTTTCCCTAGTTGCTATGGTTATTCTTTTACTTCCACACATGTTACTTGGGTAGTTATTTTTGCAGAAACCTTCATTAAATAAGTCTACTAGCAAAGGATTTGGAAGATTTTGAATGGAATGATGCAACTGAGAAGAGTTTGAGCTTGTCCAAGATCCCAGATAGAAGTTAGGCCAACAATGGAAGAAGAATGTACCAAAGGAAGTGTTCCAGATTCCAAAGACACCCTAAAATTACATGTTTGCCAAGACACAGAGAAATCCACTGCCAGTGGGAATTCCCACTGGCCGTGGAATACACTAGGAGAAGAAGAAAAATTGGGCCAGAGAAAACCACTGCCAGTGGGAAAAAACACTGGCCAATGGTTTCTGCCCAGTTTTCTTAATTAATTTCATTTAGGTGTAACATAGTGCGATCCACTTCCAGTGAATTTTCCCACTGCCAGTGGATTTCACCCATTGCAGCAGTTACTTTCAGTTTTTGCCAAATTTTAAATGGAGAGTGTGGGCAAAAATAGGGGAATAGAAAGAGAATAGACACAAGACAGTTTTTGGGTGAAAGATTGAGATTCTTCTTGAAGATCTTGAGAAAGGAAACAAGAAGGAAGATCAAGGGTTCAAGCTTGGGGCAAGAGATTGGAAGATTAGTGAGAACTCTTCTTCTACCTTTAATCCTTTGTTTTTGTAATCCTTATTTTCTGAATGATGGGACAAACTCTTGTAACTTGTGGATTTGTAACCTCTTCCATGAGCAACTAATTTCCTATTCTTGGGATTTGGGGGAAATATGTGTGTATCAAATTAGGTTACTCTAATTTTCTTTTGTTATTGGATTTCTATTTTCTATTCAATTTCATGAGACCTTAATGCTTCTAATGGCTTAGAAATAAGGTTAGATAAATTTAAACAATATGGATGATTAAGAGATTGACATATCGTTAGAACGCATGAAATTGAACCTAGGGATTTGGGTTACGAAAGTAAGCAAAACTCTTTGAGGAATAATGGGATTTTCATAGAGCCTAAAGGACCTAATTAACAAATTGAACGCGGTTCTTTGATAATTAGGTACGTTAGTGAGGTTTCGAGAAGAATTCACTAATTAGCTAAGGGAAATCCGCCTTAGGAACAGAAATTGAATAGCAAAGAAAAGGGGTAATTTTAGATTTGGTACATTGCATATGAACCTACTGATTCCCAAGAGCCTTTTTCATCTTGATTTTAAAAGAGGGATTTCGATTTGATATTTCTACCAATAGTCTTAGTTCTTGGTTAATTTTACTAGACCTCTTACTTTGAAACAAATTGTCTAGATAATTAAATCACTGTGAGCTGGTACTTGGGCACAATCCTTGTGGGAACGATAACTTTTTATTACGCGATACCCCATGCACTTGCGGTTTGCTATCAATAAGCCATCTTGGCTTATTTTAATCCATCGTCAGTCAACAAATTCATATGGCACATATCACGGCCTAGGACCTCATCAAAACACCATCCCATTTTATTAATCCATCACAACCATCATAGGTTCCATCATTAATGGTCATCTACCATTATCCGTATCACCTATAATCATAACTAACAACATCCAACTACAAACATCATGTAACCATCCTCAAACTCAAATCCTCTATTTTCACCTATACATCATTCTAATCATCTTTTCTACCTACCAAAGTCATTCTCATGACAATTAAATCATCAATATCTTAAACTTGGCCAAAAGCCCTAAATCATCAATTCTTAAGGATTTTCATACAACTTGGCAAGCATCAATTTCCAATAATTCATCATACATCATCACAAGCATAATATCATATTCAATGTGCCAATCAATTGTAAACAACAACCAATGATCCCAATGGTCATCTAACCTAAGGTTTAGGTTTTACATGCATATATCATCATTCACAAGAACATTCAACTTGTTTCAAAACCTCATCAACATCAATAAACAATCTCTAATCCACTAAAAATATAATTTCCTCATATAGAATCATTCTTAGGCACCAAAATCATTAACACCACCAATTTGGCCAAAACCCCCATATTACTAAGACTTAGGGTTTTCACAAAAATCACCCAATAACATGCTTAATCAATCTTCTTAAATCAATATGAATACCATAATCCTCATCTTCATATAACTTCAAGCCACATTCAAAAATGATATTTCCAATGTTCAAGCCTAGGGTTTCACCATTTTCTTCAACACCCATAAAACCCAATGCCAATATTTCAAGTTTAGACAACATTAAAACCAACAATGGAACAACAAGGACCAAAGAAATCCATACCTCATAGCCCAAGCTCCACAAAAATGAAATTGAGTAGGAAAGAAGAGGAGACAACCAAGGCTTAGCCCTAATATACCATTCATCCTCCATGAATCCATGAAAACCAAGAAATTTGAGTGGAAAATGGTTATAGGGGAGTGTGGTTCAGTTTTGCCATGAGTGGAAGAAGAAGAAGAATAAGAAAAGTGAAAATGGAGTGGAGAAGAAGAGGCATCCCATGACAATGAGCAGAGAAGAAGAGAGAAAAATACAACTTTTAGTCACTAACCATTGGTTAATAGAGTGCATCATCATGCCTTTTTTCATTGGTCAATATTTCCTTTACCCATTGTGCAAAAGAGAGTAAAAAAAGGGGGGTACATATCACACGGTTATGAGAGAAGAAGAAAAGGGAGTTTTCATTTTCTTTTTAATTCCATTTGGCTCATATATTCCCCGTTTAATAATATGTGTCGTGTCTAAATAATTATTTCCTCAACACTAAAAATTATTTTAACTATACCACCATAACCACAATAATTTTCTAAGTATCCTAGACCCATCAAACATCCAATTTGACCTAGTAGGTCCCACACCATCTGTTAAACCATTCGGTTTCAGTAAATCTTAATTTACCGATAATTCACCTCTAGTGTCTAATTAATTTTCCCACATTTATTTGACCATAAATAACTAATTATCATTATCCAATAAATTTATTTTCTTTAAAATTTGGGATGTTACAATCCACCGCACCTAAAAAGAAATTCCATCCTTGAAATTTAACATCGATATACATGTCATAAGGCCACACTTCAGGCCGTACACCACAAGGTTTAATGACATTGAAAAATAGTATCGGACTTCCCCAAATCCAACAAGACATGATCATCATCATTCCTTTTTCCCAAATAGAAAATCTCATACATCCAAAACGAGTCACAACTCATCAATTCCCAATTCATCCATCACAACTCACACATTCTTATCCAGGACCACCAGATAGACTCAAAACATTCACCATAAGCAGTTACAACCCCACTTGCCCGGCCTATAGGTTGCTGCATCCAACATACAGGAAGGCGTCCCAATCCCATAGTGGTTATAACAAACACTTGAGGTCAACGAAAAAGTGCATGTTGCCACAATGCCTATGGCATGTAGAGTCGTATGAGGACAAACACCTTCAATTCTTATCGCTCACATTATTCATACTTACTCAAATAACACCAATTCACATGAGACATAGTTACAAGGTCGACAAGGCCCGAATAAGGCTTGGATCCCTTAAGGAGAAGTGTTTAGATCATTGAAATGGTTCATTAGGGACTGGCTGTGTTGAAATCAGATATCCCAAACTGCTTGCATGTCCAAACATGACAAGTACCTAAGGCACGGGTCGGGCCTACCGGACCAAACCTACTCTTCTCAATTTACTACAGAATTATCCTAACAGGACTAGGTTCCCTATCGGATCACTAGTCTTGGGCGGGATCACTAATATCGAGTCATTTACTGGGGCCTGCAGTTAAACCAGAATACCCAAGCAATATTTTATTATTAAATATAATTATCAATTATTAAATAATTTATTATTAATCAAATAAAATATTATTATTACATAACTATATATATTCAAAATAAATAAATAAGTAAATAAATAAATAAATATTAATCAAAGATAAAAATTAAGTATTAAATATTAAATATTAAAATTAAGTATTAAATAATAAATATTAATAGTTATGTACAATTAAATATTATTAATAGGAAGATATTATAAAGATTATCAACTAATTAATACTTAACTTAACAAGATTATCATCATTAAATATTAACTAATATTAAACTAATGTATTATTGCTAATTAAACAACATTATCAGTTATTACTATTCACTAGGACTATGTTACTTATCTCTACTTATCATCTTTCATCTCAATTCTTCCTTCCTTGTCATTACACATCCTCATCCCACCTCACAATCCCTATTCTTTCTAAACTGGGCCTCTAATTACTCATACTTTCTCAAAGTCTTGGCACCTTATACTTATATCTGAATTGGTTTCTCATCTCACTATTTTCTTATACTGGGTAACTCAAGAAGCAGGTCGCAGCCTCAAGCTTTCCACATAAAGTTTAAAAAAATATCATCAAGGTTTAAGAGTTTGGGATCCTGTCCTAAAAATCAAGGTTCTTATAGAAAACATAATCACACCTTCACATGCAAGCAAGAAAATAACAATTTTTTCATGGATCTTCACATGCAAGCAAGAATCAAACGGGAATTTCACAAATAATTTTTGGCACAACATTTTCACCACTTTAAAAATGTCATTTTATGCAAGCAAACTAGCCAGGAATGCATGTAAGAGCATGACTCTTTTTAAGGCCAAAAGCTGAAATTTTTCTTAAGCAAAATGGTGTTATTTTCTCAAAATCTTTTTGCCAAAACATAGGTTTTTCAAATTGTTTTCAGCCTTCCTTTCAAAAGGAAGATTTCCTTTTTTTGGCACTTAATGAAGGTAGAGACCTTAGGGTGATCTCTACACCCAATGCATGCAATATTCCATGAGAGAAAAGGAAGAATGCCCCCTACCTTAATGATCTTGACGCTAAAAATAAAGAGGGAAATGAGTGGCCTTTTTGCTTCCTTGCTCCTAGGCTCCAAACAATGGCTGAATGAAGGCTTAGAAGGGTGGTGATGATGCTGGACAATGAAAGGTGGTGGAGGTAAACTTGAATAGTGGTGAGGGAGATGGAGAAGATGAAAGAAAAATAGAAAACTTGGTAGGCAAGTAGTGGAGGATTAACGGCCAAGGCAAGGAAATGTAAGAAATGACCCATTCCTCACTTAGTTCTTATATATATAGGCGTATTGGGTAAAAGAATTAATGGGAAATTAGCAACTAAAACACAAGTTTAGTGGGCTAAAATAAAACTTGGTGCATAAATTATAAAGAAAGAAATGATGTGAGGTAACTTTGTGTCATTGTTTAATGGTAACACATGGCCATGTAAATTAAATCTTATTTAGTGTAGTTTAGTAGGCTAAATAATGGTTATAGCCAAAGAAAATGGTCGAAGGTTTTTTGGTTCGTACATAAAATTTCAAGGTTATTAGGTGAAGAATCATTAAGAATTTCTAATCAATTTTTCAACAATTTTTTTATTTAGTAGGCTTAAGGTATTTTTAAATTTTTAGGTACAACCTTCCATCACTTTCCACTATTCTTAGAGGTATTAAAAATTTCCATTCATCTCATAGTTTAAGAAGCAAGGAATGACGCTTTTCCCGATCAGGTAACTGATTTTCCGTACCAACAAAATTTCATTCAATTATTTTCTACCTTTGTAATTACTATCATAAAAATCATTTTGGGAGTTAATATCTCCCTCAGAGATATTAATCCTCCTCAATCACTAAGGGTGAGCTTACAAAATATAACACTATGTTGGTCGAAGCTTGAATTACATTTATGATGTCAAACAAGAGTAATAGGGTTTCTTAGGTCATAGGCTATCACAGGAAAAATGAGGGATGTTACATCAAGAGTATAAGATTAAGTGAAACAAGTTGATCATAAAATTTGGTAGAGTATACCTGACATCAGTTCAAGACACTCAAGGATCATTTGTAAACAATTTAAAGCTAGCTTAAAGGGATTCTTAATAGTGATACCAAGGAAATTTCATAGGGATTTTTTCAAGGATAACCCAGGCATAAGTTGAAAGTGCCTCAAGAATAATTCAAAATTCAAAATTCAAAATTCAAGGGTGTGGTCCACACCGTTTCATGTCACACAAAAAGAAGGTATCAGAGAACTCAAAGGCATACATATTAATCAAGGATACACAGACATGTCACCCCATAACCATTTCAACAAGATTTGAAACACAACATCTATGGAGCAACTGCCAATTATAAGATTCATTTCCTCCCACAGCCTTGACATTACTTCCAGTAAAAGCTCATAGTATTCTTCATTCTTCCATTCACCAAGATATCCTTAGTGAATATCGTCCTTTAATGTCGTAGCTAACATCTTGACTACTAGGTTCAAGTAGTCAATTCCTACCACACAAGCCCTACTGGCTTTCAAACAACATTCAAAGTATGGTGGGCCTAGTGGTCCATACCCCAAGTCTCGTGAATCAACCATGCTCTGATACCACTTGTGTAACACTCTTAGTTAACTAGGACAATACTTTATACTAGATTTTCCATACTTAACTAAAGTGTTACATAACCATAGAAATTGTGTAAAGATTCTTTTTTGTAAAGTAAAACATGATGGATTGAAACATTATCTTATCATCTGAATCATAACATGGTTGTCAATAATGCATACATACTCCTAGTAAAGTTGAGAGGAATTGGACAGAACTTCCTCCTTGATGGTAGGAAGTCTTTCCCCAAGCATCACTAATGTATTATCCTAGCAGGGTCTTGGCAAGCACTCTTCGACAATGACTTTCCTATTCGAATTCATACTCACTATCCTAAGGAACCACACAAGCAAAGAGACCATAAACAAGAAAGGTGAGTATATCCCACTCCAGTGTTGTTGATTGTACATGCAAGGGTGCCCCGTCACACATGACGGTTTACACAGCCAATCAATCAAAATTATATTTTTAACATACTTTACACCATAACGCTATATCACAAACTCACCGGATCATAATCTATTAACTATTTCAATCACCACACCTACTATTCAATCCTCAATTAATCATCACTAATACAACACAATACATATTCAATATTCAACCATAGTCGTACCATGCATAATTCAATACCATAATGCAACTGGTACTTGACATTCATCACTCCACTCAATATTCATATACAAGGTATAATCATAATCCATGATGGGGTTAGTCACTTAGTATGCTATGCATGAGTTAGGTGTCTTATAATCTTTCTCATTTCTTAATGTATCATGAAGTGAATAGGGCCCATCATAAATCATCAATCCTATCATAATCACACTGCCACAATACGTCTACTGGGTGACACAATTTATATCACTAGAGCGAGCAGAGTACACCAAGTTCCCACCATAACATCTGGGTAAAGGACACTTAAGCCCAATAATTACATGGATCCATGACCATCACATAATTCGTGATCATATTCAAAACTAGAACTAGCTCTTCATGATCTTAGAAACACTCGTTTGGGTTAAAGTATAATAGGCTTGTCACAGTTGCCCGGCCTCGAGTGCTACGTCGAGCCATTGGGGGACTGACCCATTCGTACTCCCGAGATCCCAACTTACGAATTACATTTTCCAATATACCCATCATTGTGGCTCTAGTCTCAAATCACACATCATAATTCTAATGTAACATTTTCCAATATACCCATCATTGGGTTGAAGTATAATAGGCTCTAGTCTCAAATCACACAAATCACCCAACTTTTTATTGTTGTCAATTTGGGACTAATAGGTGACATTGGTGACATGTCCCACTATATTTAAGACTAAAATTAAGCTTTTCTCATGTCTTAGTGTTGAAATTTATCACGGGCTCATTATTGCCCAAAACCCCTTTTTATTATATAACGACAAGTGATTTCATTAGGGGTATATGTGTGGTGTGTCTTAGTGGTGATTGAGGAATGGCTTAAGGCCTTGGCAAGGTATGTGTATGCCTATGCTATGTCATGAATACATGTATGCCTCACCACTATTGATATATTATGAATCATAATAAAAAGTAAATGATGTGGTTATATGACACCTTGTGTGATAATGAAACCAATGAGGGGATAATTGAATGGCAATGAGTGTATAAATCAATGGATTTGAAATGGTGGCAATGATGATTGCTAAACGTATACTTTTGAAATACCTTGTTGTTTTCTATGCGTGGATAAATGCCATGATGCTTGATATGATTTTAATTACTATGCGCAGTTTGATGTGGTTACGAATGTTATGCCTTGAGGGGCCTTGCGATTTCTTGTATGCCAATGATAATAAAACCAAATATATAATATACCCCTAATTGAGAGGGTGAGATATCCTTACGAGGTTGATTGACATATGCATTATTGCATTTTGCATTCATGGCATGGCATAATTTTGAAATGTGGTTGCGTTGTGAAATGAATCACCTTGCGGGGTACCACGAAAGGCATATCTCGGAGTGATGAAAGTGTTGTGATATTTATTGTTGAATAAATCACCTTGCGGGGTGCCACGAAGGGTGTATCCTGGAGTGATGAAAGTGATATGATTGTTGAATGAATCACCTTGCGAGGTGCCACGAAGGGTGTATTCCCGAGTGATGATAATGTTACAATGTTCGATGAATGTATAACCTTACGAGGTTCCACAAAGGGAGTACCCTGCGTGATGATGATGTAATATTTGTGAAATGTATAACCTTGCGAGGTTCCACAAAGGGAGTACCCTATGTGATGATGATATAATATTTGATTAAATGAATTACCTTACGAGGTTCCACAAAGAAAGTATCCTGCGTGATGATGATGTAATATTTGTGAAATGTATAACCTTGCGAGGTTCCACAAAGGGAGTACTTTGCGTGATGATGATATGATATTTGATGAGATGTATAACTTTACGGGGTTCCATGAAGGGAGTACCCCTTGCGAGGTGGGAAACCGATGTGATAATAATTGATATATACAGATTTATGAAATGATTGATATGGTGGTTGCGATCACCTGATAGAATAAAATGGATCCATTGCATATGCATTAAACAGTTGACATATGCATTAGCCATAGGTGCATGGCATTTGAGATGGGATGACCATGAGAGATGAAAGACCCCTTGCGAGGAGGAATTGAGTAAAGATTTAATAAACTAGTAATTATGATTTGTGAACGCCCATGATTGATATATGGCACTGTGATTGTGTATATGCTTGTGCTTGCTTATGTTGTGAATTGCTATTCATGCGGGTTGCATGCCTATTATAACAATGTGATGATGATTGAATGATGATTTAATGACTTTATAGCAAAGCATACGTGATGATTGTATGCATGTACACATAATCACAATATATTTATATTCGTCATTTTGAATGTATAACTCACTCTCCCAGGTGGTCTCCTTTTTAGCATTGTGATGCAGGTGGCCGTGGGATGAGTTCAGATTTTAAATTGAAGTTTCGGGAAGGTAAATAGTGGTAGTGGAAGTGCCTTGGCCGGCATCACTTGTGAATTATAATGTATTGGGTAAATTGTATATAATGATATTGATGACTTAGTGAATTTTGGATATGTAAAAGATAATCCTTTGAATTCGTGAATGGTGAATATATGTTTAGTATGTAAGTGATGAATTGATGAGTACTAGAGGAATTGAAAGTTTGAATATTGTATATTGATGATGGTGGTGTTTGTATTAATGCCAATAGGTGAATAAATAGGTCAATTATGAGATATGGGTAGTGGTGATAATTGGGGTATGACCCCGGGTGTATATGTATATTTATAGGTATATCTTAGGCAATGCATGTGTATGTTGTAAGCGCATAAATGGGTTATGATCTAATAGGTTTATGTTGGGGGTTTGCATGCTATGCCGAACCTTTTCTCATATCGTCATATATGGGACTAGGCGTATGCCCAGTATACATATTCTTCTTCCGCTGTAAACTCTATTATTTTGAATACCGTTATGGGAAATTTATTTACCGATCCAGTTATAGGTAATCAAAACTAACACTTTGGTTTTCTGTGGTTCGGGTCTTGATGTAATCATTGTGGCATTTTAAAATTATTTCGAACGCAAAAAAAAATTTACTCGCATTTTTATTAACTATTATCTTGATCACATCGGGATCCGAGCCCAGAAAACCAAGGTGCTACATTTGGGATCAAAAGGCATAAAATTTTTTCACTATGATTCTTAGACCGATTTGGCAGGGTGCCGCCCCTTTGCACCTTTTGCTATGAAACTTTGTCCCTTCAGCCTTAAGACCAAAATTTAGCAATTCCACTTTTGAAAGACAAATTGAATGAATAGAATCATTTAAAATTAGTGGCAATACTTGCCCATATTCATTTTCAAGCCAAACCCTCGCTGATTTGTTGGAAACTTAAATGTCACTTTATTTTCATGAGAAAACTCTAATTAGGTAGGTTCAAAAGCCCAAATCAAATAACTTTCGAAGATCTATCATTTTAACATAAAATTAATTTATAGTTTTAACCCAAAAAAATTGTTTGCACATTCTCTCATCTTGCCCAAATTTTTTCTGTTTTTACCCCTTAAATCCTTTTTATTGGCAATTAAGGACAAAGGCTCTCTGAATAATTCCGCTTCTTTTCATATCTCATTAAATCAACACCTCAACCACATTTAGTTCACATTTTGGGTACAATCATAAAATTCTAGAATTCTTACAAAAATTCTCAATATACTCCATCTTTGTATATCCTGTCAAAAACGTTTTCTGGTGATTTTTCCGCTAACCCTACCATGACTTAAGTCTCTTCTCATGTCAATTCAGCCATGTAGAATCAAAGCACACACAAACATAAATAGATATATATATATATATATATTAGCCTTATCAATGGAGCACCTTTTTCTGGTACATCCTCAAAGGTTTATCTCTTATTATGAAAATAACACCTCTAAATCCTTTTCTATATTGTCTATTTTTTTTATAATTTCTTCTCCCACTTTCGTCTATGGTGAATTCGGTCATATGTGTGATAGAGAATGATGTTTGAGCTTTAATTGATGAAGAAGAATTGATCAAGATTTCTTTTTGTCGCAAGATCCAATTCTTCATACACTTAGAGTGCGTTACTGTTAACCCGGCGATAGCGTCTCAACAGTTCGTTTCCACCACCGGGTTGTTAATTGGAAAGCGCACCAATCGTTTGTAGTTTTCAAAATTTAGATATCGTTCCACTGGGATTGAAAGTCTAATAACAACAGTAATTTTCTATTTACTATGGTAAATGTGAAGGAAGTTATAGACAAAAGAATGATTTATATACAATTTATACGATATTCACAGGATAGCATGATTGAGTGGTTCATAAGATAAAAAGAAAATAAAATCTATCTAAAAAGTTAAGTTGCAATCTAGAATAGGTAAGATACTTGAGATAAACACAGATAAACAAATTATGTTGGAAATTGGATCCCTAATCTAGAATAACAATGAGGAACTCAAGATATGCATATTTAATCATCAAGTTTCATGTCATTGCAGCTTAAAATCATTATAACCGATCCCTCGTGATATAAATTCTAAGAATTCACCATAAAATCCGATCCCTCGTGAGCTTTCTCAGTAAAAACTTGCATTAAGACCTGGCCTTATGGCAACAATGGTTAACAACCCCTATAGAATTGAGATACCAAGGGTATTCCAACTTTTTACTTTCGTCAAAACAAGTTTCAATACGGCATGAACAATCATTCTCCCGTTTGACATTCATACTAATAAAACAAGTTTCAATACACATGAAAATCATTCTCCCGTTTGACGTTCATATTAATAAAAGGTTGAAATACTAACATGGACTTGAATCATAAACATGCAGAGGTCGAATTCACAACATTATACTCAATAGATTAGTTCACCAATTCCAACATAAACAAATTAGTTACACATGGTGAAAGTAAAAACAACACTTACAGAGTTTGACATTACGAAGACGATAGGAACTTCACGATACAACGATCACAATACACCAAATCACACTCAAGTATCTAGAAAACTATTCTAGAACTACAACTCACAAAAGAAGTACTCAAAGTCGAGCACAAGAGAGAAAAGAAGAGAATGGGATGCTATGGGATGTTTTAGAATGGTGTTGGATGGCCCTATTTATAGGGCTGAGCAAGGGTGCTGACGCTACGTATCAGTGTGACGCTACGCGTCACACCCCTGACTCAGCTTCCATCAAACAGCTGATAATGGCCACTTCAAATTATTAAATATGATCATGCCTGGCCACTTGGACGTGTTTCCACTGTATTTTGGCCATTTGTGCTTAGTAGGGTGGCCCTTGGTGCTGAGTGGGGTGGCCATTATTGGGTCAAAGTTGAGTGCTTAGCCAAGTTGGATGTGGAGTCCATGCAGCACTGACGCTATGAGTGGCTGTGACGCGTAGCGTCAGCATCAAAAATAGCTGTTGATGCTACGCGTGAGGTGAGGCTACGCGTCAGCTCCTCCAGTGTAATTTTCTCTTGATTTCTTTAACTTTTTCACTGTAAAACTTAGAGAAAATTGATCAAGGGCAGATTATTTCCAACAACATCCATTTATTGAATTTAAATCCTAATTTTCTAACAAATTAAACTAATTTTTGTAATTTTTATGAAATTTTTATTAGAGCTTTTATTGAAAATTTGAGGACTAACAAATACCCCCAACTTGAGACATTGCTCGTACTCGAGCAAGAGAGAAAAAATAAGAAAAATAAAAATTTGGAATCAAATTTTTGAGTTAGTCCGAGAATTTACAACAAAAAGTAATTTTCACAATTTAACTAACTTTGTAATAATCAAAAATTGGTATCAAGTATAACAAAGGTTTAATGATAAAATTTATTTACAATATTCTATTAACAATCAAGCAGAATTTCAGGCTTACCTCACAGGTGTTTATCTCTATGTAATAGATAACCTGTTTCACTCAATCAATCATAAGATCAAACGAATTTAACTTTGTTTGTCATCTAATCATTGGTTATTTATACAAAATTAGTTCAGAAATCACAAGGTCTTTTCACGGGTTGTAATGAGGCTTGGTTTACAAGAATTAATGGTTTTTCTTGGAATTCAAAAACCTGAAATCATAAAAGAGCATTTTATAATTTTTTAGGCTTTCTCTTGACCCAAACTCTTATTTTTTTGTTGATGAAAAATAAATACCCCCAACTTGATTCTTTTCACTATTTCTTTTCCATACTTTATTTATTTATTTTTTTTTGAAAATAATTAAGTTGCTTATTTTCACTCCCCATTTTTGTGAGAACACTCAAAATATTTTTCATTTATTTCAACTGCTCTTTTAATCAATCAAGTATAGGGAATGGTAAAAACAGATTTAGTTTTAAGGGTACCAAGGAATTTTATTTTAGGCTCAAATTGGCTTGCAAAGGATAAAAGAATTTTTACCAAGGTAAGCTGTTTGGCCCAAGGTTTTTTTTTTTCACCAAAAATGTGCCTTGATCATTTTCCTGAATTTTCTGTACAACAACACAAATAAGAGATTAAAGCAAAATCAATTCGAATTGAAAATATGTCGATTAAACCCTCAAGTATATAAAAAGATATCTCTCTACTCACCGGGCTATCGAAATTTGCTTGATGGTTAATAAACCTATTGTAATTAAATTTATCAAAATTCCTAAGTTATAAAGAACTAATAATTGATTTTACAAAATTAAGTTTCATTGTGTAAAAACTCTAAGTGTATTAACTTACTAACAAAAATTTGATTGATTTATTAAAAGATAAATTTTATTTTTGGATTTTTGGATTATTTTTCGAATAGAATATGCAAAAACAAATAATTATGTAAAAACACACCACACAATAATAAAATACCATAATATAAAGTGTAAATGTAAATGTAAATGTAAATATAAACTAAAAATAACTGTACTCAAAGTAAATGCAAGAAATAAGAAGATGGCATCATCAATCCTCCATCTGATCATCCTGCTCCTCCTCCTCATCATCGCCGTCAGAGTCAGCCTGTGCGCCAGATGATCCACAGTCTCAGGGTAGGTAGGTAAATCACCGGGCCAAGCTACATGTGCTGCAAACTCGGCCGGGGTAACATAAGGTGCTCCCTCTCCCTGTAACCTGTACTGATAAAATTCATCGTGAAGATGAATATAAGCTCTATGAGTGGCAGCCATCATCTACATCATATGCTGATGCTCAAGTGATATCTGGGCAAAGCCCTATGTGACAGCATCAGTAGATGGAGGCTACACTAGTGGTCTCATTCTCCTAGGTCTGGGCTGAGCCTCCTGCTCTAGTGGTGGAAGCTCGCACTGCTGGACGAAATAATCTCTATTCACTAAAACTTTGGGGACTCTCCCTGAAGAACTAGTGAACTCAGGTAAAGGTACGACGACTCCCTGCCTCCTCAGTAAGGCAGATATAATGAGAGGAAATGGAATGGGGTGGTTCACTTTATACCCAAGGGCATACAAGTGAATCTGCTCAGATATAAGCTCAGCTATGTCAATGGTATGACCCTGGAGGATAGAAAATAGAAGGCAACAACGCTCAACTGGAAGAGATGAAAGATGGGTGACAGGAGTGATGTTATGAAGCATGAGGTGGGACCACGCCTGGGCTATAGGGGTAAGCTGGGTCTTTAGGAGGTTAGATGGACTCCTTCCAACCTTACTCAGGTTAAAAAAGATTCCATCTTTGCTCAAGAAGTGAGCAACCTCCTCGAGGGAGTAGCCTAACTCTCCCTCGGAAATAATCTTGTTTCTGTTTTCCTTCCAGAAACAAGTGTCATCCTCGGGAGTAGGCTCCCAAGGATTACCTAATAGGGTACTGATAGTGTCCCGGTCATATGAAATATGCCGGCCCCTCACCCAACTCGTCCGCTGCTGTCCTATATTCGGTGTGTCCTGGCGAGTCCTGAAGGCATTCGCATAAAACTCCATTACTAAGATGGGATCCCCCTCAGTAGGTAGAGAGAATAGAGGTCCCCATCTCCTCTGCTGAACTTCATCCTGAAGCTCAGGGTAATCTCCTGCACTCAAATCAAGGACCCTCTCCCAGATAAGTCTCTGGCCTTTGATTTGATGAAACCGTACCCACTTCGCATCAGTACGAAATCTGGTCGGATCCTTCGGTCCTAACACCTCCTGTCCCTGAAGATCAGGATCCTCAGAGGTGGTGTCAGTATCCGTGGTCTTCCTCTGTCTTTTAGAGGGACCAGTAGTGGGAAGGGATTTCCTTGGTGCCATCTACAAAAAGTAAAAATTTTAAAATTAAACACATGTTAAAAAGTAAATCGCACATTATCAATCCTAAACAATCAACCAAATATTTACACAAAATTTTAAACATAAATATTTTTGGTTTTTCTAAAAATAAAATTCACACAACAACATATTTTTGTATTTTTGTGATTTATAAAGAAAGTTAACATACATATTTTTAAGTAATTTTGAATCAAGTTTTCAAAACGAAATTCATACAATTTATTCAAAATTTATACAAATTTATTTTTATATTTTTATGCAAGTATAACAAATATTAAATATGACAATTTATTAATTTTAAAAAGAAAACAACAAATAAACAAACACACAGCATGTTAAACAGATTAACAAAAAATAAAAACAAAAATTAACAAAAATTAAAAACAGAGGCTGACGCTACGCGTGGTGGGACGCTAGACGCGTAGCGTGGGCTCACAGTTCATCCTCACGCTACGCGTCAGTGGGACGCTACGCGTGAGCTGCGCAGAACAGAAAAAAACAGGGGTTGCACAGCAGCAACCCCTTTCCAAACCACATTATATCCATTTAATTTCCTAATTCTAACAACGATCAATTCCAATGGTCTTCTAATCCTAATCCTAACCACATTTATTTCTAAGAATCGAAAATTAAAAACAAAACTAAAGAGAAATGATTAGAACACTTACATGTGATTCCTTGAGCAAATAGGATTGAGAAGGTTTGGAAGAGAGAAAAGGAGGTTTTGAAAATTAGGTTTTGAAAACTTAAGTGAAGCAGAGAGGAGATCTTAGGTTTTAAACCCTAAGATGGGCCTCTCTGGTTCAGTTTTAGAAACTGAACGTGGGCTCTGACGCTACACGTGGATGGGACGCTACGTGTCAGGTCCAAAATTCAGAGTCCATGCCACGCGTCACAGTGGTGCTACGCGTGGGCTTCTGTTTTTGATTTTTCAAAATTTTGATTTTCAAAAACCTTTTCTTTTGAGTTTTAAACCCCTTTTCTCTTTTTTTTAAAATTAATTCTAAAAATTGTTTTTTTTATTTTTAAAATAACAAGAAAAGAATGGGTTGCCTCCCATTGAGCGCTAGATTTAATGTCTCCAGCCAGACATTACCTCTGATTAATCAGGTGGTCTCCCAATATTCGTTGAGGAATCACCTGTCTTTTTCTTCCTCCTTCTTCTTTTCCGATGCTTAATTACCTGTTTTTCATCTTTCAAGGCATCGGTTAATTTAAAACAATTTAATTGATTGGGAAGAGATATACCTGGTTCGATTGAAGGGTAAACTTTTTCCTCATTACTTGTCCTGAGGTGTTCATGAGCACTGAAGCTTACTTCTTCTTCATAAACCTTGACTGCAACCATACTTAGATCAACATCTACTTTGATCCTTGCAGTTTTCATGAAAGGTCTTCCTAGGATCAGGGGGATCTCAGTATCCTCCTTCATATCCAGTACCACAAAGTCAACTCTGAAGTGGTACTTATCAACCTTTACCAGTACATCTTCCACAATCCCAAAAGGCTTTTTGACAGAGCGATCCGCAAACTGTAATTCTGTCTTTGCTTCTTTTAGCTCATATTCACCAATGCGCTTTATTAATTCTAAGGGCATCAAGTTGATGTTAGCCCCTAAATCTAATAATGCATTCCTGATGTTGATATTTCCAATTGTTACAGGAGTGGTGAAACTCCCCGGATCTTTACATTTTTTTGGGGTTATACAGTTTGTTTCTTGCTCTGTATTTACTTGCATATTTTTTCTTTTTCGTTTTTTTCATTTTTTTCTATTTTTTCACTTTCTTTTTCTTCTTCTTCTTTCTTTTTCTCACTCTTTTCTTTACAATCAATTTTTACAACATCAGAAGAAACAGCATTACATTATTCCCTTGGGTTTTGAGTGTTTGTAGTAAACCCAGAACTCTTTAATTCAGCTATTTCTTTTGCAAGTTGTCCCAATTGTATGTCTGATGCTTTTCGGGCAGCTTCATTTGTTTCCACAAACTGCAATAACTGTTGAATAGACTCCTCTATCCTTGTCAATCTTGCATTGTCAGTTTGTTGTTGCTTAAACTGATTGTTAGGAGGTCTGTTGGAAGGTCCAGTGTCCTGTCTCCAGCCAGTATTCTGATTTTGCCAACCCTGCAGGTAATTGTTAGGAAAAGAATTTCCATGATTGAAAGGAAAATTACCTAAGGGTGCTCTTTGATGGTTCATGAAATTGGCTTGCTCTTGCTCATTTCCACAGTAACCACATGGTTGTTCTCTCATGCAGTGCATACATTGTTTAAGTTGAGCAGGGGGTGGTGATGCTACTTGAGCAATTTGGAGTTTTTCCAATTGCTTACTCATAACTTCAATTTGTTGGGTTAGTAATTTTTGCTGAGCCAACACCGCATCATTTACTCCCAATTCGAGCATTCCTGGCTTCCTCTGTACATTACCTCTTTCATGCTTTGCTTAGCGGTCACTGATAGCCATTGATTCCAATATTTCTATGGCTTCCTCCACAGTTTTGTTCATTAAAGAACCACCTGCACAAGCATCTAACATCATCTTGAACTGAGGCAATAAACCATGGTAAACGATTCTTACCTTTTCGGCATCATTCAGGTTGTGGTTTGGACACTTTCTCAAAAGTGCCTTGAATCGTTCCCATGTCTCTCCTAGTGATTCATCATTATTTTGAGAAAAAGAGTGTATGGCTGTTATTGCTTCAAAATATTTCGAAGGAGAATAAAATCTTTCCAAAAATTTTCTTTCAACATCGGACCAGTTTGCAAAACTACCCGGTGGACAAGATTTAAACCATTCTTTTGCTTTACCAATCAATGAAAAAGGAAAAAGTCTCATGTAAACAGACTCTTCTTGATTGGGTTCAAAACCAATTGTGCTGCATAACTCATAAAAAATAGTTAAATGTTCATATGGTTCTTCATGATTTAAACCAGCAAATTGATTGTTTTGAATAATATTTAAAGTAGCAGGTTTAATCTCCACTGGTACAACAGGTCCTTGAAACATACCCGAAACTCGGGGTGAACCATTAATAGCAGCAAACTGTCCCAATGTTCTCCTTTCAGCAGCCATATTTGAATTTTCAAAATTAGAAGTAGAAGAAAATTTAGTTTGTGTTTTAAATTTCAAAGACTTGATTTTCTTTACAAACTTTTCTATCTCAGGATCAAAATAAATTTTACCTGCAGTAGATCGAGTTTGCATACACAAACTAGACAAAGAAAGTTAGTGTAACAATAAGTAAAAATAAATAAATAAAAGAATTTTAACTAAGGTAAAAAAAATATTTACCACGGTAATTAAAAATTTACTGTTTTACTGAAACAATTCAATCCCCGGCGACGGCGCCAGAAAACTTACAAAGGCTCTCTGAATAATTCCACTTCTTTTCATATCTCATTAAATCAACACCTCAACCACATTTAGTTCACATTTTGGGTACAATCATAAAATTCTAGAATTCTTACAAAAATTCTCAATATACTCCATCTTTGTATCTCCTGTCAAAAACGTTTTCTGGTGATTTTTCCGCTAACCCTACCATGACTTAAGTCTCTTCTCATGTCAATTCAACCATGTAGAATCAAAGCACACACAAACATAAATATATATATATATATATATATATATATTAGCCTTATCAATGGAGCACCTTTTTCTGGTACATCCTCAAAGGTTTATCTCTTATTATGAAAATAACACCTCTAAATCCTTTTCTATATTGTCTATTTTTTTATAATTTCTTCTCCCACTTTCGTTTATGGTGAATTCGGTCATATGTGTGATAGAGAATGATGTTTGAGCTTTAATTGATGAAGAAGAATTGATCAAGATTTCTTTTTGTCGCAAGATCCAATTCTTCATACACTTAGAGTGCGTTACTGTTAACCCGGCGATAGCGTCTCAACAGTTCGTTTCCACCACCGGGTTGTTAATTGGCAAGCGCACCAATCGTTTGTAGTTTTCAAAATTTAGATATCGTTCCACTAGGATTGAAAGTCCAATTACAACAGTAATTTTCTATTTACTATGGTAAATGTGAAGGAAGTTATAGACAAAAGAATGATTTATATACAATTTATACGATATTCACAGGATAGCATGATTGAGTGGTTCATAAGATAAAAAGAAAATAAAATCTATCTAAAAAGTTGAGTTGCAATCTAGAATAGGTAAGATACTTGAGATAAAGACAGATAAACAAATTATGTAAGAAATTGGATCCCTAATCTAGAATAACAATGAGGAACTCAAGACATGCCTATTTAATCATCAAGTTTCATGTCATTGCAGCTTAAAATCATTATAACCGATCCCTTGTGATATAAATTCTAAGAATTCACTGTAAAGTCCGATCCCTCGTCAGCTTTCTCAGTAAAAACTTGCATTAAGACCTGGCCTTATGGCAACAATGGTTAACAACCCCTATAGAATTGAGATACCAAGGGTATTCCAACTTTTTACTTTCGTCAAAACAAGTTTCAATACGGCATGAATAATCATTCTCCCATTTGACATTCATACTAATAAAACAAGTTTCAATACACATGAAAATCATTCTCCCGTTTGACGTTCATATCATTATACTCAATAGATTAGTTCACCAATTCCAACATAAACAAATTAGTTACACATGGTGCAAGTAAAAACAACACTTACAGAGTTTGACATTACGAAGACGATAGGAACTTCACGATACAACGATCACAATACACCAAATCACACTCAAGTATCTAGAAAACTATTCTAGAACTACAACTCACAAAAGAAGTACTCAAAGTCGAGCACAAGAGAGAAAAGAAGAGAATGGGATGCTATGGAATGTTTTAGAATGGTGTTGGATGGCCCTATTTATAGGGCTAAGCAAGGGTACTGACGCTACGCGTCAGTGTGACGCTACGCGTCACACCCCTGACTCAGCTTCCATCAAACAGCTGATAATGGCCACTTCAAATTATTAAATATGATCATGCCTGGCCACTTGGACGTGTTTCCACTGTATTTTGGCCATTTGTGCTTAGTGGGGTGGCCCTTGGTGCTGAGTGGGGTGGCCATTATTGGGTCAAAGCTGAGTGCTTAACCAATTTGGATGTGGAGTCCACGCAGCACTGACGCTACGTGTGGCTGTGACGCGTAGCGTCAGCATCAAAAATAGCTATTGATGCTACGCGTGGGGTGAGGCTATGTGTCAGCTCCTCCAGTATAATTTTCTCTTGATTTCTTTAACTTTTTCACTGCAAAACTTAGAGAAAATTGATCAAGGGCAGATTATTTCCAACAACATCCATTTATTGAATTTAAATCCTAATTTTCTAACAAATTAAACTAATTTTTGTAATTTTTATGAAATTTTTATTAGAGCTTTTATTGAAAATTTGAGGACTAATAGTTACACCTTGACCCTTAATGTGTGGCCACATTTGAGAAACTACGGCCTAAAATTAATGCAAAAAACTATGGCTTAAAACTAACACAAAAAATCGTGGCCTATTCTTATGCCTAAGGCCATAGTTTTCAAAATAAGGTTGAGAGTAGAAAACCATGGCCTTTTGTTTTAAACCACAGGCACCTAGACCACACCAAAAAAAGTGTGGCCAAACCGTGGCCTAAACTAAAGGCCACAGTTTTTTCACTTTATACCGCGATTTTTAGTTGTGGCCTAAACTACAAAATGTTGTAGTGCAACTTGTTAGGGAACTCACATACAGGGATCCAACTTTGGATAGACCTAGTTAGTGGAAGGATTTGAGATTGTCTTTATGGCACCAGTTCCTTAGCTGTCAATGTACATTGAGGGGCTACATCAATAAACCTGTGGGAGTCATCCGCCAACATTTACAACCAGATCCCTATATGCCATGCCTCCAAGCTGAGATGGAGGACATAAGGTCATAGCTAACAAGGTCATCTAGAGCTAGCCATTAGTTTTATTATGATGCTAGATTAGACCACTAATTTGTTTATGAGGAGGGGGAATGACGACATCGTCATTCTTAACGTTGTCCCCCTTTGTAGCCCCGACGTTCCCTGTCTCAGGAGCCTCCAGGAGTAGCACATGCAACGTCACTCAAATAATATGCTTTCTAATTTTGCTTGCCTCTTTTGTTATTCTTAAATAGTCTTTACATTGTAAACTTAATTAGGTATTTGTGTATTGTAGGACATTTTGAATAGAATCTGGCATAGGTACATGCTTATATTATCTTTTGTCTATTTTGTCATCTTTGTGGTGTAGGTATGACTATGTAGAATTCTAAAAACCCGTTTTTGACTTAAAAATTGAAAAAATCTACATGAGCCGGTTCAGGTAACTTCAAGTGCGGGTAAGAAAAATAAAAAATAGGTTTTTCTGTTAAAAACAAACGGTTTCAGATTTAAAAAATTTAACCCATCGGTACTCATATCCGACCGATTATGCATATTTAAAGGCCCATTTTTAATCCAGCAGATATGGCCCAAACCCAACCTAACTCTCCTATCTTATTTTATTTGTTTTCCTCTAAACCCCACCCTAAAGGAAAGCCAAAAATCTAAATCGAAAGAAACCCTAGCACACCAATACCATGACTGCGCCACCTCAGACCACATGGTAAACCCTCAACTGTTTGTCTTTCTCTAGCCTTCATTTACGTCTCTTCGTTATCTCTGGCCATTATCTTCCTCTAGCTTTCGTCTCTGGCCTTTGTCTTCATCTGGCTGTCATCTTCCTCTAGGCTTCATCTTCCTCGAGGCTTCGTCTTCCTCGGTGCTTCATGTGATAATAATCTCACGAAGTAGGTAGCGTATCTTCTTCGAATAGCATCAAGATCAGATTAAGGTATGTTAGGGTTTTCATTCTTTTGTAGTTTCTTTGGTTTCTTTATTCTATATTATGGGTTCCAATATGAGTTTTCTCACTCTATTTTTGTATGATTTGGTTGGCTCATTCACCTGGCGATGTGGTCTTCTTCTTCCTTTCTCTCATTCAGACGTCTCCTCTGAGTAGCGTCGATCAGATTAAGGTATGTTAGGGTTTTTCATTTGGTTTTTTTTTTCAAGTCATAACTTGCATCTGGTACTCTCGTGGCATGGTTCTGCCTTTTCCCTTTTTGGCCCAAAAGTTAGACACAAAATTATATTGTGCACGTCAATGTTATGGATTTCGAGCATGGTAACATATTTGTTATGAGATATTATATAGTTTTATACATTCTAACTGAAGTGATGAATTATAGTTTTGCCTTTACTGCAACTACACTGCTCATTTCTTTGGCACCGATAACATTTTATTTCTATATATCTATGAATGATGCATGTACTGTCAGCTTATTACTAAGCAGTTGATAAGTGCTTATTTTATGTTAAATTCATGATTCAATTGGACTCATTTTTTGAATAACTTAACTGAATTGATAAATAATTGAACATGATTTTATATACATGTTACATTATGTAAAAAGGAACTAATGTGTCCAAATTTTGAAGAAAAGGGTCCAACATCTTGAGGAAACTAAGAGGAACCAACACATTAAACTAAGAACGCTTGAGCGTAGCATACTGCGCGCTTGAGCGAAAATACACTGCGCGCTTGAGCGTGGCACCAGACGCTTAAGCGTGGGAAAGACAAAAGGCCTACGCTTACCCTTGTGCTCAAGCGAAGACTCAGGAAATCAACAAACAACATCAGACCCTTCTCACGCTTGAGCACGAGCCCGAGCTCGCTCGAGCGTGGCCCTGGACATAACTAGCACGCTTGAGCGAGGCATTATGAAGCTTAAGCGTAAAAACAATACAACATTAGGACCCTTCCACGCCCAAGCATGAGGAAGGCCGCTTGACCGTGAACCCGAGCACGCCTAAGTGTGGCTCGAGCATAGATCAAGCGTGCTGAAGAAGAAGGCCACGCTTGAGCATGGTTAAAGTGGTCTAAGTGTGAAACAATCAATGAGCATCAGGACCCCTCAGGCTTGAGCGTGACCATTGAGCTCAAGCGTGACTCATGCAGCATAGGACTTCCAATTTTTTATTCACCAATGGTGCGATGCCAACTCATCCACTTTCTTGTGTTTCTGCATGTCGCTGAAAGATGCTTCATGGGCTCTATGCAAGTGGGCAAGGGAAGCTAGAGCATAACCTCTATAAATCAAGTAGAAAACAACATCAAGGAGAAGGATGGGGATCGAAGAGATCATCTTCTTCATTTTGTCAAACACGTTTCCTATATTTTTCACTCTGTATTTATTGCAAAATCTTCTTAGGTGAAAATGCATAGCATGAGTAGCTAAAATTTCCTTTATGGGATTGGTTGTAATCCATAAACATGAAGTAATGTTGCTGTAAGTTTTTATATGTGTATTGAGATTTGATAAGTTTCTATATTTTCTTCTGCATTTAATGCCTAAAAATACTTGATCACTATTTTCTTATTTTAAGTTTTCTCAAGTATGCTGGGAAGTGACTTTTGAAAGCAGATCTGAATGAAATACTTGTTGTGACTAGGTGGCCAGGGATGGCATCTAACGCAATAAACATCAAAACAATTGATTGATAATGCTAGGATGATTTCAAAGTGACTGAGAGATCAGCGGTTTGAAATCATTCTTATGAATTTTGTAGTCGAGGGTTCGATGCAAATGATTTTGATTGTGATGTAGAAATTATCTTTTCAAGTTACTTACATAAAAACTTATGCAACATACAGAAGGTGAGATGTGATGAAACCAATCCCTGTTTTACAAAACTGATTTTTCTCGAAATCTATTTACTGTTATCTTTTAAAATTTTACTCTCTGTTATTTATTCACTTTTTCACTCAGCATCATTCACAACAAATCAAAACAAAATCTTCTATCAACTCAATTCAAAACTAAGATTTTCATGCTACACCTCCTCAATGGAACGACATCTATACTATAATACAGTTTCTGTGTTTAAACTTGGCACAACCATTCCATTGAGTTCATATTATACAAACTTGATTCTGTTTATATGAACACCCCACTTCACTTCTCCATAATAACAAGTTTTGGCTAACAAGTTTTAGTATGAACTATAAAAACCAGTATATCAAGTTTTGGCGTTGCAGCCGGGGAGGTGATTTAAATTTGAACATTTTAGCATTGAATTGACAAGACAGTGTACATAAAATTGTTTTCAATTTCTTTTGTATGGTAACTTAGCTATTTTGAGTACTTGATTTATGATCTTGAGAGGACAAGGTACAAAAGAACAACTTGCATTTGATCCAGAGATAGACAGGTTCCTCAAGAAAATCAAGAAAGCCAAGCAGAACTTCCACGCAGGACAAACTTCCTCTGATACAATGGATGTCAACAGCAATAATCAAAACCCACCAAGGAGAACACTTGGAGATTACACCCTACAACAAGGACCCAGACACTACTCAAGCATTGCTATACCAAATACAATCAGGGCTATAGAAATGAAACCTGCCTTCCTTAGTTTAATTAGTTCCCACTGATTCCACGGAATGTCCAGTGAAGATCCATACACTCACTTGGCCACATTCTATGAATTAGTAGGATTAATGGGCTTTGAACAGGAAGTAATTGAAGCAGCATATCTAAGACTATTTCCTTTTTCTCTTATAGGTAAAGCTAAAGAATGGCTCCAGTCGCACCCAAATCAAAGCCTGAACAATTGGGAGACAGTGAAAGAGAAGTTCCTACACAGATTTTTCCCACCATCTAGATTTATCAAGGCTAAGCCAGTATTACAACATTTAAACAAAGCCATGATGAACCTTTTTGTGAGGCATGGGAATGTTTCAAATCCCTCCTAAAAAGATGCCCAAACCATGGCTTAGAAGATATTACCCAATTGAATATCTTTTACAGTGGACTTAAAGCAGACACCAAAATGATACTGGATGCAGCAGCTGGAGGCACTATGATGAAAGTGGATACAGAGCAAGCTACAAGAATCATTGAAGCATTATCATCCATAAATTACCAAGCTCAGCATGATAGAACACAAGTCCAAAAGAAGGGAATGTTGGAACTCAATACAACAGATGCCATTTTGGCTCAAAACAAAATTTTGACACAACAAATGGCAAAACTCCCTCAACAACTACATGTTGTACAATCCTCTACAGGCAACCAACAAGCACAAATGAGATGTGATTTTTGTGGAGGAGAACATCAGAATAGACACTGTCAAGGAGAGCAAGGAGACCAATCCATCCTTTATATGAATAGCCAAGGTAAGCAGGGTAACTTCAATAACAATGCTTATTCTAACAATTTTTCACAAGGATGGAGAAATAATCAAAATGGTGGATGGAAGCAAGTGGCAAGCACTTCCAACAGACAACAACCTTATTAACAAGGTCCTTCCTTGACAGAAAAGACATCAAAACTAGAGTACACTCTAGAAAAATTCATGCAGGTCTCAATCACCAATCAAAAAAACACTGATGCTTCAATAAGAAACCTGGAGACTCAAGTGGGGCAATTGGCTCGTCAAATTACAGAACATCATAACTCTTAATTTGGAGGTAATACCCACCCAAATCCAAAGGAACAATGCAAAGCAATCACAACAAGAAGTGGAAAGGTCATTGGACAACAAGAAGAAAAGGGTGAAAAGGAGGAAGAAAAGGTGGAAAAAAAAATTATGAAAAAGAAACAAAGGAGGAAGATAGTGAAAAGAAAAATAAAAAGAATGATGATGTATATATGAATGAGGATGAAGTTGAAAAAGAAAAAAAAGAAATAAAATAAGGAAAGAAGAAGGTAGACGACCCAGCACCACAGCTGAAAAGTTTGCCATATCCAAAGAATCCTTCAAAAATAGACAAGGAGAGGCAATTTACACGATTTATGGACATCTTCACAAGGTTACAAATAAACATACCTTTTGTGGAAGCCATGGAACAAATGCCAACGTACGCAAAGTTCATGAAGGAGCTCTTAACAAAGAAAAAAAGATTTTCTAAAGAAACAGTGGAACTCGCCACAGGATGCAGTGCCATCATTCAAAAAGCACTGCCTGAGAAAACAAAGGACCCTGGGAGTTTCACAATTCCAGTAACTATTGGTACTTTGCCAGTAGGAAAAGCACTTTTAGACTTGGGAGCTAGCATTAACCTAATGCCTCTCTCAATGGTGAAAAGAATCAGAGATCTCGAGGTGAAACCAACACGGATGACTCTACAACTTGCTGATCGATCCATGAAGTTTCCATATGGCATAGCGGAGGATGTGCTAGTACGAGTTGACAAGTTCGTATTCCCTGTAGATTTTGTCATCATGGACATTGAAGAAGATGCAGAAGTACCCCTCATTTTGGGAAGGCCTTTCATGAAAACCACAAAGGTGATTATTGATGTGGACGATGGTAAACTAAAGGTAAGAGTGCAAGATGAGGAGGTGAACTTCAATGTGTTTGATGCAATGAAGTATCTAAGGGAAAAGCAGCAGTGCTTCAAAATTGACATTGAAGAAAAGGCCATCAGAGAACAATCCAGTGAATGGCTCAACAAAGATCCACTGGATGAGTTAAACACTGAAGCGATGGGAACAATGGAAGAAGATAGGGAAAACTCGAAGGAGGACAAGCATACCATTCAAAAAGAGATTCATTATGAGAAGCTGTCACAGAAAGTAAAAGAAGTTGTCCCACCAAAAGTGGAGCTAAAAGCTTTACCTCCACATTTGAAATATGTTTTTCTTGATAATGATAACCAAAAACCTGTTATTATTAATAGGGAATTGACAGGTACAGAGAAAAGGCAATTAATTCAAGTATTGAAGGAGCACTCAACAGCAATTAGATAGAAATTAGAAGACTTAAAGGGAATAAGTCCAACCTACTATATGCACCGAATTTACATGGAACAAGAATTCAAACCAATTGCTCAGCCACAAAGACGCTTGAATCCAACCATGAAGGAAGTAATGAAAGGGGAGGTAAATGAATTACTAGAAGCTGGTATAATTTATCCAATTTCTGATAGCTCTTGGGTGAGTACTGTGCAGGTTGTTCCAAAGAAAGGAGGAATCACCGTCATACAAAATGACAAAAATGAATTGATCCCTACAAGAACAGTCATAGGATGGAGGATATGCATTGACTACAGAAAATTAAACACAACAACTAGGAAAAACAATTTTCCTCTACCTTTCATGGACCAAATACTGGAGAGACTAGCAGGACAAGCATATTATTGCTTTCTAGATGGTTACTCAGGCTACAACCAGATAGCAGTTGCACCAGAAGATCAAGAGAAAACAGCATTCACATGTCCTTTTGGGGTGTTTGAATATAGAAAAATGCCCTTTGGGTTATGTAATGCTCCTGCAACATTTTAACGATGTATGCTAGCCATTTTCTCAGATTTGGTGGAGAAATGCATTGAAGTCTTCATGGATGATTTCTCTGTTTTTGGTCTATCATTCGATCAATGTTTGAAAAACTTAAGGGTAGTATTGAAAAGATGTGTGGACACCAATTTAGTTTTAAATTGGGAAAAGTGCCACTTCATGGTTCAATGTGGACATACCCAAGGAAGACCCTCACACTACATTGGAGAAAGGACTTGAAACATATAGAGGTCCCCTCACAAGGGCCAAGACCAAAAGGGCCAAAGAGAGCATCCATAAAGCCCTTTTCTCTTTTCTCTCTTCTAGTGGGCCTAAGCCCAATAAGGAACCTATGAGGATCTATGTGTACTTTACTTGTAATATACTTCCTAAATAGTTTCTCTAGGCTTATAGGATAGCTTTGGGCCTAGCAAGGTCAAATGGGCCACTTTTGGGCCTTGTACTTTTCCTTTTGGGCCATGTATAGGCCATTTGCTCATCTTTTCTCTTAATGGGCCTTGGAGTCATGCTCAAGCCCACTCTTCTAGTCCTTGGCCGAAATTCTCCATGGCCTATATAAGGGCTTCTCCTTTTGTAAACAAGCACCATTAATTCATTTGCAAAATTTGAGAGCACTTAGTGTTTCCTAGTGAGAGATTCTCCTCCTTCTCTCTAGAATTAGAGAGCTCTCTCAAGCTCTTATCCAAGGGGTTTCTCCCTCCCTTGGTGGTGAGTGGAGTTATCTTCCCCCTCTTTGGGAAGTGGCCTCCAACCTTTTTCCTCTCCTTTTTCCAAGCCTTCCTCCATTGTCCACCTTCTCTCCTTCCATTTCACTCCATTTCCCTTTGTTTTTGCGTCACTCTCCTCTAGTTTTAGGCTTAGATTTTTAGTTTCATTGCCTTGAAGAAGAAGTTCTTAAGTTTACTTTGAAGGAAGATAAGAGAAAGAGCCCTAGATCCATCTCTCTTCAAGAAAGTGCATGAAGAGCCTACATCATGTGGTATCATTAAGCCTTGGGAGGTTCTTTTCTTCTTCTCTTCCATTTTAATTTTCATTTTTCATTACTCTTTGCTGGCTGGAATTCTGTTTCTTAGTCATTCATATGCCTTATTAATGCCATGTTAGCATAGAAAAATCATAAAAAGTCTTGGTTCTTTTGAGTTTTTTGTGCTAGTTTCTTTGTGGCCTTAATTTTGCATATTGGGATGGTCATTTTTGGTTGGCTTGTGTTAACATTCTGTTTTAGCTTCTAAAATTTAGATTTGGCACATGTTAATTTCGGTTTGTTAGGTGGTTAGGTTATTGTTACAAGTTAGTTAATTGTTAGTTGTTAGTTAGAGCCAATTTACACTAGTGGAAAAAATGGATATAACAACGGGATATTATTCACGGGTAGAAGAGGATCAGTGATAAAAACATGCGCGGTGGCATTTTTGAAATTATAAGGTGAACGTTTTAATCAGAGAAAACTATATATCCACGGTTAACATCATAACCGTGAACGTACCCATCAATATATATTCACGGTTGAGGAGTCAACCGTGGATATATAGTACCTGAAATATATATCGACGGTTGTGATCACAACCGTGAATATATATTGATGGGTACGTTCACGGTTATGATGTGAACCGTGGATATATATAGATGTCAATATTCACGGTTGTATTTCCAACCGTGGATATATAGTTCAGGTTTTAGGGTTTAATCACTGGGTACTCTATGTCCACGGTTGTTTCTATAACTGTGAATATAGATTTAACATTTATCCACGGTTACGATACCAACCGTGGATATATAGTTAACATTTATCCACGGTTGTTTGTTAAACCATTAATATATGTTTAATATATTCACGGTTGTGAGGGGGAACCGTGAATAACCGTGAATATATATCCTTTCTGAAACTTCAAAAGCCGCGCCTTTCACTCTTTTTTCAGTTTCTCCTTACTTTTGCTGGTTATCGTCTTCTTCCTCGTCCTGCTCTTTGTTGGTCGTAGGCTTCTGGGTTCACTTCCTTCTTCTTTCGCGTGCCCTTCTTCTTCTTCGTTCAGCATTGTCGGGTAAGTGCTTCGTTGCCCTTCTTCTTTTGTTCACTTTTTAACCTCTGCTTCGTTGTTATGCTGTATAATCGTAATGGGTTTGCTTCGTTCTCTCTGTTTGTGTGTTTATTGTTGAAGCTGAACTCTGTCTCTGCTATTTTGACATTGCCTGTGACATTTTCATTGTTGTGGAGACGAGAAATGGCTGACGAGAATTGATATCTTTTTCATTGTTGCTATTTTGACATTGTTGTTATTTTTACATTGCCTCTGAACTCTGTCTCTGTCTCTGCTGAAATGGGTGACGAGAATTTTATTGTTTGTGCACCAAAAAAACGAAAGAATTGATATCCTTCAGAACAAAATATGTATTGAAATCAATTACCAAAAAAAAGTACTGAAATAAAAACAGTAGCTGTAATGATCATACTTTTTTTGAGGTTGCAATATCTACAAAATTAGAATCATTTTAAGAAAAAAATATTTTAAAGGGAAATTACTTAGATATACATCATAGCTGGTGTTTTAAGAAATTAAATTGAGGAAACATGGAATTTGTTATAAGAGTTTTCTATCACATATAGCATATACCCATACATACATAAAAAAATTATAGAAAGTTTGTATTAGGAGAAGTATGTACTTATCCTACTTACGGTAGGTAGGAATTGGTCTTCCGTGTTACAATAATTTAGCGTAATAACACCATCGTTGCATAAATCCCACAAAAAATAAAATCTTACATCAATGTGTTTACTCCTTCCATGTAGAACTAGATTTTTAGACAATGTAATGGTAGAAGCATTATCACAAAATATAATAGTTACTCCTTCATGGAAGTAGTTTAGATGCTCTAAAATTCTTCTTAACTAAAAGTGACCCAAAAAAAAGTGACCCAAAAATAAAATGAATCAATATGGATTTTTGACCAACCCAACCCGGGCCACCATGTTTAAAAAATAAAAATCCAATACCAAACAAAACTTGAAAAATGTCATAATCCAACACCATATCCATAATTCATAAAATAAAAGTTCAACCCTCATGTCTCAAATTCCATAATCCATCATCCAACACCATAGTTCTACTTGAAAATACCACAATTATATAATGTTATTTCTGTTGCTATTTTTTCTCTCATATAATGTTATTTGTTTATGTTTGTATGTATATGGTTGTCAATGTTGCGAACTCGTAGGCTCATACTAGCTAACTGGTATGAGGATGTGCATGAGTGAACCGTAGTTCCCCGTTTGAGATTCGACACAAATGGTCATTAAATTAATTAATGTCATCGTTTGTGTTGAATCTTGAATTGTCCGTTTAGACAGTTTGGGATGAACAATTATTTTTTATACGCCACTGTTAGTATGTACAAGTTAGGAGTTATTTTAAAATTTGATAAACTTTCGGTAACTTGTATTTTGTGTTGTTCTCTGGGTGCATATTTGGTTGTGGTTGAATTTGATTTGACCACTCTCATTTTGTGTACTTAGAGACCAATGCAAAATGCTGCCGAAATTTCATCAAATTTTAAAATAAGTCCTAACCTGTATATATGAATGACGTATAAAAACAATTGTCATGCTGAATGGGTATAGGACCACCACCTTTGTATAAAAAGTGAGGTTGATCATAGCACCTTGTAAACAGTTGGTATGGATCGGAGTTGGATAACTGCATCACGCCTAAGTCTGGAGTACGAGGGGGGAGTTGAATCATTTATAGAATTCGTAGCGAGGAATGCAGTGGGGGTGAATGGAAAGTATTTTTTCCCTTGTGTTAAATGCTTCAACCTGCGTCGGGTAGACTTGGAAGAGGTGCGAGAACATCTACTGTGTGACGGTTTTCTACGTAGTTATACGCGTTGGATATGGCATGGTGAAGATGTGGTGGTGCCAAGTAACAGCTCTCAGACTAAAAATCAAAGCTCGATGCATGACAACGATGTCGACATGGATGACCAACTCGAGGATATGATCCGTGATGTAGGGGTAGAAGGTTTTAAGAAAGCTCATGTATATACAACTCTGTGTGAGGACTCTGAGCAGCCGTTGTATCCAAACTGCCTCAATTTCACGAGGTTATCAGCAGTTTTGCGATTGTTTAATTTGAAGGCCATAAACGGGTGGACGGATAAAAGTTTCACTGACTTACTGAAGTTGTTGAAAGAAATGCTCCCAGCTGGAAACACCTTGCCGAAAAGTAACTATGAGGCCAAAAAGGTGTTGTGTCCTATGGGTTTGGAGTATGAGAAAATACATGCATGCCCAAATGATTGTGTATTATTCCGGGGTGAGTTAGAAATGCTGCATCGATGTCCTAGATGTGGGGTGTCACGGTATAAGAAGAAAGAGGCGGATTCTGATGAGGTATGCACTAAAGGGTCTCCTGCAAAGGTGTTGTGGTATCTACCTATAGTTCCAAGACTAAAGCGTCTGTTTGCCAATGCAGATGATGCAAAACTTATGAGATGGCATGCTGATGAGAGGGTTGTTGATGGACTACTTAGGCATCCGGCCGATGGGTCGCAATGGAAGAAAATGGATAGGATTTTTCCAGAATTTGCCAATGAACCAAGAAATGTTAGGCTTGCACTAGCCACAGACGGCATGAACCCGTTTGGGAACCTGAGCATAAACCATAGTTCGTGGCCTGTTTTGTTGTTTGTTTACAACTTGCCGCCATGGTTGTGCATGAAGCGAAAATATGTGATGTTATCAATGATGATTTCTGGTCCACGACAACCGGGGAACGACATTGATGTATATTTAACTCCATTGGTTGAAGACCTCAAAAGGTTGTGGGAAGACGGGGTTGAAGTGTTTGATGGGTTTACCGGGCGATCATTCAAATTGCGTGCCATGTTATTTTGCACAATCAATGACTTTCCAGCGTATGGTAACTTATCTGGGTACAGTGTGAAGGGTCATAAAGCTTGTCCAGTATGTGAGGAGGGGACTAGTTTTGTGCGGTTGCATCATGGCAGGAAAAATGTTTATCTTCGACATCGAACGTTTCTTAAAGTGAATCATCCGTTTCGAAGGTTGAAGAAGTCGTTTAACGGTGCCCAAGATTTTGAAATGGCTCCTCCACCACTATCTGGTCGCCAGGCATATGAAAAGGTGAAGGACGTCAACGTGCAATTTGGTAAGTGTGAAAAACAGCACCCGACACAAAACAACTGGAAGAAAAGGTCAGTGTTTTTTGACCTGCCATATTGGAGGGAGCTTGATGTAAGACACTGCATTGATGTAATGCATGTGGAGAAGAATGTGTGTGACAGTTTAGTTGGTACACTCTTAAACATACCCGGGAAGACTAAGGATGGCCTAAACTCGCGTATGGACTTAGAGTTGATGGGTATACGTCAGGATTTGCATCCATAATCAAAGGGCAAAAGAACATATTTGCCTCCAGCATGTCATACGTTATCCAGAAAAGAAAAGCAAAGTCTGTGTGAATCGTTACGAAGTGTGAAAGTTCTGTCTAGTTATGGCTCCAACATCAAGTCTTGTGTTTCCATGAAAGAAGTGAATACTAACTTGTTTGGTTTCAGGATTCCTTGGTTGAGCAATCAACCCAAGGGTCTTTCGTAGCCCATGGACGGGAGGATATTTTGACTACCGCCATTGGCAGGCCAGAGCACCCAGGAAGAGTACGTGCTATTGGTCGAGGTGCAGGTAAGTGCTAACTAACTCTATGTCTTCATTTTGTTATCTGTTAAACAATTATGGGCTAATCATTCACATTTCACATGCCTCCACGCCTATTACGGTGCTCCCGACCCTGCCCCATCCCTTGAGCAAATGGTGGAGCAAAAGGTGGCTGTTGTGAAGGCTGAGTACCAGGAGGAGATATCTAGGCTCCACCAGGAGATGGCCCAATTCAGGGAGGAGATGAAGGCCTCACTCAGCCACCACCAGGAGACTACTGCACCAGCCAGCGACCCACAGGTTAGATTCTTTATTTAATTTCCTCAATTTTATTGTTTGTAATCACTTTATTTCATTGTTGAATAACTTCTGCTTGATGTGTAAATATGTAGGTACGGAAGGTTAGCACTAAGGGGTCGTGCGCTGCGGCTGACCCTGACGATGAGGGGGTCGAGCCACCAGACACCCGTCAATGTGACCTGTTCATTGACGGGTCAAAAGAGCCAGTTGCCACTGGTATGGTGTACAACTTAGGCCCTGTGGTTCACCATCAGACATTACCTGATGGTATGTCCAGTGTCTCAGTTGTGCTCGTCCTCGAGGAGGATGCTGCTGTGCCAGTGGCAACTCAGGAGGTGAAGATCGTCGGTCAGGCGGTGGGCCACTTTCTGATGTGGCCCAACAGACTTCTGGTGATTGCCCCTAGACAGGTAAAAACCCTAAACACTAACTAGCTTTATTTCCTTGTCAATTATGGTACAAAATGTGATGGTTGTCAATTGTTCAACAGGAACAGACATTGAAGAAGCCAGACCCGGCCAAGGATCCCATCCGGATGCTATGGCGCATCGGGTATGAGCAAGCAGACGACACTGTTCAGGTCCCATGGCAGCCACTAGTGTTCGGCCGTCCCAGTGATTTTCCAGTTTACGTTACAAATTCTGACATTTGTGACATTATTACGGGGACGTCGATGCTGAACGGCTCCATCTTTCAGTTGTGGGAGCTGTAAGTATATCCTTGTTTTGTCCAATTTTTTCATTATATAAGTTATTTGTCGCTAACCATGTCTTAACTTGTTTAGGCTTCTGGCAAAACTCTGTGTGGACTTGGGTTTCCAAGGAACTTACGGTTTCTTAGAGCCCTCTCTCATACAGAGGCAAGGAAACACCTCGCAGAACACCCAGACATACATCCAGAATTGGATGTTTGAGTCTGGGAAGTCTATATACATGGGCCCCTATCATAAAGGGTAATATTCTATTCCATAATTATTGTCATGATATTTTGCATTTTGAAGTCTCACTTATCACTCGTAACTGTAGGGCTCACTGGACGCTTCATGTGATCTGTCCGAAGGACTATCTTGCTCTGTACTTTGATAGTTTGCATCGGACAGCTCCACAAGACCTGAAAGATATAGTAGACCGGTAAGTTCATCCCTAAAAAATAACCACAAATTCGATTACATCCTTTTTAGAACTATACAATTCTAACTTATCTTGTGTTTTGTTTGACGCAGGGCGGTGGTTGGATACAATCTACTGATTGGAAACAAGCCCAAAGGAAAAATAGTTGTATGGGTGTACCCAAAAGTAAGTCAATCGTATTCATTCAAATCTTCAGTACATATTTTTTAAGTTCCGAATTCACTTATTCTATACTATATGTCCATTGTAGTCTTACAGGCAGAAGGGTACCTTTGAGTGTGGCTATTTCGTCATGCACACTATGCTGACCATTGTCCAACATCATTTAGTATATGGATGGACAGAGGTAAGTCTCATCATTTGGACTACTTTTCTCCAATTTCATCAATTTCATGTAATAAATAAAGCTTTTGTTCTAATTGTTTTGTGAATTGTTTGCAGTACTTTAATGACCGGTCATTTTTCCCAAAGGAACTTGTAGATGATGTTAGAAGGCAATGGGGCTCACACTTCATTGAACTTAGGCAAAGCTAGATATAGGATCTTTATTCTTTTATATATGTA
The DNA here is from genome assembly GCA_037962975.1 of Clitoria ternatea. Taxonomy (NCBI): domain Eukaryota; kingdom Viridiplantae; phylum Streptophyta; class Magnoliopsida; order Fabales; family Fabaceae; genus Clitoria; species Clitoria ternatea. The sequence continues at coordinate 49,775,703 of CM075669.1, forward strand.
TCTAGTAGGATTTAGGGTTTACTTTTATTAGATTACATTCAACTTAATTGTATATACTTTCATTTTTTAGGTTGTTATGAATTGATATAGAAAATAAATTGTTATATATATACATACCATTCTTTTGACATAGTGTTGCTGTGGCATACTGTATACTGTACTAGTTTGTCTGAATGCAGGGTTGGGAAACGATAAAACAGAATCCATATTAAAAAAAAAACCTCAGTATTTATTCACGGTTATGGCAACAACCATGAATATAAGTAGTTTGTAACTGAAACCAATCCATACTTATATTCACGGTTGTGATGGACAACCGTGGATAAAATGTATCTATATCCACGGTTGTCCATCATAACCGTGAATATAAGTGGATGTAACTGACACCTTTCAGTTCTTATATTCACGGTTATGCTCGATAACCGTGAATATAAATAGTAAGTTATATTCACAGTTGTTCTTAACCGTGGTTAGATGTGATTTATTACCACGGTTGTTAACCGTGGTTAAAGACCATCATCTACTACCACGGCTGCAACAACCACGGTTCTTTAACCGTGAATAAAGGCCTTTTTTAACCGTGATTATATCCATTTTTTCCACTAGTGTTAGGAAGTTAGTTAAGTGCCATGTGGAACCTTTTCTAAAGTTCTAGGAAGTTAATTGTTTCTTCCTTTTAGTGTGCAAAACCGTGTAATATAGGGGCAATTCAAGCACTTTGATTAGCTCCTAAAAGGTTCCATTCTTGTGTTGGGAGGTCTCACATTAAAGACACTCCAAAGTCAAGCCATCTTTTAGGATTGTTAGTTTCCATTCTTAGTTTTGATTCTAGGTTTAATTTTTCTTTACTTGCACTATTAGGATATCACTTTTACATTCCTTTTTCATCTTGCTTGCATCAAAAACAAAACTTGTCAAAAAAAAAAATTAGTCACCTCCTATACATTAATTTAGGAGAAGGTTACATAGTTTGCCTTAAGCAAGAAGCATTAATTGAACTTGTTGTACCATTTGTGCATTTCGGTTTTGGTATTATAAGATTAGTGTTGTAACCTTGAAATCTTGAAGAGGCAAAAAGAAAAGAAAAGTATCAAAAGAAAAGAAAAATACCAAAGAAGAAAAAGAGTGTTAAAGAGAAAGCCTCATTACCAAGTTGAAATTGAGACACCAAACATCATCACCAAAATTTTGAAATTACTAATACCAAAAGAGAATTGTTTCATTACTTGACATTTCTAAGACTTGTTCATTAAGACTTCCTTGCTTATTCTTGCAACTCTAGAGTTTCTAAGCTAGGTTATACCTTAAGCTTTGTTTCTTGCATGAGTTTTCTTGTTTGTCTTGTTTTTTCAATTTCAATTCTATTCCAAGTTAGCTTTCATTCTTTTGAACTTTTATTGCTTTTAGAGTCTTGTCATTCCAAGTTAATTGTTGAACTTTCATTCTATTCCATTTGAGTAGCCTTTATTTCTTAAGCCTTTTTAGTTTGTCATTTTGCTTCTTAAAGTTTTGTCTTGAGTTTGTATTCTTTTGGACTTCTAAGATCACTCCATTTCGCCATTAAGTGAGGGTAGCATATTGAAACACTTGAGATTAGTGTGGAAATTGATTGAGCTTGATAATCTCTAAGAGAAGGCATACACTCGAGAGATACACTTTTGTGAGGTTTAAAGTTTTCTTTGTGATTTTCCATTAACCAAATCTTGTTTGGAGTTGTTGTCTTGTCTTTTGCTAGGTAAAGTTGGAGCTTATACATCAAGAAGGACTTTTGAAGACAATTGTAAAGGAGGCAAAAGCTTTGTAACTAGTAGAACTTAGGCAAAGTTTTTCAATTCTTAGGCTTTGTGTAGTAGGATTTTGTCTTGTATTTTGGACACAACAAGAACATTGGACTTTTTGGACATTATAACTTTGCTTTTTTTTTTTGCTTAGTAAATTTCGAATTAGGATAGTGCATGTGCATTTGATTGTTAACTACTTTTAGTTAATTGGTTAGAATTAGTTAGAAGTTACAACTATAATTAGTTAGTTAGTTGAGTGTCTTAACTAATTAGTTAGTGGTTGGAACTAATTCTAGTTGTCATAACTAATTGTTAGTTGGGTTAACTAATAGATAACCGAATTAGTTGATTAGTTATAGTGGTTAGACTTTGTTACAACTTCCATAACTAATTAACTACTTTTTAGTTAGGGTTGTTAAGACTTAGTTAGTTAGTTGAACTAATTTTCTTAGGTTAACTACTTCTTAAAACCGAATTTGGTTAGGCTTGTCTAGGGTTAGTTAATCACTAGTAACATCCTAGGACAAACATAATCAATTTAGGTTAAGGACAACTTAGGATTTCCATAAGCAACATAGGACTAACCTAGTTAAAGACAACCTAGGACATTGTTTTTCCCTTAGGATAGAAACCTAGTATTGATATTTTAGGATTGTTGAAGTGTTTCTTTCAATTGTATTGCATTCATCTTCCTCGACTAGCTTGTCTATACATACTTTGTTTTTGTCTCAAATTTCTTTGTCAACATTAAAAGATGTCATCTAGTGATAGGGAGAACAAAACTATGCTTCATAACATAATGGATAGCTTAAACAATATTAATGCTAGGCTAACCAATCTTGAGCATAATGAACCCCCTAGAACTAGGCATAGACAACAAAGAAATCAAAGACATAACATTAGTGATAATGAGGAAGAAACAAGACAAAGAAGGCACCATGACCATAGGAAGGATGACATAGGCTTAAGAGAGGTAAAGCTAGAAATTCCCTCATTCAATGGCAAGAGTGACATTGAAGCTTACTTAGAGTGGGAGATGAGGGTAGAACAAATATTCAACTCTCATCAAATAAAAGATGATAAAAAAGTTAGGATTGCAACTCTTTCTTTCCAAAATTATGCCCTAGTTTGGTGGACCCAAATTTGTAAGGAGAGAAAAAGAGACAACTTCCCTCCCATAGATGATTGGGTAGACTTGAAAGCTCTCCTTAGAAAAAGATATGTTCCTAACTATTATAGGGGTGAACTATTAGCAAAGCTAAATAGGCTCACCCAAGGCTCCAAATGTGTAGAAGACTACTATAAAGCCTTAAAGATAGCCATGATTAGAGCCAATATAGAAGAGGATGAGGAAACCCTAATGCATAGGTTCTTACATGGGCTTAATAGGAACATCAAAAATAGGGTAGAACTTCTTCCACATGTGGATATAGAAGAGTTACTCCACCAATGCACCAAAGTAGAAAACCAATTTAAGGAAAGAGAATCCTATAGTGGGGATAACAATAGAGCCTATAAGTCAAAGTGGGTAGAAAATAAGGGTAAGTTTGAGAGAAACCCTAGAGAGAGAGAAGTGGGCGCTTCCTCCTCCAAACCCCAAAGCAAGTTACACAAAAATGGCAAAGTCTTTAGGAATCAACATCATAAGCATGAACCATCATTAAAACCACAATCCTCTAGATCTTCTTCCATAAAATGTTTTAAGTGCCTTGGAAGAGGACACATTGCTTCGGACTGTCCAACAAAAAGAACAATGATTTTAAAAACTAATGGAACCTACTCAAGTCAATCAAAGTCTAATTCTGATTCTCAATATTCAAGTGATGACTCTAGTAGTGATTCCAGTGACAGTGAGCACATTTTAGGGGATGATGGTGAGTTGTACATGATTAGAAGATTACTTGGTAGTCATGTAAAACTCGATGACACTACACAAAGAGAGAACATCTTTTATACAAGATGTTACATTAATGATAAATTATGTTCTCTCATTGTTGATAGTGGAAGTTGTGCAAATGTTGCAAGCCCAAGACTAGTCAAAAAGATGGGATTAGAGCTTATAGATCACCCAAGTCCCTACAAATTACAATGGTTAAATGAAAAAGGGGAAATGGTAGTCAATAAGCAAGTCCTAATAAACTTCACCATAGGCACATATAGAGATGAAGTCAAATGTGATGTAGTGCCTATGGAAGCAACCCATATACTATTAGGAAGGCCTTGGCAATTTGATAGGAAGGTCCTTCATGAGGGGTTCACTAACACCCTTACATTTAAACTAGATGGTAAGAAGATAGTATTACATCCTCTAACTCCACAACAAGTAGCAAAAGACCAAATCCAAATGAAAGCTAAGAGAGAAAAAGAGTTAGGATCTTTTTCCCATATGAGTTTAGAAAAACCAAAGAAAAACAAAAAAGACAATAAAGGGAAAGGAGTTATTGTCTATAATGACTCCCAACCTAATCTCTTCGCAACAAAATATGATGTGAAACATGCCATGTTTTCACAAAAGCATTGCTTGTTCATATATCCAAAAGATATCCCTAACACTTCCTTGTGTTCTATGGGCACCTCTCCTCCCCCTTTGCCCAAAGGGATCCAAAATATCTTACAAGATTTTAAAGACCTCTTCCCAAAAGACATTCCAAAAGGGTTACCTCCTATTAGAGGCATTGAGCATCAAATAGACCTTATTCCTGGGGCTAGTTTGCCAAATAGACCGGCCTATAGATGCAACCCTAAGGAAAGTTTAGAAATAGAAAACCAAGTGAATGAACTACTTTCCAAAGGTTGGATTAGAGAAAGTTTAAGCCCTTGCGCATTACCGGTTTTACTTGTACATAAGAAAGATGGTTCATGGAGAATGTGTATGGATTGTAGAGCCATTAATAACATCACCATCAAGTATAGGCATCCCATACCTAGGCTTGATGACATGTTAGATGAGCTTAGTGGATCTAAAATCTTCTCCAAGATTGATCTTAAAAGTGGCTACCACCAAATTAGAATAAAAGAAGGAGATGAATGGAAAGCCGCTTTTAAAACCAAGCTTGGCCTTTACGAGTGGTTAGTGATGCCTTTCGGCCTAACTAATGCACCAAGTACCTTCATGAGACTTATGAACCATGTTTTAAGGGATTTCATAGGGCATTTTGTTGTGGTATACTTTGATGACATTCTTGTGTACTCAAAGTCCATGGCATCTCATCTAATCCACCTAAGACAAGTTATGCTTGCTTTAAGAACAAACAATCTTTATGCTAACTTTGAAAAATGTTCTTTTGGCATGGATACCATTGTCTTTCTTGGTTTTGTAGTTAGTTCTAAAGGTGTTGAGGTAGATCACTCTAAGGTTAAGGCAATCCAAGATTGGCCTACACCTAAAAATGTGAGTGAAGTAAGAAGTTTCCATGGTCTCGCAAGTTTCTATAGGAGATTTGTGAAAGATTTTTCAACCTTAGCCTCCCCTCTAAATGAGTTGGTTAAAAAGAATGTTTCTTTTGTGTGGGGGCATAGGCAAGAAAAATCCTTTCAAGATCTCAAAGATAGGCTCACTCATGCTCCAATTTTAAAACTTCCAAATTTTTCTAAAACCTTTGAGCTTGAGTGTGATGCATCAAATGTGGGCATAGGAGCTGTGCTTTTACAAGAAGGTCACCCCATTGCTTTCTTTAGTGAAAAACTTAATGGGGCCACTATTAACTATCCCACATATGATAAGGAATTCTATGCATTAATTAGAGCCCTACAAACTTGGGAGCACTACTTAATCCCAAAAGAGTTTGTGATACATAGTGATCACCAATCTCTAAAATTCATAAAAGGGCAACATAAGTTAAACAAAAGACATGCTAAGTGGGTTGAGTATTTGGAACAATTTCCTTATGTCATCAAGTATAAGAATGGCAAAACCAATATTGTGGCTGATGCTTTATCTAGGAGGCATTCTTTACTTACCTCTCTAGGAGCCAAAGTTATTGGGCTTGATGAAATTAGGTCTTTGTACCCAACTGATCTTGATTTTTCAAACATCTTTAACTCATCTTCCACTTCGACATCTCATAAGGGCTTTTACATTTTAGATGGCTATCTTTTTAAAGCCAATAGACTTTGTATTCCAAGAAGCTCTTTAAGAGATCTACTACTTAGGGAGAGTCATGAGGGAGGACTCATGGGTCATTTTGGAAGAGATAAGACTTTGTCTATATTACATGAACACTTTTATTGGCCCAAAATGAAAAAGGATGTTCAAAAACATTGCTCTAGGTGTATTGTATGTAGAAAGGCTAAATCAAAACTTTTACCTAGTGGTTTATATACTCCCTTGCCAACACCTAGTGCACCTTGGATTGATATATCAATAGACTTTGTGTTAGGCCTACCTAAGACCCAAAGGGGAATGGATTCTATCTTTGTGGTTGTGGATAGGTTTAGCAAGATGGCTCACTTCATCCCTTGCCATAAGGTTGATGATGCTAGTCATATTACTAAGATCTTCTTTAAAGAGGTTGTGAGATTACATGGTGTGCCCAAAACCATTGTTTCTGATAGGGACACCAAATTCCTAAGCCATTTTTGGAAAACTCTTTGGTCAAGGCTAGGAACACAACTCCTCTTTTCCACAACTTGTCATCCTCAAACGGATGGCCAAACAGAGTTAGTAAACAGGACTCTCTCCCAACTTCTTAGGGTCTTAGTACACAAAAATGTAAAATCATGGGATGAGTGTTTACCCCACATTGAGTTTGCATATAATAGGGTACAACACTCCACAACCAAGCATAGTCCATTTGAGGTTGTATATGGGTTTAACCCTCTCACACCTTTGGACCTTTTGCCCATTGAGGTTTCTGACTCTGTCCTTCATATGGATGGAGAGGCAAAGGCCCAATTTATCAAAGATTTTCATGAGAAGGTTAAGCACTAAATACAAACTAAAAATGAACATTATGCTCATTGTGTAAATAAACAAAGAAAGGAGATCACCTTTGAGGTTGGAGATTGGGAATGGTTACACCTTCGAAAGGAACGCTTTCCCAACTTGATAAAATCCAAACTCAACACTAGAGGTGATGGGCCTTTCCAAATTCTCAAGAAAATTAATAATAATGCTTATGTCCTAGATCTACCAGGAGATTATGGTGTGAGTGCTTCTTTTAATATAACTGATTTGTCTCTCTTTGATATAGATGATGAGGATGATGCCTTTGATTTGAGGACAAATCCTTTTGAAGAGGGGGAGCATAATGTGGACATACCCAAGGAAGACCCTCATACTACATTGGAGAAAGGACTTGAAGCATATAGAGGTCCCCTCACAAGGGCCAAGACCAAAAGGGCCAAAGAGAGCATCCATAAAGCCCTTTTCTCTTTTCTCTCTTCTAGTGAGCCTAAGCCCAATAAGGAACCTATGAGGATCTATGTGTACTTTACTTGTAATATACTTCCTAAATAGTTTCTCTAGGCTTATAGGATAGCTTTGGGCCTTGCAAGGTCAAATGGGCCACTTTTGGGCCTTGTACTTTTCCTTTTGGGCCATGTATAGGCCATTTGCTCATCTTTTCTCTTAATGGGCCTTGGAGTCATGCTCAAGCCCACTCTTCTAGTCCTTGGCCGAAATTCTCCATGGCCTATATAAGGGCTTCTCCTTTTGTAAACAAGCACCATTAATTCATTTGCAAAATTTGAGAGCACTTAGTGTTTCCTAGTGAGAGATTCTCCTCCTTCTCTCTAGAATTAGAGAGCTCTCTCAAGCTCTTATCCAAGGGGTTTCTCCCTCCCTTGGTGGTGAGTGGAGTTATCTTCCCCCTCTTTGGGAAGTGGCCTCCAACCTTTTTCCTCTCCTTTTTCCAAGCCTTCCTCCATTGTCCACCTTCTCTCCTTCCATTTCACTCCCTTTCCCTTTGTTTTTGCGTCACTCTCCTCTAGTTTTAGGCTTAGATTTTCGGTTTCATTGCCTTGAAGAAGAAGTTCTCAAGTTTACATTGAAGGAAGATAGGAGAAAGAGCCCTAGATCCATCTCTCTTCAAGAAAGTGCATGAAGAGCCTACATCATGGTTACAGAAGGAATTGTGCTAGGACATCAAATTTCCAAAAGAGGCATTAAAGTGGACAAAGCCAAAGTGGAAGTAATTGAGAAACTACCACCACCAGGGAATGTGAAGGGAGTTAGAAGCTTCTTGGGCCATGCAGAATTCTATCGAAGATTCAACAAGGACTTCTCAGAAATTACAAAGCCTTTGAGTAATCTCTTAAACAAAGACACTGCTTTTGTTTTTGATGATTCTTGTTTATATGCATTTGAAACTTTAAAACATAGACTAACCTGTGCACCTGTGATAGTTGCTCCTGATTGGGAGATGGAATTTAAACTAATGTGTGATGCTAGTGATTATGCCATTAGGGCTGTATTAGGACAAAGGAAGGCAAAAGTTTTTCATGTTATACACTATGCTAGCAAAGTTTTGAACCCTGCCCAAATAAATTATGCAACAACAGAAAAAGAGCTGTTAGCAATAGTGTATGGCCTGGAAAAATTTAGACCTTATTTGATTGGTTCTCAAGTTACTGACCATGCTGCTATTAAATATCTGCTGAATAAACCTGACTCTAAGCCCAGGTTAATTAGATGGATCTTGCTAATGCAAGAATTCAGTCTAGTGATCAAAGACTAAAAGGACAGTGAAAATTTTATTGCAGATCATTTGTCTCGCCTTGTTAACCAGGAAGTCACGCTATTGTAACCAGAAGTGAATGAAGAATTCCCTGATGAGAAGCTACTGATGATAAAGGAAAGGCCATGGTTTACAGACATGGCAAACTTTAAGGCTGCTGGAGTGTTGCCTGATGATCTTTCATTGGAACAGAAGAAAAAGTTTTTGAAGGATGAAAAACAATTCATATGGGATGATCCTTACCTATTTAAACTTAGATCAAACCATATTTTGAGGAGATGCATGTCCCAAGAAGAAGCTAACAACATCTTATGGCACTGCCACAGCTCACCATATGGAGGACACTTAAATGGGGAAAGGACAGCAACTAAGATCCTCCAATCAGGTTTTTATTGGCCTTTATTGTTCAAAGATGCTAATGTTTTAGTGCAGCATTGTGATGCATGCCAGAAGATAGGGAGCATATCAAGAAGACACGAGATGCCATTAACTACCATCCTAGAAATAGAAGTCTTCGATTGCTGGGGCGTATATTTTGTTGGGCCACTACCAACTTCATTTTCAAATGAGTACATTATTATGGGGTGGACTATGTATCAAAGTGGGTAGAAGCCATGGCATGTATTAAAGCTGATGCCAAAACCGTTATCAAGTTTCTGAAAAAACACATTTTCAGCAGGTTTGGCACTCCAAGAGTACTAATAAGTGACGGAGGTTCTCATTTCTGCAACACTCAACTCCAACGATGCCTAGAACATTATGGAGTCAAGCACAAAGTAACCTCCCCCTACCACCCTCAAGCCAATGGACAAGTAGAAGTATCCAATAGAGAAATTAAGAGGATACTGGAGAAGACAATTAGCCAAAATAGAAAGGATTGGTCGTTGAAGTTGGATGATGCTTTATGGGCCTATAGAATAGCCTACAAGGCACCAACTGGATTTTCACCCTACCAGTTGGTATATGGAAAAATTGCCATCTTCCAGTAGAACTTGAACACAAAGCATTTTAGGTAATGAAAGTCCTCAATTATGACCCAAGGGCATCAGCTGAAGAAAGGAAAATTCAGATGCATAAGTTAGAGGAATAGAAGAATCATGCTTATGAATCATCAAGGATTTATAAGGAGAAAATGAAAGCTTACCATGATAACCACATTGTGAAAAAGAGTTTTCACCAGGGGCAATCTGTGCTCCTTTTCAATTTAAGGATAAAACTGTTCCCAAGCAAACTAAAATCCAAATGGTCAGGACCATTCATTGTGAAGGAAGTGAAATCTTATGGGGCTGTTGAATTACAGGACCCTAAGTCTGAAAGAACCTAGGTTGTAAATGGTCAAAGACTGAAGCCTTATTTAGGAGGAGAGGTAGAGAATGTTTCCACCGTTATTCAGCTGAAGGATCCATGATAGAACTCAGGCGTCGAGCTAAAGACGATAAACAAACGCTCATTGGGAGGCAACCCAATCTTTTATGCTTTCTTTTCATGTTGATTTTACTTTAAATGTTATTGAAGTTCTCGTTTATTTTGTAGGTCACTCATAAAACCACTCCAAATGTAAAAATCAAGTTTCAATCAATGGCAAACATGAAGGGAGCTTAAGCTTGAGTAACCACGCTCATGCTTGACCTGTTCAAAGGATCATACGTGAAAAGATACGCTTAAGCGAGGAAAGATAGTTAGGAGAGAAAAACGTCAAGGGATCACCACGCTCAAGCGTGAAGACTCTCACTCAAGCAAGATAAGGTAAGGCACTCAGAATCATGTTTTACACTCAAGCGCTGGAACGATGCTTAAAGTGTGGCAAAGCTACCAGTGGAAATGTCAAACTTCTAAACCCGATCACGCTCAAGCGTGGCACTTTGCGCTTAAGCGAGACGGACTTTTTCAAAATTTTCAAGGGCCACGCTCAAAGCGGATATACCTGCGCTCAAGCGAGAAACATCAAGGACATCAGGTATTGATCACGCTCAAGCGTGATATCCCAGCTTAAGCATAAATAATTTAAAAGTATCAGGGGTCCTTCCACAAGTAACCACGCTCAAGCGTGACAGCTACACGCTTAAGCGAGATACATTTAATTTGATTCGCTTAAACGAATAATTCCGTACTTAAGCGAGGAAGTTTAAATTGCATCAGGTCTAAAATCTTTCATGCACGCTTGAGTGAGTGTAAAGAGCGCTTAAGCGCCTGTTCTACAACATTGCTGGACAATCACGCTTAAGCGTGATATCCTCAAGCTTGAGCGAGCATTTTTAAAACTGCCCTGATACCAATAAATGCAGCGTTTTGAAACCTTCCACTCCTATAACCGCCCATTATCACCTCTACCTTTCAAATTTCATAAACTGACCAACCCATTTTCACTAATCCCCCCCCCCCGATTTACTCTTGCATCATAATTTACATTACACATTCTCACTACATTCCATTAACAATTCATTTCAAGGGTCACTGCACTTTCTATTCTCTGTAACATTTTCAGACTCACCAAGGTAACCACTAAACTCTTTCTTTCTCTAATCTTCATTATTCTGCTAAAGAGAAATGGTAAAACTTTTAGGAATGCATGCACTAAAGTCTTGAAAAATTTCTTTATACCCATTCTTACTATATGATCATGATGCAAAAATACCTCATGCTTGATGATTTTCGAGAATATTTAGAGGGGATTGATGCTACTATGTTTCAACTTCTTTGTGATGCATGTTAACTGTTCGTGAAAAGTCTTGTAAGCACTTGTTTTGCATATTGGTCATACATACTAGGCAATGGTATTTATTTGGGCCATAATTTTTGACACAGAACACTGCATTTATGGCTTTTCTTTGCCATCCTTATTATCATATTAGCATCATATAAAGCTATGCCTTTTATGCAGATGGCCAGAACTAAGCAGATTGCACCAAATTCCCCTGCAACCACTTCCCCACCAAGGTCTTCAAGAAGAAATAAAGGGAAACGACCCCGCATTGAAGAGCCAACTTCTGGACAAAAATTTAGGGACAAAGAACGAAGAAAGAGATATGAAGATATTCAGAATTGGACATTCATTCCTGAGCAAAAAGTGGATTTAGCACTAAGGGAATGTGATGCTTTCTTACAAGTCATCAGAAGAAGGAACTGGCTCAAATCTGTTACCCAAGGGAAAGATATGACCCAGAGATTGTAAGAGAGTTTTATGTCAATGCATGGCCAAAGGGAGGGGCTGAAGAACGAAGGACATTTGTAAGAGGCCATTGGCTCTCCTATGGCAGAGATAAAATAAACTTTTACCTGGGCAACCTCATGGACTTAGGAGAAGAGGAGACATATGATTATACAAGTATACGACTACAGAATTAAGAGATCCCTGCACAAGATATAGAGGCAGCTATATGCATTCTAGGGTGACACTTTCAGACTGGCCAAAGGGACCATCCACTGTGTATCCTGAGAAAGGATATGACTACCTCCTATCAAGTTTGGACCTCTTTCTTACTTGCTAATGTGGCCCCAAATGCTCATGTGTCTGACTTGATTTATACTAGATGTTATTTGTTATACTGCATTTTACAAGATGATATCACCATTGATTTGGCCCAGATTATCTCAGATGAAATTCATAAGTTTGTCATCACAGATCAAAAATACTTTCAAGATGGGAAAAAGGTTAAGGGGAGTTTAGGATTTCCTGCTTTTATTACTGGCCTGTGTGTGGTTCATGGAATCTAGGTAGAGGACTCAAAGCCTATCAAACCATTTATTGACAGGCGCTTCATTGAACAATACTGCACCAACAGGCCTGCCCAAGAAGCCCAACAAGAGCCTCAGGAAGCACCACAGCCAGCACCACCAGCAGGACCAAAACTTACCTCTCCTCCTCTCAGCACAGAAATAACAATGATTTTGCAGGGCATCCACCTTCTGAAGATCCAAATTAGCCACCTTTTGGCACAACAAAATATTGATCATCGAGGTTTGATACATATTCATAATGGCTTATATCATAGCATCCCTGCAGGACAACCCAACCCCTGGATGGATCCAGTCCAATTTGAAGCCCTCATTGCTTGGCCTGGGGACAGGCCTCCTTTTGTGGGAGGGGGTGAGACTTCACAAGATAGGCCAGGACCTTCTTCATAAGGACCTCCAAAAAGGGAACAGGAAGTAGAGGATGATTCTTCTGAGGATGAGTGATGAATTTAATTCTTTAGTTTTTTTGATTTAGTTTTTAATTGCTTCAATCTTCTACTTTAAATTTTCTTTCTTGACATTTTTATAGTTTTACTTTGAATTGTTAGTTTGATGCTACTGCAGCATACTTTGAAATTTTTTGTGATTTTTGTGTTATGATTGTTTTGGATACAACATTACATTTTTGAAAATAACAGCTTTGAAAAACCCAACCAAGATTTAACTTTTTGAACAAGAAAAGTTTCTAAGCAGCAAAATAATTTTAGACAGTAACACTAATTTTTTTTTAAAAGGTAAAATGGCTGAATTAAGAACCAGGGAATTGGAGTAAATGTATTTTTGATTGTTTACATGCTTGAACCCTTTTCTGTTAGAAAAAGGAAGTAAGCCTTATAGCCTAGTGAGAAGTGAGAAACTTAAACACTGAGAGTCTCATTAGAATTTGTCAAAATTGCATTGCCTAATTTTCTGATTAACAATTTTTATAAGAAATTAAGCAAGGAAATGATAAAGGCAATTTTTGAAATAAAATAAACCCAGAGCCAAAAAGCTACCCTTTAAATTTGTCTTAGTTTTTGTAGCCCATTTTTGTGCCATTCGAACACCCTAACCTACGCATGAGAAATAAAATCTTACCTTATCAGCATGCTTAAAAATTTTTTATAAGAGCATAAAATACTTTTCCCAAAGGGTGATAAAAGAAACTGAGGCTGAAAAAGATAGTAAAGTTCTCCAAAAATTTAAAGAGAGAACTAGAAAAAGATAAATAAAGAATTTTGTAGCACAAAGGAAGAAGCCTCATAAAAGTTTGAAAAATCTCAGAACATATGCTCTTCTGCATGTATGCACTTTGAATCCAAGAAAAAACAAAGAATTCTTGATAGCCCAGCCTCATTACAACCATGAAAAGACCTTTCTGATCCTTACTTATCTTATGAATTGATTTTTGGAAATGACCGGTAATGTTAATTAGGCAGTTCTTATGATGAAAGTATGACATACACACCTGGTGAGAAATAATGTGAGTTCCTTATTCTTACAGCAATTGGTTACCTGCTTTATGAACAAATTAATGGTGCATTACATTTCAAAGAATTGGTATTAAGGAGGTTATTTGCCTAAGTAAAAACTAAGATTATTGTCTTTTAAAATTTTGTCTGCAACTGAATCTGATCTTATTGAATGCTTGATTTCCTTTCCAAACTTCTTTTACTTGAGGACAAGCAAAAAATCTAGGTTGGGGAGAGTTTGATAAGTGCTTATTTTATGTTAAATTCATGATTCAATTGGACTCATTTTTGAATAACTTAACTGAATTGATAAATAATTGAACATGATTTTGTATACATGTTACATTATGTAAAAAGGAACTAATGTGTCCAAATTTTGAAGAAAAGGGTCCAACATCCTAAGGAAACTAAGAGGAACCAACACTTTAAACCAAGAACGCTTGAGCGTAACATACTGTGCGCTTGAGCAAAAAATACACTGCGTGCTTGAGCGTGGCACCAGACGCTTAAGCGTGAGAGAGACAGAAGGTCTACGCTTACCCTTGCGCTCAAGCGAAGACTCAGGAAATCAACAAACAGCATCAGACCCTTCTCACGCTTGAGCGCGAGCCCGAGCTCGCTCGAGCATGGCCCTGGACATAACTGGCACGCTTGAGCGAGGCATTATAAAGCTTAAGCGTAAAAACAATACAACATCAGGACCCTTCCACGCCCAAGCGTGAGGAAGGGCCGCTTGAGCGTGAACCCAAGCACGCCTGGGCGTGGCTCGAGCATGGATCAAGCGTGCTGAAGAAGAAGGCCACGCTTGAGCGTGGTTAAAGTGGTCTAAGCGTGAAACAATCAATGAGCATCAGGACCCCTCACGCTTGAGCGTGACCATTGAGCTCAAGCGTGACTCGTGCAGCATAGGACTTCTAATTTTTTATTCACCAATGGTGCGATGCTAACTCATCCACTTTCTTGTGTTTCTGCATGTCACTGAAAGATGCTTCATGGGCTCTTGCAAGTGGGCAAGGGAAGCTGGAGCATAACCTCTATAAATCAAGCAGAAAACAACATCAAGGAGGAGGAGGGGGATGTAAGAGATCATCTTCTTCATTTTGTCAAACACTTTTCCCGTATTTTTCACTCTGTATTTATTGCAAAATCTTCTTAGGTGAAAATGCATAGCATGAGTAGCTAAAATTTCCTTTATGGGATTGGTTGTAATCCATTCAAACATGAAGTAATGCTACTGTAAGTTTTTATGTGTGTAATGAGATTTGATAAGTTTCTGTATTTTCTTCTACATTTAATGCCTGAAAGTACTTGATCACTATTTTCTTGTTTTAAGTTTTCTCAAGTATGTTGGGAAGTGACTTTTGAAAGCAGATCAGAATGAAATACTTGTTGTGACTAGGTGGCCAGGGATGGCATCTAACGCAATAAACGTCAAAACAATCGATCGATAATGCTAAGATGATTTCAAAGTGACTGAGGGATCAGCGGTTTGAAATAATTCTTATGAATTTTGTAGTCGAGGGATCGATGCAAATGATTTTGATTGTGACGAAGAAATTATCTTTTCAAGTTACTTACATAAAAACTTATGCAACTTACATAAGGTAAGATGTGATGAAACCAATCCCTATTTTACAAAACTGATTTTTCTCGAAAACCATTTACTGTTATCTTTTGAAATTTTACTCTCTATTATTTATTCACTTTTTCACTCAGTATCATTCACAATAAATCAAAACAAAATCTTCTGTCAACTCAATTTAAAACTAAGATTTTCATGCTACACCTCCTCAGTGGAACGACATCTACACTATACTACAGTTTCTGTGTTTAAACTTGGCACAACCATTCCATTAAGTTCATATTATACAAACTTGATTCTCTTTATATGAACACTCCACTTCACTTCTCCACAATACCAAGTTTTGGCTAACAAGTTTTAGTATGAACCATAAAAACCAGTATATCAGCAGTGCCGTTTATTTCTGCCAGAGCTTTCTATAGTTGCATTTCTTGATTTCTTGTTGTTGGTATTTCGCTAGATTTGTGTAATAGTTGATTCTATATATTCTGGTTTACCATTATCAGTATAATGGAATTATGGAATGAGTCTTTTCTATACTAAAAAAATATTTATTAATGAATCATATGATTGGTTAGCACTTAATAGAAATTATTATTTATACTAAGAGTTTGATTTTTATTAGGCCAAATTTATAATTTATTGGTCTTCTGTTCTGTTGTTTTGTTTTTATATTGTAGTTTTTGCTTCGTTTTTTGAACTCTAGTATGTCCAGTTCTGTAGATATTTTGCATTGGCCTGATGGATTTCGTTTGAGATTTCAGATTTTTATTCATGTTTTATCTCTTCCTTATGGTTTCGTGTGAAGAAAACAAGTATTTTAAGTCTAGCAGTAACTATACACGCATCAGTTTTCCATTAACTTGGAGTATTCTTTTTCATTAATGTTTTGGTATTTCGCATTGGTTACATTTGTTAATGGCAGCTAGTATTTTTTTACTATTTTATGTATTAGTGATTAGTGACACCCTTCACAACAAACCATTAGTAAATGGAGTTATTTTATAGTCATATTTTGTTGTTGTCGCGACCGGGATCACGGCGGCACGGCCGACCCTCGAAACGATTTTAAAGATAAACAGGGAGTCGCCACCAATATTTTTTTAGGATAAAATACTGGAAAAACCTTTTGTGAAAGCACTGGTTATAAAAATGAAATTCCATGGTTCGGGAGCCTGATTACAGGTGAGGAAGGTATTAGCACCTCACGACTGTCCGTTATAAAAACGGTTACCTCAATTTGATAGCGCGCATTATAATTAGCCCATTAATTATTTTAACTTCTTCATGAAAAGAAAATATACGAGATGACAAAATATACAAAAATAAACAATAAATAAATAAACACAGAATATTTTCATGAGATCAACAGGACGTCTCGTCCGAATTAATCTCGCTCCGCCTTTTTTTTAAAAAAAATATTAAAAAAAGATATAAGATTAACAGGATGTCTCGTCCAAATTAACCTCGCTCCTTCTTTTAAAGAAATACTACAAAAATATGAGATTAACAAGGCGTCTCGTCTAAATTAACCTCGCTCCTTCTTTTTTTTTTAAAGATATTTAAAAAGTATGAGATTAACAGGACGTCTCGTCCAAATTAATCTCGCTCCTCCTTTTGATAGCAAGACAAAAATGGAAACTCTAGAAATTAAATAAAGGAAGATGGGCCCGACAGGAACTATTTCCCGCTCCTACGTATTCTCGAGCTTTCGAGAAATCAGGGTCACGTAGTTCTTTAAAAGTTTTTTTAATTTTTATTTAGATTTGAAAGAGAAGAAAAAAAAAGAGGAAACATCCATTTTTTAGACTACGGAGCAAAAGGGAGAGGGAAGCAAAAGCTACCAGAGAGAAAGAGAAACAATAGATTCGGAGAAAAGAGAAAAAAATGGGC
This sequence comes from Clitoria ternatea, assembly GCA_037962975.1. Taxonomy (NCBI): domain Eukaryota; kingdom Viridiplantae; phylum Streptophyta; class Magnoliopsida; order Fabales; family Fabaceae; genus Clitoria; species Clitoria ternatea. The sequence continues at coordinate 49,792,822 of CM075669.1, forward strand.
GAAAACCGAGTGAGGGAAGAAAATCCGAGTGGGAAAAAAGAAAATCCGAGTGAAAAAATGAAAAATCCGAGTAAAAATAGGGAAAACCGAGTGAAAAGAGGAAAATCCGAGTGAAAAATGAAAAATCCGAGTAAAAATAGGGAAAACCGAGTAAAAAGAGGAAAATCCGAGTGGAACAATGATAGATCCAAGTAAAAATAGTAAAATCAGAGTGATAAGAGGAATACCGGGTGAAAGTTAAGCAAAACCGAGTGATGGAGCAGGAATGCTGGTCCGAGAGGAAAAGGGGGGGTTAGAAGGAATGGGAAGGTGCTGGGATTAGGAATGAGGATGATTGAGTAAGGGTGTGGACAGATTGGAATTGGAAAGGACAGTGTGGAGGATTGTGGGCAGTATGGTGAGGGACGATGGAAGGAGAAGAAGAGAGGAGTTGGTGTGAAGGAGAGAGAGAACGGAGGTTTTAGCAGAGTTTTCCCTTAATAAAAAAAATGTCCCCCCTTGGTGCTTCAACCCTTGCCTATTTATAGGCTTGTCTGAGTGGAAGACCAGCTCAGGCTTCCACTCAGAGTGGAAAACCAACTCACACTTCCATTCAGAGTGAAGTGGGGGACAACGGCTGGGTGGGAATTTTTAATTCCCCCCACTTCTACCCCTGTCTGCCACCCCCAGGATTCCTGGATCCACTTGGGTGGTGGAATCCAAGTCAGCACGGGCGAACAGGGGGAGCCGGGTAGAAATCCGAGTGAGAATGATGGAAATCCGAGTGAGAATGGTAGAATTCTGAGTGAAAATGACTCGGATCAGCCTCTCAGTCGGTATTCATCCACATTGGGAGTCAATTCCGAGTGGAATGAAGCATTTCCAATAGAAAACTGAGTAAAAAAGTATACAATTGAATTGAGGGGTCAAATGAGGTAATTCTGATTGGAACAATCAAACAGACCGAGTGAAGATTGACTCAGAACCGGTTGAAGAGGACTCGGTGCTGATTGAAAAGTGTCACTCAAAATTGGGGAAAATGGGGGCTCAGACTTGGTTTGAAGTGTCACTCGGTTCTGACTGAAAATTGGCTTTTGAATGGGTGAAAGGATAACTCGGATTCGGGTGAAAATGGTGACTCGGAATTTGTTTGAAGAGGGCTGACCGACTGAAGACTGGCTTGGGAATAGGTAAAAATGTCACTCGGAATTGGTTAAAAACTGAGTCAGAAATAATTGAAGACTGACCAAGAACTGACTGAAAAGTGTCACTCAAAAACTGATCAAAGATTGACTCAGAACTGATAAAAAATGACTCAGAATTAGGAGAGAATAATGACTCGGAAATTGGTAAAAATTGACTCGGAAATGGGTAAAGGAGGACTCGGAGCCGATTGAAAATCGAAGAGAAAGACTCGGAAGTTGAATGTAAAGGGTCTCGGAGTTGGTTAAAGGATGACTCGGAGCCGACTGAATAAAGAGGAAGACTCGGAAGTGTGTAAAGGATGACTCGGAAATATGTAAAGGATAACTCGGAGATGGGTGAAACATGACTCGGGATTGGCTTGATGAGGGATGACACGGAATTGGTAAAAAGTGAGTCAGAACTAACCAAGAACTGACCAAGAATTGACTAGGAAATGTGTAAAGGATGACTCGGAGATGGGTGAAAGATGATTCGGGAATAGGTGAAAAGTGGCTCGGGAATGGTTAATGGAATGGCTCGGAAATTGATGGAAATGGGCTCGGAATTGATTGTCTGAAGAAGAACGACTTAGAATTGGTTGAAGAGTGACGACTCGGTATTGGGCAAATGGTTCAATCGGTCCTTATTTGAAGGATGAGTGAAGATTGGCTCGGAAATCCTTCCATTCGGTTGTCACTCGGAAACCGATTGAAGATTGATCATTCGGCACAGATCGGTCGGAACTTAGCATTTTCACTCGGAAAGGGCTTACTTCCCACTCAAGACTTGGAGACTTGGTATTTTCACTTGGAAAAGCTTTCTTCCAATCAAAATCTGTCCTTCCAATTACACTTTGAGTCGGTCTTTCCTTCACTCAGACTTGTTTTCACTCAGATCAGTAGCAACCAGAAAGCTCCCGCTCGGATTTAGCATTTCTTCATTCGGATTAATTACAGTCAAAGAGCAATCCTTCTCAGCATTCATCCTTCAACAGAGTATCACTCGGAATGGCTTTGACAGGGAGCCTTCCACTCAGATTCACCTTCAACAGGGAAGCATTTCACTCGGAACTGACTCATTCTGAGTAATTCTACTCGGATTTGATCCTTTTTGAGTCATTTCACTCGGATTTCTCTTCAACAGGGACTTACTCCACTCGGCAATGCTCCAATCTGAGTCATTTCACTCGGATTTTCCTCCAACAGGTCTATATTCCACTCAGATTTGATCCAATCTGAGTCATTTCACTCGGATTTGCCTCTAACACGTCTATATTCCACTCGGAAATGCTTCCATCAGGGTCATCTTGCTCGGATCTGATCATTTTGAGTTATTCCATTCAAATTTGACCATTCTGAATTGGAATTCAGTATAAAAAGATTCATTCTACTTGGACCGGACCAAAAGAGGTGTACACAGATGCCCCTCTTTACTTCTTTTTCACAAAAGAAACACGAAGCTTCTGTGTTTTTGAAGTGAAAAGGAAGTAAAGATATGAACACCGATGTAGGGGGCCAAGTGGGACCTCTTGATCGGTATGGCAACTGATGGTGTGGGCAATCACGAGTTAGTGTGACCTCTTTTTCTTAAAAACGAGCATGCTCCACTTCTGTTTCTCTTCTTCTCTCCTCTCTTTTTTTTTTTGAACTCTGAATTAACCGGGAAAAATTGTTTTCAAATGGACAAGAAATGAGAAGATCGGGATTGACCACCGGTAGACTGGAAGGTAAAGGATGCCTGCATAGGTGAACGGAAAGTAAAGGGGTGCCTGAATAGGCGGACAGGAAAGTAAAGGATGCCTAAATAGGCGGACAGGAAAGTAAAGGGAGCCTGAATAGGCGGACGGAAAGTAAAGGGTGCCTGAATAGGCGGACGGAAAGTAAAGGGTGCCAGGATAGGCGGACGGAAAGTAAAGGATGCCTAAATAGGGGGACAGGAAAGTAAAGGGAGCCTGAATAGGCGGACAGAAGGTAAAGGGTGCCTGAATAGGCGGACGGAAAGTAAAGGGTGCCTGAATAGGCGGACGGAAAGTAAAGGGTGCCTGAATAGGCGGACGAAAAGTAAAGGGTGCCAGGATAGGTGGACGGAAAGTAAAGGATGCCTAAATAGGCAGACAGGAAAGTAAAGGGAGCCTGAATAGGCGGACGAAAAGTAAATGGTGCCTGAATAGGCGGACAGAAAGTAAAGGATGCCTAAATAGGCAGACAGGAAAGTAAAGAGTGCCAGGATAAGCGGACGGAAAGTAAAGGATGCCTAAATAGGCGGACAGGAAAGTAAAGGGAGCCTGAATAGGCGGACGAAAAGTAAATGGTGCCTGAATAGGCGGACAGAAAGTAAAGGATGCCTAAATAGGCGGACGGAAGGTAAAGGGTGCCTGAATAGGCGGACAGGAAAAGTAAATGGTGCCTGAATAGGCGGACAGAAAGTAAAGGATGCCGGAATAGGCAGACGAAAACTAAAGGGTGCCTGAATAGGCAGACGGAAAGTAAAAGTGGGGTTAACCCTCAGCTGACAGGAAACACAGAGATTGGGGGAATTAACAGGACGTCTCGTCCGAATTAACTCACCATTGGCAGGAAATGTAAAGGTTGGGGGAGACGTCCCATTTTGACATGACTGAAAGAATTACTCTTTGATTGAAAGAAAGTGATCCTGGGGAGATGCCCCAGTTTGACAGGTTGGAAGGAATCTTGGAGATTGGCTAGAATAAAAGAAACTCGAGAAGATGCCCTGGTTGAGTTTTTTTTTTTGGGAAGTGTAGTTTCACTGGGGAAGAATTTGGTGATTCGGGTACTGCCCCTTGATTTAGAAAGTTCGGGATTCATTGGGGAAGAGATCTTGAGAAGTGCCATCTTTGGCGATTGATTCCACTGGGGAGGAGAGTTTGAGAGATACGGACTTTAACAGTTGAGGATGAGACTCAGAAGGCGCCTACTTAGGCGATTTAGGGAAGGAGTTTTGAGGCGATTCGAGGAAGGGACTTGAAGGACTTGATTGAGGTGTTCATGACTGTCTATGAGATAACCTGCAGAAAAATGGTAAGTAGTGCAAGGATAAATTCAAAAAAAAACTGGGTAGGTCCTGTGAAACTGCGACTCTTGAGATGACTCATGGATGAAGTAGAACGAATGAAACAACCATAGCTTCGGAGCGCGTGCCTGACCAAGTCTCTGCGATGATCACCCATGATGAGGTCGAGTAGCAGGAGCATCTTATCCCTTGCGACTTTAAATGTTTACCATTCTTCCATTTTATTTTATTAAAACACATGTTTTTATCAGATCAGCCAAATTCATAACACGTATCGAAGAGGGTGAATTTTATTCATGCACGTTAAACAAGTACAGAGAAAGAAAAATAAAGAAGGTAAATGAAATGAATGAGGTCACATAGAACAGGTCAAGGACAGGTGAAAACCGGGAAGATTCATGGATCCTCTAATGAATCTCTGAGACCGATGAGAGCCTTAACCCCCAACATGACTTCATGTTCACCCTTCGACTTTGCTTTTGGAAAGGTAAGTTCGACAATGATTCACGTGCCCGAGCTTGGACTCGTACTTCTTTGAGTCAGAGGTCTTATTTGCATTACCAGAAATTTGACCCTAACTTTTGCCTAAGCCGCCCTTTTCGGGTTTTCGACTCACCAGGTCACTCTAACTTTTGCCTAAGCTGCCCTTTCAGGTTTTCAGCATAGCGAGCATTAATTTTCTTTTCTTTCCCTTTTTTTTGTTTTTTTTTACCCCTTTTTTTTTAACATTCCCTCCCTAAGCATAGTACTTTTTCACTACATCTGTGTTTACAGGCATTAGCAAATCCTTGCCATCCATATTAGTGAGTATCAAGGCTCCTCCAGAAAAAGCCCTTTTCACAACATATGGTCCTTCATAATTAGGAGTCCATTTGCCCCGATTGTCCTTTTGAATTGGTAAAATTTTCTTGAGTACTAGGTCTCCCTCTTGGAACTGTCGAGATCGTACTTTTTTCTCGAATGCTCGTTTCATACGCCTCTGATACAACTGACCATGACAGAGGGCAGTCAATCTTTTACCATCAATCAAGTTTAGTTGGTCATGTCAAGCTTGAACCCACTCAGCTTCTTCTAATTTTGCTTCCATCATTACCCGAAGGGACGGGATTTCTACTTCAAAAGGCAAGACCGCTTCCATTCCATATACAAGAGAGAACGGGGTTGCCTTGTCGAGGTTCGGACCGAGGTGCGATACCCATGTAGAGCGAAAGGGAGCATCTCACTCTAATCTCTGTAAGTGACTACCATCTTCTGCATTATCTTCTTGATGTTCTTATTGGCCGCCTCAACCGCCCCATTCATTTTAGGCCGATAAGGAGAGGAATTGTAATGGTGAATTTTAAAGCTTTCACAGAGTTCCTTCATCATTTTGTTGTTCAAATTTGTACCATTGTCAGTAATGATCTGACTTGGTAGGCCGTATCGGCATATCAATTCTCGCTTGATGAATTTGACCACAACATTCCTTGTTACACTGGTATATGAAGCCGCTTCTACCTATTTGGTGAAATAATCGATGGCGACCAAGATGAAACGATGACCATTTGAGGCTTTTGGCTCGATGGGTCCAATGACATCCATGCCCTACATTAAGAAGGGCCATGGTGCCGTCAAGACATTTAGGGATAACGGGGGTGCATGAATATGGTCAGCGTATATCTGACATTTATGACATTTTTGAACATAGGTGAAGCAATCTGCTTCCATGGTCATCTAGTAATAACCAGCCCTCAAGATCTTTCTAGACATGGCATGTCCATTAGCGTGAGTCCCAAAAGATCCTTCATGAACATCCCTCATGATTTCGTTTGCCTCATCAGCATCAACACAGCAAAGAAGGACAGAGTCATAGTTTCTTTTGTAAAGCACATCCCTATTTAAGAAGAAACCCATGGCGAGTCGTCTTAGGGTCTTCTTATCATTTTCTGTAGCACCCTCGGGGTATTCTTGACCCTGGATATATCTTTTAATATCATGGTACCAAGGTTTCCCATCAGACTCCTTTTCCATCATTTGACAGTATGCAGGCTCACAATGCTTCTTTACTTCGATGAGAGGCATATCGTAGTCACTACTTACTTGGAACATTGAGGCAAGGGTAGCCAAAGCATCAGCCATTTGATTGTCATCCCGGAGAACGTGATGAAAAGAGATCTCGTCAAACTCTTTGATCATTTCCTTGATATGATCATAATAAGGAATCAACTTACTGTCCCTAGTCTCCCACTCACCTTTCAATTGGTGGATAACCAAAGCAGAGTCCCCATAAACTTCCAACAATTTTACTTTTGCATCCAACGCTGCTTGGATTCCTAATGAGCATGCCTCATATTCAGCAATATTATTGGTACAGTCAAAATACAATCTGGCGCAGATAGGGATAAATTCCTTATTGGGTGAAATCAAGATAGCCCTAATTCCGTGCCCCAATGCATTAGAAGCTCCGTCAAATCTCAGGGTCCATTTCTCTTTCTGACCACCTTCTTCATTGAATAGTGTCATGATATCTTCATCCGGGAAGTTAAATTGCATCGGCTGATAATCATTGATGGGTTGGTGTGCCAAGTAATCAGCCAGGGCACTTCCTCTTATGGCCTTTTGAGTGACATATATTATGTCGTACTCAGTTAATAGCACTTGCCAACGAGCGATCCTTTCGGTCAGAGCAGGTTTTTCAAAAATGTACTTGACGGGGTCCATTTTAGAAACTAGCCAAGTGGTGTGACTCAACATGTATTGCCTTAGGCGCTTAGCGGCCCATGCTAACGCACAACAAGTCCGCTCTAAAGCAGAGTACCTCATTTCATAATCAGTGAACTTCTTGCTTAAATAATAGATAGCATGTTCCTTCTTTCCAGTTTCATCGTGCTGTCCTAACACGCAACCCATGGATTCGTTCAATACAGTCAGATACAATATAAGTGGCCTTCCTGGGGTTGGGGGCACCAAAATTGGTGGCTCTTGTAGGTACTGCTTAATCTTTTCGAAAGCTGCTTGACAGTTCTCATCCCATCGCCCCGGTTGATTCCTGCGGAGTAACTTGAAGATGGGTTCATAAGTTGCTGTCAATTGTGAAATAAATCAGGCGATATAATTGAGCCTTCCCAAGAATCCTCGGACCTCTTTTTCTGTACGAGGAGGAGGCATCTGGAGAATCGCCTTGACTTTGTCGGGATCAACCTCTATCCCTCTTTTGCTTACTATAAACCCTAGCAGCTTGCCTGACCTTGCACCGAACATGCACTTGGCAGGGTTCAATCTTAGCCTGAACTTTCTTAACCGTTCAAAAAGCTTCCTTAAATCGCTAATGTGCCCTTCATCTGTTCTAGATTTGGCAATGATGTCATCCACATAAACTTCTATTTCCTTATGCATCATATCATGGAAAAGAGTCACCATTGCTCTCTGATAAGTCGCTCCAGCATTTTTCAACCCAAAGGACATCACCTTATAGCAAAATGTGCCCCATAGAGTGATAAACGTGGTCTTCTCCATGTCTTCAGGTGCCATTTTAATTTGATTATACCCCGAGAAACCATCCATGAATGAGAAAATGGAATGCTGAGCTGTATTATCAACCAAAACATCGATTTGTGGTAGGGGAAAATCATCTTTGGGACTAGCCCTATTCAAATCTCGGTAGTCCACACACATCCGTACCTTTCCATCCTTTTTTGGGACAGGGACAATGTTGGCTACCCACTGGGGGTATTTTGCCACAGCTAGGAACCCAGTATCAAACTGCTTCTTAACCTCCTCTTTGATCTTTAAAAGCATTTCTGGCTTCATTCGACGTAGTTTCTGCTTTATTGGAGGGCACTCAGGTTTTAAGGGTAGTCTATGCTCGACAATGCTAGCACCGAGCCCAGGCATATCTTGATAAGACCAGGCAAAGACATCACAAAATTCCATCAACAACTTGATTAAATCTTCTCTTTGTTCTCTGCTTAGGGTAGTGCCGATCTTGACTTCCTTCTTATTTTCTTTATTCCCCAAATTAATGACCTCAACTATGTCTAGGTAGGGTTGAATCCCTTCATCCTCTTGCTCTAACAACCTTGTCAGCTCAGGCGATGGCTCACAATCTTCCCCACCTTCCTCATCAGCGTAATCAACTGGGTGATCGAAGTCGTGAAACAGGATTGCGACCTCACTCTCCTCAAGAGAGTCATTTTCAGATCTGCAATTTAGTGTGATATGGCAAATAAAAAAAAAGAACAAGCGAGTAAAAAGAAGGATTCAGAATAAGGATAAGGGATACAAGAAGATTTTTTTTTTTTGAATTTCGATACGCGTTTATTGATGAAAATGATAAAAATAAGTTTTTTTTTTGTTTTGCCCTTATTACATGGAAGAGTCCCAAAGCCTTAGGCAGAGGAGAGGGACGAATAAGTACTTAAAGCATAAACAAATTACTTTGATGAAACATTCAAAGTCGTGGGGAGTTCAATGGCCTCCTAGTTATGAAGTTCTTGGCCTGGTGGACAAGCAATCACAAAATCAACACTATCACAGAGACTTTCTTCAACGACAGCCACTTGGTCTGGAGGCATCAGTCCGGCGCTTCGAAAGCTTTGGTAGAGATCACAGATGGGGATTCTTGCGGTATGAGGTTCTCTGCCGGTGAGACGAGTAGTCCTTCTTTCCCTCTTCTCTTCTTCTACCTTTTTTCTGTTGGCAGCCGTGGGCCGGTATCCTAATCCAAAACCATTTCTGTTATCAAGCAGGCGTATAGGTTCTATTTCTCCATTCAAAGCACGTCCTAGCCCTCTTCCAGGTTTATACCCTCCACGCAGCATAATCTTTGCCATCATTAAAGATGCACTTGGCATGTGAGCTTTTACCATCATGACTCCTTCCCCTACATAGGTAGCGTTTGCTATCTCTAATGCTTGGAAAGAAGTTTCAAGAGCCTCTTCTGCTGCCTCGATGTAAGGGGTTGACAAAGGTTTGCTGACCAGAAGGTCTTCCTCACCAGAAACAATTATCAGCTTGTTGTTAATTATGAATTTTAGTTTTTGGTGCAGGGTAGAGGGCACCACTCCAGCAGAATGGATCAACGGCCTGCCTAATAAACAGCTGTAGGCAGACGAGATATCCATGACTTGAAAAAGGACCTGGAACGTGCACGGCCCAACCTGTATGGGCAGCTCAATCTCACCCATGACCTCCCTCCGAGTTCCATCAAAAGCTCGTACTATCGTGGCACTTGGCTTTATATAAGTCCCATCAAATGGTAACTTGGCCAATGTAGACTTTGGCATGACGTTGAGGGATGACCCATTGTCAATAAGTACTTTTGCTAAGATGTAATCTCGGTATTTTACGGAAATATAGAGAGCCTTGTTGTGCCCAATCCCCTCTGTTGGTATTTCATCGTCAGTGAAGGTCAGATAGTTATCTGCAATAATGTGCCCCACTATTCCTTGAAACTTATCAACGGGAATGTCATGACTAACATGGGCCTCATTCAAGACCTTCATCAACATCTTCTGATGTGGCTCAGAGTTCATCAACAATGATAACAAAAAGATTTTTACAGGAGTATGGGTCAGTTGATCAAGCACTTAATATTCGCTCTGACGAATAAACTTTAAGAATTCATGGGCTTCTTCATCAGTCACGGCCCTTTTGATTTCACCATTGGCCCCTTCTTTGTCCACCTTGGCATTTCCGTTAACCTGATCCTTCTTTGGCTCTGGAGGGGTGTATACTCTTCCGCTTCGGGTTATACCTCCTACCCCAACAATATTTGTGATGGACGAAGGAGACGGGTCACTCGTTGCCGAGCTTGCAACGATCACATCTGCGTTGTACTTCCAAGGGACAGCCCGAGAATCTTTGAATGCAAATGGGGTGGGTGCTTGAATAGTGATGATTGGTTGTATAGAAACAGGAGCTGCTTGAGGGTTCCTGGTGTAAAAAATTGTCAAGGGCTTAGGGACCCGTGCCCCTGTTTGTTCCTCGATCATGTCGACCTCATCTCCATGGCATTTACAGACCTGCACAATATGGCTGTCCATAAGGCTTTGAAGGACCTTACAGAAACCTTGGTGTTCGGCAGTCTGCTCGTAATCATGTTCCACACTCCAGGTCCCTTTAATTAGTCCCCTTTCAAGCAAAAGGGAATGAACTATCCGTAAGGGCATTCTTATGTCAGCAACATTCTTAACGTACTCCTCATCATTTTCCAAGGCGTTGACCTCTGAATTTCCATGGTTAGGCAGGGGATTTGTGGCAATATTTGGGCTACCTTCCTTAAAGTTAATCCAATCGGCTTTGATCAAATCTCTTACTTTATATTTCAAAGCCATGCAATTTTCTGTGGAATGCCCTGGTGCCCTTGCATGGTAATCACAATGAGCGTTTGGGTCATATCCCCTTGGGTAAGGAGGTTGCAACGGCCTCATGGGGCATGGAGCTACTAGACCCTTTTGAACGAGGATTGGAAAAAGTTCGGTATATGTTATGGGAATTGGATCGAACTGCACAGGGGAGCACTCATTGTTGGAATTCCTTGTGTTCTGATGATGATTGGGTGGTCGAGTCACTTGCTGCGGGTGATGGTATGGCACAGGTTGCGATACTAGCGCTCTTACCATGGGTGGACGGAAGTGGGGAGTATAAGCTGTCGGGCCCTGAGTGGTAGCGGCCACATAAGGATTGGGAGCTTGAATCATAGTAGGAAAGAATGGTCTCGGCGAAGCCGTCTTTTGATTAGAAGAGATGGAATTAGTTTCTCCATCCCTTTTCCCAGGCGCCGGCCTTCTTGTCATGCTTGCCCCAGATGAGCCCTGAGTGATCTTTCCTGTTCGTATTCCGCTTTCCACCCTTTCCCCAATAGTCACAATGTCGGAGAAGTTGGATGAAACACTACCAATCATTTTGCCGTAGAAAGGTGATGGGAGCGTGTCAATAAATATCACGACTATCTCTTTCTCCGACAGTGGGGGGTCCACTTGCGCTGCTGTCTCCCTCCAGCGTTGGGCATACTCTTTAAACGTTTCATTGTCCCTCTTCACCATATTCTGTAACTGACCCCTATTGGGCGCCATATCCATGTTATACTTGTATTGCCTAAGAAATGCATCTGCTAGGTCCTTCCAACAACGAATATGATTTCGCTCAAGGTGAGCATACCATGTAAGAGCAGCCCCTGCTAGACTATCTTGGAAGCAGTGGATCAACAATTGGTCGTTAGAAGAGTAGGATGCCATCTTCCGACAATACATAGTGAGATGGTTCTTTGGACAAGTCAGTCCCTGATACTTGTCAAAGTCTGGCATCTTGAATTTGGGCGGGAGGACAACATCTGTGACTAGACATAGTTCTGAAGCATCTATCAGTCCAAAACCTCCAGCGCCTTCCATCATTCTCAAACGCTCTTCTAAGACTTCTATTTTTTCCTTTTGAGGAGCTGCAACTGTGCTATGACCGGCTACAGGGTTCATCATGCGGGTTGTATCTTGGAGATTGGTCATATAGGGGGTTGCATATCCGTATGGATAGCCCAGTGGTTGGTTGAATGGAGGTAACATATGGGACTGATTCATTAGGCCTGTACTTGGTGAGGGACCTTGGGGTTGGGCCATAGTTTGTACAGCATAATTTGGTTGGGTCGTCTGGGCTCGTGTGTTTTGGGCTTGTGCGTTGTGAGTTGGCTGGGCCATCGGGGCTTGGGTGTTTTGGGTCTGGTAGGTTTGTGGGTCATGGGCTTGCGTGTTTTGGGTTTGGTAAGTTTGTTGGTCATGGGCTTGTGTATTTTGGGCTTGATGGAGTGATGGTATATTTGGCTGGGTAGGGTATGAAGCGTGAGGATTCACCGCTTGCTGGTCGTGGGTTTCTTGTTGGTTAGCGAGCGGGGGATAGTATCCTGGTGGAAGACCATAAAGTGGAAAAGGTAATGGGTTGCCGTCAGGACCGACAAATGTATGTTGTGCATAAGACTGGCCATAAGGTAGCTGGGTCTCAATGGCAGGGTTAGGTCTTCCAACATGAATAGTGACAGGGGGTGTCATTGTGTTAGGTAATTGGGTTCTTGCTGGGTCGGAACCAAGGGGGGGTGGTACGGTAGCAGGCTGCTGTTGGGTGTTCTCAATACCTGCAGAGGAGTCCCCTTCTGTGATTCTCTTTTCCAAAAGCTTGGTCAACTCGGCTACCTGTTCCTTCAGCTGATTGAACTCATTTCTGAAATCTTCATCCCTGATTTCTGCTTCGGCCATGAGTCTCGCTTGGAGTCGGGTCTAATAAGGATGCTTACCCGTAATGTCTAATGTAAGTCAAAACACAAAATTGTTAAAAAGAAAGCATTTAAATAAAAGTGGTAAAAGAAAAACCAATAGTATGGTGAACGAAGCTATCGCGGAACTCGGCCAGTATCCTCCAACCATTTCTCAGAACGTCATATTCAAGAGTAATAAGTATGTGATAAATGGAAATTAACATGAGATAGTTGTGGAGACAAAAGAATCCTTCTTTCTGAATTTCAAAGTACATTACTGCTGCCAATGCAGGAAAAGTAAATCAGCCATTCCTAGCTCGGGCAATCATGGCCCTCATTTTACAAATCCTTTCTCTACAGTAATCACGGAAGGTTACAATTTCTTTTGGGGTACTAAGAGGGTTAACCATCCCCTCAGCTTGCTTAAGCAGGAGCGGGAGGTCTTCCAGAACTCCATTAGCCAAATGTGCCAAGTGGGCGAAGCGGTTCATCCATGAATGAATAACTTCATCTTGTTGTGTCATTTCAGTTTTCAAAATACGGATAGCCTCATGACATTCTTGCTCAGTATCTATCGCATGCTGTCGCTCGCCGTTTATCTCATGCTGGCAAGCTTCTACCACCTCATTAAGCTGATGCTCTAATTGGCTAACTTGCAATTGTAGGAGCTCTTTTTGCACCAAGGCAATTTGCTCGTTCTCTTTGGCTTTTTCCAACATGTCTCTCAAGAGTTGCTTATCAGCCAACATAGTATCCCTTTGCTTGCTCTTCATCCTCAATTGAGTATTAGCTGTTCGGAGGCATTGACTTTGCTTCCTCAAGTAATCCCTTTCAATTTTCCGCTTTTTTCCAATCTCCTTGATGGTTTGCTTGCTTTCTAAGTTTTCCCTTTTCTGAAGGGCGCATTCTTATTGAGACTTTAGCAAGTCTTTCTCTAGCTTCTTATTTTTTACAATTAACTCCTTTATCTTGGTTTTCATGGCCTCCTCTTCAAGGGTAGGTGGGGGAACAGGTGTCCTTGTTGGGAGATAAGAGGGACTTCTGAAAGGCAGCTTCACAATGGAAACCCTATTCAGGATCCATTGGTAGTATTCGTCCTTCACGGCATGGCTTCAAGCTCCTAGTTCTTTTCCTCGTCTATGGACCTTCTTCCATGCATTTGCTACATCTCGAATAACAGAGGTACAATCTCCTTTTGAGTAGTGAAGGACAAAAGGAATAAGCGATTCTTCATTGGGCGGCCCAAGCAAAGGATAAGCTAGCTGACGTTTGGCTATGACAGGGTTGTAGTTAATGCATCCTTGAGTGCCCATAAGAGGAACGTTCGGGTAGCTTCCACAATGATGAATAATGATGTCAACATTCAACCATTGCGGATACCACCTTACTTTGTCAGCTGTGAGCCCCATCAGGTGATTGGCCCATTCACGCCCATTCTTTGTTACTAACTGGCATAACTTCAGATCAGAAATAGGACATTCAACTTTGCCGACTTGGTGGAAGACATGTGATGTGAGCCACACATACAGAGCAGGTAGACAACAAATGATTCTCTTTCCACCTTGTGTATAGCAGAAGTCCATGGTGCAATATATATTTGCCAAGATCGCAGTGACAGGATTTTCAGATTTGAACTTGCGGGCAAGGAAAATGCCAATAGCATCATAGTCTATGTAATTGTCAATGTTGGGGAACAAGATAACACCATAAATGGTTAGAGCCAAGGTATCCATGAAGGCTTCCCAATCTCCTTTCTCAGCCAGCAAGTGTATGTGCTTCTCAAAATATTCCCGATCAAACCCCAGGACCTGATTTCTATTTAATTGCTTACTTCTTAACACTTTTGGGTTAATCCTTAGGATATCAGCGATGGTAACAATATTCGCATAACGTCCAAGGTAGTGGTAAGGCATTTGTCCCTCTAGTGGCATCCCCAGGATCTGTTCGAACTCCTCAACAGACGGAGCCAATTGAAAGTCTCGGAAGGTGAAACAACGGAGAGGTGGGTCATAGAACTGAATCAAAGCAGTAATTGCTTCGACTTACACCTCCACTTCTAGCAACTTTAGGATCCTCCAATATTTCCTTGAAAAACCCATCTTCTGATTCATATCCAATTTCTTGCCCAATGCTTGCAAACTGGTTGTATCGACTTTCCTAGCCTTAACATGCAGTAATTTTTCAACTCGGGTATATTTGTACCATAACTATCTGATCTCATGTTAATTTCCATATTTTCACTCAGAGGTACTGGCTAAGCTCTTGATAGCTTCCTACAAGAACATAAAGAAATGAGAAAATCAATCATTAGAACTGACGTGTTTTGCAAATCGATACTCCCCTAGTAACTTTGAAAATATTTTTGTATTTAGGGAAGTTTCGATTTGACAAAAACTTATGACAAATCAAGGGTCATGTGAGCTACGGATTTTCTGATCATTGTCAATAAAAAAAAATTGATTTTTTTGATTTTTTTTATACCTTTTTTTTTATTCAAAACATCCGTAACTCAAGGCCCAAAGACTTATGCATAAAAGGAGAGGACTACTTGCCCGTTAAAAGATCACTAGTTAAAAGTATGTCATTTTTTTGAAAAAAAAGTAATCCACTAAATGGGCAAGTAGTCCTCTATTTTGGATCAGAAAAGAGAAGTGAGAATGAGAAAAGGTATAAGTAAAGTTTGCCTCTTTTGTGCCTTAAGGTGGGTTTTTCTGGAGGTCTCCTAATGGTTCTAAGGTTCATCTATCAGTGATACCTCACATTAGGTGGCTTGTTCTAAAACTTCTAAAGGTCACTAGAGCCAAGATCCTACTCATGATGTTGACCACAAATAGTAGGAAGTATACTAAGTGTGGGCACCATGAATAAGTCGAACTCTAGCTGAGATTCTCACGGTAACCAGACAGGAAGTACATCCCAAATGGCTCCGCTATCAACCTCCCCTAATCTTAAGTTTTATTTGGGCCCGGGTATAGGGTCCCACTCAAAAGTGTGTGCAAATTGTGAGTGTAGTGTGTGAAAGAGGCATTCAATACCTGTACCTTACTCATCCTGCACATAGAGCAAACACAGAGCAACAAAATAAAGTCGACTACCCTAGGGTTTAAAGATCACACAGATATTTACAGAATATAAATGATAAAATATAAACAAAACAGAAATCATACACAAACATTTACAGAAAATAAAATAAAGGAAGAAGTTAAATAATTAATATGCTAATTAAAACATGCGCTATCAAATTGACTGGCTTGACTCTCTAAGTCCCCAGTGGAGTCGCCATCTGTCGCGACCGGGATCACGGCGGCATGGCCGACCCTCGAAACGATTTTAAAGATAAACAGGGATTCGCCACCAATATTTTTTTAGGATAAAATACTGGAAAAACCTTTTGTGAAAGCACTGGTTATAAAAATGAAATTCCATGGTTCGGGAGCCTGATTACAGGTGAGGAAGGTATTAGCACCTCACGACTGTCCGTTATAAAAACGGTTACCTCAATTTGATAGCGCGCATTATAATTAGCCCATTAATTATTTTAACTTCTTCATGAAAAGAAAATATACGAGATGACAAAATATACAAAAATAAACAAAAAAAATAAACACAGAATATTTTCATGAGATCAACAGGACGTCTCGTCCGAATTAATCTCGCTCCGCCTTTTTTTTAAAAAAAAATATTAAAAAAAGATATAAGATTAACAGGACGTCTCGTCCAAATTAACCTCGCTCCTTCTTTTAAAGAAATACTACAAAAATATGAGATTAACAAGACGTCTCGTCTAAATTAACCTCGCTCCTTCTTTTTTTTTTAGAGATATTTAAAAAGTATGAGATTAACAGGACGTCTCGTCCAAATTAATCTCGCTCCTCCTTTTGATAGCAAGACAAAAATGGAAACTCTAGAAATTAAATAAAGGAAGATGGGCCCGACAGGAACTATTTCCCGCTCCTACGTATTCTCGAGCTTTTGAGAAATCAGGGTCACGTAGTTCTTTAAAAGTTTTTTTTTATTTTTATTTAGATTTGAAAGAGAAGAAAAAAAAGAGGAAACATCCATTTTTTAGACTACGGAGCAAAAGGGAGAGGGAAGCAGAAGCTACCAGAGAGAAAGAGAAACAATAGATTCGGAGAAAAGAGAAAAAAATGGGCGAAAACCGAGTGAGGGAAGAAAATCCGAGTGGGAAAAAAGAAAATCCGAGTGAAAAAATGAAAAATCCGAGTAAAAATAGGGAAAACCGAGTGAAAAGAGGAAAATCCGAGTGAAAAATGAAAAATCCAAGTAAAAATAAGGAAAACCGAGTAAAAAGAGGAAAATCCGAGTGGAACAATGAAAGATCCAAGTAAAAATAGTAAAATCAGAGTGATAAGAGGAATACCGGGTGAAAGTTGAGCAAAACCGAGTGATGGAGCAGGAATGCTGGTCCGAGAGGAAAAAGGGGGGTTAGAAGGAATGGGAAGGTGCTGGGATTAGGAATGAGGATGATTGAGTGAGGGTGTGGACGGATTGGAATTGGAGAGGACGGTGTGGAGGATTGTGGGCAGTATGGTGAGGGACGATGGAAGGAGAAGAAGAGAGGAGTTGGTGTGAAGGAGAGAGAGAACGGAGGTTTTAGCAGAGTTTTCCCTTAATGAAAAAAATGTCCCCCCTTGGTGCTTCAACCCTTGCCTATTTATAGGCTTGTCTGAGTGGAAGGCCAGCTCAGGCTTCCACTCAGAGTGGAAAACCAACTCACACTTCCATTCAGAGTGAAGTGGGGGACAACGGCTGGGTGGGAATTTTTAATTCCCCCCACTTCTACCCCTGTCTGCCACCCCCAGGATTCCTGGATCCACTTGGGTGGTGGAATCCAAGTCAGCACGGGCGAACAGGGGGAGCCGGGTGGAAATCCAAGTGAGAATGATGGAAATCCGAGTGAGAATGGTAGAATTCCAAGTGAAAATAACTCGGATCAGCCTCACAGTCGGTATTCATCCACATTGGGAGTCAATTCCGAGTGGAATAAAGCATTTCCAATAGAAAACCGAGTAAAAAAGTATGCAATTGAATTAAGGGGTCAAACGAGGTAATTCTGATTGGAACAATCAAACAGACCGAGTGAAGATTGACTCAGAACCGGTTGAAGAGGACTCGGTGCTGATTGAAAAGTGTCACTCAAAATTGGGAAAAATGGGGGCTCAGACTTGGTTTAAAGTGTCACTCGGTTCTGACTGAAAATTGGCTTTTGAATGGGTGAAAGGATAACTCGAATTCGGGTGAAAATGGTGACTCGAAATTTGTTTGAAGAGGGTTGACCGACTGAAGACTGGCTCGGGAATAGGTAAAAATGTCACTTGGAATTGGTTAAAAACTGAGTCAGAAATAATTGAAGACTGACCAAGAACTGACTGAAAAGTGTCACTCAAAAACCGATCAAAGATTGACTCAGAACTGATAAAAAATGACACAGAATTAGGAGAGAATAATGACTTGGAAATTGGTAAAAATTGACTCGGAAATGGGTAAAGGAGGACTCGGAGCCGATTGAAAATCGAAGAGAAAGACTCGGAAGTTGAATGTAAAGGGTCTCGGAGTTGGCTAAAGGATGACTCAGAGACGACTGAATAAAGAGGAAGACTCGGAAGTGTGTAAAGGATGACTCGGAAATGTGTAAAGGATGACTCGGAGATGGGTGAAACATGACTCGGGATTGGCTTGATGAGGGATGACACGGAATTGGTAAAAAGTGAGTCAGAACTAACCAAGAACTGACCAAGAATTGACTCGGAAATGTGTAAAGGATGACTCGGAGATGGGTGAAAGATGATTCGGGAATGGGTGAACAGTGGCTCGGGAATGGTTAATGGAATGGCTCGGAAATTGATGGAAATGGGCTCGGAATTGATTGTTTGAAGAAGGACGACTCAGAATTGGTTGAAGAGTGACGACTCGGTATTGGGCAAATGGTTCAATCGGTCCTTATTTGAAGGATGAGTGAAGATTGGCTCGGAAATCCTTCCATTCGGTTGTTGTCACTCGGAAACCGATTGAAGATTGATCATTCGGCACAGATCGGTCGGAACTTAGCATTTTCACTCGGAAAGGGCTTGCTTCCCACTCAAGACTTGGAGACTTGGTATTTTCACTCGGAAAAGCTTTCTTCCAATCAAAATCTGTCCTTCCAATTACACTCTGAGTCGGTCTTTCCTTCACTCAGACTTGTTTTCACTCAGATCAGTAGCAACCAGAAAGCTCCCGCTTGGATTTAGCATTTCTTCATTCGGATTAATTACAGTCAAAGAGCAATCCTTCTCAGCATTCATCCTTCAACAGAGTATCACTCGGAATGGCTTTGACAGGGAGCCTTCCACTCGGATTCACCTTCAACAGGGAAGCATTTCACTCGGAACTGACTCATTCTGAGTAATTCTACTCGGATTTGATCCTTTTTAAGTCATTTCACTCGGATTTCTCTTCAACAGGGACTTACTCCACTCGGCAATACTTCAATCTGAGTCATTTCACTCGGATTTTCCTCCAACAGGTCTATATTCCACTCGGATTTGATCCAATCTGAGTCATTTCACTCGTATTTGCCTCCAACAGGTCTATATTCCACTCGGAAATGCTTCCATCAGGGTCATCTTGCTCGGATCTGATCATTTTTGAGTTATTCCATTCAAATTTGACCATTCTGAATTGGAATTCAGTATAAAAAGATTCATTCCACTTGGACCGGACCAAAAGAGGTGTTCACATTTGTCATATCTAGATGGAATAACAGCATTTTCAAAACAACATTTTCTTGCAAAACTAATATGATCATTACGATAAGGTAAAGTATTTAAAGAAACATTGAAATAATATGCTTAGAAGAGATTAGAATGGTTAGAATATATGGATACTTCAATACTTGTTATATTCCTATTCAAACGAATTGCTATCATATATATATATATATATATATATATATATATGTATATATATATTCAACACTTCTACATATTTTGACTTTGTAACTTCAAATATTTACATATTTGTATAAAAATTTTATTTGTTATTTTTAGAGCTAATTTAAGTAGTTTTGATGACTTGGATAGATTTGATTTGTTTCTTAGTATAAAACTTGATATGTTAAGATTCACACCCCAATGGTTCTGTTACACAATTGCCACGTCTAATCAATTTACCATAAAATCTATAAAAACATGCATTAAAACTTTATCTATATGGGAAAGTTAGTACGAGGACTGAGCATAATTGTTGATTTGTAATGCCCATCGAGTAATGCTAATTTTGATTAATTGTTGATTTGTAAATTATAAACAAAGTATTTCTAATTATTTGTGTTGATGGTATATATGAATTTGGAGAAATTTTATATTAAAATGATTTAGTGTGTATTTTGTGTCTTTACTAGTTATAAACTCTTCTTATATAAGATGTCAATTCTCTTTCACAAATTCTTATTCTATAGTTTAGTAATGCTATATTGATTAATTTTTCTTTTAACACCTAATGCATATTCATTCCAATTTTTGTTTGTTAGCAGGAGCTTAATATGACAGAACCGATAGGAAAAGGCTTGAGTTTCTTGGTAGCTAGTGAAAATGATGGTATATTATGATTTAATTTTTGTTTCTTTCAAATTTGAGTTTAACATGTTTAGTTTTAAATGTCTGTTCCTTTTAAATTTATGAGTTGAATATGTTTAATTTTATATGTTTATTTCTTTTAAATTTTTGACTTGAACATGTTTAGTTTTATAAGCTTGTTCCTTTTGAATTTTTAGGTTGAACGTATTTAATTTTACATGCTTGATCCTTTTGAATTTTTGAGTTTAATATGTTTAATTTGACATGCTTGTTCCTTAACATGTTTAACTTTATTGTGTTTGCTCCTTTTAAATTTTTGACTTAAACATGTTCAATTTTATTATGCTTGTTCTTTTAAAATTAACTTGAACATGTTTACTTTTAAATGCTTGTTCCTTAACATGTTTAATTTTATTCTGCTTGTTCCTTTATTTAATTTCTAACATGAACATGTTTAGTTTTAGATGCTTGTTCCTTTTAAATTCCTAACCTGAACATGTTCAATTTTATTATGCTTGTTCCTTTTAAATTCCTAACTTGAACATGTTTAGTTTTATATGTCTGTTGCCTTAAACTTTCTTAACCTTGAACATGTTTAATTCAGACTTGAACATAAGACATAAAACACTAATAAGCTTTGAATAAGACATAAGACACTAATAATATTGTATGTTTGTTCCTGCTATAAAGTCTAACTTGAACATAAGATATAAGACACCAATCATTAATAATATTTTGTAACATAAGACATAAGACATAAGACATTATTAATAATTTATAACTCCAATTGTAACAGTTTTGCAACTAACTAATAACAATGAAGCTGCAAAATCAGAGTGTTGAATCTGTCCCCACCAGCGCTACATATGCTGCAGGTGTTGATGATGATAGTCAACCTTAAAAACCTGATGAAGCTACTAATAAAAGAAAAATATTACAAAATGCTAGTGGCACCAGGAAGAAATTTATAGTCTGGGGTCACTTTGTTAGATTACCGGTTGTGGATGGAAAAGAGCCTAAAGCTAAGTGTAATTACTGTTCAAAGACATTTTATTGTGACACACAGAAGCATGGTACCTCTAACATGTTTGCCCAAGTCAAATCACGCTTGAAGAACCTTATGAACACAGATCTCTAATCTAAGTCAATTTGTTCTAACTTTAGGAACATATAATAATCAATTAAGGTCCACATTAAATAGGTTTGATAAGGATGCTTGTAGAAAAGTTGTAGCAATATTTGTTATGTTAGACGACCATCCTTTTAGTGTTGTTGAAGGTGAGGGGTTTAGAAACTTGTGTAAGGTGTTATGTCCCTTTTTTAAGGTCCCGCCCAAATTTACAATTGCTTGGGATTGTTACCAATTATATGTTAGTATGAAATTAAAGTTGAAGAACCTGTTTAAGTCTAACACTAGTAGGGTTGCCTTAATCACCGATTGCTAGACATTAGTCGAAAATCTTAATTACATGAGCCTAACGACTCATTTTGTTGATAATGAGTGCACATATCAGAAGAGGGTTATTAGTTTTTCGGTAATTGAGGATCACAAGGGTGATATTGGAAAGCAAGTAGAAGGGTGTTTAAGGGAGTGGGGTTTAAGTTGTATTTCCACAATTACAGTGGATAATGCGTCGGCCAATGATGTGGCTATTGTTTACCTAAAAAATAGGTTGAAGAACATGTCTAGCTTGGTCTTAGATGGTGAGTTTATGCATATTAGATGTTGTGCTCACATTCTTAATCTTGTAGTCTAAGATGGATTAAAAGAGCTTAATAAGAGCATCTCAACCATTAGGCATGCGATAAAGTATGTTAGATCATCCTCACATAGATTGAGAATGTTTAAGAAGTGTGTTCAGGAAGTTGGAATTGATAGCAGTAAATTAGTGTGTCAAGATGTCTCTACAAGGTGGAATTCAACTTATCTCATGTTGGATTCTACTGAGAAGTTTGAACAAGCTTTTGAGAGACTAAAATTTCATGACCCTAATTATTTAGAGATTCTTGGATCAAATAGTGTACCTACTTGCATAGATTGGGCAGATTCTCATGTGTTTGTGAAATTTTTGAAATTTTTTTATGATGCTACCAAGATTTTCTCAACCTCAAACATAGTTAGCATCAATAATGGGTTTCATCAATTAGTAGTTATTCACTATGAAATCACTAAAGCGATACATAATATAGATTGTTCTTTAAGCAGAATGGGTGCTAACAGGAAAAAGAAATATGATAAGTACTGGAGTAATCTAGAGCAGATTAACCACTTATTGTTTTAGGTCATTTTGGACCCAAGATACAAGCTACAGTTTGTTTCATGGGCTTTTAGGAAAATGCATCAAGGTGGTATTGTGTCTCCATCTGAACTTGCACATAGTGTGAAATATAGCTTGTTTAGGATATTCATGTGGTATTTTGATCAAAATTGACCTGCACCTTAGTTTGCACATTGTTCTCAAGGATCTGGTTTAGTAAGTAGTAATGATAACATGGCAGAATTGGAAGGCAGGGATAAGTTGGATAATTCTTTCCAAGATTATTTAAATTCTCAAAGTATCCTAGACCAAAAAATAAACTAGAAACATACCTTGATGAACCTTTTGTGAAAGGTGATTACAACTTTGATATTTTGATTTAGTGGAAATAAAATGGATCAAGGTTTCCAATTTTATCTTGTTTGATTAGAGATGTATATCCTCACCAATCTCATTTGTAGCTTCCGAGTCTATTTTCAGTACCGGAGGTAGGGTGCTAGACATATATAGGAGCTCATTAAGCCCTGAGATGGCTGGAGCTCTAATATATAGGCAGAACTGGTTAAGGCCAAGTCTGAACCCATTTTTAGAGCTAAATGTGAGTGAGGAGCTTCAAGCTACCAGAGATATAGTTCAAGGTTAGTTTCTATACATCTTCTTTTTGAAATTATTCATTATTCACATGGTTCAAAGTTATTTTTAATTTATTATATGATTAACTTGACATTTACTTAATTTATGTTCAGAAATTGAGGATGGCAATAGGACAACAAAGAGGCCTGGATTAGGATCTATAGCAGCAGGTTGTGTTGCACCTTATTAATCTTAACAGGTATAAATGTAATACTATACTAAAAATATTTATAATAATATATTTTCATTAGTGTTTTAGATGTTTCAGCTTCAACAATTGATTTATATATATGATATGATTTTGTTGTAGCAGCATTTTTGGATGCTATTTTTTAGGAAAAGACTGAATTAATTAGGATTTACAACAGCAGGTTGTGTTGCAGCTCATTAATCTTAATAGGTATAAAATTATGTAATACTATACTAATAATATTTATAATAATATGTTTGCATTAGTGTTTTAGATGTTTCAACTTCAACAACTGATTTATATATATTGTTTTGTTGTAGCAGCATTTTTGGATGCTATTTTTTTGGGAAAATACTAAATTAATTAGGATCTGCAGCAGCAGGTTGTGCTTTAGATGTTGTTTTAGTTGTTGTTTAAGCTTTAACATTTATTTATTATTGTCTTGTAGTAGCAACATTTTTAGATGATACTTTTTATGAAAAAACTAGATTAGGATCTGCAACTCTCATCAGTCTTTAAAGGTATAAAATTAAGTAATATTGTATTATTTATAATAATATATTTGCATTAGTGTTTTTGATGTTGTATAAGCTTTAGCAACTAATTTATATTATTTTACAGTAGTAACATTTTTGGATGATATTTTTTGGAAAAAGGCTGGATTAAGATCTACAGCAACAGGTTGTGTTACATGCTGCTGCATCTCATCAGTCTTAACAAGTATAAAATTATGTAATATTATACTAATAATATTTATTAATAATATATTTGCATTAGTGTTTTAGAACCCGGTAAAGTTTCAACAACTTATTTATATATGTATTTTTGTTGTAGCAACTTTGTGTGGTTGATATTTTTGGGAGAAGATCATTATTTCATTAAATGGAATATTACTTATGGTTGAATCAATTAATAGGTATTAATATTATTAACTCTTATACTTTATTGGTAATTTTATGTATGCTATCATGATAATTAATTGACTTTGTTTAGTTTTTATCTTGATCAGGTCCTTTTTTTGAGCGATTAAGGTCTTACCTAATCAGTATTTAGGTATAATGTATTTGCATTTTATTTAATAATTATAGTGTAATATGTAATTTTCATTAAATTGTAAATAAGGTTAACACTAGCTGTTTCTTTTTATCATTTTTGTAGATAGATTCATGTTATGATGCAAAGGAATTAAAAATTTTAAATTTTTTGAATGTTGTAATCTGATTGCTTGGCTTTGGTATATACTGCTTTATTTTGTTTTGGATTTATTTTATGCACATATTAGGCATATTTTGGATTAAGTATTATATTGTGCTATAAACTATTTAAACTATTTTACTATTTTAGACTTTAATTTTTGTATACTTGTGTTTATACAAATTAAGCACATTAGTATTTTAGATATTGCCTCAGTATTTTAGATATTATTGCTACAAAATATGATAATTGAGTTTAAGGTTGTTTGTTTGTTTGATTATGTTGTAATATATTATTTGTTATGTTTTGGATAATGAATGTTTGATTTGAAATTTTATATTTCAAATTTTTTAGAATTTTGAAATAAGATAAAAGAAAACAGACTTGAAACTTGAAATGGCCCAGAAGAAGAGGCCATCCCAATGATTTTTTAAAATCAAATAATGTAATAAGCATACAAACAGGCTTGAAACTTTATAGTTCAGGTTTTTCAAAATTGTGATGTATAATAAAAGATAATAAATAGGCTTTGAATCTGAATTGGCTCAAAATAAGGCCCAAATGGAATCAGAAAGGTAAAAGATAATTAAAAAATGTGAATAAAAATATTGGGCTGAATACTTGGGTCATTAAAGGCTCAAACTGATAACCCGCCCATAGACTTACGTCACAAATTATTTGTAATCCAAAAATCTGAAAGCCCACCCGATCAAAAATGGGCCTATTTTTTGAATTTCAGACTTTGGTCAGACTGGGCCATTTTAGACCTAAATCTGACCCGTTCGCCCGATGCTCAGTCCTAGGTGTAGGAATTGATAGATAGTGTTTTAAGGTAATCATTGAATAGAAATTCTTTTATAATAAAGATTGGTAGAGATTAACAGAAATTCTATTTGAGGGGTTCTTTGGAAAATATTTTTCTTTTAAAATATCTTACTAGCAGGCATCTCGAAAATTCCTTCTCATAGCACAACGGTTGCTGCATCAGCACCGCGCTTCTTTTTAGATTGTATAAGGAATTTGACAGGTAGTGTTTCAAGAAATAGACTATAATGGATTTTGATTGTCTTTTTTATTGCATAAATTGATTTTAATTGTCTTTTTCATGATAAGAAATCTTTCACTAATATACAATTCAAATATATATTTTGTTGTCTTGATAAGGAAAATATGGTTTGTAATATTCAATTCGTGCATTTATTTTTTTTCTTTGGTGGTTGATATTCGTATCTAACTAAGAATTTGTATTGGAATTGTCAGGAAAGTAAAGCCACTTTATGGCAAATAACATTAAATTAATAGAGTGGTTGGTATTATGGAGTGGTTACTAAATGTGTGGTGCAAAATTAAAATTGCATTGGCCAATCAGAACCAAGGAAGCATTATGGCCACAAGTTTCCCATGGAACTTCTCCTATAAATTGTAACTTCAAGCAATGGTTATAACATCTCAAACTAGAAGCATTTCCTAATATCTAGAGAGAAAAGTTCAGAGAGAAAAATTAGAGTATTTTCCTGTGAGGTTCTCCCATTTAAAGAAAGAGTGTCATTGTTCTCTTCTTGTGAGATAGAGAGAAGTTGTAATAATTTTCTTCCACTTAGTGAAAATATTTCTCTGATCTTCCTCGTGGTCTTTCCCTTATCTGTTGAGGGTTTTCCACGTAAAATTACTATGTTTAGTTCCTCTTTTCTCATCTCTATTTTTAACTGTGTGATATTACTCTGTTACTCTGGTACCTAACAGTGGTATTAGAGCCACTAGTTGTTGACGGTGCGGTACTATTCACAAGTACTATTCACATGATACTATTCATGGGTACTATTCCTGGATACTATTCACAGTTACTATTCACATGTGTGGTTGTATACTTTTGCAGTGATTGTTACGTATACTAGAATTATTCTGGTGTATGGTAAAAACATATAATACTGTTCACGTATACTGTACTATTTATGGTGAAATTGTGTAAACTGGTGTAGTTATTAAAAATGGCGGTGAAATTTGAGATTGAGAAATTCAATGGGAGTAACTTCTCCCTGTGGAAATTAAAGATAAAAGCAATTTTGAGAAAAATATTGTTCGGCGACAATTGAAGGTAGACCTGCTGGTATAACCGATAAAAATGGAAAGAGATGGATGACAACGCTGTTTCCACCTTGCACTTAGCAATGGCGAATTCAGTTTTGTCAAGTATTACAGAAAAGGAAACTGCAAAGGAGATCTGGGATACCCTCATCAAACTGTATGAGGTGAAATCACTTCACAATAGAATATTTTTAAAGAGAAGGTTGTATACACTTCGGATGAGTGAGTCCACATTAGTGACGGACCACATCAACAATCTGAATACGTTATTTGCTCAGCTTATAGCGTTAGACTTTTCAATACTAGAAAATAAGCGTGTCAAACTTCTACTTCAGAGTTTGTCAGATTCCTATGATCAGCTCATCATCAATATAACAAATAATAATATTGTTAGTCGCTTGCACTTTGATGATGTCGCTAGAGCTGTTCTTGAAGAAGAATCTAGGCGCAAAAATAAATAAGATAGTAAAGAAAGTTCAAAGCAAGCGGAAGCCTTGACGATGATGAGAGGAATATCAATGGAGCGTGGCGCCAGTGGGAGCCAAAATCATGGCAAATCAAAGTCTTGAAGATGGAAGAACTTTAACTGTTACAATTATGGCATGAAGGGGCACCTGAAGAAAGATTGTTGGTATAACAAGAAAAATCTAGAGAAATCTTCTGGAGCAAGTACATCTCAAGGGTGTGTTGCTAGTACCTCTGATGATGGAGAAATTCTATATAGTGAAGCTGTAATTAGTTCCAAAAGCAAAAGACAGCTTATTGACGTATGAGTAATGGATTCAGGAGCAACATGGCACATGACTTCACAACGAGATTGTTTTTGCACTTATGGACCTATCTCAGAAGGATTGGTGTTCATGGGAAATGATCATGCTTTGGAAATTGTTGGGGTTGGTACTGTCAAATTAAAAATGTATGATGGTACTGTTCACACAATTCAGGGAGTACGCCATATGAAGGGTTCGAAGAAAAATCTTTTGTCCATTAGGCAGTTAGATGACCTCGGTTACAAGACCCATATTAAAGGTGGGATCTTAAAAGTGGTGAAAAGCGCTCTAGTAGTGATGAAAGCAGAAAAGATCGTTGCTAATCTATACATGCTTCTGGGAGATACTCTGCAGGCGGAAGATGCATTAATTGCTTCAACTAGCCAAGAAGAAATGACGATGATGTGCCATCGTAAATTGGGCCATATGTCAAAACGTGGCTTGAAGATTCTTGTAGAGCGCAATCTCCTTCACGAGCTCAAATCGGTGAATTTACCTTTCTGTGAGCATTGTGTGACTAGTAATCAATATAGATTGAAATTTGATAAGTCTACTACTAGAAGCAAATACATATTAGACTTGATTCATTCTGATGTGTGGGAGTCACCGGAAATGTCCCTAGGAGGAGCAAAATATTTTGTATCTTTCATTGATGATTATTCCAGGAGATTATGGGTGTACCTGATCAAGAAGAAGTTTGATGTGTTTCCAACATTCAAGGAGTTCAAAGCACGAGTGGAGCTTGAAACTGGTAAGAAAATTAAGTGCTTGATGACAGACAATAGAGGAGAATATACAGATGGTGAATTTTAGCATTTTGCAAGAAAGAGGGTATTCAGAGGCAATTCATAGTGCCACATACACCTTAGTAGAATGGTGTAGCAAAGCGGATCAATAGAACTCTCTTGGAGAGGACACGAGCTATGTTGAAGACTGCAAGTCTAGCCAAGTCTTTCTAGGCGGAAGCAGTCAAAACTGCCTGTTACGTGATAAATCAGTCACCATCAACTACTATTGGTCTTAAGACGCCAATACAGGTATGGAAAAGAAAACCAGTAGATTATTCTTCTCTACATGTATTTGGTTACCTTGTGTATGTAATGTACAACACCCAGGAAAGAACAAAGATGGATCCAAAATTTAAGAAATGTATATTCTTGGGCTATGCTGACGGAGTTAAGGAGTATCGTATGTGGGATCCCACCCCGCAAGGTTATTGTCAGCAGAGATGTATTTTTTATAGATAATGAACTACAAGGTGAGCAAAAAAATAAGAGCGCTTCTAAAGAAGCTACTACTGTCCAGATAGATGAAAAGTCTGTAGAAGATGATTCTTCTGAAGTAGAACCAGAGCAAGAAAAACAAGAACCAGATGAGACCAATGATGAAGAAGTTTGATGATCAACTCGTCAATTAAGAAAACCATCTTAGCACTCAGACTATGTGATGACAAGCCATGATGCATACTATCTTCTAGCAGAAGAAGGAGAACTGTCAAACTTTCAGGAGGCTATAGATGCTTCTTTATGGATTTCAGCAATGTAGGAAGAAATGGAAGCCTTACATAGAAATCAAACATGGGGGCTTGTAACACTACCAAAAGGTCAAAAAGCCATTGGGTCCAAATGGGTTTACAAGATCAAACGAGATGACAATGATCAAGTGGAGCGGTATCGTGCTAGACTAGTGGTCAAAGGATATGCTCAGAAAGAAGGCATTGATTTCAATGAGATTTTCTCTATGGTGATAAGACTTACTACTATCAGAGTTGTGTTAGCTATATGTGCTTCATTTAATTTACATCTTGAACAATTGGATGTAAAAACTGTTTTTCTTCATGGAGAACTTGAAGAAGAAATATATATGCTCTAACCAGAAGGCTTTAAAGAACAAGGAAAGGAAAACTTGGTTTGCAGGTTAACTAAATCTCTGTACGGTCTAAAATAGGTGCCGAGATGCTGGTACAAGAGATTTGATTCCTTCATTATGAGCCTCAAATATAAAAGACTGTGTTCAGACCATTGTACGTACTACAAGAGGTTTGGTAATAATTTTATTATTTTGCTGTTGTATGTGGATGACATGTTGGTTGTAGGCCCCAACAAAGATCGAGTCCAAGAATTGAAGGCGTAGTTAGCTAGGGAGTTTAATATGAAGGACTTGGGACCAGCAAACAAGATTTTAAGGATGCAATTCATCGAGACAGAAAAGATAGGAAGGTTTGGCTTTCTCAGAAGAACTACTTACTGAAAGTTTTGTGGCGCTTCAACATGCAAGACTGTAAGCCAATTTCTACTTTACTTCCTATCAATTATAAATTATCCTCAAGTATGAGTCCTAGCAGTGAAGCAGAGAGGATGGAAATGTCTTGAGTACCGTATGCATCAACGATGGGAAGCCTTATGTATGCAATGATTTGTATGAGACCAAATATTGCTTAGGCGGTTGGTATGGCTAGTTGGTTCATGGCGGATCCTGGTAAAAAGCATTGGAATGTTGTGAATAGGATCCTAAGATATATTAAGGGAACCTCTGGTGCTATATTAGGTTTTGGAGGATCAGAGTTTATTGTCAGAGGATATGTTGATTCTGATTTTGCAGGTGATCTTGATAAAAGGAAATCTACTACAGGCTATGTGTTTACACTTGCAGGAGGAGCGGTAAGCTGGTTATCTAAATTATAATTTGTTATAGCTTTATCAACTATAGAAGCAAAATACATGGCAGCTACTCAGGCATGTATGGAAGCAATCTAGATGCAAAGATTATTGGAAGAACTCGGGCACAAGTGACTGAAGTTTACAGTGTATTGTGACAGTCAGAGTGCCTTACACATTGCAAGGAATCCGACCTTTCATTCCAGGACAAAACACATAGGCATGCAATATCACTTTGTTCAAGAAGTAGTAGAGGAATGGAGTGTGGATCTCCAGAAGATTCATACAAAAGACAACCTAGCAGATGTTATGACAAAACCGATCAACACCGACAAGTTCAAATGGTGCAGGTCCTTCTATGGCCTATCAGAAATGTAACTACAGCAGAAAACTGGCAAGAAGAGAAAGATTTGAGAAGCTCACAAAAGTGACTTTACGTGGAAGATTGTTAGGAAAGTAAAGCCACTTTGTGGCAAATAACATTAAATTAATGGAGTGGTTGGCATTATGGAGTGGGTAGTAAATGTGTAGTGTAAAATTAAAATAATTGCATTAGCCAATCAAAACCAAAGAAGTATTATGGCCACAAGTTTCCCATGGAACTTCTCCTATAAATTGTAGCTTCAAGCAATGGTTATAGCATCCCAAACTAGAAGCATTTCCTAGTATCTAGAGAGAAAAGTTCAGAGAGAAAAATTAGAGTGTTCTCTTGTGAGGTTCTCCTAGTGAGTGTTTTCCTATTTAAAGAGAGAGTGTCATCGTTCTCTCCTTGTGAGATAGAGAGAAGTTGTAATAATTTTATTTCACTTAGTGAAAATATTTCTCTGATCTTACTCGTGGTTTTTTTCTTATTTATTGAGGGTTTTTCACATAAAATTACTGTGTTCAGTTTCTCTTTTCTCATTTCTATTTTTAACTATGCGATATTACTCTGTTACTCCGGTAGCTAGCAGGAATATGAAAATTATAGAGATTTGTTTTATAGGTAACAAGTGAAATGACAACTTAATAATGACATTTTATTTGGAGATGATACACAGGTGCATGTTTATTTATTTTTATTTTACTTTACTAATTTGTTGTGTAGATATTAATAGATAGTATTTTAGTCATTGTTTCAATTAAAGTTTCTTACACTGTACTTTGAGTATCAGATTTTTATTTCGTTTTATTTAGTTACATGTATTATTCAAAATATTTAGTTCTATATTTTACTTATTCTTTTTTCACGGGAGTACTACCTAAATTTCACTTTACACCTTTTTATTGATTAATTAGTGTGCTCTGTAAATAACATTACATTTTATTGGTGTTACTCAAATAATGTGTTTTTTTACCTTTTTGTTATTATGAAATTGTCTTCATATTGTAATTCTTCTCTGTGTCTCTCTTTTGGCTATTTTGCCATTTTTATGGTGTAAGAATTGAGAGACAGAGTTTTAAAGTAGGGATTGAATATATAGTCTTTTAAAACAAAGATTGATAGACATTTGAATTCTGTTTTGAGAGATCCTGTGGGAATATATTTTTTTCTTTTAAAAATTGATTGATAAAATTTTGCATCTTTATTATATATTATTGTGAATATTATTTCAAAATATGAAGATGAATTGATTTCCATTTTTCGAATGTCTTACTAATAGGTATCTTGAAATTTCCACTTTACAACACAAGTTGTATCGACACTGCTTCCTTATAGACATGCAAAAAGAAAATTGATAGGTCATGTTTATAGGAAACGGACTAATGAACCTTAATTTCCAATTTTATTGCATAAATTGACTTTTAATTTTTGAAGATAGATTGATTGATTTTTTCATTAATATAAGTAAGATTTACTCCTTTTTTTAAACTAATGTTTTACTTTACTTTTGTTGTGTTGAGATTGATGTGTATTATTATTAAATAGGCAGTATTTCGTTCTTTATTTCTATTAAAATTCCATATACCTCGCTCCGAGTATAATTGATTTGTGATATGAATGCTGTTAAGTTTATATGTTTTATTTGTTATTTATGAAAAGAAACTGTTTATTTGTAATTTCTATTCTTATTCTTATTTTTTATTTAAACTAATAATTTGGATATCATTATAAGAAATCTTATGTCGTTTCTTCTTTCGTGTACTGATATGTAGTGATAGATCGACATTGATAAAAGATAGGAAATGAAAGAGACAGTATATTTTTATTACCTTTTATTTTCTATTTTCTCATCTATATGGGTAATTTTATGCTTGTGTTGAAAGAATTGTATTCTCATCCAACAATCTGTTAACCTTTCTACTCTTAGTTTGAATAGTCATCCAAATCATGTCTATCATTTTTCACATTCTAAAATAATTGTTTTTCTCCACCTTTTTTGGGTATTTGTTATGGGTTATGGAAGTTATAGAGTTGGTGATTACACTCTGCTTGAGTTTAGTCTAACAGTGGCGGTGTATTTTACTGGATCATTTGATAATAGGTGACAATACAATAGAATATTTGCTAATATTAGGAAGTGTAATATTTTCATTGATATGTATCAAGGAAATCATTTTGCACAATTTCTATTTGGGGGGTCAATAGTTATTTGTCGATGAATCAATGATTATGCCAATTGTTTCCTGGCTTGGTATGTTGATATATAATGCAGTATACATGCAACAGGTATTGGAATATATTTTATATTCATTTTCATCAAGTTTATTCTTAAAGAAAAGAATAGAATGTGAATTGCAATACATATTAATGGAATTATTAAATTTGACTATTAAAGTTATTACTTTCCTCAAGAAATCATCACCAACAATCCAAATGAATTATGCGTAAATATTCAGCCTAATTGATGCTTAATCTTTTCAAATGCATGTTTATTACAGCCACCATATGAACACAATTGTATGTCAATATTGATATATTAATTTTGTTTCTATACTTTTGCATCATAGATCTTTTCTATTCACTTTAAATATATTATTTTAATAATTACTTAATCTATTAACTTAAATAGTTGACAAATCTCACAAAAAAAATCCTAACTCAAAATAAAAAGCTCCCAATATATATTATCTACAGGTAAAAACTCTGGTATATATATATATATATACACGCGCGCGCATGCATGTATAACTCATGTATCAAAGGACACATGTGTGTTACCACTTACTGTACTAATAGGAGCATTGGGAGCCCAAAATGTTGGCAAGATGCTATATTCTCGCGATCCAACTTCTTCAGGAATTGCTGGTCCACTTCCCTCCACCACCTTAACGTGAATGAGATACTGTGTTATGAAGAAAAAATAGAAAAGAAAAAGAGAAAAATATGACGTAAAATAAATTATGTGAGGATTAATAGAGATAAAAAAAACTATATGTTGTATTGTAGTAAAAAAAAATGTTGAATAAATATGATCTCAACTTGAGATATACTTGCATTGAGGTACTTTTCAACTGTAAAATACTCTCTACCTTTGTTAAACTTAAACACTGAAAGTGATGCTTCGACGGAGGGAGCTGCAAAATGCGCACAAGACTCGAATCATAAAATGCCATTATGCGAGTGAGATAGGAATATTATTATTATTTGGAAAATATTACCCAATAAGTTTGTGACAGTTTGTTTAAGAAAAAAAGACTTAAAATTTGTCTTTTTGATAAAAAAAAACTTTAAAATTTATTAAGAAGTGGGTTCAAACACAATTTTAATGTACGAAATTACATTAATAAACTTCTAGTGAAAACGTTTTGTCATTAGGTATTTTTAACTAATATTTGAAAAACACTAGTTAGCAACCAATAGGGTACTAGCATAGACACATTATGGTTCCATTGAAAAAACTACTGTTTGAGTTTCGGAAAATATAATTCGAGAGCATATGTCTAACTGTTCGCAATAAAAAAAGAAAGGCGAGTATGTATATAGGTAAAAGATTGGTGACAATTATACAATTAGGCAAGAAAAAAACCTTATGAAAAAATTTGAGAGTAATAGAAGTGGTTGATTCATAATTAAAAGATTTTTAAAAATTATATGACTTTTAAAAAAATTTAAATGATTGATATATTTTAATTTCGACCATCATGTATATACATAATATATTTTATTGGAAAAACTTTCTTATCGTAAATAATTGAAATTAAAATATATCAATCATGTGAGTTTTTTAAAAGGTTATGATTTTTTAAGTGATTACATAATTTTAAAATTTTTTTAATTATGATCTATATATAAATATATGATCTAAATGTATTAAAAAAAACTTTTTCATATGATATGTTTTCTATATGATACATCATCAATCAATATGGCAATATTGTTTTCCCTTTGAATAAAATTTAAGTGGGTACAAGTGAGGTTGACAGAAGAGGGAGGTATGCATGGGAATATGAATGAGATTCATGATTGGAACTCACTGTGCACATACTCAAACAACGTCATAGTTCTCGTGTCAGTGCATAATTGCTTCAATTTCCAGCTGCTGCTACCTCTCTTCACTCTTTGGGTACTTATAATTGGGTGACACAATCATCGCCCAGCCAGTACTTTTTCTTTTGGTTAATTGAAAGTGGAATTAATTTATCAAATAATCGATCGTCAACAATGTTAAATAAACACACCGTAGTATTAAAAACAAACACACATCGGTCACTACAACTTTTGAAGGATCAAAATATTTAATTCTTTCTTGTTTTATAAGTTTTATCAAACACAAGTGTTGTAATTTTTTTAATCGGAGATATTTTTCAGCCGATGGAGAGATAAAGAAAACTAATTTATTCGACCTAGAAATCAGATAACCATATATCTCTAGTGTTTGAAGCCAATTTAAATCTATTTAAAAGTTATTTATAAGGATTGTATTTTAAATCTAATCTATTTTGTTAATTTAATTTAATTTAAATTTAAATTTAGTTTTTAAAAAATAAATTTTATCCAAATCTAATTTTTAAAAACCTATTAAATCCATACCAAATTTAGTTTATTAAAACAATTTGATCTAAATCTAATTTTTAATCCAGATTTTAACTCGTATCTAATTTTAATCTAATTTTTTAAGTCTTTTTTAAAATCTAAATTCATTTTTTAATTCAAATACAATTACTAAAATTGTAGCTATAAAAATAATATGCATACACACATTTGGAAAATTATATATATATATATATATATATTAATAAATTATTGTTAGATACACTTATTTTTTATTACGTTTGCTAATAATTTGTTAAGTTATATTTATATGGGTAGATTAAATCTAGCGATGCAGTTAAGAGTTTTCTTTTCTTTTTTCTTTCTTTTTCCATAGCTGGGCCTAGCTAGAGGTAAATAATGTACTCTTTTTTTTTTTCAAAAAAAATTACAAAAACTCCTATCCTCAGTACAACGACCTATGCTCATCTATTCATTAGAGTTAGCATCAATATAGTAAATTAAGGAATGGCATGTTCTATTTTTCAGAAAGCAAGATAGGGACAAAAAAAAAAGAAAACGTATCACATATTCAGCAGTGATAAGCTCATATCTTTCTTTACCAAGTTCATCAAAATAAAGTGCCTGCTTGGGAATTTATTGTGAAAATAATGAATTCACATTGTTCTTCTAGATGTAATTTATGTCATCGACCCTTCTTGATTTTTCCAGAAGAATGACCAAACACACGAATGTCCTCATATTCACAATCCCTCACATCCATGCGAATTTCCCAAACAATAATCTAAGCAACATTGTTGTTTCACAAACGTTGATTCAACAACAGAACATATATAGTAAACTCTAAATTCATTCCACAAAATGCTTAATCAAATCTTCAGCATCAATAATCTTCAGATTGTGAAAACATCACGAAAATTAGTAATCAACCGAAACATTCTGCCTCTTGCAAGTCGCACCAGCAAACATTAAACATATTTTCCCCAAATTCCCAGCACCTACCACCAATTTTTTTCTCATCCCTACTAACAGAACTGATTTTTCTTACATCAAATTCATAAGGAACAAAAACAGATAAAAGACAAAATGTTTTAACCCAAAAGCCAAGAGTTCTAGTAAAATCTCTATCACCCATCCGGCAGTGTAGAACCTCACTGACAACAGGTTTTGCAAATTGGGAAAATTTCATTATAGTAGAAATGTTGCTACACATAACTTAACCTCCCTCTAAGACATTGATTAACCTCACTCTAACCTAAAACATGAAAGAAATCTTCAAAACTATATTTATGTTGCAAAGAGTAAACAATTCCACAATGTAGAATTCAAGCAGTTCTTTCACATAACAAAACTTACAAATTTGAACAACGACTTGAAATAATCTAAAAAGTCAAACAATAAATAGATAAGCTTGTCCATAATTTAAATAACTTGAAGCGTAGATAACATGTCCAAAATTTATATAAGTTAAACTAAACTAAGTAGTAAACTAAAAAAAGAAAAATGATAGTCTTTAAACATCATCAAGGTGCACATGATCACTACCTTGGCGGGAAACCACTTCTACAAAAGGAAGAAATATATTTAATTAATTAGCAATTACTTTTCAAATCAAAACATAACCATCGCCAAACATTCTTTTTCATTACCTTGCTCAAATTTCTTATGTTTTGCATAATCCTCACTTGAAAGATATAGTGAGGTATATCCTTTAAGCCAATCTTGAGTGCAAATAATTACTTCCACTATTTTTGGTGTAAGGAAACTATAATATGGATCTAATAATATACCTCTAATATTAAAGGCTGATTTAGAGGCCATGGTAGAGACAGGTATAGCAAATACCTTTCTTGCAATATGAATAAGAATTAGAAATCGACTCAAGTTCACCTTCCACTACATTAAGACATCAAAATTTGTTGAATAACCTTCTTTATCCTCTAAATTTCACAGCCCAAGTTACTTAAAAAAATACATATTATGAATCTAATCTAAACAACATTTTAGCAGAAAAAAGAAGCTAGATTCAATTATAGTAAGTGAGTCAATTTCAAAATAACTCTAAATTTACTTGATTCCCTTAACCTACATCAAATGTTTATGTAAATTTGAAAAACAGAGAGCATTTACAGTTGCATTTTTCCCTTTACACACAGTTGTTATCTAATAAAGGGCAAATAACTATGGTGCAGGCCTGAATATATTGGATGGTCATTGCTTTGTATGTATATATTTATCTTAAACAAGGTATATTTTCTATCCTCACTAGTGCAAAAAAGGGATTTAATCACGGTTAAAATTGGCCTTTAATCACGGTTCATGAACCGTGGTTGTTCCAGCCGTGGTAATAGATCAGGGCTTTTAATCACGGTTCACAACCGTGGTTATAGATCACATTTAATCACGGTTGCCAACCACAACCATGATTAAAAGCCAACCTTCTATAATCTTCCACGCCACAATCCATACCCAACTCACCATCACCACCACCGTTCCTTTCGATCAGAGAACATGATTAAAAGTTCTGTGCACATCTCCACAGTTGCCACCAATATCCTCCTCAAAATAACCCCAACGTTGACCTTCAAAATAGAAAACCTCCATTATAGGAACAAACAGAAGCAAAACGTAGAGAACAAAAACAAACAGAATAACTAAGAAACATGTAAAGCCTTCATTATAATCGAAAGAAATAGAAAAGAAGAGATGTATAAAAGAGAAGCCTTACATGGTTGAACGAGAAAATAAGAGAAGGGTCACGTGGTGGTCGTCACTGGCGCGCAACGAGAATAGCAAAAGAAAACCTGCAAAATATATACGTAGAACCACGTTAGATCTAGAACATAAAAAAATGTAAACGTCAATGGTAATGAGAAAACAAAAAGGAGAAATCTTTAGAGAGAAAGATGAGAGAAAGCTAACAGAGAAAGATGGTAGAAAGCTAACAGAGAAAGAGAAGGAGCACGCGACGTTCAAAATTTATATTTTGAAAACACCTATGACCACGGTTCCCAAACACCCGTGATTGTAGGGT
Source organism: Clitoria ternatea (assembly GCA_037962975.1). NCBI lineage: Eukaryota > Viridiplantae > Streptophyta > Magnoliopsida > Fabales > Fabaceae > Clitoria > Clitoria ternatea. Next base: position 49,830,550 of record CM075669.1, read on the forward strand.
ATCTATAATCACGGTTTTCCTCTCAACCGAGACTGTAGGTACATTTTTTTAAAAATAAAAAAATAAAAATAAAAAAATCTAGTTGCAGATATAATCACGGTTTCTCATAAAGCCGTGATTATAGATGCCCTATGGTTGTAGATATAATTACGGTTTCCCATAAAGCCGTGATTATATATACCCTACAATCACGATTTCCTCTCAACCGTGATTATAGGTACATTTTTTAAAAATATAAAAATTAAAATAAAAAAACCTTGTTCCTACAACCACGGTTACTTCATAACCATGATTAAAAAACTTCCTTATATTTACAAAAATGCCACCATGTATTTTTCAAACACGGTTTTCCCCTGGACCGTGATCATATCCCGTTGTCGTAGCCATTTTTTGCACTAGTGCTTATCTTTAGCCATAGTAAGTGTAAACCTACCCTTCGTTATTTAGGTAGGAAACTCATTTCTAATTGTATCTCATGTAACTGTTGGATGATTGAGTGGGTAACTTTTTACCTTTATTCATCTTATGAATTTAAGCTTAATTCTTACACTTATATGTTACTTTCAATCCAATTAAAAAACTTAGTTAAGTTAAAGCCAGATAAAAATAGTTGGATATTACAATTGTTGAAGAAAAGTCTGGTTGAAAAGGAAAGTATGAAATTTTACTAAACCAGACCCCAGATTTCATTTTTTCTTCAGACCTTAGATTCGTTAATAACATTCATCAAGAATCTATTGGAAAATGGATTTTATATATCAAGAAACTAATTTGTGTATTTAAGTGTTTCAGGATAAATAATGAACAGACTATAAAATAAAAAGGGAGCCCTTGTGCTCAAAATCTGAATTCTAGCATTCGGATGATATCCAAAAGTCTATTAGAAGAAGCTTATCTTACCCAATCAGACTTATAAAGCTTCAGAAGAAAAACGTTGTCTCTAAGGATTCAATTGCAATATTCTTAATTCTATTTGCATATTGCATGGGTTCTATGCTCTTATCAAATATGCAGGCTTATCATCAAAGTAGGCAAGAGACAAACAAAGCTTAGCAGCCACAGTCAGCATACCTAACTCTGCATATGAACAGAAAAAGCTAAACCAAAGTTAGCATGTATATCAACTCAAATTCAGAAGATTGTAACATTGACTTCTGCTCTTTGTATCAATCAAATAAAGCAAATAAATAACTTTATTTGTTGAAGAAACAAAAGAGACCATTTTCATGCAAGCATTGTCAAACCCTACTACTAGACTTTTGAATCCCTCTCTGATTATCAAAGGTCTGGTAATGAAAGCTTAAGATAAACCTTCGTAGGATTTCCAATGTCTATATCTCCTTTTAAGAATCAGCAACAGTCATTTCCAGCACCTATTTACACTACAAAAGATTGAATTACAAAGTAGAGAAAAAGAAAAGAAGTTATTAAGAAATCTCTTAAGTCAAATTATCCTTCTTTATATTTCATTCAATCTTTCTTTGACAGAGGCTTTTCCTTACTCGTTCTGCCTCTAGCAGACCTTAGTCTCGTGTCATTTATAACTTAGTGTTCAATCTCTCAATTATATATCTGTCATACACTAAGTTTTGTGAGTTACCTTCCTTTTCTTACAAATAATTTGTAAAGTCTGGTCTGTTACCAGCATTTGTGAGTATGGGAAACACTTTGTGGCCTGAAGAGGCTTTAGAAAGAATACTTGGGTTGAGTTAGGAGTGACTTGTTGAAAGAATACTTGGGTTTAAACCAGGAGTGACTAGAATCAATAATACTTGTGGCACTGGTCTAGTGCTGTTATTGTAAAGGAGAATTTACAATAGTGAAAATCCTTCAAGTTAGAAAGGACTGGACGTAGCTTCTGTGTTGAAAGTGAACCAATATTAATTCTCTGTGTTGATTTCCTTTATTGCTCTTTAAAAGTCTGCTTTATAAAGATTGGTTATTTGTTTTCCTTGGTTCATTATTTCACGAAAAGAATCTCTGACTTATTCAACCCCATTCTAAGTTAGACTTTGAACCATCAATAATTATCTCATCGTACCTTACTATGATAGTACCCTACTTTGGCAAACCTACTATTTATGGACATTAGTCTAGATGGATGTTACTTATTAGAAGGTGTTTAAATTTAATATTAACGCTTCTAGGTTCTTCAATCTGATTGAAGTTACCTAGTTAAGTCCAATAACAAACAGTTGGATAATCTAACTATCCATCATCAGAACCCGCATTTCATTAAAACTAGAATTGATGAATGTTTCTTATTGGAAGACGTTTTAGTCTTAACATTCATGCCTTTGGGCTATTCCAAGCCAATTGAAAAATTCTCATTTAAATAAAACTCAAAAAGTAAAACTTGGATAATCTAATTATCCAAAGCATGTCCTACTAAACATAAATAAGGAACTTAACTATGGCATGACCTGTATTTTATCTATAACAAGTTTGACATTGTTACTACTTGATTGGTATATTTGATGGATTTTAACTTACTTAGTATTTGTCAACTTTTATTAAACACTTTAACAAAAAAATAACCCTAAAACATGCAATTGAAATTATGAGATAGTTATTGTCTTCCTATAAAAACAAAGCAAAACCTAAAGGAACTATGATATCATCACTTCTTGAAGTCTTACTTCTTAGATCCACCATCTTTTGGACTCACCACTCCTTAGTTCCTTTCAAGGTCAACATCTATTCAAATTAACATAGCCAGTTCACATCCTCCATTTATCATTGGCTTTCTTCACCATGACAATGTTAAATGCCACATGAAGAATACCAAATTTCTTGAATGAAACTATCTTTCAAAAGATCCTTACTTTGTTCATACGTTGTTGCTTGTTTTTCTAGGCCTAAGCACGTCTTCTTCTAAGTAATGGATGGTCTCAAGGTCTACCACTAACTTATGGCAGTAGAAGTTTAGGTCTAAGCCTAGCATATCAATAGTTGTCTAAGAAAACAATGTTTATAACAATGTTATAAAACTTAGGGTGATAATTGACTCAGTTGAGGTATTAGGTTAATGAGTCACTAGTCAGATCAGTGGGTCACTGATTGAACCAGTGTATACTAAACTATAGTATTAATTTAGAAAATACAAAAGCTAAGTGACTATAACAGAGTTATCCTAATGGTTGATGTTGATCACTACCATACTATCGGTCATGTGCTCAAACCTAGTTACAAACTTGATATCTTATATTTTAAATCTTTACACATAATTCTTTCTTCATTAAGTCCTATATCATCATAACTATAAATTAAACACAACAACCACCTTCCCCCTTGAAGAAAATTAGTAGTAGCTTAATAATGATGTGTTGTTAGGGTGTACCAATCACAAGATGAACCTTCTATTTGAATCATCTCCCTTAACTCTATTTATAATTGTTTCCTAGTTCTTTTTCCACCAACATTACAACCTTCCTTTCATTTAGCATTTTCCTAACTTATCACAACATCGGGATCACATGTCTAGTATCAATAACCACCCAACTCTATTTATGTCATTAATATAATCTTGGATAATCATTGTGTATACCATTAATATAATTCTATATATTAAATCCTTCATATGAAACCCCTAATTGTAATCAGTAACTACACCACAAAAATCATCCACTAGACTTACAAGTCTGAAGTACATATTGGACCTACCACGGTGCTACATAACTAGACATGTCTTTGGGTCACTTAAAGAAATTAGCTCAAAATAGAGTTTAAAACAATGCACATATCAAACATGTAGAGAAGGTGATAGCTTTCCTTTCTTTGTCTCATGTTATGTACGAAGTGCAAAGGTGAAAATCAAAGAAGAGGATGAAGAAAGGTATAGATGATGAAAAAGACAACTTCTTTGTTTCTCATACAAAGAAGTTCCACATCGACCATGTGATTAGGATTGTATATAAAAATGGTTCTTTCATGTTAACATTTGTTGGTCTTGGGCCAAATGAAATATTTGTATTTGGAAGTCAATCTATTAGTTAAAAAAAATAAATACTCGAGTAAGTGGTTGACTCAATCAAAGTCATCAGTTATTCTTAAAGCCAATCGAGTTAACTTGAGTTATATCAGTTTAAATGCATGTTCAATCAAGTTAAATATTTGACTTATGCATGTCATAGGTTTTCACCAATTTAACCTACTAAAAAGTTTGAGTTTGATGACACTAGTTTATACTCTTGGAGAAGTTTAACCAATCTCTTCTCCATATTGAAATCGAGCTAATTTCCCATATCATTGACCTTATCCTCTTAATTGCCTAGCATTAATTTGATCTTATGTGTGGGCTTTAATAGATGTTAGGGATTGATCCTAAATTCAAATCTAGGATCCAAATTGATCATATTGACTGATCCAGTCAATGTTCCTCCATCGTTCAACACTGTAACTTCCACTTTTTCATCATACTCTTTTGCATTTGTAGGCTTAGATTATAGCAAACCGGCCATTTGTTAGGCACCCTGGATTGCTAAAACTTGATTATCATTATTAATAAACTTCATTAATAAGTGAGAATTGAAATGATGGCTTTAATTGCATTCAATTCCATCCTACCTAAGATCTAATTAAAGGGGTGACTTGACATTAATTACTAAAATTTTGTTCTTTGTTGTCACTACTAAAAAAAAGACCAAATTGCGATGGAAAAACCTATCGCTAATAACCAGCAACCATCGCTAAATATATCAGCGACGACGTTAGCTATGATAGAAACCCGTCACTACGATCCTGGTCGCTAACAAGTCAGCAACGGTAAATGACAACCGTGGCAAACATTGCGACGGCAGGCTCACGTCACTGAAGGTGGTCCCCTTTGTGCTAGTTTCTTCGCTGTTTTGGTCCCACATTAGCAACGAGAGTGACTTCGTCGCTGAAAAATTTAAGTTTATCCAACGCTAAATCGAGGCTATTTTAGTAACCATGGACATAGCTAATTGGATGATGACGTGCCATCGCTAAAAGCATTGCTATAGAGGGATCAAACTTAGCGACGACTTCAGCTTCGTAGCTATGTATTTGATGGGTATCCGTCGCTATAGTGGTCGCTAAAGAGGAACCAAACTTAGCGACGGGGTCAACTTCGTTGCTATATATTGATGGGTCTTCTATCGCTGTGGTGGTCGCTAAAGAAAAACCAAACTTAGTGACGGGGTCAGCTTCGTAGCTGTATATTTGATGGGTCTTCAATCACTGTGGTGGTCGCTAAAGAGGAACCAAACTTAGCGACAAGGTTAGTTTCGTAGCTATATATTTAATGGGTCTTCTGTCACTATGGCGGTTGCTAGGTGACAAGCCCATTGCTAATAGTAAAAAATGATTTTTTTAGATATAATTTTCATAAAATTTTATAGACTTAAGGTTTAGCGAAATATTATAGAGTATATTTTATAAAGTTGGATTGAATATTTTTATAAAATTAAAATATATATTAATTTTTTTATAATGTTTTTATTATTTAACCTATGCATATATAGGCTCGTAATAAACTAAAAAGGATAAAAAGATATAAAAGTAATCAGTAATAAACAGAACCAAATAAAAGAAATATATAACACTAAAAAAATAAATATAAAAATCAGTCCATCAACTAGGGGGATCCTAGGCTAGTGGGTCTGGCTAGGAAGCAGAGCCTGGGTCAGGTCGTGATGGTAAAGACTCTATCAACCAGCGGATCAGAGCCTCCTACTACGCCAAGCCTGCAAGTGTCCTCTTAATCTTGCTGAGCTCGTTCCTCCGTCAGCTACCTCTGTTGACGCTCCTCTGTTAACTCGATGTTCAGGTTCTAAATAACCTGAACAACATCTATAGGCAATGTAAAGGAAAAGGCGCGGGCCTTCCCCATCCGGGCTATCTACGTCTCGATTCCACCGAGGCCAAAAATCCCTGTAAGGGTGCATGAGTATGAGATGATCATTGAACATGCTTAGTTTATAAATTGCAACAACATAATCACATCATGAATGTTTTGAAAAAATTCATTTAGTGTGTTCTGTTTGCTAAAAAAATAGATTCCATTTAAAACAAACACTACTTTGTCTTCTTCTTTGTTTGTTTGTGGTTTTCTTTTCCTTGTTTTTCTAATTGTCTATTGAGTTTCATTTTTTCTAAGAAATTTCACAATTATACTCTTTCTTCTTTTATGATGGGAGTTGAATTTAACTTTCTAATATCAATCTTTAAGTTTAAGTTATATGGTAGTTTTTTTTATTGGGGTAAATATAGTTATTGATCATAAAAATAAAAGTATAATATATACATTTATTTTTATATATAAAAGTTACCACTTAGAGCACGTTGAGTTTGATAAAATCATAATATAACTAAACAAAATATTAACGATATTAAATATTATTTTTCTAGTAATGATTTCACGGAGTAAAGTGAGAACAAAGGTATACATTACATTATCAAAGTTTAAATGACTTTATGTTTATCAAAGGGGGTAAAAAGGTTACCTATTTAATATATAAGTATCATTATTTTAATTTTGAGATTGTATCATTAATCAATTGTCTTGATATTTTTGAGAAATTTAACTTGTCTATAATAGAATTCCTAAACACACCTCGTGTACCACAAAAATGACTCATTGTATTAGAGATGTTGAAAAGATTTGATTCACAGTTATGAGAATTACTGGTATTTGTGGAGGCTAAGTTGAGTGCAAAAGAAACTAATGACTCTAACTAGCTTATCCATTAAACAACAACTAACTAATGATAAGAATTTTTAACTAGCTAGCTCTTAGTTAAAGTTTTAACATCCTATAGACTTCAAACATCCACCCATGATAAGTATGCATGTTGGCATTTTTTAGTGTTTTTAGGTGTAGTTTTGAGTCAATTTTGTCTTTGTTTCCCCTCGATTCCCTTGATTTTTAATTCTATTCCGCATATATTACTCAAGTGTCTCTATTTTTGCAGGGTTATTGATGTTTCAGGTTTATTTTGATGAGAAATGACAACTTGGATGCAAATAAAAGCTTCTGGGACCCTTAATAATGCAATCTGGCAAAATTGGAGGAAACCACTGCAAGTTGTCGCAACCACTGGCCGTGGTTGGCACTGTAATTGAGAAGGATTAGGTGGCAGTGACCACCACTGGCTGTTGAGGGCACTTCTGAGTAGACCTTTACATAGAGGCTTTAGGCACATTTGGGAGGAGAAAATCGAGAGCTTTCTCAAGGGATTTGAGAGGAGATTCAAGAACTAACAGAAGAACCCTCGGATTTACAGATTGGGAGGAAGATTCAAAAGAGTTAGTGAGAGCTTGTCTTCTATTTTCTGAACCCTAGTTTCTATATTTGGGTTTTTCTTGTATGTTGGGAATGGGCTTTGATAATGCATGTTTTATCCTTAATACCTCACTTTAAATGTGTATAATTTTCCATTACTTATTGTGTAGTATATTGCATTTTAACATATTTTCATAATTTAAGCTTTATTTAATATTTAATTTTAAAATGAATTAAGGATTGATTTTTAATCGAAATAATGAAATCCTTGTTTCTCTTATTTTGTAGTGAATGATTGAGCTTGTAAATTAAAAAATTATGACGAAAGATCAGAGGAAGAAGGCATAAGTGATTACATGATTAGAAAAGGTTAATAAAGCACAAAACAGTGAAGAACGGGTCAATGAATTGATTCCTAACACATATGAATCGATTCATGCATTGTAAAAGCCCAGGAATTGGAAAGTTGAAGCCATGAATCGATTCACATATGTGAATCGATTCACACGTGATCAGGGAGCAAAAATCATGCAATTGAAAGCCATGAATCGATTCATAGCCCCTAGGAATCGATTCACACATGTTTCTCAAGCCTGGGAATCTATTCATATTCATTAGGAATCGATTCATGCATTTTAATTTTCCTAGTAATTGGAAAATCAGGCCTGGGAATCGATTCACACTGCTCAGGAATTGATTCACACGAGTTCACGGGGATGGGAATCGATTCATACCCATGGGAATCGATTCATACACTGTAATTTTGTCTAAATTGAAGGCACAGAATGCAAATGAATCGATTCATGCTTTTAGGGATCGATTCATGTTAGTGGAAACAATATTACAGGATTTAAGTAAGTGGAAACAGTATTACGGGTTTTCTGAATCCACTACACCGAAAAAGATCCACTTCTTCCATGATTTACACTTGCTGTTTCCTTTCCCTCGCCTATAAAAGGAAGAAGAATTGAATCCTTTCACAACCTTCACACCTTCACACCTTCACATATTCACTTCTTCCTTCTCAGCTTCAATTTAGAGCAATAGAGGCACAAGGCCTCTCGAGGAAATTCTCTTCGGGTTTGATCTTTCTTATTTTTAGTTTGTTTTAATTATGGAGGGCTAAAACCCCTAGATTGATTTTCTTGGAGATTATTGTAATATGATTTTGAGGTTTCTATTTTTAATTGTTGATTTCTTCATAATCTTACTCTATTTGTTTGAATTCTATTTTGTTTAATTAAATTTGTATGCTTAATCGGTTTAATTAGACAAATGGAATAGAATAAGATTTTCTTTAAAATGGATTAAGGAAGTATGCATGCTTAATGAATATTTTCATAATCAGTTTTAATTATTATGGTTTGCTTAATTCCATAATATAAGAAAAGATTATGTATGTAACCGATGTTCTTATGTATGCTCAATGATTCCTAGATTTTATGATCTTGACTCCTTTTGCTTAATTAGAATGCTTGATTAAAATGTTCATTCAAGTTAAATGTGAGTAAAGGAATTGTGAATTGAAAAAGACACTTAGTTGATTGATTCAAATTGAGCTAAGAAATCAACATTAATGAAAGTGTACAAATCATCTTTTGTGAACCAAGGATAATTTAATGACAGTACTCCAAGAAAATCAATCGCTTGTTATTTATTTGTTCTAAGTTTTACATTTATTTTGTTTTAAATTTTACTGTGACAACCAAACCAAACCCCCCTCAAATGTATTTGTATGTTTATTGAATTTCTGTTTGTTAAAATTAATTTAAAACTTGATTTTCCTAAATTTTTGTATTGATCTTTGAGAGAACGACCTAGGTTCACACCCTAGTACTACATTATTTTTAATGTTCAATTTGACCGACCGCGACAGTCTACGTCAGGCTTCTTAGTTTTTTGTTGTGTAATTGATTCTATGTTGAACTAAACCCTTTATCTTGGGATTAAAGGGGTATTAGGCATATGTATTGAATGGATTATTTTTCATCTTCCCCCTTTATGAAATTTATGTTTACCATTTGATTTCATGAATGCTTAATGCCTCTACAAGACTTTGAGAGGAGTGTAGTTGATTCCAAATGATGTAGGCTACGAGAGTAGGTATATTATTTGAAAGCATGAAATTGAACCTATGATTTTGAGATACGAGAGTAAGTGAAACCATTTGAAGGCTAATGGGTTTTCACAAAACGTAATGGACTTAATTTACAAATTGAACGTGGTTCTTTGGGAATTAGGTACATTAGTAAGGCTTCGAGAGAAGGTTGCTAATTACATTAGGAAAATCTACCTTAGAAATTAAATTTCATAATTGGGGAAGTGAATTACTTGAAATTTGATACTAGCATATGAACCTTTTTAACTCCCAAGAGTTTTCCTTTGATTGATTCTTAGAAAGCATTAAGTTTTTTTGTTTCTTTTTTAGTTTAATATAAAGTGAACATTCCTTAAATCGAACAAATTTTCTAGATAATTGAATTACCGCTAAACAAGTAATTGGGCACAATCTCTGTGGGAATGATATTTCTATTACTGCGATACCCCGTGCGCTTGCGGTTGGCTATCAAGTTTTTAGCGCCGTTGTCAGGGATTGTGTTTCCCGCAATATTGGCTAAGCGGTGTTTTGATTAGACTAGATTTTAATTTTTCTGCATAATTTTTCTTTTCTGTTTGTTCTTAATTTTTCTGCAGTATTACACTTGGGTGTTTGTCTATTTGTGATTTGCAAGAATTTTTATGCGAAGAAGCACAAGCTGTGAGCTTATCTTTCATTCAGAAATTGAAAGGACTTTGCAGAAAATCAGAGCCCTTAGGAAACAAATGAAACAGAGCAAGCAACAAGCTTCAAGCTCAACGAGCAAAACCCAAATGGTGGAGTAGGAAAATAGAGTACTCCGAGACTTTACAGCAGCAAACTCAATGGGTAGGAGGCCTTGTATCACACGGCCTACCATTGAAGCAAATAACTTTGAGTTGAAGCCATCCCTGCTCTCAATGGTTCAGCAAAATCAGTTTGGTGGACTACCGTCAGAGGACCCAAACCTCCATTTATAGATTTTCCTTGAGTAGTGTGACACACTCAAGGTAAATGGAGTGTCAAGTGACGCGATCAAGCTAAGGCTTTTTCTGTTCTCCTTGAGGGACAAAGCCAGAGCGTGGTTGTACTCACTTCATGAGGGATCGATTTCAACTTAGGAGCAGTTGTCACTTTTGTAACACCCTCGGTTAGATAAGAAAAATCCTTCTGTAGGTTCATCCTATTTAACTGAGAGTGTTAACAGTTTTCAGAAAAAGTGAATATTTTTTTTTTTTATAAATACTTGGCAGATCAGTGGAAGCAATATTGTATATATCACATAGTCATTCACAAACTATAAGTAATTGTACTCTTAACAGAATGGGGCACGCAGGCACCCTTAAATATTATACAATCATCCGGTGTCTGATTATAAATATTCTATCCTTAATGATTGTTCTCAATGGGTTCAGCGTATTGCTGATCTTCACACTCGGGTTCTTGAGTTTCTAATTCCTCTGAAAAATGTTCAACAGTAAGGGTGAGTATAACCCAAGACCCTGATTGGTTAATCCGGTGCGGACATAATCCAGTTAACATACAATGTCACATAGATCATACATTTGACATATTCGCAATTATAACAATCAAACACGTTGTCATCACATAATCGTATATCTAGCATGTTCACAATTATAACAATCAAGCATATTGCCATGAAATAAATTGTACATATAACATATTCACAATTATAACAATCAAATATGCTGTAATGAATGCATGAGTTCGAATTTATTATGATTTATCTTTGGTTAAGTCTCATGATGCCTGTGGGCCCAATAAATCGTTTCATCTTCTTCTCATTCTTTGGAATATCACCATTCTAATCATCTAGAGTGATCAGGGTCCGCCCAAGTTCCATGTGGTACAAATGAACTCATTGGTTCTCATCATTGATTTAAATATTTTTGGAACTTGGATCCCTACGATCATAGTTACACTCCGTCATTTAGTCAAAGTACACTAGAATTGCATCGTCTCACCCGACTATCAGGCGCGACTCTGATGCCATTGGGTTGCCGTTCCAGTTGTACTCCCAAGATTCTTCATGGAGATCGAACGTGAGTGTCCTTCACTGTACCAAGTGTATGCTCTAGAGGTTTTTCTTCTTTAAAAATATTTTCATGATGCGAAATGCATTTATCTTATCAATTGATTCCTTGGGTATCTTATGTATTTCCAGTCTCATCATATCATTCTCAAGTTCTTTGAATTCCATCAATCATTTAAACCTTGTAAGATATTCATTTATTATTTTTTAGAAATATATCTATTATATATATTCTTTCATAAAGAGTAAAATAATATATTCTTTATGTAATTACGCATAATTTAGATGTTAACAATGTATAATAATAATAAAACTAATAATAATGATAACAATATTAAGTTTAACAATAAATAATGATAATAATAGAATAAGAATGATAATTATAACTTACCAATAACTTAAAAAGTATTGAAGATTAGTTTCCAATTGAAAATTCAAGTGAAAAACACTAAAAACAGATTTTTCCGAGTGGAACAGGGGTAAATCCGAGTGAAATCGGTATGATTCCGAGTGGAATCATTCAGAGAAGGGTTCTCCAAGCGATCTGGCTAAAAATCCGAGTGAAATGACACTGGAAAAGCTGTTTTCCGACTGAAATAAGTTTGGATCCGAGTGAAATGAAGTGGAATGCTGTTTTCCGACTGGAACAGCTTGAATCCGAGTGAAAAATAAGTTTTCCGCATGAGATAGCTATGAATCCGAGTGAAATAAACTGAGCAGAGTTTTCTAACTGAAATTAATAAGTAATCCGAGTGAAACAGAAGCTGAAAAATAATTTTCTTAACTAAATATCTTGAATTCTGAGTGAAACAAATTTCTGAGTGAATTAAAATCTAAATCCGTGTGAAGTCAATAGGAAAATGGTTCTCTGAGTAGCATTGTTTGTAAATCCGAGTGAAAATGAGTCTCTAAGTGAAATAAAGTATAATTCCGAGTGGTATTCAGTCAAAAAGGAGTTTTCTGAGTGAAATTAAGGTGTTTACCGAGTTAAAATTACTGGAAAAGGTTTTCATGAGTGAAGCTACTTAAATTCTGAGTGAAACTGAGTTCCTGAATGAAATCAATTATGATTCCGAGTGGAATCAGTAGGAAAAGAGTTTCCTGAGTAAAAATAAGATAAGTTCCGAGTGAAACATGAGTTTACCGAGTGAAATTAGTTGAAAAGAGTTCTGTCTGAATGAAATAAAACAAATCCGAGTTGAATAACTGCTTGCTGAGTAAAATAAAGTGTTTGCCGAGTGAAATAAGACTGGGAAGCTACTGTCCGAGTGAAATATGATGTTTTCCGAGTGAATTTACTGAAAAAGGGTTCTGAGTAAAAGATAATTATATTTTCTGAGTGAAATTAAGTCAAGTTCCGAGTGAAATAATGTAAGAAAGAGATTTCCGAGTAAAATAGGACTTGGAAGATGCTGTCCGAGAGAAATAGAGTGTTTTCCGAGTGAAATATGTTATATCCGAATGAAAATGAGTTGGTAATATAAAGAATCCGATTGAAATGATACCAAAACCGATCGGATTGGCCTAAAACAGAACCTGTTATCATTAAACTCATCTTTTATTCATAGTTTTTCACTGGAAATCACACGGTACCCATGATTCTTAGTATTTTCAGTCCAATAAGTACATGTCATTTCACAATTCATCACTGATTATATACACTCGGTAACAGATATATATATATATATATACATGCATATACAGATAACAATATAAAGCATTTAATTCATACACACTGAATCTGTCCTTCACTCGGTTTTCCCACAAGGCACCCAAGAATATACCCCCTTACCTCAATGAAGTTCTTGGATGGAAAGAAAGAGGTTCCCTTCACTATCCTGCACGAGTTCCAAGTGAAACAGAAGGGAAAAGAGAGAAAGAAACTTGCTGGGAAAGGAAGTGATGAAGGGTGTTTGGGTCGTGTGTGTGGTGTGAGTTCTGAGGACCTTGAGCTGGTTTAAATAGGGAGAGAGTGAGTGGAAAAACAAGTGGAGGACAGCTTTTCTGAGTGGGCTGTGAGTGGATTGCTAATGGAAGGGTCACTAGGGATTTAATAAGATATATGCTGAGTCAGTGTCCATTTCTGGTCGTCCACCATCCATAATGCGTACGATTGAATTTAAATATCATTAAAAGACAAAATTGAAGTCAATACGCACTTCTGTTAGTGAATACCGAGTGAAATTACACTCGGTTAAGACTATTCCGACTGGAATTCCTACTTCCGAGTCAACAATTTCAAGGCTCGCTTGAGCGTGGCTTGCTCGCTTGAGCGAAGCTTCAATTCTTCACTCGGAATTCCTTTGAAACCGACTCAGGCACTCGGTTTATCACTCGGTAATACCTCTTCAGACCGAGTCCTCTCTTTCTCAGAATCTTCACTCGGAAATCTGAGTCTTCCTTCACTCAATTCACTCGGTTTAGGCCATTACCTCTCAGACCAATACCCACACGTACTTCTCTCACTCGGTTTTGGTCCAGTGGAGTGTATCTCACTCGGAATTGACTTCCTCCACCATTTTCCACTCGGTTTCCTAAGCAAAACCATTCAGAAGCCTTCCCAATTGTTTCCACAACATACTTCAATCAGAAAGGAAGCATCAAATCAATATAAATAGAAGCATTTATGCATTCTTTCACTCAGAATGCTCCAACCATAGTAATTTCCTTCAGAAAAGGAAACATTCAACTCGGAACCGAGCCTTTCTAGGGTGTTTTCACTCGGATTTTCACTCAGAAGTGATTCTTTTGAACACTCTTCACTCAGAATTGCTTCTCAGGTCAGGACTCCACTCGGTGGTAGCCTTCTCAGTCATGTTTTACTCGGAAAACATGGTACTGACTCGGAATTCTCTCCTTCACTCGGAATTTCTAATCCTTCACTCGGAATTCTTCTCTGTCACTCGGAACAGAGCCCTTTTCACTCGGTTTTTGCATAATTTCACTAATATTCCATATAAATTCTATTATTACGTGCAAAAATGACATTTTTGAGGTACTACAGACCATCAACAGGGTATATATTGACTTATTCTTGCTTACAAACCTTCCATAATTAAAATTTACAAGGATGAAATTGTTTCTAAAAACAGGGATGTTACATTCTCCCCTCCTTTTAGAAATTTCGTCCCAAAATTTAAAGTTAAAATAATTGAGGGTACAATTCTCTCATTTTCTCCTCAATTTCCCAAGTAGCATCCCCATCATCTGTCTGACTCCAAACTACCTTGACCAAAGGGATTTCTTTGCCTCTTAGCTGTTTGAGACGTCGTTCAGCAATCTTAACTGGCGATGCTTCAAAGGTAAGGTTTTCTTTTAGAATAAATTGATCGGGACTTAGAACATGATCAGGGCTTGGTACATATTTGCGGAGTTGAGAGACATAAAATACATTGTGAAGGTTTGTCAGCTCGGGTGGCAGAGCAATGCGGTACGCATGAGTTCCTATCTTTTGCAGAATCTGATAGGGTCCTACGTATCTGGGGCTTAACTTCTTGGCCTTCAAAGCTCTTCCTACTCCAGTGGTAGGGGTAACTTTGAGAAATACATGGTCACCTTCTTCAAATTCTAATGGCTTCCGACGTTTGTCATAGTAACTCTTTTGTCTATCTTGCGAAGCCTTCATTGCCATTTGAATCCTCTGAACTTGTTCTGTTGTCTTCTGAACAATCTCTGGTCCAATTATTGTCTTCTCACCAGTTTCATACCAACATAAAGGTGTACGGCACTTTCTTCCATACAAAGCTTCATAAGGGGCCGTTCCGATGCTTGCATGATAGCTGTTGTTGTAAGTGAACTCAATAAGTGGAAGATATTCTTGCCAACTTCCTCCATGTTCTAGGACACAAAGACACAACAAATCTTCAAGAGTCTTGATTGTTCTTTCTGATTGTCCGTCTGTCTGTGGGTGGTATGCGGAACTTAACTTCAGATGAGTTCCTAGAGCTTGTTGCAGACTCTTCTAAAACTGTGATGTGAAACGAGGATCTCGATCGGACACAATCGCAGTGGGAGTTCCATGTAATCGTACAATTTCCTTGATATAGATCTGGGTGAGTTTTTCTAGAGAATACTTCATATTGACAGGAATGAAGTGAGCGGTTTTTGTTAATCGATCCACGATTACCCAAATAGCATCATATCCAGCTGATGTTCTGGGAAATCCACTCACGAAGTCCATAGCAATCTCATCCCATTTCCATTCTGGAATATCTAAAGGACGAAGGGTCCCACTTGGACGTTGTTGTTCCGCCTTTACCTTCTGACACATCAGGCAAGCTGTTACATACTCAGCGATATCCCTTTTCATTCCTTGCCACCAGAATAATTTCTTCAAGTCCTGATACATCTTGGTTGATCCTGGGTGGATACTGTACTTACTTTTGTGTGCTTCATCCAGGATAGATCTCTTAAGATCTGTGTTGACTGGAATACAGAGTCTCTGTTGATACTTGATCACCCCATGTTCATCCTTGCTAAACTCTGAGACTCCTTCTTTTGTCTTTTCTACTAGATCTTGTAATTCCTGGTCATTGGCTTGAGCTTCTTTGATTTGTTCCAAGAAATCATTGGAAATCCTTAGCATTCCAACCATAAGGCTTCCCCTTTTTGGTGTTACCGCTAGGTTCAAATCGCGAAACTGTTCAATCAGTTCTAACTCCTTTGTCATCATATATGATAGACGTAAAGCCTTTCTACTGAGTGCATCAGCCACAACATTAGCTTTTCCTGGATGATATCGGAGTTCAAAATCATAATCTTTGATAAATTCCATCCATCTACGTTGTCGCATATTTAACTCCTTCTGGTCGAATAGATACATCAAGCTTTTGTGATCACTGAAGACTTCAAAGTATGTACCATACAAGTAGTGTCTCCAGATTTTCAAAGCAAACACAACTGCAGCTAATTCCAAGTCATGTGTGGGATAATTAACTTCATGCGTTCTTAGCTGTCTTGAAGCATAAGCAACAACCTTTCTTTCTTGCATTAGGACACATCCTAGTCCTTGTTTTGACGCATCACAGTACACTTCATATGGCTTGGCAGGATCTGGCAAAATCAAGACAGGTGCACTAGTGAGTCGTTGGCGTAACTCCGTAAAACTGCTTTCGCATTTGTCAGTCCATTCGAATGGTTGATCTTTACGAGTCAGCTTAGTTAAAGGTGCTGCAATTCGAGAGAAATTCTCGATGAATCGACGATAATATCCAGCCAGTCCAAGGAAACTGCGGATTTCCGTCACATTCTTGGGTTGTTCCCAATTTAATACAGCTTCTACCTTTGTAGGATCCACAGCAATTCCTTCCTTAGAGATGACATGTCCTAAGAATTTCACTTCTGTCAACCAGAATTCACATTTTGAAAACTTGGCGTACAATTGCCTTGCACGCAAAGTGTTTAGAACAATTCGAAGATGCTCCTCGTGTTCCTCATGGCTCTTGGAGTAGATGAGGATGTCATCAATGAATACAACCACGAATTTGTCCAAGTACTCATGGAAGATTCGATTCATGTATCCCATAAAGACTGCAGGTGCATTTGTAACTCCAAAGGGCATAACAAGATACTCATAGTGCCCATATCGTGTTCTGAATGCCGTTTTGGGTACATCGTCTTTCTTTACCCTGATCTGATGATAGCCTGATCGCAGATCAATCTTCGAGAAGATAGTGGCTCCTCGTAATTGGTCCATTAAATCATCAATCCTTGGAAGAGGGTAACGGTTCTTGATCGTAGCTTTATTCAACTGACGATAGTCAACACATAACCGCATACTGCCATCCTTCTTTTTGACTAGAAGAACTGGTACTCCCCAAGGTGAGACACTGGGTCTAATCATTCCTTTCTCTAGAAGTTCTTCTAATTGTCCTTTGAGTTCACTGAGTTCCTTGGGTGACATCCGATAAGGAGCAATAGAGATTGGTCCCACGCCCGGTATAATATCAATGTTGAATTCGACTTCTCGCTCTGGAGGTAGCTCTCGTATGTCCTCAGGGAATACTTATGGAAATTCTTGAACAACAGGAATCTGTTCAAGTTGAGAAGTGGCCTTACTTTCAGTTTCAGTAAGGATCATGTATAGTTGGACTTCTTTTGAGATTACCTTTTCTGAGCTAATAAGGCAAGAATCAGTGACTTGATCACGTTCAGATGTAGTAGACCCGTGAGAGATGGATCTATTATGACAGTCAATAAGAATATGGTTGGCAGCAAGCCAATTCATCCCTAAAACAATGTCTAGATCAATCAAAGGTAAACATATCAGATCTACTTGATAAGCTTTCCCTTCGATGTTGAGAGGACATTCTAGACATATGCGAGTAGAGCAAATGGGCTTATTGGCGGCAGTTGTGACAATCATTTGATAGGGCAGAGAGGTTGTAGGAAGCTTTAAATGTTTTACACAATTCTCAGATATGAAAGAATGAGTGGCTCCAGAATCATATAATACATTTAATAGAGTACTTCCTATAAAGCATGTACCTTGCACAAGATCGTTCTCTTGTGATACTTCTGCACCATTCATGGTAAAAACTCTGGCATTTCCCCTGGCCTTCCGGTTGAGTTGTTTCCGGGCCTTCCAGGATTATTGTTCTGTCTGAAGTTGTTGTTGCGGGGAACATTTTGCATTCTCGGGGCATTGTTGGTAGAGACATTTGCAGTAGATCCTCCACTTCCTTGACCTGTTGGTCGTACTGCCTGTCTTTGAGTTACTTGTTGTTGGTTATTTTTATTCCTGTACCAACAGTCAACATCACGATGTCCGATCCATCCACAAATTGTGCAGTTTCTACCGCTTTGGTTCTCTTGACCTTTAGGAGGAATTCGGTTGGCTGAGTTGAAAGATCGGAAATATGGTCGATCTCCTCGAAAATCCCTTCTTTGCTGTCGATCTGGCATACGTCACTCTGGCCCATGATTAGACGCTCCAGGTCATCGAAGATTAGAGGTGTTCTCAAATATGCGGCATCTGTCAACCAAAGTAGTGAATTGTGTAATTTGTTGACAACATATGGCTTGACGAATCTCATGTCGTAGCCCTGCTTCGAACTTTACACATCTTGACGCTTCTCCCATGTGGGTGTAGTAGGGACAACATTTTGCCAGTTCATCAAACTTAGCAGCGTACTCCCCAACAGTCATATTGCCTTGTTTCAGATTAAAGAATTCCTGCTCCTTTTGCCTCCTTATGTCTTCGGGGAAATATTTAGTGAGAAATTCTGTCCTAAATCGTCCCCAAGTAATGATATGCCCATCAGTAGCTAGTCTGACTCTAGCATGAGTCCACCAGTGTTCTGCTTCTCCAACCAGCATGAAGACAGCAAAGGTTACACAATCCTCATCAGAACATCGCATAGCGACAAAAATCTTTTCAAGGTGTTCAATCCATAGTTGTGCTCCTTCTGGATTGAAGCCTCCTTTGAACTGCGTAGGATTGTTCCTTTGAAAATCAGCTAATCCCTGTCTGGCAGAAGCATGAGGTAACTCTTGTCGTTCTATTACCTCCACAATTCTGGTAAGAAGATTCTCCATCACATGATTGTTATTTTGGCGTGCCATTAGGAATTTGCTGAAAGAATATCAACAAATAGATTTAGGGTATGCGTTATGTGGAGCATTCCACATAGGATATTTAGTCTTAGGAGTGTTATGGACTGTTCAATATTTCTATCAGAGTACGTGGAAACCTAATGGTCCACTCCACAAGCTTAATGAATCGACTATGCTCTGATACCACCTTTGTAACACCCTCGGTTAGATAAGACAAATCCTTCTGTAGGTTCATCCTATTTAACTGAGAATGTTAACAGTTTTCAGAAAAAGTGAATATTTTTTTTTTATAAATACTTGGTAGATCAGTGGAAGCAATATTGTATATATCACATAGTCATTCACAAACTGTAAGTAATTGTACTCTTAACAGAATGGGGCACGCAGGCACCCTTAAATATTATACAGTCATCCGGTGTCTGATTATAAATATTCTATCCTTAATGATTGTTCTCAATGGGTTCAGTATTACTGATCTTCACACTCGGGTTCTTAAGTTTCTAATTCCTCTGAAAAATGTTCAACAGTAAGGGTGAGTATAACCCAAGACCCTGATTGGTTAATCCGGTGCAGACATAATCCAGTTAACATACAATGTCACATAGATCATACATTTGACATATTCGCAATTATAACAATCAAACACGTTGTCATCACATAATCGTATATCTAGCATGTTCACAATTATAACAATCAAGCATATTGCCATGAAATAAATCGTACATATAACATATTCACAATTATAACAATCAAATATGCTGTAATGAATGCATGAGTTCGAATTTATTATGATTTATCTTTGGTTAAGTCTCATGATGCATGTGGGCCCAATAAATCGTTTCATCTTCTTCTCATTCTTTGGAATATCACCATTCCAATCATCTAGAGCGATCAAGGTCCGCCCAAGTTCCATGTGGTACAAATGAACTCATTGGTTCTCATCATTGATTTAAATATTTTTGGAACTTGGATCCCTACGATCATAGTTACACTCCATCATTTAGTCAAAGTACACTAGAATTGCATCGTCTCACCCGACTATCAGGCGCGACTCTGATGCCATTGGGTTGCCGTTCCAGTTGTACTCCCAAGATTCTTCATGGAGATCGAACGTGAGTGTCCTTCACTGTACCAAGTGTATGCTCTAGAGGTTTTTCTTCTTCAAAAATATTTTCATGATGCGAAATGCATTTATCTTATCAATTGATTCCTTGGGTATCTTATGTATTTCCAGTCTCATCATATCATTCTCAAGTTCTTTGAATTCCATCAATCATTTAAACCTTGTAAGATATTCAT
The DNA here is from genome assembly GCA_037962975.1 of Clitoria ternatea. Taxonomy (NCBI): domain Eukaryota; kingdom Viridiplantae; phylum Streptophyta; class Magnoliopsida; order Fabales; family Fabaceae; genus Clitoria; species Clitoria ternatea. The sequence continues at coordinate 49,850,779 of CM075669.1, forward strand.
TTATTATTTTTTAGAAATATATCTATTATATATATTCTTTCATAAAGAGTAAAATAATATATTCTTTATGTAATTACGTATAATTTAGATGTTAACAATGTATAATAATAATAAAACTAATAATAATGATAACAATATTAAGTTTAACAATAAATAATGATAATAATAGAATAAGAATGATAATTATAACTTACCAATAACTTAAAAAGTATTGAAGATTAGTTTCCAATTGAAAATTCAAGTGAAAAACACTAAAAACAGATTTTTCCGAGTGGAACAGGGGTAAATCCGAGTGAAATAGGTATGATTCCGAGTGGAATCATTCAGAGAAGGGTTCTCCAAGCGATCTGGCTAAAAATCTGAGTGAAATGACACTGGAAAAGCTGTTTTCCGACTGAAATAAGTTTGGATCCGAGTGAAATGAAGTGGAATGCTGTTTTTCGACTGGAATAGCTTGAATCCGAGTCAAAAATAAGTTTTCCACATGAGATAGCTATGAATCCGAGTGAAATAAACTGAGCAGAGTTTTCTAACTGAAATTAATAAGTAATCCGAGTGAAACAGAAGCTGAAAAATAATTTTCTTAACTAAATATCTTGAATTCTGAGTGAAACAAATTTCTGAGTGAATTAAAATCTAAATCCGTGTGAAGTCAATAGGAAAATGGTTCTCTGAGTAGCATTGTTTGTAAATTCGAGTGAAAATGAGTCTCTAAGTGAAATAAAGTATAATTCCGAGTGGTATTCAGTCAAAAAGGAGTTTTCTGAGTGAAATTAAGGTGTTTACCGAGTTAAAATTACTGGAAAAGGTTTTCATGAGTGAAGCTACTTAAATTCTGAGTGAAACTGAGTTCCTGAATGAAATCAATTATGATTCCGAGTGGAATCAGTAGGAAAAGAGTTTCCTGAGTAAAAATAAGATAAGTTCCGATGAAACATGAGTTTACCGAGTGAAATTAGTTGAAAAGAGTTCTGTCTGAATGAAATAAAACAAATCCGAGTTGAATAACTGCTTGCTGAGTAAAATAAAGTGTTTGCCGAGTGAAATAAGACTGGGAAGCTACTGTCCGAGTGAAATATGATGTTTTCTGAGTGAATTTACTGAAAAAGGGTTCTGAGTAAAAGATAATTATATTTTCTGAGTGAAATTAAGTCAAGTTCCGAGTGAAATAATGTAAGAAAGAGATTTTCGAGTAAAATAGGACTTGGAAGATGCTGTCCGAGAGAAATAGAGTGTTTCCGAGTGAAATATGTTATATCCGAATGAAAATGAGTTGGTAATATAAAGAATCCGATTGAAATGATACCAAAACCGATCGGATTGGCCTAAAACAGAACCTGTTATCATTAAACTCATCTTTTATTCATAGTTTTTCACTGGAAATCACACGGTACCCATGATTATTAGTATTTTCAGTCCAATAAGTACATGTCATTTCACAATTCATCACTGATTATATACACTCGGTAACAGATATATATATATATATATACATGCATATACAGATAACAATATAAAGCATTTAATTCATACACACTAAATCTGTCCTTCACTCGGTTTTCCCACAAGGCACCCAAGAATATACCCCCTTACCTCAATGAAGTTCTTGGATGGAAAGAAAGAGGTTCCCTTCACTGTCCTACATGAGTTCCGAGTGAAACAGAAGGGAAAAGAGAGAAAGAAACTTGCTGGGAAAGGAAGTGATGAAGGGTGTTTGGGTCGTGTGTGTGGTGTGAGTTCTGAGGACCTTGAGCTGGTTTAAATAGGGAGAGAGTGAGTGGAAAAACAAGTGGGGGACAGCTTTTCTGAGTGGGCTGTGAGTGGATTGCTAATGGAAGGGTCACTAGGGATTTAATAAGATATATGCTGAGTCAGTGTCCATTTCTGGTCGTCCACCATCCATAATGCGCACGATTGAATTTAAATATCATTAAAAGACAAAATTGAAGTCAATACGCACTTCTGTTAGTGAATACCGAGTGAAATTACACTCGGTTAAGACTATTCCGACTGGAATTCCTACTTCCGAGTCAACAATTTCAAGGCTCGCTTGAGCGTGGCTTGCTCGCTTGAGCGAAGCTTCAATTCTTCACTCGGAATTCCTTTGAAACCGACTCAGGAACTCGTTTATCACTCGGTAATACCTCTTCAGACCGAGTCCTCTCTTTCTCAGAATCTTCACTCAGAAATCCGAGTCTTCCTTCACTCAATTCACTCGGTTTAGGCCATTACCTCTCAGACCAATACCCACACATACTTCTCTCACTCGGTTTTGGTCCAGTGGAGTGTATCTCACTCGGAATTGACTTCCTCCACCATTTTCCACTCGGTTTCCTAAGCAAAACCATTCAGAAGCCTTCCCAATTGTTTCCACAACATACTTCAATCAGAAAGGAAGCATCAAATCAACATAAATAGAAGCATTTATGCATTCTTTCACTCGGAATGCTCCAACCATAGTAATTTCCTTCAGAAAAGGAAACATTCAACTCGGAACCGAGCCTTTCTAGGGTGTTTTCACTCGGATTTTCACTCAGAAGTGATTCTTTTGAACACTCTTCACTCAGAATTACTTCTCAGGTCAGGACTCCACTCGGTGGTAGCCTTCTCAGTCATGTTTTACTCGGAAAACATGGTACTGACTCGGAATTCTCTCCTTCACTCGGAATTTCTAATCCTTCACTCGGAATTCTTCTCTGTCACTCGGAACAGAGCCCTTTTCACTCGGTTTTTGCATAATTTCACTAATATTCCATATAAATTCTATTATTACGTGCAAAAATGACATTTTTGAGGTACTACAGACCATCAACAGGGTATATATTGACTTATTCTTGCTTACAAACCTTCCATAATTAAAATTTACAAGGATGAAATTGTTTCTAAAAACAGGGATGTTACAACTTTCCTTCTTCAACAAGTATTACCCACGAAGCAAAACAGACCAGTTGAGGAAGCAGATCATTACTTTCACTTAGAAAGATGATGAGACTTTGTATGACGCCTGGGAGAGGTATAAGGAAATGCTCCGGGAATGCCCGTATCACGAAATTGAATGTTGGTTGACTATGCGTATTTTTTATAATGGGCTCACTCTGAACCAGAAGGTTACCTTGGATGCCGCAGCTGTTGGTGCCTTCATGAGTAAGAACATGGAGGAAGGATATAACCTTATAGAAGAAGTGTCATAGAACACATATCAATGGTCATCTAAAAGGAGTTTTCCATCAAAAACTCTTGCTAAGTACTTTCTTGATGTTATTTCTTTACTTATTGCTAAGGTAGAAGCTTTGTCTGTTAAATTAGATAAGCTAGAATTGGTTAAATTGAAACCTACTAGGATGTCTTTACAATTGGTTGATAAGTCTATTAAGTATCCTCTAGGTGTCTTAGAGGATGTTCCTATTAGGGTAAGGAAAATTTTTATACTTACTGATTTTGTTGTGCTAGAGATGGATGAGGATTTTATGATCCCCATTATATTAGGCAGGCCATTTTTAGCCACTGCAGGTGTAACACCCTCTGTTACACCTTAACAAATTCTAAAAAAACTTGTAAATTTTTTTTCTAAAGATATGATTGTTAAAAAGAAACTACGGAATAAATTACATACATCATTTCTAAAATACCTCATAAATATTATTAAAACTTTATCAAGTAATTTTACATTCATCCGAAGAAAATAAATATTAAACATTATAAGAAAGAGAGGAAACTCCATGGCCCAGAAGCAGTTACTTAATAACATTATTTATTCATTGGACCACGGTATTCATACCGAGCTCCCTTTCTAGAACGTGCTCTATTTACTGCCGAGATTCTTCGATCCTTTCCTCTGAACCATCAATTTAAAACATATGAAATAAAAACACAGAGAAAGAAGTGAGAAATAGAATATAATATTCCCAAATGGGGCATAAGCAATAAAGGGTTTTCACAAACTAATATATAATAATATCAATCATAATCACATACACAATCAATTATGAATGCATGAATGTTATGCAATATCCTCATCATAACTTACCTATATATGTGGGCCCTTAAATTTTAATTTGCACTAGGCCAACCAGGAGTTTACACTGTTCCATAAGTCTGGATAATAATAATATGAACAGCTCAACTGGCATGGAAACACTTAGAGACTAGTCAGATTGAAAAAGTTTTTATTGTGAAAGTACCCGACACTAGGGAGCTACCCCAGGTCCCCTGAAGCACCCTTTCACACCCTCTCATCTCAAGGCTTATAATTAAGCCTCCTCTAATGTATCCTTGGTTTCTATAATCCGTCCCCAGACAATATCATTTTGTTTCACTTTAATGATTTATGATGCATGAACTACTCGCATCTTTAGTTGGTTAAGGCTTTTAGAAACTCAATTATTAAATACCTTAAAGGTTTACAACATCATTTCAATAAACTGTACATTTTCTCAATTCTCTGAATTTCTGTCCCACAGAAATAAATTTGGTATAGTTTTCGAATCTCACTGAAATTGAGTTTCTAAGCCTTAAATATCTAAAAACTTTTTCATATAAAACTTTACATAATCTTTCTAAAATTGAATTTTAACAAGATCGAATTTAGAAATCTCAATTATTTCCAAATATCTTTAGTTATTAAGTTGGAAAAAGAAAATAATTTTCTTTTGAAAATTTTATTTTATTAAAAGAGAATAATCTTTAAATCATTAACCAAAAATACTTAAAATTATAAAATTTTTCTTTAATTTAAGATTTAATTATCTCAACCTTTTTATAAATTAATTTTCATAAAATGACTTCTTTTTAAATAAATACTAAATTTTTTTATTCTAAATATTAAAAGTAAAGTTCATAAAAATAATCTCTAAGAAGAAATAAAAGATTTAAAATAATAAAAATTTAAAGAGTAAGGTAAGAAAATTCTTACTGAGTGTTAGCTTTTTCATCATGCTTGCTATATGCTCAACTTCATATCATAAGATCATCAATCATAATCAAATATTATCAATGACAATCAAAAATGTAAATCACAATCAAATAATATCGATCAAAATTAAATATCATCAATAATAATTAAATACTAATAATTATAATCAACTCAATTAAATATAATTCAAATTTTAATGGTTATTTAAATTATCAAAATTGATTTTGAGTCCTTATAGTCCATTCCTTGCATAGGTCTATGTAAGTCCATATAATCCAGTCCTTGCATAGGTATAGTTCAGTCCATATAGGTCAAACTAGTCCAAGTCCTTGCATAGGTTCAGTCTAGGTCGTATAGGTTATGAAAGTCTAGGTCCTTGCATAGGTATGTTAGAATTAGTTACATCAGATGTTTAATTTAAAATTTATTATAAATTTGAAGTTAAAAAGTTAATATTTTAAAATAATAATATTATTAAATTTAAAAGGAGTAGGGGACTCCTCCCATTATTCTTATGTCTTTTCATATTATATTCTTATCTCATTGCCCCTTACCTCTTGTATCCTGATTCGTTATTGAAAATCTGTGCGTGCCCCATCTCTGAGTTCTAAAACATACCAATTTCATTTTAATATAGTTACAAGATGAAAATTAAGATTTCTACTTAAAACAGAAATGGTAAATTTTGAATAATGAATATGAATAGTAAATTATGAATAGTAACAATAAATAGTAAAACGTGAATAGCAACAATAAATAGTAAAATGTAAATAGTAACGATAAATAGTAAAACATGAATAGTAAAGGTAAATAGTAATAGTAAATCGTAATTTACTATTAAAATAGTAATTTACTATTAGAATAGTATTTTACTATTCAGAATAGTAACTTAAAATAATATTATATCCAGTATAATAATAGATTTATAGAACGATATGAAAATAACCCTAAAAAATATAAAAGAGAGATATTCTTACCTTGTTATTTTAGCAGAACCTCCTTCTAAAAAAAATATTTCTCTCTCTTACTTCCATCGCTATCTCGCTAGCACTACTATATTAAGAAAATTTAATCTGAAATTGTGATTTTCCTTCGTTCCTTCGCTCGGTATTTGTAGGAAGGAAAATCACTATGCATTCCATTATTTTATTATAAAAGTACTGTGCAATTTCTAAAATTTTTGTTTTTGGTTACTGTGCAAGTTTGAAAATTTCATACATGTAGTGTTTTGCATAGTAAATGTCGGCTGAATTATTAAGTCAAATAGTAAACTTTCACTCGGTATATTTTAAATATTCAAAATCAGTCCTTTTTGAAATTTAGTGATATTATATCAGTCCCCACTAATTTTATAATAAGTAATATAAAGTTTAAATTTTAAAAATCTAAAATTTTGTTAATAAAAATTATTGAGACGTTTCCAATTTTTTTTACGATTGGTAAAAATCAAGATTTTTCTTAAACCAATCATTTTTAGATAAGTCTACTTGAAATGGATTTTAGAAAATTTTCTTATAATTTAACTTCACTTTCTTATAAATATTTTTAATTTTAAGTCACTTTATATGAATTTAAAATTATTTAAAATATATTATTTTATTAAAATATTTTCAAAAAAATTCCAAAAATTTTAGAAAAACATAAATAATACGTAGATTGAAAAGTTCTAAAGAACCACAATCTAATTCCTTCAAAATTTTAATATAAAAATAAAAATAGGGGTGTTACAGCAGGTGCTGTGATTGATGTTAAAAATGGTAAGTTGTCTCTTACTGTTGGAGACCAAAAGGTTGATTTTAATTTGATAGATGCTTTGAGAAACCATTTTCATGATAATGTTTATTGTAGCATTAAATTAGTTGACCAAGAGGTGAAGGAAGAGATTCTTCCTAAGGACTCACTTGATTTTGTTTTTCTGAATAAGCCTGCGGGAACATCAAAATACAGTGAAGGTTATGCACTGCTGAAACATGATACTGAAGTCATGTGTGACAAAGTGGTGAGCCAAAATGTGGAACTTAAGCCTTTAACCTTCACACTGAGGTATGAATTTCATGACTCTATTAGGTTCTTGATTGTGAATGAGGTATAAGGTTTGGCTAAAGACGTTAAACTTAGCACTTGTGGGGAGGTAACCCCACGAGTGTTTTTTTTCTTTCTTTATAGTTGTTGCATGCTTTGTTTTTTAACAAATCAAAACAAAAAAATAAACAAAAGCTTGATGATTTGGTAAATTGTGTGTTAGGCATACTTTTTAGATTGTCATGATGCATGTCTTGATTTTCCTCAAATGAATGTGTGCCTTATTTAGTGTTTTGCACTTGAATCATGCCATAAACTAGTGCCAACCACAGGCTGTGGATTGCCACCACTGGCTGTGGTTTGTCCCAAAAATTTTCATAAAATGCCTAAGTGTTTTCTGGGTGCAAAATAGTGCTAACCACTGGCTGTGGTTATCCACCACTGCTAGTGGTTGGAGTCAATAGTTTCTCGTGCACTAAGTTATTTTCTGGGAACAAAATAGTGTCAACCATTGCCAGTGGTTACAACTACTGCCAGTGGTTACAACTACTGGCCGTGGTTTGGTCCAGGAGGTGCCCCTTTGAATGCGTGAATTTTTTGCATAAAAAGTAGAGGCAACTACTGGTCATGGTTTCCATCAGGGGTCCCTATTCTCATTTGCGTGTAATTAATTGGGTCAAACAGAATCAACCATAGGTCGTGGTTCGATCTTCCCTACATGCTTTGTGATGCCTAGGAATGTTTAGAAATCAAGTGGGTATGATGAAATCCTTTTTGAACTATGCTTGATGTTCATCCTTTTTTATGAACCCCACTTGTGTTTCTTTTGCATTTAGTGATTATTAATTGTGATTGGAACCATGTTTGATGTTTCTTTCTTGCACTTGGACACTTGATTGAGATGTTGGATATAATGGGATGATCTTATTGATAAGAATATGGCATTTAGAGTTCATTTTATTTGTGCACACCAAATGTTTGTTTAAATGCCTAAAAGACATTTGCACATGATTTTTGCATGGATTGGTTATGAATTAAGTCTAATGCACACCACATTGTTTCTATTTGTCCACATGACTTAAAATCTTTCTTAATAGATACCTTTGATGTGTGACACCATTCTTATATCCCTTGCCATTTATGATGTATGTAAAACTAAGATATTGGACTATATGCATCCTAACTTACTTTTGTGTTTTGTTTAGTCCATTTCTAGTACCTATATCAACATGTCATCTAAGGTGGCATTAAAAGCTCAAAATAAGAAAAGGAATACTAAAGGGTCATTTCCCCCCCCCCCTTCTCCATGACAGGTACCGGTTACACTTTTGTGTCCTATCTCACTCTATTTTAGACATTGAGGACTATGCCCGTCACTAGCTTGGGGTGGTGGGTACACAACGGTTTAACTCCACTTTGTTCTTGTTCTTGTTTCTATTTTGTTTTTGTCTCTGTTCTTGTTCATTTGCATGATTAAGTTGTGTTTTGTTTATGTCATAGGATGGCATTGATTGCCTAATTACAATTATTGTTGTTTGTATGATGACTAATTTAGACTAGCTAGATCTTGAACATAACTTGTTGGAATCTTAATAAAATAAATAAATAAATATAATAAATAAATATGATTGGTAGTTTTTCTTGAATAATCCATCTTCATAATGCCATGTTTTCTCTGATTTGGCTAGTTATCATTGTGAGCTTTTGAGCCAAAAAGGGTGTTCATTTTAGAAATTTTTGAGTTTTAAATTGTCTGTGTTTCCCTCTTTGAGTGATTCACACATCTTTAGGCACTCTAGAACTTTGCCCTTGACCTTTTCAAAATGCTTTATGAATGCATGCTTGGGATGAAAAAGGCACATTAGGTTTTGTTTCTTTAAGCCTCAGAATTTGTAAAATGCATGATTCACTAGTTGCCCCTTTTTGAGCCATGAAATGATATATTCATTTTTTTCAAAGCCTCAAGATATAATAGTTTCTGATTTATATGTAGAAGGGGCAAAAAGTAAGGCAAACTAAATGAGGTTTGAAAAATATTTGAGAAACAAAAATCATGATAGTTTGGGGTCAGTTATTCAAAGAAAAGAAAGAAAAATGGTGTAAAATAAGGAGTTGATTTCAAAATAAAAAATATCAATGATGAAAATAAATGAATCATACTCCTTATAGCTTCTAAATGTATAAGAGTTATTTGATTGAGGTTTACCTTGTGAATTTTCTCTTCTCAAAGAAATAAGCCCTTTGTATTCCCCTTTTCTTGGTTTTCATTCCCATGTTGTGAATCCCCTGGCCACGTTAGAACCATTTGAAAGACATTTAGACAAATGCATGTTTTCTTGATAACTGTGAAGACTGCGGTCAATTGCCAAGCTTATGGTAGTGTCTAGGATGTTTTGATATGAGTAGATTGAAACACAAGCACATACACTGAGTGAGAAGTGAAAGCGAGTACTCGTAGTCCAATCTTAGTGAGCATGGTTTGATTGTTTGGTTGGGTCTTATTTTGGTAGTCTATGCAATCATTCAAAAATACAAAAATAAATAAATAAACACAAGATTCCTCAAGTTTGTTTGGATTTGTTGTTCTTCATTGTTCATTTGTACGAATACAGTGATTGCTTGAAAAAAAGCAATATTTTAGTTTGGGGTATTTGATGAATGTGCATGTTGGCTTGTTTTTGAGTTTTTAGGTGTAGTTTTGAGTCAATTTTATCTTTGTTTCCTCCTGATTCCCTTGATTTTCAATTCCATTCCGCATATATTACTTAGGTGTCTCTATTTTTGCAAGGTTATTGATGTTTCAGGTTTATCTTGATGAGAAATGACAACTTGGATACAAATAGAAGCTTTTGGGACCCTTAACAATGCAATCTAGCAAAATTAGAGGAAACCACTACCAGTGGTTGCAACCACTGGCCATGGTTGGCACTGGAATTGAGAAGGATCAGGTGGCAGTGACCACCACTGGCCATGGTTGGCACTGTGGCCAATTTAAATGCAAGTCAGAGATAACCACTGGCAGTGGTTACAACCATTGGCCATGGTTTTCATCAAGTGCCTTAAAAATAATACGTTTTGGAAGATTTAGACCATCAGACCCTGAACCACTGCTAGTGGTTTGCAACCGCTGGCGTGGTTGTCCCCACGAAGCTCAGAATCCTGATTTTTAGGATGCATATTGAGGGCAGTTGAGGGCACTTCTAAACAGACCTTTACACACAGGCTTTAGGCACATTTTGGAGGAGAAAAATCGAGATCTTTCTCAAGGGATTTTAGAGGAGATTCAAGGACCAACACGAATAACACTCGAATTTACAAATTGGGAGAAAGATTCAGAAGAGTTAGTGATAGTTTGTCTTCTATTTTCTGAACCCTAGTTTCTATATTTGAGATTTTCTTGTATGTTAGGAGTGGGCTTCTTAGTTTTTGATTCTGTAATTGATTCTATGTTGAACTAAACCCTTTATCTTGGGATTAAGGGGGTATTATGCATATGTATTGAACGGATTGTTTTTTATCTTCCCTTTTTATGAAATTTATGTTTATTATTTGATTTCATGAATACTTAATGCCTCTACAAGACTTCAAGAGGAGTGTAGTTGATTCCAAATGATGTAGGCTACGAGAGTAGGTATATTGTTTGAAAGCATGAAATTGAACCTATGGTTTTGAGTTACGAGAGTAAGCGAAACCATTTAAGGGCTAATGGGTTTTCACAAAATGTAATAGAATTAATTTATAAATTGAACACGGTTCTTTTGGAATTAGGTAAATTAGTAAGGCTTCGAGAGAAGATTGCTAATTACATTAGGAAAATCTACCTTAGAAATTAAATTTCATAATTAGGGAAGTGAATTACATGAAATTTGATATTAGCATATAAACCTTTTTAACTCCCAAGAATTTTCCTTTGATTGATTCTTAAAAAGCAATTGATTTCCATTCCGAAAGGCATTAAGTTTTCTATTTCTATTTTTAGTTTAATATAAAGTGAACATTCCTTTAATCGAACAAATTTTATAGATAATTGAATTACCGCTAAACTAGTAATTGGGCACAATCTCTATGGGAATGATATTTTTATTACTATGATACCCTGGGCGCTTGCGGTTGGCGATCAACCCACAAACTGAAGGTTATAAATATTTTCAATTTAGAATGAATCTCAATGAAGCAAGCCACCCAATAAAAACCCATTATATCATAGCATTACTTGATGGTACCACAATTTATAAACTAAGGAAGATCTTTTATCAAAACCATCATTTATGACTTTTGGTCTGTGAAATCTTTTGAGGTTTGAATTCAATGTAGTATATTTTGTTCTCATCAAAAATTTATTCAATGCAGCAAATAATTTATGTATCTTATGGTGTAAAGTTCATTTTCTATAGTTTACCAACATTTTCCATATTGTTCATTCTTTTATAATTTAAAGGATCGAAAACAGCAGAAGTTATCTTAATTTGGTCAAAACATTAACATCATACTCAGCAAATTCAGGAAGCAAATCTCACTCTGCAAGCAATGAATTGGAAAATAAAGGGTGAGAGAATAACCTATTTAAAGCAATGGAAGAGGGAAAAAACTGAGAGAAGTCCTGAGCCGCCAAAACAAATCTTAATTTCCTTACCAAAGAGGCTAGAACGAGCGAACAAAGAGAAGCTGTATACAATAAGAGAAAGGTTTAATGTGCTTGTTTTGGTTTAATGTTTTCATCTTCTAATTTTCGTTCTATTCTAGTTTCTCGAAGTAGTTTATCAGCTCCTTCCACTCAACTTCTATTGTGCTTGTTTTGGTATGTGTACCAACACTCAACCAAACATATTAAATATGATATGAGGACTTTATAGTAAATAAAAAAGAAAATTTCAATAACTAACGTAAAACGAAAATTGCAGGCTTTGTGAGATGGTGAGAATATGTTAAGGTTTCTCACATGGCATTCTAGCTTGTTTCTCTGGAGTAAGCAACACTTGTTGCATCCCCCTTTATTCGAAGCTGTTTCATTAGTTTTCCCTGTATGCCACTATGATGATTTATCATAGTGATTGAGGTTATATTAGGTACTAGGCTTAGCATCTTGCATTTTCAAGAGGAAGACTGTTTGGCAATTCATTCATGGAATGGTATTGGAGATACCAACAAAGGTTGTTAAAAAATGAAATCAATGAACTATCTTCTCTTCTATTACTCTTAAGGTTAAGGATACCATACACATGAAGATCTAGGGAAAGATAAACTCTCAGTGTCCTTAAAATAAAGTTGAACTTGGGTGCAAAGGTAAATATTATTCGTTCATTTACTTTTGGTCTTTTACCCTATTGGTTATGATTGTAACTTTTTTCCATCTTTTCTTATATGAATGACAAGTATGGTAGTTTTTTCAAATCTCACACACTAGGGTGTCCTTGTTGGTGTATGCACTATGAGCTTTTATGCTTTTTCATTTGTATCATTTTTTTGCTTATCAATAAAATAAGTATTTTAATTTAAAATTATTTTAAAACGTATTTATCCTTGGAGTAATAGGTCATATGAAAGTTATTCTTAAAATGTCCCTAGTCAAGTATTTACACGGGGACATGTAAATACATTGAGACTAGTGTGTGAGTATACTGATGACCTGATCTCATAGATCATAGATATAGATGATATCAAGTCTTCACATGGGTACACATTAAGAGTAATGATGTACTGGACAGACCCACCATGAGAACATTGCATGGATCGTTACATGAATGTCATAAACGATTCTTAATGTGATAATGGTATATATAGTCCTTCGACCTGAAGTCATTACGATTCCTACATGAGGAGTTTATTATTTTAATACAATTAAACGTCTTCTTTAACAAGAGGACTATAAAGGTTGTGATTAGGCAATGAACAAATTATGCAGAGGGATGTGAGTGATGTAGATAGGATTTGTCTCTCCTATGTGATAGGAGTGATATCTATAGGCCACTTGATGGAGTAAGACTAAGAAAATGCATGGCCATACTAGAAAGAATAAATATTAGATATTTATTCGGATCAAGTCTACTCTGATATCAAGTAAAATAAATTGGGCCGTACAAGGATGACGCGACCATGCCTTGGGCCCAATTAGGATATCGTGACAAAAGGAAGAAACATATTAAATAATTATAACTTATAGGTTATGTTGATATTAAATAATATTCAGACATAATGATGCATTGCTAGATGCCGCTCTTATTTTATATTAATAATAAAATAATTTATTATTAATATGACCGGGTATTTTACCTATAGGATCACACACATAGAGTAAGCCCATCAGAAAATGTTTTGTTTTATTTTAGTTGGACTAAAATAAAGCTATTGGGCCTAACTCATTTAGAATGAGTAAGGAGCCCACTCTTTAGAGAGAACAAATTAGGTCAAACCTAAGCCTATAAATAGAGCATAAGATGTTCATAGGCCGTTCACTAAAGTGAGACACAAATTCACAAAAGTTGTAAGAGCTACACGCTGTCAAACTAGTAGTTGGCAAGTGTTGTGATTCTGGTGAGAGTGCTCGTATGGACTCCTAAAGGACGAGGCTACGACTGCTTTGGTGTTCTTCAAGAGGTAATCCTAAAACAATTTTTTTGCGTGTGTGCATGTATAGTGCTTTGAAACACGACGTTTTGCAAATCCTATGGGAATCCTTGTATTTCCACTGCTCATGTACTAGGGATTCCCTTACAGTCCTACCGTTGTATCAATGGATACTAAGCTAAATAGATACATACTAATGAATGAAGCAAAAAGGCTTGTTCCTGGGTACCCACAATCCATGTTAGATATATTAGGAAAATACAATATTGCAGCTATTCATGGCTCCATTCACAAGTACATGAGAGAGGCATTGCTTTCCATTATTATCCCCACCTTGATCAAAGAGTAGCTTTTACCTAAAATTGATGAGTTCATGAGAACCCACTTGAGTGATTGGGATAACAAGGTCGTCAATATTCAAGAAAAAACTAAAGAGGTTTGTTTACATCACAACCATCGTTTTTTGAAATTCTGAAGTTAAATTCTCTAACAACTAATCAAAAAGTTTACTAATGTAACAACAAATTTTTTAATATTTCAAAACAGATGGCATTTCTCTCTTCCCTGAAGTAGATTGTTGGTATGGCAACTAGCTCAATATCTCAACCTTTCATGACAGAGTTCTTTTAAGCTTGTTCTAAGGACTCTCTCTTTGCCTATTGATCTTCCTGGAATTAACCTAAATATTTCAACACTTATCTCATCATACCCATTCCATCAAAGTGAAATAAAAAATTTCACTGTTAAAAGTGAGTTCCTCTTCGATATCGTTAAACTATTTCAAAAAAATCCCATTTGTTAATGGAGAAGGAAGACCCTACCTTACAAATAAACTGACCTGAACGAGTGGCTCACAGACGAGGGATGACAGAGAAGAGGGATTTTCTGCGTGACTAGAGACAAGAGAGACAAGAAAGGGGAACTGACTGTCAGGGAGGGAAATTGAGAGAGATAGAGAGAGAAAGAAAGAGAGAAAAAGGTTGAAGGGGAAGTGTAACACCCTCTGTTACACCTTAATAAATTCTAGAAAAATTCGTAATTTTTTTTTTACTAAGGATATGATTGTTAAAAAGAAACTATCGGAATAAATTATATACATTATTTATGAAATACCTCATAAATATTATTAAAACTTTATAAAGTAATTTTACATTCATCCAACGAAAATAAATATTAAACATTATAAGAAAGAGAGGAAACTCCATGGCCCAGAAGCAGTTACTTAATAACATTATTTATTCATTGGACCACGGTATTCATACCGCGCTCCCTTTCTAGAACGTGCTATATTTACTGCCGATATTCTTCGATCCTTCCCTCTGAACCATCAATTTAAAACATGTGAAACAAAAACACAGAGAAAGGAGTGAGAAATAGAATATAATATTCTCGAATAAGACATAAGGAACAAAGGATTTTCACAAAACCAATACATAATAATATCAGTCACAAGCACATACACAATCAATTATGAATGCATGAATGTTATGCAATATCTTCATCATAACTTACCTATATATGTGGGCCCTTAAATTTTAATTTTACACTGGGCCAACCAGGAGTTTACACTGTTCCATAAGTCCGGATAATAATATGAACAACTCAACTGGCATGGAAACACTTAGAGACTAGTCAGATTGAGAAAGTTTTTATTGTGAAGGTACCCGACACTAGGGAGCTACCCCAGGTCCCCTGAAGCACCCTTTCACACCCTCTCATCCCAAGGTTCGTAATTAAGCCTCCTCTAATGTATCCTCGGTTTCTATAATCCGTCCCCAGACAACATCATTTTATTTCACTTTAATGATTCATGATGCATGAACTACTCGCGTATTTAGTTGGTTAAGGCTTTTAGAAACTCAATTATTAAATCCCTTAAAGGTTTACAATATCATTTTAATAAACTATACATTTTCTCAATTCTCTGAATTTCTGTCCCACAGAAATAAATTTGGTACAGTTTTTGAATATCACTAAAATTGAGTTTCTAAGCCTTAAATATCTAAAAACTTTCTCATATAAAACTTTACATAATCTTTCTTAAATTGAATCTTAACAAAATCAAATTTAAAAATCTCAATTATTTCCAAATACCTTTAGTTATTAAGTTGGAAAAAATAAAATAATTTTCTTTTGAAAATTTTAATTTATTAAAAGAGAATAATCTCTAAACCAAAAATACTTAAAATTACAAAAAAAAAAATTTTAACTCAAGATTTAGTTATTTCAATTTGTTATAAATTAATTTTTTATAAAATGTTTTCTTTCTAAAATAAATACTAATTTTTTTTATTCTAAATATTGAAAATAAAGTTAATAAAAATAATTAAGAAGAGAAGATTTAAAGTAAAAATTTAAAGAGTAAGGTAAGAAAATTCTTACTGAGTTTTAGCTTTCCGTCATGCCCGCTATATGCTCAAACTCCACATCATAAAATCATCAATCAAAATCAAGCATTATCAATTATAACTAAATATCATCAATCACAATCAATCATAATCAAATTAATTAAATATCATTAATACATATCATAATACAAAATTTAATGATTATTAATATAGTCAATTTGAGTCTTTTTGGTCAATTCCTCGCATAGGTATATGTAAGTCCATATAATCCAGTCCTTGCATAGGTATAGTTCAGTCCATATGGGTCATAGTAGTCCAAGTTCTTGCGTAGGTATAGTCCAGTTTATATAGGTTATAAAAGTCCAAGTCCTTGCATAGGTATGTTAGAGTTAGTTAAACCAGATATTTAATTTAAGATTTATTATAAATTTTAAGTTAAAAGGTTAATATTTTTAAAATACTAATATTATTAAATTTAAAAGGAGTAGGGGACTCCTCCCATTATTCTTATGTCTTTTCATATTATATTCTTATCTCACTCCCCCTTACCTTGAATTGTTACCCAAAAGAGATTTACTTTGCGTCTCTAATTTCTAGAAATATTAATACCAATCTTGTTTCAGTATAGGCATAAGATGAAGATTATTACTACTTAAAACAGAAATGGTAAATTTTGAATAGTGAATAGTAAATCATGAATAGTAACAATAAATAGTAAAACGTGAATAGTAACAGTAAATAGTAAATCATAAATAGTAACAGTAAATAGTAAAACATGAATAGTAACAGTAAATAGTAAATCGTGAATAGTAACGATAAATAGTAACAGTAAATAGTAATTTACTATTTGAATAGTAATTTACTATTGAAATAGTAATTTACTATTGAAATAGTATTTTACTATGCAGAATAGTAACTTAAAATAATATTATTTCCAGTATAATAATAGATTTCTAAAAACGATATAAAAATAACCCAAAAAATATAAAAGAGAAGTATTCTTACCTTAGGATTTTAGCAGAACCTTCTCCCAAAAAAATTTACTTCTCTCTCTCACTTCCACCACTATCTCACTAGCATTACTATATTAAGAAAACTTAATCTGAAATTATGAATTCTAAAGAAGAAATCCTTCGGTATTTATAGGAAAAAAATTTACTATGCATTCCATTATTTTAATATAAAAATACTATACATTTTTGAATTTTTTATTCCTGGTTACTCTGCATCTTTTGAAAATTTCATACATGCACAGTGTTTTGCATAGTAACTGTCAACAAAATTATTAAGTTAAATAGTAACCCTTCACTCGGTATATTTTAAATATTCAAAATGAGTCCTTTTTGAAATTTAGCGATATTATATCAGTCCTCACTAATTTTATAATAAGTAATATAAAGCTGAAATTTTAAAAATCTAAAATTTTCTGTTAATAAAAATTTATTGATACGTTTCCAATTTTTTAATGATTAGAAAAAATCAAGATTTTTCTCAAACCGATAATTTTTAGATAAGTCTACTTGAAATGGATTTTAGAAAATTTTCTTATAATTTAAATTCACTTTCTTATAAATATTTTTTAATTTAAGTCACTTATATGAATTTAAAATTATTTAAAAAATATTATTTTATTAAGAAAAATTCAAAAATTCTGAAAAAATTCCAAAAAATCATAAATAATACGTAGATTAAAAAGTTCTAAAGAGCCATAATCTAATTCCTTTAAAATTTTAATATAAAAATAAAAATAGGGGTGTTACAGGAAGAGGTTTAGGGATTTGCACAACTCGGTTAGGATGGAGGGAGGCACAATGTTAATGAAAGAGGAGTCACGATGAAGAGAGGCAGAGGTACTCAGAGAGGGGAAGAGGGGGATGGTTTAGGGAAGAGGAAGATAGTTTAAGGCAACTGTGAAACTGATAGAGGGGGAAATGGCCCTCGATAAGTTATCAGATTTAGCGACGACCCAATTCCATCGCTAACTCATCGCTAGTTTAGAAAGTGGACACGTGTACCAAATAACGACCACCATAACTCATCGATAACTTTACTAATCTAACGATGCAAAAATACCGCCATTGCAACATAAAGGTGACCAACAATGTTTACCTTAGCGACAGGCTCAGTCGCGAAGCCTATTTTTCTAGATGTAGCAATGGTGAGACTTTATCGCTCAGGTGGTCAAATACAACGACGGCATCGGCCGTCGCTAAGTTCAACGTAAAACACAAAAAGGTTGGAGGAGGGATGTCATCATAGCGACGGAGACAAATTTGTCACTAAAACCAATAATAATTAGTATAGCAACCCTGACAATGACATACCTCTTTACTGGACTTAGTAACGGAATTAGGCTTTGTTACTAGACTACACCTTAAACCTTAGCAATCGCATGTTTTCGTCACTACCTTAGGCGCCTACAAAAATAATTGGAAGGAAACAAAACCCGTCGCTACAGTAAAAATTTAGAATAGCGACACAGAAAGCCTTGTCACTATCTTGACTTTTATTGTTAGCGACGCCGTTTGGCCCATCGCTGTCGTTGGCGCCAACAAAAATCTTTGGAGGGAAACCAAAAAATTGGAGGAGGGAAATGTAGCGACGGGTGCCAGCTACGGGTTAGGTGTAGCGACGGAGATAACGACAGAGTTTTGTAAATATTAGCGACGGGATTCTGTTGGTCGCTGATGCGGTAACTAATTTTCTTTTGAAGGTCCCCTTTTACATTGCGGCCGCTAATTAGCGACGGCTGTTGTCGATCGCTAACTTTAAGTAGCTATCAGGGGCTTTTTTTAGTAGTGTGTTCTAGCGTCAAGATCACCCTTAAATGTGATTTTGGTATCTAGATACCCTTTTGAGAATTGTTTGGTTGTTGGAACTTGCGGCATCCTAGGTTTACGATTATTAGTCTCTATCAGTTAACCCAATCTTCTTAAAACATTTGTAGAAGATCACATCATAAGAACTTTCTTGATCAACTATAAGAAGATTTTACTTGCTTGTTTGCTATAACGACTTTATTGACAATTGCATAATCACCATTTAGAATAATAGGGCTAAAATCATCATCAAAAAATGAGATGGGAGGGGTTTTGCTTGGATGGTTGATCCTCAAGCTCTTCTTCGTAATCAATGGCTTCGACAACCTTACCCTTGGCCTATTTCACTAATGTAATTTTCTTCAAACCTCAGTCTACGTCATTCTCCAAAGATCTATCCCTATGCCTCTTAGCACTCTAGTCCAACTCATCATAAGATATGCTTCTAAATAGGTATGACTTCAATTTTCCTTCTATGATCAGAACTTCAATAGCATATGTGAGCATGCGACATTCATCAATTGTGCGCCTTCACTGCTCGTGGAAATCATAATATTTGTTCGGATTGCCTTGTCCTTTGATCAAGGCAATCTTCTTAACACCGTTTACACTTAAAACTAGGAAGCCAAGTTACCTAAAGATCTAACCCTATCTGGTGTTAACCAGAGCATAAATATCAAAATTGAACACTTGTTCTTGTTAAGGAAAGGAGGGTGATCTCTCTTCTAGTCCTTCTAAGAAATCTTCTTTTGCTTGGGCTTTTTCTTAGCAACCAACATGGTTATTGATATGGCAACTAGATGCATCTCCTACCCTACATATTTTACTACTTTCTTCCTAAATTCTTTTAGGGTGAGCGGACCTTTTGCCAAATACATGGCAAATGCCTACTTTGATTGTAAAGAGTGTGTTTCTCCCTACTTGATCTCAATGAAGGTGTGGGAAGTTTTTAACGTATCTCTCACAATAACGAAGTGTCTTGCGAAAGTTTTAACATTTATGAACTCTTTAATTTGTTATAATTTGTTGGATGAGGGACTTCTTATACCATCCAAAAGTTCAATATTTTCTAGTTACGAGGGAGAGTTACTTATCTCAAAAAGTTTTACAACATTAAAGATATTGTCTTTGTTATAGTTTTTTCGATGTGGGGTTTTTTACACAAATACAACTATCATTCTATCATTGTTTTGTTCCCTGTTCTCACTACTTAGTTGGATAATTGCTTCAAGTTAAATTGCTATTTTCAGACCAAACAAACGAGTAGTGCAACTAGCAAAATGGTGTTCTGTTAATTTAATACGTACATGTTTTTGTAAATGTAGTAGTTATGTTAAATTTTATCAAAATGTGTAGCTCGGCTTTGTTTGACTTGTTTTGAGTTTGTGTTTCTAAAAATACATGCTGGTTATGTAAATTTTATTAGGTAAGATTTAATGTCCATAAGATCTTATTCATAAGAACATTAAATATAAATTTTTATTATTTTCAAGTCATATGAGTGGATCAGTGCAGTGAATCAAAGCAAGCAAATTAAGTTGGAAACATGGGAAAAGACATGGATCACTTTGTGTGTGGGTGGGGGGTGGGCGGGGGCGACGTACGTGTACGGTCCCTATGGTCTCTCTGAAAGTTGAAATCAGATATTGCTAATTTGTAGAACATGCAATTAGCAGAAGCATATATAGTGTGGCAGAAAATGGACCTTCAAATTAGAGCAACGGCTCAGAGGTGATGGTACTTTCATGCGCAATTCAAGACTATTTTGTTATCAAGGGGGAGCCACCATACAACCGTTGATCACACAAGAAACTAATCTTTTATTATATATACATTCAACATGTAAAAGTAATATCAGGATCCTTGCAGTGTTTGCTACGTTAGAAAAAAACGTATTGTCCATAAGATCTAATACATAAATAATAAAAAAAAGTAACTACCTAATCACTAAACCATATTGTGCTTTATAGATATCAGCAAAAACTATTATAGTCGGTCACACTTTTTGCTAGTCTTTATATAGTGTGGATATGTAAGTGTATATGATAAAGTATAAATTTTTAATATAATTAAATATATTATTAATATTTAATAAATTAAATAATTAATGTCAATCTTTAATAGATATAATTAAATATATTAAAGATTAAAATTAATATCATATTTATTGAATATTAAATTTTTTATTAATATCATATTTATTAAATTTTAAATATAATAAATATATTTAATATTTTTATCATTAAAAAATATATTTATAAATATATAATAAAAATATATTTAAATATATTATGATTATTATATTTAAAATACATTATATTTTATCATATACATTTACTTCATCCATATTATCTATAAATTAAAAAAATATGATTTACTATTATTATATATATATATATATATATATATATGATAGATATTGCTTATACTCATAAATAATATTATGGCTTAATGGTTGGGTAATTACTTATTTATCTATTAGGTCATAGGTTCACATATTATTAAAATTAGATTTTCAATTTGTAATTTTACTTATTATTAACTAATATTTGGCAAGTTAAAGTTATAACTTGTGAAGTGGGTTGGGAGGTGAGCTTGGGCTGGTTTAATAACTTAATGTAAAACAAAAATATGAAATAATAATAATATAAAATTGGGCCGGTTAATATCAAAATATTGCTATTTTCTATTATATATGTATATATATCAAAATATTGTTATATATATATATATATCAAAAATGGTAATAGACACAAAAGTTTTTCTTTTTTTTTAGAAATATTCACTCCCTCGAACACATATGCTTTCTAACTCCTTTGTTTTTTCAATATATTTGGTATTCACTCTACCACAACCCCTTCTATCATCTCCTAATTTGTAGCAAGGTTTTTACTTTTCTGTTTCTTTTGGAAGGAAAAGGGAAATGCAGTCCATTTAGAATTTGCTTCACTCTACCATAAAAAGAATAAAACATAATGAGCATTATTATGAAGATATATTTTGTCAACACATTAGGCATATACTATAATATGAAATCTAATGTATGGTATCAAAATTCCACAAGTGGCATAAACTTTATCATACCCTAATACCTCTTGCCATTAAAGATAAATGACATATCCCGGAAATCCTGTGAGAAATTGACTTTTTTATTCAGGTATTAACTCTTAACAAGTTTGAAGGAGAATAGCACTAGCAGATAATGGGCCATATATACATTATTCCCTCTCCTTACCAATGGTTGCGAACCTTATCCATTGTTTTGTATAAAAAGAAAGAAAGAGATTATATATCCTTTTATCGACCGAAAAAAAAGATTATATATCCTTTTTGTTGCTTCACCTTGACCAATTTCATGTACACAAATTGATATCATTATTCTCATTCCCACTTTTGATGCAACTAAGGTGACAAAATTCTAAAACCCATTGAAGTTCGAGTCCAATTCAGGGTGCTGAAAGCCTTAAACAGGGGAAAGTACATAAAGATTGCGAAGTAATAATCACTACTACTGCCCTTTTATTCCTTCCTTGACAGCCTTTGAAAGATCTGAAAATTTTAATACAGCTCCTAATTTGATTTATGGTTTTAGATTTTAGATTTATATATATGTTTCTGATCACTATAAAATAAGGAATTTTTTACTTCAGTTTCTATAAAATATTTTTTATATATTTTTTGTATAATAAATATTTTGTATTTAGTTTTTATTTTAAAATTGAATTCATTAAATATTGATATGAATAACTAATGTCGCGACGTGGGCGATCGGATAACGATTCCAACAAGCTTGGTTTTACGAAAATAAAATTTATAAAAAAGTGTGGGGTCGCCACTAAGATTTTGTTTTTATTTTAAAATGGTAAAATATTAGAAAAAATCATTTAGAGCTCTACGTTCGGGAGTTGGTTATGAATATGGAAGGTATTAACACCTCTATTCACCCGTTCCAAATAAACAGTACCTTAATTAAATAGTGTAATTATTTTTAATAATTTAAAAGTAACCTAATGATAAAGAAATAGAAAAAAACAAATATCTACATAAAAAATTAATTTTAAAAATGGGTCTGACAAGAATTAATGTTGCCCCTACTACGTATTCCTAGGTGCAATGGGAAATCAGGGTTACGTAGTTCTTGTTAGAAAGTACTTTTATGATTTTATTTAATCAGTATCATGTATCCCACGACGTCGATATGATTTTTATAGTAATTTCATCGGTGTAATGTATCCCATGAAACCGATGAAATTATTTAAGATTTTTAGACCAACTTTATTGGTGTAATGCATTCCACTGTGCCAATAAAATTATTCATATAATTTTTAGAGCAATTTTATCGATGTAATGTGTAACATCCTTAATTTTAAAAATAAATTTCAAAAAAAAATAAAATAAACTTTCCAAAAACAGAAGTCGGATTCAGTGAATAACATGCTCGGTTTTTCATCAATCCAACCGGTTATTTAAAATACAATTAATTTACTTAAATTTCAAACAGATTTTAATTAAATAAAATTTCAATATCTGTTTTACATAAGCCGACCGGCTCTTTTAAAATATATAAATACATAATTTTACTCGGTATTCTCATGAGCCGGCCAAGGCTTCCACTAAAGTAAACTCCGAACTGTTGAGTGTCTTCACATATCATGGTCGGACCCTTCATTCACTGAAAAATAAATGTAGAGGGTGAGCATAACATATCAAATAAAAGTTATTGAATTGGAATAAAAATCCAATTAATAACTATAAAACCAATACTGATTACACTCGACAATAATTCGCACTCGGCAATTACATCAAATCACTCGGCAATAATTTAAATTTCCATTCGGCAATTATAGCCATTTTACTACTCGGTAAATATAACATCACTCGGTAAGCATAGCAACTGCACTCGGCAATTCAAGCAAACTGCACTCAGCAAACAACAATTTCACTCGACAAACAACAAATTATTCATTCTCAAAACCGAGACATATACATATACTCATCATAACAACATGTTCTCTCAATAACACATAAAACAATGTATGCACATGCTCAACCAAATAGATCCATATCTTTCATTCTCACTTGACCAACCAAAATGGGGTCATTATCAATTTTTGTGTTGCAACACTGGCTCCCCGAGCCATAATTCAGCTCCTCACTGATTCGGCCGTTTTACTGGTACCAAACCGCTCTGTACCCATAATGTAACACCGAGTACCACTCCCAGAGTGATAGCGATCCTCTACTCAGTGCTACAGGTCGGCCTTGAGTCACACTCAAAGGCGTCCGTGGTATATAGGAACCACCACATCACAGTTCATATTCAAACATCACACATGCATCTTATGCATATAAATATCATGAATCATCAATCTCATATCAATATCAATAATATGAATAAAACGTCGTATAGTTGGGGTCTCATAATAATTCACACACATATCATATATATCAAAAATGCCCCAAATCCATTCATAAACCATATATTTGAGATGTACGCTCCCCCTACCTGGAAATAAGGTGTTCCAACATCTTTAAAACTATAACTAGGTCACTGCTCCAGAATTCCGACTGTAACTGCAGTGTTGTTCCACTCCAAGCTTTCATTCGTAAAGAGAAGAGAATGGAGATTTGGTGTTCTTCGTTTACTAATTCCAATAAGGATCGGAAATATAAGGATGATTTCACTTTCAACAACAACTTCTCTATTGATTCAATAGCAGAGGTATATATACACCTTTCACGTGAAAGAGACGTGATTAACTTGAAGTATTCTGACATACGTAACTTAATATTAATGAAGGATTAAGATATTTAATGAAAAGGGTACAACACATCAAAATGGGTCCCAAACTTAGAAAATATTTGAGAAAAGAATCTGCTGGAAGGTAGAAGAACATAATGACGTGGAAAGCATCAGACCTGATCCTCGCTTGAGCGAACCACTTTCGCTTGAGCGAGAATTACTCAGTAACCAATTTCCCATGCTTTCGCTCGAGCGAGACTCCCTCCTACTAGTCGTTCGAGCATGAATTGTCCAGTAACGAATTCCACTGGCATTCGCTTGAGCGAGGCACCTACTCGCTTAGGCGAAATCCAACCAGAGGCTGTCCTTCGATTCTGTACTTGCCCGGTCGGTAAGGCTTCCCAGCACTCAGATTTTCACTCGGCAGTTCAATCAAAACCGACTCATCTCGCTCAGTTATACCTCTTTCCAAGTCAGAGTCTTATTTCTTTCATTATTCAGAAATTTCTCCACTATAAGGTTACTCGGAGTTCGGAGTCCATTTCCTTTCTCGGAAATCATTCCTCTTGAAAGGATTACTCGGAAATCTCCTTGGGATTACTTACTCAAAAAACTTAATCAGTCAGAGTTGAAGTCTTTGTCCAGAAGCACTCTTTCTGGAAAGACTTACTCGGAATGTATCACTCAGAAATGTCACAGAGACACTTCACTCGGCAACTTAATCGGAAACGTTCTTCTCGGATACGTTTCACTCGGATTTGCTTTACTCGAACGTGTCTCAATCGGACACAGCGTCACTTCATTCGGAAATGATTCTCTTAATGATGTTTCACTCGGAAACATCTTAACTTCACTTGGAAATAGTGTTCTATCTTATTTCACTCGGAATCAAATTCATTTCACTCGGAATCTGATTCTTTTTACTCAGAAAACCTTGTCTCATTCATTTTCCACTCGGAATTTCATTCAAAAATTCTTCTCTAATCCTTTTTAAGTTATTTTTATAAAAATCATAAAAATCGGGATGTTACATTTCTCCCCCTCTATAAAAATTTCGTCCTCGAAATTTAATAAATTACTTGGGCACAAATTGCACATGAAACCCATAAGTATAAATATATACAACTCTCGTTTTACATAACAACGAGTACTTACAAAATATAACAGAATATAACATACTTTTTAGAAATAAAAAGTCGTATGGCACCCGGATTTAAAAATTTCCGCTCATTCTCTTTGTGCCATATTACCAGCTTGTTCGGCCTCTTCCATATGAATATTAAACACTCGACCAGCAGCTTGTGGATTAACATCCCTTTCCTGGTCGTCTCTTCCAATCATCAGGTTACTTCGTCCACTATTTCCTCCTCCGACTCCTCTATTTCCGATTCCCTGACCTCGTCTTTGAAAACTTTCTCGATTTATGCTAGCATTAGACTCGGTCGTTTGTAAAAGAGGGCAATTTGGACGAGTGTGTCCTTCCTCATTGCATTTGAAACAAACTATTTTGTTATGGTTACATTCACTCGTAAAATGATCACCACCACACTTGTAACATTTAATGTTCCTCGGAAAACTCATTGATCGGCCACCAGAATTCACTCGGACTCAGGATTCAAAGGATGATTCGCCTTTGATCGTCTTCCCATGCTTTTTAAAATTAACTGATGATAGTTTTGAAGAACTATCCGATCGGCTACTTGCTCCAGTGGAAGCTTTATCATCTTCCTCATATATCCGGCACTTGTTAACAAGAATCGGAAAATTCCTGATTTCTTGGTGTCAGAATGCCTTCTTAATATTTGGTCTTAGTCCACTTTCGAATTTGATGCACTTTGAGCCCTCAGTGCCCGGCATTTGAAAAGGAGGGTAGAATAAATAGAGCTCCTCAAATTTAGCTGCGTATTCCTCCACACTCAGATTACCCTGTCGGAGTTCCATAAATTCCAACTCATTCTGGCTTCTTACAGTGTTCGGAAAATACTTTTCAAGGAAATATTCCTTGAAATTTTCCCAATTCAACTTGATTCCCATGGCTTCCATTCGGTTTTTAGCCATCCTCCACCAATTCTCAGCTTCTTTCCGAAGCATGAATGCAGCGTATTCAACCTTCTGGGCCTCGGTGCATTGTAAGCTGCCCAAGATCCGTTCAAGATTCTGGATCCAGGTATATGCTCGGTCGGGCTGAAATCCACCATGGAATTCAGTCGGTTTTCTCTTGAGAAAACAATCAATACTATGATTGTCACTCGGTTGAGGGGTATTCTGCCTTTCTAAAATGTCAGCCAAACGCTGGAAGGCAGTAGCCATGGCATCCATACCATGAGGGTCCATTTTCCTATCCTGAAACAATCATCATACAATTGATTAATCAAGTCATCTAACCGTTTTAGAAAATAACTGACATTACAAGGTAATGACCCGGTTCGGTAATACACAAGTCTCCCACACCAACGTATGAGGCCGGTGCGAAGAATCAAGAACGGTTTCTTTCTCAAAGAGTCTGGATTACATAGACCGGATACACAGAGCCGATCTTCAACCTTACTCAATCCTTACTCTTATAGCTGGCCCAACACCGGATTACAGACCCCGATTTTAACCATGATTTCACTCAGCTCATAGTATTTAGTAGCTACACCTTGGCCTTGGATTTTTCAAGTCTGCTCTGATACCAAAATGTAACATCCTTAATTTTAAAAATAAATTTTTTAAAAAATCAAATAAACTTTCCAAAAATAGAAGTCGGATTCAGTGAATAACACGCTCGGTTTTTCATCAATCCAACCGGTTATTTAAAATACAATTAATTTACTTAAATTTCAAACAGATTTTAATTAAATAAAATTTCAATATTAGTTTCACATAAGCCGACCGGCTCTTTTAAAATATACAAATACATAATTTTACTCGGTATTCTCATGAGCCGGCCAAGGCTTCCACTAAAGTAAACTCCGAACTGCTGAGTGTCTTCACATATCATGGTCGGACCCTTCATTCACTGAAAAATAAATGTAGAGGGTGAGCATAACATATCAAATAACAGTTATTGAATTGGAATAAAAATTCAATTAATAACTATAAAACCAATACTGATTACACTCGACAATAATTCGCACTCGGCAATTACATCAAATCACTCGGCAATAATTTAAATTTCCATTTGGCAATTATAGCCATTTTACCACTCGGTAAATATAACATCACTCGGTAAGCATAGCAACTGCACTTGGTAATTCAAGCAAACTGCACTTGGCAAACAACAACTTCACTTGGCAAACAACAAATTATTCATTCTCAAAACCGAGACATATACATATACTCATCATAACAGCATGTTCTCTCAATAACACATAAAACAATGTATGCACATGCTCAACCAAATGGATCCATATCTTTCATTCTCACTTGACCAACCAAAATAGGGTCATTATCAATTTTTGTGTTGCAACACTGGCTCCCCGAGCCATAATTCAGCTCCTCGCTGATTCGGCCGTTTTACTGGTACCAAACCACTCTGCACCCATAATGTAACACTGAGTACCACGCCTAGAGTGATAGCGATCCTCTACTCAGTGCTACAGGCCGGCCTTGAGTCACACTCAAAGGCGTCCGTGGTATATAGGAACCACCACATCACAGTTCATATTCAAACATCACACATGCATCTCATGCATATATAAATATCATGAATCATCAATCTCATATCAATATCAATAATATGAATGGAAAATATGAAACATAAAACGTCGTATAGTTGGGGTCTCATAATAATTCACACACATATCATATATATCAAAAATGCCCCAAATCCATTCATAAACCATATATTTGAGATGTACGCTCCCCCTACCTGGAAATAAGGTGTTCCAACAGCTTTAAAACTATAACTAGGTCACTACTCCAGAATTTCGACTGAAACTGCAGTGTTGTTCCACTCCAAGCTTTCATTCGTAAAGAGAAGAGAATGGAGATTTGGTGTTCTTCGTTTACTAATTCCAGTAAGGATCGGAAATATAAGGATGATTTCACTTTCAACAACAACTTCTCTATTGATTCAATAGCAGAGGTATTTATACACCTTTCGCGTGAAAGAGACGTGATTAACTTGAAGTATTCTGACATACGTAACTTAATATTAATGAAGGATCAAGATATTTAATGAAAATGGTACAACACATCAAAATGGGTCTCAAACTTAGGAAATATTTGAGAAAAGAATCTGCTGGAAGGTAGAAGAACATAATGACGTGGAAAGCATCAGACCTGATCCTCGCTTGAGCGAACCACTTTCGCTTGAGCTAGAATTACTCAGTAACCAATTTCCCATGCTTTCGCTCGAGCGAGACTCCCTCCTACTGGCTACTCATTCGAGCGAGAATTGTCCAGTAACGAATTCCACTGGCATTCGCTTGAGCGAGGCACCTACTCGCTTAGGCGAAATCCAACCAGAGGCTGTCCTTCGATTCTGCACTCGCCCGGTCGGCAAGGCTTCCCAGCACTCGGGTTTTCACTCGGCAGTTCAATCAAAACCGACTCATCTCGCTCGGTTATACCTCTTTCCAAGTCAGAGTCTTATTTCTTTCATTATTCGGAAATTTCTCCACTATAAGGTTACTCGGAGTTCGGAGTCCATTTCCTTTCTCGGAAATCATTCCTCTTGAAAGGATTACTCGGAAATCTCCTTGGGATTACTTACTCAGAAAACTTAATCAGTCAGAGTTGAAGTCTTTGTCCAGAAGCACTCTTTCTGGAAAGACTTACTCGGAATGTATCACTCAGAAATGTCACAGAGACACTTCACTCGGCAACTTAATCGGAAACGTTCCTCTCGAATACGTTTCACTCGGATTTGCTTTACTCGAACGTGTCTCAATCGGACACAGCGTCACTTCATTCGGAAATGATTCTCTTAATGATGTTTCACTCGGAAACATCTTAACTTCACTTGGAAATAGTGTTCTGTCTTATTTCACTCGGAATCAAATTCATTTCACTCGGAATCTGATTCTTTTTACTCGGAAAATCTTGTCTCATTCATTTTCCACTCGGAATTTCATTCAAAAATTCTTCTCTAATCCTTTTTAAGTTATTTTTATAAAGATCATAAAAATCGGGATGTTACATAATGTATCCCACGACATTAATAAAGTTATTCATATAATTTTTAGAGCAACTTTATTGATGTAATGTATCCCACTACACCAATAAAATTATTTATAATTTTTAGAGCAACTTTATTGATGTAATGTATCCCATGACACCAATAAAGTTTTTTATAAGTTTTAGAATAATTTTATTGATGTAATGTATCCCACGACACCAATAAAGTTATTCATTAAATTTTTAGAGTAATTTTATTGATGTAATGTATCCCACAACATCGATAAAATTATTTATAATTTTTAGAGCAACTTTATTGATATAATGCATCCCATGACACCAATAAAGTTATGAGTGTTTCTACTGGACCCTTAAAAAATTGAGGGTTTTGGAACCCTTAACATGTTGTCTACTTTATTAAAAGACATGTGGAATATTTATACACATAATATTTTATATATTTAAATATTTATACTCCTTTCATTGTTGTTATTCTCATTCTTCTTCTTCAACACATTCAACGATGTGCGACTTCAAAGACCGCTGGTTTGACATGGCCATGGCTGACGACACCATTGTCGTCAACTTCCTCCTCCGTATCCGCCAACCCTCATTCTTCAACTTCCAAT
Organism: Clitoria ternatea; assembly: GCA_037962975.1. Lineage (NCBI taxonomy): Eukaryota > Viridiplantae > Streptophyta > Magnoliopsida > Fabales > Fabaceae > Clitoria > Clitoria ternatea. Next base: position 49,880,919 of record CM075669.1, read on the forward strand.
GGACCGTTCATAAGCGCCGAACACGGAGGTGCAGGAAAACCAAACCCAGTCGTGCCACTGCCAGCCTCACCACCCCGCTCTCTTGGACTGTTGCCACCTCTGTTGACGGTTACGAAGGTTGCACTCGCTCAACCAGGCAGATCCATGACTTAAGATCTAAGGTTCAGTTTCGGTCTTTCTTTTTTCTTCTAAAAATTCCGGTTTTAGTGTCGGGGTAGCCGGAATATACGGTGTTAGAGAGAAAGAGAAGAGGTCGGGGACGAGGGAGGAGTTGAGGGAGTTGGGATCGAAGAAGACGATTTAAGAAATATTAAAAATTTAGAATTATTTAAATATATAAAATATTATGTGTATAAAAATTCCACATATTTTTTTAATAAAATAAACATGTTAAGGGATCCAAAACCCCTAATTTCTTAAAGGTCTAGTAGAAACACTCTAAAGTTATTCATTAATTTTTTAGAGCAACTTTATTGATGTAATGTATCACATTATATTAATAAAATTGTTCATATAATTTTTAGAACAATTTTATTGATGTAATGTATCCCACTACACCAATAAAATTGTTCGTTAATTTATTAGAGTAACTTTATTGATGTAATGTGTCTCATTAAACTAATAAAATTGTTCAGGATATATGCTTTAAATAAATTTAAAGATTCTATGTACATATTTCATTCATTGATAAATAAATAACATATATATGAAATGAATGACAGAATAAATAACTAACTAATTAAAGCCTAAGAAGACAATAAAAAGATAAATATATCCAACATAAATATTAGAAAATATCTAAAATAAAAATAATAAATAAATAAATAAAAATAAAAAAGAAAACGTACCTTCTTTTCTGAACCAAAGGAAAATTTTTAAGCTAGTCTCTGAATTTGGTGGCGTCTCTTGTTTTTCTAAACTGAGACTTCCGTGGAAAAACTAAATCTTTTCTAATGTGGAAGATCGGTCAAAGCTGCAACCACAAAGTATACTCAGAAATAAGTTATGTTCACAGTTGCACTAGGAAGTATGTATCACTTTCTGTGTATTCCCAAAGTGTTACAAATTGTTGCTTATATAGTAACTTGACAAAGAAACTGTCATAAAAATTATTTAATGTGGGACTAAATAACACTAACCATTTATACTTAATTTAGTAACTTCTAATCCTAGAGCATTTAATGTGGAACTAAATGTAGTCTACTTTTCCTATTTGTTTTTTCTTTTTCCTTTCTTCTTTATTTTTTATTTCTTTTAATTTTCTATTATTTATTATTCCCTTTAACAAGACACACATTTTTAAGAGCCATTTTTTAAAAGATTTAAAACATGTTACTTTTTTATTTTTATTTTTGAAACGACAACCCAAACAAAATTTGGTAGCAACAACTAAATTAAACATTAACTTGATTCAGCTAATTTTTAACATGTGACTTTGCAAGGTTAAAATACAGTTTTCAGTTGTTAAATAAATTAACATCTAACAAATTCAAAATAAAAACTAAAAATAAAATATTCAATATACAAGACATGAAAAAGAACATTTTATACGGATTGAAATAAAAAAAATTATTTTATATAAACCAAAAATATATTTAAACCTAGATATATTTTCTTGCTTGAACCGGGAACCTGCTATTTGCCATTTGGGATATTAAAAATCAAATTCCAACTTGATGCGGTGGGTTTTTCGTTTTTTTTTTTTATCAAACTGGAAGTAAAGGCTTTCCTTCTGTAACAGATAACGCCCTTAGCACAGTCTCTTGAACCCAAATTTAGTACAATAAAAAAATAGTAAGCAAATTATAACCTTTATATGAATTGAAGAACTCAAATTTCAAAGTGCCATTTTAAGGTTTATTTCGGTGATAAATCACTGCTCTATCTAAATTTTAAATTAGATTTTTAATTTTTTTAAGTTAATTAGTTCCATATCTTTTTAAATGTTTCAATCATTTCCTTTCCGTCTATTTTTTATTAATTTTGTTAATAAATATTTAAAGTGTCATTGGCCCTACTAATATGACTACTTCATGTGTTAGATGTGACTCATATGGTGATTCTAATATCAATGTTCATCTAAATTTTAAAAATTATATACTATATAGAATTAAACACATGACCTGCTACACAAATGATCGCCTACTTAATAGGGTCCACGTGAATAACATTGTCATGTGTAATTGTGTTGCACATTAGCAAATAAAGACATGGTCAAGTGTAATATTCATAGTTCTGTTAACAGAATTAATAAAAATTAGACAGAAACTTAATTAAAATATTTTAAAAAATAGATGATTAAACTCATTAAGAAAAGTAAGGGATTAACTTGAAATTTATATTACTCACTGAAATAATAATTTACTTTTTAATTTTAAAAAATTAGAAAGATAATTTCGAAACTTAAAACCGAAGATCAAAACGTTTTTTTATGGTTTTTAAATGTAATTTTAAAAATATATCAAAAATTTTCCTGTAACGTCATTTATAAAAACCCATGAATTTATGTGTCCATTGCTTCAGAATTCGAAGGATTTTTGCTGCGTTGGAGTCTCTACATCATCGTATGAATAAATTAACTTGTAATAATTATTCTAGTTTAACCAATAATTTTTATTTAATAAGAAAAATTCTGCTACCCATCAATCATTACAGTTAAGGCATTGTATCATCAGATGTGCACATCTCACAAGGCAACTTTTACTAGTACTTGTTCCTTCTGTCAACCCATTCCGAAGCCAATGCAAAAGTTTTGGATTTATTTCTTCAAACAGGAATGCTGGGGAAGAAAATATCTAAAACCGTCTTATACCCACTTGTCACGGAATCTTCAACCTTTGCTCAAATTTTCTCCAAATGCTCACTTTTCATACAACATTTAGGCAAATTCACAAGGCTTGTGATCACTATAGGAAGTACAATTATTGCAAAATAATAAAGAAAATATTGGAACATACATCCTTATATTAAACCGACGAGGGTGTTGAACTATTAAAAAGAAACCAGTTAGCATAAACAAATTCTTATTAGGTTAGATTTTGAATAAGTTAACCAAAAAAATAAATCACCCCATTATTAGAATGAATTCTACACAGTTGATTATCTTTGAAACTTCACCATCAGCTTGCAGCATATGTCAGAGGAAATCTTTAACTTTGATAGATTAGGAGACACAGTTTAAAAAATTGTTGTATATGCCAATACTTGAATTCAATCTACTGGTGCACTTGCTTATATTGCTCCCCTTCAACATGTTGAGTGCCATATGAATATGACCTTACAACTTTATGGTTCTACCTAGATGTCTTGTAATTTCTATACTTACGCCCCTTAAATCAATTCAATTATTTTGTTACATAACTTTCCAAAATATCAACTTCTTGAACAATAAAAACCTCCCTTCAAATAAGCTTCTATGCTCCCCACTAAGTTCATGCATTTTTCCTGTCATTGTAAGGCTCCATAGATGATGACTTCACAAAGGGAAGTAAAGAGTGGGGGCTCCAAAACAACTCAGAAATAGTTCATGAAAGAAAAAAAAAAATGTACATCAAAATGCAGTGCATATATGTGTGCCTTGATATTAATCATCAGTGAGAGGTGCCACTGCCAGTACCGTACCCTGGTTGGTTCTGTCCTTATCTATAAGGCAGTGAGTAAAATAAAAGCTTTGCTGCTGAAGAAAAGATGTAACAAGTGATTCTTATAATAATGCCATTTATAATTGTGACTCCACATAACTTCCATTATGCTTCCTCCTTAAAAGCATTTTCTTGACCAACCAACCCTTTTTCAATCTCCGATCTGTGTGCAACATATGCTCTAGAACAAGAAATAACTAATTCACTTCACCTTGTTTTACACACACAGCAAGACAAGCACACATGACATACTAATCGACAGTTCCTATAGTTCCTACTGCACACACACAGTATTAGAATTATTTGCTGCAGACATGAAAATCACCTAAAAAAATCTCGGTTGAAAAAACTTATCTAGTAATCTTGAGTTTATTTAACCTACCTTAAAATTCAATTAAAAGAATTTTATTATTTTTAATAGTCTCATTTGGTTCAAAATAAAAAATAAGGAGCTTGGTTGTGGGAAGTGAAGAAATACAATCTAAACAAATATTAGCTCACTAAAAAACAATGTTGGAATTTGAGGTTTAAGGCATTTAGTTAAAATTGTACATAAAATAATTATTGCTCTTATGTTTTAAGCGCCTGAGGAATTTCGTATCAACTATATAATTCAATTGACTACATTGTGAAATACAGTAAACCAAAATAAAATATAACAGATTAATAAAAAGGTTAACCAATTTCGGAGACGGAAAAAATAACTAACTAAATAAAGATATTGCATCCAAAACCGTTAGGAAGTCCTACGAATAAAATAAAAGGTTTTACTTGGGTACCCTCTCTAAATTGATGGTTTCAATACTCCTAACCACATGTCATGTCATGTGTGAAAATTATGTGTAATTTAAGTAACTAGAATTGATGTCTTTAGCCACGTGTCGAAATAAATGGTATGCATTAAAATATTTAAAATATCAAAATTTGATAGTGTTAAGACTTAATATCGTAACACATGGGAAAGAAACAAAGAGTCTTACCACTAAGCTACTTAACACATTTAAAAATTATGACGCAACTATATAGTTATATTATATTTGTAGAATGTATATCTGTCAATAAAATTTATTAACAAAATAAACATTTTTGTCTTTTTTTATTTAGTATAACAATTAAAATTAAAATTAATGAACAAAAAAATGTAGGAATATTTATTTTGTAAATAAATTTTATTAACAGATATACATTTTACGAATATAATATAACAATATATGGTTATATTACATATCTTAAATGTAACCTAGTGGCGAGCGTACTCTTCCATCTCCTATTCAAATCGAACGTTTCAAATACTATCTTAGAATCTAAACAAAAATGATGAATTGGAAAAATATGTGACATAGATTAAGTTGACACATGGCTAGAGACTAATACATGTGGCATAAATTCAATTGACACATGACTAGGGGGTTAGGAGCATTAGAGCCCTTAATTAATGCGCTTAGCAACCGGTCAAACTAGTCACTTGTAAATAGTCAACATTTTAAAATATTTATATTTCAAAATTTAAGTGTAACAAGGTTTGATCCTCTAACGTATATATAAGAGATGGAAGATGAGCCTTAACAAATTAAAGGCATATATCATTATTTGTTTAGGAATAGATGCCTACAATCACGTGTCTGAAGCAACTGGAATGGATGCCTCTAGCCATGTGTCAACTAAATTTATACTACATGTATTAGTCTCTAGCCACATGTCAACTCTGTCTATGCCACATATTTTTCAAAATCATCATTTTTATTTAGATTCTAAGATAACATTTGAAGTGTTTGATTTGAGTAGGAGATGGAAGAAAAGCCTCACCACTATATTACATTTAAGAGATGTAATATAACCATATATTGTTATATTATATTTGTAGAATGTATATATATTAATAATATTTATTTGTAAAATAAATATTCCCGCACTTTTTTTGTTCATTAATTTTACTTTTTATACAAAATTAAAAAAGACAAATTTTTATTTCATAGATAGATTTTATTAACAGATATACATTCTATAGATATAATATAACTATATATAGTTGCATCATATTTTTTAAATGTGTTAGATAGTTTAGTAGTAAGGTTCTTATTTTCTCTCCAATGTGTTGCAGGATCAAGCTTTGTTATATTCAAATTTTAGCATATAAAATATTTTAATGCGTTGACTATTTATGAGTGATCGATCACTAGACATAATCATGTCCATCCATCTAGCTTAAATCACACACAATTTTCACATGTGGCATGACACATGATTAGGAGTATTGAAACTCTCAATTTAAAAAGAGTATCCAAGAATTTCTCTAAAATAAAAAGAACTATGGAAGAAGATTGTTCCTTGTTAACTAGAAAGAGAAATACCAAATAGGGGAGAGTCATCATCCTTGAGTCTTGAAGTTTTATGAACTAAATGTATCTTATTTAATATATTGAACAACCATGTAAAGTTCTAACACAACTTTTGTGATATTTACCTAATTGTCATATATTAGTGTTTTTTTACAATTGCCATATATTAGTTTAGTTTCTCTCACAAGTTTTTGCAAGTGAGGGGACTTAATATTAGTGCTGTTGTCATTTTTATATTTAGAAATTATTTTAAAATTTTGAATATATATCGAGTTATAATTCATATTAACATCAAGGGTCAACTTAATTGCTTCAACATTAATGAGGACTCATAATCAACTTCTATTACTCTTTCTATTTAACATGATCATTAAACATTATAATAACAGTACAAAAGAAGAGTAGTAATGGTAAGATTTAACTATATACGATCAGTATAGGTTAGCATTTAGGAACTAATAATAATATCACATTACCCAGTTAAAATTCCAACCCAAAGTAGAAATAAAGGTATAAGCTTTCATATTGTTGTATCATTTATAAGTCAGTATGTAATAATTTTAAATGAAGCTTTAATGCTACATAATTCCTTGTAAAGACTTCTTTCTAGTCACGTCAAACAATAAATAAATTATTTGTTTTCATTTTATAATAAAGTGATCCTTATCTAAGAAACAACTTCTTACTTTTGTTTTCAACCAAAAGTGTTGTTAAAGTTATACGGTAAAATACCCTTTTGTAGTGCAAAACCCTTTAAAGTGTTGTTCCTCATTACTTCTTATTTTTATAATATTTTTATCAAATTGTTAATTGATTCTTTTATGTACTTTTTCCTTAGTTTAGGTTATTAGTTCGTTCCAAATCTTTTTAATACTCGAGACATAACAAACACAAGAAGCTTATAAAATAAATAAATATTTTTTTTATTAAATAGTAAAGTTTCATTATTTAACTAACAATTTTTATATTACTTTTAATCTGAAAATTAACTATAGTGCTATAAAATTTAAAATACTTTTCATATATGTAATTCAACAATAACAATGTAGTATTAGATTAATTTTAATTAAATTATTTGTTAATAGTAGTGAGAAGAGACGACAAAGTAGTAATATCAGAGCGGTGGAACTATGTTAAAGAAAAATCACGTGATTAATTGTAGGTCTGAATTGTAGAATTTAGCTATGTAATTAACATAATTCGATTAACACATATCATAAAATCATAAGTTTATTTCACACAACATACATTATTAATTAGCACGATAAATGTGTACCCGATGTGAAACGATCCATGACCCCTTCTGATTCAAATGAGCGTTTACTACTCCCAGTCTGGTTCACCCTAGTTTGCACATTGTCATATTCGTCTAATGGGATAACGCATATATAAGCAAACCAGATGCAAGCAGGAACCTATCAATGGGCACTAGGATACGTTAACCCATCACTCAATTACAATATCTATTTGAATAGATAACTCTATTCAGATTATTATATATTATAACTAATAACAGAATATAGATATGTTTAAAATAATGTTTATCCACTATATATATTAATATAATATTAAATTAATTCAAATATTAGAATTTAAAATTCCAATATTCTCCCACTTGGATAACATTATCAAATTATTGAACACGAAGAACTATATTATTAGGACAAGTTATTAATTATTATCTAGAAAATAGTAATAATCTCGCAATAGTATATAATCTTATCAGATAGGGATATACATTATACACCATAACAATTTATATTTCAATCACGATATAGATAAGGAAATATGAATTTTATTTCTATAAGTTCCAAGCATGTTATAAAAGATATGTCAACAAAATGACGTCATCAAAAACATATCTCGATAAGACATATAGTCTTAATAAGCAGATATAAGATAAAACCCTCATTAATCCAACACATCAAAAGACTTGACTAACCCATATGAGTGATAAGTATCCAATTATGTATAAATTTCCATGTGAATTGGGCAAATGTTTTAGGAATTCTTGAATTTTAATGTAAATTATATGTCAAAATAGCAAGGAATTGAAATCTCTTTTCCAAACTTTGTTTTGTATATCATAAGAGCCTTATAGTTATATATTTATCTTTTTGTAAGAAGGAACTTGAGGAATAGGATGAAGAATCAGCAAGAGAAATAAAAAATCAAGCAATCTTGAAGAATCTAGCTTGAGCGAAACCCATTATGGCTTGAGCGAGACATTCGCTCAAGCGTGGGTTTTCTTGCTTGAGCGAAGAAGAAAGTAGAGAGATATTAAAGAAATTTGCTTGAGCGAGCAGATCTCGCTTAAGCGAAAACAGTCCATAGGCTTAAAGAGTTACACTCGCTCAAACGAAGCAAATACCGCTTGAGTGAGAAAACATTAGAACCCGAAAAAAGATGATCTCGCTTGAGCGAAGGGACTGGCACTCAAGCAAAAATAGGGTTAGTAGGATTAAAGCTGGTCTCGCTTAAGCGAACCTATCATTGGGCAGGAACCTATCAATGGGCACTAGGATACGTTAACCCATCACTCAATTACAATATCTATTTGAATAGATAACTCTATTCAGATTATTATATATTATAACTAATAACAGAATATAGATATGTTTAAAATAATAATGTTTATCCACTAAATATATTAATATAATATTAAATTAATTCAAATATTAGAATTTAAAATTCCAACATTTTCCCACTTGGATAACATTATCAAATTATTGAACACGAAGAACTATATTATTAGGACAAGTTATTAATTATTATCTAGAAAATAGTAATAATCTCGCAATAGTATATAATCTTATCAGATAGGGATATACATTATACACCATAACAATTTATATTTCAATCACGATATAGATAAGGAAATATGAATTTTCTTTCTATAAGTTCCAAGCATGTTATAAAAGATATGTCAACAAAATGACGTCATCAAAAACATATCTCGATAAGAATATAGTCTTAATAAGCAGATATAAGATAAAACTCTCATTAATCCAACACATCAAAAGACTTGACTAACCCATATGAGTGATAAGTATCCAATTATGTATAAATTTCCATGTGAATTGGGCAAATGTTTTAGGAATTCTTGAATTTTAATGTAAATTATGTGTCAAAATAGCAAGGAGTTGAAATCTCTTTTCCAAACTTTGTTTTGTATATCATAAGAGCCTCATAGTTATATATTTAGCTTTTTGTAGGAAGGAAATTGAGGAATGGGATGAAAAATCAGTAAGAGAAATAAAAAATCAAGCAATCTTGAAGAATCTCGCTTGAGCGAAACCCATTATGGCTTTAGCGAGACATTCGCTCAAGCATGGGTTTTCTTGCTTGAGAGTGGAAGAAAGTAGAGAGATATTAAAGAAATTTGCTTGAGCGAGCAGATCTCGCTTAAGCGAAAATAGTCCAGAGGCTTAAAGAGTTACACTCGCTCAAGCGAAGCAAATACCGCTTGAGTGAGAGAACATTAGAACCCGAAAAAAGATGATCTCGCTTGAGCGAAGGGACTGGCACTCAAGCAAAAATAGGGTTAGTAAGATTAAAGCTGGTCTCGCTTAAGCGAAACTTACTCGCTTGAGCGAGAATATGAAGAACAAGGAGATTTCTACTCTGATGCAAGTTGCACTCGCTTGAGCGAGGCAACATTCGCTTGAGCGAGACCATTAATATTTAAACACTCAGGTCATAGAAAATAAGGAAGAAGATGCAGAAAATAAGAGAAAAAAGAGAAACCCTACTTTTGGAAGCTATTTTTAGAGATTTATAGCTTGTTCTTCTCCTTTTCCTCTTGGATGATGATTGTAATGGCTACCATTAGTAACTAATCTTTTTATTTAGGATTGAATGTAGTGAATCTTTCCTTCTATACATTGGCTCTACTTTGGTATATATGGTACTATTCTATTGATTTTGGTATTTCATTCCATGTTATTTGCTAGATTTTATTACACAAATAGTATCTTGATTCAGTTCTCTTAAGTTATTGGAAAATAGTTTATGAAAACCAATCTGAATGAGGTACTCAATATGCTTCGGTGTTAGGAATAACTTTTGACGTATTGAACGCTAATAACAAACGTATTGAATGTTGGAAAACCTCTTAAAGTGATTGAAGAATCAAGGTTTTAAAGGTTTTCTTAGGATTTTGGAGTCGAGGGGTCGAAACAAATGATTTATGTTTTGTTGTGTAAAAGTTGGTAGAATAGGAATCATTTATGTCAATGTATCCAAGGTTACGAAGGGTAAGATAAACAAGTTCCAATTCCATTTTCTCTATATTTGAACTTTCTCTTAGTTTATTGTTGTTTATGCATGTTTATGTTAATCATTCTTGCTTTATATCAACATCAAAATGGACTTTTATCTTGCTAAAATTATTTGAACTGAGTATTCAATTTTCAAGTCCCTCAGTGGAATGACACTCGAATATACTACTACTGACGTGGTTAAACTTGCCACATAAACTCTATTGTGAAAAATTTGTATCAATGAGCTACATGATTCTGAAATGCTTTAACAGTCAAGCCTTTGGTCAGTGGGTCTGCTAACATGCTCCCAGTAGCAATGTACTCAATACGAATATGAAACTCAAGTACTTTCTCTCTAACAAACAAGTATTTTATATCGAAATATGCTTTAAATGAGTAGAGCTCTTATTATTCTGAGAGAGAAGCATAACAACAATATTGTCGCAATAAATAATAAGTGGCCTAGATATACTCTCAACAATGCAGTAACTAGAAATCAAATTTTTTAGCCACATAGCTTGGCGGGTAGCCTCATAGCAAGCGATATACTCTGCCTCTATGGTAAAAGTAGCTATGATTGTCTGTTTGACACTGTTCCAAGACACAGCTCCTCCTGTCATTATAAAAATAAAGCTTGAAGTAGACTTACGATCTTTAGGGCAACTATCAAAATCAGAATCTGAGTAACTAATGACCTCAAGATGATCAGACTTTGTATAGGTAAACATATACTCATTGGTTCCCTACAAATATCCCAAGACCTTCTTCACGGCTTTCCAATGACTCAAACCTGGGTTGTTCAAATATCTGCCCAAAGCATTTACAACATAAGCAATATCGGGACAAATATAGACTTGAGCATACATCAAACTCCCAATAGCGGAAGCATATGGAACTTTCTCAATTTCAATCAACTCTCTATCATTATGAGGACACTGAGGATTAAAGAGTTTCTCACCCCTTTGAATAGGTACGACACATAGGGAGCAAGAGTTCATATTAAACCATTTGAGGATTCTATCAATGTACCCTTTCTGAGACAATCCAAGAGTACCACGAGACCTATCAAGATAGATCTGGATGCCAAAAACAATAGAAGCATCACCAAGGTCTTTCATATTAAAGTGGCTACTTAACATTTTCTTTGTCTCATTCAAAAGATCATTGCAACTACTAGCAAGAAGAATATTATCAACATATAAAACAAGGATGATAAAGCTGCTCCCACTCATCTTTAGGTAAACACACTAATTTAATGCATTTTCCTAAAAACCAAAAGAAGTAACCACTTGGTCAAACTTCAAGTACCACTGTCTAGAAGCCTATTTCAAACCATAAAGGGATTTCTTCAACCTGCACACTAAATGTTCTTTGCCTTTTTCAATAAAGCCATCAGGCTGAACCATGTACACATCTTCAACAAGACCACCATCTAGAAAAGTTGTTTTGACGTCCATCTAGCACCACTAAAAAAACACCTGTTAGCGACGGAAGGAATTGGTCGCTAATCCATGCCACGACCGTCGCTAAAACCATTAGCGACGGCATCTCAGACGGGACATAGGATGTCGCTAAAACCCTCGTCAAAAACACATCAGCGACCACATACATGCCGTCGCTACCATATTGACGGCGTAAGGCCGTCGCTAAAATCGTCTCTGCCCTAATAACTCCAGCCGTCGCTAAGTGTTGCCATACAGCGACCTTAAAACCCCGTCGCTACTAGCAGCCACCAGCGACCACCATACGCCGTCGCTATGGGTACTCATGTAGCGACCACGTGATCCGTCGCTGTGGGAAGCCATACAGCGACCACGATATTCCGTCGCTGTTTCTTATAATACAGCGACCACTGCTGTCCGTCGCTGTTTTTAACAATACAGCGACCACGATATTCCGTCGCTAGTGGTATTCATGTAGCGACGACAAGATCCGTCGCTAGTGGTATTGATGTAGCGACGACAAGATCCGTCGCTAGTGGTATTCATGTAGCGACGACAACATCCGTCGCTAGTGTTAATAATGAAGCGACGGTCCACTACCGTCGCTAACTGGAATTTTTAAATTTTTTTAAAATTGGTTCAATATTGACTGGTTTTGTTATTTTAACTTTAAAAATGTATTAATATTTTGTATTTTGTATTGGTTGATAAAATTTTATAATTAAATTTAAATTTTTTTTTAAAATATTAAATTATTATTAAAAACAAAATAATATATTAAATTTATTTATCAAATAGGTTGAATTATTAATGATAGGTACAATAAGGCTTTTTGATTTGAATTTAATTACCAATAAATATTGACATAATAAATGAAGAATGACAAAATAAATACTGAATGAAATATAACATAAAAACTATAAATCAAATATATACAATGTGTATAAATAATAAAAATACAATCATGGTGGTGGGGGATCCTGGGGTGGTGGTGGGGGCGCCTGGGAAGTGGGGGGAGGTAGCCTCGCCATCAACTGCATCAGTAGCTCCTGCTGCTGAGCAAGTTGCCGACGAGTCTCGGCGTGCTGCTCCTCGGCCCGCTGTCGGTCCGCCTCGGCCCGCTCCAACAACAACTGCCTCTGACGTCGCTCCTCCTGTAGCTCATCATTCAGGTTTTGAATTACCTGAACGACCTCAGTCGGAAGACCAGAGGAAGACGAAGAGGAAAGAGTCTTCCCCTTTTTCGCCAGCTGCGTACCGACGCCACCCAATCCAAATACCCTCCCTTTCTTGTTCAACCGCCAACAGCCTCCATATAGATGGCGTTGTCGTCAGAACAAGATAGGGTGGGAGGAACCTCCCCTTCAGGAGTGGAAGCCACCAGGTCCGCCTCCTTCTCGGCCCTCCTGGCCTGATACGCCTCCTGTAAATTCAAAAACAATGATAGGATTAGTAAGCTGATTTGTAAATTATAAGCATGTGTCAGTTAAAAGTAAATACCGCTAGATCCGTAGTCTTCTGGTTTACCCATGCACCGGCTTTGTTCTTCTTGGTCATTTGCATGACCTCAAACAAAGAAGGCTCCCGGTGCTCCCTCAGCTCCTGTGGTGGACAAAAAACATTGAGATTATTATTTGTAAACATGTAAGACGAATCATAATAGAAATGTTTAACATAAATACACTTACAAATCTTTTCTTGTGCTCGAGGGTTGAAATGCTACCCCCAGTGTAAACCGAGGCTGCAGCATCGGCGGCTCTGTTGGCCCTGTTCCGAGCACTCGCCTGCTGGAACGGGACCCCGCCCCACTTCTGGACCATCCCGTCCCAATGGTCCTCCGGGATCCAACGAGGGCGCTCACCCTTGTCCCTCACCTTCCAAAGGGTACTCTTGATGATTTTGGAGGTCTTTGTGGCAAAGACCTTCCTAATCTCATCAATCATACCCTCCGCCCACTGGTAATCACGCTGTAAAATGAAATGAGAAATCAAAATTAATAACAGGTCTATTTTACAAATCAAGTCACAACAAATGAGCTAGGAACTTACCGAGAAGGTGTCAAACCACCTATCTTGCACAACCTTCCCAGCATCTGTCCAAGATATATATGGACCATCCCACTGGGCCTTCAAAACCTTAGTAATCGCTTTGGTAGTGCGACTACTATCAACAAAGCCATAATGACAACAATTATGTTAGGAGTAAAACAACACACAATGTAGGGAGACTCCCAAAATTTCAGCAGAGTCTCCCCTGTAAATGTAACATTTCCAAGTTTAAATAGTTACCCTGTTACAAACAGAAGAGTGCCAAGTACAATTCAATCTATACAAGTACTAATTAAAGTAACATCCAATAAACCAACAAGTCTTTTCACTAAAGTTTAATATAAAGTATCATACAAATAACATAAAAGTATTTGAGGTTTAGTCACTTACTCATCTCCGGCCGGCACGGGCACCAACATGGGCAGAGGGGATGTCGGAGGTGGGGTGGCCTGATGGCCATGGTCCTCCAAGCCACCAACTCCAGGACTCTGCTGTGGGGTGGTCAGTCGGGGTGATGGGGTGGTCTGCTGTGGTGGTGGTGGTGGAGTGGTCTGCTATGGTGGTGGTGGTGGTGGTGATGGAGTACTCTGCTGTACTGGTGATGGAGTGGTCTCCTGTCCTGGGGTGGGAGTCCCCTGCCGGGATGTCGGGGTCCTGGACCCACCACCCCTACTGAAGGGCAGTCGACGTCCCGTCATCTGTGGATAAAATCATGAAAAGAAAGGTTAGTCTCACGATATATATAAACCTATGTAACATTTTGTTTAACGACTACATACTCTGTGTCTGTTTCAGTTTCAAATTCCCCCTCAGTTTCAGTGTCACTCTGGTTATCTGTTTGAACAAGTTCATCAGTATCCAAATCAGCCCTAGACCGTTTTGATCGAGAGACAAGGTCTTTGTCAATGTGTTCACCCCCCATAGTGGCAAGTGTCTCATCCATTATGACTGGATCAATGTTGAACAACAAATCGGCATCGTTGAGCTCGTGTGGTGCAAGCTGATAAGCGTCATCGACCTCCTCGGAGACATTGTCAGTGATCTGACTTCGGGCCTTGGCCTTGATTACTGCATACCAGTCCCGATGTCCTCCCGGGAAGTCGGTGTAATAAACCTGCTCAGCTTGTTGGGCAAAAATGAATGGATCAAACCCTTTATATCTACTATTCTTCTTGACCTCAACTAAGCCGTAGTTGTTGTCAACCTTTGTTCCAACACCGATTGTGTTGTCGAACCAATCACATTTAAATAGAACAATATCTCTTCTTAGTCGTCCAGAGAATGAAACTTCAACAATCTCCGTCAGCACTCCATAAAAGTCTTCTTCCAACTGACCGGCGGTGCCTTTAACACAAACCCCGTAGTTATGGGTGCGCATCCCTTCACTCCATTGAAGAATATTAAACTTGTAGCCATTTACGTAGTAAATAGGCCATTTTTTAACAGTCTTCACCGGCCCCCAAGAAAGGGCTTGGAGTAAAGAATCTTCAATATGGTTGTTAGGGTCTTGTATCTATGTACAACATAAGAAGTAGGTCATCGTTAGATAACGGGAGTTAGAAGCAAATAGGCTTAAAAACACTTGGTATACTGGTCTTACATGTTGCGCGAACCAACCAACGAACTTGGATGACACCTCACTATGAATTTGGTCATCAGTTAAATCATTTTGCTCAAGTTTTAGCATATCTGTGTATAAGCTATTGAAAGGAAACAAATAAGTTTAATATAAAAGCTACGTTAAGAATGTATAATATAACTTCTATGACTTACTCAATAAAGGGTTCCACTTCTGGGCAATTTAGAAGAATGTACAAGTGAGCCGCCTTTCGATCTTTCTCATCAATGTAACATTTTGTGAGCCTACCCCCCGGGTGACCAGGATAGTTGAAAATCGATGTTTGTTCATCAAACCCTGTGCGGCTGGCTACCCCAAGATTGCGGGGAATTCTACTCATTCTAGTTTCTATCTCCGTCGGAAAATAGAAAGAAGCAAAGGTTGTCATTTCTTCGACTAAGTATGCCTCACAAATTGATGCTTCAACGCAGGCTTTGTTCGACACTTTATCTTTTAAAGAGCGTAAGAATCTTCAACATCATTAACAAGATAGTGTTAAGTTAGAAAATACTATTATAAGAAGTGTTTGCAAGGAAATTAAAGAGTTCACCAAGCATTCACCTTTCGAATGGATACATCCAACAATACTGCACTGGGCCACCAACCAAGGCCTCGTACGGTAGATGGATAGGCAAATGCTCCATGGAGTCCAAAAAACTTGGTGGGAAAATCTGCTCCAACTTACAAATCAATACTGGGATAGTTTCTTCCATCTTCACAAGTTTCTCCACAGTCAACGAAGTAGCCGTCAACTCCTTAAAGAAGTGACTCAACTCCACCAACGGTTTCCAAATAGGCTTCGGTAAGGCATGAAACGCGTACGGGAGTAGTTGTTGCATAAACACATGGCAATCATGACTTTTCATGCCAAACACCCTGCCCTCCTTCACGTTGACACATCTACTCAAGTTAGAAGCGAATCCGTCAGGCAGGGTCAACCCATTCAACCAAATACACACAGCAATCTGTTGTGGTCTAGTTAAAGCATATTTTGCATGGGGTTTAAACATTCTTCCACGTCCCGCATCCCTCAACTCCAACTCCTTCCTGGAACACCAGATCGGAAGGTCTAGACGACTCTTCTCGTTGTCCTTTGTTCTCCCCTTGATGTCCATAACAGTGTCAAAAATATTCATGAAAACATTACGTTCAGTGTGCATGACGTCAATGTTGTGTCTTAACAACAAGTCTTTCCAATACGGCAAATCCCACAAGACACTCTGCTTCACCCAGTGGTGTTCCTTACCGTAACCCGCAAACTCCTTAACACTCTTGTCCCAGATGTAAGGATACTCTTCGACCCTCTGCCAAACCCGTGCACAGATAACCTACGGGGTGGAGGTTCATTAACAACCTTGTTCTTCTTAAAAGCGGTTTTGTTTCTCCTAAACGGGTGATCCAACGGTAGAAACTTTCTATGACAGTCAAAGAAACTTGTCTTGCCACTAACAGGGAGTGATTCCCCCCCGGTATGTTCCATGCATACAGGGCAAGCAAGCTTCCCAGACGTGGACCATCCAGAAAGCATACCATAGGCCGGGAAGTCGTTAATAGTCCACATCAAAACAGCACGCATCATAAAGTTTTTCTTCAAAGACGCATCGTATGTCATTACCCCGACATCCCATAATTGTGATAACTCTTCAACCAACGGTTTCAAAAACACGTCAATGTTCGCCTTTGGATTTTTGGGTCCTGGAACCAGTATAGATAGAAACATGACCTCCCTCTTCATACACATATCAGGAGGCAGATTGTATGGGGTCAGGATGACTGGCCAACAAGAGTAAGCTCTTCCATATTGACCGAACGGGTTAAACCCATCAGTACATAAGCCAAGTCTTACATTGCGCGGCTCGCCTGAAAAGTCCGGATATAGCTCATCCAAACACTTCCATGCTTTCCCGTCGGAAGGATGGCAAAGAAACCCCTCTTGTGTTCGGTTCAGAGCATGCCAACGCATGTGTTTTGCCGTGGACAATGAGGCATACAGGCGTTGAAGACGCGGTGTTATAGGGAAGTACCACATTTTCTTCCTGGCCGTCCGGGTTACCTTCCCTCTCCTTTTAACGGTCTTGTAGCGTTCCTCATTACAATGCATACATTTTGTGACACTCTTGTCTGCAAACTCATTTCTGAACAGCATACATCCACCAACACAACACTCTATCTTCACATAACCCAACCCCAAGTTTGCCACTTGTTTCTTAGCATGGTACAGGTTTGCTGGCATTCTATGATTACTAGGCATGGTGGAACCCATCAGATTGACCATCCTATTAAAACAACCTCCAGAAAGATTATAATCTGCCTTTAGGCTTAAAGCAGCTAGGGAGGCGGATAACTCAGTGTGACTGTTGCACCCATCCCACAATGGAGTCTGAGCCGCCGCTAACAAATCATAAAATCTCTTCACCTCCGGATTAGGATCCTCCTCTACATTGTCAGAGTCTCCATGACTTGCTTGGTCATTATGTTCCAGCAGACGCCCGGTGGAGGGTCCAACATGATCCATCACCATTTGTTCTATGTTGTTGTACGTATCCCTGTTTCCTCCAACCTCATAGTAAGACTGTTGCACAGTTACGTCTGATGGTCTACGCGGTAACTGCTCACCATGGTTGTACCAGCAGTGGTATGTTTCCATGAACCCTTTCTCAGTTAGGTGGCACATGACATCATCCGCGTATTCAAAACTCATGCATTTGCACCTTGAGCACGGACAACGAATCTTCTGAGTCACTTCAAATCCAGGCATGTTTGCCGTAGCGAACGAAATGAACTCCAATAGCCCCATCAAAAACTCCTCAGTCACTCACCGATTGCGATCAAGTCGGTTGTACATCCATCGCCGATTTGCCCGTACCTCCATTTACAATATCTAACAAGCACGATTTCTGTTACTTTAAATTATTGTAATTTTATTTGACTATCGGTTGCGAATCACTCGGTCTCTTTGATGTTGCAAATTGGTGGGGCCCTATCCCATTCGGTATGAATATACAACCATCCGTAACCCATCGATCTTGTATGTCGTCTATCTTGTGTCGTTGATGTTCATTTGAAATTTCGGCAGCATTTCGCATTGGTCCCCGAGTACACAGAGATACGTACGGTATGAAATACCGCACGCAGACATGCACCCCGGGGACAATACGAAACACCATAACCGAAATTTCAAATGAATATTCAACGTCTCAAGATAGACAACATACAACATTGATGGGTTACGCCCTATTGGTTACAAATTCATACCAAACTGTCCAACCGGGACAATTCAAGATCCAACACAACACGGTCTACATCAACCGGTTGTTTTGAAACTTGAACAGGAATCTAATGGGTACACACACGACTAAACCCTACATTATTAAAGTTGAGTTTCATTTTTTAAGTTCCCTAAGAAAGGGAGTTTGCCGAAATTTTGGCAGAGTCTCCCCTGTAAACTAGACATTTCCCAAATTTACAAATGGCCTGTTAAATATAGAAAACTTCCCAGTATAGATAAATAAACAATTCATACGCATTGTATATGATATTCAGAGTTATGAACACTAAATCATGTTATCAATATATAAAATCAATGCCTAATAAGATGTACTCTCTACTAACAAACAACATTACACATGCATCGTAAATCATGTTATCAGCACACAAAACCAATGCCTAATGAGCTCTGCTCTCCACTAACAAACAACATTACACATGCATAAAAAATCATGTTATCAGCACACAAAATCACTGCCTAATGAGCTCTGCTCTCCACTAACAAACAACAATCAACATACATACACTTCAAAACATACAACACATATAGCCAGAAAGTTAGCGTTAGGGGATTACCGTCGAAAGAGAGATAGCGATGGAGACAAAGCTGATGAGAGCCAAACACAGACCACGCGTAAAGTGTATTGGGCTGCATGACAAAGTTGATTGTTAACAGTGTTAATCAAAGTTCCCAACATTCAACTGGTTTCCATAATGAGGTTTCTAAAGATGTAATAGATAATAATGTAATAACTTTTAGCTTTACAACTTACTAAAAAAGAGATAACTGAAAAACTGAATCCTAACTATCTTTAGGAAATTAACAATTTCTGTTCACATCAATACCATATCTTATGTCCTAACTATCCGTGTTCAATTTTGTTAGTTTTATGCATGAAAACCTGAATGAGCATAAGGGAAAACTTGACCCTAGATGATGGAAGGCTGTATTTTTGGGTCACAAACCTACGACAAAGGGGTATGTGTTGCTAGATATGTTTACCCGAGAGGTTTTTGTATCCAGGGATGTCTATTTTATTGAAACAACTTTACCATTTAACAGTTCCACATCAGGCCACAAATTAACATTATTCCTTTCACCAACTTATCAGTGTGTGGATCCTCACATGCCGGAGTCTGAAGGCATACTAACAATTTTAGATGATCCTCCTGGTTCATCTACCATTCCCATCACCCTTGACCATTCTGATGAGGCAGCCCTATCACCATAAACTGCTCCTATTAGAAAATCAACCAGACTCACCAAACCACCATCACACCTTATGGACTTTTATTGTCCCACACTAGAGGCCTCTCCTAGTTCTACTAGACATCCCATTTTAGCCAACCACACCTATAACAACCTTTATCCTGCTCATAAATCCTATACTCTATCCATGATTACTAATGTTGAACCACAAACATACAGTGAGGCAGCTCAGAATCCAAGGTGGGTTAAGGCTATGAACACTGAACTAGAGGCATTAAACAAAAATGGGACCTCGCAGATTATGAATACTCCAATTGGAGTCAAAACCATTGGTCACAAGTGGCTTTTTAAGATCAAAAGACATGCTGATGGGTCTGTTATAAGATACAAGGCCAGGCTAGTTGCAAAAGTATACACACAAGTAGAAGAAATTAACTACTTTGACACCCTTGCTCCTGTGGCAAAAATGACAACCAGTCGGGTCCTTCTTACTTTGGCAGCTGACATGACTGGCATTTACATCAATTAGATGTAGACAATTCTTTCTTGTATTGGGATTTGGAATACTCTGTGTATATGGAAATTCAAGCTGGGGTTCATGCAACCTCTACTCAATCCCGCAAGCTTGTCAAGTCTCTTTACGGCTTAAAGCAGGCTAGCAGAAAATAGTTTGAAAAGCTAACCTCCATCTTAGCCTTTTATGGTTTCACCCTTGCTCAATCTGATCCCTCATTATTCTTGAAATTCAATGGCACTTCCTTCACTGCATTTACTGTGTATGTTGATGATGTCATCTTGGTAGGCAATGATCTCCAAGAATTCAGCACCATTAAGAAGGAGCTACATTGTCTTTTTGGCATTAAAGACCTTGGATCACTGAAGTACATCCTTGGTCTTGAGATTGCTAAATCAAAGAAAGGTATTTCAGTTTGCCAAAGGAAATATTGTCTAGAGTTACTCTCTGATGCTGGTTTATTAGGCTACAACTTTATTTCTACCCCGATGGACTCTACTCTCAACCTGCACATGGATTCTGGTGACTTGTATCATGATGTTGTAGGATACAGAAGATTAATAGGTAGGCTATTGTATTTGATCAGCACCAGACCTGAGATAACATTTGTTGTCCATCAATTGAGCCAATTCCTAAGTGCCCCTCGATCCAAGCATTATGCTGTAGCTTTGAGAATTACTAAATACTTGGAAGCCTCTCTAGGGAAAGGTTTATTTTTCTGTACTTTTTCCTCTCTTCACTTGTAAGGGTACAGTGATGCTGATTAGGGAAGTTATCCCTTCACTAGAAGATCCATCAAAGGATATTGTTTCTTCCTTGGGAGTTCCTTGGTTAGTTAGAAATCCAAGAAGCAAAATACTATTTCCAAGTCTTCTTCTGAATCAGATTACAGATCCCTTAGCAATGCTTCATGTGAGCTACAATGGCTAATTTATTTACTCAGAGATCTGCACATTCTTGCTCTAAACTGCCTATTATTTTTTTATGACAATAAGAGTGTTATTCATATTGCCTCCCTATGTTTCATGAGCGTACCAAACATTTAGACATTGATTGCCACATTGTCTGAGAAACACTTCAACAAGGTCTCTTTAAGCTTTTGTCTATCTCTACCAAGGACCACTGACATCCTTACAAAAGCCTCCCGTCCGAAATTCTTTCATAGTCTTGCTTCAAAGCTTGGCATGGCAGATATCTTCTCCTTATTTCCAGCTTGCGGGGGAGTCATAAGCTCCTCTATTACTTAGCCTTGTGTATATTAATTAGTTTTACGTGTAACTATTTTTACCGTTCTTTTCTTCTGTATATAAATCTTTGTGCCTGTGATATTTATTTCATTCAATGAATCATGAAATTAAAACGTATTAAAACGTACTTTATGTTTAGATAATTTAGATAAATAAAACGTATTAAAACGTATTAAAACGTACTTTAGGGTTATGAAAAAAAGATTATTTAGATAATTTGTTTTGTTTAGACTGTATTAAAACGTACTTTATGTTTAAAACTATTAAAATAGATATAAGAATTATGAAATTTAAAATATGTGAAAGGTACGATAGAAAAATAATAAGAATATAATAAAAACAAATAGTTTTTTCATAATCAAAATCTAGAAAAATTTAGATTCTAATTATAATCATTTTTTATAAAAATTAATTTAATAACTTATAATATATATTTTAAAAAAACCCAACTACGGAAATAAATAGTTTTTCTACAAACTAAGGAAAATAAATACTTATTCCCAAACATACACTTAGTGTTTTGTATTAGTTGCACAGTAATTTAATGTTCACATACATATTTATATCAATTATCATGAATAGAGGGGACAGTACTTTATCTTGTTCTAAGTGTCTGGTTAGCATTCAATTAGAAAAACAATGTTATGAAAGGAGAAAAATCTAAAAGTTAATATTAATTTTTCATGTTGTTTGAGATAATCAAGATTCCATTTAGCCGTTAGATTTGTTTTAGGTTGGTTAAATCTCAACTTTTAACCAAACACCCTTAAGTCATGCATGGTTAGTCGCTAAATCTTGACCATTCATGTTGGTTGTTTGGTCAAGATTATCTTCTTTCATGCCCGCTTCTTAATTTTAATTCTCTAGCTGTGTAACGTTCTATTTCCTCACTGCCAATACTGAATCATCCAAAACATCAAGACAACAGCTTAAAGCAATCTATGTCGCGCTTTTTTGACTCGTTTTCCACATTTTTCATTGAATTTAACTTATGCCCTCTCTTTTCTCACTTTGCTAAATATTAACTTTGGCATGTTCTCCTTTTATTCATCAAAATATGCATATATCAGCAATGTTAAATCAATAGTCATTGAGCTTGTTCTTTTGAAATGATTTTCAAGCATAATTGTGGTAGTTTTAAACCTTCAAAAAAAGTATTTTGGCAGCCAAAAAAAATTTGGATAAGTCACATTTTAGGTTTATGATTTTCCATCATACTAATTTTTAGGAATGCTAATTAAATTCATTTGTACTTTCATCATCCAGCCCATCCATGCATAAATTCAGCATTACAAATTATAATAATAAAAATTAAAATTAATGAACTGGATTGATTGGAAATTTGGATCACCATTTATTAGTGAATGGTCAATGGGCTGGCATATTTGGTAATCCATTGGTTCAAAAGGTTCATTGGATGGTTGAGTCTTGAACTTTTAGAAAGAGAGAACCGAAAATAGAGAGAGAAAGAAGGGAGACTGAAATATCTATTATGATCTTGATTCTTGCATTTACAATAGAGAGGAGGGGTATTTATGAGGGGAGAAGAAAGCTTGCACAGCAAGCTAATGTACCTGGCAGTAACTAAATTAACAGGTTAGTTATCTGCTGAAACAGAAATGCTACAAACTAAATGTACTCCCAACATCTCCTTAAACTGCACTACACCTGGCTAAAAGAACTCTTAACATCTTCCCCTCAAACTGTTGCACAACACCTGGCAGTGCATCGACATCTTCTAATAAATGCTCCCTCTGAGCCCAGGGTGTCTTGATAAGAGACAACTTGTCAAATACTTTTAGATGATCTCTTAAAAGTGCAAATCTGGAAGCTGAGAAGGGTTTTGTCAGGATATCAGCACATTGATCCTCTGAAGGGATATGAGCTACTACAAGTGTCTTGTCTGCCCTGACAAAAAAATATATCCAGAGCTCCATGTGTTTTGTTCTACAATGAAGTACAGGGTTGTGGGATGACATAACCCTGCTTTGATTGTTGCAGAACACTTGAGGTGTAGAGAATGGGACTTTTAATTCAGTCAGGGAAAATTGGCAAGGTGTGGATAAAACTGTTCCGCAACATCTTAGAGATATTGATTAAGGTTCCAAAACTTTTAATAATGAAGATTTTAGTCATATCCAGAGGAGGAAAATGAGGGTGGAGAGAAGGTTAGTCAGTGTCTAACAAGAGTTAAAGTAGAGGGAAACACATGACGTCATGTGTTTGGAATGAGATCTCCATAAATAGTATAATGACATTCTTTTTCAAGAAGAGCTTCTCTAGTTTCAGATCTCTAGGGAGTAGTGGGTGTGATTTGGAGGTAGAAATATAGTGTTTTTCTATACTCAAACCTTGATCTAGAGGTGGAGAAACAAAGTTGAGGGGTTTTATCTATCTGATAGATCTTGGTGTTCAGATTAAGAGTGTCTCTAAAAGGAAGCGATGGTTTTTTACTATAACTTGTTTTTGATTGATTTATAGGTTGTTCCTAATGAGATCTATAAAGTTCAGACTCTTACTTTGTCTAAGGATAGAGTCATGTCTCTTCTTGCCCTAATGAATAAGCAGGAGGTTTGTAGAGCAATTACAAGCATGAAGTTCTTCAAGGCTCCCAGCCCTAATGGTTTCAAGAGTTTTTTCTACAAACAATATTGGCCATATATTAGTTATGACATTTTCAACATGTTGAAAAGAGCTTTAGAATCTAGTATAGTTGATCTTGCTATACTTGCTACTATACTTATGTTGGTCCCTAAATCTGATAGCCTTATTAGAATCAAGGATTATATTCCTATCATTCTTTGTAATGTGGCTTATAAAATTATTACAAAGGTCCTGGTAAGTAGGTTGATACCCTTTTTTTATTTGAGTTGGTTGGCCTTTTGCAAGAAAGTTTTATACCTAGTAGAGGTTTATAGGATAATATTATTATTGCTCAGGAGATGATGCATACAGTTATGAAAAATAAGTCTAAAAGAGGGTATGCGGTGGTTACAATTGATCTTAAGAAGGTGTATGATAGATTGAGTTAGGATTTTTAAAATACAACAGATTTAGCTACTGTTCTAAACACATAATATAAATCACACACATACACATTCCAGATAAAACCAACAAACATTCTACTCATTCTCAGTTCCAGTATATGCATATATAGAAATTACAAGACAGATTAGGGGACTTACCAGTTGAGCTCGAAGGTGAGAGGCGACAAAACACAACTTCCCCGAAGGTCACCGGAGTGCGTGTCAGACAGTGAAACAGTGAGATACAGCTACCAAATTTGCTTTCCACGGCTGCCATTGACAAGGAAAACAAAGATGAGTGTCTTGGCACATTCGAAAGCTCCAATGACAGACACATTCGAAAGCTCCACGGAGAGGGAAGGACTTACATGCGATGGACGAAGGCTGGTCTCTTGGCACCAAGTCTTGAAGGGGAAGCTTTGATTACCGAGAGAGAAATGGAGAAGGTGAGAGAGAAATGGAGAAGGTGAGAAACTGAGAAAGAAGGGGGAGACAGCGCCGCCGCCACAGGAACGAACGGAAGGAAGGAGACCGGTCGAGTTCCGTCGGAGAAAGGGAGGGGTGATCGGAAACAGAGGAGAGGGATTGGGATTGAGAGTTAGGGCAAATGATTAGGGGAGAAGGTGGGCTCGAGTATTATTAGAATGTAGCGATGGTATACGACCGTCGCTAATAACGTCACTAGAATAAAAAGTTTACGACGGCAAACCACATTCGTCACTAGGCTCTGAATATTAGCGACGAATAAACAATTCCGTCACTACTCTTGAAATATTAGCGACGATGTTTGGATACCGTCGCTAAATTCCCAGGTTTAAACTAAAATAACGGAGGGAAGGTCAAATACAATAGTGACTACAAAACCCTCCGTCACTAATTTCCAGAACACTAGCGACAGCTTGAAGCTCCGTCACTACCCTAAAAACGTAGTGACGGTATTTAGCGTCGCTACTGTTGAATGCAAATGTAGCGACGGCCGTTACCGTCGCTCATATTTGGCACCAACAAAACAACATGGAGGGAAACCCAAAAAAGGGAATGTTAGCGACGGTACTAGCGACGGTTACATTGTGGTTATAGCGACGTCACAACACTACCGTCGCGACATTGTGGCCATAGCGACGTCGAAGCACCACCGTCGCTACGTTGTGGCCATAGCGACGTCGTGGAGGACGTCACTGATGCATTAGAGGACATAGCGACCCTACATTCCCGTCGCTACCGGTTGGCGCCATAAATACATTGGAGGGAAACCAAAAAAGTGGAGGGAAATAATTATAGCGACCGGGTCAGCGACGACGTATGATATTGTGACGGAGGTAGCGACGGTTCTTTACCAAATTTAGCGACGGTGAGATATCGGTCGCAGATGTGGTCACTATGTTTCGTGTTCCAGGTCGCTTTCATTTTGTGGTCGCTAACGCGGTCACTAATTAGCGACGGTATGTGGCGGTCGCTAATTGGTTGTAGCTATTAGCCATTTTTCTAGTAGTGTAGTGTAATTCAAGATCGAAATGAGCCACCATAGCCATAATAACTCAGAATGAATATTTAATGGAGATCAACAAAAAAGTTTCCTTAAAATCAATGCTTGCTTTCTAACTGTACCTTTTTGCCACTAACTTGACTTTGTATTTTTTCAACCTCACCAAACAGTTTACGCTTTGTTTTGAAAACCCACTTGTAACCAATTTATTTATAACCAGGTGGTAAGGAAACAAGCTCCCAAACATTATTATGAGCCATAGAAGCTAACTCATCATGCATGGTATTCACCCATTCAAAAGCATGAGAGCTAGAAATAGCTTGTTCAAAACTGATAGGGTTATCATCACCACTGACGTCATACTCATGCTCTTGAAGATAGACAGCATAATCATCCGGGATGGATGACTTGTATACTCTCTTAGATTTTTTCACCATAGCCTCAACAACAACTAGTGTTGGTTCATTTTCATCATTTAAAGGGGCATGGTCTATAGCAATGTCATGATCTTGATGATTCATTATAGGTGCTCTCACATTTTCATCAGCGATAGGAGCATGTTCATTATTAGGCACGGAAGGAGTTATATCAATTTCTGGAATAGAAAATTATGGTGCAGGGACTTTAACTCTATCTTCTTTAAAGACAACTGGTCATGATGTAATGCTCCCACTTCCCAAGTCATCCTCAATGAATACTATATGATTAGTCTCTATTACTTGTGTAGAGTGAGAAGGACATAGAATCTGCTACCTCTTGAACCCACGCAATAACCAATGGAGAAGCCACTAATATTTTTAAGATCAAGCTTCTTCAATGAAGGGTTATAAGGCCTCACTTATGCTCTACAGCCCCATACATGCAAGTGCTTCAAACTTGGCTTCTTCCTAGTCATTAAGTCATAAGGAGTTTTTGGTACGGATTTACTAGGAACTTGGTTAAGAACATACATGCACTAGTGCAAAAATTGGATATAACAACTGGATATAATCACGGGTTAAAGAGGATCAGTGATAAAAACATACACGGTGGCATTTTTGAAATTATAAGGTAAATGATATAATCAAGGGAAACTATATATCCATGGTTAACATCATAACCGTGATTGTACCCATCAATATGTTAGTGTATGCACTATAAGCTTTATGTTTTTTCATTTGTATCATTTTTCTGCTTATCAATAAAATAAGTATTTCAGTTTAAAATTGTTTTAAAACGTATTTATCCTTGGAGTAATAGGTCATATGAAAGTTATTCCTAAAATATCCCTAGTCAAGTATTTACATGGGGACATGTAATTACATTGAGACTAGTGTGTGAGTATACTGATGACCTGATCTCACAGATCATAGATGTAGATGATATCAAGTCTTCACACGGGTACACATTAAGAGTAATGATGTACTGGACAAACCCACCATGAGAACGTTGCATGGATCGTTACATGAATGTCATAAACGATTCTCAATGTGATAATGGTATATGTAGTCCTTCGACCTAAAGTCACTACGATTCCTACATGAGGAGTTTATTGTTTTAATACAATTAACGTCTTCTATAACAAGAGGACTATAAAGGTTGTGATTAGGCAATGAACAAATTATGCAGAGGGATGTGAGTGATGTAGATGGGATTTGTCTCTCCTATGTGACAGGAGTGATATCTATAGGCCACTTGATGGAGTAAGACTAAGAAAACGCATGGCCATGCTAGAAAGAATAAATATTAGATATTTATTCGGATCAAGTCTACTCCGGTATCAAGTAAAATAAATTGGGCCGTACAAGGATGACGCAACCATGCCTTGGGCCCAATTAGGATATCGTGACAAAAGGAACAAACATATTAAATAATTATCACTTATAGGTTATATTGATATTAAATAATATTCTGACATAATGATGCATTGCTAGATGCCGCTCTTATTTTATATTAATATAATAAAATAATTTATTATTAATATGACTGGGTATTTTACCTATAGGGTCACACACATAGAGTAAGCCCATCAGAAAATGTTTTGTTTTATTTTAGTTAGACTAAAATAAAGCTATTGGGCCTAACTCATTTAGAATGAGTAAGGAGCCCACTCTTTAGAGAGAACAAATTAGGTTAAACCTAAGCCTATAAATAGAGCATAAGATGCTTATAGGCCGTTCACTAAAGTGAGACACAAATTCGCAAAAGTTGCAAGAGCTACACGCCGTCAAACTAGCAGTTGGCAAGTGTTGCGATTCTGGTGGGAGTGCTCGTGTGGACTCCTAAAGGACGAGGCTACGACTGCTTCGGTGTTCTTCAAGAGGTAATCCAAAATGAATTTTTTTTGTGTTTGTTTTGTGCTTTGAAACACGGCACTTTACAAATCCTCTGGAATCCCTGTTTTTCCACTGCTCATGTTCTAGGGATTCCCTAACAGTGGTATCAAAGCTTGGTTGCAAAAACTGTGTTTTGGGCATTTGTTTGTGTTTCATGATGATATGTTTTTGTTTGTAAGAGCTTTTAGAAAATATGATTTGCGAAATCGTTTCTTGTTTAAAGCTTTGCATTTTTGTTTTGCGAAAATATTTTGTGAAACTAGGATTCGGAAATGAACAAGCATGATTATGTTGCTATTTTGAGTTATCGCATATGATGCATATTATTAAAATGATTAATCATGTATATAGTATGACCTCTGTTTTGGCATGATACATATAATTTTGAGTTATTCTTTGTAAATTGTATATGATGCATGTTATAAAGTTTCTCAATTTTAGTATGTATGTTGTTGCCGTTTAAATTTGTATGATGTATAAGTTTATGCATTTTTCGTATTTGATATGTGTTTTACTTATATGATAGTCATCGTACAAATTATGAATCAATTGAGTTGATCTTCGAACATGAATGGTTCATGTTATGGGGCGTTGAGTGATAAGGTTTAAGTGTTAAACCTTGGCCGTTCCTTAATCTAGGGTTCAAGAGTTGAAATCTAGACGGCCGTCATGGAAAGGCATTGCATGTTGGCATTAGTGCAAATTGAATTCTAGGTTTTGAAACCCTAGATGGCGTTGCCTCCATGTGCCTTGATGGCTGTGTTGTGAAGCATTCGCAATAAGGAATTAGGGTTTCAAAATGGTTGAAACCCTAGCCAAAATTTTAGAGCTGTTAATGGTCAGTGGGACGTTCTGGCTAGGAAAGACTTGGTACTTAAGCGGTCATACCGGACCCACCTCTCTTTCCTGGGAACCAACCTGACTACAGTACTAATTTTTCGGGTTGGGGCGCTGCCCCGCACCCCGCAAGGGGCGGCCCCCCTTGACCCCCGTACATTTTAGAGCTGTTAATGGTCAGTGGGACGTTCTGGCTAGCGGGACCCCCGTACATTTTCTGCGTAGCACTTTATTACCGACCCACGTGTTTAATTGCCTGTTTTAAAAATTAACTACTCTTTTAATGCTTTTAAATGGGTTATAATCAATTAATTAACACGTTGCATGGTGAATGGTTATGGTCTTAGTTATTTTATTTAAATACAGCCTGCGTGCTGTGCCTCTCTATTCTGTTGTATTTCTTTTCTCAACCCTTCACTTGTATGTAAAGCGAGTTTCTATTTAATCATGTAATCTTGATCGGACAAACAAAGTAGAGACTTAGAAGAAAACCAAGGAGTGGTAACTCTAAGAGGATGATGGATTCAAGAAGTAGGACTTCATGAAGCCATGGCAATATAGTTCCTCTAGGTTTATTTATTTATTTATTTTTCTTCTAGGAAGACCATAACCATCTCACAATTTTGTTTGCATGCTTTGGGGATAATTTTATTGCGTTAAA
The DNA here is from genome assembly GCA_037962975.1 of Clitoria ternatea. NCBI lineage: Eukaryota > Viridiplantae > Streptophyta > Magnoliopsida > Fabales > Fabaceae > Clitoria > Clitoria ternatea. The sequence goes on from CM075669.1 coordinate 49,910,832, forward strand.
GCGTTTAACAAAGACGGTAATTTTAAAATAAATTAAAATCCCTCAAAATAATATTAAGTTATAAATGCCTTCCAATAAGTACACTTGTCAACACTAATGTCAATAAATAGTGGGTCTGCCAAAGTAGGGCACTATCATTTATATTAGTAAGACGCGATGGGATAATGGTAATATCCAAACTGTTTTATTGGGCTTTAACTTAACTAAGTTTTCAATTGGATTGAATATAACTTAGAGGCGTAAACATTGGGCTAAATATTCATAAGATGAATAATCAGTAATGGTTACTTAACCCAATGACTAAGAGTTGTATAAAGATACAATTGGAAAAGGTTTCCTACCTAAATAACCAAGTTTTAGGTGATCAGCCAAAGCTGACTTAACACTTGGGAAATTATGGATCTTATGTAACACCCCAAATTTTATAAAAATGAATAATTGATGGGAATAAATAATAAATAATTGTATATGAGTGGATTTGTATCCCAAAAATATTGGAAGTGATTAAATTGGGATATTTGTAATTTATTGAGCATATGTGAGATAAAATTATGCCCGATTAGAATATGGGTGTCGGACCAAGTATCTCCGATTGAGATGCCGTTGGTTAGGGCTATTAAGAATATTATTGGGGATCCGAATCTATATTCGGAATAATTTTTGGATAATGTATTGAGCCCGAACTGTGAGCCTGTTTATTATAAAACAGTGAAATTTTAATGTGAAGCAAAGATATTAAAACATAAACCCTTCTTCCCCTCTTATGCTTCACGCTACTTTTTCTCCTACTCTTTATTCTCTTTTCCTCATCTCTTCTTCTTCTTTCCTCTCCACCCTTCTCTTCGAGAAACCGAAGCCATGTGGAGCCTTCTTCTCCTCCACCATTTTCGTTTTCATGGGAGCTTGAAGGAGAAGCTTGTGGCTGGAATTCCTCTCCCCTCTTCTCCTCCATTTTCGTGTTCTCTCTCCCTCCATTGAAAGCTCAATGTTGGCTCTTGGGTGAGGTAAGTTCCTCACCATTCTTTATGAGTTTATGCCTTAGATTTTGGTTCTTGGTATTTGGGAGAGTGTTCATTTTATATGGGTTGTTGGGAGAAGCTTTAATTGAGGAAACCCTAAGGTGGGGTATTGTCATTATGGCATTAATGGTGGGTTATTATAGGTGCATGGAGTTAATACTTGGATGAGTGGAAAATAAATGAGTATTTATGATGTTGTTGGGTTTTAGTGAAACCCTAACTTTAATAATTGGGGAAATATGAAATATGAGTAGAATATAGGTTTAATGATATTGGAGAATGATATCAATGAAGAATGATGGCCATTTGTGGTGAATAATGAGCATTGATAAATGTTGTTGGGTTGTGGATGGAAACCCTAGCCCTAAGAATTTGGGGAAATGGATATAATATGGCTTGAAAGGTTGAATGGAATGTCAATAGGTGATATTTAATGATAAGTTGTTAATTATAATGAAGAACAATGATGAACATTGGAGATAACCCCTCAATGGTAGAATAAATGGGATATGCATATTGGTTGGCGAATTGATAGGCCATGATTTGTGCCCTTAAAGTTTTATAACTAAAGATGGTTTAAGAGAAGCAAGGATGAATTATGTGAGCTTAAAACGATAATGAGGATATTTGAAGAGTTGAGGTGAATTGGGAATACATCGTGTAATGGATAAGGTGATGATGATGTTGTTGGGTTCAGTTAGCCTTTAAGATCTAGAGGATCTTGGCTTTAGGAAAGGAATTCCCGAAGCGTAACACAATTGCATAAGTTGACGTTTACCAAGTCTAGGACTTGATGTTAAGTTTTATGATAAGCTAGCAAGTATTTAAAATTATGATGGTTATTAATTATGTGAATATACTTGCATATGGTATGTAGATCGTATTCCGGGTGATGCAATGGAGCATTCAGAGCATTGGAATCGTTTCGGCTCTTCCCTCGAGGTAGGAGAGGAGTTAACATTCAAATTGCATGAGTAAATTTGAGAGTGATTTGATGTATGTGTTAAATACTCATGCTTGCCTTGCCCTGTGTATGTATTGAATTAATTGAATTAGTAAGTTGATGATTATTGAGGATGATGCGTGAGAATATGTGGAATTGTTGTGGCAAGGTATGAATATATGTATATAAGATGATGATGAGTTTGAATTCAACTTGAATAATAAGTTTGGATGTAAATCTATAAGCATGAACGTGTGAACAGGTGGTATATACCTTTTATAATGTGTAAGAACGTTTGATAGGTCTAAATTTGACTTATAATGAGAACTTCCGAGTGAGAGTGCTTGGAACGAGGTGTATATGCCTCACTTGTTGTATATGATGGTGTATAGTTTCGTATTTCCTGCAGGGATTCTGTAGAACTCGCTCAAGCGAGTGAGAATCTCGCCCGAGCGTGCTACTGGCCCGAATTCGCTCAGGCGAATGGCCATTTCGCCCAAGCGGGATTGTTAATAGAAGCAGGGGTAGCCACTGGACAAAATTCACCCGAGCGAAGGATCTTAGGGATAGTATTCACCCAAGCGAGATGAGTGAACGGAGAATGGGTGAAATCCTAGACAAGTTCTGTCCGAATGGAAGTTTTGAAAACAATTTAAGTTGTGGTGAATTTCTGAGTGAAATTCCGAGTGACCTATGTCCGAATCATGACCTTCCGAGTGAGGAAGTGGACATAATCCGAGTAAGAAGGCTTTTGAGTGTGACAATCTGTGCAGTGGAGTCCCGAATGGGGAATTTCCGAGTCCAGTATAACCTGCTCCGAGTGATGAGCCTACGATTGTGCAATTCCGAGTGGGAAGGCACCGATTGGGGATACTCGGTGTGAGTTTGTCCAGAAGTACTCTGGAATAACTCCATTTGAGTGAAAAGGAAAGGAAGTTGGATTTGGAATGAGATGCTGAGTGAGTGACCAATTGGGTTGTGAGTCGGTTTCTGGAATGTTTTACCGAGTGGACACCGTGTGAGTGAAGACTCGGATTTGGAATGAATTTAACGAGTGGAAGTCTGAGTGAGAGAGGACTCGGTCTGGACTGATTTTGCCGAGTGGAGGACCGAGTGAGTGATGGTCGGTCTTGGAATTAATTTGCCGAGTGAAAGACCACAAGAGAGAAGAGTCGGTTTTGAAATAATTCACCGAGTGAGGACCGATCAGGAGTTGAGTCGGTGTTGGGATGAAATGCCGAGTGAGGACCGATCAGGTAATGAGTCGATTTTGGAGTAATTAGCCGAGTGATAGACTATGTGAGTGTGAGTCGGCCCTGGAATGATTTGGTTGAATGAAAAATGGGTCGGTCTAGATTGTTATGCCAAGTGGGAATCCGAGTGTGAGATGACTCGGATCTGGATAAATTTTACCGAGTGAAAACCGAATGAATGATGGGTCGGTTTTGGGGGGATTCTGTCAACAGAAACCCGAGTGTTGGGAAATTTACTGAATAAGTGAGCATATGCTCGGCTCTGGGAGTTATTTGCTTAGGCGAGGAGGTTTCGCCCAAGTTAGTTATGGGTGATACTGGTACTAGCCGATTTCCGCTCAAGCGAATGGCCTTAGTTGTGATGCTCGCCCAAGCGAGTCGGTATGGAACTTGTTTCTAGACGATTTTCGCCCATGCTCGCTGGCTCCGCCCAAGCGAAGCTTGTGAGTCTCGCTCAAGCGAGTCGGTTTTAGCTTAAGCGAAGCTCCCCCTGTTACTTCTTATTTCTTTTCGCTCTGCTCCCTTCTGTCTCGCCCATGTGTATTGTTTAGCACTCACTCAAGCGAAAGCGAGTGGGGATTTCGCTTGAGCGAGTGACCCCCTGATGGAATTTTCCCTTCTTTTCTCTCGGTTCTGATTGTATTGGCCCTCCTTACCCTATATTGAATAATACTTGAGGGAATGCATAAATATATGTACGCTTATGAAATAATATGGTGGTGAGGAATAACGATTAAAATATTGGGATGACTTGTGTATACCCAAAATATGCATAATATGAAATATGAATCTTAACCACCAAGAATGATCATGCGAAAGCAATGTTAAGGGCTTGATGATGAGTTATGAGATGTGTGTCCAAGAAAATGAATATGTTGGGCAAAAGTGTGATTGCCAAATATGTGAATGATGAATATACCTCAAATAATTCCATGTGTGGATTAATATTTTGATGCTTGCTATGCCTTTGATATTCATGTGTGGACTGTTATGAATAATGTTTGTGGCCATTGAGATGCCAATTATATGAATGATGTGCCTTGAGGGGCTTTGTAAATGATTATGAATAATTATTAAGATGCCAAATTAAATTATATCCCTAATTGAGAGGGTGAGATATCCTTGCGAGGTTGTTGGGCACATGCATTATTGCATTGTTGCATTCATGGCATAGCATGACATTGATATGTATTAATGTTGAATATATCACCTTGCGGGGTGCCACGAAGGGTATATCCCAGAGTGAAGAGGACGTTGTCTTATTGTTATTGAATAATGTTGAATATATCACCTTGTGGGGTGCCACGAAGGGTATATCCTGGAGTGAAGAGGACGTTGTCCTATTATTGTTGTTGAATATATCACCTTGCGGGGTGCCACGAAGGGTATATCCCGGAGTGAAGAGGACGTTGTCTTATTGTTGTTGAATAATGTTGAATATATCACCTTGCGGGGTGCCACGAAGGGTATATCCCGGAGTGAAGAGGACGTTGTCTTATTGTTGTTGAATAATGTTGAATATATCACCTTGCGGGGTGCCACGAAAGGTATATTCCGGAGTGAAGAGGACGTTGTCCTATTGTTGTTGAATAATGTTGAATATATCACCTTGCGGGGTACCACGAAGGGTATATCCCAGGGTGAAGAGGACGTTGTCCTATTGTTGTTGCATAATGTTGAATATATCACCTTACGGGGTGCCACGAAGGGTATATCCCGGAGTGAAGAGGATGTTATCCTATTATTGTTGTTGAATATATCACCTTGCGGGGTGCCACGAAGGGTGTATCCCTGAGTGATGATGGTATTATGATAATTTTTATGAAATGAATCACCTTGCGGGGTGCCACGAAGGGTGTATCCCTGAGTGATGATCATAATTCAAGTGATTGTGATTATTATTGAATTTGAAATCGGATCCGTTGCATATGCATTAAATAGTTGACATGTGCATTAGCCATAAGAGCATGGCATTTGAGATGGGATGACCACGAGTGATGAGAAACCCCTTGCGAGGAGGTATTGAGTGAAGCCTTAATGAATTAATAATGATAATGATTATGAATGCCCTTATTGGTAAGTGGCAATGTGATGGTGTATGTGATTGTGTATATGTTGTGCTTGTTTATGATATGAATTGCGATTCATGAGGCTTGTATGCCTGTTATAATAATGAGATGATGAATGAATGATGATTTAATGATTTTATAGCAAAGCACACATGATGTTTGTATGCATATACACATGATCACAATATATATATATTATTCGTCATTTTGAATGTATAACTCACTCTCCCATGTGGTCTCCTTTTTAGCATTATGATGCAGGTTGCCATGGGATGAGTTCAGATTTTAATTAAAGCTTGGGTGAAGGTAAATAGTGGTAGAGGAAGTGCCTTGGCCGGCATCATTTATGAGTTCTTATGTAATGAATGAATTGTTTATGGGAATGTAGATGATTTAGAGATTTTGAATATGTATAAGATAATTCTTTGAATTGGTGGATGGTGAATATATATGTAGAATGTAAGAGATAATTTGATGTATATTAGAAAGATTGAAATTGAATGATGTTCATTGATGATTGAGATAGTCAGGAGGAGATTCCCGAATGTATATGTATATATATATAATTATATCTTAGGCATTGCACGCTTATGTAATTATGTAAAATGATGATGGTTGTCTATTAGGCTTATGATATGCCATTGCATGCTTTGCCGAACCTTTTCTCATATCGTCATATATGGGACTAGGCGTGTGCCCGGTATACATATTCTTCCGCTGTAAACTCCACTATTTTCGTATACTGTTATGGGCATTTTAGTTATCGATCCAGCTTTAGGTTGTATAATCTCACTCTTGGGTTTTTGTGATTTGGGTCTTGATGTGATCATGCTGGTGTCTTGGAAATATTTTCAAACGCAAAAAATTTATTCGCAATTTTATTAATTATGACGATCACATCAGGATTCGAGTACAGAAAATCAGGGGTGTTATATCTTAGCCCACTAGAAAATCTTCCAACGGGATTTTCTGATTCGTGGAAGGTATTTTGTTTTGAATCAAAATAGTGGGAGACATATTTAATTTAAATGACCATAATTTAAATATGTTTTGAAAATGACACTTACTACATATTTTCTGTTTTAGATAACCATGACGTTAAACACACCTTTGAACCTTTCGTTGCGATCAATCCTAGACAAGGAAAAATTTTCTGGTTCTAACTTCCTTGACTGGTATAGAAACTTGAGGATTGTCCTCAAACAAGAGAAAAAGCAGTATGTCTTGGAAAGTCCAGTTCCGGAACCACCCGCTGCAAACGCTTCTAAAGTTGACAAGGATGCTTATAAGAAGCACCAGGATGATGCTTTAGATGTCCAATGCCTTATGTTGGCTACCATGTCTCCTGAGCTTCAAAAGCAACATGAGCACATGGAGGCTTTCGATATGATCAAAAACCTAAGGAAGCTATATCAAGGTCAAGCTGACCAAGAAAGATATGAAGTTTCCTCGACCCTATTTAGCTGTAGACTTGAAGAGGGAGGTTCTGTAGGACCTCATGTGCTCAAAATGATTGGGTACTTAGAGAATCTAGCTAGGCTAGGATTCCCCTTCCCTCAGAAGTTAGCTACCGATCTCATTTTGAAATCATTACCTGATAGTTTTAAGCCAGTCATCATGAATTATAACATGAATGCATTGGACAAAATATTGCCAGAGCTACTCAATATGTTGAGGACTGCTGAGCCCAATATTTCTAAAGGAAAGGGCAAGGCCATAATGATGGTCAATTCTGGAAAAGGTAAAGGAAAGGGCATGTATAAAGGCAAAGGAAAGGCTATTGCAGGAAATGGCAAGAAAATTTAGAAAGGCAAGGATAAGCCAAGTACATCAGCCTTAAAACCTGTGGGCGGGGTGGCTAAGGAAGGTAAATGTCATCATTGTGGACAAAAGGGACACTGGAAGAGAAATTGTCCAAAGTACCTAGAAGAGCTTAAGAAGAAGGGAAGTGAGACTTCCACTTCAGGTATTTTTGTTATAGAAATTAACATGTCAACTTCAACATCATGGGTATTAGATACTGGATGTGGATCTCACATTTGTCTTAATGTGCAGGATCTAAGAAGGAGTAGGCAGTTGATGAAGGGCGAGGTAGACCTACGCGTTGAAAATGGAGCAAGAGTTGCTGCATTAGCTGTAAGGACTTATTTTTTATCCTTGCCCTCAGGGTTAGTCCTTGAATTGGACAATTGTTATTTTGTTCAGGCAATAAGGAGAAACATTATTTATGTTTCTTGTCTTGATAAGAAAGGGTTTTCCTTTATAATAAAGAACAATAGTTGTTCTGTTTATTTAAATGACATGTTTTATTGTTATGTAAATTTGAGTAATGGACTTTATGTTCTAGATCTCGAAACCCCTATCTATAACATTAATACTAAGAGGGTTAAAACAAATGATTTAAACCTAACTTATCTTTGGCATTGTCGCCTAGGACATATAAATGAGAAACGCATTTCTAAACTCCATCAAGATGGATATTTAGAATCTTTTGATTTTGAATTAATAGATACATGTGAATCTTGTTTATTAGGGACGATGACTAAGACCCTATTTACCAGAAAAGGTGAAAGGGCGAGTGATCTTCTTGGCTTGATACATAGTGATGTATGTGGGCCCATAGGGACAATGGCTAGGGGAGGTTTTAGTTACTTCATCACTTTTACTGATGATTTCAGTAGATATGGATTTGTGTTTCTCATGAAACATAAATCAGAATCCTTTGAAAAGTTCAAGGAGTTTAAACATGAAGTAGAGAACCAACTTGGCAAGACAATTAAAGCACTTCGATCCGATCGAGGTGGTGAATATTTAAGCCTAGAGTTTGATGAATATCTTAAAAGTGTGGGATTATATCTCAACTTACTCCCCCTGGAACACCAGAATGGAATGGGGTTTCTGAGCGGAGAAATAGAACCTTGTTGGACATGGTTCGATCAATGATGAGTCAAACTGACCTCCCTAACTCATTCTGGGGACATGCTTTGTTGACAACAACTTTCACACTTAACCATGTTCCATCAAAGGCTGTTATAAAGACACCATATGAGATATGGACTGGGAAATGACCTAGTATGTCTTTTCTTAAGATTTGGGGTTGTGAAGCTTATGTTAAGCGTCAAAGTTCTGATAAACTCAGGCCCAAGTCAGATAAATGTTTTTTGTGGGATACCCAAAAGAAACTAAGGGTTATTATTTTTACAATCCTACCGAGGGCAAAGTGTTTGTTGCTCGGAATATTGTATTCTTAGAAAGGGAATTCATCTCTACAAGAATCAGTGGGAGGAAAGTAGAACTTGAAGAAATTCAAGACTCACAAGGAATTGAAGAGCCAATGGTGGAAATGGAGCAGGACCCACAAAATGTTGTGATAACACTAGCTCCAGTAGCACAAGACTTGCGTAGATCAGGTAGAATACGTCAACAACCTAAAAGATATGGATTTCTTGTAACTCAGGAAGGAGATGTATTCCTAATGGATCAACACGAGCCAACATCTTATGAAGAGGCCATTGCAAGTTTAGAATCTGAGAAATGGCTAGAAGCCATGGAATCTGAAATGGACTCCATGTACACTAATCAAGTTTGGAACTTGGTTGATGCACCTGAAGGGGTAAAACCTATAGGATGTAAGTGGGTTTTCAAAAAGCAAACTGACATGGATGGTAATATAAGTACCTTTAAAGCAAGGTTGGTGGCTAAAGGTTTCAAGCAAATACATGGTATAGACTATGATGAAACTTTTTCCCCAGTTGCTATGCTAAAGTCTGTTCGGATTCTGCTTGCTGTTGCTGCATACCATGATTATGAGATATGGCAAATGGATGTCAAGACTGCTTTCCTTAATGGAAATCTTCTTGAGGAAGTGTACATGACACAACCCGAAGGCTTTGTTAAGCCTGAAGCATCCAGGAAGGTGTGCAAACTACAACATTCCATATATAGACTTAAGGAAGCTTCCAGAAGCTGGAATCTTCGTTTTGATGAAGCTGTTAAACAATTTGGCTTTACTAAAAATGAGGATAAACCTTGTGTCTACAAGAAGGTTAGTGACTGTGCAATTGTTTTTTTGGTCCTGTATGTTGATGACATACTACTTATTGGAAATGATGTTCCTACTCTTCAGTCTGTGAAAAGTTGGTTGGGAAGCTATTTTTCTATGAAAGACTTAGGTGAAGCAACTTACGTATTGGGAATTAAGATCTATAGAGATAGATCAAGAAAACTTCTTGGCCTAAGTCAGAATACATACATAGACAAAGTGTTAAAAAGGTTTAACATGCAAGATTCCAAGAAAGGAACTTTGCCTATGGCTCATGGCATAAGCTTATCAAAAGCTCAATCTCCTTCCACTAAAGAAGAGAGAGAACAGATGAATAAGATTCCATATGCATCTGCTATTGGATCAATCATGTATGCCATGATATGTACCCGACCAGATGTCTCGTACGCTTTAAGCATGACGAGCAGATACCAGTCTGATCCCGGTGAAAGTCACTGGACTGCTATCAAGAATATTCTGAAGTACTTAAGAAAAACTAAGGATTCATTCTTGATATATGGAGGGGAAGAAGAGCTCATTGTAAAAGGTTACACTGATGCTAGCTTCCAAACTGATAAGGATGACTCAAGATTGCAATCTGGGTATGTGTTTTGTCTAAATGGTGGCGCTGTAAGCTGGAAGAGTTTAAAGCAAGAGACAGTTGCTGATTCTACTACAGAGTCTGAGTATATTGCTGCCTCAAATGCTGCAAAAGAGGCAGTATGGATTAAGAAGTTCATAATAGAACTTGGGATTGTTCCTAGCATTATGGACCCTATAAGTCTCTATTGTGATAATAGTGGAGCAATCACACAAGCTAAGGAACCTAGATCACATCAACGGTCCAAGCATATACTTAGGCGATTTCATCTCATTTAAGAGATTCTTGACCGAGGAGATGTAAAAATATGTAAGGTGCATACTGATGAGAACATTGCTGACCCACTCACAAAACCTCTTACACAACAAAAACATAAGGGGCACACTAGATCATTAGGCATTAGGCAAATGTCTGATTGGCTCTAGTGCAAGTAGGAGATTGTTAGTGTATGCACTATGAGCTTTATGTTTTTTCATTTGTATCATTTTTCTGCTTATTAATAAAATAAGTATTTCAGTTTAAAATTGTTTTAAAACGTATTTATCCTTGGAGTAATAGGTCATATGAAAGTTATTCCTAAAATGTCCCTAGTCAAGTATTTACATGGGGACATGTAATTACATTGAGACTAGTGTGTGAGTGTACTGATGACCTGATCTCACAGATCATAGATATAGATGATATCAAGTCTTCACACGGGTACACATTAAGAGTAATGATGTACTGGACAGACCCACCATGAGAACGTTGCATGGATCGTTACATGAATGTCATAAACGATTCTGAATGTGATAATGGTATATATAGTCCTTCGACTTGAAGTCACTACCATTCCTACATGAGGAGTTTATTGTTTTAATACAATTAAACGTCTTCTGTAACAAGAGGACTATAAAGGTTATGATTAGGCAATGAACAAATTATGCAGAGGGATATGAGTGATGTAGATGGGATTTGTCTCTCCTATGTGACAGGAGTGATATCTATAGGCCACTTGATGGAGTAAGACTAAGAAAACGCATGGCCATGCTAGAAAGAATAAATATTAGATATTTATTCGGATCAAGTCTACTCCGGTATCAAGTAAAATAAATTGGGCCGTACAAGGATGACGCGACCATGCCTTGGGCCCAATTAGGATATCGTGACAAAAGGAACAAACATATTAAATAATTATCACTTATAGGTTATATTGATATTAAATAATATTCAGACATAATGATGTATTGCTAGATGCCGCTCTTATTTTATATTAATAATAAAATAATTTATTATTAATATGGCCGGGTATTTTACCTATAGGGTCACACACATAGAGTAAGCCCATCAGAAAATGTTTTGTTTTATTTTAGTTGGACTAAAATAAAGCTATTGGGCCTAACTCATTTAGAATGAGTAAGGAGCCCACTCTTTAGAGAGAACAAATTAGGTTAAACCTAAGCCTATAAATAAAGCATAAGATGCTCATAGGCCGTTCACTAAAGTGAGACACAAATTCGCAAAAGTTGCAAGAGCTACACATCGTCAAACTAGCAGTTGGCAAGTGTTGCGATTCTGGTGGGAGTGCTCGTGTGGACTCCTAAAGGATGAGGCTACGACTGCTTCGGTGTTCTTCAAGAGGTAATCCAAAATGAATTTTTTTTTTGTGTTTGTTTTGTGCTTTGAAACACGGCACTTTACAAATCCTCTGGAATCCCTGTTTTTCCGCTGCTCATGTTCTAGGGATTCCCTAACACAATATATAATCACGGTTGAAGAGTCAACCATGGATATATAGTACCTGAAATATATATCCACGGTTGACTACACAACTGTGACTATATATTGATGGGTAAGATCACAGCTCTGATGTTATCCGTGAATATAAATTGATGGATATAACCATGGTTGTATTTCCAACCATCGATATATAATTCAAGTACTATATATCCACAGTTTACTTTATAACCATGGTTATATATTGATAGGTACGATCACGGTTATGATGTTAACCGTGGATATAGATTTGGCATTTAACCAGGGTTATTGGTGTAACCGTGATAATAGGGATAATATGATCACGGTTGCAATGGGAACCGTGAATATATGTTTATTTTAAGTCAGGGATTTTCAAGGGTTTAGGTCATTTCCCCACATCCATGATTTCTTCTTCTTCCTCTCGCGCTCTACTTCGTCGTCTATGCAGTGGTTGAGTGCCTTCATCTTCATCCCTTTTTCGTTCAGCTAAGTGTTTCCTCTTCTTCCTCTCTTATTTTCCCTATGCTGCATTGTGTTTGAAACTCTTCCTCTGTTTTGTTATGTAGAGCACAGTGTCATCCTCTTCGTGGTCTCTTTGTTCACCGTCGTTCTCTTCGTGGTCTCTTCGTTAGAACTTCCCTGAGCTTCTTTCCCTTCTCTGTTTCTTCATTCAGGTAGGTTTCCTAAGCTGAACCCCCATTGTCTACTGTACTGCGTGTTGTCATTGTCTAGTTTACATGTGTATGTCTGAGCAAAATGTTTCAGTGTTTGGTATGTAACAAACAAGCTAGTCTATAAGGGAAATGATGAAACCTTTTCTAATTTTAGTAGCAGTAGTCTTATAGCACATAGCCGAAGCAAATTTTTTTATTATATTATTGATTAGGCAATGTCCATCATTTGCATTGTAATTAACCCTCTGTATCTTTTTCCTAGGCTAAATGGCATTTTGATTTTCTTAAAAGATCACGAGTATTTTTTAGGAAAATATTTCTTTTTGAGTGAAAAATAAACTACCATGATGATAGTCCTATTGACAGTAACTTTTTATACACATTAAGAGTTTATTTAAAGTGGATTAGCTGTGTAACATCTAAAATCATGTGTTGGTTATGACATTTCTTGATGATTTCCCTGAGGTAGTGGATATCGCTAGTCTTGATGTAAACTGTGAAGCTAAAAACCTTTTACCCTTTCCTTCTTTGTATTTGTTTAGTGTATTCCTGATGCTACTTAAACATTTCTTGGCAAATATAGCTTTGATGTCACCTTCATGATTAAGAAACTACTTGAATTGAGTCTATAAACAACAAATAAACATTCTAAGTGTTTATTTCTACAAAAAATAAACAAAATCTCTCCTTTAAATAAGAGATTTCCAAATTTTTATAACCCTACAAAAAAATAGAAAACTCCAATATAATTTATAATTAACTTTTAACTATCAAATATTAACTATTCAACTACCAACTATCAATTACAATTTACAAGTGTTAACTATTAAATATCAACTATCAATTAAAATGGATTTACCTTGAACTTAGTCCACCATATATCCATAATCTAACACCATAATCCATAGTCCATAATCCATATATCCATAATCCAACACCATAATCCATAATCCATAATTCATACTCCATAATCTATAATCCATAATCCATAATCCATAATCCAACACCATAATCCATAATCCATAATCTATAATTCATAATCTATAATCCATAATACATAATCCATAATCCATAGTCCATAGTCCATAATTACATGTCACTGTGCAGTATATAATGTTAATCTTGTTGCTGTTTGTTGTTCTCATATAATGTTATTTCTATTGTTGCTGTATGTGCGTGGTTGTCAATGTTGCGTACTCGTAGGCTCATACTAGTCAATTAGTATAAAGTTTCTTTGCATGAGTGAACCATAGTTCCTCGTTTGAGATTCAACACAAATAGTCATTAAATTAATTGATTTCATCATTTGTGTTGAATCTTGAATTGTCCATTTGGATAATTTGGGATGAACAATTTTTTTTATACGCCGTTGGTATGTACAAGTTAGGAGTTACTTTAAAATTTGATGAAGTTTCGGTAACTTACATTTTATGTTGTTCTCTGGGTGCATATTTGGTTATGGTTGAATTTGATTTAACCGCTCTCATTTTGTGTACTTAGAGACCAATGCGAAATGCTGCCAAAATTTGATCAAATTTTAAAATAACTTCTAACCTGTATATATCAATGACATATAAAAATAATTGTCATCCTTAATGGGTATAGGACCACCACCTTGTGTTAGAAAAGTGAGATTGATCATAACACCTTGTAAACAGTTGGTATAGATCGAAGTTGGATAACTGCATCATGCATAAGTCTAGAGTACGAGGGTGGAGTTGAATCATTTATAGAATTCGTAGCGAGGAATGCTGAGGAGGTGAATGGAAGGTATTTTTTCCCTTGTGTTAAATGCTTGAACCTACGTCGACTAGACTTGGAAGAGGTACGAGAACATCTATTGTGTGATGGATTTCTTCATAGTTATACCCGTTGGATATGGCACGGTGAAGATGTGGTGGTCCCAAGTTCTAACTCTCAAACTAAAAATCGAAGCTCGATGCATGACACTGATGTTAACATGGATGACTGACTTGAGGATATGATCCGTGATGTAGGGGTAAAAGGTTTTAAGAAAGCTCATGTATATACGACTCTATGTGAGGATTCTGAGAAGCCGTTGTATCCAAACTGTGTCAATTTCATGAGATTATCAGCAGTTTTGTGGTTGTTTAATTTGAAGTCCATAAATGGGTAGACGGATAAAAATTACACTGACTTACTGAAGTTGTTGAAAGAAATGCTCCTAGCTGGAAACACCGTGTCGAATCATAACTATGAGGCCAAAAAGCTGTTGTTTCCTATGGGTTTAGAGTATAAGAAAATACATGCATGCCCAAATGATTGTGTATTATTCCGGGGTGAGTATGAAATGCTGCATCAATGTCCTAGGTGTGGGGTGTCATGGTATAAGAAGAAAAAGGCTAATTCTGATGAGGTTTGCACTAAAGGGTCTCCTACAAAGGTGTTGTGGTACCTGCCTATAGTTCCAAGACTAAAGCGTCTATTTGCCAATGTAGATGATGCAAAACTTATGAGATTGCATGCTGATGAGAGGGTTGTTGACGGACTACTTAGGCATCCGACCGATGGATCGTAGTGGAAGAAAATGGATACGATTTTTCTAGATTTTCCCTATGAACCAAGAAATGTTAGGCTTGCACTAGCCACAGACGACATGAACCCGTTTGGGAACCTAAGAACAAACCATAGTTCGTGGCCTATTTTGTTGTTCGTTTACAACTTGCCGCCATGGCTATGCATGAAACGGAAATATGTTATGTTATCAATCATGATTTCTGGTCCATGACAACCGGGGAACGGCATTGATGTATATCTGACTCCATTAGTTGAAGACCTCAAAGTGTTGTGGAAAGACGGGATTGATGTGTTTGACACGTTTGTAGGGCAATCATTCAAATTGCGTGCCATGCTATTTTGCACGATCAATGAATTTCCAGCGTATAGTAACTTATCCGGGTACAGTGTGAAGGGTCATAAAGCTTGTCCTGTATATGAGAAGGGAACTAGTTTTGTGCGGCTGCACCATGGTAGGAAAAATGTTTATCTTCGAGATCGAAGATTTCTTAAAGCGAATCATCCATTTTGTAGGTTAAAGAAGTCGTTCAACGGTGCATAAGATTTTGAAATGGCTCCTCCACCACTATCTGGTTGCCAGACATATGAAAAGGTGAAAGACGTCAACATGGTGTTTGGCAAGTGTGAAAGACAATCCACCGCACAGAACCACTGGAAGAAAAAGTCAATATTTTTTATCCTACCATATTGGAGGGAGCTTGATGTAAGACATTGCATTGATGTAATGCATATGGAGAAAAATGTGTGCGACAGTTTGGTTGAAACACTCTTAAACATACCTGGGAAGACTAAGGATGGCCTAAATTCACGTATGGACTTGGAGTTGATGGGTATACGTAAGGATTTGCATCCACAATCAAAGGGAAAAAGAACATATTTGCTCCCAGCATGTCATACGTTATCCAGAAAAGAAAAGCAAAGTCTGTGTGAATCGTTACGTAGTGTGAAAGTTCTGTCTGGTTAAGGCTCAAACATCAACACTTGTGTTTCCATGAAAGATTTGAAGTTAGTTGGGTTGAAGTCTCACGATTGTCATATGTTGATGCAACAGTTTCTACCTATCACCATTTGTGACATTCTTCCTAAACATGTGAGAAATGTCATAATAAGACTGTGTTTGTTTTTCAATGCCATATGTTGCAAAGCAATCGTCCCCGGCGAATTGGATGTGTTGGAACAGGAAGCATCACTTCTACTATGTCAGCTTGAAATGCATTTCCCGCCTTCTTTTTTTGACTGTGAATTATAGGTATATATTCAAGGAGGAGCGAGGACAGTTCCCCGGAGAGAAATATACCTTCATTGATCGGGAGACTTGGGATGCCTCCGTTGCATCTAGGCATACCGACCAGTGGAATGTACATTGGTATTTAGCATGATTAAATCATTTATAATTTAAACGTAACTCTAACACATTTTCTTTCTTGTTGCAGGACGTACGAGAGAAGGCACAGCGCATCAGGAAGCTGAATGACTACCCCAACAGATTGTCGTGTGGGGGTTACCGACTATTGGAGGAGCGCATGGCCTAGGAGAAGGGCAGTCAGTGTCAGGCTAGCTAACCTGACACCGGTGTGGTGGATCTAATTTTTGGTTTACACGAAACCTTGAACATTAACTTGTTTGGTTTCAGGATTCCTTGGTTGAGAAATCAACACAAGGGTCTTTCGTAGGCCGTGGTAGGCAGGATATTTTGACTACCTCCATCGGCAGGCCAGAGCACCCAGGAAGGGTGCGTGCTATTGGTCGAGGTGTATATAAGTTGTAAATAACTGTATCTTTCTATTTTGTTATCTATTAAACAATTATGGGCTAATCATTCACATTTCACAGGCCTCCAGAGCTATTATGGTGCTCCCGACCCTGCCCCCTCCGTTAAGTAGTTGGTGGAGTAGAAGGTTGAGTCGAGGGTAGTTGTTGTGAAGGCTGAGTATCAGGAGGAGATTACGAAGCTACAGCAGGAGATGACCCGATTCAAGGAGGAGCTGAAGGCCTCACTCAGCCACCACTAGGAGACTACTGCACTAGCTACCGACCCACAGGTTAGATTCCTTATACTATTTAATTGTTCGTTGTTTGTAATTTGTTTCTTTCATTGTTGAATAACTTCTGCTTGATGTGTAAATATGTAGGTACAGAGGGTTAGCACTAAGGGTTCATGTGTTGTAGCTGACCCTGATGATGATGGGGTCGAGTATACGGATACCCATCAGTGTGACCTGTTCATTGATGGATCGGAGGAGCCAGTTGCCACTGGCATGATCTACAACTTAGGCCCTGTGGTTTACCATCTGTGACATCCTAGGTAAATTTACATTTTTTTTGTTCAAGTAAATTTTTCAATACATTTTTCACAATTAACAATAATAATTAAGTCCTAAATCAAAATAATATTTATTTTTCACTAAACATGTTTAAAATAATAAACAGCCATAATTAAGTCAAAAAATTAAAGTGAGAAGCAGGAATTTAATTAAATGGAACCAAAAGGAAAAATGGGATCAGGGGCCTCTCGCTTGGGCGAGGCCCCAACTCGCTTAAGCGAGATCAGGAGTCTCGCTTGAGCGAAGTGCCCACTCGCTTGAGCGGGGTTCATATTCCATCCTTGGGCGAGCCATACTCACGCTTGAGCGAAAACATACATGCATATCAGACCTTGGTTCGCTTGAGCGAGATTGTCTCGCTTGAGCGAATTAACTCCAGTGGCATTACTAATATGACTCGTTTAAGCCATGGTCACGCTTGAACGAGTGCACCCATACGCTTAAGCGAATCTGACTAGTGGAATTCAATCGGTTTTGCACTCGGCAATTCAATCAACCGACTCATCCTGCTTGGCTTTCTACTCGTTAAAATTAATCCAAAACTGACTCGCCTCTCACTCGGTCTTCCACTCGGCATCTTATTCCAAATCCGAGTCATCTCTTAATCAGCCTTTCACTCGATAATTTCATTCTAAAACTGACTCATCACCTGGTAGGTCTTTCACTCGAAGAAATGTCTCAAAAATTGACTTCACACTCACTCGGGTTTTCACTCGGAAAGTATACTCCAGACCGAGCCTTTTTCTCACTCGGAATTACATACACTGAGGGACTCCCCTCGGAATGAGTTCCTTCAAACTCGGAAATTTCCACTCGGGACATCACTACCCGGGGTATCATATTGGGAGACCCATCACTCGGAATTATACACACTTCCTCACTCGGAAGGTTCAGTCTTGGACATGGCCCACTAGGCATTTTACTTGGAAATTCACTACATCACTCAGAATTATACACACCTTCTAAGGTTCCCACTCTTAGTGAAAATTCCATTCGGAATCCTAATTACTCACCATACACTCGGTCAAAACACAATCATACCAGTCACTCACTTGAGTGAGGACCAACCCAGCATTAGACTTCACACTTCTGCTCAAACCACACACACACACGCTTGGGCGAACAACGTACAGTAGCTAGTTCCATCTTTATTCGCTTGAGCGAGTATATCTCGCTTGAGCGAATACACTCCAGAATTCAATCCTATGGCCTTCGCTTGAGCGAGACTCAATCCGCTCAAGCTAAAAACATCCAGTAGCTCCTCTGATACCTCAAACACCTCTCGCTTGAGCGGGGATTCCTTTCGCTTGAGCGAGATTAACACAGTATCCATTTCCCCTATCCATCGCTCAAGCGAAGTTAGAACCGCTTGAGCGAAATTGTTCTAGTGACTATACTGAAGGTACAGGACACGTTCGCTTGAGCGACAATCCAATTCGCTCAAGCGAATTATGCAGCTTATGCGTAGGAATATGTGGTACTTACACAAACTAGCTTACCTAAACATTCATATGCACCCCTTTAGCTTAATTGACTCAGTTACATACATCCAAACATACAATTAAGTTGAGTTTAATTGAACATACACTTCGCTTCTAACTCCATTCCACTAAATGCACATCAATCATCTAACATTAGACAATTCACATATTGTATATCACTCATAACTCACAATCTTAAGCAAAACTTGTTTATGTCCATGCATCAAGTACACTACCATTGGCTCCATGCCAATATACATCGAATAACATTCAGTTTCTATTTTCTATCCATCACATTCATGACTATGATAACAGTATTCCAAATTGACTCAACACAATCCAAATTAACTCATCACGCATACACAACATCCAAGCACAACATACATAAATCACAACACACATTACACATATAGTTCATTTCATGATTTCCTTAGCTCCTTGGCATCAATTCTCCTCTTGACGCATCTCTGGGGCTTCCACCTCTTCCCTGTCACTGGTTACTAAATTAAAGAAACAACAGCAAGGGTGAGTGTTTGGTATCATAATTAATATAGAATGACAATTTAATAACAAGTTACATATTTGCTAATTCTGGTTTATGCCATTATTCTTACCTCTTGTTCTCATCTTCTACTTACCAATCATGGATTTAATTCCAATTCTTTTTCCCCAACTTACCAATCACAATCAATAATTACCATAAAACACATTTATATCATCACACAATGTTAACAATGCATCGAATAACACAACTGACTCTCATATCAATTCGACATCGAATAACAATGTCCTACTTGACACCCCGTGAACCCTGCTTGGTCCACTGAGTCCTACTTGACTCTCCACCTCAACCACTGGGTCCTACTTGACCACTGGGTAGCTCAACTGGGCACAAACACCACGGGAGCCAGAAACGAGGGGCTATATATACCGTCAGCCATCCTACACCACATAATCACACATGTATATTCATATTTCTCATATCATATCGCAAGTGGCCAGCAACAAAACATAAACTCATCAATTGGGCGACCTACTTGTCAAGCCCGCCACCACATTGCCACTATACACATTAATTCATTATAATATCAAGTATTCTAATCTCATAATCATCATGACTCATACACCATTTTCATTCATACAAACATACTCATACAATTATAGTCAGTATTTATTCTCATTATTTCTATGCTTAATTCAATGACTCAATTCTATCGTACATATCTATTCCAATTAATTACAACCCGAACACTCCCCTTACCTTGATTCTGAGCTCCGAGGACTCGTTCTTGATGAGATTGGCTTCTCTCAACGCTATGTCCAACGTCCTATGTTCGAAATCAACACCCACTTCACCGTTCGATCCTCCGACGACTGTTTCGTTACCTACGGAGGTCGAAACGCAAAACCCGTCAATGTTAAACCATCCTCATTACTTTAAAAGCCATTTTCAAGCTTCTACGCACTAGAGGAGTCAGAAATAAAAGCTCATTCCTCCATGCACGACCATTCGGTTGAACGGAGAAAACGAAAGAGATGCGAAAGCTTAATTTAAAAGGCCCATTGGACTCACCTCGAAGCTACGGTCTCAAAAATGTAGTTATCTCGAAGTTTCGGTGCGAGATCGACCTTCCACTGGTGCATGCAAGTCACGGCAGCTATGGAGAGGAAGAAGAAGGAATACTCGCGTGAAGGTGAGGAAGGAGAAAGAAAGGAAATTAAAATTTAAGACACAAGGGCAAAATAGTCATTCTCCCTTTTCTTTTGTAATTTCTTTAGAGTTTTAATTAAGTTTTTACCTTTTTACTTTCATTGGAAATTTCTAAATTTACTTCCTTCCAATTACCCTTCATTTAACCTTTTGTAACGAGTCAATCAAATAAATTTATTTATTTCTACAACATTTAATTATTTGTAATTACTTCTTTAATAATAATAATTTCCAAAGTCTTAATAAATCTGGTTGGGCAATTATTAAAAATTTTTCGCCAATTAAAACTTTTCTAAAATATTAGGGATGTTACATCCACCCCCCTAAAAAGGGATTTCGTCCCCGAAATCAACGCACCTTATTGAAAAAGATCGGGGTACAGCCGCCTCATGTCTGATTCCAACTCCTATGTGTAAGTTACTCCATTTATATTCTGCCACTTCACTTTCACCAATGGTACCTCTTTGTTTCTCAGTCGTTTAGCTTGATATCCTTCAATACAAATAGGTGCTACCTCTACAGTCAAATCTTCTTTCAGCTCAATAGAATCTTCAGGTACAATCATGGAGTCGCAAGGAATGTACGCTCGAAGTTGTGACACATGAAACACATTGTGAATATTAGTTAACGATTGGGGAAGATCCAATCGGTAAGCAACATCACTAATTCTCTCCAGAATCTGATATGGTCCGATGTACCGTGGATTAAGCTTATGGCTCTTCAGTATCCGACCTACACCTTTGGTAGGTGAGACCTTCAGGAACACCCAATCTCCTACTTGAAACTCAAGTGGCCTATGACGATTATCATAGTAACTCTTCTGACGGTCTTGTGCAATTTTCATCTTTTCATGAATCATTATCACCTGATCATTCATTTCCTGAATTAACTCAGGTCCCAAATGGATTGCATCTCCGTCTTCATTCCAGCATAAAGGCGTACGACACCGTCTTCCGTATAAAGCTTCATAAGGAGCCATTCCAATGCTACTATGATAGCTGTTATTATAAGCGAATTCCACTAATGGTAGGTATCTCTCCCATAAACCACCTTGCTCCAGTACACAAGCTCTAAGCATGTCTTCCAAGGTCTGGATTGTACGCTCAGATTGGCCATCAGTCTGGGGATGATAAGCAGAACTCAACCTCAGTTCAGTACCCAATTCCTGTTGTAAACTTCCCCAGAATCTGGAAGTAAACTGAGGACCACGATCTGAAATAATACTCGTAGGTACACCATGTAATCTTACAATTTCTGCAATGTATAATCTAGCCAACCGGTCCAATGACCATTTCATGTTCATAGCTAAGAAGTGAGCACTCTTTGTCAACCTATCCACAATTACCCATATTGCATTACAACCAGAACAGGTACGGGGTAACCCGGATATGAAATCCATAGTAATGCTTTCCTATTTCCACATTGGAATCTCTGGAGGTTGAAGTAGACCTGGGGGTCTCTGGTGTTCGACCTTACACTTCTGACATATCACGCAAGATCTTACATACTCTATGATTGCTTGTTTCATACCTGGCCACCAGAACTCTCTCTTCAAATCATGGTACATTTTTGTAACACCAGGATGAATACTAAAAGAACTTTTATGGGCTTCAGCTAACACGGCCTGCCTAAAGTCACCTTTTGTAGGCACTACAACTCAGTTTCTGAATCTCCAAATTCCATCAGTACCTTTGATTAGCTCCATATCTTTTCCTCTTGCTTGGGTATCGAGTAATTCTAGTAACTCTTCATCTTTCTCCTGAGCCACATCTAAAGATTCTAAGAATTCATTAGAGATCTTCAGCATCCCAATTATCATTTGATTCGGAGCTTGCACAGAAACCCCAATGTTCATATCGCGAAAGTCTTCTAATAATTCTTGCTCTTTGCCCATCAAGAAGGCTGCATGTAATACTTTTCTACTTAAAGCGTCAGCCATAACATTTGCTTTTCCCGGATGGTATTTCAATTCAAAATCGTAATCCTTTAGGTATTCCACCTATCTCCTTTGTCTCATGTTTAACTCTTTCTGATCGAACAAGTATTTCAAGCTTTTGTGGTCACTGAATACCACAAAACGAGAACCATATAAATAATGACACCAGATTTTTAATGCAAATACCACTGCTGCAAGCTCTAAATTGTGGGTAGGGTAATTTTGCTCGTGTGGTCTCAATTGCCTTGAAGCATAGGCAATCACCCTGTTGATAGGCCCGCAAGTGCACGAGGTATCGTGTAATAAAAAGTTATCGTCCCACAGAGATTGTGCCCAAGTACAAGTTTTCACAATGGTTCAATTATCTAGAAAATTGTGAAATTAGGATTGTAATGTAGAAGATTAAGAAAAGCAAAAGTTAAGAAGAAATGCTATCTGAAAGAACTAAATGAATTCTGAGATTGAAATAGAACAAATGATGGTGAAGCTCTTGGGATTTGGTATATGATTATGCTATGTATTTAATTTTCCTAAGACCTTCCTATTTATTAATTCACGCTCTAAGGTTGGATTTCTGAATTTAATTAAGCCCTCTTCTCAGAGTGACATTAATGTGCCCAAATAATAAAGAACCGTGTTCGATTTATTATGTGAACTTGTTAAGAACGGTGAAATCCTATTAAACCTTGAATTGTCATACCCACTTTCGTGACCTATGATTCTAAGTTCAATTTCATGCGTTCAAACAACTAATTAACCTTTCGATTCTCTTAGAGTTTAATTTCAATTGATCCTATCTCTAGGTATTCAAAAGCATTACGCGTTCATGGAAATTGAATAGAAGCAATGAATTAATAAACAGAAAGTCCAAAAGAGGTTCAATACATAAGCATTGTCACACCCTAATCCCAAGATAACGTTTAGCTACACACGCTCAATTCACTACAGCCCATTGATGGAATCAAATTCAGAAATTACAGAGAAAGAGAAAACCTAAGAAGAAAGCAAAGAACACAAAGCAAAAGCTCTCACTTGTGCTTATGAATCTTTCTAAAATCTGCCCAAGGAAGTTCTTCAACGCCTATGATCTTGATTTCTTCAATAATCCCCAGTGAAAACTCTCCCTTTTTCTTTCCAAAAACGACCCAAAAATGTCTGTGTGTTTTGCCTCTCAAAACCTGTCCACCAAAACCCCAGAAACTGTTCCCTAAAATAAGGAAACTGCTGTGCGTGCAAAAACCCACTGGCAGTGGGAAAAACCCACGGCCAGTGGATCGTACTGGAGGTCTAATTTTTACATTTTCGAACATTCAAACAGAGGAACCCACGGCCAGTGGGTTTTTCTGGACCCGAAGATATGCATTTTCTCTACATGGCAGCAAGATCCACTGGCAGTGGGAAAAACCCACGGCCAGTGGGTTTCTCTGGACCCCAATTTGTGCAAGTTCTTGTCATAGGGCAGCAGGATCCACTGGCAGTGGGAAAAACCCACTGCCAGTGGGTTTCTCTGGACTTCACTTTGCTGCTTTTTCATAGCTTGAAACCCTTCCATTTATCCAATGCTTCCTCGAATGCTTCGCGTTTGGAATGTATGTACCTGTAAACAAGCTATTCCTGCAAAAACTTGAAACACCCGAGTAACAAATGCGGAATGAAGAAAAAATACTTGGAATTAGGGACAAGATAACACAAATGACCTAGAAAAACTAAATAAAAAGCCACTAAAATCATGCAAACCAAACACCTATCAAAACACCCCAAACTAGAATATTGCTTGTCCCCAAGCAATCATCATTACCACAAATATGATCAATAGAGATTTATGAATTCAGAATATCTTGAGGAACCCAATTGGAAAAATTATCAACATATGATTGCAAGATTATCACAAGAGGAAACCACACAATTATTCATGCCATGTTCAAAAAACTAGGCTATAGACACACATCCTTTCATTTCTCTCTAAGTATTTTAAGCTTGTGTATGATTATCACTCAAATCATAGCATTTTAAGACACTACCATAGGCTTGGCAAACGACCTTACTCTCCACAGTTATTTAGAAAACAAGTTATAGTCAAAAGGTCTTTCATTTGGTTGTAATGGGGCCATGGGTTCGGGGAATGGATATCAAGGAAAAAGGAGATTCAAAGGGCTATCACTCAATGGAACACCGAGAATAGTTAACTTTTGAAAGGCAGACCAGAAAATCTCAAAGGAGTCCTTGTTATTTTCTATTTTAAACTTGACTCCTTTCTTACTTTGCTTTTCATCCTTTTCTTTGTTTTTCCAACAATTTTTCTTTAGTTGGAAATACAGATTCATCTTGTTTATTTTTGTTTCCCAACTAAAACCCAGTTGTTTTCTCTTAGCCATTTTCATTCTAGCTGCCATCCTTGAATTTATGTCATTTTCTCAGTATTTTATCAACCCAATACCAAAGGATTTCAACAATAAACAAACAGTCTAAGCTCAATAAGGGGCAACTAATTGTATGTTATAACTTTCAAAATTCAGAGGCTAGAGAACAAAACCTACTGCCTTTTTCATTCCATAACAAGTAATCATCAACCATTTTGAGTCGGTCACAAGCCAAGTTCTAGAGCGCTTTAAATGTATGACACACTCAAATAGAAGAAAACAGGGGTTTTCTAAATATTTATGTTTAAAAACTACCCCATTTTGGCTCAAAAACTCTCATAATACATGGCAGGTGAAATAGACCCAGTCAGAGAAAACACAACATCATAAAGCATAGTACCCCCAGACAATCAGTGCCATCATCAACATCAATCAAAAGCTTTTAATTTTCATATATTTTTTTTATATTATTTTTTTTATTTGGATTCCTCAACAATCAATTTCCTCAATCAAAACTGATACAATTAATGGCAACAATAATCACAAGTAAACAAACATTCCTAGATGGCGGGTACAGACAGGCACAGTCCTTCAAAGCAAAAGAAAAACAAACTACAACCTAGCATGTTCAAATGAAACCAAAATAAAAATGCAAAGAAATGTCAAGGTGCAAAGGCTCGGAATAAGTTTCCTTGTACCTACTACCCCAAACTTAAAGTGAGCAGTGTCCTCACTGGTCAGTAGAGAGGATACCAAGTACAATGAAACTTATTTTTAGGAACAAACCCGTCATGGGGACGGAGGAGGAAAATGGCCTTCCTGGAGGTGCCAGGAGTACATGGCATCCACACGCTGGGCTATGTTATTGACCCTGCTTCCTTGCCGGAGTTGCTCAATAGATAAAGACTCTAAACAGGTGTTCATTCCTTGCATCAAGGAATACATCCGTTCCATAGAAAATCCAGAATCGGGAGAGGATCTAGACGGGCCAGCTCAGTGGTCATGAGGAAGAGGCATCTCCGTGTCCAAGGGGGTATCTTCTTCTGTACCTGAAAACAAAAAAGAAGTTTTGCCCTCCAGGCTAGTGAAGCTAGGGTCAGGCAAGGGGTGAGGCACAGAAAATCTGGGAATAACCAAACAGTAAATTCCACGTTCTAATACAAGCATACCCATGTGGACCATCTCATCAATATCAACCCGCTTGGGTTGGCAAAGTAAGGTATCCTCTTGCAGATCTATCCCCACATACCTCGCAATAGGATTTATATAGTCTGCAATGACAATCCTTCCAGTAGTAGCCCTTCCTACCCTAGCGAATTGGCTAAAAAGCCATTTCGTAGAGTGGACCGGGATATTATTAATCATGGCATACAGAAAATAAAGCTCAGCAGCCCTAATAGTACCAGGACTATCATATCGACCAAAAATAGATCGGGCCATAAACCTTTGAAGGTATCTAAAGACAGGGTGATGCATGAGTGAGGCTTTGGTAGAAGATGGGTCATAAGTCTCCCTAGATTTAGAGAGTGTAGACCAAAAATACTTGGCCCTAAAATCCCTAGGGATGCGGGCGGTATTTAATTTAGCAGAGGCATCTCCAGGGACAGATGGAAAACCGTAGATGGCATCCATATCAGCTAAGTCCATCCTATAATCAGTGTTATTTAGCCTAAAAGTGATTTCCCAGGTCGACTCATTATCGCAAGGCTTAATATCAATGGAACTCAAAAACTCTAATGTGGTGCGTTCATAACAAGGCTCATATAGTTCAATAAAATCTTTCCACCCCATATTCGTGCACAGTTTAAAGGTATCATCATATAACCCAAGTTCCAATAAAGATTTCTTGCAAAAGAACCTAGAGGGGATAATTTCCCTAGAGGTCAAGGAAGATAAGCGCATCCTTTGTTTATTAGAGGTACATTCAATACCATCTATACTAGAATAGTTAGATGACGTACCTTTGTTTTTCCTCTTTTTGCAGACATTCTTGGTTCGTCCCGAAGACATGTTTTTTTGGGCACCTAAAATTGCAATTCAAATTTCTACACAATAGATGTCAATATAATCAACAACATGATATTGGCAGGATGGGTAAGTATAGGGAAACCCAAAAAGGATAAAAATATATACAAGGAAAAACAAAAGATTGGGTTGGGCAATTTGCCAAACACTTGGTGGGCAACAAGCTTGACACCAAGAAAGTCACCACAAAACACATTAATATGCAACCAAGTAGCAAAAATTCTTGTTTAGACATTTATTCAAACACTTGGTATGCAATAAGTGTAACTCTAAGAAAACCATGAATGTAGATGCTAAGGGTTCCCAAATTTGAACAACAACTTTAATCCATAACCAAGCAAGCACCAAGTAATCACTTATATGAAAAGGATTCAAAATCATGGAGGAAACCTCAAAGGGGTTTTAACGTAAATGAAGAATTAGGATGGATAATGGAGCATGAAGATGATTTTCTAGAATACCCATTCTAATTAGTCAATATAACAATGAAGCATAAGCATATAGAAACCTTTTTCATACAATGATATCACTCCACAATCAAGCATAAGCATATAGAACCTAAAGAACCCCAAAGGAAAACCCCAAACTAGAACATGATAAGATCACACTTACTTGAATAAAATTTGAAACAAGTAATGTAAGGAAGAATAATGAAGGATGGAGGTGTCAATTGCAATTTAGTTGTGCCAATATTTGAAAAGAGAGCAAGGAGAAGGAAGCACATAAGAGGAGAGGCGTTGAGTGGAAGGAAAACACGGGTGGGGGGCTGCTTTTAAGTAAAAAAAACAATATGCTGGGTCTGATGGGTTCCCACGGCCAGTGGGAAAAACCCACGGCCCGTGGAACCCACTGGTCCAGCCCCCAAAACATTTTTCTTCCTCTCGTGTAAACCTGATGGGTTCCCACGGCGAGTGGGAAAAACCCATGGCCCATGGAACCCACTGGTCCAGCCCCCAAAATTTTTAATAAAATGCACTTGAAACCTGTTGAAAACCCACTGGCAGTGGGAAAAACCTATGGCCAGTGGAGTTTACTGCCTGGGGGATTTTTCAAGGTTAGTTTAACATCCTTTTCCAAGTCAGAGGAGTCCACTGGCAGTGGGAAAAACCCACTGGCAGTGGATCTCACTGTTTTCTCAATCAAAATTTCCTCGAATACGCACCATGACTTGCCTTTACTGGATTCATCTTATCCCATGGAAACACATGTTGCATTCAATCATAAGAAATATGTAGAAAACAAAACAAAACCCATGCAATGCAAAATTAACAAACAATGAACATGCAACAACTTACATTGGACTTATAAATGAAACAAACAAACAAACTTTCTTTTTATTTATTTATTTATTTATATATATATATATACACTACAAGAAAAAATGTTTAAAGAATGATAAATGGGGTTACCTCCCCATAAGTGCTAAGTTTAATGTCTTCAGCCGGACGCTTGGCATTCTTTGGAATCAAGAATCCAATCCATCAAGTAAGTCCAAAGCACTTGCTTGTTGGATGGGTTCTCCTGTCAAGTAGTGCTTAAGCCTTTGTCCATTCACTTTAAATGAACCAGACTTATCGCTCCATAACTCAACAGCTCCAAAAGGATATACCTTAGTTACCTGAAATGGTCCCGACCACCGGGATCTCAATTTGCCAGGGAATAGCTTCAATCGGGAGTTGAAAAGTAACACCATATCACCAGGGTAGGATCTCCTAAGGATGTAACGATCATGCCATTTTTTTGTTTTTTCCTTGTAGATCTTGGCATTTTCATAAGCATCCAGTCGGAGCTCCTCAAGCTCGTTCAACTCCAGCAACCTGTGTTCACCTGCAAGCTTCATATCAAAGTTAAGCATTTTTATAGCCCAAAAGGACTTATATTCCAATTCAACAGGTAAATGACATGGTTTCCCATAAACTAGTTTAAAAGGTGTGGTTCCAATGGGAGTTTTGTAAGCGGTTCGATACGCCCATAAGGAATCGTCTAATTTAATAGACCAATCCTTACGGGAAGTATTAACCACCTTCTGAAGAATATTTTTAATCTCCCTATTAGAAACCTCAACTTGGCCACTAGTTTGAGGGTGATAAGGTGTAGCAACCTTATGCCTCACTCCATATTTTTTCAAGAGGGTCTGAAAAGTTTTTTCAATAAAGTAAGACCCTCCATCACTAATTATACATTTAGGGACCCCAAACCTGGGAAAAACTATCTTTTTAAAAAGTTTAATTACAGTCCTAGCATCCGAATGAGGTGAAGCAATGGCTTCTACCCATTTGGACACATAGTCAACTGTAACCAGAATAAATTGATTGCCAAACGAAGGGGGAAAAGGTCCCATGAAATCAACACCCCACACATCAAATAATTCAACCTCAAGAATGCTATTAAGTGGCATTTCATGCCTCTTACCAATATTACCGGCCCTTTGGCATGCATCACAAGTGAGGACATACTTACGCACATCCTTGAAAATATGTGGCCAATAGAAGCTTGCTTGCAACACCTTTGAGGCTATCTTAGAAGTACTCATATGGCCTCCACAGGAAAGGGAATGGCAGTGATCCAGGATGGCTCGAACTTCCGTCTCGGGAACACATCTCCTAATCAGACCATCTGCACATTGCTTGAATAAAAGGGGCTCATCCCAATAATAGTGCCTAACATCTGCAAAAAACTTCTTTTTCTGCTGAAAACCAAGGTCAGGGGGTACAATGCCACATGCAAGAAAATTGACAAAATCAACGTACCAAGGCACTTGTTGGACACTTAAGCTAAGTAATTGTTCATCCGGAAAGGACTCATTGATGGGAACAACATCACCCATCTCATCTTTTTCAGATGACAACCTAGATAAGTGGTCTGCAACAAGGTTCTCAGTACCTTTTTTATCTTTGATTTCTAAGTCAAATTCTTGTAAAATCAAAATCCACCTAATGATCCTAGGTTTTGCTTCTTTCTTATTTAAAAGGTACTTGATGGCAGAATGGTTAGTATATACAGTAACATGTGAGCCTACCAAGTACGATCTAAATTTATCAAAAGCAAAAACTATAGCTAACAATTCCTTTTCGGTGGTAGCATAGTTTACCTACGCGTCATCAAGTGTACGGCTGGCATAGTGGATCACATGCAGCTTCTTGTCCTTTCGCTGCCCAAGTACAGCCCCCACTGCATGATCACTAGCATCACACATGAGTTCGAATGGGAGTTCCCAATCGGGGGGTTGCACTATGGGTGCGGAAATTAACTCCTGCTTTATCCTGCAAAAAGCCTCAAGACATGAAGAATCAAAAACAAATGGTACATCCTTACCCAAAAGGTTAGTCAGAGGCTTTGTGATCTTGCTGAAGTCTTTAATGAACCTCCGGTAAAACCCGACATGTCCAAGAAAGCTTCGAATACCTTTCACATTAGTTGGTGGGGGCAATTTCTCAATCACCTCCACCTTGGCTTTATCGACTTCAATTCCTCTCTCAGACACCAGGTGCCCAAGGACTATGCCCTCCCTTACCATGAAGTGGCATTTTTCCCAATTTAAGACCAAGTTGGTCTCTTCACAGCGCTGCAAAACTTGGCACAAATTGGTCAAACAATTATCAAAGTTCAAGCCATGCACAGAAAAGCCCTCCATGAAAACTTCCATCACATTTTCAATTAAATCAGAGAATATGGCCTGCATACACCTTTGAAAAGTCGCGGGTGCATTACACAGGCCAAATGGCATACGCCTATAAGCATAAGTCCCATACGGGCAAGTGAAGGTTGTTTTCTCTTGATCAGATGGGTGGATGGGGATTTGATGAAAACCAGAATACCTATCCAGATAACAAAAATAGGAATGCTTAGCAAGCCTCTCAAGCATCTGATCAATGAAAGGGAGAGGGAAATGATCTTTCTTAGTAGCGCTATTTAGTTTTCTGTAATCTATACACATGCGCCACCCAGAAACTACCCTAGTAGAAATCAATTCCTGTTTATCATTTTGCACAACAGTCATCCCTCCCTTTTTTGGAACTACATGAACTGGGCTAACCCACTTGCTACTAGCAATGGGATAAATGACGCCCGCATCCAACAACTTCAAAATCTCTTTTTTAACCACTTCTTGCATTTTAGGATTTAGTCTCCTAGGTGGTTCTACTGTTGGCCTACTCTCATCCTCTACAGTGATCCTATGCATGCAAAATGAAGGGCTAATCCCCTTAATGTCATCCATGGTATAACCAATAACTTTCCTATACAACCTAAGATGTTTCAGGAGTTTTTCGGTTTCTACAGCAGTCAGTTCAGCATTTACAATCACAGGATAGGTAGAGTTTGGGCCAAGGAATTCATACCTCAATGAAGCCGGTAAAGGCTTCAATTCTAATTTGTTACCCACCACTTCATCTTGCTTGACCTCAGTATCATGCTTTGGTTGGGCTTCTCCTTCAGAGCTACTTGATGTACCTGCAGGCTCAATCAAAAATACAGATTCAAGTGGTTCATCAGGAAGGGTTTCTTCCTTCACCACTTGGTCAATACAATCCATAACACATCATACATCATCATTAAAAGGTTTTTTTAAAACATTCTGCAAGTTAAAATCAACCTTTTGGTCTCCCACAGTCAGAGACAACCTCCCATTCTTGACATCTATAACCGCGCCCGTGGTTGCCAAAAATGGCCTGCCTAAGATAATGGGGATCATCGAATCCTCATCCATTTCAAGAACCACAAAATCGGCAGGTATAAAAAATTTTCCTACTTTGATTGGAACATCTTCTAAAATGCCAACAGGGTACTTAACAGACCTATCAGCAAGTTGCAAAGACATCCTAGTAGGTTTTAGCTCTCCTAGTCCCAATTTCTCCGAAATAGATAATGGCATAAGACTAACACTAGCCCCTAGGTCACATAGTGCTCTATCAATGCCACATTACCAATCACACAAGGAATAGAAAAACTACCTGGATCCTGAAGCTTGGGTGGTAGCTTCTTCTGGATCAGTGCACTGCACTCTTCAGTAAGTGCAATGGTACCATCGTCCTCCAGTTTCCGCTTATTTGACAAAATGTCCTTCAAGAACTTCGCATAGGTCGGCATTTGCTGCAAAGCATCTGTGAAGGGGACATTTATATACAGTTTTTTAAGGACCTCAAGGAACTTACCAAATTGTCTATCTAACTTGGCCTTGGCCAAGCGTTGAGGAAATGGCACTGGAGGTTGGTAAGGCTTCACCTCCTCCTTCTTTTCAGTTTGTTTCTCTTCCTCCACCATAGGATGAGAATGAGGTTCATCCGCTTTCTTTTCTTGGTTAGCCTCCTCCTCTTCCTTGTTTACCGGACCTTCATATTTTTTACTACTCCTAAGAGTGATAGCCATTGTGTGGTTCGATGGTCCTGCTTCGGGCTTTCCAGGAAATGTTCCTGACACTCTTTGAGAGGATGATGCTTGTTGAGCAATCTGGGTCTCCAGCATCTTGTTGTGGGTGGCCAAGTTGTCCACCTTTGAGGCCAAGTTTTTGATGGCGTCAGAGAAATCATCATTCTGCTTTAATTGGGTAGCTACAAAAGTTTCCATCAAGGATTCCAATTTGGATTTCTGTGGAGTGTAAGGTCCTTGTGGTCTGTAGCTACCTTGCTGATTTTGAAACTTGGGTGGCCTGCTTTGGAAACCCGGTAGTCCAAGTGGTCTGAAATTATTTCCATAGTTCCCACCATAGTTTCCAATTGCATCCACCTGATGCATTTCTGGCTCGGCATGCTGATTCACTCCAAGCTGGCATCCTGAAATATTATGCCCTGAAACACCACATAACTCACAAACAGCTTTAGTAGCACTTGCTTGATAAGTGCTTTATAACACAATAAAATAGATCTAGTTTGCTTAGGATTTTAATCATTATGCAGTGTATTTCCTTTATTTATTGAGATTTTTGCTTTCTTTCCACTCTAGTCTACTTGGGTATGTTATTTTGCAGAAATTAAGGTAATAAAGGGTCAAAAATAAGAGAAAAACGACCATAAAATGATAATGAAACAAGAAGAAGAAGCCCAAAGTAGAAAGAACTCTCTTTTTATGCTGAATTCCGACTCAGAAAGCATAAATCCGACTCAGAAGCAATGAAATCCGACTCAAAATAGGCCAAATCCGAGTGGGATAGCTCAGAAATGACCAAATCCGAGTAGAATACTGCACTGCTGGAGGAAAATCCGAGTGAAATGTTCCCTGTCAAAGCCATTTCGAGTGATAAATGGCTGACTCGAGTGAAGGATCAATGCTAAAAAGGAATAAGTCTCGGTTTTAGGAAAATCCGATTGGAAGCTGTCCGAATGCAATAATTTCGAGTGAAAAAAGGAACTGAGCTTTAATAAAGGCTACCCAAAGGTATTTTCCAAGTGAAAGGATTGCTGATTGAAGTGAATCCGAGTGGGAATTTGCTGATTGAAGTAAATCCGAGTGAAGAATGCTGACTGAAGCAGGTCTGACCAAAGAACAAGTGCTTTTCTGGGCAAAAAGCTGAATCCGAGTGAATTGATTCCGAGCAGAAGGAATGCCATTGAATGAATAAATGCTGACTAAGGAGAATCCGAGTGATTTCATTCGGAGAACAAGGCATTTCCGAATGGTGTCTTAATCGGACAAGGTGAAATCCGACCAGGAGTGAATCACACTCGGACTGACTTTTAAGTTTCGCATTAAAACCGAGTGAAAAGTCTCCAAGGAAGACATCCGAGTAAGCTAAGGCAGAAAGCTGCACTTCCGAGCAAAACAAGGCTCGGACATAAACTTCTACCAGCCAGCTTCCAGAGTCCTTCAAGTGCAAGTTCTGAGTGAAAAATAAGAAGGCACTTCCGAGTGAATTCCAAAGCAAAGCTTTAACCGAGTTGTTCAAATTCAGAGACAGCCGAGTGAAAATGATTAGGAACCGATTGAATCTGAGTCGAGTGAGTCTTCAATCTGTTCCGAATGAACTCCATGAACCTGAGCCGAGTGAATGGTTTCAGTCGGTTCCGAGTCCTTCTGCAGTCAATTCTGACTGAATGGAAGTTGCTCTTCATTCAATCTTCACTCGTCCTTTCATCCAGCAAACACCGACCCCTCAACAACACTGACTGGCTGTCACTCGGATCTGTGTCCAAAGTCACCTTTCACTCGGTCTTTTGCTCAAAAAGCCTTTTTTTCCACTCGGATTCTAGAGAGAAAACTGACCCAATTCTCCATAATGCAACCCCGGATCACTACCTCCATCAACACCGACTCCTTCCATCTCTTCACAGGCCCAACACCGGCCACAATCAATAACACTCCTCTCCACACCGTCCCCTCTCTTTTCAAAACCGACCTACACTCCACAACTCCAAACAACAGATCACTCTACATCGTCCTCAAGCCACAACACCGTCCCATTCCCTATTCGCTGTCCCTTTCTTCTTCTAATCCATAACACACACCATCCTCTCCTTTCCATCCACAACACCGCCCAGACAACCCACTCAACACAACACCGCCCAGACTCCTCTCCAACCAACACCGCCCAGACTCCTCTCCAACCAACACCGCCCAGACTCCTCTCCAACCAACACCGTCCAGCAATACTCTCCACACCGTACAGATCTCCATCCAACAGCAACTCCTCTCCGCGCTGTCCAATTTGCACCCACACCGTCCAGCACTCAGCAAACCACCCTCCAGCAAGCTTTCACTCGGATTTGTGGGAAAATAACATTTTTTCACTCTGAATTTCATCATTCTGCACCAATCTTCACTAAAATCCAAGCACCGAATTATTGGAAATATTAAAATATGCAAATTGGAAACAAATTGGCACAGCTGGAACTCACATGCACCGAAAGTTTCTTCCACTTGCAAATTGAACGCGTTTTCATAGCTGGAATCCTCCATCCATTTGCCTATAAAAGCAGCAGCAACCCATCAGCAAAAACTGAATCTCTTTCCATCAATTACCATCAGCTCCGTTCCAATTCCTCCTTCCTTTCTCTTTGTTTTTTTGTTTCTCTTTTCTTTCTTTTCTTTCTGTTTATTTCTCTTATTTTCTTTCTCTGTCCCGTTCCCATTTTTTCTTTACTTTCTTTTTCTTTATTTTATTTTAAGAGTGTGAGGGCTGTAAAAGTGAGAATTTAAATTTGTAATTGATGGAGAATATTGCAACAAGGAATTACAGTGGTAAATTATTCTGAGCTTTTGGAGAAACCCGTAAGTCTTTATTTTTACCATGTCTTGTATGTTTTATTTTTCCATTATTTATATGAATTTGAATTATTTCATGAGTAGCTAAATTAATTATCTTGGGATAAAGGGGGTATGATAATATTTTATTGTTAATAATATTTTGACTTGGAATTAAATAAATTTCTGTTTTCCATTTAGTTCAATTATGCTTAATGCTTTTAGTAATTCCTAACAAGAACCTAAATGATAAAACTGTATACTTGCGGGTATATTAGTAAGTTTAGGCAATAAATAGAATCGAGAGATTTATTTTTACCGGAAAGCTTTGAACTAAACCTAAGATTTTTGAGATGCTTTTTGTGACCTCGGTAAAACCGTGAAAGTAATCAAAATTATTTTGAGGAAATAAAAGGGATTTTCATAAAATGATAATGGGCCTTTCTGAGGATTAAGCAGCGCTTTTCATAGGTTAGGTACATTAATAGGATTCCGAGAGGAACATATTAATTAGCTTTTGGAAAATTCGCCTTGGAAAACTTAATTCGATTCTTATTTATGAAAAGTTAAAATTCATTAACATAAAATAGAGTCTTAATCCCCCGAAATCCCAAGATATTTTCAACTCTGATTTTTAAGTGTCAAGTAAATTTTATTTTTATATTTATTCGTATCCTGTGCAATTTTAATTTGTGCTTTATTTTATAAAAATCTTAAAAATCAATTGTGTGGATAATTAAATTTTAATATGCCAGTACTTTGAATACAGTCCCTATGGAGAACGATAATCTTTTATATTACGCGACATAACCCGTGCGCTTGCGGGCCCTGTCAAGTTTTTGGCGCCGTTGCCGGGGACTGTTGTCCCTCAAATATCGGCAATATTGAAATTCAATTAGATCATACTTGTTAATATTTTTATTGTTATTTTTATTTTTGTAATTTTGTACTTTGTTCTTTATTTTGTGTATCTGTTGTTTTATTTTTGTGATAATTTGTATTAATTGTCATTTATTTTCTTTTTATGCGACGAAGCCGTAGTGTCGATCTAAACTTAGGATTTGACCCTGAGATAGAACGTACCCTTAGAGCTTTGAGAAAACAACAAAAACAATAAAAAGAACAAAAAGAAAAACAAATGGCAGACCAACACAGACCCTTAAGAGATTTTGCCGCTCCAAGCACTAATGGAAGAGGATCCAGCATCCTTAGACCCACAATGGAGGCTAACAATTTTGAATTAAAGCCTTCACTACTCTCAATGGTTCAACAGAACCAATTCGGAGGATTACCCTCTGAAGATCCAAATCTTCATCTTTAAATCTTTCTTGAATACTGTGACACCCTGAAGATGAACGGAGCCACCAATGATGCCATTCGCTTAAGACTTTTCCCTTTCTCCTTAAGAGATAAAGCAAGAGCGTGGTTATACTCTCTTCCTGAAGGATCCATCATAACTTGGGAACAATTGTCCAGTGCTTTTATCAATAAATGGTACCCAAGGAACAAGACTGATGTGCTGAGAAAACAAATCATCAATTTTTCATAAAAAGATGATGAATCCTTGTATGAAGCCTGGGAAAGATACAGAGAGTTGCTAAGAGAATGTCCTCACAATGGGATAGAAAGGTGGTTGACAATCCATATTTTCTATAATGGACTAACTTCCACACAAAAGATCTCTTTAGATGCTGCAGCTGGAGGAGCCTTCATGAGTAAAAATATTGATGAAGCTGAGAACCTGATCAAGGAAATAGCTCAAAACACTCACCAATGGAACTCTGAGAGAGGATTACCTTCTAAAACACCAGGTAAGTACTCTGTTGATGCTCTTTCCTTACTTTCTGCCAAAGTTGAAGCATTAATATTAAAACTTGATAAAATAGGGTCAACAGGTGCTACTAACATTGTTTGTGAAGTTTGTGGTGTTTCAGGACATGGAGCTACAAATTGCCATTTAGCAATGACTCCTAATCAAGAACAAGAAATGCATCAGGTGGATGCTATTGGAAACTATGGTGGAAATTATCAAGGTAACTACAGACCTCCACAAGGTCCACCTGGCTTCCAAAATAGGCCACCTCAATTCCAAAGTAACTACAAACCTCAACAAGGAACCTATATTCCACAAAAATCAAAGCTAGAATCCTTGATGGAGACATTTGTAGCTACTCAACTTAAACAAAATGATGAATTCTCTGATGCAATAAAAAACTTGGCTTCAAAAGTGGACTCTCTTGCCACTCACAACAAAATACTGGAAAATCAAATTGCCCAACAAGCCTCCTATTCTCAAAGAGCACCAGGAACATTTCCTGGAAAACCAGAGGCTGGACCATCCAACCAAACCATGGCTATCACTCTTAGGAGTGGTACTCAATATGATAGACCAGTTGACAAGACTGCAAAGGAGGAAAAGAAAGTGGATGAATCTTCATCCCATCCAGTGATTGAAGAAGAGAAACCACAAGAAAAGAAGGAGGAGGTTAAGCCATATCAACCTCCCATTCCATTTCCTCAGCGCTTAGCCAAAGCAAAGTTGGACAAACAATTTGGTAAGTTCCTTGATGTTTTAAAGAAATTGTATATTAATATTCCTTTTACAGATGCTTTGCAGCAAATGCCCACATATGCAAAGTTCCTGAAGGACATTCTGTCCAACAAAAGAAGACTGGAGGAAGATGGTACAGTTGCACTTACTGAAGAGTGGAGTGCTCTAATTCAAAAGAAACTTCCACCCAAGCTCCAAGATCCAGGTAGTTTCTCTATTCCTTGCATGATTGGTGACATGAATATAGATAAAGCATTGTGTGATTTAGGAGCGAGTGTGAGTTTAATGCCATTATCTGTTGCTGAAAAGTTAGGATTGGGTGAACTAAAACCTACTAGGATGTCTTTACAATTGGCTGATAGATCTGTAAAATATCCTGTAGGAATTTTAGAGGATGTTCCTATTAAAGTAGGAAATTTTTTTATACCTGCTGACTTTGTTGTGCTTGAAATGGACGAAGATTCTTTGATTCCTATTATTTTAGGCATACCATTTTTAGCAACTGCAGGTGCTGTGATCGGTGTCAAGAATGGTAAGTTATCTCTAACTGTTGGAGACCAAAAGGTTGATTTTAACTTGAAAAATGTTTTAGAAAAACCTTATAATGATGTTTGCTGTACTGTGGATTTTGTTGAACAAGTGGTAAAGGAAGCAACCCTTCCTAATGACCCACTTGAAACTGTTTTCATGATTGAGCCGACAGAAACATCTGATTGCTCTAAGGCCCTACATGATACTGAGGTCATGTGTGACAAAGTGGTAAGCCCCAATGTGGAATTAAAACCTTTACCAGCTTCATTAAGGTATGAATTTCTTGGTCCTAATTCCACATATCCTGTGATTGTTAATGCTGAATTGAATCCATCTCAAACTGAAAAACTTTTGAAACAACTTAGGTTGTATAGAAAGGTAATAGGTTATACAATGGATGATATCAAAGGGATTAGCCCTTCTCTTTGTATGCACAGGATTACTGTAGAAGATGAAAGTAGGCCCACAGTAGAACCACTTAGGAGATTAAATCCTAAAATGCAAGAAGTGGTTAAAAAGGAAATTTTGAAATTGCTTGATGCTGGAGTCATATATCCTGTTGATAGTAGTAAATGGGTAAGTCCGGTCCATGTGGTGCCTAAAAAAGGGGGAATAACTGTGATTGAAAATGATAAACATAACTTGATTCCTACTAGGATTGTCTCTGGTTGGCGCATGTGCATTGATTATAGGAAGTTAAATAGCGCCACGAAAAAAGATCATTTTCCCCTCCCTTTTATTGATCGGATGCTTGAAAGACTTGCGAAACACTCTTATTTCTGTTATTTGGATGGGTATTCAGGTTTTCATCAAATTCCCATTCATCCATCTGATCAAGAAAAGACTACCTTCACTTGCCCTTATGGGACTTATGCTTATAGACGTATGCCTTTTGGTTTATGTAATGCACCTGCGACTTTTCAAAGGTGTATGCAAGCAATTTTTTCTGACCTTATTGAAAATGTGATGGAAGTCTTTATGGATGATTTTTCAGTGCATGGTTTGGATTTTGATAATTGTTTAACAAATTTGTGCCAAGTCTTACAGCGTTGTGAAGAGACCAATCTGGTCTTGAATTGGGGAAAATGCCATTTTATGGTAAGAGAAGGCATAGTTCTTGGACACCTGGTGTCTGAGAGAGGTATAGAAGTTGATAAGGCTAAAGTGGAAGTAATTGAAAAATTGCCTCCACCCACAAATGTGAAAGGTATTCGGAGTTTTCTTGGACATGCAGGGTTTTACCGTAGGTTCATTAAAGATTTCTCCAAGATCACAAAGCCTCTTACAACTCTTCTGGGTAAGGATGTGCCTTTCAATTTTGATTCATCTTGTATGGAAGCTTTTTGCAGGATTAAGCAAGCTCTAATCTCTGCCCCCATCGTACAACGACCTGATTGGAAACTCCCATTTGAGCTGATGTGCGATGCGAGTGATTACGCAATGGGGGCTGTGTTGGGGCAAAGAAAGGATAAAAAGCTCCATGTAATTCATTATGCCAGCCGGACGCTAGATGATGCTCAGGTAAATTATGCCACAACTGAAAAGGAACTGTTAGCTATTGTCTTTGCTTTTGATAAATTTAGGTCTTATTTGGTAGGTTCACATGTTACTGTTTACACTGACCACTCTGCCATTAAGTATCTATTGAATAAAAAGGAAGCAAAGCCTAGATTAATTAGGTGGATTCTAATATTACAAGAATTTGACTTGGAAATTAAGGACAAGAAGGGTACCGAGAACTTGGTCGCTGACCACCTATCTAGGTTGACATCTGAAAAAGAAGAAACAGATAATATTCCCATCAATGAATCTTTTCCAGATGAACAACTCTTGAATCTTAGTATCCAACGTGTTCCTTGGTATGCTGATTTTGTAAATTTTCTTGCATGTGGTATCTTACCTCCTGATCTTAGCTTTCAGCAAAGGAAAAAGTTTTATGCAGATGTCAAGCATTATTATTGGGATGAACCACTCCTTTTCAAGCAATGTACAGATGGTATGATCCGGAGATGTGTTTCACAAGATGATGTCCATGCTATCTTGGATCATATCCATTCTCTTTCCTGTGGAGGGCACATGAGCACCTCCAAGACAGCTGCTAAAATATTGCAAGCTGGGTTCTATTGGCCAAATATTTTTAAGGATGTACGTAAGTATGTTCTAACTTGTGATGCTTGCCAAAGAACAGGTAACATTGGTAAGAGACAAGAAATGCCATTAAATACCATTTTAGAAGTTGAATTGTTTGATGTATGGGGTGTTGATTTTATGGGTCCCTTTCCCTCTTCTTTTGGAAATCAGTTCATATTAGTGGCAGTTGACTATGTGTCAAAATGGGTAGAAGCCATTGCTTCACCCCATTCTGATGCTAAGACTGTTATTAAACTTTTCAAGAAAATAATATTTCCAAGGTTTGGGGTCCCAAAATGTGTTATAAGTGATGGAGGGTCTCATTTTATTGAGAAAACTTTTCAGACCCTTCTAAAGAAATATGGAGTTAAGCATAAGGTTGCTACACCTTATCACCCACAAACTAGTGGACAAGTTGAGGTATCCAATCGGGAAATTAAAAATATTCTTCAAAAAGTGGTGAATACATCACGTAAGGATTAGTCTATTAAGTTAGATGATTCCTTATGGGCGTATCGAACCGCATAGAAAACTCCCATTGGAACCACACCTTTTAAGCTAGTATATGGGAAGCCCTGTCATTTACCTGTTGAGCTAGAATATAAATCTTTTTGGGCTGTTAAAACTCTTAACTTTGATCATAAGGCTGCAGGTGAACAAAGATTGTTGGAATTAAATGAGCTTGAAGAACTCCGTCTAGATGCATACGAAAATGCCAGAATTTATAAAGAAAAAACCAAACAATGGCATGATCGTCACATCCAACGGAGAACATTTAATCCAGGTGATATGGTTTTACTGTTTAATTCCAGACTGAAGCTTTTTCCAGGTAAACTGAGATCCCGATGGTCGGGACCATTCAAGGTGACAAAAGTCTTCCCCTTTGGAGCTGTCGAACTATGGAGTGAGAAATCTGATACATTTAGGGTAAATGGACAGAGAGTAAAGCACTATCTGACAGGTCAACCAATACAACAAGCAAGTGACTTGGACTTGTTTGATGCTCCTGATGAGTAAATCCAAACGGTGAGAAGTCTGGCTGAAGACTTAAAACTTAGCACTGATAGGGAGGTAACCCTATAAAAAGTTGTTGTTTTATTTATTTTAAGCTTTTATTCTATAAAAAAAACCAACTATGTCAGATGCTGGTTTGGGGTTATTACAGGTAAGTTTTCTTATCCTTTTATCATCCATTTTAACATTGAGGACAATGTCAAATTCTGGTTTGGGGTGGTAGGTAAGAAAACTTAACTGTTTTGTTTACGTTGTGTGATTGTTATTTTATTTTGCATGTGTGTTTTCCTTGTTTGTAATCTTGTAATTTACCATTATTGCATGATAAAGTTACTTTGAACACAAGGCTAAAGTATCTAAGGACCCCAAAATTTTGAGTAAAATTTTCAAAATTTGATTGTTTAAATGCCAAATAAATGCTTAAATGAACCTTATGTGATTAAAATTTTCCTTGAAAAGACTTTCCATGGT
Source organism: Clitoria ternatea (assembly GCA_037962975.1). NCBI lineage: Eukaryota > Viridiplantae > Streptophyta > Magnoliopsida > Fabales > Fabaceae > Clitoria > Clitoria ternatea. The sequence goes on from CM075669.1 coordinate 49,952,417, forward strand.
TAGACTTGAGCCAAAATGGGTTATTTATCAAACAAATTTTCAAAACCCATATTTTCTTGATTGAGTGAATCTCATAGTCATTAATATTCTAGAACTTGTTTTTCAACCGATTCAAAATGGTTTTTAATTATATGTCTTAGGATGATATAGGCACAATTAGGTCTTATTCTTAAACCTCAGAATTTTGTATAATTTGACCCCTAGTTGCCCCTTTTGAGCCTAAAAGCGAAAATTTTTCCTTGAAACCTTTCACTGAATGATATTCTCTTAATGGTAAAAAAGTTGGAAATTTAGTGGAGCAAAGAAATAAAAAAGAACTTAAGAAAAATATGGTATTGAATACAAAGAAAAGCAAGAAAAAGAAAAAGAAAATCAAAAGGATGATATTGAATGAATTCCAAAAAAGTCCATAAAAGCTCAAAAAATTTGCTCTGTTAAATTTATAATGGTGATTTGAATCATTCATGAATATTAAAGCCCTTTTGTATTCCATTTTTCTTGAAATTCCTACCTTGACAATACAACCCAAGGCCACATTACAACCTTTGAAAGACCTTTAGACTTTGACATATTTTCTATCTAAACTGTGGAGTTTCTGGTTTATGAACAAGCTTATGGTAATGTTTTTTGACTATGATGATTTGAGAGATACACAAACCTTGAAACACTTGAGTGAAAATTGTGAGAAGAGTATCTCAAGTCTTGACATTGAAAATTGATTCACATAAGAAAAATAAAATTGGCATTTGAATAAATGAGTTTCTCTGTTTTGGATTCCTTAGTTTATTAAGTTTAATGTTTTCTGTATTTTATCTTGTGAATATGGTGATTGCTTGAGGACAAGCAATGTTTTGGTTTGGGGTATTTTGATAAGTGCTTTATAACACAATAAAATAGATCTAGTTTGCTTAGGATTTTAATCATTATGCACTGTATTTCCTTTATTTATTGAGATTTTTGCTTTCTTTCCACTCTAGTCTACTTGGGTATGTTATTTTGCAGAAATTAAGGTAATAAAGGGTCAAAAACAAGAGAAAAACGACCATAAAATGATAATGAAACAAGAAGAAGAAGCCCAAAGTAGAAAGAACTCTCTTTTTATGCTGAATTCCGACTCAGAAAGCATAAATCCGACTCAGAAGCAATGAAATCCGACTCAAAATAGGCCAAATCCGAGTGGGATAGCTCAGAAATGACCAAATCCGAGTGGAATACTGCACTGCTGGAGGAAAATCCGAGTGAAATGTTCCCTGTCAAAGCCATTTCGAGTGATAAATGGCTGACTCGAGTGAAGGATCAATGCTAAAAAGGAATAAGTCTCGGTTTTAGGAAAATCCGATTGGAAGCTGTCCGAATGCAACAATTTCGAGTGAAAAAAGGAACTGAGCTTTAATAAAGGCTACCCAAAGGTATTTTCCAAGTGAAAGGATTGCTGATTGAAGTGAATCCGAGTGGGAATTTGCTGATTGAAGTAAATCCGAGTGAAGAATGCTGACTGAAGCAGGTCTGACCAAAGAACAAGTGCTTTTCTGGGCAAAAAGCTGAATCCGAGTGAATTGATTCCGAGCAGAAGGAATGCCATTGAATGAATAAATGCTGACTAAGGAGAATCCGAGTGATTTTATTCGGAGAACAAGGCATTTCCGAATGGTGTCTTAATCGGACAAGGTGAAATCCGACCAGGAGTGAATCACACTCGGACTGACTTTTAAGTTTCGCATTAAAACCGAGTGAAAAGTCTCCAAGGAAGACATCCGAGTAAGCTAAGGCAGAAAGCTGCACTTCCGAGCAAAACAAGGCTCAGACATAAACTTCTACCAGCCAGCTTCCAGAGTCCTTCAAGTGCAAGTTCTAAGTGAAAAATAAGAAGGCACTTCCGAGTGAATTCCAAAGCAAAGCTTTAACCGAGTTGTTCAAATTTAGAGACAGCCGAGTGAAAATGATTAGGAACCGATTGAATCTGAGCCGAGTGAGTCTTCAATCTGTTCTGAATGAACTCCATGAACCTGAGCCGAGTGAATGGTTTCAGTCGGTTCTGAGTCCTTCTGCAGTCAATTCCGACTGAATGGAAGTTGCTCTTCAGTCAATCTTCACTCGTCCTTTCATCCAGCAAACACCGACCCCCCAACAACACTGACTGGCTGTCACTCGGATCTGTGTCCAAAGTCACCTTTCACTCGGTCTTTTGCTCAAAAGCCTTTTTTTTCCACTCGGATTCTAGAGAGAAAACCGACCCAATTCTCCACAATGCAACCCCGGATCACTACCTCCATCAACACCGACTCCTTCCATCTCTTCACAGGCCCAACACCGGCCACAATCAACAACACTCCTCTCCACACCGTCCCCTCTCTTTTCAAAACCGACCTACACTCCACAACTCTAAACAACGGATCACTCTACACCGTCCTCAAGCCACAACACCGTCCCATTCCCTATCCGTTGTCCCTTTCTTCTTCTAATCCATAACACACACCATCCTCTCCTTTCCATCCACAACACCGCCTAGACAACCCACTCAACACAACACCGCCCAGACTCCTCTCCAACCAACACCGCCCAGACTCCTCTCCAACCAACACCGCCCAGACTCCTCTCCAACCAACACCATCCAGCAATACTCTCCACACCGTACAGATCTCCATCCAACAGCAACTCCTCTCCGCGCTGTCCAATTTGCACCCACACCGTCCAGCACTCAGCAAACCACCCTCCAGCAAGCTTTCACTCGGATTTGTGGGAAAATAACATTTTTTCACTCTGAATTTCATCATTCTGCACCAATCTTCACTAAAATCCAAGCACCGAATTATTGGAAATATTAAAATATGCAAATTGGAAACAAATTGGCACAGCTGGAACTCACATGCACCGAAAGTTTCTTCCACTTGCAAATTGAACGCGTTTTCATAGCTGGAATCCTCCATCCATTTGCCTATAAAAGCAGCAGCAACCCATCAGCAAAAACTGAATCTCTTTCCATCAATTACCATCAGCTCCGTTCCAATTCCTCCTTCCTTTCTCTTTGTTTTTTCGTTTCTCTTTTCTTTCTTTTCTTTCTGTTTATTTCTCTTATTTTCTTTCTCTGTCCCGTTCCCATTTTTTCTTTACTTTCTTTTTCTTTATTTTATTTTAAGAGTGTGAGGGCTGTAAAAGTGAGAATTTAAATTTGTAATTGATGGAGAATATTGCAACAAGGAATTACAGTGGTAAATTATTCTGAGCTTTTGGAGAAACCCGTAAGTCTTTATTTTTACCATGTCTTGTATGTTTTATTTTTCCATTATTTATATGAATTTGAATTATTTCATGAGTAGCTAAATTAATTATCTTGGGATAAAGGGGGTATGATAATATTTTATTGTTAATAATATTTTGACTTGGAATTAAATAAATTTCTGTTTTCCATTTAGTTCAATTATGCTTAATGCTTTTAGTAATTCCTAACAAGAACCTAAATGATAAAACTGTATACTTGCGGGTATATTAGTAAGTTTAGGCAATAAATAGAATCGAGAGATTTATTTTTACCGGAAAGCTTTGAACTAAACCTAAGATTTTTGAGATGCTTTTTGTGACCTCGGTAAAACCGTGAAAGTAATCAAAATTATTTTGAGGAAATAAAAGGGATTTTCATAAAACGATAATGGGCCTTTCTGAGGATTAAGCAGCGCTTTCCATAGGTTAGGTACATTAATAGGATTCCGAGAGGAACATATTAATTAGCTTTTAGAAAATTTGCCTTGGAAAACTTAATTCGATTCTTATTTATGAAAAGTTAAAATTCACACTAGTGGAAAAAATGGCTTTAATCACGGTTAAAAAAGGCTTTTAATCACGGTTGAACAACCGTGGTTAAAAGTGGGCGTGGTTGTATATCAGGATATTTAATCACGGTTGAACAACCGTGGTTAAAAGTGTAGTGGATATAACCACGGTTGCCCCTAACAACCGTGATTAAATGTACTGGACCAAAAAAAATTAAAAATCGTGGTTATCATCTTCACCATTCAGAAACAGCAAGAACACAATGAACACCAACACCAGAAATAAGAAACACAGCAAGAACGCAATAAACAAAAACAGAAGAAAAGTAAATGAATGAAACAAAATCAGAACAACCACAAGAAACAAGAAACAAGAAACAAGAATGCTACTGCAAAACGAAGAACACAAGTATAAATCTAAAATGTAAACCTGTAAATAAGCAATGGCGTGCGATGGGAAACCTGTAAATGGCATATGAAAAATAGTGAGAAGTCACATAATAAACAAATCTAGAACGTAAATAATGAAATGTAGATGTAAATGGAAACATGAAAACAGAGAAGAGAAACCTTACAGAGAAGAAGGAGAGAAAAGAGAGTTAGGCGCGCTCATGAAATTACGAAATTTAAAATGAAAAGGAAGCTATAATCACGGTTACACAAGGAACCGTGGATATATGTATAACCTATAACCACAGTTATGAGAGTACCCGTGGATATATGTATGACCTATAACCACGGTTACTCCAGGACCCGTGGTTATATATATATATGACCTATAACCACGGTTACTCCAGGACCCGTGGTTATATATATGACATATAACCACGGTTGAACAAGGGACCCGTGGTTATATGTGAAAATCTTATTTTGGCATTAGAAAACACCATAAAAAATTTTAGAATTTTTAGAATTTATTTGGTAGGTAAAGTAGAAGCCTAAAAATCCAAAAAATAAGCAAATAAATCACAAAAAATAAAACATTTTGAGAAAACAAGGGTTTTTTGAAAATCTGAGCAACCCCAACTGGCGTAGCGAGTTGGAATGAATGCGGATTTTTTTTCTACCCCAAAATCATATGCAGCAATAAGGATTCTGAGTTTTCTAGCTCAAGTTATGCTCGTTTGAAGTTTGCCGATTTTTGTCGTCACAAAATTTTTGTATCTCTCACTCAAAAATTTATTTTTCAAAAATTCCAACTCGAATGGCTAATAAGTACCAAAAGAAGTCATGACGCAAAAAATCAGATCAAAATTCCATGTTTTTCTATTTTTTTAGATTTTCCTAAAAATAAGGTGAATAATATTTTGACATATAACCACGGTTGTCAAACAACCGTGGTTATAGACACACTTTTAATCACGGTTGCCTAACAACCGTGAATAAAAGTTTTCCCAAAAATTTCAAAAATGCCATCTCGTTTTGACATATATCCACGGTTGTCATACAACCGTGATTATAGAGACTTTTAATCACGGTTGCCATAACAACCGTGATTAAAAGTTTTCTCAAAAATTTCAAAAATACCACCGCGTCATTTTTAATCACGGATACACACTAATCCGTGATTATACCCCCGTGGTTGTATCCATTTTTTCCACTAGTGTCATTAACATAAAATAGAGTCTTAATCCCCTGAAATCCCAAGATATTTTCAACTCTGATTTTTAAGTGTCAAGTAAATTTTATTTTTATATTTATTCGTATCCTGTGCAATTTTAATTTGTGCTTTATTTTATAAAAATCTTAAAAATCAATTGTGTGGATAATTAAATTTTAATATGCCGATACTTTGAACACAGTCCCTGTGGAGAACGATAATCTTTTATATTACGCGACATAACCCGTGCGCTTGCGGGCCCTGTCACTGCTCCTACTTTATCGAACTTATCAATCTTAACAGATAAAGCTTCTACTTTAGCAGTTAATAAAGAAAGAGCATCAACAGTGTACTTACCTTGAGTTTTTGTTGGCATATTCCGTTCTGACGACCACTGATAGGTATTTTGGGCAACCTCCTCAAGGAGGTTATAACCTTCCTCCATGTTTTTACCCATAAAGGCACCGCCAGCTGCGGCGTCCAAGGTCACCTTCTGGTTCGGAGACAACCCATTGTAAAAAATATGAACGGTCAACCAACGTTCAATGCCATGATGTGGGCATTCCCGGAGCATTTCCTTGTACCTTTCCCAGGCTTCGTACAAGGTCTCGTCTTTTTTCTGGCTGAAGGTGATAATCAGCTTCCTCAACTGGTCAGTCTTGCTCCTGGGGTAATATTTGTTGAGTAAGGCGAGGGACAGCTCCTCCCAAGTGGTGATTGACGCTTCTGGAAGAGCGTACAACCAAGCTCTAGCCTTATCCCTTAATGAGAATGGGAAAAGCCTAAGCCTGATTGCGTCGCTTGAGACCCCATTCACCTTGAGCGTGTCACAATACTCAAGGAATATCTGCAAGTGTAAGTTGGGATCCTCAGATGCTAATCCACCAAATTGATTCTGTTGAACCATTGAGAGCAAGGATGGCTTCAACTCAAAATTATTCGCCTCAATGTTGGGTCTTGTGATGCTAGACCTCCTACCCATTGCATTGGGCGCTGCAAAATCACGAAGCGCTCTGTTGTCCTGGTTTGCCATGTTTTTGTCGGTAGCTGAACTTAAAGCTTGGTGCTTTTCCTGTTCAAGATGCTTCCGAAGTGCTCTGATCTTACGGAGAGTCCTTTCAATCTTTGGATCGAAAATATGCTCAAGGCTATGACTCCTTCGCATATATAAACCTGCAAAAACCTCAGACAACAAATACCAAAACGTAATTCTGCAGAAAAAATAAGAACTAAGAAAAACAGAAAAATTATGCAGAAAAATTAAAAATCTAGTCTAATCAAAACACTGTTTAACCAATATTGGGGGACAATCCCCGGCAACGGCGCCAAAAACTTGATAGGCCCGCAAGTGCGCGAGGTATCGTGTAATAAAAAGTTATCGTCCCACAGAGATTGTGCCCAAGTACAAGTTTTCACAGTGGTTCAATTATCTAGAAAATTGTGAAATTAGGATTGTAATGTAGAAGATTAAGAAAAGCAAAAGTTAAGAAGAAATGCTATCTGAAAGAACTAAATGAATTCTGAGATTGAAATAGAACAAATGATGGTGAAGCTCTTGGGATTTGGTATATGATTATGCTATGTATTTAATTTTCCTAAGACCTTCCTATTTATTAATTCACGCTCTAAGGTTGGATTTCCGAATTTAATTAAGCCCTCTTCTCAGAGTGACATTAATGTGCCCAAATAATAAAGAACCGTGTTCGATTTATTATGTGAACTTGTTAAGAACGGTGAAATCCTATTAAACCTCGAATTGTCATACCCACTTTCGTGACCTATGATTCTAAGTTCAATTTCATGCGTTCAAACAACTAATTAACCTTTCGATTCTCTTAGAGTTTAATTTCAATTGATCCTATCTCTAGGTATTCAAAAGCATTACGCGTCCATGGAAATTGAATAGAAGCAATGAATTAATAAACAGAAAGTCCAAAAGAGGTTCAATACATAAGCATTGTCACACCCTAATCCCAAGATAACGTTTAGCTACACATGCTCAATTCACTACAGCCCATTGATGGAATCAAATTCAGAAATTACAGAGAAAGAGAAAACCTAAGAAGAAAGCAAAGAACACAAAGCAAAAGCTCTCACTTGTGCTTATGAATCTTTCTGAAATCTGCCCAAGGAAGTTCTTCAACGCCTATGATCTTGATTTCTTCAATAATCCCCAGTGAAAACTCTCCCTTTTTCTCTCCAAAAACGACCCAAAAATGTCTGTGTGTTTTGCCTCTCAAAACCTGTCCACTAAAACCCCAGAAACTGTTCCCTAAAATAAGGAAACTGCTGTGCGTGCAAAAACCCACTGGCAGTGGGAAAAACCCACGGCCAGTGGATCGTACTGGAGGTCTAATTTTTACATTTTTGAACATTCAAACAGAGGAACCCACGGCCAGTGGGAAAAACCCACGGCCAGTGGGAAAAACCCACGGCCAGTGGGTTTTTCTGGACCCCAAGATATGCATTTTCTCTACATGGCAGCAAGATCCACTGGCAGTGGGAAAAACCCACGGCCAGTGGGTTTCTCTGGATCCCAATTTGTGCAAGTTCTTGTCATAGGGCAGTAGGATCCACTGGCAGTGGGAAAAACCCACTGCCAGTGGGTTTCTCTGGACTTCACTTTGCTGCTTTTTCATAGCTTGAAACCCTTCCATTTATCCAATGCTTCCTCGAATGCTTCGCGTTTGGAATGTATGTACCTGTAAACAAGCTATTCCTGCAAAAACTTGAAACACCCGAGTAACAAATGCGGAATGAAGAAAAAATACTTGGAATTAGGGACAAGATAACACAAATGACCTAGAAAAACTAAATAAAAAGCCACTAAAATCATGCAAAGCAAACACCTATCACCTGTCATCCTGCATCAGCACACATCCTAAGCCAAACTTGGATGTATCACAATATACTACAAATTCTCTTGTCACATCTGGTAGTGCAAGCACAGGTGCAGTAGTTAAACACCACTTCAGAGTTTGAAAACTTAATTCACACTTGTCCGACCATACAAATGGGTTCTCCTTTCTTGTCAATCGAGTTAAAGGAAGCGCAATACGAGAAAATCCTTCAATAAAACGACGATAGTAGCCAGCCAATCCAAGGAAACTCCTAATCTTCGTCACTGATTTAGGTCTCTCCCAGCCCATGACTGCTTTAATCTTGGATGGATCAACAGATACTCTATCCCTGGAAATTACATGGCCCAAGAATTGCACACTTCCTTCCCAGAAATCACATTTAGACAGCTTGGCATACAGCCTTTTCTCCCGTAGTATCTGCAAAACAATTCGAATATGTTGTGCATGTTCTTCAATGGACTTTGAATACACCAATATATCATCGATGAACACTACCACAAATTGATCCAAGTAGGGTTGGAAGATCCGATTCATGTAATCCATGAAGATAGCAGGAGCATTTGTCACTCCAAAGGGCATTACAACATACTCAAAGTGTCTATATCGAGTCCGAAACGCCGTCTTGGGAATATCTTCCGATTTCACTCTTATTTGATGATATCCGGACCTCAAGTCAATCTTGGAAAATACCTCAGTGCCTCTCAATTGATCTAATAGATCATCGATTCGTGGTAAAGGGTATTTGTTTTTGATTGTCAACTTATTCAGCTGCCGATAATCAATACACATTCGCATACTGCCATCCTTCTTTTTCACCAACAATACAGGAGCGCCCCAAGGGGAAGCACTTGGTCGGATAAACCCCTTTTCTAACATCTCATTCACTTGCTTCTTCACTTCAGTCAATTCCACCAAAGACATTCTATAAGGTGCACGGGACACAGGTTCGGCCCCAGGAATCAAGTCAATGGCAAAGTCAATCTCCCGATTGGGAGGTAACCCCGGAATTTCTCCCGGAAATACACCAGGAAAATCACACACTACGGGAATATCATTGGGATTAAGATTATACCGTCCTTCTGAAGTAAACAGAATAGCATAAGTTGCGGAAACATCACTTACCACATTCTTAGTGTCCAATTCCTGAGAGAATACTATAGTCTTGCGGTAACAATCCACCATAACATGGTTTGCAGACAACTAATCAAGACCCAGGATCACATTTAAATCCTTCAACAGCATACATATTAAATTTACCCAAAAGGAACGATCTTCAATTTGCATTGGTAATCCTCCACACATGGTGGTGGCACGGAATGTAGAACCAGTAGGGGTGGAGACATTAAGGGCATTCTCCATTAACACCACTGGTAACCCAAACCGTCTAACACAACTTTCAGAAATAAAAGAATGTGTTGCACCTGAATCATAAATTACATTTACTAGACAGTCATGAATAATGCACTTACCCTGCACCAAATTATCAGTTCTTGCAACCTCTGAAGCATCAAAAGCAAACACTCGTCCAGTCATAACATTTTGAGCACCGCTAGATTGAGCATCAGTCCTCCTCGGGCGTTGGCCTCCACGACCACTGTTGTTTCTACCTCCTCTCTGAAAATTAACACCACGGGTCACAGAAGTATTAGCTCGACTGCTATGTTCACCTTGTTGCTGCCTCTGTGGGCAATCTGGCCTAAGATGTCCCGGTTGTCCACATTGGAAGCAAACAATTTGACTGGCCGGACAATGTTTCGCAATATGGCCCTCCCGGCCACAATTGTAACATGCACGACTACCAGAATGACCACCAGAACGGCCTGTAGAATTACGACCCGAAGAAGAAGAAGATGTAGCAAAAGACTTGCCACCATGGAAAAACTGACCCATCTTTTTAAAAATGAATCCTTTAGCCTTCAATGGTCTCTTATCCCTTGATTGGGACGTCCTCTGTAACTGCACTTCCTCCGTAAGTCTGGCCTTATTTACCAGAGTAGGATAGTCACGGATCTCCATAGGAACAATGACACTTCAGAGTTCAATTCTTAGTCTGGATTCATACTTTGCACACTTACTACCTTCGGTTCCTTCAAGAGAAAAAGGATGATAGAAATCACATAGTTCATCAAACTGCGATGTGTATTCTGCCACTGACATTCTGCCCTGCTCAAGTTTTAGGAATTCCATCTCCTTGTGGATTTTATAATTATCTGGAAAGTATTTAGCAAGAAATCTTCACTTGAAATTCGTCCACATTAATGGTTCACTCGCAGCATTCATCTGAATTCTAGTCCTTGACCACCATACACGAGCCTCATCCTTCAATTGATAAGTAACAAATTGCACTTTTTGTTCTTCAGAGCATTCAAAGTATTCAAATGTTTGCTCAATTTCCCGCATCCAGACATGAGCCCCATCATAATCATGACCTCCTCTATAAACAGGTGGATTCCTTTTCAGAAATTTATCAAGAGTGGGACTAGATTCAGTCCTACTCATCAGTTGAGAAAATTTTGAGAAGAAATCATCTCCTCCTCCAGAACTAGCTCCTTCAGCCATGAAGTAGTTCTACAATAACCAAACACATCACCATTAATAACCAATGATCTATCAGGGATAAGGTATTTACCTTATACACATATGTATAACATAATGCCGCCAGAGTGCCAAGGGAAATGATGCCAAGTTAACCTGTTACAACTTAAATAACACATAAACAATTGCAATACAATATAAAAATGGTCCGACATGGGACTCAAACAATCCTCTAACATTGCCCATTCACCCGGCTCTAGAAAGAACCGCTCTGATACCACCTGTGACATCCTAGGTAAATTTACATTTTTTTTTTTTTTTGTTCAAGTAAATTTTTCAATACATTTTTCGTAATTAACAATAATAATTAAGTCCTAATTCAAAACAATATTTATTTTTCACTAAACATGTTTAAAATAATAAACAGCCATAATTAAGTCAAATAATTAAAGTGAGAAGCAGGAATTTAATTAAATGGAACCAAAAGGAAAAATGGGATCAGGGGCCTCTCGCTTGGGCGAGGCCCCAACTCGCTTAAGCGAGATTAGGAGTCTTCGCTTGAGCGAAGTGCCCACTCGCTTGAGCGAGGTTCATATTCCATCCTTGGGCGAGCCATACTCACACTTGAGCGAAAACATACATGCATATCAGACCTTGGTTCGCTTGAGCGAGATTGTCTCGCTTGAGCGAATTAACTCCAGTGGCATTACTAATATGACTCGTTTAAGCCATGGTCACGCTTGAGCGAGTGCACCCATACGCTTAAGCGAATCCAACTAGATGTCGTCTTTCCCATCCCTCGGTTTTGCACTCGGCAATTCAATCAATTGACTCATCCTGCTTGGCTTTCTACTCGTTAAAATTAATCCAAAACTGACTCGCCTCTCACTTGGCCTTCCACTCGGCATCTTATTCCAAATCCGAGTCATCTCTTAATCAGCCTTTCACTCGGTAATTTCATTCTAAAACCGACTCATCACCTGATAGGTCTTTCACTCGGAGAAATGTCTCAAAAATCGACTTCACACTCACTCGGGTTTTCACTCAGAAAGTATACTCCAGACCGAGCCTTTTTCTCACTCAGAATTACATACACTGAGGGACTCCCCTCGGAATGAGTTCCTTCGAACTCGGAAATTTCCACTCGGGACACCACTACCCGGGGTATCATATTGGGAGACCCATCACTCGGAATTATACACACTTCCTCACTCGGAAGGTTCAGTCTTGGACATGGCCCACTCGGCATTTTACTCGGAAATTCACTACATCACTCGGAATTATACACACCTTCTAAGGTTCCCACTCTTAGTGAAAATTCCGTTCGGAATCCCAATTACTCACCATACACTCGGTCAAAACACAATCATACCAGTCACTCACTTGAGTGAGGACCAACCCAGCATTAGACTTTACACTTCCGCTCAAACCACACACACACGCTTAGGCGAACAACGTACAGTAGCTAGTTCCATCTTTATTCGCTTGAGCGAGTATATCTCGCTTGAGCGAATACACTCCAGAATCCAATCCTATGGCCTTCGCTTGAGCGAGACTCAATCCGCTCAAGCTAAAAACATCCAGTAGCTCCTCTGATACCTCAAACACCTCTCGCTTGAGCGAGGATTCCCTTTGCTTGAGAGAGATTAACACAGTAGCCATTTCCCCTATCCATCGCTCAAGCGAAGTTAGAACCGCTTGAGCGAAATTGTTCCAGTGACTATACTGAAGGTACAGGACACGTTCGCTTGAGCGACAATCCAATTCGCTCAAGCAAATTATGCAGCTTATGCGTAGGAATATGTGGTACTTACACAAACTAGCTTACCTAAACATTCATATGCACCCCTTTAGCTTAATTGACTCAGTTACATACATCCAAACATACAATTAAGTTGGGTTTAATTGAACATACACTTCGCTTCTAACTCCATTCCACTAAATGCACATCAATCATCTAACATTAGACAATTCACATATTGTATATCACTCATAACTCATAATCTTAAGCAAAACTTGTTTATGTCCATGCATCAAGTACATTACCATTGGCTCCATGCCAATATACATCGAATAACATTCAGTTTCTATTTGCTATCCATCACATTCATGACTATGATAACAGTGTTCCAAATTGACTCAACACAATCCAAATTAACTCATCACGCATACACAACATCCAAGCACAACATACATAAATCACAACACACATTACACATATAGTTCATTTCATGATTTCCTTAGCTCCTTGGCATCAATTCTCCTCTTGACGCATCTCTGAGGCTTCCACCTCTTCCCTGTCACTGGTTACTAAATTAAAGAAACAACAGCAAGGGTGAGTGTTTGGTATCATAATTAATATAGAATGATAATTTAATAAGTTACATATTTGCTAATTCTGGTTTATGCCATTATTCTTACCTCTTGTTCTCATCTTCTACTTACCAATCATGGATTCAATTCCAATTCTTTTTCCCCAACTTACCAATCACAATCAACAATTACCATAAAACACATTCATATCATCACACAATGTTAACAATGCATCGAATAACACAACTGACTCTCATATCAATTCGACGCCTAGTATCCGGATACTAAAAGGATCGGCCTTCAACTGGGGGTCCTACTTGACACCCCGTGAATCCTGCTTGGTCCACTGAGTCCTACTTGACTCTCCACCTCAACCACTGGGTCCTACTTGACCACTGGGTAGCTCAACTGGGCACAAACACCACGGGAGCCAGAAACGAGGGGCTATATATACCGTCGGCCATCCTACACCACATAATCACACATGTATATTCATATTTCTCATATCATATCGCAAGTGGCCAGCAACAAAACATAAACTCATCAATTGGGTGACCTACTTGTCAAGCCCGCCACCACATTGCCACTATACACATTAATTCATTATAATATCAAGTATTCTAATCTCATAATCATCATGACTCATACACCATTTGCATTCATACAAACATACTCATACAATTATAGTTCAGTATTTATTCTCATTATTTCTATGCTTAATTCAATGACTCAATTCTGTCGTACATATCTATTCCAATTAATTACAACCCGAACACTCCCCTTACCTTGATTCCAAGCTCCGACGACTCGTTCTTGATGAGATTGGCATTCTCTCGACGCTATGTCCAATGTCCTACGTTCGAAATCAACACCTACTTCACCGTTCGATCCTCCGACGACTGTTTCGTTACCTACGGAGGTCGAAACGCAAAACCTGTCAACGTTAAACCATCCTCATTACTTTAAAAGCCATTTTCAAGCTTCTACGCACTAGAGGAGTAAGAAACGAAAGCTCATTCCTCCATGCACGACCATTCGGTTTAACGGAGAAAACAAAAGAGATGTGAAAGCTTAATTTAAAAGGCCCATTGGACTCACCTCGAAGCTACGGTCTCAAAAACGTAGTTATCTCGAAGTTTCGGCGCGAGATCGACCTTCCACTGGTGCATGCAAGTCACGGCAGCTATGGAGAGGAAGAAGAAGGAATACTCGCGTGAAGGTGAGGAAGGAGAAAGAAAGGAAATTAAAATTTAAGACACAAGGGCAAAATAGTCATTCTCCCTTTTTTTGTAATTTCTTTAGAGTTTTAATTAAGTTTTTACCTTTTTACTTTCATTGGAAATTTCTAAATTTACTTCCTTCCAATTACCCTTCATTTAACCTTTTGTAACGAGTCAATCAAATAAATTTATTTATTTCTACAACATTTAATTATTTGTAATTACTTCTTTAATAATAATAATTTCCAAAGTCTTAATAAATCCGGTTGGGCAATTATTAAAAATTTTTCACCAATTAAAACTTTTCTAAAATATTAGGGATGTTACACCATCAGTCATTACCTGATGGTATGTCTAGGGTCTCTGTTGTGCTCGTCCTCGAGGAGGATGCTGCTGTGCCAGTGGCAACTCCAGAGGTGAAGACTGTTGGTCAGGCGGAGGGACACTTTCTTATGTGGCCCAACAGACTCCTATCGGTTGGTCCTACATAAGTCTAAACCTGAAACACTAACTGATTTTATTATATTATCAATTATGGTACAAACTATGATGATTTTAATTGTTCAATAGGAAGCAGGATCGACATTGAAGAAGCCAAACCCCATCGACAATCCGATCTAGATGCTATGGCAGGTCGGGGCTGAGCTAGGAGAGGACGCTCTTCAGGACCCATGGCAGCCACTAGTGTTCGGCCGTCCAAGTTCACTACCGGTTTACATTACATAGAGTGACTTGTGTGAGATTATGATGGGGTCGACGATGCTAAACATCTCCATCATTCAGCTATGGGAGCTGTAAGTATATCATTTTATGTCCAATTATTTCATTATACAAGTTATTTGTCGCTAACCATGTCTTAACGTGTTTAGGTTTCTACATAAAATCTGTGTGGACTTGGGTTTCGATGGAACTTATAGTTTCTTAGAGCCCTCTTTCATACAGAGGAAAGGAAATAGCAAGAAGGACACCTAGGCATACATCCAGAAATAGATGTTTGAGTCTAGGAAGGGTGTATACCTTGCCCCGTATCATAAAGGGTAAGATTCTATTCCATAATTATTGTCCATTAATTTTTTCATTTTGACGTCTCACTTATTACTGGTAACTGCAGCGCTCATTGGACACTTGTGGTGATCTGTCCCCAGGCTTATGTTGCTTTATACTTTGATTCTGTGCACGGGACTGTTCCACAAGAACTAAAAACAATAGTGATGTATAAGTTAATCCTTAAAAAATAAGTACAAATTCGATTACATCATCTTGGTCTTATACGATTCTAACTTATCTTGTGTTTTATTTTGATGTAGGGCGGTGGTTGGATACAATTGACTGCATGGAAGTAAGTCCATCGGAAGGAAACTTGTGTGGGTGCACTCAAAAGTAAGTCAATCGAATTCACTCAAATCTTTGTTATATTTTTAAAACTTGAATTCACTTATTCTATATTATATGTCTATTGTAGTCTTATAGGCAGGAGGGTAGCTTCGAGTGTGGTTATTACGCCATGCACACCATGCTGACCATCGTCCAACAACATTTAGTAGATGGATGGACAGATGTAAGTCTCATCACTTGGACTAGTTTTCTACCAATTTCATCAAATTCATGTAATAAATATAGCTTTTGTTCTAATTGTTTTATGCATTGTTTGCAGTACTTTCAGGACCGGTCATACTTCCCTAGGACACTTATATATAATGTTAGAAAGCTATGGGCGCATACTTCATTGAAGTTAGGAAAGGACTTAGCTAGATATAGGATTTTTATTCTCTTATATATGTATCTAGTATAGGATTTAGGGTTTAGATTTTATTATCTTACATTCATCTAAATTGTATATAGTTTTATTTTTTAGGTTGTTATGAATTGATATCAAATTAATGTTATATACATACCACTTTTTTTATATCGTTGCTGGATATGCTGGGATATACTGTATATTGTGCTGGTTGTCTGATTGCAGGTTTGGGAAACAATAAAATAGAACCCATATTAAAAAAAACCTCATTATTTAATCACGGTTATGGTAACAACCGTGATTATAGACCCTTTTCATTCACGGTTTCTACCATAACCGTGATTATACATAGTCTATAAATGCAAGTTTTATGACTACTTGTATTCACAGTTATGGTTGACAACCGTGATTAAATAGGTTCTTATTTAATCACGGTTAAAAATAACCATGATTAGATGTGATTTATAACCACGGTTGTGAACCGTGGTTAAAGGACCTCATCTACTACCACGGCTGCGACAACCACGGTTCATTAACCGTGATTAAAGGCCAATTTCAACCGTGATTATATCCACTTTTTACACTAGTGATGGCAATTCTCAAGGCATCTCCCCAAAGAAAATCTGGTAAGGAAGAAAAGCCCATCATTGATCTCACCATGTCCATAAGTGTGTGATTTCTTTTCTCTGCCACTCCATTCGGTTCTGGTGTACCTGGCATTGTGTATTGAGTTTCGATTCCGTATTCTTTAAGATATCTGGAAAAGGGTCCTAGATTCTTTCCGGTCTCATTATACCTGCCATAGTATTCTTTTCCTCTGTCAGATCACACACACTTTATCTTCTTGCCAATTTTCAATTCAACGACAGTCTTGAACAACTTGAAAGCATTCAAGAAAGAAGATTTCTCTTGAAGAAGCTCTATCAAGTAAATTAAGAAAAAATCTCAATGAAGGTAATAAAATACCTATATCAACCCATAGTAGTGGGTGTAATAGGTCCATACATGTCAGTGTGAATCAATTCTAACAAGCCTTCACCACGGTTTCCAGATTTGTTTCTGGGTTTAGTTGTAAGCTTACCTTTAATGCAAGCCATACCAGAGTCAAAATTGGAGAAGTCTAATTTATGCAAAATGTCATGCTTGATGAGCTTCTTGATTTGAGGCCTAGAAATATGCCCTAAACATCTATGCCACAACATAGAAAAGTTCTCATTCATCTTGCTACACTTATGTCTAACCACAGAATTCACATGCATCTCATTAAGGGTTAACATGTAGAGATTATCGCGTAAAGCCCCATGTCCAACCATAGAAGATTCAAAATAAATGTCTAGTTTGCCATTACTAAACATAAAGGAATAACCGCATTTTTCCAAAACAGGAACAAATATTAAGTTTTTGCGTATAATGGGAACATAAACAGCGTCTCTCAAAATCAAAACATGACCAGAAGGTAAACATATAGGAACAACTTCAATGTCTTTAATAGGGACTTTAGCTTCATCTCCTACTACGATCCTTGATTCAAAATTGGTTTCCTCAGGCTTGTGAACCCCTACAAGGAATTCATCACATGAATAGTGGCTCCTGAGTCAAACAACCAAGTATTAGAAGAAACATCAACAACATTGGATTCTAAATAGGCTAGAGCAAAAAGTGTACCTTCTTTCTTATTCTTTCTCTTTAGGATAGAGCAATCCTTCACCATGTGCCCAAACTTCTTGCAATAATTTGCATTCGCCTTTGAAAGCAGTTTCTTACATTTAAATTTCTTATTCTGTTTTGGGTGAAAAATTTTGGTCTTAGTCTTATGAGGTTTCTCAATTGACTAAACGATTTCAGATTTTCCCTTTTTTATAGCCTCCTCCTCTTGAGTGCCAATAACAATGGTCTCATCAACGGTCCACTCATGATTGAGTGTTGTAAGAAGTCCTTAAGACATCAAATTGAGGAGGGAGTGAATGTAGAATTTTCCAGATCAAGTAATTGTCATCAATCTCAAGCTTCATCCCCTTGAGTTTGTTGCGATAATGCACCATTTTCAGCATGTGCTCACAAACTTCACTCACACCATCATAGGTATCTAGTTCTATCAAAAAGGGAGGAATGGTGACTCTTCTAAACTTTGTCAAAAGTTTTGAATTTTTTGCCAATAGATTTCAAGAAGGTTGCAACATTGTCGCTTGCTACAATACTTTGTCTGATCGACTTCTCCGTGATGAACTTTATCACCATCAAGCACAATCGATTTGGGTGATCCTACTTCTCATAATAAGCCCTTTGATCAATAGTTGACTCGGCAGTAAAAGCACCTGACTCTTATTCCTGCAAGGCTAAGTCAATATTGGTCATAGTCAAATACAAATCTAGAGATTCCTTCTAGTCCTCATAATTCATCCAGTTCAATGTTTTCATGAAGTGGCCATTAACACTGATGTGGAGAATAACAATTATGCATAATTAGTGTGCTCATCTAAAAAATTTCTTACTCATTGTAATCCGCCTAAGGGTGCCAGATTACAATAAATAAAAAATGTACATAGACAAAAAAAATACACAAAATTATATGTCAAAAATCCTAATACTGATAGGTATTAGTATAGGTACAAATTTGACATAACAAAAAAAAAACACAAGTGCATAGGATTTCACGGATCACATTAACAATAACATACCGATAGGGTATAATTATTATTAACATAATATATAATTAAATAATCAAAACAAAGACATATTCATACAATTTTGTATAAATAGTCCCACGATAGGTGAGATGATACTTATACAATAATCATATATACATTATTAAAATAAATTGCAGGATCAAGAATAAGCAAAAGTAGCGCATGAAAAATAAGAATTATGTCACAACTATATCAACCAATTCCATACAATTTTGTATAAATGGTCCCATGATAGGTGAGATAATATTTATACAAAATAATCAAAAATTTTATACAATAAGTAATATTCTGCCGTATAGAATTAATATATGTGTATAATATACATTCATATATATTGGCACACAACATGAACATAAGAAGTATATATATAATTTTAGTTGTGCCAAAAACTCAAAAGCATATATAATAGAATGACAATGACAAAATATACATATAATTTTAACGGCAATGGTATATATAATGGCACGCAGAACATGGACAGAAATATGTTAACAGATTAATATTGTTAATTATATATATATATATATATATATATATATATATATATAAAACAGCACACAACATGTTTTATATATATATATATATATATATATATATATATATATTCTGTTGCTCCTGTTCCATGTAGCGTACCACTATGCCTTTGTATAAATTTATATATATTCTGAATATATATATAATGACATACAAATTAACACTATTGCAACTGAATATATATATAATGACATAGATATATAATGGAGCAACAGAATATATATGAATGGTATATTATATTTTAACAGATTAACACCGAGTTCAAAATTAATGCTCATACATATATATTGATTATTATACGTGTGTTGATAATGAGCCTTGCGTCTACAGTTTTGGAAAAAATTTAATTCTCTTATAAAGGTATCTCTCTTTATTGTTAAATTAAATATATGTATTATACCCGGAGATCAAGATTAACATTATCAGGAAATCTCTCAAAAAGAATTTCAATTTCTTAGATAACAACATTAAAATTATGCATTAAAATTATACCCGATGTGAAGCGATTCATGACCCCTTCTGATTCAAATAAGCATTTACTACTTACAGTCTGGTTCACCCTAGTTTGCACATTGTGATATTCGTCTAATGAGATAACGTATAGGCAAACCAGATGCGAGTAGGAAGCTCTCAATGGTCACTAGGATAGTTTAACTCATTACTAATCTATCATAACAACAAGCTCAATCACAATATCTATTTGAATAGATAACTGTATTCAAATTATTATGTATTATAACTAATAACATAATATAGATATGTTTAAATTAATAATGCTTATCCACTAAATATATTAATATAATATTATATTAATTCAAATATTGGAATTTAAAATTCCAACATGAATGTCTTGTTACTTGATGTATATTATATTTTTAGGTTTGGTTTATCTTATTGATATGCTTAAATTATCTGGATAGTCTATATAAAAACGCAAATAAATAAATATTAAATATCAATGAACACATCATATATAAATAAATGAGCCTCTCAAAAGTTAACAACATATATAATATTTAATTATTAATTTTTCATAGTTTAATTTCATAAATTTAACTTTGTATATAGAAAAGATCATGTGTTTTTATAAAGTGTAGTACTACACCATAAATTTTGATTTATTTTATAAAATCATATAAGAGTTAAAAATAACTGACTGTATAAGTTAAAAATGTTTTTTTAGGAGTGAGAACTCAACTTCTTTAATTAAATAAACTTTTCAAAAAGTCTTAACCTAATTTTATTATTAAAACTAGACTTTAAATATATTATTATTAAAACTAGATTTTAAATAAGTTAAGTATTGAACCATAAACAGATAATGTGACATATTCTCTCCCTAATAAATGTCATGGTAAATATTACTCACACATGCCTAGAGTTCTTAATTTTATTTTAAATCTTTTTTACCAGTATACATAACAACTTTTAAAATTAAACCTCTTTTATTTATAGACCTTGGGCGGTCACCCATCTCATTCTTCCCAAGCCGGAGTTGGTTTGTGTCATTGTTGACATTATTTATTTATTTGTGGAGAAAAGTTTAGATGCATTCTTTCCCTAACAATGGGTAATGTTGATATATTGATCAACAAGAAGCATGTATGTGTGTGTCTATATATATATATATAAAAGTATTAGGTGGTGTGGACCAATTTTCTTTTTATGTTGAAGGGTGGGATGATATTAAATTTTGTGTCATGAAGAGTGTTGGATCAAGTCTAGATATGGCCCAATAATAGAATAGGATGGTCAATATATCATATGGCCTAGTCATGCTCAACAATTCAATTCATCTATCTCTGACATTTTTCGTATAAATCTTTTTTTAGTAAAGTATTTTTTGGTGAAGATGGCCCAATTAAATCTGTTTAACCTAAAAATAGTAAGTTACGGTACGGACAAGGATAATCTACCTGGTAAAACGAAAAAATTGTGGTTTTGCAATATTATATAATAATAATAAAATCTCTAAAAGAGTAAAAGCTCATTTTGTTTTGGTAAAGAAAAAAAGTAAAAACTTTAATCCTACTATATAATATATAAAAGTTCTTCCACTAATTTATCACAGCAGTTTATCTTATTTTTCGTTTTTAAAATTATTTTAATTTATTATCTAATATTATTATATTTAAATTTTCATTTAATTCATTTAATTTTTAAATTTTTTAACATATTTTTTAATATATTACATAATTTTCTTATCCATAACTTTTCATTTATTTGATCCAATTCTTTCAATTTTTTCTTACTTTTCCTTTTTATAAAATAAATAAATAAGAATATCAAAATTTTAAAATAGTCCAAAATAAATTTTATTTTAAAGGGAATAATGTTTTTCTTAATGTTTAAAAAGCTAAAATATTATATGAGTATATGTTTTAGGTTTTTTCGTAATAAAAAATAGAACATCAATGCTTTTTAAATACAAAGTATTTAAAATAACATGAAAGTAATTTTTTATCTTCTTAATTGATGATAAATTATTTAAATTTAAATAATATAAAACTTAATGAAACAACTAATATTGAGTGAAAAATTTTAATAGTAAAATTTTATTAAACTAACGATTGTATTGCAATATATTTTAAAATTTTAATGATAAAATTTTAAAAAATTGGTGTTGTAATATTGTAAAGAATATAAGTAAACCAAATAAACTTATATTGGTTTTTGACTTGGTTTCGATAAATAAAGTTTTTAGGTATTTTTTATTAAAAAAAATATAATTACACATTTGAACTCAATAAAATAATTTATAAATAAAAAATAATTTAATTTAACTTACTCTAATTATTATATTCCTAATAATTAATTAAGAATATTATACTTACCTCTTGAATGGTTCATATAGATACCTATCTCTTGACTTGCATAATTTTATATTTTTATTAATCATATAATTATGGTGTTTTATTTTTAAATCAAAAACTTTTTTAGATACTTTAATTTTTTAAAATAAATACTTTTATAATGGTTATTAATTAATGTAAGTTTATTAAAAATTATTTAATCTATATTTTAAAATTTACAAATGTGAGAAAACAAAATGAGTATTTGTTTCCAAACTCTTGCTATTTTATTTGTATGAATCTGAAACATAAAACATTGTATTCTATTCATACTTTTTTTTCAATGTTAGTATCAAATACATACTATCAACAAATTCCTTTAGAGGGTATTTAAATGTTATCAAAAAAAGTTTGTTATATATTATGACAAAAATATAATTTTAAAAATATACATTCAATTTTAATATTATTCAATTTTTAAGCCTTTAAATACTCAACTAACATTAATTAAAGTTGAATTTTGATGCAAAATTGTTAGTGAAAAATAAGGGTAGATTTTTGGTGGTGTAAAACTTTTTATCCATCAACCACTTAAAAATCACTTTAAATTGGATACTTCTCATTTGTAATTGAAAATCTTTTCACAGTTAGTTCAAAATTCAAGCGGTGAATGTTTAATTATTCTTAAATTCGAACTTTGTGGATAAAAAAGAAAATATTTACTCTAGCCTCACCATATAATGTTAAGACTTTAAAATTTAAATTAATATTAGATAAAATTCTTTTCAATGGATTAATTACTCCTAAGGTTTTAATCGTTAATGAGTAAATATCACCTAATATCATTATCTATTGTATCAATAAACTATTGTTTGGTAAATTTAATGAGAAGTTTTGCAAGAATTTACATGTTAAAATAATATAGAAACATATAAACCATGATTTTTTTTCAAATAATTTGGAATTGTGAGAAAATTTCAATTTTCATGTAACATTCCTAATGTTAAATTAAAATTTATTTTTGCTACAGAAGAATTTATTGGAATTAAGTAGGAATTTTCTTAAATTGTTACGAATTAATGGATAGGTATTGATAAAGTAATAAAATTTGAATAATTAATTTTGGTAGATCAAAATGGTAGATTTCAAATTTAATTAAATAGTAATGGTAAAATATAAGTTACCATGAAGTATAAGGTAAGTTTTTATTAAAATAAATAAAAAAAATAGAAAACAAAAGGTGAAAGGACAAAAATTCCCTTGTGACTACAACTAAAATTTCACTTCTTTTCTCATTCATGGAAGAAGAAACAAAAGAGAAGGTTTAACTCCCTTTCCATGTTCGTGCATACAAGGGCGTGATTAGGGTCTAATTCCTCGTCGAAACTTAAAATTGATCGTATTTTGGAATTGCGGAAGTGAGGTGAGTTATTTGGTGATTTCAATTTCCATTGGTTCTTTCTTAAAACCGAAAATTGAAGATTTTATAGGGATTTTTAGTTTCCATTGATTCTTGTATTTTAAGCTTGAAAATAAAGCTTTTGTACAGTGGGTATTGATAAACGGTTAATGGGTATTCATTTTGGTGTCGTTAGATGACGAACCAAGTGCCGACGTGCTGTTAGTCAAGACAAAGCTTGAAAGAAGGAAAGAAATTGATGGTTCAGATTCAAACTTGGAGGGGTTAAATAAGTCTTAGACTCTTTTATGGAAAATTTGAACCTTTAATGCGTAGGTAATCATACTTATAAAACAGACTTGAAAGGAGCAAAGAAAGGAGAAGAGAGAACTGTATTTATATGTTGATGTAGGTTTTGATAATGACACAAACAAATAAAGAGATATTAAGGATGTTGTCAAACAAAATAATTATGTTTGATGTTGGAAAATTGATGAACTTCAAAGAAATGATTCAAGGCATTTAAAGAAGCTCAAATTCGGTGAAATAAATTTATCAAAGTGCCTAAGGATCAAAGGATTGGAGCCATGATTGAACAAATATCAAAAAGGGTGAAACAAAGTGCCAAAATTCATGTATCAGGCACTTGAATCGATTCACACAATAATAAGCAGCCATATGAATCGATTCATTCGGATTTGAAGGCCCAGGATGTGCAAAATTCACACTTGAATCGATTCCTATAAACCCTGAATCGATTCCTACGTTATTTTGGTGCAGGAAATGGAAAAATCAAGTAATGAATCGATTCCTATATCAGTTGAATCGATTCACTCGGTTTGGATTGTTCAGGAACTTATTTTTAATTACATGAATCGATTCCCACTATGGCTGAATCGAGTCACACGAAGAAATTACACCCAGGATTGGAATTTTACATATAAGAATCGATTCCTCCTTCCCTTGAATTTTGCCCAGGAACTTCAAACATGAACCAATTCACTCAGTGTAAATTCAAATGAAACAGCCTGGAATCGCACTATGCAAAATATGAAACGCACTATGCAGACACAAGCTCCATGTTCCATGCTCCACTGCATCGAGGAAATTAATTTATTGTCCAGCCAATGAATTTGGCAATTTATTATGCATTTGATGGCACCGGAACCATGCTGCTGGAGGCTATAAATAGAGAGGAACTTGAAGAAGCAATTTGTACCAAAGCATTTGAAGCATTTCCATTTGCTTTCTTCCTCCTCCATTCTCTTGCTCTTCTTCTTGCTCTCTTTATTCTTTGATTGGCATATTTCTTGAAGTTATTTTTTTTAGAGTTAATTTGCGGGGAAATTATATTGTGTACTTATTTTTCATATCCTCTCTTTGAGAGTTATTACTTTGTGAAAGCTTTAACTTGTATATCCACTCTATTGGAGAGTTTCCTTGTATGCTCAAACACCAAACATCTTAAAAGCTTTAGGTTGGGGTTTCAACCTTGTAATTGTGAGATTGAGAGATTGGGTAGAGTGCCCTTGTACTTGTGAGGATTGGATTCTTGAGTGTGGGACACTAGGAAGTCGCAGTTGCTCAAAGTTGTATCTCTAATCTACAATAGTGGAAATCCTCTAAGTGGGTTGCTTAGAGGCGAGACATACACCGGCGTGGTAGAACTCGTATATATCGGTTTGCAAATCTCTCTTCCCTAAACTCATTTAATTTGTGCACTTAAGTTACTTGTTTGATTCATTATTTCATTAACTTGGACTAAGTGCATGTTATACTAAGTTGCAAACTATTTTGATTAACATTGTTGAACTTGACTTTAAGTAACACTCTTCTATTAATCTTTCTAAAAGTCTCATAAATTGCTTTGTGGTTAATTTGATTCTATATCTTGATTATTACTTAGACTTTTTAAGAACTTATTATCTTGATTTATGCATACTTGCCATTAAGCTTATCATCTTCAATAAACATAGTAACTAAAGAATCAATTTCAAAAGCATTCAAAGTAAATTTTTTAATACTCAATTCACCCCCCTTCTTGAGTAATTGAGGCCACTTGGTTAACAAGTAGTATCAGAGCTTGACTCTTGGTAGATCAAGCTTAACATCTTCAAGAGAACAAATGGCCTCAAATTCTCTAAACCTTTTTCCCGAGGGTGGTGCCACAAATAGACCTCCCGCTTTCAATGGTGAGGGCTACGCTTTTTGGAAAGCAAGGATGAAAATTTTTGTGCAATTAATTGACTTGAAAGTATGGAATGCTATTGAAAATGGTCCTTTTGTACCTATGCATACTGTTAATGATAAACAAGTTGAAAAACCTATGGATGATTGGACTAGTGAGGAAGAGAAGAAAGTACAATATAATTACAAAGTAAAAAATCTTATCACTTTAGCCTTAGGTCCCGATGAGTTCTTTAGAGTAGTTACATGTAAATCTGTTAAGGATATGTGGGATACCCTTCAAGTAACTCATGAAGGAACTAGCGATGTTAAGGACTCTAAGATTAGTACTTTAACTAGTCAATATGAAAGTTTTAGAATGAATTCCAATGAATCTATTTTAGAACTTCAAAAGAGATTTACTTTGATTATTAATCATCTTATTACACTTGGTAAATCTTATACTAACAAGGAACTTATCCACAAAGTTTTAAAAAGTCTTACTAGGGAATGGCAACCTCTTGTTACGGCCATCAAACAATCTCCCAATATAAATGATATGTCTCTTGCCACTTTGTTTGGTAAACTCCAAGAACAAGAACAAGAATTGAAAGACTTGAAACAAGCGGAGGAAGAAGAAAAAGTCTCTAAGAAAAAAGGGCTAGCTCTCAAAGCCACCTCAATTGTTGAAGATGAATCCGAGAGTGATCTTGACGAGGATGAAGAGTTAAGCCTATTCGTGAAACGTTTTGGAAAGCTTATGAAGAGCAAACGCTTCCAAAGGAACTTCAAATCACAAGGTAAGAAATCTAATCCTAAAGAAAATTCTACTTCACCTACTTGCTTTGAATGTGGAAAAGAAGGACACTTCAAGATAGATTGTCCAAACCTAAAGAAGAAAAACAAAGAAAGGAGAAGAGCATATATCGCATGGGATGAAAATGAGATAAGTAGCTCGGTGTTAGTCCTCAAATTTTCAATAAAAGCTTTAATAAAAATTTCATAAAAATTATAAAAATTAGTTTAATTTGTTAGAAAATTAGGATTTAAATTCAATAAATGGATGTTGTTGGCAATAATCTGCCCTTGATCAATTTTCTCTAAGTTTTGCAGTGAAAAAGTTAAGAAATCAAGAGAAAATTACACTGGAGGAGCTGACGCGTAGCCTCACCCCACGCGTAGCATCAACAACTATTTTTGATGTTGACGCTACGCGTCACAGCCACGCATAGTGTCAGTGCTGCGTGGACTCCACATCCAACTTGGCTAAGCACTCAGCTTTGACCCAATAATGGCCACCCCACTCAGCACCAAGGGCCACCCCACTAAGCACAAATGGCCAAAATATAGTGGAAACACGTCCAAGTGACCAGGCATGATCATATTTAATAATTTGAAGTGGCCATTATCAGCTATTTGATGGAAGCTGAGTCAGGGGTGTGACGCGTAGCGTCACACTGACGTGTAGCGTCAGCACCCTTGCTCAGCCCTATAAATAGGACCATCCAACACCATTCTAAATCATCCCATAGCATCCCATTCTATTCTTTTCTCTCTTGTGCTCGACTTTGAGTACTTCTTTTGTAAGTTGTAGTTCTAGAATAGTTTTCTAGATACTTGAGTGTGTTTTTGGTGTATTGTGATCGTTGTATCGTGAAGTTCCCATCGTCTTCATAATGTCAAACTCTGTAAGTGTTGTTTTTACTTTTACCATGTGTAACTAATTTGTTTATGTTGGAATTGGTGAACTAATCTATTAAGTATAATGTTGTGAATTTGACCTCTGCATGTTTATGATTCAAGTCCATGTTAGTATTTCAACCTTTTATTAATATGAACATCAAATGGGAGAATGATTTTCATGTGTATTGAAACTTGTTTTATTAGTATGAATGTCAAACGGGAGAATGATTGTTCATGTCTTATTGAACTTGTTTTGACGAAAGTAAAAAGTTGGAATACCCTTGGTATCTCAATTCTATAGGGGTTGTTAACCATTGTTGCCATAAGGCTAGGTCTTAATGTAAGTTTTTACTGAAAAAGCTCACGAGGGATCGAACTTTACGGTGAATTCTTAGAATTTATATCATGAGGGATCGGTTATAATGATTTTAAGCTGCAATGACATGAAACTTGATGATTAAATATGCATGTCTTGAGTTCCTCATTGTTATTCTAGATTAGGGATCCAATTTCCAACATAATTTGTTTATCTGTGTTTATCTCAAGTATCTTACCTATTCTAGATTGCAACTCGACTTTTTAGATAGATTTTATTTTCTTTTATCTTATGAACCACTCAATCATGTTATCCTGTGAATATTGTATAAATTGTATATAAATCATTCTTTTGTCTATAACTTCCTTCACATTTACCATAGTAAATAGAAAATTACTGTTGTTATTGGACTTTCAATCCCAGTGGAACGATATCTAAATTTTGAAAACTACAAACGATTGGTGCACTTGCCAATTAACAACCCGGTGGTGGAAACGAACTGTTGAGACGCTATCGTCGGGTTAACAAGTTTTCTGGCGCCGTCACCGGGGATTGAATTGTTTCAGTAAAACAGTAAATTTTTAATTACCGTGGTAAATATTTTTTTATTTTTTCTAGTTAATTTTTTTTATTGTTACAACTAACTTTCTTTGTCTAGTTTGTGTATGCAAACTTGATCTACTGCAGGTAAAATTTATTTTGATCCTGAGATAGAAAAGTTTGTAAAGAAAATCAAGTCTTTGAAATCTAAAACACAAACTAAATCTTCTTCTACTTCTAATTTTGAAAATTCAAATATGGCTGCTGAAAGGAGAACATTGGGACAGTTTGCTGCTATTAATGGTCCACCCCGAGTTTCGGGTATGTTTCAAGGACCTGTTGTACCAGTGGAGATTAAACCTGCTACTTTAAATATTATTCAAAACAATCAATTTGCTGGTTTAAATCATGAAGAACCATATGAACATTTAACTATTTTTTATGAGTTATGCAGCACAATTGGTTTTGAACCCAATCAAGAAGAGTCTGTTTACATGAGACTTTTTCCTTTTTCATTGATTGGTAAAGCAAAAAAATGGTTTAAATCTTGTCCACCGGGTAGTTTTGCAAACTGGTCCGATGTTGAAAGAAAATTTTTGGAAAGATTTTATTCTCCTTCGAAATATTTTGAAGCAATGACAGCCATACACTCTTTTTCTTAAAATAATGATGAATCACTAGGAGAGACATGGGAACGATTCAAGGCACTTTTGAGAAAGTGTCCAAACCACAACCTGAATGATGCCGAAAAGGTAAGAATCGTTTACCATGGTTTATTGCCTCAGTTCAAGATGATGTTAGATGCTTGTGCAGGTGGTTCTTTAATGAACAAAACTGTGGAGGAAGCTATTGAGATATTGGAATCAATGGCTATCAGTGACCGCCAAGCTAAACCAGAAAAAGGTAATGTACAAGGTATACTTGAACAAGGAGTAAATGATACAGTGTTAATTCAACAAAAATTATTGATACAACAAATTGAGGCAATGAGTAAACAACTTGGAAAACTTCAAGTTACGCATGTACCACCACAACTTCCTGCTCAATTAAAACAATATGAGTATTGTATGAGCGAACAACCATGTGGTTACTGCGCTCTTGACCAGAATGAACAAGAACAAGCTAATTCCTTGATTCATCAGAGGTTACCTACAGATAATTCTCTAAATCCTCTTGTAAATTCTTTTTCTAACAATTACCTGCAGGGAAGGCAAAACCAAAACTATGGTTGGAAGCAACATGCTAGACCCTTCAATAATCAAGGTGATTACAATACTAGATGGACAAAGGCTGAAGAAAATATTCAACAATTGATGCAATACATGGAGACAATTAAAGCTGTACGTAAAGCATCAGATCAACAGTTAAGTCAGCTGGTAAAAGAAGTAGCCAACATCAAGGAATTCAAAGCGAAAGAACAATGTAAGGCTATTTTTACAAGAAGTGGTAAAAATGTAGGTATAAACTGTGAAAAAGAAAAAGAAAAAGAAAAAGAAAAAGAAAAAGAAAGTGAAGAAAATAAAGAAAAAGATGAAAAAAAGAAAAAAAATCAAAAAAATCAATATCTTGGACAGACACCTCCTGTCCAGGATTTACCTTATCCTCATCCACCATCAAGAAAAGATAAAGAAAAGGAATACAAGAGATTCCTTGAAATCTTTAAGCAGTTACACATAAACATTCCTTTTTCTGAGGCATTAGAACAAATTCCTACATATGCTAAGTTTATGAAAGAACTGCTTACAAAGAAAAGGAAGTATGATGAAGAGATCGTAGAACTTGAAGCAAGTTGCAACGCTATTTTGCAATACAAGATGACAGAAAAATCTAAAGATCCTGGCAAATTCACTATTCCTGTCTCTATTGGTGGAGTAAATATCGGTAAGGCTTTATTAGATTTAGGGGCTAGCATCAATCTAATGCCCCTAAGTATGATGAAGCGTATTGGTGACCTTGATCCACAGCAGACAAGGATGACTCTGCAATTAGCTGATAAATCCATCAAAAGACCTTATGAAATTGTAGAAGATGTGCTTGTAAAGGTTGACAAATTCTACTTTCCTATGGATTTTGTGATCTTAGACATGGAAGAAGATGCTGATGTTCCTCTAATTCTTGGAAGACCATTCATGAAAACTGCTCGAGTATTGATTGATGTGGACAATGGGAAGCTAGCAGTAAGAGTACATGATGAGGAAGTGAATTTCGATGTCTTCAAGGCAATGAAACATCCTAGCTCGAAGCAAGACTATTTCAAAGTGGACATCTTTGATGAAACTTATCTTTCCTTATCAAAAGGTATGACTATTTCTGACCCATTAAATAAGTTATTGACTAACTCTGTTGAATTTTTGAATGAAGAAGAGGAGAAACAGATTGAAAGGTATCTTGAAGAATTCGATCAAGGGAAAGAAATTTCCTTTGAATCAAGAAAGATTGAAGAAATTCAAGAATCGCCTGTTGAAGAAATCCAGAAACCTGAACTAAAAGTGTTACCTTCCAATCTGAAATACATCTTTTTGAAAGAAGGTAATTTAAAACCAGTAATCATTAGTAATCTGTTAAGTGAAACAGAGGAATAAAAACTGGTAGAAGTATTGAAGAGGAATCAAGAAGCAATTGGGTGGACACTTGAAGATTTGAAAGGTATAAGTCCATTATATTGCATGCACAAAATCTTGTTGGAAGATAATTTCAAACCTATTGCTCAACCTCAAAGACGCCTCAACCCAACTTTGAAAGAGGTAACCAAAAAGGAGGTTCTGAAATTGCTGAAGGCAGGTATTATTTATCCTATTTCTGATAGTGCATGGGTAAGTCCTGTTCAAGTTGTTCCAAAAAAAGGTGGTATAACAGTAATTGTTAATGAAAAAAATGAACTAATTCCTACAAGAACTGTCACCAGTTGGAGAATGTGCATTGATTATAGAAAATTAAATCAAGCAACAAGAAAAGATCATTTTCCATTGCCTTTTATGGATCAAATGCTTGAAAGATTGTCTGGACAAGAATATTATTGCTTTCTTGATGGTTATTCTGGATATAATCAAATTGTTGTTGACCCTCTTGATCAGGAGAAAACTGCTTTTACATGTCCTTTTGGCATATTTGCTTACAGAAAAATGCCATTTGGATTATGTAACGCACCTGCTACTTTTCAAAGATGCATGTTTGCTATTTTTGCAGATTTAATTGAAAAGAGCATTGAGATTTTCATGGATGACTTCTCAGTTTTTGGGAATTCATTTGAAACATGTCTATCCAACCTGGACACCGTACTGAAGCGGTGTATTGAGACAAATTTGGTGCTTAATTGGGAGAAATGTCACTTCATGGTGAAAGAAGGAATTGTACTTGGTCACAAAATTTCTTCTAGAGGCATTGAAGTTGACCAAGCCAAAATAGAGGTAATTTCTAAACTCCCACCTCCTGTAAATGTAAAAGGTATTAGAAGCTTTTTAGGACATGCTGGATTTTATAGGAGGTTTATTCAAGATTTTTCAAAAATTGTAAAACCTTTATCAAACCTTCTAAATAAAGATGTTGAATTCAAATTTGATGAAGCATGTCTTAAAGCTTTTAATTCAAATTGGTTTCTGCCCCTGTAATTGTTGCTCCTAATTGGAATTTACCTTTTGAACTTATGTGCGATGCAAGTGATTATGCTGTTGGAGCAGTTTTAGGTCAAAGATACGAAAAAGTTTTTAAAGTCATACATTATGCTAGTAAAGTTTTGAATGAAAATCAAATAAATTATGCAACTACTGAAAAAGAATTACTAGCCATAGTATATGCTTTAGAAAAATTTCGATCTTACTTGATTGGCTCAAAAATAATTGTTTTTACTGATCATGCTGCAATCAAGTATCTTTTAACTAAATCTGATTCAAAACCTCGGTTAATCAGATGGATTTTGCTCCTTCAAGAATATGATCTTGAAATCAAAGATAAAAAGGGTAGTGAAAATATGGTAGCTGACCATCTTTCTAGATTAATGAATAATGAGATTACTGCCAAAGAAAAAGAAATTTTGGAAGAATTTCCCGATGAAAAACTTTTCAAAATAACACAACGGCCATGGTTTGCTGACATGGCCAATTTCAAAGCAGCAGGAGTTCTTCCAAATGATTTGACTTGGCAACAAAGAAAAAAATTCTTTAGAGATGCAAGATATTTTGTTTGGGATGACCCTCATTTATTCAAAATTGGAGCGGATAATTTGTTACGACATTGTGTGCCTGACTGGGAAGTAAAAGATGTGTTGTGGCATTGTCATAAATCACCATATGGAGGACACTTTAATGATGAAAGAACAGCTGCAAAAGTTCTCCAATCAGGTTTTTACTGGCCCTCTCTTTTTAAAGATGCTCACTTATTTGTTCAATCTTGTGATAACTGCCAAAGAACAGGTAATGTTGGAAGAAGGCAAGAAATGCCTCTCACAAATATACAAGAAGTTGAGGTATTTGATTGTTGGGGAATCGACTTCATGGGACCTTTTCCTAACTCATACTCAAATCAATACATTCTTTTGGCAGTTGATTATGTTTCAAAGTGGGTGGAAGCAATTGCTACCCCTAATACTGACACTAAAACTGTTGTGAATTTTTTGAAGAAAAATATTTTTTGCAGATTTGGGACACCAAGAACTTTAATCAGTGATGGTGGTTCACACTTTTGTAATAAAATTCTTCAGAAAGTATTACAACATTATGGAGTAAAGCATTAGGTAGCCACCGCATATCATCCACAAACCAACGGGCAAGCAGAGATTTCAAATCGTGAAGTAAAAAGAATTCTGGAGAAAACTGTGTCATCTTCTAGAAAGGATTGGTCACAAAAACTTGATGATGCACTCTGGGCATACAGAACTGCATTTAAAACACCAATTGGTCTTTCTCCTTTCCAGATGGTTTATGGAAAATCATGTCACCTTCCAGTTGAAATGGAACATAAAGCATATTGGGCTTTAAAATTCCTCAATTTTGATCAAAATGTAGCAGCAGACAAACGGAAGTTACAGCTACTCGAGTTAGAGGAAATGAGGAACAATGCCTATGAATCATCTAGATGCTACAAAAGTAAGGTGAAAGATTACCATGATAAAAAGTTAAAGAAAAGACACTTCACTCCAGGTCAGCAAGTTTTATTGTTCAACTCAAGATTAAAATTGTTTCCTGGAAAATTGAAATCAAAATGGTCAGGCCCGTTTTTGATTAAAGAAGTCAAACCATACGGAGCAGTGGAAATTGAAGATCCAACTTCCAAAAGAAGTTGGATGGTAAATGGGCAAAGGTTGAAACTATATTTGGGTGGTGAAATTAACAAAATTACCACCAGTTATCTTTTAACTGACCCTTGAAATGCAGGAATGTCAGGCTGGAGACACTAAACCTAGCGCTCAATGGGAGGCAACCCATTTTGTTATTTGTTTATTTTAATTTATGTTAAAAAAAATAATAAATCTTTTAATAAATCAATCAAATTTTTGTTAGTAAGTTAATACACTTAGAGTTTTTACACAATGAAACTTAATTTTGTAAAATCAATTATTAGTTCTTTATAACTTAGGAATTTTGATAAATTTAATTACAATAGGTTTATTAACCATCAAGCAAATTTTGATAACCCGGTGAGCAGAGAGATATCTTTTTATATACTTGAGGGTTTAATCGACATATTTTCAATTCGAATTGATTTTGCTTTAATCTCTGATTTGTGTTGTTGTACAGAAAATTCAGGAAAATGATCAAGGCACATTTTTGGTGAAAAAAAAAAACCTTGGGCCAAACAGCTTACCTTGGTAAAAATTCTTTTATCCTTTGAAAGCCAATTTGAGCCTAAAATAAAATTCCTTGGTACCCTTAAAACTAAATTTGTTTTTACCATTCCCTATACTTGATTGATTAAAAGAGCAGTTGAAATCAATGAAAAATTTTGAGTGTTCTCACAAAAATGGGGAGTGAAAATAAGCAACTTGATTCTTTTCAGAAAAAAATAAAGTATGGAAAAGAAAAGTCAAAAATAGTGAAATGAATCAAGTTGGGGGTATTTATTTTTCATCAACAAAAGAAATGAGAGTTTGGGTCAAGAGAAAGCCTAAAAAAATTATAAAATGCTCTTTTATGATTTCAGGTTTTTGAATTCCAAGAAAAACCATTGATTCTTGTAAACCAAGCCTCATTACAACCCGTGAAAAGACCTTGTGATTTCTGAACTAATTCTGTATAAATAACCATTGATTAGATGACAAACAAAGTTAAATTCATTTGATCTTATGATTGATTGAGTGAAACAGGTTACCTATTATATAGAGATAAACACCTTTGAGGTAAGCCTGAAATTCTGCTTGATTGTTAATAGAATATTGTAAATAAATTTTATCATTAAACCTTTGTTATACTAATTTTTGATTATTACAAAGTTAGTTAAATTGTGAAAATTACTTTTTGTTGTAAATTCTCGGACTAACTCAAAAATTTGATTCCAAATTTTTATTTTTCTTATTTTCTCTCTCTTGCTCGAGGACGAGCAATGTCTCAAGTTGGGGGTATTTGTTAGTCCTCAAATTTTCAATAAAAGCTTTAATAAAAATTTCATAAAAATTACAAAAATTAGTTTAATTTGTTAGAAAATTAGGATTTAAATTCAATAAATGGATGTTGTTGGAAATAATCTGCCCTTGATCAATTTTCTCTAAGTTTTGCAGTGAAAAAGTTAAGAAATCAAGAGAAAATTACACTGGAGGAGCTGACGCGTAGCCTTACCCCACGCGTAGCATCAATAGCTATTTTTGATGCTGACGCTACGCATCACAACCACACGTAGCGTCAGTGCTGCATGGACTCCACATCCAACTTGGCTAAGCACTCAGCTTTGACCCAATAATGGCTACCCCACTCTGCACCAAGGGCCACCCCACTAAGCATAAATGGCCAAAATATAGTAGAAACACGTCCAAGAGGCCAGGCATGATCATATTTAATAATTTGAAGTGGCCATTATCAGCTGTTTGATGGAAGCTGAGTCAGGGGTGTGACGCGTAGCGTCAGCACCCTTGCTCAGCCCTATAAATAGGACCATCCAACACCATTCTAAATCATCCCATAGCATCCCATTCTCTTCCTTTCTCTCTTGTGCTCGACTTTGAGTACTTCTTTTGTGAGTTGTAGTTCTAGAATAATTTTCTAGATACTTGAGTGTGTTTTCGGTGTATTGTGATTGTTGTATCGTGAAGTTCCCATCGTCTTCATAATGTCAAACTCTGTAAGTGTTGTTTTTACTTTCACCATGTGTAACTAATTTGTTTATGTTGGAATTGGTGAACTAATCTATTGAGTATAATGTTGTGAATTTGACCTCTGCATGTTTATGATTCAAGTCCATGTTAGTATTTCAACCTTTTATTAATATGAACATCAAACGGGAGAATGATTTTCATGTGTATTGAAACTTGTTTTATTGGTATGAATGTCAAACGGGAGAATGATTGTTCATGCCATATTGAAACTTGTTTTGACGAAAGTAAAAAGTTGGAATACCCTTGGTATCTCAATTCTATAGGGGTTGTTAACCATTGTTGCCATAAGGCCAGGTCTTAATGCAAGTTTTTACTGAGAAAACTCACGAGGGATCGGACTTTACGGTGAATTCTTAGAATTTATATCACGAGGGATCGGTTATAATTATTTTAAGCTGCAATGACATGAAACTTGATGATTAAATATGCATGTCTTGAGTTCCTCATTGTTATTCTAGATTAGGGATCCAATTTCCAACATAATTTGTTTATCTGTGTTTATCTCAAGTATCTTACCTATTCTAGATTGCAACTCGACTTTTTAGATAGATTTTATTTTCTTTTATCTTATGAACCACTCAATCATGCTATCCTGTTAATATTGTATAAATTGTATATAAATCATTCTTTTGTCTATAACTTCCTTCACATTTACCATAGTAAATAGAAAATTACTGTTGTTATTGGACTTTCAATCCCAGTGGAACGATATCTAAATTTTGAAAACTACAAACGATTGGTGCGCTTGCCAATTAACAACCCGGTGGTGGAAACGAACTGTTGAGACGCTATCGCCGGGTTAACACTCGGACGATTCGGAAAATAAAGAAGCGAACCTCTGTCTTATGGCCAATCACCAAGATGAAGAAGATGAGGTAAACTTTCATGACTTAGATAAGGAAGAACTACTTGATGCTCTTGAAGAATTGTATGATAAACTTATGAAAGTGTCTAATAAGCATAAATTATCTAGAAAAACCATTGACACTCTTGAGATGCATCTTATGGAAGTTTGTAAGGAAAATGAATGTTTGAAAAATGAGTTAGTAAATGTTCAAGCATGCTCTAGGGCTAAACCTTATGAATTTGTAAACAAATGTGACATTCTAGAAACTAAGGTTTTGTACTTGAATAGAACTCTAGAAAAATTTACAAATGGTAGAGACAACTTAAATGTTTTACTTGGTAAACAACGGTGTATGTTTGATAAAACGAGTTTAGGTTTCAATGCCGTTAAGAAACAAAAGAATTATAAGAACTTCTTTATACCACTGTGAACACCTATTTCAGTCTGGTCGATCCGCAAGTGAAAAGCATTCAATTCAAAAAAAAATAAAAAAAATAAAATAAAAATAATAATAAAAAAATAAAAATAAATAAATAATAATAATAATAATAAAAAGAAGAAAAAAAAGAGTTAATTTAAAAAAAAGAAAAAAGAAAAAAATGACTCGGAAATGATCATTTCCGAGTAATATGACTCGGAATGATCATTTCCGAGTAAGAGATAACCCAAATGAGACGTAGCAGAGTGCTGTGTCTCCAAATAGAGAGTTTCCAAGTGGGCCTCAACTGTCAAGAAATTTTTAAATAAAGATTCCAATTTCTGAATGCATCTGAAGGGTTGGTTGTCGACTGGAACCTTTCTGATTGAAAACAAATCCGACTCAGAATGATGAAATCCGAGTAGAAAGACTCAGAAATGATCAAATCCGAGTGGAATTACTGTTGGAGGAATATCCGAGTGGAGCAAATCCGAGTGGAATACTTCACTGTTGGAGGAGAATCCAAGTGGAAAGTTCTTTGTCTTAGACATTCCGAGTGGTAAATGGCTGACCTTGTTGGAAGTTCAACGCTGAAAAGAAATATGTCCCTGTTAGAGGTGAATCCGAGTGGAAGCTGACCGAATGCAACCATTCCGAGTGAAAAAGGGACTGACCAATAAAAGCTGCCCAAAGCTAATTCCGAGTGAAAGGATGCTGACTGAAACAGGTCTGACTAGGGAACAAGTGCTTTTCTGGGCAAAAAGCTGTTCCGAGTGAATGGATTCCGAGCAGAAGAAGCCACTAAATGAATCACATTCGGGCAGACTCACAGTTTCACACTGAGCCCGAGTGTGATGTCCCCAAGGAAGACATCCGAGTGATTTGGGGTAGAAAATTGTTTTTCGAGCAAGGCAAGGCTCGAACATGAAAAAACTTCTATTAGCCAGATTCCAGAGTCGTTCTGTCCCAAATTCTGAGTAAAGGGAAGACCGACTCCAAGTGAAATGAACAGGCTGAGAGCAGCTTTTCTGATTGAAGTGAAAAGGCTGACTCCGAGTAAATTCACCGAGTGGTCAAATTGTGGAACCATCCTGATTGGAAGATAAGACTGACTTCGAGTGAAAATGGATATTTTCTGAGAGAAAATGGTTGTTACCGAGTGAGATATCCGAGTCAGATGCTCCCGAGTGAAGGTTCCAAGGAAAGCACATCCAGGTGAAAACAAGGCCGACTCTGAATGCATCCGAGCTAATGATTGTCGAGTAAAACCATTCCTGAGTGAGGATGTCCGAGTGGTCAGACTTTCTCAAGTTCTATTCTGATTGAAATGTGAGTCCGACTCCTGAATGAACAATCCTGAGTAAGCATATCCGATTGGAGACTCCTGAGCAAATGCATCCGAGTGAGTTGATGCACAAGCTTGATGAATGAAAGTGATTAAATTAGTCCCGAGCCATGTGTCCGAAAAAAAATTTCTCTGAGTGATTCAATCCAAGTGATGTCTGAGTGAGATTTACCTCATGATTGAATGTTAAATCAAAGAATGGGCCTGAGATGCTGAGTAAAATATCCTGAGATGTCCGACTAAAATATCCTGAGATGCCGACTAAATCAAGCAAAGGGGCCGAATGAATGCTTCAAGCAGAAGCACTGTCGAGCAAAACTCCTCCAATTGAAACAACTCCGATTCAAGTAGATCCGAGCAAGGTTTCTCCGAGTAGTCCATTTCCAGAGACAGGGCCAAATGAGCCACAATCTTCAGTCAGTACCGAGTGGAGAATCTCCAGTCAGAACCGAGTCAAGTATCTCCAGTCAGCACTGAGTGATACTTCTTCAGTCAGAACCGAGTGAAGAATCTCCAGTCAGAACCGAGTGGAGAATCTCCAGTCAGAACGGAGTGAAGTATCTCCAGTCAGCACCGAGTGAGTTACTCTTTCAGTCAGCACCGAGTGAGTCCTTTGACTCAATTTCCGAGCTATTTTTAGCCAATTCCGAGTCATTTCCACCCAATTCCGAGTCATTATTCAACCATTTCAGTCAGTTACGAGTCACTTGTCACTCGGTTCTAATTGAATGTTTCACAGCAGCCTCACACCGACCAAAACTTTCACTCGGTCTAGTGTACAAAATCACCTTTTCCACTCGGTCTTTTGCACAAAAGGGACCTTTTCCACTCGGATTCAGCAACAAGATAGAAAGAAAATGATAAAGAATTTCCACCAGCCTCCATTCTCCCTGATTGTCAAAGGTCCAGGCTGTTTCCACCACACTGTCCAAGTTGATTTGCTAATTTCAAGGGGCGGCTGGTAACAAGACAATGAGGAAATAATAAAAAATCCTCACCAATTGGTAGCCAGGCTGTCTCGGGTCTGTTCAGGCAATCAACATGCTCCTCAAATGTTCTATAAATCCTGCAAACGAAGCAGGAGAGGAGGATCCGGGGGAAGCGTTCATTTTAGAGAAAAGGAAAAAGAAAGAGAGAACTCTGAAGCAATTTTTTTTGATTGTCCCCTCACTCTCCTTTCAAACCAACAAACCTCCTTCACATAAACACCATACTGTCTTCTCCCTCTCCACACCATCATACTATCACACCGTCCCCCTCACCATACTGCCCTCAATCCTCCACACCATCACACTATCACACTGTCCCCCTCACTACTGTCCTCCCTCACTCGTCCTTCTCCTCTCCCATACAGCCCCCTTCACCTAAACACCGTCCCATTCCTTCTCACTCCACGCTCACCCTCTCTCTCACCGTACTCTCCCTTTCCTCTTTTCCTCTAAAAACCGAACCACACACACACCTCACAGCCCCTATAACACCGTCCCTCTCTTTTCCATCCACTTCAAATCTCTCAAACACCATCCTCTCCAATTTTTTTTTCCTCACCCAGCTTCCTTTCACCCAGCCGTCCTCAATTCACTCCAAACCGTCCTCATCCTCACTGAAACCAACCTCATCCAACTCCCTTTCACCCATCCATCCTCAATTCACTCCAAACCGTCCTCATCCTCACTGAAACCGACCTCACCCAGCTCCCTTTCACCCATCCGTCCTCTCTTTCACTCCAATCCGTCTTCACCCTCACCAAACCGACCTCACCCAGCTTACTCTCACTCTAATCTGTCCTCAACTCCCTCACTCTAAACTGTCCTCACTCCAATCCATCCCATTTCCTCTTATTCAAACCGTCCTCACTCCTCATCCCAACACCGTCCCATTTCCTCTCATTCAACACCGTCCCCCTCAAATCCTCACCCAACACCGTCCCTTTTTAAACACACCTTTCAACCTCCTTGTCCAACACCATCCAGCCTCTCTCTCGTTACACCGACCAGCTCCCTCACTGCACCGCTCCCATTCTGCTCCTCATTTTTAATATTTATATTTGTTTATTTTCTGTTAAATTAATTACTGTTTGGTGACTATGTTTCCTTTTCAATCATTAATTAATTTCTATTAATTGATAAATATTAATAGAAATGAGTGTTTCACACCTATTTGGACTGGCATAAAAGTTGTAATTATTATTATTATTGTCATTATTATTGCAATTTTTATTATATTTTTTAAAAAAATGGTGGAGCGAGTTTAATTTGGACGAGACGTCCTGTTAATCTCATTTTTTTATTTTTTCTTAAAAAATGGTGGAGCAAGTTTAATTTGGACGAGACGTCCTGTTAATCTCATTTTTTACTTTTTCTTAAAAAAGATGGAGCGAGTTTAATTTGGATGAGACGTCCTGTTAATCTCATGTAAAAATTTCATGTTTTTTTAATTGTTTATTTTTGTATATTTTATCATTTTGTATATTTTTATGAAAAAGTTAAAATAATTTCTGAGTTAATTATAATACGTGCGCTATCATATTGAGGTAACCATTTTTTATAACGGACAGTTGTGAGGTGCTAATACCTTCCTCACCTGTAATCAGACTCCCGAATCTGGAATCTCATTTTTTTGACTAATGCTTTAATAAAAGGTTTTCCCGGTATTTTATCCTAAAAAATATTGGTGGCGACTCCCTGTTTTTCTTTTTTGAACCAAACAAAAATCATTTTTGAGGGTCGGCCGTGCCGCCGCGATCCCGGTCATGACAGATGGCGACTCCGCTGGGGACTTAGAGAGTCAAGCCAGTCAATTTGATAGCACATGTTTTAATTAGCATATTAATTATTTGATTTCTTCCTTTATTTTACTTTTCTTTGGTTTCTGTTTTATTTGTATTCTATGATTTACGTTCTGTAAATATTTGTGTGATTATTGAACCCTAGGTTAGACGACTTTATTTTGTTGCTCTGTGTTTGTTCTATGTGCAGGATGAGTAAGGTACAGGTATTGAATGCCTCTTTCACACACTACACTCACAATTTGCACACATTTTTGAGTGGGACCCTATACCCTGGCCCAAATGAAACTTAAGATTAGGCGAGGTTGGTAGCGGAGCCATTTGTGATGTACTTCCTGTCTGGTTACCGTAAGAATCTCAGCTAGAGTTCGACTTATTCATGGTGCCCACACCTAGTAGACTTCCTACTATTTGTGGTCAACATCATGAGTAGGATCTTGGCTCTAGTGACCTTTAGAAAGTTTAGAATAAGCCACCTAATGCGAGATGTCACTGATAGACCAACCTTAGAATCGTTAAGAGACCTCCAGAAAAACCTGACTTAAGGCACAAAGGGGCAAACTTTACTTACACCTTTTCTCATTCTCATTTTCTCTTCTGATCCAAATTAAAGGACCACTTGCTTGTTTAGTGGATTACTTTTTCAAAAAATGACCTACTTTTAACCAGTAATCCTTTAATGGGCAAGTGGTCCTTCCCTTTTATATTTGCTTAACTCTTAGGGTCTTGAGTTATGAATTTTTCTGAATCATAAAAAAAAAACAAAAAAAGGGGCCAAAAAAAAATTTTACAAAAAAAAAAATATAGAAAATCATTTTTTTTATTAACAATGATCAGAAAATCCATAGCTCACATGATCCTTGATTTATTGCATGTTTTGTCAACTCGTAACTTTCCTAAATACAAAATTGTTTTCAAGAAAGATACTAGGGGAGTATCAATTTGCAAAGCATGTCAGTTCCCAATGACTGATTTTTCTTTTCTTTTTGTTCTTACAGAAAGCTATCAAGAGCTTAGCCAGTACCTCTAAGTGAAATATGGAAATTAACATGAGATCAGATAGTTGTGGTAAAAATATACCCGAATTGAAAAAATTACTGCATGTTAAGGCTAGGAAAGTCGATACAACCAGTTTGCAAGCCTTAGGGAAGAAATTGGACATGAATCAGAAAATGGTTTTCTCAAGGAAATATAGGAGGATCCTAAAGTTGATAGAAGTGGAGGTACAAGTCGAGGCAATTACTGCTTTGATTCAGTTCTATGACCCACCTCTCCGTTGTTTCACCTTCCGAGACTTTTAATTGGCTCCGTCTGTTGAGTAGTTTGAACAAATTCTGGGAATGCCGTTAGAAGGACAAATTCTTTATCGTCACCTTGGACGTCAAGCGAATATTGCTACCATCGCCAATGTCCTAAAAATTCACCCAGAAGTGTTAAGAAGTGCACAACTGAATAGAAATCATATCCTAGGGTTTGATCGGGAATATTTTGAGAAGCACATGCACCTGTTGGCTGAGAAAAGAGATTGGGAAACCTTCATGAATACCTTGGCTCTCACCATTTATGGTGTTATCTTGTTCCCTAATATTGATAATTACGTGGACTATGATGCTATTGGCGTTTTCCTTGCCCGTAAGTTCAAGTCTAAAAATCCTGTCACTGCTATCTTGGCAAATATGTATTGCACCATGGACTTCTGCTATACACAAGGTGGAAAGAGAATCATTTGCTATTTACCTGCTCTATATGTGTGGCTTACGTCGCATGTCTTCTACCAAGTCAGCAAAGTTGAATGTCCTATCTCAGATCTGAAGTTATGTCAGTTAGTAGTAAAGAATGGGCGTGAATGGGCCAATCACCTGGTAGGGCTCACAGCTGATAAAGTAAGGTGGTATCCGCAATGGCTGAAGGTTGACACCATAATTCACCATTGTGGAAACTACCCGAATGTTCCTCTTATGGGTACTCAGGGATGCATTAATTACAACCCTGTTATAGCCAAACGTCAGCTAGCCTATCCCTTACTTAGGTCACCCGATGAAGAATCTTTTACTTCTTTCATCGTTTACTACTCAGAAGGAGATTGTACCTCTGTCATTCGGGATATAGCAAATGCATGGAAGAAAGTCCACAGACAAGGGAAAGAACTGGGAACTTGAAGCCACGCTGTGAAGGAAGAGTATTACCAATGGGTCCTAAAC
Source organism: Clitoria ternatea (assembly GCA_037962975.1). Lineage (NCBI taxonomy): Eukaryota > Viridiplantae > Streptophyta > Magnoliopsida > Fabales > Fabaceae > Clitoria > Clitoria ternatea. Next base: position 49,995,467 of record CM075669.1, read on the forward strand.
AGAGTTTCCATTGTCAAGCTGCCATTCAGGAATCCCTCCTATCTCCCAACAAGCACACATGTTACCCCTCCTACCCTTGAAGAGGAGGCAATGAGAGCCAAGATAAAAGAGCTAACTGCTAAAAACAAGGAGTTAGAAAAAGACTTGCTGATATCTCAACAAGAATATGCCATTCAGAAAAGGGAGAATTTAGAAAGCAAGCAAACCATCAAGGAGATTGGAAAAAAGAGAAAAATCGAAAGGGATTACTTGAGGAAACAAAGTCAATGCCTCCGAACGGCTAATACTCAACTAAAAGTGAAGAACAAGTAAAGGGATACCATGTTGACTGATAAGCAGCTCTTAAGGGACATGTTGGCAAAAGCCAAAGAGCGCGAGAAAAATGCCTTGGTGCAAAAAGAGCTTCTGCAATTGCAAGTTAGCCGATTAGAGCATCAGCTTGATGAGGTGGTAGAAGCTTGCCAACATGAGATAAATGGCGAGCGATGGCGCACGATGGATGCTGAACGAGAATGTGGTGAAGCTATCCGTGTTCTGAAAGATGAACTAACACAGCAAAATGAAGATATTCATTCATGGATGAATCGCTTCGCCCACTTGGCATATTTAGCTAATGGAGCTCTGGAAGACCTTGCACTCCTACTCAAGCAAGCTGAGGGAATGGTTAATCCTTTTAACACCCCAAGAGAAATTGTGACTTTCCTTGATTACTGTAGAGAAAGGATTTGTAAAATGAGGGCCATGATTGCCCGAGCTAGGAATGGCTGATTTACTTTTTCTGCATAAAGAATAGACTAGCAGCAGTAATGTATTATTAGAATTCAAAAAGAGGGATTCTCTTATTTCCACAACTATCTCATGTTAATTTCCACTTATCACTCTTGAACAAAGTTCTGAAAAGGTCGGAGGATACTGGGCGAGTTCCGCGATCGCTTCACATACCATTTGTTTTTTTCTTTTATTGCTTTTATTTAATGCTTTCTTTTTAACAATTTCTTGTTGACTTCTCAGACATAACGGGTAGACATCCTTACGCGACTAGGCTTAATACAAGACTCATGGCTGAAATAGAACAAGAAAATGAGAACTTGAGAGCTGAAGTCAATCAGCTGAAAGAGCAGATGGCTGAAATGGACAAGCTTCTTGAAAGGAGAGTCACAGAAGGGGATTCTTCAGCAGGTGTTGAAAACGCCAGACAACGACCATCCACTCCCCAACACACTCAGGGTCCTGCTGGAGGGCCAAGCTCAAACCCTGCTGCGCCTCCCCTAACTATTCACGTTAGGAAATCAAACCCTGGAGACACCCAGCAACCTATCTACATAGATGAGGAAGGTAATGCCCTACCCTTTCCCCCATATGGATTGCCACCTGGCTATTTCCCACCACTCCAAGAAGAGCCTGATTATCAGGAAACAATCCTTCATACGGCTCAACCAAACGTCCCACCCGTCCGGGATCCTCAAACGATTCCAATCCATATACAAGCCACGTAACCACAAGCTGCTCAAGCAACAGCCAGACCCCACATCTTAATGCCTAATGCAAACTCGGCACATGTCGACCAACCAGTTAGGGGTACTAGTCATCATGTCGCTGCAGGTCCAAGTGCTGCTACTGCTACCCAGGAGGGAAGGTTAGAGTTCCTGGAAAGGCGATTCAGAGAAATGGAAAGAACGAACAGGTTTGGAATGGGTAGTGCCGCACAACTCTGTCTAATTCCTGATGTTGTCATTCCCCCTAAATTCAAAATGCCAGAATTTGACAAATATCGGGGGCTAACCTGTCTGAAGAACCATCTTACCATGTACTGCTGAAAGATAGCCTCTCATGCTTCCAATGACCCTCTGCTCATTCATTGTTTCCAGGATAGTTTGGCGGGAGCATCTCTGACCTGGTACAATCACCTTGAACGATCTCGTATATGCTGTTGGGAAGATCTGGCAGATGCTTTCATGCAACAGTACAAGTATAATCTGGATATGGCGCCAGATAGAGTACAGTTGCAAAACATGACCAAGAAAGATAACGAGACGTTTAAAGAATATGCCTAACGGTGGCGAGAAGTAGCAGCGCAAGTTGACCCACCTCTATCAGAGAAGGAGGTAATTTATACATTTATTGATACACTCCAGTCACCCTTCTACGATAAGATGATTGGAAGCATTTCCTCCCATTTCTCCGACATCGTCACTATCGGAGAAAGAATAGAGAATGGCCTGAGGACTGGGAAGATTACTCGTGGCCCACCTGGGGTTGGAGCAGCAAGAAAACCTTCACTTGGAGAGAGTAAAAGGAGAAAGGGAGAGACTAACCTGGTCTCTCACAATCAAAGAAGGAACCAGCCCAGATCACCTACCCCCGTCACCTTTCCGTCAACTTACCATAACGCGCCACACCCATATGTGGCTGCAATTCCAAATTCGAACCCACCACATTTCCGATCACCTGTCATGCGACCACCTGCACCACCACAAGCACCATATCAACCACCACAAATGAACCCATCGAATCCAAATATGAGGAGGCAGAATAATGACCACACTCAAGTGCAATTTGATCCAATTCCCATGACCTACACCGACCTTTTGCCCCATCTTATTGAAAACATATTGGTGGCACCTTGCCCTCTAAAACCGCTTCAACCACCTTATCCCAGAGGGTATGACCCAAATACGCGGTGTGATTACCACGCTGGTGCACCAGGACATTCCACCGGGAACTGCCTGGCACTAAAATTTAAGGTAAGGGATTTAATCAGAGCTGATTGGATAAGCTTCAAAGAGGGAAGCCCGAATGTGACCACCAATCCTCTGCCTAACCATGGGAGGCCAGGTGTTAATGCTGTGGAAAGAGATGAGGAATGTATTTCCAAGGTCGAGGACATCCAAATGCCATTGGAAACGATTCACTCCCATATGCTTAAGGTGGGATTAATAGAAGGATCATGGGATGAAGAGTGCAATGACCTCCAGTCCGCAAAGCGAAGGGACTTCCAAAAAACCCTTCAGGGACTTATGGACAGTCATGTCATAGAAGTTTACCGGCATCGTGAAGGCAGAATAAATATGATACAAGAACAAAATCGAGTTCGAGCCCCAAAGCCTCTAGTCATATTTTACAACAAAAATACACCTGTGGCTTCGACTCCTGCTAAAACTGTCATCACGGTGAACGCACCAACCCCGTTCCCTTACAAGGATTCACGAGCTGTGCCGTTGAAGTATGGCACTGATGTGGTTGTTACTAGTTCTGAGGTAGTTGAGCCTACACCATCATCCCCTGTCACGAATATTGCTGGAATTGGGGGTGTCACCCAAAGTGGAAGAGTATATGCTCCCCCAGAACCAAAACTTGACAAAGCTACAGGGGATGTTAGACCTGGGAAGGGAGAATCCTCTGGTGAAGCAAAGAAGGCCATAATTGAAGAGGAAGCCCAAGAGTTTCTAAGATTCATTCGTCATAGTGACTACCAGGTATTGGACCAACTGAACCACACCCGGCAAAAATTTCTCTGTTGTCCTTACTAATGAGTTCCGAACCGCACCAGAACACGCTGATGAAGGTTTTGAGTGAGGCACATGTGAAACATGATTTGCCGGTAGATAAGTTCAAAGGCATAGTGGGACACATTGTGGCCAACAGCTATCTAACTTTTACGGATGATGAGACACCAGTAGAAGGAAGAGGGCACAATAAAGCCCTTCATATCTCCGTAAAATGCCAAGATCATATCATGGCGAAGGTGCTTGTTGACAATGGGTCATCCCTGAATGTAATGCCAAAATCTACGTTGGCAAAGTTGCCTTTTGATGGGACCCATATGAGACCCAGTTCCATGGTAGTTCAGGCTTTTGACGGAACTCGCTGAGAAGTTATGGGAGAAATTGAACTGCCTATACAAGTTGGGCCATGCACCTTTCAAATCCTTTTTCAAGTCATGAATATTACGCCCGCTTATAGTTGTTTGCTGGGACGACCGTGGATCCATTCGGCTGGGGTAGTCCCTTCCACCCTGCATCAAAAGTTGAAATTCATCATCGACAACAAGTTGGTGATTGTCTTTGGAGAAGAGGACTTGTTGGTCAGCAAGCCTGCCAACACCCCATACATTGAAGTGACCGAGGAAGCCCTTGAAACTTCATTTCAGGCTTTAGAAGTGGCCAATGCAAAGAGCATTACAAAGACATCCTTCCCAAACGTGCCTCTGATGGTTGCAAAGACAATGTTGAGAGAAGGATACAAGCTGGGAAGAGGGCTAGGACGAGAATTGGAAGGAAGGACCCAACCTATATGCCTTCCAGAGAACAAGGATAGATACGGTCTGGGGTACAAGCCTACAGCAGCTGAGAGAAAAAGGATAGGAGAAGAAAGAAGGGAGAGAATGATTGCTCGCCTTACCGGTCAAGAGTTTGACACTGCTAGAATCCCTATCTGTGACCTCTATCAAAGCTTCAGGAGCGCCGGGATTATATATCCGGGATAGGTGGCCATGGTTGGAGACGGACCCAGCTATGATGTGGAATTGGTGCATGCTTGCTTACCCGGTCAAGAACTGGACAACTAGGAAATCATGGAGTTCCCCATAACTATCAATCCTCAGTCAAAGTAATTGTTGTTTTCAAAGCTTGTCGATCCTTTTGCTATGCCTAAGGCTTTGGGATCTATTTTGTAATAAAGGCAAAAACTTGCTTGTTTATTAAATTAAATGAATGCAGTCCAATTTCATACCTCATCTTTGTTCAATCTCTTTCTTTTAAACCTTCCATTTGCTTGCCTTTATTTGTTTTCATTCATTATAATATAACACCAAATACAGATCTGAAAGCGATTCTTCTGAAAGTAATGATAACTCGGTTCTATTTCATGACTCTGATAATCTGAATGATTACACCTATGAGGAGAATGAGGAAGACTTTGAACCTTCACCCGAATTGATGAGATTAATGGAACAGGAAGATAAGGAAATCCAGCCTCATCAGGAAAAGATTGAGACCATTAACCTGGGAGATGAAGGGGAAAATAAAGAAGTCAAGATAGGCACCCTCTTGAGCGAACAACGGTAGAGTGAATTGATTAAACTGCTCCAGGAATTTCGAGACATTTTTGCATGGTCGTATCAAGATATGCCGGGTCTGGATAATAACATTGTGGAACACAAGTTGCCTTTAAAGCCGGAATGTCCACCGATTAAGCAAAAGCTGCGACGAATGAAACCAAAAATGCTTCTTAAGATCAAAGAAGAAGTCAAGAAACAATTCGATGCTGGTTTCTTAGCCGTAGCTAAGTATCCGCAATGGGTAGCCAACATAGTTCCCGTTCCAAAGAAATATGGGAAAGTAAGGATGTGTGTGGACTACCGAGACTTGAATCGGGCGAGTCCTAAGGATGATTTTCCTTTACCTCAGATTGATGTACTGGTTGATAACACAGCTCAGCATTCCATCTTCTCATTCATGGATGGATTTTCGGGATATAACCAGATCAAGATGGCACCAGAAGATATGGAAAAGACCACGTTCATCACTCTGTGGGGCACCTTTTGTTATAAAGTAATGTCCTTTGGATTGAAGAATGCAGGAGCCACCTATCAAAGGGCAATGGTAGCTCTCTTCCACGATATGATGCACAAGGAAATAGAAGTCTATGTGGATGACATAATTGCCAAGTCTAGATCTAAAGAAGAACACATTGCTGACCTGAGAAAACTTTTCGAAAGGTTAAGGAAATTCAAGCTTAGATTGAATCCCGCCAAGTGCACTTTTGGCGCAAGATCCGGCAAATTGTTAGGATTCATTGTGAATGAGAGAGGGATAGAAGTTGATCCTGACAAGGTCAAGGCAATTCTGGAAATGCCTCCTCCTCGTACTGAAAAAGAAGTCCGGGGGTTCTTGGGAAGATTGAATTACATCGCCCGATTCATTTCCCAAATGACAGCAACCTGTGAGCCGATTTTCAAATTACTTCGCAAGAACCAGCCTAGACAGTGGAATGATGATTGCCAGATTGCATTTGAAAAGATAAAGCAGTACTTATTGGAGCCACCAGTCTTGGTGCCGCCCGTTCATGGGAGACCGTTAATTCTATACCTGACCGTGCTGAATGAATCCATGGGATGTGTATTAGGTCAACATGATGAGACTGGAAGAAAGGAATGCGCCATCTACTACTTGAGCAAGAGATTTATTGAATGCGAGATGAGGTATTCATCTCTTGAAAGAACATGTTGTGCATTGGCCTGGGCTGCCCGACGCTTACGGCAATACATGCTTAATCATACTACTTGGCTGGTGTCTAAGATGGATCCCATCAAGTATATCTTTGAAAAACCTACTTTGACTGGGAGGATTGCCCGTTGGCAAGTGTTACTGACAGAATATGACATAACATATGTCACCCAAAAGGCAATCAAAGGGAGTGCGCTAGTAGATTACTTAGCACACCAACCCATTGAGGCTTACCAACCAATGCGGCATGATTTTCCGGATGAGGATATTTTGGCCCTTTTCAAAGAAAAAGATGGTCTGGAAGCCAGATGGATCATGAGATTCGATGGGGCGTCTAATGCACTAGGACATGGAATTAGGGTTATCCTGATCTCGCCTGATAAGGAATTCATCCCTATTTGTGCTCGGTTGTGTTTTGACTGCACCAATAATGTTGCGGAATATGAAGCATGTTCTCTGGGAATGCAAGCGGCTCTAAACGTGGGAATAAAGATCCTGGAAGTTTATGGAGATTCGGCTTTGGTTATCCATCAACTAAAGGATGAGTGGGAAACTAGAGACAGTAAACTAGTTCCCTATCATGCTCACATCAAGGAAATGATCAAAAGATTCGATGAAGTTACCTTCCATCATGTTCCACAGGAAGACAACCAAATGGCAGATGCTTTAGCCACCCTAGCCGCTATGTTCGAAGTCAGCAGTGATTACGAAGTGCCTCTCATTGAGGTAAAGAAACGGCAAGAACCTGCCCATTGCCAGGTCATGGAAGAGGAACCGGATGGCAAACCTTGGTATCATGACATCAAAAGATACCTCCAATGCCAAGAATACCCTGAAGGCATTACGGATAATGATAAACGAACTTTGAGAAGGCTAGCTATGGGATACCTGTTGAGTGGTAACGTGCTGTACAAGAGGAATTATGATTCTGTTCTCCTCCGGTGTGTTGATACCATTGAGGCAAACCAGATCATGAAAGATATCCATGAAGGATCTTTCGGAACTCATACGAATGGGCATGCTATGTCAAGAAAAATCCTGAGAGCCGGGTATTATTGGATGACTATGGAAGCAGATTGTTTTGCTTACGTACGGAAGTGTCATAAATGTCAGATTTATACTGATCACATTCATGCACCGCCTTCATCCCTAAATGTCTTGTCAGCACTATGGCCCTTTTCAATGTGGGGTATGGATGTAATTGGGCCCATTGAGCCAAAAGCCTCAAACGGTTATCGTTTCATTCTGGTTGCCATCGATTATTTCACCAAGTGGGTGGAGGCAGCTTCATACACCAATGTGACAAAAAATGTTGTGGTCAAATTCGTCAAGCGTGAGCTGATATGCCGGTACGGCCTACCAAATCAAATCATCACTGACAATGGTACAAATTTAAACAACAGAATGATGAAGGAGCTTTGCGAGAGCTTTAAAATCTCCCATCACAACTCCTCCCTGTAACGTCCGAAAATGAATAGAGCAGTTGAGGCAGCTAATAAAAATATCAAGAAGATAGTGCAAAAAATGGTGGTAACCTACAGAGACTGGCATGAAATACTCCCTTTCGCGTTGCACGGATACCGAACCTCGGTGCGAACCTCAACTGGGGCAACCCCATTTTCTTTGGTCTACGGAATGGAAGCTGTACTACCATTTGAAGTAGAGATTCCATCCCTTAGGGTGATCATGGAAGCTAAACTGGAAGAAGCTGAATGGGTCTAGGCCAAATATGACCAATTGAATCTGATTGACGGAAAGAGGTTAACCACCCTCTGCCAGGGACAATTGAATCAAAGACGCATGAAACGGGCATACGAAAAGAAAGTGCGCCCTCGACAGTTCCAAGAAGGGGATTTGGTTCTCAAAAAGATTTTTCCAATTCAAAAAGACGTCCGAGGGAAATGGACACCTAATTATGAAGGACCATATGTTATAAAGAAGGCTTTTTCCGGAGGAGCTCTCATACTCACCAACATGGATGGAGATGACCTGCCGATGCCTGTCAATGCCGATGCAGTGAAGAAATACTTTGCATAATAAAGAAAAAAGAAAAAGCTCGCTAGGTTGAAAACCTGAAAAGGCGGCCTAGGCAAAAGTTAGAGCAACAAGATGAGCCGAAAACCTGAAAGGGCGATTCAGTCTGAATCACAAAGTCGACTCCACAACATAAACCCTTCAAGCCAAAGACAAAGGAGGTCAAAACGGGTATTAGGGTCATTGTCAAATTACTCCTTCAGAAGCAAAATCAGAGGACGAACACAAAGTTGTGATAAAGGGTCAAGTTTCTCATTGCTCTCAGAAGATCACTAGAGGATATATGAGCCTTCCCCTTTCCACTTGCCTTTCATTCTCTATATCTTATGACATCTCTGTGCTTAATATTATTTTCAACTCTACTGTACATACCTGATGTTTATAAATAAAAGTCTCGCTTCTTCCTACATGTGTTCATGACTAAATTTTATGAATAAACAAGTTTTTGCCTAAAAGAAATTTTGAAATTGGAAACGACAGAGCGTAAAGTTATGGGGAACGAAATGCATCCTAGCGCCAGAATTCGCTTGGTATAAGCATAACTATCTCTGCTAAATACGCTCATCAAAAGTCAGAGGATGTTTCTATTTCATCCATGAGTTATCTTAAAAAGCCAGTCGCCAGGGAAGATTTACCTGTAAGTCTTTTTATACTAACTCACTCTTTTGCCCAAAGGACACCAAATTCATCATCCAAAAGCAGGTATTCGCCAAAGCTTTCTCTCAGCAAGATCCATTGTTCGTACCTAAGTAGAACGCAGACTGAGGGTCCCTCCCGAAGAACCACAAAAATGGGCTCAGCTCCCTCAACCAGGATATTTCTTTGATCAAGCTTAGAAGAACTTATCCTTCCCCAATGATTTTACCATTACCAAGCAACTTAAACTAGGGCATCTCCCCAGATTTTTCCTTCCAGCTAAGGGGCAGTACCCCCGAAAATCAAAAAAAAAATCAAAAAAAAGAAGAGAAAAAATACAAACTGGGGCATCTCCCCAGATTCCTCTTCCAGTAAAAGGGGCATGTCCCCAAATTTCTTTTGTTCATCCAAGGGGCAGTTCCCCAACGACTTTCAGTCATATTAAACTGGGGCATCTCCCCAGATTTATTCATCCAAGGGGCAGTTCCCCAACGACTTCCAAGTCATATTAAACTAGGGCATCTCCCCAGATTTATTCATCCAAGGGGCAGTTCCCCAACGACTTCCAAGTCATATCAAACTGGGGCATCTTCCCAGATTTCTTTTGTTCATCCAAGGGGCAGTTCCCCAACGACTTTCAGTCATATTAAACTGGGGCATCTCCCCAGATTTATTTTGTTCATCCAAGGGATAGTTCCCCAACGACTTCCAAGTCATATCAAACTGGGGCATCTCCCCAGATTTATTTTGTTCATCCAAGGGGTAGTTCCCCAACGACTTTCAAGTCATATCAAACTGGGGCATCTCCCCAGATTTCTTTTGTTCATCCAAGGGGCAGTTCCCCAACGACTTCCAAGTCATATCAAACTGGGGCATCTCCCCAGATTTCTTTTGTTCATCCAAGGGGCAGTTCCCCCAACAACCTTCAGTCATGTCAACCGAGAGGCAACACCCTCACCCTTTACTTTTCAGTCAACCGAGAGGCAACACCCTCACCCTTTATCTTCCTATCGCCGATCAAATGGCACCCTCTTACCTTCCTGTCGCCGATCAAATGGCACCCCTTTACTTTCCAGTCAACCGAGAGGAAACACCTTCACCCTTTATCTTCCTATCGCCGATCAAATGGCACCCTTTTACCTTCCTGTCGCTGATCAAATGGCACCCCTTTACTTTCCAGTCAACCGAGAGGCAACACCCTCACCTTTTACTTTTCCTGTCAGTTCCTAGGTTTTCCCCCTCATCTGATACTTTGATAACGGTGTTCACGTCTTTACTCCCTTTCCATTCCAAAAGCAAGAAGAAACTTCATGCTCTTCTCATGGAAAAGAAGTAAAGAGGGGCATCTGTGAACACCTATTTCAGTCTGGTCGATCCGCAAGTGAAAAGCATTCAATTCAAAAAAAATAAAAATAAATAAAAATAAAAATAATAATAAAAAAAATAAAAAAAATAAATAATAATAATAAAAAAAAGAAAAAAAAGAGTTAATTTAAAAAAAATAAAAAAAGAAAAAAATGACTTGGAAATGATCATTTCCGAGTAATATGACTCGGAATGATCATTTCTGAGTAAGAGACAACCCGAATGAGACGTAGCAGAGTGCTGTGTCTCCAAATAGAGAGTTTCCAAGTGGGCCTCAACTGTCAAGAAATTTTTAAATCAAGATTCCAATTTCTGAATGCATCTAAAGGGTTGGTTGTCGACTGGAACCTTTCTGATTGAAAACAAATCCGACTCAGAATGATAAAATCCGAGTAGAAAGACTCAGAAATGATCAAATCTGAGTGGAATTACTGTTGGGGGAATATCCGAGTGGAGTAAATCCGAGTGGAATACTTCACTGTTGGAGGAGAATCCGAGTGGAAAGTTCTTTGTCTTAGACATTCCGAGTGGTAAATGGCTGACCTTGTTGGAAGTTCAACGCTGAAAAGAAATATGTCCCTGTTAGAGGTGAATCCGAGTGGAAGCTGTCCGAATGCAACCATTCCGAGTGAAAAAGGGACTGACCAATAAAAGCTGCCCAAAGCTAATTCCGAGTGAAAGGATGCTGACTGAAACAGGTCTGACTAGGGAACAAGTGCCTTTCTGGGCAAAAAGCTGTTCCGAGTGAATGGATTCCGAGCAGAAGAAGCCACTAAATGAATCACATTCAGGCAGACTCATAGTTTCACACTGAGCCCGAGTGTAATGTCCCCAAGGAAGACATCCGAGTGATTTGGGGCAGAAAATTGTTTTTCCGAGCAAGGCAAGGCTCGGACATGAAAGAACTTCTATTAGCCAGACTCCAGAGTCGTTCTGTCCCAAATTCTGAGTAAAAGGAAGACCGACTCCGAGTGAAATGAACAGGCTGAGAGCAGCTTTTCTGATTGAAGTGAAAAGGCTGACTCCGAGTGAATTCACCGAGTGGTCAAATTGTGGAACCATCCTGATTGGAAGATAAGACCGACTCCGAGTGAAAATGGATATTTTCCGAGAGAAAATGGTTGTTACCGAGTGAGATATCCGAGTCAGATGCTCCCGAGTGAAGGTTCCAAGGAAAGCACATCCAGGTGAAAACAAGGCCGACTCCAAATGCATCCGAGCTAATGATTGTCGAGTAAAACCATTCCTGAGTGAGGATGTCCGAGTGGTCAGACTTTCTCAAGTTCCATTCTGATTGAAATGTGAGTCCGACTCCTGAATGAACAATCTCGAGTGAGCATATCCGATTGGAGACTCCTGAGCAAATGCATCCGAGTGAGTTGATGCACAAGCTTGATGAATGAAAGTGATTAAATTACTCCCGAGCCATGTGTCCGAACAAAAATTTCTCCGAGTGATTCAATCCAAGTGATGTCCGAGTGAAATTTACCTCATGATTGAATGTTAAATCAAAGAATGGGCCTGAGATGCCGAGTAAAATATCCTGAGATGTCCGAGTAAAATATCCTGAGATGCCGACTGAATCAAGCAAAGAGGCCGAATGAATGCTTCAAGCAGAAGCACTGCTAAGCAAAACTCCTCCAATTGAAATAACTCCGATTCAAGCAGATCCAAGCAAGGTTTCTCTGAGTAGTCCATTTCCAGAGACAGGGCCGAATGAGCCACAATCTTCAGTCAGTACCGAGTGGAGAATCTCCAGTCATAACCGAGTGAAGTATCTCCAGTCAGCACCTAGTGATACTTCTTCAGTCAGAACCGAGTGAAGAATCTCCAGTCAGAACCGAGTGGAGAATCTCCAGTCAGAACGGAGTGAAGTATCTCCAGTCAGCAACGAGTGAGTTACTCTTTCAGTCAGCACCGAGTGAGTCCTTTGACTCAATTTCCGAGCTATTTTTAGCCAATTCTGAGTCATTTCTACCCAATTCCGAGTCATTATTCAACCATTTCAGTCGGTTACGAGTCACTTGTCACTCGGTTCTGATTGAATGTTTCACAGCAGCCTCATACCGACCAAAACTTTCACTCGGTCTAGTGTACAAAATCACCTTTTCCACTCGGTCTTTTGCACAAAAGGGACCTTTTCCACTTGGATTCAGCAGAGAAAGTGAAATCCGAGTCAGATTCCATCAATTACGCATGCTGACATGGATTTCCACTATCCAAGTGGATCCTTGAATTAAGGGGGGGCGGCTCACAACAAGACAGAAAGAAAATGATAAAGAATTTCCACCAGCCTCCATTCTCCCTGATTGTCAAAGGTCCAGGCTGTTTCCACCACACTGTCCAAGTTGATTTGCTAATTTCAAGGGGCGGCTGGTAACAAGACAATGAGGAAATAATAAAAAATCCTCACCAATTGGTAGCCAGGCTGTCTCGGGTCTGTTCAGGCAATCAACATGCTCCTCAAATGTTCTATAAATCCTACAAACGAAGCAGGAGAGGAGGATCCGGGGGAAGCGTTCATTTTAGAGAAAAGGAAAAAGAAAAAGAGAACTCTGAAGCAATTTTTTTTTATTGTCCCCTCACTCTCCTTTCAAACCAACAAACCTCCTTCACATAAACACCATACTGTCTTCTCCCTCTCCACACCATCACACTATCACACCGTCCCCCTCACCATACTGCCCTCAATCCTCCACACCATCACACTATCACACTGTCCCCCTCACTACTGTCCTCCCTCACTCGTCCTTCTCCTCTCCCATACAGCCCCCTTCACCTAAACACCGTCCCATTCCTTCTCACTCCACGCTCACCCTCTCTCTCACCGTACTCTCCCTTTCCTTTTTTCCTCTAAAAACCGAACCACACACACACCTCACAGCCCCTACAACACCGTCCCTCTCTTTTCCATCCACTTCAAATCTCTCAAACACCATCCTCTCCAATTTTTTTCCTCACCCAGCTTCCTTTCACCCAGCCGTCCTCAATTCACTCCAAACCGTCCTCATCCTCACTGAAACCAACCTCACCCAACTCCCTTTCACCCATCCATCCTCAATTCACTCCAAACCGTCCTCATCCTCACTAAAACCGACCTCACCCAGCTCCCTTTCACCCATCCGTCCTCTCTTTCACTCCAATCCGTCTTCACCCTCACCAAACCGACCTCACCCAGCTTACTCTCACTCTAATTTGTCCTCAACTCCCTCACTCTAAACTGTCCTCACTCCAATCCGTCCCATTTCCTCTTATTCAAACCGTCCTCACTCCTCATCCCAACACCGTCCCATTTCCTCTCGTTCAACACCGTCCCCCTCAAATCCTCACCCAACACCGTCCCTTTTTAAACACACCTTTCAACCTCCTTATCCAACACCATCCAGCCTCTCTCTCGTTACACCGACCAGCTCCCTCACTGCACCGCTCCCATTCTGCTCCTCATTTTTAATATTTGTATTTGTTTATTTTCTGTTAAATTAATTACTGTTTGGTGACTATGTTTCCTTTTTAATCATTAATTAATTTCTGTTAATTGATAAATATTAATAGAAATGAGTGTTTCACACCTTCTATTTGGACTGGCATAAAAGTTGTAATTATTATTATTATTGCAATTTTTATTATATTTTTAAAAAAAATGGTGGAGCGAGTTTAATTTGGACGAGACGTCCTGTTAATCTCATTTTTTTATTTTTTCTTAAAAAATGGTGGAGTGAGTTTAATTTGGATGAGACGTCCTATTAATCTCATTTTTTTATTTTTTCTTAAAAAAGATGGAGCGAGTTTAATTTGGACGAGACCTCGTGTTAATCTCATGTAAAAATTTCATGTTTTTTTAATTGTTTATTTTTGTATATTTTATCATTTTGTATATTTTTATGAAAAAGTTAAAATAATTTCTGAGTTAATTATAATACGTGCGCTATCATATTGAGGTAACCGTTTTTTATAACGGACAGTGTGAGGTGCTAATACCTTCCTCACCTATAATCAGACTCCCGAATCTGGAATCTCATTTTTTTGACCAATGCTTTAATAAAAGGTTTTCCCGGTATTTTATCCTAAAAAATATTGGCGGCGACTCCCTGTTTTTCTTTTTCGAACCAAACAAAAATCATTTTTGAGGGTCGGCCGTGCCGCCACGATCCTGGTCGCGACAACCACCTAGTAAAACTTCATCACCTTTCATGAAATGTAATCATTGCAGTTTTAAAGGACATAATGCATCTAATTGTAATGTTAGAAAACTAGGGCCAAAGGTTGTGGGAAAAGTATGGGTTCCTAAAGGAACATTACCTCAAACTAACCTACAAGGACCCAACATAAAATGGGTACCAAGTTCTCTAACTTGACATGTTTTGTAGGTATGCTTTAAAACGAATAGCACCTATTGGTATTTGGATAGTGGGTGTTCAAAACACATGACGGGAGACAAAAGTAAGTTCATATCATTTACTCCACGAAATAAAGGATTCGTTACTTATGGAGATAACACGAAGGGAAGAATACTAGGAATCGGAAATATTGGTAAAAACTCTTCCACTTCTATAAACGATGTATTATATTTTGAAGGACTTAAACATAACTTGCTTAGCATCAGTCAATTATGTGATAAGGGCTATAAAATTGTTTTCGAATCAAACGGTTGCATAATTGAAAATAAGCTAAACAAGGAAATAAAATTCGTTGGTCAAAGAGTTGATAATATTTATATGATTAATCTTGATTGTCTTGCTTCAAATGATGTGCAATGCTTCATAACTAAAGAGGATGAATCATGGCTATGGCATAGAAGAATTGCTCACATTCATATAGACCATTTAAATAAACTTGTTTCGAAAGATTTAGTAATTGGTTTACCAAAATTGAAATTCAAAAATAAATTTTGTGACGCTTGTCAAAAAGGAAAACAAGTAAAGGTTTCTTTTCAAGCGAAAAATATTGTTTCAACAACTAGACCTTTACAACTTTTACATATGGATTTGTTTGGACCTTCAAAAATCAAAAGTTTTGGTGGAAACTATTATGGTCTTGTGATTGTGGACGATTATTCAAGATATACATGGACATTGTTTCTTACTCATAAACATGAAGCATATCATGCATTTAAGAAACTTGCCAAGATCATCCAAAATGAACAAAATTTGAAAATTGCATCTATTTGAACTGATCATGGGGGAGAATTTGAAAACCAATCTTTTGAAAAGTTTTGTGAAAAATTTGGCATTAATCATAATTTTTCGGCTCCAAGAACTCCACAACAAAATAGAGTAGTTGAAAGGAAAAATCGATCTTTAGCGGAGCTCGCAAGAACTATGTTAAATGAAAGTAACATTTCAAAACATTTTTGGGCCGATGCGGTAAATACTGCTTGCCATGTTATGAACCGATATTTGATAAGGCCTATATTAAAGAAAACCCCATATGAGCTTTATAAAGGAAGAAAACCAAATATTTCTTATTTTAAACAATGGAAAGGATAATCTCAGCAAATTCAATGCAAAATCTGATGAAGCAATATTCTTAGGTTATTCATCTACTAGTAAAGCATATCGACTCTTTAACAAACGAACATGTACAATTAAAGAGTCTATACATGTCAAATTTGATGAACTTAACCAAAATCCTCCGAGAAAGGAAATTGATGATCTTGTAGGTACCTTCCAAGAAATGAACTTGGAAGATGAAGAAGGAAATAAAAATGAAGGAGAAACAACACAAAATGGAGAACCTCAACAAAAGGAATGGATCACCTTAAAGAATCACCACTTGGACAATATCATAGGTGAAATAACAAAAGGTGTAAGTACACGAAACGCTATTAAAAATGCATGCAATCACTTAGCTTTTGTATCACAAATAGAACCCAAAAATATCAATGAAGCTATTATTGATGAACATTGGATGTTGGCCATGCAAGAAGAATTGAATCAATTTGAAAGAAATGAAGTTTGGGAACTTGTGCCAAGACCCAATGACCATCTAATAATAGGCACCAAATAGCTTTTTAGAAATAAGCTAGATAAAAATGGAATAATAACAAGAAACAAAGCTAGATTAGTTGCTAAAGGATATAATCAAGAAGAGGGAATAGACTATGAAGAAACGTATGCTCCCGTAGCTAGATTAGAAGCCATAAGATTACTGTTAGCTTTTGCTTGTTGTATGGATTTTAAGCTTTATCAAATGGATGTCAAAAGCGCTTTTCTAAATGGCTATATTCAAGAAGAAATTTATGTAGATCAACCTCCCGGTTTTGAAAATCACAAATTTCCAAACCATGTTTTTAAATTGAGAAAAGCTTTATATGGTTTGAAACAAGCTCCAAGAGCTTGGTATAAAAGACTTAGTAAATTTCTTTTAGAAAATAATTTTGAAAGAGGAAAGGTTGATACTACGCTGTTTATAAAATGTAAAAACAATGACATTCTATTGGTATAAGTTTATGTTGATGACATAATATTTGGTGCTACTAACAAAATTCTTTGTCAAGAGTTTGCTAAGATTATGCAAGATGAATTCGAAATGTCAATGATGGGAGAACTCACCTTCTTCCTTGGATTACAAATCAAACAAACAAATGAAGGAACGTTCATTAGTCAAACAAAATATTGTAGAAAACTACTCAAAAAGTTTGAAATGGACAAAGCAAACAAAATAGCTACACCCATGAGTACATCTTGCTACTTAGACAAAGATGAGAAGGGTAAGGACGTTGAAATAACTAAATACCAAGGTATGATTGGTTCCTTACTTTACTTAACAGCTAGTAGACCCGATATTATGTTTGCTGTATGCATATGTGCTAGATATCAAGCATGTCCTAAAGAATCACATCTTACTGCCGTAAAAAGAATTTTGAAATATCTTGTGGGTACTCAAAATGTTGGTTTATGGTATCCCAAAGGCGTTGAATGTATTCTCATAGGATATTCTGATTCTGACTTTGCTGGTTGTAAACTTGATAGAAAGAGTACCAGTGGCACATGTCATTTACTTGGTAGTTCCCTTGTTTCTTGGCATAGCAAGAAGCAAGTAAGTGTTGCTTTATCGATAGCTGAGGCAGAATATGTAGCAGCTGGCAGTTGTTGTGCTCAAATTCTTTGGATGAGACAACAACTTCTTGATTTTGGTGTTGTTTTAAACAAAGTACCAATTAAATGTGACAACACTAGCGTAATAAATATCTCTAAAAATCCAGTCATGCATTCTAGGACTAAACACATTGAAATAAGACATCACTTTATAAGAGACCATGTTTTGAAAGGAGATTGTGTACTTGAATATGTTGAAACTTCAAAACAATTGGCGGATATTTTTACAAAACCCCTTCCAAAAGAACAATTTATAAATATTAGAAGGGAATTAGGAATGTTGGAAATTGATTAAATTGACTTATCTTTTATCACACTTTCTTACACTTTGAACAAAATCTTTTGAAAATCTTTGACTCAAAGTATTTCACTTACTCCTTTCATAAAATTTTCATTTCTTTGAAAATAGTAACTTACTTTGTAATATATAAGTCAATCTTTTCACTAAAATGACAATCATGTTTTTATAATCATCTTAATGCTCCACAAATCACTTATCTTATTTGAGATCCCACGGAGTCCCCACTTAAGTAAACATATTTTTGACACAAAGATAATTTTCTATGTACCACATGGTTCTTAAAAATAAATGGCAAACGACTTTGATTTTCTTGACTATCTTGTGCAATAAAAATCATTGGCAAATTGTAAAATTTTAATCCTGTATAACCTCTAACTTTGCTTATCCAAAAGAAGAAGATAAATATCATTATGATTGCTTACATGCCTTGAATTACTCTGTGATATATGTTGCATGTTTTAGAGGGAGCTCTATATGAAAATGATATCTATCTCTATAAAATGTATCTTTCTTAAAGTGGTATATATATTCTTAGATGTTTTTGATGATGCCAAAGGGGGAGAAAATAAATATATACATTCTAAGTGGCATAAAGTATCTTACAAAGGGGGAGAGAATATCATGATGATGGTATCTATTAAATGATTAAGGGGGAGATAAAATCTAGAAATCAATATCTCTATCTATCCTTGTTGAAAATGCATGATTAAGGGGGAGCCTTACTATATTTCTTTACAACAAGTGATATCAAATTACATGTGTAAATGACAAAGTGGTATTCAATTATATGTTTAACAAATGGTATCAAATTATATTTGTAAGGGGGAGTCGTTTATGCCATGAACTTGAACTATTATGAGACTAACACCCCACGAGATGAAAATTTGTTGTCATCATCAAAAAGGGGGAGAATGTATTTATATGTTGATGTAGGCTTTGATAATGACACAAACCAATGAAGAGATATTAAGGATGTTGTCAAACAAAATAATTATGTTTGATGTTGGAAAATTGATGAACTTCAAAGAAATGATTCAAGGCATTTAAAGAAGCTCAAATTTGGTGAAATAAATTTATCAAAGTGCCTAAGGATCAAAGGATTGGAGCCATGATTGAACAAATATCAAAAAGGGTGAAACAAAGTGCCAAAATTCATGTATCAGGCACTTGAATCGATTCACACAGCAATGAGCAGCCATATGAATCGATTCATTTGGATTTGAAGGCCCAGGATGTGCAAAATTCACATTTGAATCGATTCCCATAAACCCTGAATCGATTCCTACGTTATTTTGGTGCAGGAAATGGAAAAATCAAGCAATGAATCGATTCCTATATCAGTTGAATCGATTCACTCGGTTTGGATTGTTCAGGAACTTATTTTTAATTACATGAATCGATTCCCACTATGGCTGAATCGATTCACATGAAGAAATTACACCCAGGATTGGAATTTTACATATAAGAATCGATTCCTCCTTCCCTTGAATCGATTCACATGAGTATTTTGCCCAAGAACTTCAAACATGAATCGATTCACTCAGTGTAAATTCAAATGAAACAGCCTGGAATCGCACTACGTAAATTATGAAATGCACTACGCAGACACAAGCTCCATGTTCCATGCTCCACTGCATCGAGGAAATTAATTTATTGTCCAGCCAATGAATTTGGCAATTTATTATGCATTTGATGGCAACAGAACCATGCTGTTGGAGGCTATAAATAGAGAGGAACTTGAAGAAGAAATTTGTACCAAATCATTTGAAGCATTTCCATTTGCTTTCTTCCTCCTCCATTCTCTTGCTCTTCTTCTTGCTCTCTTTATTCTTTGATTGGTATATTTCTTGAAGTTATTTTTTTTAGAGTTAATTTGTGGGGAAATTATATTGTGTACTTATTTTGCATATCCTCTCTTTGAGAGTTATTACTTTGTGAACGCTTTAACTTGTATATCCACTCTATTGGAGAGTTTCCTTGTATGCTCAAACACCAAACATCTTAAAATCTTTGGGTTGGGGTTTCAACCTTGTAATTGTGAGATTGAGAGATTGGGTAGAGTGCCCTTGTACTTGTGAGGATTGGATTCTTGAGTGTGGGACACTAGGAAGTCGCAGTTGCTCAAAGTTGTATCTCTAATCTATAATAGTGGAAATCCTCTAAGTGGGTTGCTTAGAGGCGAGACGTACACCGGCGTGGTAGAACTCGTATATATCGGTTTGTAAATCTCTCTTCCCTAAACTCATTTAATTTGTGCACTTAAGTTACTTGTTTGATTCATTATTTCATTAACTTGGACTAAGTGCATGTTGTACTAAGTTGCAAACTATTTTGATTAACATTGTTGAACTTGACTTTAAGTAACACTCTTCTATTAATCTTTCTAAAAGTCTCATAAATTGCTTTGTGGTTAATTTGATTCTATATCTTGATTATTACTTAGACTTTTTAAGCACTTATTATCTTGATTTGTGCATACTTGCCATTAAGCTTATCATCTTCAATAAACATAGTAACTAAAGAATCAATTTCAAAAGTATTCAAAGTAAATTTTTTAATACTCAATTCACCCCCCCTTGAGTAATTGAGGCCACTTGGTTAACAAGAACACCAAAAATTTATACTGGTTCACTTCTAACACAAGCTACGTCCAGTCTTTTCTAACTTGAAGGATTTCCACTATTGTAAAATCTCCTTTACAATAACAGCACTATACTAGTGTCACAAGTATTCTTGACTCCAGGCACTCCTGACTCAATAACCCAAGTATTCTTTCAAAAGTCTCTTCAGGCCTCAACTGTTTTCTAGTGAAACTAAAGGCTGGTAATACACCAAACTTTTACACGATAACTGATTTGTGAGTAAGTGTGTAAGGTTTCTCACAACACTTAGTGTGTGCAAGATATACAATAATGAATGAATACACTAAGTTAAGAAAGACAAGTGGCCAAGGTCTGCTAGAGGCAGAACAACAAAGAAGGCCTTTGTCTTCTAAAAAGCTAAGAAGAGATTTGAGAAATTTGATCACAGAGAATGAGTATTCTTGATAGGCTTCTACTTCTTTCAAAAAATGAATCTCTTCAAGTATATATAGGTCACTTAAGATGACTGTTGATGATCTCAAAAGAAGATATGAACATTAGAAATCCTTTGAAAAAGTTTTTCTTTAAACTTAGGTACCAGACTTTTGATAATCTAAAGATATGCCAAAGAGTCTGGTAGTAAGAAACTTTGACAGTTGCATTAATATGGTGTTTCATGAGATCTTTAGTGAATAAAACTAATTATTGGCTTTCTTTCTTCTAGTAAACACGTAGAGATCAATGTTGTAATTCTTCTAATTTATTCTGACATATAAGCTAACTTGATTTAGCTTTTCTGAAGTATGTAGAGTTATTATGTTGAGTTCCTCAAAAACTACATTGTCTGCTCTACTGATTTGTCTCTTATCCCTTTTAATGATAAACACATTCTTCTTGGTAAGGGCTTGATTTTCAAGGCATCATTAAAAGATTTTAGAACGTTGTGATCTGTAATTTGGAGTAACGATCAAGTTATAAGTTGTTGATGCTCAAAAAGTCAAAGGTCTGATTTTTGATGATTCATATGATTGAAAATTCTTGAACCAGACTTTTTGGGTAAGGTCTAAAATTTAATTATTGATGGATCCGACTTTCAATTTTATGGACTCCCATTTTACTTGTAACCTATGCACTTAGTATATATTCCTGAAACATTTAGATAAACAGGTTAGATCACACACAAGCAGATTTCATTTAATTTAAATACATTGATATGTGTTATTAACAAATCCTAGGGTCTGCTTACAATGACGTAGATTTTTGTTTGGTCTAGTAATAATATCAACTTGTTTTCCAACCAGACTTGTTCTCAACAATCTTCCTCTATTTGTTGATAGAAAATATCAAGTCTTTTTCATAAATGAAGTCCAAGATAATTTGAGTAAAAAGGAGGATGATTTAGGTAATAGTTCCAAAAGCTTGTATATTATCAAAACACTTGATCATATTTCATATCAAAGTATACATACAAGACATCATGTGATAGAATAGATGTGTGAATAATATCAGAACTTAAACACACTTGAGATTTTCAAGAGATCAGAGTTTTAAAAAGTTTTTAATTACTGATATTAGTACATTTGACATGTAAAATTTTTATTTTCTTATCAGAGCATTAGATAGACCATATAAGACCAGAGCAATTAAGATTCATGCTCAAAGCAACTTGATATAAGATTTGAGCATGCAATCTTAGAGCAAATATCATATATCAAAATAAAAACTTCATTGATAATATGGTAAATGATCAATACATTCCATTGAAACATAGCATAAAAGTAACTGACTCACCATAAAACAAAACAAAAGATTTGTTAACACAACATTAAGACTAGATTCCTTAAAGCTGTACCCAATTAAAAGACTTCTAAGTTCTCCCTCTTTTGTCATCAACAAAGAGAAGGGAAATCATAAAGGATTAAAGTGTTAAACCACGAGCTGGGGTAGAAATAATAAAGAGAGAGGCAATAGTTAAAACGAGGATAAAGAAGCGGGCCTGAAAGATAAAGATGTCAGAGGAGTGGAAGAAAATGATAGAGGGGCGATAAAGAAAGAGAGACTAGTTAGGACGAGTAGAACCCGAGCCTTCATCTCTTATTATTCACAGATAGTGCATCCAAAGGGAACATAGGCTGAGAGGTCTGAGAATCCTCAAATAACTCACGAGGTCTGAGAGGGCCTTTGTAATGAGGCTTATACTTTGGGAACATAGGCTGCTTCATTTTGCCTAGCTGAATCCTAACAGCGGGTGTTTGCAAACGATCTGGAGCAATCAAAATTTTCTTCCTAGGAAGAACCACTCTGTGAAACTTATGATATTGTATCCCTTGTCGCATATCTCTTTGAACACAAGTTTCTTCAACTTTAAGGGAAAAGTACATGGCAATATCTATTTCTGAGAGAAGGTGGGGTTAGTTTATAAGTTTTTCATAGGTCATAAGGGGAACATAGCTAGGAGCAGAAGGAAGGATATGAACTTTCCTTTTTTCAAAACCATGGGCTTTGATAATGACTAAGTTAGAAGAGTGGTAATAGCATAAGTCATCATCATAGGTGGGTTTAAAGTTTCTAAAAAAAGGTACTTCAGAGGTAATAAGATGAAGGAGGTATTATTTAGGTGGTTTGGGAGGAGAAGGTGGTGTTGGAACAAGGACAATTGCAAGTTAAAGTTCAGGTGGGGTTTAGTTAGTTTGGTTAGGTTGAAAGGTCTGGTTAGGTTAGGGTGATGAGGTAAACTCTGGTTGGAGGGTCTGCTCATAGAATCAGACTTTGCCTTCTTCAGTCTGGTCTCAAACTCATTTTCATTCCTCTTTCTCTTCCCTGTAACCTTGGTTTTGAACCTGGCCTTGTCACTCTTAAATTCACCTACAACTTCATAGAATCTGTTAATCCAGTTTATGTGTTTCCATTTCAAAATATCATACTTAAGAAAACCCTTGAGGTGACCTACAATAAACTTTATGTACTAGATAAAACTGGGATAACCATCACACTTCATCAGCTCTTCCTTGTTTGCTCTCACATTATTCAAGTAAGTATACCTTAACTCTTAGTACTTGGTTTGCCACATAGTTCCAGTCCAACCATGAATAGATAGAGAGGTGTAATGTAGTAAAAACATTAATAAACTGCTTATATGCTTTAAAGGTGAGAGTGCATGGTGTCTGTTATTGTTGCTACTGTTGGGGAGAAGCTTGCTTCTAAGTAACAGATTTACTTTGTAGTTGACTGATAGGGATATTATCATCAGAATATGATTATTTCTTAGCATCCTTTTTGCCTTCAGGAATTGGCACAGACTTCTTAATAGGTGAGGAAGGTAGAGCAACATATTCTGGCTTGACATTCAAAGGTAAAATTGAACTCTTAGATTCATCAAAATCATGAAAAACCATTTTTCTGGTTTTCTTGGTAGGCAACTTAACTCTGTTACTTTTCTTTTTAAGGGCCTGCTTAACTGGCTCAGGCTTAGACTTTCTCTTCTTGATGTCTGTAAGGGCAGACCTTTTCTTCTAAACTAGAATAGGGATGGACCTTTCCAAGGTTTGATGTAGCAGGGGTGAGAAGGTTGGAAGCTTACTCACTAAAGAAAAATATTGAACCAGATCATTTACAATTTGGGTTTGTATATTCGCTAGTGCAAACACTTTCACCGGTATAGCTAGGTAGGGTATTTTATTCTGCTTCTTCCTTACTGATGATATGAGGTATGTCATGATGACATTTAGCATATTAACTTTTCCTTCATAAGCATATGGTACATGTAAAACCTGTCAAGCTTGTTAATTGTGTCCTTGGTACTTTTTCTAGAATATAACACCTGCTTCATGAAAAGGTGAAGCATTTTGACTTTGGGAATAAGGTTTCCAAAAATAGACTTGGCTGGGTGAGTGGTACCATATAACAAAGTCATCAGCATAAACATTACAAAGAGAGGGACATCCAGTGATAGTGGCAATGACGTCTTCATAGATTTCAATATTCTTCCTTTTAAGTTTCCCCAAAATGATAAACTTGAACTTGTCCACTATAATGCTCTTCTAGAAGTCCAACACCAAGGAAGGAGAGTAGGGTTCCCTATCCAAGCAGAAATGAGTCCATCCAATCCCATGTAACTCAGTAGTAGTGTCTCTACCATCAAGCTTGTGCTGCTCTGGGTGGAAGAAAAAAAATTCCATAATGTCTTCAACTGAGAGTTTGGATGCCACGATAGATGCTCAAAGAAAGAGAGTAATAAAGGGTTTAGGGTTTTAGGAAATGAAAAGGCTTAGAGAAGGATAGCTTTTGGAAGAAGAAAGACTCGAAGGGTTTTCTGCAATGTGGGAAATGAAATGAAAAGCCACATATTTAAAAGGTAATAACTGTCCATTAGTAAGGAGAGAGAAACACATTTTAGGTGGGAGTTACATCAAAAGGTATTAACTACTATCACGTTGTATGTTTTAAAGTAAAAGACAATAAAACATGAAACATTTTCAGTTAACACGAATCCAAAAAGATTTAATCCTTTTTCCTTAGTCATAAAATAAAATTATATAATTATGGGTTCAAACATATCAAGCAACTAAGCAAATAACTTCAGACTTAAACCTTTTATATATACACTTAGACCTTTTTAAGTAATTCAACAAACGTATTCAAGTAATATTTCTTAGGTTTAAATTATACTTAATGAAAGCAAACTTGGTCTCAGCCAAAAGCTTAATGAAGATGTCTGTCCATTGATGGTCTGTGTCCACAAACTTCATGTGTAAAATCTCTTTTTGTACATAGTCTCTAATGAAATGATACTTCACCTCTATACGTTTTGCTTTGAAATACTGAATAGGATTCTTTGAGAGGTTTATTTCACTTGTGTTGTCACAAAATATTGGAATCTCTTCTTCTTTGATTGAATAATCTTTAAGTTAATACTTTATCAAAAGAAGTTGAGAACAACATCCTGCTGTAGACTTATACTCAACTTTTACTGTTGAGAGTGTAATTGAATTCTTCTTTTTGCTTCCCCATGATATCAGACTTTTGCTAAGAAAGTGATATCCACTACTTATGCTTTTTTTTGTCTACTCTATCTCCTAAAAAATCTATATCACAATATCCTAATAGAAAGAAAGTCTCTATTTTTTTTGTAGAACAACCCAAGGTTAGTGGTTTCAATAAGATATCTCAAAATCCTCTTCACTGTAGACAAGTGTGATTCCTTGAGGTATGATTGATATCTTGCACACATGAAAACACTAAACATTATATATGGTCTGTTGGATGTGAGGTATATAAGTGAACCTATCATCCCTCTATATATGGTCTGATCCATTAATGTACCAGATTTATCTTTATTAATTATGCAGTTTGGATGCATAGGAGTGTACATGGGTTTAGCATCAACCATTTTAAACTTTTTAAGGAACTCCTTGGTGTACTTCCGTTAATGTATAAAAATACCATCATCAGTCTATTTGATCTGCAAGCCTGGGAAGAATTTGAGTTCTCCCATCATTCTCCTTTCAAACTCAGCTTGCATCATTTTAGATAATTCTTTGTAAAGATTTACATCAGTAACACCAAAAACAATATCATCCACATAAATTTACACAATTAAAAAGTTTTATGAGAGCTTTTTCTGAATAGGGTTGTATCTATTTTTCCTCTAGTAAAGTCTTTTGAAATAAAAAAGGTACTGAGTTTGTCATACCAAGCTCTAGGTGCTTGTTTCGGACCATACAGTGCTTTACTGAGCTTAAAAACATGATTTGGAAAAGATACATCTTCAAAACTAGGGGGTTGTTTTACATAAACTTGTTCTTTAATAAATCTATTCAAAAAAGCACTTTTAACATCCATTTAATATAATGTACTTCTTTTAAAGGTAGCAAATGCAAGAAGTATCCTTATAACCTCAAGTCTAGCTAAAGGAGCAAAAGTTTCAGTGAAATATATACCTTCTTGCTAATTGTAGCCTTGTGCTACAAATGTGACGCCCTCGGTTACACCTTAATAAATACTAGAAAAATTCGTAATTTTTTTTACTAAAGATATGATTGTTAAAAAAAACTATCAGAATAAATTACATACATTATTTCTGAAATAACCTCATAAATATTATTAAAACTTTGCAAAGTAATTTTACATTCATCCGAAGAAAATAAATATTAAACATTATAAGAAAGAGAGGAAACTCCATGGCCCAGAAGCAGTTACTTAATCACATTATTTATTCATTGGACCACGGTATTCATACCGAGCTCCCTTTCTAGAACGTGCTATATTCACTGCCGAGATTCTTCGATCCTTCCCTCTGAACCATCAATTTTAAAACATAGGAAACAAAAACACAGAGAAAGGAGTGAGAAACAGAATATAATATTCCTAAATAAGGCATAAGCAATAAAGGGTTTTCACAAACTAATATATAATAATATCAATCACAATCACAATCACATACACAATCAAGAATGCATGAATGTTATGCAATATCTTTATCATAACTTACCTATATATGTGGGCCCTTAAATTTTAATTTGCACTGGGCCAACCAGGAGTTTACACTGTTCCATAAGTCCGGATAATAATAATATGAATAGCTCAACTGGCATGGGAACACTTAGAGACTAGTTAGACTAAGAAAATTTTTATTGTGAAAGTACCCGACACTAGGGAGCTACCCCAGGTCCCCTGAAGCACCCTTTCACACCCTCTCATCCGAAGACTCGTAATTAAGCCTCCTCTAATGTATCCTCGGTTTCTATGACCCGTCCCCAGACAATATCATTTTGTTTCACTTTAATGATTTATGATGCATGAATTACTCGCGTATTTAGTTGGTTAAGACTTTTAGAAACTCAATTATTAAATATCATAAAGGTTTACAACATCATCTTAATAAACTGTACATTTTCTCAATTCTCTGAATTTCTTTCATACAGAAATAAATTTGGTACAGTTTTCAATTCTCACCAAAATTGAGTTTCCAAGCCTTAATTATCTCAAAATTTCTCATAGAAAACTTTACATATATTTTTTTTCAAATTGAATCTTAACAATATCGAATTTAGAAATCTTATTTTTTTCCAAATATCTTTAGTTATTAGGTTGGAACATAATAATTTACTTTTAAAAATTTTATTTTACTTAAAGAGAATAATTCTTAATTTATTTTAAAAAATACTTAAAATTATAAAATTTTTCTTTAAATTTAAGAATTAATTATTTCAACCTTTTTATAAAATAATTTTCATAAATGACTTCTTTTTTTAAAATAAATATTAGATTTTTTATTCTAAATATTAAAAGTAGAGTTAATAAAAATAATTTCTAAGAAGAATTAAAAGATTTAAGATAATAAAAATTTAAATAGTAAGGTAAGAAAATTCTTACTGAATTTTAGCTTTTCGTCATGCTTGCTATATGCTCAAACTCCACATCACAAGATCATCCATCACAATTAACAATCATAAATAATTAACAATCACAAAAATAATCAATCAAAATCAAGTCAATAAAGCATCATTTATAAATATTATAATTCAAAGTCTAATGGTTATTAATATAGTCAATTTGAGTCCTTCTCATCCATTCCTTGCATAGGTTTAGTTCAGTCTATAATAGTCCAAGTCCTTGCATAGGTTTAATTTAGTTCGTAAAGGTAATAATAGTCCAAGTCCTTGCATAGGTTTAATTCAGCCCGTATAGGTCATAATAGTCCAAGTCTTTGCATCGGTTTGTCAGAGTTTGTCACACCAGATATTTAATTTAAAATTTATTATAAATTTTAAGTTAAAAAGTTAATATTTTAAAATAATAATATTATTAAATTTAAAAGGAGTAGGGGACTCCTCTCATTATCCTTATGTCTTTTTATATTATATTCTTATATCATTCCCCCTTACCTCTTGTATCCTGATTCGTTATTGAAGATCCGTACGCGTCTCGTCTTTGAGCTCTAAAACATACCAATTTCATTTTAATTAGTTACAAGATAAAAATTAAGATTTATACTTAAAACAGAAATGGTAAATTTTGAATAGTGAATAGTGAATAGTGAATAGTAAATAGTGAATCATAAATAGTAACAGTAAATAGTAAATCATGAATAGTAATGGTAAATAGTAAATCATGAATAGTAATGATAAATAGTAAATCGTGAATAGTAACGGTAAATAGTAAATCGTGAATAATAACGGTAAATAGTAAATCATGAATAGTAATAGTAAATAGTAAAACATGAATAATAATAGTAAATAGTAAAATGTAAATAGTAAAGGTAAATAGTAACAGTAAATAGTAATTTTCTATTTGAATAGTAATTTACTATTGAAATAGTAATTTACTATTGAAATAGTATTTTACTATTCAGAATAGTAATTTAAAATAATATTATTTCCAGTATAATAATAAATTTCTAAAAACGATATAAAAATAACCCTAAAAAATATAAAAGAAAGGTATTCTTATCTTAAAATTTTAGCAGAACCTCCTTCCAAAAAAATTATGTCTCCCTCTTACTTCCATCACTATCTCTCTAGCACTACTATATTAAGAAAATTTAATAAGAAAACTATGATTTCCTTTTTTCCTTCGCTCGGTATTTATAGGAAAAAACTTATTGTGCGTTTGAATATTTTATTATAAAAGTACTGTGCAAAACTTGAAATTTTCATATGGGTTACTGTGCAAAGTTTGAAAATTTCAGAAATGCACAATGAAAGAAGAATTATGAGGGGTGCGAATAGCAATTTTGGAGGTGCGAATAGCAATTTAGGGGGTGGTGCAAATAGTAATTTAAGAGGTGCAAATAGTATTTTCAGTTTTTTTTAAAAATATTTTTTAAAAATAAATTTTGAAAAATATACTAATAAAAAACTTTTAAAGGTCTATGGTCAAATTCCATCCAGATCTTAATATAAAATTTTCTGAATTAATAAAATTAAAATAGGGGTGTTACAACTCTACTCCCCCCTAAAAAAAATTTCGTCCTCAAAATTTACATGTTTTAGTAAAATAAATAGGGATGAGATTCTTTCATCTCAGTTTCTAGTTCCCATGTAGCATCTTCTCCTCTCGTTTCACTCTAAATGACCTTTACGAGTGAAATTGCCTTGTCCCTTAGCTGTTTTATTCTTCTTTCAGCTATTCTGACAGGTGATGCATCATATGTAAGATTATCTTTAACTTGTATGACATCAGGTTCAATAACATGTGTAGGATCATATATATACTTTCGTAAGTTTGACACATGGAAAACGTTATGGATATTAGAAAGAAAAGGTGGTAATGCTATTTGGTAGGCAAGAGGACTAACTTTATGAATTATTCGGTATGGACCAATAAATCTAGGAGTTAGTTTTTGAGATTTCATTGCCCGAATGACCCTAGTCGTAGGTGTGACTTTCAAGAATACATGATCGCCTTCTTGAAATTCGAGCAACTTCCTTCTTTTGTCATGGTAGCTTTTCTGCTTGCTCTGTGCTGCCTTCATCTTTTCCTGAACCATTTTTATTTTATCCATGGTTTGTTGTACCAACTCTGGTCCTAGTATCAAGTTTTCACCAATCTCAAACCAACATAGCGGAGTCCTACATTTTCTTCCATATAATGTTTCAAAAGGTGCCATGCCAATGCTAGCATGGAAACTGTTGTTGTAGGTGAATTCCACATATGGTAAGAATTGATTCCAACTTCCTTTATGCTCTAACACACAAGCTCGTAACAAGTCCTCTAGAGATTGAATTGTTCTTTTTGATTGTCCATCTGTCTGAGGATGATATGCTGAACTCAGATGAAGTCTTGTTCCCAAAGCCTTTTGCAAACTCTTCCAGAATTGTGACATAAAACGAGGGTCCCGATCAGAAATGATACTTGAAGGAATTCCATGCAATCTCATAATCTCCTCGATGTATAATTTCGCCAGCTTCTCCATAGAGTAACGAATATTGATGGTAATAAAGTGGGCAGACTTTGTTAGTCTATCAACTATTACCCATATTGAATCATGTCCTAATGGAGTTTTGGGTAAAGAAGTCACAAAATCCATAGTAATGTTATCCCATTTCCATTCTGGTATTTCCATTGATTGTAGTATTCGAGGAGGCTTTTGATGTTCCACTTTAACCTTCTGGCAAATTAGACATGCAACCACATATTTAGGCACCGCTTTCTTCATTCCAGGCCACCAAAATAGCTTCTTCAAATCTTGATACATTTTAGTAGCTCTGGGATGAATGCTCATATAACTTTTGTGGCCTTCTTCTAAAATTTCTTTCCTTAATTCCTCTTGATCAGGGATACATACTTGATCCTTATACCTCAACAATTGGTCGTTCCCCACATTGAACTCGACTTCTTTTCCTTGTTTTAAGAGTTCTTTCTTCTCTTACAGGAATTCATCCTCTCATTGAGCCTCTAAAACTTGCCTCAAGAATTCACTTGTCACTTGCAACGCTCCTAATTTATAGCTGTTAGCATTAAACTTTACTGCTAGGTTAAGATCTCTGAAGTCTTCTATCAATTCCAGCTCTTTAATCATCATTGTGGACGCATATAAAGACTCTCGACTCAAAGCATCAGCTACTACATTCGCTTTTCTAGGATGGTATTGCAACTCAAAGTCGTAGTCCTTTAAGAACTCCATCCATCTCCGTTGCCTCATGTTCAACTCCTTTTGGTCGAATAAATACTTGAGACTCTTATGATCGCTAAACACATTGAATGTTGCACCGTATAGATAATGCCTCCAAATCTTTAAGGTAAAAACTACAACGGCTAACTCTAAGTCATGAGTAGGGTAGTTAATCTCATGTTGCCTTAATTGGCGCGACGCATAGGCTACAACCTTCTTGTCTTGCATGAGTACACTTCCTAGTCCTTGTTTAGACGCATCACAGTACACTTTAAAACTTCGATGTAGATCAGGGAGTACTAACACCGACGCAGAAGTAAGTCGATCTTTCAGCTCTTGGAAACCATTCTCGCATTGTGTCGTCCACACAAAAGGTTTTCCTTTCCATGTTAGCTTGGTCAGTGGGTATCCTAACTTTGAAAATCCTTTAATGAATCTCCTATAATATCTAGCCAAGCCCAAGAAACTTCTAATCTCAGTGATTATGGTTGGTCTCTCCCATTTTAAACTGCTTCTACCTTGGAAGGGTCTACAACTATTCCTCCTTGACTAATTACATGTCCTAAAAAGTTCACTTCTTCCAACCAGAATTCACATTTTGACAGCGTTACATACAGTTGTTTCTTTTTCAGGATTTCCAACACAACCTTCAAGTGTTCAACATGTTCTTCTCTGCTTTTAGAGTACACTAATATATCATCAATGAACACCACTACAAATTTATCTAGATATGGATGAAAAATCCTATTCATGTAATCCATGAATACGGCTGGTGCATTAGTTACACCAAAAGGCATCACTAGATATTCGTAATGGCCATAGCGTGTTCTTAAAGCAATTTTCGGTACATCTTCTTTCTTCACCCTTATTTGATGGTATCCAGACCTCAAATCAATTTTGGAGAACACCATGGCACCACGCAGTTGATCCATCAAGTCGTCTATCCTTGGCAGAGGATATTTGTTCTTGATCGTCACCTTGTTTAGTTGCCGATAATCCACACACAACCTCATGCTACCATCCTTTTTCTTAACCAATAACACTGGTGCACCCCAAGGGGATACACTAGGTCGTATAAACTGCTTCTCTATTATTTCTTCAAGTTGTTTCTTTAACTTTGCTAATTCTAGAGGTAACATTCGGTATGGTGCAATTGAAATGGGTCCAACTCCAGGTACTAGATCAATGGCAAATTCCACATCTCTTTCTGGGGGTAAACCAAGGATATTTTCTAAAAAAATCAGGAAATTCACACAAAACCGGAAGATTTTTGATTTTTGATTCTTGCTCTCCTTTCATTGAAAGCAATAGCATGAATCCTTGAGCCCCTCCTTTTAAAGAGGCACTCACTTGGTTGGCGGTTAGAAATCTCAAATCCTCAGGATTCAAATTCACTGGTTCTTTAAACATTATGGTTTTATTATGACAATCTATTAGAACATGATTGTCATACAACCAATTTAGTCCAATAATAACTTCTAAGCCAGAAAGGGGTAAGCAAAATAGATTAGCCTTAAAGTCCCTACCATCTATGACAATAGGGCATTCCCAACAGTCTTTAGAAGTGACAATGGGATTTTTTCCAGGAGTATGTACAGATAAGTCAAATGGCAGTTCTATCACAGGTAATTTTAGTTTTTCTACACAGTCATTGGCAATAAAGGAATATGATGCACCTGAGTCATACATAACAGTTAAAGGAATGTTATTAATGATACACTTACCTTCCACCATGGAATCAGAATGAGATGATTCTTCTCTAGTGATTGTAAAAACCTTTCCTTTCGCCTTCGGCCTTCCGACTACACTGTGTACGCCTCCTTGAGTATTTATGCTTGTACTCGCACCTTCAGGGTTTTCCCTTTTTATTTCTGGATAATCCTTGATGTAATGACCTGGTTTGTTACACTTAAAGTAAACATAAGTGTTTTTAGGACAATCCCTTTTCAAATGAGGTCCTTCACAGATAAAACATTTAAAATTTGGTGCAGATGTCGGGTAATAGCTTCTAGTTGAAGCTTGGGGTTTGTTAGGAATAGATGCTTCTCCAAACTAGCGAAATGGCACTTGATAAGGCTTATTTCTCCTGAAGTCTCTTCTTTGGTGATGGTGAGGTCCTCTACTTCTTATTTCTCCCGCCTTGTGAATGGGCTCACGACTTTTGGTCATTCTTTCCTTATGATCCTCTTCAAAGATGTGAACACCTATTTTAGCCCATCCGCAAATGAAAAGAATTTTTTTTTTAAAAAAAAAAAAGGGGTTGACTCGGAAATGATCATTTCCGAGTGGAAGGACTCGGAACAGATCAAATCCAAGTGGAATATGCCACTGTTGAAGGGAAATCCGAGTAAAACTACTCAGAAATGATCAAAACCGAGTGGAACTACTCAGAATGGAGAAAATCCGAGTAGAACTACTTAGAAATGATCAAAACCGAGTAGAACTACTCAGAAATGATCAAAAACTGAGTAGCAATGAAGCATTTCCGAATGGAATAGGCTCCTGTTGGAAAATCCGAGCGGAATGCCACATACATGCTCAAATCCGAGTAGAATTACTTAGAATGAATCAATTCCGAGTGGAAAGCTTCCCTGTCAGAGCCATTCCGAGCGAAAAATGGCTAAAATTCCAATTTCCGAGCCATTTCAATCAAATCCCAACCAATCTTCACTCATCCAAGTCCTCCTTTACCCACTTCCGAGCCATTTCAATCGGTCCCGAGTCATTTTATACTGGGATTGTGGAGAGAAAGTGAAGGCCGACCCCTTTTCAACTCGGATTTGACTCCTAATGTGGAGGAATGCTGACTGAGAGGGTGATCCGAGTGAGAATCACTCGGATTCCCCATTTTTGCTCGGATTACTCCACTTTCACTCGGATATACACATCCTCACTCGGATTTGACTGCCAGTGTGGATGAATACTGATTGGAAGGTGGATCCGAGCCATTCTCACTCGGATTACACCATTTTCACTCGGATTACACCATTTTTCTCTTGGATTTGACTGCCAGTGTTAATGACTACTGATTGGAAGGTGGATCCGAGCCATTTTCACTCGGATTACACTATTTTTCTCTCGGATTTCCACTCTCTTCACTCGGATTCACATGCTGACTTGGATTCCACCCCAAAGTGGATCCAGGAATCCCGGAGGTGGCTGGCAGACAGGGGCGGAGGTGGAGGAATTAAAAATTCCCACCAGCCGTTGTCCCCCACTACCCAAACCGAGTGGAAGCCTGAGCTGGCATTCCACTCGGAAGTGGAAGCCTGAGCTGGCATTCCACTCGGGCCAGCCTATAAATAGGCAAGGGGGAGGACAGCTGAGGGGGGGCATTCAGAGGAAGGGAAAACTCTGCCCAAACAAACCTCTGTTCTCTCTCTCTCTCACGCCAAGTCTTCTCTCCCTCTCACTTCACTCACCCCTCACCTTTCAAACTCTCTTTACCCCAACATCCTCTACACTCTCACTCAACAGCACTCCTTCCAGCTCCCTTTTCCCTCTCGGACTTGCAATTCTTGTCCCAATCGTTCTTCTCTGCTCAAATTTCACCCAGTAAGCCTCTTTCCACTCGGATTCTCATTGTTTCACTCAAGTTCCTTTATTTCCACTCGGAATTTTACTATTCCACTCAGATTCTCACTGTTTCACTAGGATTTACTATTTTTGCACTCAGTTTCTCTTATTTTCACTCAGATCCTTACTGTTTCACTCGGATTTACTATTTTTTCACTCAGATTCTTACTATTTCACTCAGATTCTCACTGTTTCACTCAGATTTTCACTGTTTCACTCGGATTTTTACTGTTTCACTCGGTTTTCCCTGTTTTCACTCGGATTTTTCATAGTTTCACTCGGTTTCCTTATTTTTTCGCTCGGTTTTCTTATTTTTTTCACTCGGTTTTCTTATTCTTCATTCGTTTTTTTTCATTTTTGCACTCGGTTTTCCTCTCTCGCTCAGTTTTTTTTATATATATATTCATTTTTCTTAATCTGTGTCGTACGGAAAATACTTCCGTCTACACAGTCTCTATAAGATCCGTGCACGTGCGAAGCACTTCGCCTTGTATGGATTCTTCACTAAAATGATGCCTATCAATACCTTCCTAATCTTTTCCTAAAAAAAAAACATTTTAAAGAACTACGTGACCCTGATTTCTCGAAAGCTCGAGAATACGTAGGAGCGGGAAACAGTTCCTGTCGGGCCCACCTTTCTTTATTTAATTTTTAGAGTTTTCTTTTTGTCTTGCTCTCAAAAGGAGGAGCGAGATTAATTCGGACGAGACGTCCTGTTAATCTCATATTTTTAAATATCTCTTTAAAGAAAAAAAGGAGGAGCGAGATTAATTTGGACGAGACGTCCTGTTAATCTCATATTTTTAAATATCTCTTTAAAGAAAAAAGGAGGAGCGAGATTAATTTGGACGAGACGTCCTGTTAATCTTATATTTTTAAATATCTCTTTAAAGAAAAAGAAGGAGCGAGATTAATTTGGACGAGACGTCCTGTTAATCTCATGTAAATATTTTGCGTTGATTTTTATTTATTTTGTTTATTTTGTCATTCCGTACGTTTTTTTTCTTTTTATGAAGAAGTTAAAATAATTATCGGGTTAACTATAATGCGCGCTATCAAATTGAGGTAACCGTTTTTTATAACGGACAGTTGTGAGGTGCTAATACCTTCCTCACCTGTAATCAGACTCCCGAATCATGGAATCTCATTTTTATAACCAGTGCTTTAACAAAAGGTTTTTCCACTATTTTATCCTAAAAAAATATTGGTGGCGACTCCCTGTTTATTATTTAAAATCGTTTTGAGGGTCGGCCGCGCCGCCGCGATCCCGGTCGCGACAGATGGCGACTCCGCTGGGGACTTAGAGAGTCAAGCCAGTCAATTTGATAGCGCATGTTTTAATTAGCATATTAATTATTTAACTTCTTCTTTTATTTTATTTCCTTGTCAATGTTTAGTTCCTGTTTTGTTTATATTCTATCATTTATGTTCTGTAAATATCTGTATGATCATTGAACCCTAGGGTAGTCGACTTTATTTTGTTGCTCTGTGTTTGTTCTATGTGCAGGATGAGTAAGGTACAGGTATTGAATGCCTCTTTCACACACTACACTCACAATTTACACACACTTTTGAGTGAGACCCTATACCCGGGCCTAAATAAGCTTAAGATTAGGAGAGGTTGATAGCGGAGCCATTTGGGATGTACTTCCTGTCTGGTTACTGTAAGAACCTCAGCTAGAGTTCGACTTATTCATGGTGCTCACACTTAGTATACTTCTTACTATTTGTGATCAACATCATGAATAGGATCTTGGCTCTAGTGACCTTTAGAAGTTTTAGAACAAGCCACCTAATGTGAGATATCATTGATAGATGAACTTTAGAACCATTAGGAGACCTCCAGAAAAACCTGAATTAAGACACAAAGGGGCAAACTTTACTTATACCTTTCCTCATTCTCGCTTTCTTTTATGATCCAAATTAGAGAGGACCGCTTACCCATTTAGTGGATTACTTCTTCGAAAAATAACATATTTTTAACCCGTGATCCTTTAATGGGCAAGTAGTCCTTTCCTTTTATGCACAAGTCTTTGGGATTTGAGTTACGGATGTTTTGAATAAAAAAAGGGTATAAAAAAAATAAAAAAAAATCAAATTTTTTATTGACAATGATCAGAAAATCTGTAGCTCACATGACCTTTGATTTGTCATAAGTTTTGTCAAATCGAAACTTCCCTGAATACAAAAATATTTTCAAAGTTACTAGGGGAGTATCGATTTGCAAAACACGTCAGTTCTAGTGACTGATTTTCTCATTTCTCATGTTCTCGCAGGAAGCTATCAAGAGCTTAGCCAGCACCTCTGAGTGAAAGTATGGAAATTAACATGAGATCGGATAGTTGTGGTACAAATATACCTGAGTTAAAAAAATTACTGCATGTCAAGGCTAGGAAGGTCGATACAACCAGTCTGCAAGCATTAGGCAAGAAATTGGATATGAATTAGAAAATGTTTTTTTCAAGGAAATATGGGAGGATCCTAAAGTTGCTAGAAGTGGAAGTACAAGTCGAAGCAATTACTGCTTTGATTCAGTTTTATGACCCACCTCTCCGTTGTTTCACTTTCCAAGACTTTCAATTAGCTCCGTCTGTTGAGGAGTTCGAACAGATTCTGGGTATGCCACTAGAGGGACAAATGCCTTACCGCCACCTTGGACGCCATGTGAATGTTCTTACCATCGCTGATATCCTAAGGATTAATCCGGAAGTCTTAAGAAGTAAGCAGCTAAATAGAAATCAAGTCCTGGGGTTTGATCGGGAATATTTTGAGAGGCACATGCACTTGCTGGCTGAGAAGGGAGATTGGGAAGCCTTCATGGATACTTTGGCTTTAACCATTTATGGTGTTATCTTGTTCCCCAACATTGACAATTACATAGACTATGATGCCATTGGCATTTTCCTTGCCCGTAAATTCAAGTCTGAAAATCCTGTCACTGCTATCTTGGCAAATATATATTACACCATGAACTTCTGTTCTACACAAGGTGGAAAAAAAATCGTTTGTTGTCTACCTGCTCTGTATGTGTGGCTCACGTCACATGTTTTCCACCAATTCGGCAAAGTTGAATGTCCTATTTCTGATCTGAAATTATGCCAGTTAGTAACAAAAAACGGGCGTGAATGGGCCAATCACCTGATGGGCCTCACAGCTGACAAAGTAAGGTGGTATCCACAATGGTTGAAGGTTGACACCATTATTCATCATTGTGGAAGCTACCCGAATGTTCCTCTTATGGGCACACAAGGATGCATTAACTACAACCCTGTCATAGCCAAACGGCAGTTAGCTTATCCATTGCTTGGGCCACCTGATGAAGAATCACTTATTCCTTTTGTCCTTCGCTACTCAAAAGGAGATTGTACCTCTGCTATTCGGGATATAGCAAATGCGTGGAAGATGGTCCACAGGCAAGGAAAAGAACTAGGAGCTCGAAGCCATGCCGTGAA
Organism: Clitoria ternatea; assembly: GCA_037962975.1. Classification (NCBI taxonomy): domain Eukaryota; kingdom Viridiplantae; phylum Streptophyta; class Magnoliopsida; order Fabales; family Fabaceae; genus Clitoria; species Clitoria ternatea. The sequence continues at coordinate 50,033,352 of CM075669.1, forward strand.
GGACGAATACTACCGATGGATCCTGAATAGAGTTTCCATTGTCAAGCTGCCTTTCAAAAGTCCCTCCCATCTCCCGACAAGAATACCTGTTCCCTCACCTACTCTTGAAGAGGAAGCCTTGAAAGCCAAGATAGAGGAGTTAATTGTAAAAAATAAGAAGCTGGAGGAAGACCTGCTAAAATCTCAACAAGAATGTGCCCTTCAAAAAAGGGAGAACTTAGAAAGTAAGCGAACCATCAAGGAGATTGGAAAGAAGCGGAAAGTTGAAAGAGATTACTTGAGGAAGCAAAGTCAATGCCTCCGAACAGCTAATACTCAACTGAGGATGAAGAGCAAGCAAAGGGATACTATGTTGGCTGACAAGCAACTCTTGAGAGATATGTTGGAAAAAGCCAAAGAGAATGAGCAAATTGCCTTGGTACAAAAAGAGCTCCTATAATTGCAGGTTGGTCAATTAGAGCATCAACTTAATGAGGTGGTAGAAGCTTGCCAGCGAGAGATAAACGGTGAGCGACAGCACGCGATGGATACTGAGCAAGAATGTCGTGAGATTATCCGTATTTTGAAAGCTGAAATGACACAACAAGATGAAGTTATTCATTCATGGATGAATCGCTTCGCCCACTTGGCACATTTGGCTAATGGAGTCCTGGAAGATCTCCCGCTCCTGCTTAAGCAAGCTGAGGGGATGGTTAACCCTCTTAGTACCCCAAAAGAAATTGTAAACTTCCTTGATTACTGTAAGGAAAGGATTTGTAAAATGAGGGCCATGATTGCCCGAGCTAGGAATGGCTGATTTACTTTTCTTGCATAAAATTGGCAGCAGTAATGTACTTTGAAATTCAGAAAGAAGGATTCTTTTGTCTCCACATCCGTCTCATGTTAATTTCCATTTATCATATACTTATTACTCTTGAATGTGATGTTCTGAGGAATGGTTGGGGGGTACTGGCCGAGTTCCGCGATAACTTTGTGCACCATACTATTTATTTTTCGTTTACCATTTTTATTTAATGCCTTCTTTTTTAACCATTTCGTGTTTTCACTTACAATAGACACTACGGGTAAACATCCTTATCCGACCCGACTCCAAACGAGACTCATGGCCGAAGCAGAAATCAGGGATGAAGATTTCAAAAACGAGTTCAATCAGCTGAAAGAACAAGTAGCCGAGTTGACCAAGCTTCTGGAAAAGAGAATCACAGAAGGGGATTCCTCTGCGGGTATTGAGAACAACCAACAGCAGCCTGCCACTGTACCACTCCCCCTTGGTTCCGACCCAGCAAGAACCCAAGTACCAAACACAATGACACCCCCTGTCACCATTCATGTTGGAAGACCTAACCCTGTCATTGAGACCCAGTTACCTTACGGCCAGTCTTATGCACAGCATACATTTGTCGGCCCTGAAGGCAACCCAGTACCATTTCCACTTTATGGCCTTCCACCAGGATACTATCCCCCGCTCGCTAACCAAGACGCCCATGACCAGCAAGCGATGAATCCTCACACTTCATACCCTACCCAGCCAAATATACCATCACTCCACCAAACCCAAAACACGCAAGCTCATGACCCACAAATTTACCAAACCCAAAACACGCAAGCCCATGACCCACAAACTCACCAAACTCAAAATATACAAGCCCCGATGACCCAGCCGACCTACAACACACAAGCCCAAAATACACGAGCCCAGGTGACTCAACCGAATTATGTTGTACAGACTATGGCCCAACCCCAAGGTCCTTCACCAAATACAGGCCTAACAAACCAGTCCCATGCTTTGCCTCCGTTCAACCAGCCACTCGGTTATCCGTATGGATACGGAACCCCCTATGGGACCAATCTCCAAGATGCAACCCGCATGGTCGCAGCTCCTCGAAAGGAAAAGATAGAAATCTTAGAAGAGCGTTTGAGGATGATGGAAGGTTCTGGAGGTTTTGGACTAATAGATGCTTCAGAGCTATGTTTAGTCACAGATGTTGTCCTCCCACCCAAATTCAAGATGCCAGACTTTGATAAGTATCGGGGAATGACTTGTCCAAAGAACCATCTCACGATGTACTGTCGAAAGATGGCATCTTACTCTTCTAATGACCAACTCTTGATCCACTGCTTCCAAGATAGTCTAGCAGGGGCCGCTCTTACATGGTATGCTCACCTTGATCGGAACTATATCCGTTGTTGGAAGGACCTGGCAGATGCCTTCCTTAGACAATACAAGTATAACATGGATATGGCACCCAACAGGGTTCATTTACAAAACATGATGAAAAAGGACAGTGAAACATTCAAGGAATATGCCCAACGATGGAGAGAGACAGCGGCACAAGTGGATCCCCCATTGTCGGAAAAAGAAATAGTCGCGATGTTTATTGATACGCTCCCATCACCTTTCTACGGCAAGATGGTTGGTAGTGTTTCATCCAACTTCTCCGACATTGTGACTATCGGGGAAAGAGTGGAAAGCGGAATACGAACAGGAAAGATCATTCAGGGCTCATCTGGGGCAAGCATGACAAGAAGGCCGGCGCCTGGGAAAAGAGATGGAGAAACTAATTCCATCTCTTCTAATCAAAAGACGCCTTCGCCAAGACCATTCTTTCCTACTATGATTCAAGCTCCCAATCCTTATGTGGCCGCTACCACTCAGAGCCCGACAGCTTATACTCCCCACTTCCGTCCACCCATGGTAAGAGCGCCAGTACCTCAACCCATGCCATACCATCACCCGCAACAAGTGACTCGACCACCCAATCATAATCAAAACACAAGAAATTCCAACAATGAACGCTCCCCTGTGTAGTTCGATCCAATTCCTATAACATATACCGAACTTTTTCCAATCCTCGTTCAGAAAGGTCTGGTAGCTCTATCCCCTATGAGGCCGTTGCAACCTCCTTACCCAAGGGGATATGACCCAAACGCTCATTGTGATTACCATGCTGGGGCACCAGGGCATTCCACAGAAAATTGCCTGGCTTTGAAGTATAAGGTAAGGGATTTAATCAAAACCGACTGGATTAACTTTAAGGAAGGTAGCCCAAATGTTGGCACAAATCCCCTGCCCAACCATGGAAATTCAGAGGTCAACGCCTTGGAAAATGATGAGGAGTATGTTAAGAATGTTGCTGACATAAGAATGCCATTAAGGGTAGTTCATTCCCTTTTACTTGAAAGGGGATTAATTGAAGGAACCTGGAGTGTGAAACATGATTACAAACAGACTGCCGAACATCAAGGTTTCTGTGAGGTCCTTCAAAGCCTTATGGACAACTATATTGTGCAGGTCTGTAAACGCCATGAAGATGAGGTCGACATGATCGAGGAACAAACAGGGGCACGGATCCCTAAGCCCTTGACAATTTTTTACACCAGGAACCCCCAAGCAGCTCCTGTTTCTGTACAACCAACCATCACTATTCAAGCACCCACCCCGTTTGCGTTCAAAGATTCTCGGGCTGTCCCTTGGAAGTACAACGCAGATGTGATCGTTGCAAGCCCGGCAACAGATGACCCGTCTCCTTCGTCCGTCACAAATATTGTAGGGGTAGGAGGTATAACCCGAAGTGGAAGAGTATACACCCCTCTAGAGCCGAAGAGGGATCAGGTTACCGAAAATGCCAAGGTGGACAAAGAAGGGGCCAATGGCGAAATCAAAAAGGCCATGACTGATGAAGAAGCCCATGAATTCTTAAGGTTTATTCGCCAGAGCGAATATCAAGTACTTGACCAACTGACCCATACTCCTGCAAAAATCTCCTTGTTATCATTGCTGATGAACTCTGAGCCACATCGGAAGATGTTGATGAAGGTCCTGAATGAGGCTCATGTTAGTCATGACATTCCCGTTGATAAGTTTCAAGGAATAGTGGGGCACATTGTTGCAGATAACTATCTGACCTTCACTGATGATGAAATACCAACAGAGGGGATTGGGCACAACAAGGCTCTCCATATCTCTGTAAAATGCCGAGATTACATCTTAGCAAAAGTACTTATTGACAATGGGTCGTCCCTCAATGTCATGCCAAAGTCTACATTGGCCAAATTACCATTTGATGGGACTTTTATGAAGCCAAGTGCCACGATAGTACGAGCTTTTGATGGAACTCGGAGGGAGGTTATGGGTGAGATTGAGCTGCCCATACAGGTTGGGCCGTGCACGTTCCAGGTCCTTTTTCAAGTCATGGATATCTCACCTGCCTATAGTTGTTTATTAGGCAGGCCGTGGATCCATTCTGCTGGAGTGGTGCCCTCTACCCTGCACCAAAAATTAAAATTCATAATTGACAACAAGCTGATAATTGTTTCTGGTGAGGAAGACCTTATGGTCAGCAAACCTCTGTCAACCCCTTACATCGAGGCAGCAGAAGAGGCCCTTGAAACTTCTTTCCAAGCATTAGAGATAGCAAACGCTACCTATGTGGGGGAAGGAGCCACAATGGCTAAAGCTTGCATGCCAAGTGCATCTTTAATGATGGCAAAGATTATGCTGCGTGGAGGGTATAAACCTGGAAGAGGGCTAGGACGTGCTTTGAATGGAGAAATAGAACCAATATGCCTGCTTGATAACAGAAATGGATTTGGATTAGGATACCGGCCCACGGCTGCCGACAGAAAAAGGGTAGAGGAAGCGAAGAGAGAAAAAAGGGCTGCTCGTCTTACCGGCAGAGATCCTCATACTGCAAGAGTCCCCATCTGTGATCTCTACCAGAGCTTTCGGAGCACCGGACTGATGCCTCCAGACCAAGTCGCTGTCATTGAAGAAAACCCTTGTGATAGTGTTGATTTTGTGATTGCCTGTCCACCAGGCCAAGAACTTCATAACTGGGAGGCCATCGAGCTCCCCACGACTTTGAATGTTTTGCCAAAGTAATTTGTTTATGCTTTAAGTACTTATTCGTCCCTCTGCTCTGCCTAAAGCTTTGGGACCCTTCCATGTAATAAAGGCGAAAAAACTTGTTTTTATCATTTTCATCAATAAACGCGTATCGTAATTCAAAAAAAAACTCTTCGTGTATCCCTTATCCTTGTTTTAAACCCTTCTTTTTACTCGCTTGTTCTTTCTTTTTATTTGCCATATCACACTAAATTGCAGATCCGAAAGTGACTCCCTTGAGGAGAGTGAGGTCGCAATCCCGTTTCCCGACTTTGATCACCCAGTTGATTACACTGATGAGGAAGGTGGGGAAGATTGTGAACCACCGCCTGAAATGACAAGGTTGTTAGAGCAAGAGGATGAAGGGATTCAACCCTACCTAGACATAGTTGAGGTCATTAATTTGGGGAATGAAGAAAATAAGAAGGAATTCAAGATCGGCACTACCCTAAGCAGAGAACAAAGAGAAGATTTAATCAAGTTGTTAATGGAATTTTGTGATGTCTTTGCCTGGCCTTATCAAGATATGCCTGGGCTCGATGCTAGCATTGTCGAGCATAAACTACCCTTGAAACCTGAATGCCCACCAATAAAGCAGAAATTACGCCGAATGAAGCCAGAAATGCTTTTAAAGATCAAAGAGGAGGTTAAGAAGCAATTTGATGCTGGGTTCCTAGCTGTGGCAAAATACCCTCAGTGGGTAGCCAACATTGTCCCTGTCCCTAAAAAGGATGGAAAGGTACGGATGTGTGTGGACTACCGAGATTTGAATAGGGCTAGTCCCAAGGATGATTTTCCCCTACCACAGATCGATGTTTTGGTTGATAATACAGCTCAGCATTCCATTTTCTCCTTCATGGATGGTTTCTCGGGGTATAATCAAATTAAGATGGCACCTGAAGACATGGAGAAAACCACGTTTATTACTCTATGGGGTACATTTTGTTATAAGGTGATGTCCTTTGGGTTGAAAAATGCTGGGGCAACTTATCAGAGAGCAATGGTGACTCTTTTCCATGATATGATGCACAAGGAAATAGAAGTTTACGTGGATGACATCATTGCCAAGTCTAGAACAGATGAAGAGCACATTAGCAATCTAAGGAAGCTTTTTAATGATTGAGAAAGTTCAAGCTAAGATTGAACCCCGCCAAGTGCACTTTCGGTGCAAGGTCGGGCAAGCTGCTAGGATTTATAGTAAGTGAAAGGGGGATAGAGGTTGATCCCGACAAAGTTAAAGCGATTCTTGAGATGCCTCCTCCCCGTACAGAAAGAGAGGTCCGAGGATTTTTGGGAAGGCTCAATTATATCGCCAGATTTATTTCACAATTGACGAAAACTTGTGAACCCATCTTCAAGTTACTCCGCAAGAATCAACCAGGGCGATGGGATGAGAATTGTCAAGCAGCTTTCGAAAAGATTAAGCAGTACCTACAAGAACCACCAATTTTGGTGCCCCCAACCCCAGGAAGGCTGCTTATATTGTATCTGACTGTATTGAACGAATCCATGGGCTGCGTGTTGGGACAACACGATGAAACTGGAAAGAAGGAACATGCTATCTACTACTTAAGCAAGAAGTTCACTGATTGTGAAATGAGGTACTCTGCTTTAGAGCGGACTTGTTGTGCGTTAGCATGGGCCGCTAAGCGCCTAAGGCAGTACATGTTGAGTCACACCACTTGGCTAGTTTCTAAAATGGACCACGTCAAGTACATTTTTGAAAAACCTGCTCTGACTGGAAGGATCGCTCGCTGGCAAGTGCTGTTAACTGAGTACGACATAATATATGTCACTCAAAAAGCTATAAGAGGAAGTGCCCTGGCTGATTACTTGGCACACCAACCCATCAATGATTATCAGCCGATGCAATTTAACTTTCCGGATGAAGATATCATGACATTATTCAATGAAGAAGGTGGTCAAAAGGAGAAATAGACCCTGAGATTTGACGGAGCTTCTAATGCATTGGGGCACGGAATTGGGGCTATCTTGATTTCACCCGATAAGGAATTTATCCCTGTCTGTGCCAGATTGTGTTTTGACTGTACCAATAATATTGCTGAATATGAGGCATGCTCATTAGGAATCCAAGCAGCGTTGGATGTAAAAGTAAAGTTATTAGAAGTTTATGGGGACTCTGCTTTGGTTATTCACCAATTGAAAGGCGAGTGGGAGACTAGGGACAGTAAATTGATTCCTTATTACGATCACATCAAGGAAATGATCAAGGAGTTTGACGAGATCTCTTTTCATCACGTTCTCCGGGATGACAATCAAATGGCTGATGCTTTGGCTACCCTTGCCTCAATGTTCAAAGTAAGTAGTGACTACGATATGCCTCTCATCGAAGTAAAGAAGCACTGTGAGCCTGCATACTGTCAAATGATGGAAAAGGAGTCTGATGGGAAACCTTGGTACCATGATATTAAGAGATATATCCAGAGTCAAGAATACCCCGAGGGTGCTACAGAAAATGATAAGAAGACCCTAAGGCGACTCGCCATGGGTTTCTTCTTAAATAGGGATGTGCTTTACAAAAGAAACTATGACTCTGTCCTTCTTCGCTGTGTTGATACTGATGAGGCAAACAAAATCATAAAGGATGTTCATGAAGGATCTTTTGGGACTCACGCTAATGGACATGCCATGTCTAGAAAGATTTTGAGGGCTGGTTATTACTGGATGACCATGGAAGCGGACTGCTTCACGTATGTCCGAAAATGTCACAAATGTCAGATATACGCTGACCATATTCATGCACCCCCGTTATCCCTAAATGTCTTGACGGCACCATGGCCCTTCTCAATGTGGGGTATGGATGTCATTGGACCCATCGAGCCAAAAGCTTCAAATGGTCATCGTTTCATCTTGGTCGCCATCGACTATTTCACCAAATGGGTAGAAGCAGCTTCATATACCAGTGTAACAAGGAGTATTATGGTCAAATTTATCAAGCGAGAACTGATATGCCGATATGGCTTACCAAGTCAGATCATTACTGACAATGGTACGAATTTGAATAACAAAATGATGAAGGAACTCTGCGAAAGCTTCAAGATTCACCATTACAATTCCTCTCCTTATCGACCTAAAATGAATGGGGCGGTTGAGGCGGCCAATAAGAACATCAAGAAGATAGTGCAGAAAATGGTAGTCACCTACAGAGATTGGAGCGAGATGCTCCCTTTCGCTCTGCATGGGTATCGCACCTCGGTTCGAACCTCGACAGGGGCAACCCCGTTCTCCCTCGTATATGGAATGGAAGCAGTTTTGCCTTTTGAAGTAGAAATCCCGTCCCTTCGGGTAATGATGGAAGCAAAATTAGAAGAGGCTGAGTGGGTTCAAGCTCGACATGACCAATTAAACTTGATTGATGGAAAAAGATTGACCGCCCTCTGTCATGGTCAGTTGTATCAGAGGCGTATGAAACGAGCATTCGAGAAGAAAGTACGGCCTCGACAGTTTCAAGAAGGAGACCTGGTACTCAAGAAAATTTTACCAATTCGAAAGGACAATCGAGGCAAATGGACTCCTAATTATGAAGGACCATATGTTGTGAAGAGGGCTTTCTCTGGAGGAGCCTTAATACTCACTAATATGGATGGCCAGGATTTGTCAATGCTTGTAAACACAGATGCAGTGAAAAAATACTATGCTTAGGGAGGAGATGTCAGAGCAAATAAAAAAAAACAAACAAAAAAAAAACAAAAAAACAAAAAATAAATAAATAAATAAATAAAAAGAGAGGAAGAAAAGAAAATTAATGCTCGCCAAGCTGAAAACCTGAAAAGGCGGCTTAGGCAAAAGTTAGAGTGACCCGGTGAGTCGAAAACCCGAAAAGGGCAGCTCGGGCAAAAGTTAGGGTCAAATTTCTGGCAATGCGAATGATCCTCTGGCTCAAAGAAGTACGAGTCCAAGCTCGTGCGCGTGAATCACTGTCGAACTTACCTTTCCAAAAGCAAGGTCGAAGGGTGAACATGAAGTCGTGTTGGGGGTTAAGGCTCTCATCAGTCTCAGAGATTCACTGGAGGATCCATGAATCTCCCCATTTTTCATTTGTTCTGGACCTATGTGACCTCATTCATTTCATTTACCTTCTTTATTTTTCTTTCTCTGTACTTGTTTAACGTGCATGAATAAAGTTCACCCTCTTCGATACGTGTTATGAATTTGGTTGATCTGATAAAAACATGTATTTTAACAAAGTAAAATGGAAGATTGGTAAACATTTAAAGTCGCAAGGGACAAGATGCTCCTGCTACTCGACCTCATCATAGGTGATCATTGCAGGGACTTGGCCAGACACGCGCTCCGAAGCTATGATTGCCTCATTCGTTCTACTTCGTCCATGAGTTGTCGTAAGAGTCGTGGTTTCACAGGACTTACCCGATTTTGAAACTTATCTTTGCGTTACTTACCATTTTTCTACAGGTTATCTCACAGATAGTCATGCCAGGCACTAACACCCCAATCAAGCCCTTCAAATCCCTTCCTTGAATCGCCCGAGTTGGCACTTCTCAAAAATTCCTTCCTTAAAACGCCAAGGTTGGCACCCTTCAATGTTTTACTCTTTCATCGCCTAAGCAGGCACCTTCAAACTCTCATCCTCAATTATTGAAGTTCGTGCCTCTTGAAATATCCACCAAAGATGGCACTCCTCAGGATCTCTCTCCCCAATGAATCCTAAACTTTCCATCAAGAGGCAGTACCTGAACCACCAAATTTTTCCCCAGTGATACTATGCTTCCCAAATAAACTCAACTGGGACATCTCCCCGAATTCCTTTTGTCATAACTATTCTCCAAGAATCCTTCAATCATGTCAAACTAGGGCATCTCCCCAGACTTCTTCCTTTCCAGTCATGAGGCGTTTCTCCAAACTTTTTTCCAACTTGTCAAACTGAGGCATCTCCCTAGATTCCCCCAAAGCTCTTTAGATCATGTCAAACTGGGGCATCTTCCCCAGCTTGCTATCTTTTGTCAACCCAAAGGCGGTACCCCATGCTCCTGGGAAGTTTGAACTGGGACATCACCTCGGGTCTCACTCCGTCAAAAGGAAATGTACCCCCAAGCCTCTTCAACCGCCCTAACTGGGACATCACCCCAGATTCTTCTCCCGGCCTTGAGGTAGTACCCCCTAAATCTTCTAATCTTTCCAAAAATTGGAGTATTCGTCCCAGATCTTTCCCCCATTTCTTCTCTCTCCCAACCAAAAAGTAGTTCCCCGAATCATCCAAGATAGCTTGAACTGAATCATCCCCAGATTTCTTTCCTTTAGTAAGTCCATCATACATCCCCAGTGGACCCCAGACTTTTCTTTCAGTCAAGAAGTTGTTCCCCGAGATCCCTTCAATCCTCCTAAATGGGGGCACCTTCTTTAGGTTTCTTCTATTTCAGCCAAAGGGCATTACCCCGAGCCTTTAGGACCAATGAGTTAATTCAGACGAGACGTCCTGTTAGCTCCCCCCTGATCTCTGTATTTTCTGTCAATTGAGGGTTGACCCCATCCTTTACTTTCTGTCCTCCTATTCAGGCGCACTTTACTTTCCATTTTCCTATTCAGGCACCTTTTACTTTCTGTCCTCCTATTCAGGCATCCTTTACTTTTTCATTCGCCTATCAAGGCGTCCTTTACTTTTTCATTCGCCTATCAAGGCATCCTTTACTTTTCCAGCCGCCTATCAAGGCATCCTTTATCTTTCCAGTCGCCTATCAAGGCATCCTTTATCTTTCCAGCCGCCTATCAAGGCATCCTTTATTTTCCAGTCGCCTATCAAGGCGTCCTTTATCTTTCCAACCGCCTATCAAGGCATCCTTTATCTTTCCAGCCGCCTATCAAGGCATCCTTTATCTTTCCAGCCACCTATCAAGGCATCCTTTATCTTTCCAGCCGCCTATCAAGGCATCCTTTTACTTTCCAGCCGCCTATCAAGGCATCCTTTATTTTCCAGTCGCCTATCAAGGCATCCTTTATTTTTCCAGCCGCCTATCAAGGCATCCTTTATCTTCCAGCCACCTATCAAGGCATCCTTTATTTTCCAGCCGCCTATTCAGGCACCATTTACTTTCTTATCCGCCTATTAAGGCATCCTTTATTTTCCAGCCGCCTATCAAGGCATCCTTTATCTTCCAGCCACCCATTCAGGCACCATTTACTTTCTTGCCCGCCTATTCAAGCATCCTTCACTTTCCTTCCGTCTATTCAGACATCCTTTACTTCCTGTCCGCCTATTCAGGCACATCCTTTACTTCCTGTTCGCCTATTCAGGCACCCTTTACTTTCCTTTCTACCGGGAGTCAACCCCGGTCTTCTCACCTCCTGCTAACTGAAAGGTTCAAGTGTCAATTCCTGGTTTTTTTTCCCTTTATCTAATACTTTGACAAAGGTGTTCACATCTTTACTCCCTTTCCATTTCAAAAGCAAGAAGAAACTTCATGCTTTTCTCAAGGAAAGGAAGTAAAGAGGGGCATCTGTGAACACCTATTTCAGCCCATCCGCAAATGAAAAGAATTTTTTTTTAAAAAAAAAAGGGGTTGACTCGGAAATGATCATTTTCGAGTGGAAGGACTCGGAACAGATCAAATCCGAGTGGAATATGCCACTGTTGAAGGGAAATCCGAGTAGAACTACTCAGAAATGATCAAAACCGAGTGGAACTACTCAGAATGGAGAAAATCCGAGTAGAATTACTCAGAAATGATCAAAATCGAGTAGAACTACTCAGAAATGATCAAAACCGAGTGGAACTACTCAGAATGGAGAAAATCCGAGTAGAACTACTCAGAAATGATCAAAACCGAGTAGAACTACTCAGAAATGATCAAAAACCGAGTAGCAATGAAGCATTTCTGAATGGAATAGGCTCCTGTTGGAGAATCCGAGCGGAATGCCACATACATGCTCAAATCCGAGTAGAATTACTTAGAATGAATCAATTCCGAGTGGAAAGCTTCCCTGTCAGAGCCATTCCGAGCGAAAAATGGCCAAAATTCCAATTTCCGAGCCATTTCAATCGAATCCCAACCAATCTTCACTCATCCGAGTCCTCCTTTACCCACTTTCGAGCCATTTCAATCGGTCCCGAGTCATTTTATACTGGGATTGTGGAGAGGAAGTGAAGGTCGACCCCTTTTCCACTCAGATTTGACTCCTAATGTGGAGGAATGCTGACTGAGAGGGTGATCCGAGTGAGAATCACTCGGATTCCCCATTTTTGCTCGGATTACTCCACTTTCACTCGGATATACACATCCTCACTCGGATTTGACTGGCAGTGTGGATGAATACTGATTGGAAGGTGGATCCGAGCCATTCTCACTCGGATTACACCATTTTCACTCGGATTACACCATTTTTCTCTTGGATTTGACTGCCAGTGTTAATGACTACTGATTGGAAGGTGGATCCGAGCCATTTTCACTCGGATTACACCATTTTTCTCTCGGATTTCCACTCTCTTCACTCAGATTCACATGCTGACTTGGATTCCACCCTAAAGTGGATCCAGGAATCCCGGAGGTGGCTGGCAGACAGGGGCGGAGGTGAAGGAATTAAAAATTCCTACCAGCCGTTGTCCCCCACTACCCAAACCGAGTGGAAGCCTGAGCTGGCATTCCACTCGGAAGTGGAAGCCTGAGCTGGCATTCCACTCGGGCCAGCCTATAAATAGGCAAGGGGGAGGACAGCTGAGGGGGGGCATTCAGAGGAAGGGAAAACTCTGCCCAAACAAACCTCTGTTCTCTCTCTCTCTCACGCCAAGTCTTCTCTCCCTCTCACTTCACTCACCCCTCACCTTTCAAACTCTCTTTACCCCAACATCCTCTACACTCTCACTCAACAGCACTCCTTCCAGCTCTCTTTTCCCTCTCGGACTTGCAATTCTTGTCCCAATCATTCTTCTCTGCTCAAATTTCACCCGGTAAGCCTCTTTCCACTCGGATTCTCACTGTTTCACTCGGTTTCCTTTATTTCCACTCGGATTTTTACTATTCCACTCAGATTCTCACTGTTTCACTAGGATTTACTATTTTTGCACTCGGTTTCTCTTATTTTCACTCAGATCCTTACTGTTTCACTCGGATTTACTATTTTTTCACTCAGATTCTCACTATTTCACTCAGATTCTCACTGTTTCACTCAGATTTTCACTGTTTCACTCGGATTTTTACTGTTTCACTCGGTTTTCCCTGTTTTCACTCGGATTTTTCATAGTTTCACTCGGTTTCCTTATTTTTTCGCTCGGTTTTCTTATTTTTTTCACTCGGTTTTCTTATTCTTCATTCGTTTTTTTCATTTTTGCACTCGGTTTTCCTCTCCCGCTCAGTTTTTTTTTTATATATATATTCATTTTTCTTAATCAGTGTCGTACGGAAAATACTTCCGTCTACATAGTCTCTATAAGATCCGTGCACGTGCGAAGCACTTCGCCTTGTATGGATTCTTCACTAAAATGATGCCTATCAATACCTTCCTAATCTTTTCCTAAGAAAAAAACATTTTAAAGAACTACGTGACCCTGATTTCTCGAAAGCTCGAGAATACGTAGGAGCGGGAAACAGTTCCTGTCGGGCCCACCTTTCTTTATTTAATTTTTAGAGTTTTCTTTTTGTCTTGCTATCAAAAGGAGGAGCGAGATTAATTCGGACGAGACGTCCTGTTAATCTCATATTTATAAATATCTCTTTAAAGAAAAAAAGGAGGAGCGAGATTAATTTGGACGAGACGTCCTGTTAATCTCATATTTTTAAATATCTCTTTAAAGAAAAAAGGAGGAGCGAGATTAATTTGGACGAGACGTCCTGTTAATCTCATATTTTTAAATATCTCTTTAAAGAAAAAGAAGGAGCGAGATTAATTTGGACGAGACGTCCTGTTAATCTCATGTAAATATTTTGCGTTGATTTTTATTTATTTTGTTTATTTTGTCATTCCGTACGTTTTTTTTTCTTTTTATGAAGAAGTTAAAATAATTATCGGGTTAACTATAATGCGCGCTATCAAATTGAGGTAACCGTTTTTTATAACGGACAGTTGTGAGGTGCTAATACCTTCCTCACCTGTAATCAGACTCCCGAATCATGGAATCTCATTTTTATAACCAGTGCTTTAACAAAAGGTTTTTCCACTATTTTATCCTAAAAAAATATTGGTGGCGACTCCCTGTTTATTATTTAAAATCGTTTTGAGGGTCGGCCGCGCCGCCGCGATCCCGGTCGCGACAAAAGATCCTACAACGATTTACCAATACAGAAAATTCACGGATTTCCTGTATTCGTATAGCTAGTCGGAATCCATTTACAAACTTTGCGCACCGATCACCTTCATTAGTAGCATCTGTGGCGCCCCCGAAAATACGGGGAAATTTTTTTCGCGTTTTTATAAGTCATAATTCAATGGAAAGAAAATAAGTGGTGAAGCTATTTGTACGACACCTGGATCTATGATATACCACTCCCATATATGAAGATATGAGAGGGTAATTAAAAATATGATTTAATAATAATTGTCCAAGTAAAAACAGCGGAAGAATTAATTTAAATTAATGGTTGTATGATTGAAATTGAGAGAAGTAATTTCATAGAGTTCCATGATTCACGACGTACCCAATAACACCCTTAAAGTGAGGCATGATAAGAATTTAATGCATGAAAAACAAAGGTTTATCTGAAAACAAACAAATGAGCATCAGGGTGACACTCGCTCAAGCGAGAATCAATTCGCTTGAGCGAGCCAGCGTGGGCACGCTCGGGCGATGCTGAGAAAGGCTGAGCGAATGAAAAGTTTGAGCATCAGGGGCTCATCTCGCTTGAGCAAGCCCTGTGTCGCTTGAGCGAGATGCAAAAGAAATCATTAAGCGAGTCAGCGAGACGCTTGAGCGAAGGAGGAGGTAAGCATCAGGTACCAATCTCGCTTAAGCAGATCATGACTCGCTTGAGCGAGATTGTTCCAGAAGCATTGGTAACTCTCTGGTCAATTTTTGCTTGGGCGAGGCATCTCTCGCCTAGGCAAAAATCGTCCAATATCTAATTCTTTTCCCCTTCGCTTGAGCTACCACCCACCCGCCTGAGCGAAAATTGTTCAGAGGCTAACCTCTGATTCAACATCGATCTCGCCTGGGCGAGATAGCCATCCGCTTGAGCGAATTCAAGCCAGAGGCCAAAGCCCTGTTTTATATCAATCTGGCTCGAGCGAGATTCTCACTCGCTTGAGCGAGTTCTGCAGAGTTTATACAGAAAATGTAAAATTGTACATCTTACATGCAACACACCATGCCAAAACTCATTCTACTATAATTCATTTACATTTAACATGGTCTACACATTATATAACACATTTATAACTTGCCTCATTCATCATTATGCATTAAAGTCCATTCTAATTCATGAAATGATAATAGATCAACACCATTGTAGGTGATCACCAAAACATAAATTTTCACATAGATGTTCATTCGTTCCTAAAATTAATCATCAACAAGCATTATCATTCATCAAGTTACATCCTTAGGTCATAAATGAAAATTGGTCATACACCAAGGATCCAATTTTCCTACATGACCCGCAAAATTATATTACCACAACTAGATTGTAAAATCAAGTATATGAACATCATATACTTCCACAAAATGTTTTCATGCCGGCCAAGGCTCACACATTCCTATTCCATATTTACCTTCTTCAAACTCGGCCTCCAAAACGGTAGGATTTACATCATACCTACATCAACCTTAAAAATAGCAACGAGGAGGTGAGTAACATAATCCAAATGAATTGAAGTCATAAATTTGTATTTGTATGTTGTTAACAGGTTTTTGATAATGACAAAGGCACAAGCATTACAAGATCTTCATGAATCAAAAATAAATGAAACAATCAAAGTTGATATATAAAATCAAGAAACTCGAGAAATCATGAAGAAAACATTGCAACAAGGTCAAGAAATCAAGAAACCAATGCACAAAGACAAAGGAAAGCAACCATGGATCATAACACATCAAGGAAAGACCATCAGGCATGGAAAAACATCAAAATCCAATGTCTGAATCGATTCACACACGAATGAATCGATTCACAGCCTTGGAAGTCACCAAAATTAGAAACAGCATGTCATGAATCGATTCACCATGACCCTGAATCGATTCACAGCCCTGGAAGTCACCAAAATTGAAAACAGCATGTCATGAATCGATTAACCATTACCCTGAATCGATTCACACGAAGATGCAAGCCCAGGAACCCCAAACAGAAATGCCTAAATCGATTCAACAAGGCCTGAATCAATTCATACGAATCTGGAACTCTAAAATGCATAAATCAGAATGCCCTGAATCGATTCAAGAAGCTACGAATCGATTCAAGAAGTGGGAAACACCACTAAAAAGACAGATTTAAGTGGGAACCAACCACCTAAAACCTAAAATACGCAAAGACAAGCTGGAACCACTACTTGCAATGGCTAGAAGGACTTTGAAGCTGCACCAAGGCTCTATAAATGCAAGGGAAACACAAGCACAACAAAAAGAAGCAAGAGACAATCAATTCTTCATTCCCTCCTTATTCTTAGTGAGTTTATATCTTTGCATTTTCTGAAAGTTGAGATTTAACTTGTATATCCTATCTTGTTGAGAGCTAGAAATTTGAGAGAGCATTCACCTGTACATCTACTCTATTTAGAGAGTTCATATCTTGTAAAAACCACCAAACACAAAGGCTTATTCACTCTAGGTTGAGTGGTCACAAAGGTTAGGGTTCAACCTTTGGGTATTGAGAGTTTGAGAGATTGGGTGGGTTACCCTTCTGCTAGTGAGGATTGAGTTCTTGAGTGTGGGACACTAGGAAGCTGCAATTGCTCATAGCTTGTAATCTCTAAATTTCAATAGTGGAAATCCTTCAAGTGGGTTGCTTGAAGGTGAGACGTACACCGGGGTTGGTGGAACTCGTTAAATTGGTTTGCAAGCTCTTCTCCCTTACTCTTTTACATTCATATACTGCACTTTATTGATTTTTGTTGGTTGATTGTGATTTACATACTTAAGCTTGCTTGAATTAGTTAACTTTGAATATTGCATACCAAGTGTTTGATAAATTGTCTCAGCCATATACATCTCTTATTTTGCATCATCTCTTGCATTAAACTTGATTTCACCTGCATAATCTTTAAACTTGTTATAAAGGAATCATGTTCAAAGGCATTCCAAGCAAAGTTTTAAAAACTCAATTACCCCACTTCTTGAGTATTGAGGCCACTTGAATAACAACATTATGATAAAATACATGTATACTTGTTCATATAATACATCTCACACAACATCATACATCATCTATAAACATATTTCATAATCTCAAGTATACATTCACAAATTCATTCATTTGGTTCACCAAATACATACATAGGGTTAGTATCCAACTCTCTTCCTTTTCAATTCTCTTTCACCCATTTGCCACTATGGGCTTTCAACTAGGCATATCTCCAGCTATATGCAAATGCTCTTAAAGCTAATGCATACGCACAAGGATTTCTCATCAAACAATACTGATCCGACTGTGGGAAGTACAACATCAAATCAACTTGTGGGACAAGCATAGGTGTGCTACTATGCCCCTACTGCACTAGTAAATTATGTACACATATATCTCAATTTATGCATGCTCAACATCATCATAATTTTACTGGTACCAAACCGCTCTCGCCCATCTATAGCACTAGTCACCCCGTGACTTGCGGATCAACATCATGGCCTCAATTACCACAAGTGCTACGGGCCCCTCCTGAACACACATCGAGAGAGCCGTGCCCTGTCGGACACTGAGGTAACTCGCTCACCATAGAGCCGCCCGCCCACTGGGCCCGCCACATAGGGTGCCTCGTCACCATACTATGGACAGCTTCGTGACTCACACTCTGAGTCACAGAGGAAAAACAACAATACGCTCGTGCACTAAGCCGCCCTCCCACTGGGCCCGCCTAGTGGAACCCCCTAATATTCCACATAGACAGCAATAATATGCCATGGATGCTATGCAAATACAAATCAAATGCATCCTCACACTGTGCATCCTAGATGCCACTCCACATTCAATCATTCACCGCCACTACTTAGTGGATTTCAATATCCTCATCATTCTCATCCAATTCCAATTCTCTTTAAGACTTATTCACATTAATAGTTAGTGGCATACATATTCAATAAATCATACAACCATCCTTGGGATATTCTATATTATAGATTTCAATTCATACATGGTCTCAAACCATCAACATACTTCATCATCATAATATTATAACCACATCACAATATTATCCCAAACACAATGCCACATAACAATCATCATTCTAAATGCATTCAAATCATATCATCATCACATCATCCATTCAAACAATCATCAACATAATCATATATACATATTTTCACATCATCAATGGATGAAATCATGCATTTAGAATAGTAACAGTAAATAGTAAAACGTGAATAATAACGGTAAATAGTAAAACGTGAATAGTAAAGGTAAATAGTAACAGTAAATAGTAATTTACTATTTGAATAGTAATTTACTATTGAAATAGTATTTTACTATTCAGAATAGTAATTTAAAATAATATTATTTCCAGTATAATAATAGATTTCTAAAAATGATATAAAAATAACCCTAAAAAATATAAAAGAAAGGTATCTTACCTTAGAATTTTAGCAGAACCTCCTTCCAAAAAAATTATTTCTCCCTCTTACTTTCACCACTATCTCCTGGCACTACTATATTAAGAACATTTAATAAGAAAACTGTGATTTCCTTCATTCCTTTGCTCGATATTTATAGGAAAAAAACTTACTGTGTGTTTGAATATTTTATTATAAAAGTATTGTGCAAAACTTGAAATTTTAATATAGGTTACTGTGCAAAGTTTGAAAATTTCAAAAATGCATAGTGAATTTCACGTGAAGGAATGTGAAGAATTATGAGGGGGGTGCGAATAACAATTTTAGAGGTGCGAATAGCAATTAGGGGGTGATGCAAATAGTAATTTAAGGGGTGCAAATAGTGATTTTTTTTTTAAAATAATTTTTTTTAAAATAATTTCTGAAAAATATAGTAATCAAAAACTTCTAAAGGTCTATGGTCAAATTCCATCCAAATTTTAATATAAAATTTTCTGAATTAATAAAATTAAAATAGGGGTGTTACAACAAATTTGGCTTTATTTCTAATAACTTTTCCATCTTCATCAAGCTTGCTTCTATAGACCCATTTTGTTCCAATGATGCGTTTGTTTTTAGGTCTTAGGACATGGCTCCAGACCTTATTTCTCTTAAACTGGTTTAGTTCCTATAGTTCTGTAACTAGTTCAATGGTGGATTGGTTGAGAAGTCTGGATCTCGTCCTAACTCTAATTGCTTGATCTCTAATTATGAGGTCTGAAGGGTGATAATCCTTAAACTTCCAGTCTCTTGGCTTCTCTGATTCAGACACTGTTTGATGTTGTTCAAATTCTTTGTCTCCATCTTTAGTTAGTTCAAGTTAAGCAGGGTCTCATCTTTGTTGATCCTGTTCAGTTTCCTGCTGCTGTACACTTGCATCATCAAGGTCTAGATATGCCAATCTCCTGTCAGTCTCTTAAAGATCATCAAATCTTACATGCATTGATTCCTTATTGGTCTGAGTTCTTGTATTAAAGACTTTATAAGATCTTATTCTAGTTTCCTGCAGTTAAAACATTCAAAGGCAGACTTGTCAGTTTTTAACTTGAATTGACTTTTACCTTTGTGGTCCTTCTTCTGAAATTTCTTAGGTATGTATTTCTTTTTCTTTAACAACCTATGAAATCTCTTAGTCACAAGAGGCAACTCCTTATCTATATCAGCACCTGACTCTTTAGAGTCAGGCTGAGCTCGTGGACTCCTTAGCTTTTAGGGCCTTTGCCTTCTTGCCTGATTCATCAAACTTCAAGGTAATGCTTTTGAAGGAGGAAGGCTTGCTGACCTCCTACTATTTTAGTTTCAATTCATGCATTCTGAGTACTCCAAGGAGTTCATTTAAAGAGAAGGTATAACACCCCTGATTCTTCGGACCTGAATCCCGATGTAATTGTCATAATTAAATAATAAAAACACGAGTAAATTTTTCGCATTTGAAATATTTCCAAAACACAACCACGATTACATCAAGACTCGAATCACAGAAAATCGAAGAGTGAGGTTTAATAAAATATAACTGGATCGTGAAATAGTTTGCCCATAACAGTATACAAAATAAAAGAGTTTACAGCAGAAGAAGAATATGTATAACGAG
The DNA here is from genome assembly GCA_037962975.1 of Clitoria ternatea. Classification (NCBI taxonomy): domain Eukaryota; kingdom Viridiplantae; phylum Streptophyta; class Magnoliopsida; order Fabales; family Fabaceae; genus Clitoria; species Clitoria ternatea. Next base: position 50,053,524 of record CM075669.1, read on the forward strand.
CATACGCTTAGTCCTATATATGAAGATATGAGAAAAGGCTCGGCAAAGCATGCAAACACACAACACGAGCCCATTTAGGCCACATACAAACTTACACATAAATCATAAGCATGCATTGCCTAAGGTACCTATATATACTTAGCTATATGGTCATACATCATACATCTCCAACATTCATATTCTATATTTCACCATAATCAATTCAACCTTAAATTTATATATCATCATCACTTATGTTTTCCCAAAATAATTACACAATCGATATTCTATTATACACCAAATGGGTATAAATCCAATGCCTCCAATAGTAATACATCATCCACATTTGTACGTATTCACAGTTCATCCATCAACATCAATAATTAACAACGTCATAATATTCATTTTATAGATAACTCATTAAATTACAAACGCTGCCGGCCAAGGCATTCCATTACCACTATTTTACCTTCACAAAGCTTTACTTTAAAAATATCTTCTTCCCATGGTATTCCTGCATCAATACTAAAAAGTAGACCACATGGGAGAGTGAGTTATACATTTCAAATGACAATATGAATACAATTGAAATTATGTGCATATGCATATCAACATCATGTATGCTTTGCTAAATGCATCACTAATCATCATAATTTGGCAATTCAATAACATATACCTAATTCATATTATTTCATCTTTTCATAGCAAAGCAAGCATATACACATCTATCACATCGCCACAATGGGCCAACATCATCAATGCCGACCATTTAGGTCTTTTCTCAAAGCCACCATGGGCTATCATCATAATCATCAATCATAATTAATCATGCCCAACATTATAATGGGCTATATAGCACACATATCGACATATTCAACATTATTTTAGATATACTCATATCATTTATTAATCATATGTGGTCTTTTAGGTATTTAATTACCCATCTCATCAACACCATACCACCATCTCAATCATCATCAATCATCATTATATTCTGGCATATCTCCATGCTATATGCAAATGCTCTTATGGCTAATGCATATGCACAATGGAATAGACAACAAATACGGATCCGACTGTGGGAATAAACACCAAATTGTGGGTTCAAGCATGATCACATACCATGCCCCTACTGCAGTAGTAAAATGTGTACACATATATCATATTGCATGCATATTCACCATATTTTTACTGGTACCAAACTGCATCGCCCATTTTGCAACACCTGGTCATTTTCACCATGACCGCGGTATACAACATATTCAACATATGGTGTTGCAGGCCGGCCAGATATCAAATCATGGCGGCTATGATCCCAAGGACCACCGGGGTCACCTGCTCATCAAGAACCACCCCCCACAAGGGTCGGCCCATGCAGCTCCCCGTAGCTAAGCATGGGCGGCTTCGTGACTTACACACCGAGCCATAGGGGAACCAACAAATTGCTCGTGCACTGAGCCACCCTCCCACTGGGTCGGCCGAGGGAACTCTCCTAATGTTCTAACATCGGCGGCTATGATATGCCATGGATGCAATGCAATGCAAATCAAATGCATTCTCAATCTATGCATCCTAAATGCCACTCATCAAACATCATCATCATAATCACCAACACCACCATACACCTTAGTGGATTTTATCATTGTTGGTTTCTTAGCCATTGTTTTCAAGTTTTAATGTGGCATTTTCATCTCAATATATTTCACAAATATCTCACATCATACACGCAAGTCAATACTCACAATCAACCACAATGGCATTACAATATTACATAACATTCATCAATATTATCACACTTTCATTTAGTGGATTTTCATCTCATTGTTCATCACCATTGTCTCATGTATACATATATGTATATATATATATATATTTGTGTGGCATTCACAACATTTTCATTATCATATTTCATACCACACATACAAGATCATGCTTGTATCACACACAATGGCACACAATAATTCATCAATAACAACGATCATCCTTTACTCAAGGAAATGATCCACAGCCTCATTCATCATCATGTAATACCGATATCATTTTCGATTCATCGGTTTATAACAATTACTAAGTCATCTATTCATTCTCCCATCAGTCTTATAATTATTCTAGGGTATCACTCATAACCCCACCATCATATTCTCCTTATTATCCTTTTGCTATTCCATTTTAGGTGGTAAATACATCACAAACAATTAATCCCTATGTGCCAATCAATTCCAATCTCCACCATGTTATATCATCATTAAATTGCCCTTCATACATCCCCTCAATCATCTCATAATAACAAGGAAGGGGTCCATCAATAGCCCAAGGCCAAGAAAATAAAATAATTTCAAACTGGGGAAAACTCGCTCAAGCGAGATTCACCTTCGCTTGAGCGAGACAGGCCAGGCTCGCTTGGGTGAGCCCCAGCGCGCGTAAGCGAGAAGCTCCCAGGGGCGTGTTTACGCTCGCTCGCTCGAGCGAGACTGCCTTCCATATGGCCACTCGCTTGAGCGAGTAGAGTCACAGCATCAGACCCCTCATGCCCGCTCAAGCGACTCATGCTCGCTTGAGCAAAAATCATCCAGTACCTATTCTAGGCTTGCTCGCTTGAGCGAGATACAATACACCTCATCGCTCGCTTAAGCGAGACTCACCCAGTGCCATATTTCCATCACGCTCGCTCAAGCGTGGCCACGCCTGCATGAGCGAGATTCGTCCAGTATCTCACCAGCCTTATTGTACGCACCTCGCTTAAGCGGAACACCATCTCGTTTGAGCGAGATTGAGCCAGAAACCATAATACTGGTCCAGGGGATTCTCGTTTGAGCGAGAATCCATCTCGCTTGAGCGAGATTATCAGAACTTATGCAGGGAAATGTAAATTTTCCCAACCCAACACACAAAATCTCATTCTAAACCAATTTAATCACAACAAACACATCATTCACATCACATAAGGCATATAAAACTTGCTCTAACCATTCATTCTCAGAAATTCTCATTCCAACTATCAATCACTCTTACTTATTTAATCTATGAGGGGAAGATTTTAACTACACCCCACATCACTCCCTCATTCATTTTTCCACACAATCGCTTCAAAATAATCCTCTACAATTTATGTAGTTCATCCATTTATAGATTTTCACCATCATCTAATTTATGTCCAACCAAGGGACCATCAAACACTTATCATTAACATCATATAAATACATATAGTTTCATAACAATCAACATAAGCCAAGCCATCATTCATCACTTCAGCAATTCAATCATATAAGACATTCATGGCAAGGCATTGCATGAGTTCAACATATACATAATTAGCAATTAATTCACTCATGCGATTTGAAATGTAAACTCCTCTCCTACCTCGAGACAAGAACCGCCACACAATTACATCGATCATTCCACATCATCGTCCAGAATACAATACTATCAACAAATACACATACACATGTAATCAATAAACCATCATAAGGCATCATATCTCTTAACTTATTATCAAGTCCTAGACTTGTCTAAACCCCAAATTCATATGCTTCTGTTAGGCTTTGGGAATTCCTTTCCCAAAACCAAGATTCTCTAAGTTTCAAAGGGTTAACTATACCTAATAACACAATATTACATCCCTTATCAATATAGCATCCAATCCCCATATAAGTCATCCATTTGCCATCATTCTCATCCATAAGCAACATAAGCTATCTTAGCTTCATTTAAGACCACCAAGAATTCATAATTCCCAAGTGACATATATTATGGCCTAAGGCCCCTTTCAAGGCCACCAAATACTCCACAATGGATATTATGCACTTATTCTCAAGATCAATTCCAATAACCACATATATACTCATGTGCACTTATCCCTCAAATCATCATACCTATGTACATGCATATATCATTATTTACAACTCATTACTTAGTTCACAATTTTATCAACACCAATATTCAACCCCTATCCTTCAAAATTCATTTCCATGTATAAAATCATTCTAAGGTACCAAAAATCATCAAGATCATCAAGTGGGTCAAAACCCCTAAATTATTAATACTTAGGGTTTCTCTCAAATCACCCAACAACAACTTCAACCCATTTCTAGAGTCCATATGAAAATCACAATCCTCATCTATTTCTAGAACTACATCATAACCAAGTCTCACATTTTCAAGCCATTCAACCTAGGGTTTCCATTTCTACCCACATGCAAGGTTTCTAACATTAATTTCACAAGCCCAAACATCATAAACCACAAATGAAATAACAAGGAGGCAAGAAATCCTCACCTTACATCCATGCTCATAACCAAACAAAAATAGAGAAGGAAGGAGGAAGAGATGATTTAAGCTTTGCTCCAAAGTCCCTTCAATCCTTCATGAATCCAAGCTTTTGTATTAATTTTGATGAGAATGGTTATAGAAGAAGATGGGTCACAGTTTAGGGGTTGGAAGGATGAAGGAGAAGAAGAAAAAAATGAGTATAGAGAAAGAAAAAGAAGAGTGCACGATTGGAGAAAGAGAGGGAGAAAAAGGTGACCAAAATTGGTCATTACCCAATAGATAAAGCAATGCCACATTCTACTTTTACCATTGGTCCATATTTGTTTTGTCCATTGTGTAAAGAAGGGTATAAAGTGTGTAAAAATTCACACGGTTAAGAGAAGGAGAGAAGAGGAGATTTCACTTTTTCCTAAATTCCTATTTGGCTCGTATTTTCTCCGTTTAATAACATATGTCTAGTCCAATTAATTATCTCCTTAATACCAAAAATTATTTCAATTATACCATCGTAACCACAATAATTTTCTAAATATTTTAGACCCATCAATTATTTAATTTACCCTAGTGGGTCCCACATCGTCTGTTAAGTCACCCAATTTCGGTAAATATCAATTTACCGATAATTCACCTCTAATGTCTAATTGATTTTCCCACAATTATTGGACCATAATTAATTAATTATTCTCATCCAATAAATTTATTTTCTTTAGAATCCGGGATGTTACAGAAGGTACTTAGATCTTTGGTGTAACATCCTAATTTTTAGTTGAATAAATAAAATCAACAAGGGAAAAATTCCAAATTTTAAGGTTAACAAACCGTGCATAACCTGCCTGAATTGATAAAACCGAGTACAGCGGAAGAGATAACCCCCTGAGCCAGCCCTTCAGCATTGCACACGCACTCGCTCACGCGAGACTCCACGTCGCTTGGGCGAGGCAGCCCACTCGTTCGGGCGAAGTACCAGTCGCTTGGACGATGCCACGACAAAAGCCTTCCAGCAGTACACCTTCGCTGGAGCGGATCCCTCATTCGCTAAAGCGAGAAGCCTCACACGGCAATTTCATCACTCGGCATTCGAACATCCATGCACTCGGTAAACGACTAAGTCCACTCGGAGGTCTTTCCTAAGTCCATTCGGTATTTCATAACTTAGCCTCTCAGATTCATCCATACAGCCACACCTATACTCTACTCGGATACTGGGAGCTGTCCCACTCGGATTCCAAAATTCCTTCTCACCCGGAATATACATTCTTCACTCGGATTATCAATGTTTCACACTTAGAACCCATTCCATTCTAAACCACTACACTAACTCCTTTCCCAGGAGAGAATTGCTCAGGGTTTTCACTCGGAAATACGAACTCCTCCTCACTCGGGTTTTACTTATATTTTCACTCGGTAATGACCGCTCTCATTATCACTCGGAGATTCTCTCATTAGATCTCACTCAGTATAGGTTCATCCAAGTATTTTACTCAGAGTCCATTGAAGTATCCTCATTCGAACATGAAGGCATAGCCATTTGCAGCCCCACTCGGAGTTGACTCCCCAATTACTTCTACTCGAAAATCATTAACTGAGCAATATTCTAACCATCCACACCCCTCAGTCTACCCAGACACAAACCACCCGTATACAACGTATAGGTATGTACATAATTATACACTCGGAATACCCAATACCGTAACATCATTCATTCCTCAGCACCTGCTATCAATGTGAACTATATATGTATAAAAACATGCACTCGGGTCACAATAGCTTAAATTTCTTATATATATATATATATTCGTATTCATTACACCACACTGATATTATAAGCCGACCAAGGCTACAACTGACGAAACATGACAAATTACAAAAATAAGCACTCTACGGTCGGAGTGCACCCCACTCGGACCTGAGACCTTATCATCACTTCAGAGTCCAACCTGCACACACTGAAAAATGGTGTAGGGGTGAACTTTTGCATATAAGGTGACGGCTATTGACTCGGACTTTACCTCCATTCTCAATTATAAAATTTACCGGGTTCAATCCATAACGATATATATATATTGCCAATTAATTTAAGGGTCAGACCACATCATTCAATCGGAAGTTGTACAATAACATATATTCTCAATCATAGCATCACACTGCACTCAGCATCGGTATCAATACCCGTACATTCGTTCAGTCGGAATTCGCTCATACTACATCGTCTAGTCGGAGTTCACTCAATTCATTTAATCCATGCAATTCATAATAATCTCACTAACAATGCTCATAGACTCATGCATGCGGATCCGACTTAAACAGTGAGTTCAGTGCAGATTCCTTCCCGGTCCCTCGTCCACTAGCCCTTTCCGTGTGGCACCGGTCACCCCGTGACATCTTGAGACCCAGCTCTAGATCCATCGGCTACCACGGGTCCTCATGGATCTAACCAGGAATCTGACTGGAACTCGTTTTACATGACTCTAGATGCCTTTCCGACCCCCCGTCCTCATGGAACTGGTCAGGAATCTGGGAATCATCCCACATATACAATCTCATGCAAATCCACAACAACATCCAAGCTTACCAGACGCGTCTCACACAGCCATCAATGGGTCACGACCGATCCCCCACACAGCAATCAGATTCATTCGGAATCCCACATTACTTCATTACAACAATCACATGCCTCTATCATAATAACTCATAACAACAAGCATAGGGAACCACATTATAGTACATCCACTCAACATTTTTACAGAGTCAGCATACTTTTCCACACGGCATTCAAAATGGAAATCACGCATCAATTCACATCTCATGCATTCGGGGATAATGGTAGCACACACACACATTCACTCAGCAAACTCAGATTTCAACAACATGCATCACAGAAGTATTAACAGGCACTCAAAGACAAGGTCACACAACCCTCAACCTTTCACAAATGTCCCAATTCGGAAGTTGCATGCACAATCAGTCAATCACCACACATCGATCTACACATTTCACACACATATTACATTAAAGCAAGCACCAGGGACCCGGTCATAAACCATACGCTTGACATGCAAAGCACCCCCTACCTGCTGTCGCCGTTACTCCTCCAACAGCCTTCGAGTTCAGCGTTGATCCTGGGCCAGAGTTGCTCCTTTCCTCCAACGGGTCCGTCTCCTCCACAGCTCTAAAGCACTTCCAGCACAGCCTTCCAACTGGAATACCACAGCTCTAGGTAGAAGAAGAAGGAGAGGAAGAAGGCAATAGGGAGGAAGGAGAGAACAGGGAGTGGAGTCAGAGCTGTGTTGATGTTCCTCCAGGAGCTCTCGACTCTCTCACTGTTCGAGTGGCGACGTGAATGAGAGTGAAGAAGAAGAGAAACAGGGAAGGAGAGACCATATACACGCACAAGGAGAGCTGCCAGCGTGAATAATGAGAGAAAGAGAGAGCTGAAGTTGTCTTATACTCCTGGGGACACATGCGTCCTTTCGCCTGGCACTATTATTATTATTATTTATTCAATTATTTCTACCCAAATCAGTAATTACTCTAATTAACCATTAATCCTAATTCTGTAATTAACCTTTAATTAATAGCTTAACTTCAATCGGTAATTAAGTTAGAAATCGGGATGTTACATTTGGCTTCTTCTAGTGCTGAAAACTTGGCATCAAACCTTTTTGGTAGACTCCTAAGAAGCTTCACATTAATGTCTCCTGTGGAAGGTGTAGTTCCAAGAGCCTTAAGCTCATTCAAAAGGGTTTGAAATCTTCCAAACATATGATCCATAGTCTCATGTTCCTCCATCTTGAATGTATCATATTGCTTCATCAATAGTATCTTCTTGGATCTTTTTACATTAGAGGTGCCTTCATAGTTATGTTGAAGAGTGTCCCAGACTTCTTTAGCTGATTTATAGTTAAACACCTTATTGTACTCTAATTTGCTTAGGGGACAAGTAAGTAAGAATTTGGCTTTGGCATTTATCTCCATTTTCTTTACCTTAAAAGAACTCCATTCATCTTCATGATAACTACCATAGGTTGCATTGGGTGGATTTTACAAACATTTCCATTCTCCTTCTAGTATCGATAATCTTCACCAAAGAAGGCTAGTGGCCTGTTGATAGATAAACCTTCTACAATTAACATATTACCTAAAGAAGCTACCATGGATCTTGTTCCTTTTCACTCGAGGGAGTGATCAACTCAAAGGACAAGCTCTGATACCAATTGATGGTTCAGATTCAAACTTAAAAGGGGGTTGAATAAGTCTTAGACTCTTTTTGCAGAAAATTTGAACCTTTAATGAGTAGGTAAACAGACTTATAAAACAAATTTGAAAGGAGAAAAGAAAGGATAAGAGAGAACACCAAGAATTTAACTGGTTCACTTTCAACACAGAAGCTACGTCCAGTCCTTTCTAACTTGAAAGGTTTCCACTATTGTAAAATCTCTTTTATAATAGCAGCACCAAACTAGTGCCACAAGTATTCTTGACTCCAACCACTCCTAACTTAAACCTAAGTATTCTTTTAATAAGCCAGTCTTGACTCAACAACCCAAGTATTCTTTCAAAAGTCTTTTCTGGCCACAACTGTTTCCCAGTGAAACTAATGGCTGGTAATAGACCAAACTTTTACACAATAACTGATTTGTGAGTAAGAGTATAAAGTTTCTCATAGAACTTAGTGCATGAAAGATATACAATAATGAATGAATACACTAAGTTAAGAAAGATAAAAGGCCAAGGTCTGCTAGAGGCAGAACAATAAAGAAGGCCAAGCTGACTTTATTCAGCTTTTCTAAAGTGTGTGGAGTTGTTACGTTAAGTTCCTCAAAAATTGCATTGGCTTCTTTGTTGATTTGTCTCTTATCCATTTTGATGATACACACATTCTTCTTGATAAGGGTTTAGTTTTCAAGGCATCATTAAAAGATTTTAGAACGTTGTGATTTGTACTTTAGAGTAACGTTCAAGTTGCAAGTTCTTGATGCTCAAAAAGTTCGAGGTCTAATTTTTGATGATTCATATGATTAAAAATTCTTGAACCAAACTTTTTGAGTAAGGTCTAAAATTTAACTATTGATGGATCAAACATTCAATTTTATGCACTTCCCCTTTTACTTGTAACCTGTGCACATAGTATATATTCCTGATGCATTATCATCAAATGATGAAATTTCTTGGCAAGCGCACCAATTGTTAAAATATAGTATATTTTATCATCCTACAGGCATTGCGGTAATTACCATAACCAAGGACTAATACTAGTTGAACCAAACCGAATTTGGGCAGAATTCATAATATTTTTGTCTTTGTTAAATTTGATATTTTTGTATTTTCTAGTAACATGCACAGAGCTAAGGTGTAAAACAAAGAATGAAAGTAGGTTAGGATCACTTTAGCATTCAATTTCATTCTAACTCATACAAATGAGGTTTAATTCTAGTGAAAAGCATGTGATAAATTCCATAGATGGTTAACCCCTAATCCCTTAGGTGATTAACACTAGTTCCTTGCATTTAAACCCTAATTCCTTAAGTATTCACCTGTAGAGGAGCTAATTGTGAAATTGGAGATTGAACCTTAGTTATTCACCTAGAATGTAGGCCTGAATTAAATAAGTAGCAAGGAGTATACCTGAGCCCTAAGCCATGATTCCTCTTTGGAGAAGAGCTCAAAATTGATCTGAATTTTTTAATCTAGCAATGAAGTTCCACTTCCTTACTTATTCTTCACACAAATTCAACTAAAGTTTAACTCAATTTAGAGTTTAGAATTCCATTGAAGCCTCAGCAATCCCAACCCTAGGGGTTTAGCAAGCCATGGTAGGTGAAGAAATGATTATAGAAATGGAAGACATAGAGAGAAGGGAGAGAATGTAGAGAGAGTAAAATCTGAGAAATGAATATGAATAATTGCCTCTGTATCTTAATTACAAGGTACTAACATATATATAGTGTTAGGTTCCAACTAACTAGCTAACACTAACATAATTACAAACTTTCCCTAAATGGGCTTACAAGAAAATAATAAAACTTAACTTAACTGAATACAACAGAAATTCAAGTGTTTCCAATTTTCCCTCACAAGAACGCGTAACCACAGTGGAAACCAGCATTAGTACGCTGATTCTCTGCCTAGAAATATCTCTTGAACTTTCATCTGCGTGTAAGCATGTTGGAAACCAACGTAGGTACACTAGTTTTCTGCTTAGGTTCTACTTAAATAATTAACCTGAGCGTAAGCACGTTCAGAAGGTAGCGTAAGCACGCTGGATTACTGGGTTAACATTTTCTTTGAATACTCATTTGCACGTAAGAAAGCTCACGGTAAGCGTAGGCAAGTTGGCCTTCTATCTTGGAACCTGATAATCACTACTTCCAGCGTAACTTATGGAAGTGGGCACATTGGGTTTTAGTCCTTCTTGTTAAAGCACGCATAGGTACGCCTTGAGTCTGTATAGACACATTGATCTTCTGACTTGGCTTGGACTTTCCTATTCCTTAGTGTTCGCACGCTGAGCTTCTGAAATCCTGTAATTAACTCACAAATTCATCCCAACGTAGGCATGCTCAAGGTGACTGTTAGTACGCTTGGTTAAATTAAAACTCAAGGAACTCCTTTTCTTAATATGTTATTCCATTATTCTTAATTAGACATGTAATTACTAAAATAATAGATAATTACTTATTTTTCACAATTGACAATTATCTTCTAAATAACAATTAAGTTTGATAATTAAACCTAATTTTTTTAACTAAAATAGAGTTAAATATTATTGAATACATAAGTCTTTTCAAGACTTATCACATCCCCAAACTTAAAATCTTGCTTGTCCTCAAGCAATAACTTAATTTTTAATTAATGAATGCACTGAATCTAATTCCCTCACCAACCCATACCTAGACATGGTTTTACAGCAACACATAAAGGAGTAGCCTTTCAATTGATCCTTCATAATTTGAATGCAACAAGTTAGAATGCAAGACATGATATTGGTGCTTCACTTCTCATAATTTAGATGTATTTCCCTCTACACTTAGTGTTTAAGGGTGACAATTATGGACACTACTTGTAGACAGCATGTAAACATAGGCTTACAACTCCTCTAAGCATCATATAATGTAAGTAATTGTACATGGATCAATAAGGACTTTCTTGGGCTTGTAATGAGGTTAAGTTACAGACTCTATTTTTGTTTTTCTGGTTATTACTAGGGTAATGGATGTACTCATTGATGTTTGTCTTGCCTTGACCTTATTCTTCCTTCTTCAATTTTTTTTTCAAAGGAAGGCAGAAGGCATTTTTGAATTCTTGGTGCTTATTCTTTTCAATTTACAGAGCTTTTCTCTTCTCTTCTTTTTTTTTTCTTTAGTTCTTTGGATTTCTTTCTTTTTCTTTTCTTGTGATTTTCTCAAGCACCTCTTTTATTAAAACCTTCTTTCTTTCTTCCCTTTTTTGTAAATTTTAGATTTTAGAGTGTGCCTTTTCTTGCTATTGGGCACACTCTTCATCCCTAAACTTAAATGTTGCTAGTCCCTAGCAACTTATTAAGACAAAACTAAGAATTAATGACACATCAAAGGTTAAATATATGGTTTTTCTTAGGAAAGTAAGGCTTATAATGTCAAGTTTAATCACAAAACAAAAGGCGTAGGCTCAAAATTTAAGGTCAATGGATAAATATGCATAAGGTAGGCTTATTTGGCTATAGCTAATAAGTAGAAACAAGGCCTTTATCACTTCTATATGCCAATCGTAAACATGTATAAGCAAGGAAATTGGCAAGTTCTGCCACATTATCGCCTAACAAGCATTCTCACAATAACACAAAGGCTCAATTCTCACAATAATGTAGGTAAGCAGCCAAAATCATATCCCCAAACTTAAGATATTGCAATATAATTAAATTATCATCCTAGGCTATCAGTTATGTACTAACAATCAACCCATGGTAAGTATGGCGTGATGATTCCCGAAGAATTCAACACAAATATCTTATAATTTATTCAAGCAATTACCTAGGACAAGCAATTCCATTTTTGGGATGTGCGAGCCATATATCATATATATAGTTTTTTTTGCTTTCCATCAACCAATTCATGCATCTACACATTTATATTTTTTAAAGAAGAAAGGATTTAGAGACTTCCCTTTGTTTGTTTACCTATGACGATGGTGAGTGTGATGGAGTGTGCAAAGTGAACAAAGCGCGATTACAAATGAAAGAGAAACAACAAAAGGACAACAAACAAGAATTATAGCATAAAATGAATAGACATGAAAAGCGAAAGTGAAACTAAATGCATTGAAAACTGATAATTGTTCCAAAATACAAAAAATGTAAATTATTATAAAACTTAAAATTTAAAATTCCTGCAACTATTCATCATTTTGATCATCATCTTGAGTGCCTCCCTGGGTCTGGTCTTTAGTATCTGTATCCATCATAGGGTCATCTTCAGGATTTAGAAACTCAATGTCCAATGGTGTGTCTTCAGGAGGAATGGTGAATCCTATTGATGCCAACCATAAGTCTTTGTCAGTAGGGACTCTCATTTCCTCATTGGTATCAAAGTTCATAGCAGTAGCAATTTCTCTGATCATCCCATCATGACTCAAGACCAAATCATAAGTTTCCAATTGCATTTTCTTGATGGTCTGCATTTCACTTATCATAAGGGAAAATTTGGTACAGAAGCTTGCGCTAGTTGTGAGGAGGATGACTGGGTGCCCTTTTGTTTAGAACGCCTTGGCTTTGGTGAAATGAAATGGACAGTTCTTTCTCTCACCCAAGCAGGATCCATATCATTTTAGGCTTCACCTTAGTGAGTTCTTTCTCCTAAAACCTTACAGCACTTTTCTTTGCAAGGAGAGAAATAATGCAGCATGTTTATTATTTGCTCTGACCATCTTAACAAGAATTAACTCACCCAAATCAACATATAAATCTTTCATCAAAAAATAAATTAAAACTAACTTTTTATCACAACCTCAGTGGAACACTAGTGGATTTTGGACTTTTTACCATGGTTAAAATTGATTTTTAACCACGGTTGTAGAACCGTGGTTGTTCCCACCGTGGTTATAGATGTGGACTTTTAACCACGGTTGTGACCCGTGGTAAAAAACAATATATAACCACGGTTCCAAAGACCTGTGATTAAAGATGGGAGATTTTTAACGACGGTTATTGAAGAACCATGGTCATAAGTTGGATTTTTAACCAGGGTTACTAAAGAACCGTGGTCATAAGTTGCATTTTTAACCACGGTTGTTGTAGAACCATGGTCATAAGTGTCACTTTTAACAACGGTTATGGTCACAACCGTGGTTAAAAGTTTAATTTTTTTTTAAATTGTAGGATTTCTTTTATTCATGACCCAAACCTACAAGCAGAGAACCAGACAGCCCAATATTCATAAGAGATGAAAAATAATAAATTTCAATAAAATATAAACAACATGGTACACAATATGATAATCCTAAAGCTACACTAATAGAAATAAATCTTATAAACTAAAACAACAAAGACACTAATAAACAACAAAGACACTAATAAATAACAAAGACACTACTTGAGTCTATCCTTTACTTGAAGAAAGCTGGTGGCCCAATGGTTTTTGATTTCGTTAACATATTTTTCTAGGAATTTTGAGGAGTCTTGAAAGTGCTGCAAAGAAGAGACATTGATAAGTAGTGACCAATAAATTGTTAAGTAGTATGTGAAAACCAAATTAGAATTGTAGGCAGTGAAAACTTACAGTTGTCCATCTATCTACTATACCAGATTGGACAATGGTCAACATAGTCTTCATGACGAAATACCCGCACTCAAATGTGCCATCCTGCCTATAAGACTACAAGGTAGCATACATTTAATTCACTATTAGTTACTTTGTTGTTACTAATTGAGGTAACTTTAAAGTACTTACTTTTGGGAAAACCCACTGTAGTTTTTTCCTCATCACCCTGCTGCCTTGTAGCCGACAATATCCAGTTACAGCCCTGCAAGAGAATAAAACCCCTTTTCAGTTAATAGAATAACTCAATAAAATGTGTAAAATTGTATAATTTTTTTAAGCAACTTACGCATCGATTATTTTCTGGTAGTCAACACTAGGACTCCCATGCAAGGAACAGAAGCATGTTGCAATGCCATCCTTCGGGCAAATGACCAACAATTGCCAGTGAAGGCTATAAAGAACGTTGATTAGTACGCAATCCATGATTAAATTAACAACAGTAACTAAATATTTACTAGACTCTTACTCTCTATGATATGGCGCAAGGTACACAGTCTTGTTCGAGGCATGCATCCAATTTTAGATGTATGCCTGAATCTCCTCCTTGGTGTTCCCACGAATTTGTATTAGAGAGGGCTCTAGGAAACCATAAGTGTCATGGACACCCCTCTCTACACAAAGTCTATGTAGAAACCTAAGAAAATTTACACACTTTTAGTTAGTGACTAACATTTTAATTGACATAATTACTGAATGAAAAACATTATACTTACAGCTCCCAACATTGAATAACAGATATGTTCAACATCGTCTTCCCCATCAGGATCTCACATAAGTCAGGCCGCGCAACGTACACTGGCAACGGACTTTGGCGGCCAAAAACAGATTCTTCCCATGGCACCGGGACTGTATCCTCATGTAGCTGAGCCGATACAGCCCATAACTGTTTGATGGTATCAGGGGGGACTGTGGTATCTTTGATGGGCCACCATCCTACTAAACACAGTTAAAAATTTAGAAGAAATTGTTGATTATTCAAAATATAACTTAATATGTACGTGGGGATAGTGTAAGGAGCATACGTGGGGACCAGCATGTGACAAAAGTTTGGTCGGCCACATAAGGAAGTGACCTACAGCCTGGCCGACTAGTCGTACCTCAGAAGTAGGAATAGGCACAACTGCGTCCGCCTCGAGGACCTGTACAACCGAGACCCTTGACACGCCATCAGGCATTGGCTGATGGTGAACCAAATGGCCCAGGTTATACACTGAACCAACAGCAACTGGCTCCTCCACTCCATCAACAAAGAGGTCACACTGACGGTAGTCTCCAAGATGTACATCGTCGTCATCACTGTCAGGTGCAACACATGACCCCTTTGTACTGACTCGCCTAACATGTATATTTACACAACATTTTGAAGTTAGTCAAGAAATAATTATACCACAAATTACATGTAATGTAATTAAATCATGGGCAATCCAACCTGTGGTGAGACCACCAGTGGTGTAGGCTGATGTTATTGACTGAATGAGGCCATCATCTCACTCCAAAACTGTTTCATCTCCTCTTGTAGCAGCCTCTACATCTCCTCCCTGGCCTCTGCCTTCACTGTAGCTACCTTCTCCTCAAAGCTCTTCTCCAAATCAGAGATGGATTGGGAGGCGGCGGCGGGGCGACCGAAATAGGTTCGGAGACCTGGAGAGAAAGAATGATTACAAACAAAAATGTTTTGATAAACAACTTAACTAGTTGGATGTGTAATGTTACCATGTCCATGACCAGCTGCAAGGACTCGTCCAGGGTGCTCCGGTTGGCCGATGGCAGTGGTCAGGATATCATCCCTTCCATGAGCCACGAAAGACCCTTGGGTCGACTGCTCCACTAAGGAATCCTGCAATCAAAACCCAATGATCAATGGAGTTTGTTTAGTAATAAACAAAAATGTCATAAATAATTTTAAGAAGCATTGCACTTACAATTCGTTGGGCAACCTCCTCAGCGTGTGATGACGTGTAGTCACCACTCTTCCTCATCCTGGCCCGCTTCCATTTTTCATGGCGTGCAGGTGGGGAGGGGGGATCCCCAACACTGGTGTCCGGGTGGCTACTCTGGCGCTGACTGGCCTTCTCCTGGACCATTTTATCCTCCAGCAATCGGTAACCCCCACGTGACAACCTGTGAGGGTAGTCATTCTTCCCACGGATTTCCTGTGCTTTTAGACGTCGGGCCTGCAACATAAACAATTCAGTTAATAACTTTAACATTATATATGCTTGTATAAAAACATTCAATGTCAATTTCAACAACATCATAAGTAGAAGGTACTTACAATAAACTTGTCCGTCTGTCTAGATGCAACAAATGTGTCCCAAGTCTGCTGATCTATAAATGTGTAAGTCTCTCCAAGAAACTTGCCCTGCTTTTTCCCGAAGGCATACCTAAAATTCAAAATACTTAAAGTAAGGAATTGACATGCATAAGACAGGACAAGTTTAAACACTTATTTTATAACATGCATACGTACCTGGAAGTCAGTGTGGTCTTGAATGACCTCCACTTCTCAGCCACCTCAGACATGATCTTCCTACGCAGTGTATCGACTGCAGGAATATCCCATGTATCCTACAATCAGCAAATTAAACATGGTTCATTGTATTATGCAGAACATATGGAAATACAAGTAAAATGACAAATGTGCAGTTCAAGTACTTACAAGAACATCAGACCAAATTGCATTCTTAACGACCTCCTCAACACTATCCCAATCAGGGATAATGATGGACACCTTCGACCGTGCCAACACACCCAAGTAACTCTGAAACTTGGCGACGTTAGGTCCCGAAGTCTGCCCTGTGTAAATATCAATGTCAACATGGCTCCTCTGACCCTGATGGCACCGAAGAGCAACACTGGTCATCCGAGTAACACCTCGTTTCCTCCTACTTGAGGAATCTGTGCCCTTGGAGTCAGATCTCGCATGTGGATCCTGGTCAGCCATAAGTATCTGTTTAAACAACCAAAAACATAATTAGTGAGTATAATAAACACACTTAGCAAACACGTTCAGTTAATAGATGTACCATGTTTACTTATTATTAATCAACAATAAACATAATGAATGATATATAACCACAAACATACCCTATGTTTCCCACAGACCCTCCTGGTGGTCATAACGAGTCACAACTATATCATCTATGAGATCTTCCACAACGCCGGTTGGTGTACGTGTTGTTAGACAAGGTATATCTAGGACATCAAGAGTTGGATCCCCAATGTTATGTCTACCTTGGACAACAACTGACCATCGTTGATCTGAAGGGTCAACAAC
The DNA here is from genome assembly GCA_037962975.1 of Clitoria ternatea. Classification (NCBI taxonomy): domain Eukaryota; kingdom Viridiplantae; phylum Streptophyta; class Magnoliopsida; order Fabales; family Fabaceae; genus Clitoria; species Clitoria ternatea. Next base: position 50,070,843 of record CM075669.1, read on the forward strand.
GTAAAAAACTTGTTTTACTTGAGCTGCCATGATGAAAGGCTCCTCTTTATGACCGACCTTGTTTAAATCCACTAACGTAAATCCAAAATCATCTATTTTTACACCACTTTTACTATGAACCCATTTACATTTAAACACAGGAACTATGAAACGACCATAATCAACTTCCCATATATCTTCAATGACACCAAAATAACATAACTCAGCCATGATAGGGTTTTTGTCCTTTGAAGTGGAAAAATGAATTGATTCGGCCACCACTAGTGGAAAAAATGGATACAACCACGGGGGTATAATCACGGATTAATGTCGATCCGTGATTAAAAATGACGCGGTGGCATTTTTGAAATTTTTGGGAAAACTTTTAATCACGGTTGTTAGGCAACCGTGATTAAAAGTCTCTATAATCACAGTTGTTTGACAACCGTGGTTATATGTCAAAACGAGATGGCATTTTTGAAATTTTTGGGAAAACTTTTAATCATGGTTGTTAGGCAACCGTGATTAAAAGTGTCTATAACCATGGTTGTTTGACAACCGTGGTTATATGTCAAAACGAGATGGGATTTTTGAAATTTTTGAGAATTTTGATCTGATTTTGAAATTCATATATTATTCATATATTATTCACCTTATTTTTAGAAAAATCCAAAAAAATAGAAAAACATGGAATTTTGATCTGATTTTTTGCGTCATGACTTCTTTTGGTACTTATTAGCTATTCGAGTTGGAATTTTTGAAAAATCAATTTTTGAGTGAGAGATACAAAAATTTTGCGACGACAAAAATCGGCAAACTTCAAACGAGCATAACTTGAGCTAGAAAACTCAGAATCCTTATTGCTGCATATGATTTTGGGGTAGAAAAAAAATCCGCATTCATTCTAACTCGCTACGCCAGTTGGGATTGCTCAGATTTTCAAAAAACCCTTGTTTTCTCAAATTTTTTTATTTTTTGTGATTTATTTGCTTATTTTTTGGATTTTTAGCCTTCTACTTTACCTACCAAATAAATTCTAAAAATTCTAAAAATTTTTTTGGTGTTTTCTAATGCCAAAATAAGATTTTCACATATAACCACGGGTCCCTTGTTCAACCGTGGTTATATGTCATATATATAACCACGGGTCCTGGAGTAACCGTGGTTATAGGTCATACATATAACCACGGGTACTAGCATAACCGTGGTTATAGGTCATACATATAACCACGGGTCCTTGTGTAACCGTGATTATATCTTCCTTTTCGTTTTAAATTTCGTAATTTCACGAGCGCGCCTTAGTCTAACTCTCTTTTCTCTCATTCTTCTCTGTAAGGTTTCTCTTTTCTGTTTTCATGTTGCCATTTACATTTCATTATTTACGTTCTAGATTTGTTTATTATGTGAGTTCTCACTATTTTTCTGTTGCCATTTACAGGTTTCCCATCGCACGCCATTGATTATTTACAGGTTTACGTTTTAGATTTATACTTGTGTTCTTCGTTTTACTTTGTGTTCTTCTCGTTCCTTTGTTGTAGTTCTTCTCGTTCCTTTGTTGTAGTAGCATTCTTGTTTCTTGTTTCTTGTGGTTGTTCGGATTTTCATTCATTTACTTTTCTTCTATTTTTGTTTCTTGCGTTCTTGCTGCGTTTCTTATTTCTGGTGTTGGTGTTCATTGTGTTCTTGCTGTTTCTGAATGGTGAAGATGATAACCACGATTTTTAATTTTTTTTTGGTCCAGTACATTTAATCATGGTTGTTAGGCAACCGTGGTTATATCCATTTTTAACCACGGTTCAAACCCGTGATTAAATATCCTGATATACAATCACGCCCACTTTTAACCACGGTTGTTCAACCGTGATTAAAAGCCTTTTTTAACCGTGATTAAAGCCATTTTTTGCACTAGTGCACAACCATAACTCCACTGTTCTGCACCGTACTCTTGTCATCTTGGGCCCTTGTATAGAATGAATAATTATTTATGTCATAGCCACAATAAGTGATTAAGTTGGGTCCTAGAGCTAGTCGATGCATGTCTCAGAAGCATATGTATCTTGGAGAAGGGTCATTTTGAACCACTGCATGAATGTTTTGTTGTGTTCATTCAACACCCACTTTTCAGCCATTCTAGGGTTGTTTCTTTTGACTATGTCTTTGTGTGCAGCTAAATACGGGAGCACAACGTCTGGGTTATTCAAAATATAAAGGTGTGCTTGGAGGACTTCATCACGTGACATGCTTTTAATTCTCTTCCCAAGGGTACCTTTTCCATCCAATCGATTTTCATGACGAGTCTTCGGAATCCCAATGCTCTCAACCTGTGACATATAATCTGTACAGAACTCAATTGCTTCCTCTGCAATGTACCTTTCTACAATTGATGCTTCGGGGCGACGTTGGTTCTTCATATAGCCTTTCAATATCTTCATGTATCGCTCAACAGGATACATCCACCTCAAGAACACTGACCCACATAAACGGACCTCCCTCACCAAATGGATGATTAAATGTACCATTATATCAAAGAATGAAGGTGGGAAATACATTTCCAACTGACACAGTATAAGAAACCCTTCCTGTTCCAACGCTTCTAACTCCTCGTGGGCAATTACTTTGCCACATATGGCATTAAAAAACAAACACACCCTTGTTATCACATCTTTGACATTTTGAGGGAGAATGTCACGAATGGCAATGGGTAGAAATTGTTGCATCAGCATATGACAATCATGCAACTTCAAACCAACTAACTTCAGATCCTTCAAGGAAACACAAGTGTTGATGTTAGAACCATATTTGTTTTTCCAACTAGACTATCACACACATTTTTCTCTACATGCATCACATCAATACAGTGTCTCACGTCAAGATCTTTCCAATATGGAAAATCAAAAAATATTGACCTTTTCTTCCAGCTTTTTTTTGTAGTTGACTGCTTCTTTAACTTACCAAGAACCACATTAACGTTATTGACCTTTTCTAATACTTCACTACCAGACAGTGGTGGGGGAGGCCCTTCAAACTCTTGCATACCATTGAATGACTTCTTTAATCTATGAAGTGGATGATTAGATGGAAGAAACCTACGATGTCGAAGATAAACATTTTTCCTTCCATGATGCAATCAATCAGAACTAGTTCCCTCCTCACATATAGGACATGCTTTATGACCTTTGACGCTGTAGCCCGAGAGGTTACCGTAAGCAGGAAAATCATTTATCGTGCAGAACAACATGCCTCTCAATTTGAATGAATGTCCTGTAAACCCGTCAAACACATCAACCCCTTCTTCCCATAACATTTTTAGGTCTTCAACTTACAGAGTTAGGTATACATCGATGTCATTCCCTGGTTGTCGTGGACTAGAAATCATCATTGATAACATAACATATTTCCGCTTCATGCACAGCCATGGCGGCACGTTGTAAACAAACAACAAAACAGGCCACAAACTGTGGTTTGTGCTCAGGTTCCCAAACGGGTTCATTCCGTCAGTGGCCAGTGCAAGCCTAACATTTCTTGGGTCATGAGAAAAATCTGGAAACATCGTATCCACTTTCTTCCACTGCAATCCATCTGTCGGATGCCTAAGTTGTCCATCAACAACCCTTTCATCAGCATGCCATCTCATAAGCTTCGCATCATCTACATTGGCAAACAGACGCTTTAGTCTTGGCGCTATAGGGAGATACCACAACACCTTCGCAGGAGACCCTTTAGTGCAGACTTCATCAGAATCAACCTGTTTTTTCTTATATCGTGACACCCCACATCTAGGACATCGATGCAACATTTCATACTGACCACCGTATAATACACAATCATTTGGGCATGCATGTCTTTTGTTATACTCCAATCCCATAGGACACAACACCTTCTTAGCCTCATAGTTACGATTTGGCAAGGTGTTACCAACTGGGAGCATTTCTTTCAACAACTTAAGCAAGTCAGTGAAGCTTTTGTCTGTCCACCCATTTATCGCCTTCAAATTAAACAATCGTAAAACTGCTGACAACCTCGTGAAATTGACGCAATTTGGATACAACGGCTTCTCAGAATCCTCACACAGACTCGCATATACATGAGCTTTCTTAAAACTTTCTACCCCCATGTCACGTATCATATCCTCAAGTCAGTCATCCATGTTGTCATCAACCTCATGCGCAAAGCTTTGGTCATTTGTTTGAAAACTGGTACTTGGTACCTCAACATGTTCACCATGCCATATCCATCGCGTATAAGTCTAAAGAAAACCATCACACAACAGATGTTCTCGTACCTCTTCCAATTCTAATCGACGCATGTTCAAGCATTTAACACAAGGACAAAAATACTTTCCATTCACCTCCTCAGCATTTCGTATCATGAATTCTATGAATGTTTCGACTCCACCCTCATACTGTGGACTCATACGTGATGCAGCTATCCAACGTCGATCCATACCCACTGTTCACCCGAATTGGCCCCTATACATACCAGCTTCACTCGGAAAACATATCACACTCCATAACTTCGTTCTCTCGGTTCACAAACATTGACCACTCGAGAAATAATTCCCTTAGCCACTCACTCAGAATCTATGAGAACTCCTCACTCGGAATAACTTTCACATTCTTTCGCCACTCGGGTATTTCACTTATTTTTCACTCGGCAAGCATAGTCCTTCCTACCCAAGATCTCTTACTAACTGAAACCTCTCCTGAGAACTTCCTAACCTTCTCTAATCTCACTATACGGATCTCACTCGAAATCTGGAAGTTTATTCTCCAGTCGGAAAAACACTCACTCAACCAGTTTTCGCTCAGAAATACGTTTAAGTTCTCTACTCAGATATCCTAGCAGCTTATCGTTTGGGGGGAAACGTCCACAGCGATCCCCACACGGAGTTATATAACACCATTCACTCGGAACGTCTAATTCTTCCCTCACTCGGCAACAGGATTGCGGATTCACTCTCTGGGTCGTATCTTTGCTTCCCTCACACTAAGTCTCACCATTCTTACGCACTTGGAGACATGAACATGTGTATACTAATCAGACATCACGCACAAAATGGGATAGACATGCAGCATGGCATACACATAACCATATATATATAAGAGTGTATATCGATAATTACAAACACATTATCATGTTTTCCCAACCTAAAAGGATTTGTTCTCTTTCAAAACACTAACATCAGACATGAGCCGGCCAAGGCATAATCAAACCCTTACACACAGTATCTACATAAATACATATAGTTCCTTGGTGCACAGCCAGTCCACTCGGCAAGTAGCTCCACTTCACTCGTAGTTCCGAGGAATGTTCACTGAAAATATTGCCACAGCAGGGGTGAGCTTTTACATTTAAAATGACAGTTAGTGACTTGGGAACCCGCACGTTTTCCATCACACAACATCACATATTAAGCAACCATAACGTTAACTATCCTCCAGATTATTTATCCATAATAGTATCATGCAATTGGAATTCATTCAATCAATACTCAATTATATCACTTCCGACTTACATATATATACATGCAACACAATAAATTCATCATAGCATAAGAGCATACATATATGTATATATATATATATATATCTAGTGCACACAGGTCCACTACAGTCGGATCCGACCCCCACTTGACTAATTTTTACGTTGCAACATAGGCTCCAAGCCTCTTTCCTCCAGCTCCAAGCTGGTTCGGCCGTTTTACAGGTACTAAACCGTTTGCCTTCTCATGTAACACAATCGCTCCAAGCGACCACGGCAGTGCTACGGGCAGCTCCGAGTCCAACCCGGTAGCTTGCTTGAGTCCAACCCAAGACTTTAAGCATCCAACGCTAGTGCACTCGGCACTGCCTTGAGTCCAACTCAAGGTCTTTTAATTACATTCTTTCGTGTGTGTTTGCCAATGCAATATTATTCCTCCTTTCATTTATCATAACCACACTCTGCATGCAATTCATTCATCATCTTATAGCAACACCGATTCATTTTCAACACTCGCATGCAAGGTAATATAGGATAGCAATCAGGATCTACCCATCGTACCCCGAACAGAACACCCAGAAGTCACACAATATGTTTCCATGTCATGCATGCACAAGTGAATAATTAACTAGACTCAGTATGGCAATTTAAGGAGCATGCACTACATTCACACACGGTCTCATGACACACACATGCATCCACATCCCAGCAGTGTCCATATATCAAATATAAGTAACCTACCATCGGATTCACTCATCGCATGCCTCAGTATACAACAGCTATCTATCAGATATACATTTCGTCACAAACACCCTTGAACACACATGCATGCATAAGAAATCACTTGGAACCTATTCACGAGCTATGCATTTGAAATGCAAAGCGCCCCCTACCTACTAAAGGAAATCGAGGGGGTTCTTCTGTTTTTCGACGTCGGTCCTTTTTTTCTGTTCGCCTCGCTCAGGCTCATACTCGTTCAGGCCTCCTTGGTCGTAGTTGCACTGTGAAACAGGGGCTGTTCGTCTTCCACCCTGATGATCGTCCCTTACCAGCAGAGGGAACTCCAAGTCTTCTACAGTATCGTTGTGCGTTTCCAGGAATAGGACAGTAAACAGGGAAGGAGAAGACGAAGAACTAGGAAGAGGAGGGAAGACACTAGAAGAGAAGAGGGGATGAAGCAGTGGAGGAAGAGGGAGTCTGAAGGAAGGTGAGTGACCTTCGTGATCATGGGCTTATGTATATATATTTGCACGAGGAAGAGAAGAGTACGGTGGGAGAGCGTGAGTCCAGCAGTTCCACTAAGCCACGCGCACTGAACTCAATAATCCAGCCATCATCATTATTTATAATTAATCAGTTATTGTTTCTGAGTTAAGGTAGTTGAGTTACGAGAATCTTCACCTTACAATAATCATTTTAATGGCTTAAATCCGTTTGGTAAATAATTATAATTAACAATTAATTTCCTACTTTGAAATCAAATCTCAATGGTTTGTTTTTCATTCGGTATTTAACTTTAAAATTAGGATGTTACAGCTCTCCCCCTTAAAAGAATTTCGTCCCCGAAATTCACTCGGTGACTCACCTTAGTAAAACAATTCGGGGTACTGCTACCTCATGGCGTCTTCGCATTCCCAGGTACAAGAGGTAGTCCCGCCTTGCTGCCACTCTACTTCAACCAGTTGTACGTCTTTACTCCTCAGTCGTTTTACCGATCGGTCCACGATTCTAATCGGTATAGTTACAGTGGTCAGGTCTTCCTTAATCTCCACTTCATCATCTGGCATCGAGTGGGTGGGATCATGTAGATATTTTCTTAGTTGAGACACATGAAATACGTTATGCAGTCGGGATAAGTGAATCGGTAATGCTATTTGGTATGCCATGGAACCGACTCGTTCCAGCACCTCATAAGGCCCAATGTATCGGGGGCTCAACTTTCCCCCTTTCAAGGCTCACCCAACTCCTTTACTTGGTGAAGTCCTTAAAAACACTTTGTCTCTGACTGAAAACTCCAATGGTTTGGTTCGTTTGTCATGGTAGCTCTTCTGTCGGTCCTGAGACGCCTTCATCCTTTCCCTTATCACTCGGATCTGTTCTGATGTTTGCTTTACAATTTCTGGCCCCAGCAGTAAACTCTCACCCGTTTCCGACCAGCAGAGTGGGGTTTGGCATCTTCGACCATATAGTGCTTCATAGGGTGCCATACCGATACTATTTTGGTGGCTATTATTGTATGTGAACTCGATCAGGGGAAGGTACTGCTCCCAATCTCCACCGTGCTCCAACACACACGCCCTTAGCAAGTCCTCCAGGCTTTGGATCGTCCGCTCGGATTGTCCATCCGATTGGGGGTGATATGCAGAACTTAGCCAAAGCTTTGTACCCATTTCCTGGTGCAGGTTGGTCCAAAACCGAGACGTGAACCTAGGATCCCTGTCCGATACGATAGAAGTCGGTATACCATGCAGTCGGACGATTTCGTGGATGTATATCCGAGATAACTTATGCAACAGGTACTTCATGTTCACAGGTAGGAAGTGTGCACTCTTCGTCAGTCGGTCAACAATGACCCAGATCGCATCATGGCCCGCTCGGTTTCTTGGTAATCCCATGACAAAATCCATAGCAATTGAGTCCCATTTCCACACGGGAATCTCCAGGGATTGCAATGCACCATACGGCTTCTGGTGCTCGACTTTCGACTTTTGACAGGTGATACACCGAGCCACGTATTCTGCCATATTCTTCTTTAGTCCGGGCCACCAAAATTGTGCTCTCAGATCGTGGTACATCTTCGTGGTACCCGGGTGAATATTGAGTAGGCTCTTGTGGGCTTCATCAAGTACCATTCTTCTTAACTCTCCTCTACTCGGCATATATATTCTGTTTTTCACTCGGAAAATTCCGTCCGATCCCTCGGTCAAGGACAAGTCCTTCCCTTTGGCCTGAGTCTCCTTCATCTCAGCTAAGTAGGAGTCTGACTGCTGCTGCTCGCACACGGATTTCAGGAATTCATTGGCGATCCTCAATGTACCGATTGCCATTTTTCGAGAGAAGGGGATGTCAATATGTAAGTTCATGTCTCGGAACTGTTCCAATAACTCCACTTCTCTCACCATCATCGTTGCTATATGGAGGGATTTCTGACTCAACACATCGGCAACAACGTGTGCCTTACCCGGATGGTATTTCAGCTTAAAATCATAGTCCTTTAAAAATTCCATCCATCTCCTCTGCCTCATGTTCAGTTCCTTTTAGTCGAATAAGTATTTGAGGCTCTTGTGATCACTGTATACTTCAAATCTGGACCCGTACAAATAATGCCTCCAAATCTTCAATACGAAGACTACGGCTGCCAGCTCCAAGTCGTGGGTCGGGTAATGTTGTTCGTGAGGTCTCAATTGCCGAGAGGCATATGCTATCACTCGGTCATTCTGCATTAGCACGTATCCTAATCTGAGTCCTGATGCATCATAATAAACCACGAAGCTCTCATGCAAGTTAGGTAATGCCAACACTGGAGCAGTCGTCAACTTGTCCTTCAGCTCTCGGAAACTTCTCTCGCACTCAGGACTCCATACGAAGGGAATGTTTTTCCGTGTCAGTTTAGTCAGTGGCGAAGTCAACTTAGAAAAACCTTCAATGAACCTCCTGTAGTAACCGGCCAGGCCCATAAAGCTCCTTATCTCCGAGACCGACCCGGGTCTCTCCCATGCCATTATAGCTGTCACCTTCGAAGGGTCCACCGAGACACCTTCCTTGGAAACCACATGTCCGAGAAAGTGGATCTCATCCATCCAGAAATTGCACTTGGAAAGCTTTGCAAATAGCTGCTTCTCCTTCAGCACCTGAAGTACCGCTCGGAGGTGTTCTTCATGCTCCTCAGGGGTCTCAGAATAGATTAGGATATCATCAATGAAAACTACCACGAATCGGTCTAAATACGAGTGGAATATGTTGTTCATGTAATTCATGAAGACAGCAGGGGCGTTTGTCACACCAAACGGCATCACTACATACTCCTAGTGACCATACCAGGTCCTAAAGGCAGTCTTGGGGATATCCGAGTCCTTCACTCGGATTTGGTGGTATCCCGATCGTAAATCGATCTTTGAGAAAATTGATGCGCCACGCAGTTGGTCAATCAGGTCGTCAATTCAGGGCAATGGGTATCGGTTCTTAATCGTGAGTTTGTTTAGCTGTCGGTAATCTATACAAAGTCTCATGCTGCCATCCTTCTTCTTAACGAGTAGCACAGGTGCACCCCATGGTGATACGCTCGGTCTAATGAATTGTTTCCCGAGTAACTCATCCACCTGCTTCTTCAAATCGGCTAATTCAGTTGGGGACATTCTATAAGGTGCACTGGAGACTGGCTCGGCTCCAGGGATTAGATCTATAGAGAACTCAACTTCTCTAGTTGGAGGAATACCCGGCACATCTTCCGGAAATACCTCTGGGAATTCACAAACAATCGGTATTTCGTTCACTCGGGCTCTACTCTCACCCTCGGTTAAACAAAGCATCATAAACAGTTGAGCTATACCTCGTGCTGTGTAACCCTCATTGTTCTGCCTTGGAAAGATTATCCTTCGGTTTCTGCAATCCACTAACACCTTGTTGGCTGAAAGCCAGTCTATACCGAGTACAATGTCAAGGTCCTTCAGAGGCACGCACACCAGATCGAAGGTAAAACTCCGATCGTACAACACAAATGTTACATCTTTGCACATTGACGATGTTAAAACCTTAGTGCCAGTCGGATTGGCCACTTCCATGGTCCGACCCATATGCACAGTTGGTAATTTTAAATGTTTTACACACTCATCAGCTATGAAAGAATGGGTGGCTCCAGAATCGAAAACCACGTTAAGTGTATATCTACCGAGTGAGCACTTACATTGTACTAAGTCATTTGCTTGTGCAGCATCTTCCGCATTGATGGCGTAGACTCTTCCTACTGCTGGTTGGTCGGTATTTCTCCCTCGGTTACTTGTAGTAGCCATCAAATTGCTCCTTGCTCCGTTGCCTCTGCCACCATTCCCTTTACTGTCAGTTCCGCGTCCTCCCATACGGAAACCCCCACGATGTGCATGGCCACCCTCTAGTTGCAGTCGCGGACAGTCGGGGTGAACATGCCCCCTTTTGTTACAGTGGAAACATATAACATCGTTTCCAGCATCACATTCCCGTGCAAAGTGGTTACCTCCGCATCTGAAGCATCTACCGCTCCTGGAGCGACCCCCGAAATGACCCCCATGGTTTCCTTGTCTTCTGAAATTAGAGGAGGATTCAGCACCCCCAGGCGTTGCCTGACCTCTTGAAGTATGGTTGTTGAGGCCTCAAGGAGGGGTTTGCCCTGCTGCTCTGGCCCGAGTGGGCCTTGTCATCTTCTTCAAATATCCTACACTTATTCACCAATGCGGGAAAACTCCTAACCTCTTGGTATCTGCAGGCTCTCTTAATATCCGACCTCAATCCATTCTCGAATTTTAAACACTTTGAATTCTCCGTCCTCGGTTGTTGGAAGGGTGGGTAGAATAGGCACAATTCCTCAAATCTTGTCGCGTATTCTTCCACAGTCATGGACCCCTATTTCAATTCCATGAACTCCAGTTCTTTCCGACTCCTGATTGTGTCGGGGAAGTACTTCTCTAAGAAGCATGTCTTGAAATTGTTCTAGGTCAGCTGAGTATCATTGTCAGGAAATCGGTTTCTGGCTATCTTCCACCAGTTCTCCGCCTCGTCTCGCAGCATATACACTGCACATTCTACCTTCTGGGCCTCAGTACAGAGAAGACCCCCAAAGATCCTTTCCAGTTCTTGCGTCCACTTAAAAGCTGCTTTTGGGTTCCATCCTCCTTGAAATTCACTCGGCTTCCTCTTCAGGAAGCGATCCAGCACTTGGCCATCCTCAGCTCGGGGCTGGCCCTGCCTCTCAAACACGTCCGCAAAGCGTTGAAAGGCTGTGGCTATGGCCTCCATGCTTTGACGATTCGTCATCTCTTATCTTGAAATTCATAGCCCTTTCAAAGATAAGTTTACAAAGTTACTTACTACCGATCGGGTCTCAGCCTAGCATTCAGTAACTTTAGTACATTATACCATTCTGTATGTTATACAATAAGTCGGACCAGGCGGGAGGCAACCTCCCATCCATAAATCAATACTATTATATCAATCAGGTTCAACAGATATCACAGTAATAACGACCACTCGGTCACAATACACACAACCGCCTACACTCGGTAAGCATACCTTGGCCTTGGACCTTTCGGTCTGCTCTGATACCAAAATGTAACACCCTAATTTTAATAAAACGAATAAACCCAAAAAGACAGGGAAAATTTTTCCATAAAGCAACTGCTGGACAATCGACATAAAGGAAGAAGAAGGCAAGGGGAAAATAAAAGAATATTCACATGTATAGAAACCTGTGGAAGGAATAAGGCTTGAACCGATCCATTCAGTTCGGCAAAGCACATCAACGCCTGGGCGAATCCCGCAACAACGTCTACTCGTCCAAGCGAGGTCCAACGCCACCTGAGCGGGACATAACGATGCAACAATGGAAGAGGGAGATATTTGAGCGAAGCCCAACACTAGCATCTGCTCGCCTCAACGTGATCCCTCACGCTTGGGCGAAACAGCTCTAGTCGCTCGGGCGAGGAGTGATTCTCTTAAGTGATGCCCACACAATAGCCTTCCCAACTCACACTCGCTGGAGCGAGTATGCTGTTCACTGGAGCGAGGAGTTCACTCGGTATTCGTTCACTTCACTCGGTATTCCTTTACTCGGATTTCAGCATTTGGTTCACTCGGAAGATCCACTCTCAACTCACCCGAATTGGCCCCTATACGTACCAGCTTCACTCGGAGAACATATCACACTCCATAACTTTGTTCGCTCGGTTCACAAACATTGACCACTCGAGAAATAATTCCCTTAGCCACTCACTCGGAATCTATGAGAACTCCTCACTCGGAATAACTTTCACATTCTTTCGCCACTCGGGTATTTCACTTATTTTTCACTCGGCAAGCATAGTCCTTCCTACCCAAGATCTCTTACTAACTGAAACCTCTCCTAAGAACTTCCTAACCTTCTCTAATCTCACTACACGGATCTCACTCGAAATCTGGAAGTTTATTCTCCAGTCGGAAAAACACTCACTCAACCAGTTTTCGCTCGGAAATACGTTTAAGTTCTCTACTCAGATATCCTAGCAGCTTATCGTTTGGGGGGAAACATCCACAGCGATCCCCACACGGAGTTATATAACACCATTCACTCGGAACGTCTAATTCTTCCCTCACTCGGCAACAGGATTGCGGATTCACTCTCTGGGTCGTATCTTTGCTTCCCTCACACTAAGTCTCACCATTCTTACGCACTTGGAGACATGAACATGTGTATACTAATCAGACATCACGCACAAAATGGGATAGACATGCAGCATGGCATACACATAACCATATATATATAAGAGTGTATATCGATAATTACAAACACATTATCATGTTTTCCCAACCTAAAAGGATTTGTTCTCTTTCAAAACACTAACATCAGACACGAGCCGGCCAAGGCATAATCAAACCCTTACACACAGTATCTACATAAATACATATAGTTCCTTGGTGCACAGCCAGTCCACTCGGCAAGTAGCTCCACTTCACTCGTAGTTCCAAGGAATGTTCACTGAAAATATTGCCACAGCAGGGGTAAGCTTTTACATTTAAAATGACAGTTAGTGAGTTGGGAACCCGCACGCTTTCCATCACACAACATCACATATTAAGCAACCATAACGTTAACTATCCTCCAGATTATTTATCCATAATAGTATCATGCAATTGGAATTCATTCAATCAATACTCAATTATATCACTTCCGACTTACATATATATACATGCAACACAATAAATTCATCATAGCATAAGAGCATACATATATGTATATATATATATATCTAGTGCACACAGGTCCACTACAGTCGGATCCGACCCCCACTTGACTAATTTTTACGTTGCAACATAGGCTCCAAGCCTCTTTCCTCCAGCTCCAAGCTGGTTCGGCCGTTTTACAGGTACCAAACCGTTTACCCTCACATATAACACAATCGCTCCAAGCGACCACGGCAGTGCTACGGGCAGCTCCGAGTCCAACCCGGTAGCTTGCTTGAGTCCAACCCAAGACTTTAAGCGTCCAACGCTAGTGCACTCGGCACTGCCTTGAGTCCAACTCAAGGTCTTTTAATTACATTCTTTCGTGTGTGTTTGCCAATGCAATATTATTCCTCTTTTCATTTATCATAACCACACTCTGTATGCAATTCATTCATCATCTTATAGCAACACCGATTCATTTTCAACACTCGCATGCAAGGCAATATAGGATAGCAATCAGGATCTACCCATCGTCCCCCGAACAGAACACCCAGAAGTCACACAATATGTTTCCACGTCATGCATGCACAAGTGAATAATTAACTAGACTCAGTATGGCAATTTAAGGAGCATGCACTACATTCACACACGGTCTTATGACACACACATGCATCCACATCCCAGCAGTGTCCATATATCAAATATAAGCAACCTACCATCGGATTCACTCATCGCATGCCTCAGTATACAACAGCTATCTATCAGATATACATTTCGTCACAAACACCCTTGAACACACATGCATGCATAAGAAATCACTCGGAACCTATTCACAAGCTATGCATTTGAAATGCAAAGCGCCCCCTACCTACTGAAGGAAATCGAGGGGGTTCTTCTGTTTTTCGACGTCGGTCCTTTGTTTCTGTTCGCCTCGCTCAGGCTCACACTCGTTCAGGCCTCCTTGGTCGTAGTTGCACTGTGAAACAGGGGCTGTTCGTCTTCCACCCTAACGATCGTCCCTTACCAGCAGAGGGAACTCCAAGTCTTCTGCAGTATCGTCGTGCGTTTCCAGGAATGGGACAGTGAACAGGGAAGGAGAAGACGAAGAACTAGGAAGAGGAGGGAAGACACTAGAAGAGAAGAGGGGATGAAGCAGTGGAGGAAGAGGGAGTCTGAAGGAAGGTGAGTGACCTTCGTGATCATGGGCTTATGTATATATATTTGCACGAGGAAGAGAAGAGTGGGGTGGGAGAGCGTGAGTCCAGCAGTTCCACTCAGCCACGCGCACTGAACTCAATCATCCAGCCATCATCATTATTTATAATTAATCAGTTATTGTTTCTGAGTTAAGGTAGTTGAGTTACAAGAATCTCCACCTTACAATAATCATTTTAATGGCTTAAATCCGTTTGGTAAATAATTATAATTAACGGTTTATTTCCTACTTTGAAATCAAATCTCAATGGTTTGTTTTTCATTCGATATTTAACTTCAAAATTGGGATGTTACAGTGGTGACATCAAATTCAACCACAATCAAATATGCACCCAGAGAACAATATAAAATTTAACTAACCAAAACTTGATCAAATTTTAAAATTACTCCCAACTTATACGTAGCAATGATGCATTAAAAATTGTTCATCCCAAACTGTCCAAACGGACAATTCAAGATTCAACACAAACGATGAAATCAATTAATTTAGTTACCATTTGTGTCGAATCTCAAACGGGAATACTATGGTTCACTCATATACAATTTAAAAAATCCCAAACTCATTTAAAAGGGACTAAATAAACTTATTAAAAACAAAATATAATAAATAAAAATTAACCTATAATATAACATTTTAAATTACTAAAATTAATAAATATACAATACAAAATAATAGCATTATCATTTTAAATTTTTCTAATCTATAACTAACAATATTCTAATTTCTCTATAATATCACATTTTTCTAATCTGTAACTAATACTAATTACCAACATACAACTAACCAAATATTAAGCTTAACATGCATCAACCAAACTATACTAACCAACATTGCATAACCATAAAAGGAAGGAAAATTTAAAATAACTATAATGCAACAGAGTTAAGGACTAAAATAATTAATAACATTTAAAATCAATGATCATATTGACAAACTCCTAACATCAACATTGAAACCACAAATACTTATGACTTTTAAGTTAAATTTTCATAATTAGAAGAACTACTAATTACATGGTTACCTAAATCAACTCTTCTACCACTTTAATCATAAACATAGGCTCTGTCACAATGCTATTCCAACTTCTAACCATAAATTAAACATGCACAAAAAGTCCTTCATTCTACTCATCTTCTATATTGTTATTGTCATTTTATACAAAGAACTAAATGCAACCGTGTTATGCTAAATTCAAGTTTTCAAATTTTAAGAAATTAAACTCTCCAAAACTAATTTTAAGGCTAGAAAAAAGGAAAACATAGGGGGGAGTTGTGTACGTACCTCTTCGAAAGCTTTTGGAGGCCGGTCTCGGGAATAGCGTGTGGAATGGAGATGGAGGAAATGGAGAAAGGCTGGAGGAAGATGGAGGAAGGTCACTCTCGAGAATAGCGCACAGAACGAAGATGGAGGAGATGGAGGAATAATGTTGACGGTGGAACAACAAGGAGGAAATGGAGGAAGAATGTTGACGGTACAGATAGGAGATTATACCGAGATAGAGGAAATAGAGGAAATGAAGGAGATAGAGCAAAGAGGGAAACTCAAATGGCAAAATGATAAAGGGGGAAACTCAAATGGCGAAGTGAGAGACGGAGGGAGGGACTTTACCGAAACAGAGATGGTGAGAGGGAAGGAATAAGAGAAAAGAAGAGGGAAAGTCGAAACTTGTTATGAAGAGTCACGTATACGACCACGGTTAATCTACAACCGTGGTCATAGGGCCCCATTAATCACGGTTCAACTAAACACCGTGGTGATAAATTGACCTTTTAATCATAGGCCCCACGCAACCGTTATCATAGAGCTTTACGCAGGTCCTATTACCACGGTTATCACCTAACCGTGGTTGTACATCTTTCAGAAAATAATATATAAAAATTTTATGCTTCCTATGACCACGGTTCCCTTTAACCGAGATTAAAAAGTTAACTGATAATTTCAAAAATGCCACCGCTCACTTTTTGACCACGGTTATCATATAACCGAGATTATATCCTGTCCTCGTAGGCACATTTTGCACTAGTGGAATGAGCAACTGATTGCAATGAGGACAAAAGGTAATGGCACCACAAATGGGGTAAATCATTCAACTTACCCTTCTTCACAAATTTGGGTGCACCACCCACTGTGGTTTTAAAGTCAGCCCCCCTTTCACAACAAACCTTGAGAACATCTTTCCTTAAATTAGCACTGTTCTCCTGGTTGAACCCATTCAAAATTCTTATATACTGACACTCCTCATCCATTATAGGCACCTTCAGCATACCATTGAGGATTTCTCCTGACAAGGGAATGATAACACCTCTCAAGTAAGAGGAATAAGACACATCATCTTCATCATCGTTGGCCCATAGATTGGTATAGAACTCCCTTGTGAGTTCATGGTAGCCATGGCCCAGAATTTAGTTAAAATGTTTCCATCCTCGTGTAAGCATAATAACACGAACAGTGGTGTCAAGACAACCTTTCTCCTCTAACACCATTGTTCTATCTCTGATCACACCCCTGTCTTTAAACTTCCGCTCATAGTCTTGAGGAGTGATTAAGTCCCTGAACCTCTTATAGTCAAAATCCTCTTGCCTTTTTGAACGTTTTCTACCCTCCTTTCCTTACTCTTTATCTTTTTGAGTGGGGGAGAAGTAGAGGTGCTGGAGGTATCAACCCCTTTTCCCTTATCTCTTTAAGAAACCCTACCTCCTTCCATCTCCAACACTTTCTCTATTTTCTTAATAGAACAGGTTGGTCTAGATGCTATTACACAGAAAAAAGAAAGCTATATATAAAAACTAAAATGGAATAAAGCAACGAGTACGAAAATGAAAAGGAAAGATTAAAGGGAATAATTAATAGTCATGATTTTTGGGATTTAAACATGCAATACATGAAATTAACTGTTAAGAAACCTTACCAGTACAAGAATATGTAAAGTTGCAACTCTTGAGTTCCAAAATGGCTCAATCCCAACGTAATAGCATCGATTTAGGGTTTGGCACGCTAATGCTGATATGTATATATGCAGACATGAACATAACCATGCCCCAACACAGCGTAACCACACTTTGGTACTGGAATTGATTAATCCTAATAGGCATAAGCACACTTGGAGAAAGCGTAGGCACGCTCACTCACTGCTGATATCTCAAAGTGAACCTGAATTGTGCGTAAGTATGTAACTTTTTAGCGTAGGCACGCTCATACTCTGATAGATTACCTAATTCATGTTTCTCTATGGCGTAAGCACGCCTAAAGTGAGCGTGGGCACGCTCACTTACTGTAATTGTCATTAAATTTTCTAGAATGGCAGCATAGGCACACCACCTTTAAAAGTGTAAGCACGCCCAGACTTAAAATATATGTTGTGTCAAACCGAAAACTGGCGTAGGGGCGCTTATTTTGGACATAGGCACACCTGGATACTAATGTTGGGAACACCATAAGACCTCATCCGCATAGGCACGCTTAGGTGGAGCATAGGCACACTTACTTTTCTTAAATTTATGAAAGAATCAGACCCCTCCTTTTTGCGGAGGTACGTTGAAAGAGAGCGTAAGCACGCTAAGACAGTTGTGGGATCTTTAACCAGATTTATTGATACGCATAGGCACGCCCATTCTAAGCCTAAGTACGCTCTACTCCTAGTTTCATCTATATTTGTGATAGAAAAGGTTGTAGGTACGCCCTGGACCTGCGTTAGCATGCTAGAGACTCAGTCTTCAACCTTATTTTTCCAGAAACTCAGTGTGGGCATGCTCTAGATTAGAGTAAGGAAACCCAGACACTGGTTTCTTCTTTCAATTATTAGTCCACAGGCACGTAAGCACACTAGAATCCAGGGTGGACACGCTCAGCATACTTTTCCAATAGAAATCACCATTTTATTTACTTACACTTTTCTTTTCTTTTCTTTTCTCTCTTTTCTATTGTTTCATTTTTTTTCTTTTTTTAAATAATAACCACAATGAAACAAAAGGGTTGCCTCCCTTCAGTGCTTCTTTAACGTCACTAGCTTGACGGATTTGTACCTAAGAAGGTGCATGGAACTCAATGAAGGATTTTTGTCTCTCAACCTCCCATCCATAGTAGAGTTTGAGCCTCTGGTCATTGACTTTAAAAGTCCTATCAAAGTCTGGTTCTTTAACCTTAATAGCACCATAAAGGAATACTTCAGTAGTAATGAAAGAACCAGACCATTTTGATTTCAGTTTGCCTGGAAAAAGTCTTAGTCTAGAATTGAACAACAGAACCATATCCCCTTTCTAAAACTCCTTTCTATTTATCCATTTATCATGCCACCTTTTTGTTTTTTCTTTATACAGAGAGGCACTTTGATAAGCTCTCAATCTAAACTCATCAAGTTCATGGAGTTTCAGGACTCTTTCCTCTTGAGATTGGGTAAATTCCATATTCAACAACTTTGTAGCCCACCAAGCTTTGTGTTCTAACTCCACAGGAAGATGGCATGCCCTACCATACACAAGTTGGTAGGGAGACATGTCAATTGGAGTCTTAAAAGCAGTGTGGTAAGCCTACAATGCATCATTTAATTTCACAAACCAATCCCTCCTAGATCTTCCCACAACCTTCTTAAAGATTCTCTTAATCTCTTTATTTGAGAGTTCCACTTGTCCACAAGTCTGTGGATGATATGGAGTGGAAACTTTATGGAGTACCTCATAATGTTTCAGGGCCTTCTCCATCAACTTATTGCAAAAATTAGATCCCCCATCACTGATAAACACTCTTGGAACTCCATACCTTAAGAAGATGTTTTTCTTAATGAACCTCAACACCACTTGTGCATCATTAGTCCTAGTGAGGATAACCTCAACCAACTTTGATACATAATCCACTGCCATAATTCCTTTAGAATTTATCACACCTTTGAACATAATTCTTGGTATCCTAAAAAAGTGTTGGCCAGTAAAAGCCACATTAAAGCACTTTGGCAGCGGTTCTTGAAGAACCATGTTGGCCTCCATATAAGGAGTCATAACAGTGCCAGAGAAGTTTCTCTTGCTCAAATTTAGGCACACACTTCCTAATGACTCCATCAACACCTATCTTATAGAGGAATAGATCATCCCAAAGAAATCTTTTACTATCATAAAAGAATTTCTTCTTTATTTGGGATGTCCACCCTTCAGACACAACAGCTGCACTTTTAAAATTGGCCATGTCAGCAAACCACAGACCTTGTGTAACCACCATCAAGCTCCCATATGGAAATTCTTCTTTAATTAAAATATTTTTAGAATCTCCTTCCAGACGAGATAACTAATCAGCCACTGAGTTCTCTATTCCTTTCTTATCTCTAATTTCTAAATCAAACTCCTGTAATAAGAGAACCCATTTAATCAACCTTGGCTTGGACTCTTTCATAACCTTGGCACTAATCAAGTATGCCCTGAATTTATCAAATGCATACACCATAACAAGTATTTCTTTTTCAGTGGTGGTGTAATTAATTTGATTTTCATTCAGGACCTTACTTGCATAATAAATGAAATGGGTTAACTTGTCCTTTTTTTGACCCAACACAGCCCCAACAACAAAATAACTTGCATCACACATCAATTCAAATGGTAAAGACCAATCTGGTGCTGTAAGGATTAGGGATGTATTCAATTTTTGTTTTAAGGTTGTAAAAGCCAAAGTACATTGGTCATTAAAATTAAAAGGAGTATCCTTCACTAACAAATCTGTCAATGACTTTGTAACCTTTGAAAAAACTTTTATGAACCTGTGGTAGAATCCAGCACATCCTAGAAAACTCCTCACTCCTTTCACATTGGTAGGAGGAGGAAGTTTCTCTATTATTTTTATTTTTTTCTCTATCTACTGCTATTCCATTAGCAGAGATTTTATGGCCAAGAACGATCCCACCTCTTACTATAAAATGGCACTTTTCCCAATTGAGAACCGGATTTGTTTCTTGGCATCTCTTTAGCATTTTAGCTAAGTTACTGAGACAAGTATCATAGCTATCACCAAACGTAGAGAAGTAATCCATGAATACTTCAATGAACTTCTCTACCATTTCACTAAATATGGCCAACATGCACGTTTGGAAGATGGCTGGCGCATTGCATAACCCAAATGGCATGTGTCTATAAGCAAATATACCATATGGGCAGGTAAAAGTAGTCTTTACTTGATCCTTTGGATCAACCATAATTTGGTTGTATCCAGAGTAGCCATCAATGAAGCAATAAAATTTATGCTCGTATAATCTTTCTAGCATTTGATCAACAAAGGGTAAAGGGAAATGGTCTTTCCCAGTTAAGTCATTCAACCACCTATAGTCTATGCATATTCGTCATCCTGTGGTAGGCCTAGTTGAAATGACTTCACCATTTTCATTTTTAACTATGGTCATACCTCTTACTTAGGCACCACTTGGACCAGACGATCCAAGCACTGTCTGAGATTAGATATATGATCGCTGCATCAAGGAGCTTGATTACTTTCTTCCTTACCACCTCTTTCATTATAGGGTTTGTATTTATATGTTGATGTAGGTTTTGATAATGACACAACAAATAAGGATATATGAAGGATGTTGTCAAATAATTAATTAATAGCAAATCATGAAGTTCAAGCTAAATTAGATCAAGCATTCAAGAGTTAAACACATAAGGATTAATGAACATCAAGGACATATGATAAAGGATTTCAAAGAAGCTTAAATCAAGAGGAAAATGATCAACAAAGTGCCTAAGGATCAAAGGAACCAAGATGTATGCAAAAGGATCCCAAAAAGGATGAAAAATGCACAAAATGTGCTGAATCAGGTGCATGAATCGATTCACCATCACCCTGAATCGATTCATACAGTTTAAAATGCCCAGGAAGTGATTTTTTAAATGAATAAATCGATTCACTCCTGGCCTGAATCAATTCATACGTCTGGGCAGTGGAAAAATTGCATAAAATCATGCATGAATTTATTCACTGGTTTCCTGAATCTATTCATTTCAATTCTGATGCACAAATACACTAAATGAATCTATTCATTCAGAAAATGAATCAATTCATTTAGTTCAAATGGTTCTAAAATTTGAAATTTGAAGTCTCGAAAGTTTCAAGTAACAACAATTTCTGAAATGCTCCACTCACCATGCAGCACTATGAATTAACAAATGGCACTCTCCATGCTTCACCATGCCATGTCCAAACCGTTGCCAACAGAGACTGAGATATTCCTGACTCCACCTTATTATTCCATGTTCCACTATGCACGCTAAATCTTCATAAGCAAGGCACCAACAATCTGATGGAATAATTAATTGCAAGTGTCATGCTATGGATGGCTATAAATTGGAGAAGAATTTGAAAGATAACGACACCAAGCAAAGAAGCAATTCCCTCTGCTCTTTCTCTTCTCCTCCTGCGTGAATTTCTCTTTTCTTTGCTAATAGCTCACTGTTTTATAGATTGGTAAATTACTTTGAGAGTGTGAGCAAAATTATCTTAAGATCAAAACTTGCATATTATTTCTTGAGAGAGAAAATTATTTTAAGTGCTAAAATTTGTATATCCTCTCTTTGAGAGTTATAATTTTGAGAGAACTTAAATTTGTATATCCACTCTATTGGAGAGTTACTCTTGTATCCTAAACACCAAAATTTCTAGAGTTGTGGGTTGGGTTTCAACCTTGTAAATTGTGAGATTGAGAGATTGGGTGGGTTGCCCTTGTACTTATGAGAATTGGGTTCTTGAGTGTGGGACACTAGGAAGCCGCAATTGCTCAAAGTTGTATCTCTAATCTCCAATAGTGGAAATCCTCTAAGTGGGTTGCTTAGAGGTGAGACGTACACCAGTGTGGTAGAACTCATATATATCGGTTTGCAAATCTCTCTTCCCTACACTCATTTAAATTTGTGCACTTAATTTGATTGCTTAATTTATTGAGTTCATAATTTGATTAATTAACTACTTCATTATTGCTAATTAATTTGATATTATTACTTGAATATTACTTTATCTCTTAAAGTGAATTTATTGCCATATACTTAGTACTTGTTAATTTGCTTTGTGTATAAATTGTTATCATTTGTGATCAAATTTATTATCTTTATTAAGCATAATTATTAAAGCATCAATTTCAAAAGGATTCCAAATAAAACTTTTAATACTCAATTCACCCCCCTCTTGAGTAATTGAGGCCACTTGGTTAACAAGTGGTATCAGAGCTTGTCTCTTGGTAGATCAAGCTTAACAGCTTCAAGAGAATAAATGGCCTCAAATTCTCTAAACCTTTTTCCCAAGGGTGGTGCCACAAATAGACCTCTCGCTTTTAATGGTGAGGGTTACGCCTTTTGGAAAGAAAGGATGAAAATTTTTGTACAATCAATTGATTTTAAAGTATGGAATGCTATTGAAAATGGTCCTTTTATACCTATGCACACTGTTGATAATAAACAAATAGAAAAACCTATGGATGATTGGACTAGTGAGGAAGAGAAGAAAGTGCAATATAATTACAAAGCAAAAAATCTTATCACTTTAGCCTTAGGTCCCGATGAATTTTTTAGAGTAGTTACATGTAAATCTACTAAGGATATGTGGGACACCCTTCAAATAACTCATGAAGGAACTAGTGATGTTAAGGACTCTAAGATTAGTACTTTAACCTGTCAATATGAAAGTTTTAGAATGAGTTCCAATGAATCTATTTTAGAACTTCAAAAAAGATTCACTTTGATTATTAATCACCTTATTACACTTGGTAAATCTTACACTAACAAGGAACTTATCCACAAAGTTCTAAAAAGTCTTACTAGGGAATGGCAACCTCTTGTTACAGCCCTCAAGCAATCTCCTAATATAAATGATATGTCTCTTGCCACTTTGTTTGGTAAACTCCAAGTACAAGAACAAGAGTTGAAAGACTTGAAACAAGCGGAGGAAGAAGAAAAAGTCTCTAAGAAGAAAGGGCTAGCTCTCAAAGCCACCTCAATTGTTGAAGATGATTCCGAAAGTGATCTTGACGAGGATGAAGAGTTAAGCCTATTTGTGAAACATTTTGGAAAGCTTATGAAGAGCAAACGCTTCCAAAGGAACTTCAAATCATAAGGTAAGAAACCTAATCTTAAAGAAAATTCTACTTCACCTACTTGCTTTGAATATGGAAAGGAAGGACACTTCAAGATAGATTGTCCAAACCTAAAGAAGAAAAACAAAGAAAGAAAAGAGAGGAGAAGAGCATATATCGCATGGGATGAAAATTAAATAAGTAGCTCAGATGATTCAGAAAATGAAGAAGCAAACCTTTGTCTCATTGCAAATACCAAGATGAAGATGATGAGGTAAATTTTCATGACTTAGACAAGGAATAACTACTTGATGCTCTTAAAGAATTATATGATAAATTTATAAAAGTGTCTCATGAGCATAAGTTATCTAGAAAAACCATTGACACTCTTAAGATGCATCTTATGGAAGTTTGTAAAGAAAATGAATGTTTGAAAAATGAATTATTAAATGTTCAAGCATGCTCTAGGACTAAACCTTGTGAATTTGTAAAGAAATGTGATATTCTAGAAACCAAGGTTTTAGACTTGAATAGAACATTAGAAAAGTTTACAAATGGTAGAGACAACCTAAATGTTTTACTTGGTAAACAACGGTGTATGTTTGATAAAACGGGTTTAGGTTTCAATGTCGTTAAGAAACAAAAGAATTATAAGAACTTTTTTATACCACCTAGTAAAACTTCATCACCTTTCATGAAATGTAACTATTGTGGTTTTAAAGGACATAGTGCATCTAATTGTAATGTTAGAAAACTAGGGCCAAAGGTTGTGAGAAAAGTATGGGTTCCTAAAGGAACATTACCTCAAACTAACCTACAAGGACCCAACATAAAATGGGTACCAAGTTCTCTAACTTGACATGTTTTGTAGGTATGCTTTAAAGCGAATAGCATCCATTGGTATTTGGATAGTGGATGTTCAAAACACATGACGGGAGACAAAAGTAAGTTCATATCATTTACTCCACGAAATAAAGGATTCGTTACTTATGGAGATAACACGAAGGGAAGAATACTAGGAATCGGAAATGTTGGTAAAAACTCTTCCACTTCTATAAACGATGTATTATATGTTGAAGGACTTAAACATAACTTGCTTAGCATTAGTCAATTATGTGATAAGGGCTATAAAATTGTTTTTGAATCAAACGGTTGCATAATTGAAAATAAGCTAAACAAGGAAATAAAATTCGTTGGTCAAAGAGTAGATAACATTTATATGATTAATCTTGACTATCTTGCTTCAAATGATGTGCAATGCTTCATAACTAAAGAGGATGAATCATGGCTATGGCATAGAAGAATTGCTCACATTTATGTAGACCATTTAAACAAACTTGTTTCAAAAGATTTAGTAATTGGACTACCAAAATTGAAATTTGAAAATAAATTTTGTGATGCTTGTCAAAAGGGAAAACAAGTAAAGGTTTCTTTTCAAGAAAAAAATATTGTTTCAACAATTAGACCTTTATAACTTTTACATATGGATTTATTTAGACCTTTAAAAATCAAAAGTTTTGGTGGAAACTATTATGGTCTTGTGATTGTGGATGATTACTCTAGATATACATGGACATTATTTCTTACTCATAAACATGAAGCATATCATGCATTTAAGAAACTTGCCAAGATCATCCAAAATGAACAAAATTTGAAAATAGCATCCATTCGAACTGATCATGGGGGAGAATTTGAAAATTAATCTTTTGAAAAATTTGTGAAAAATTTGGCATTGAACATAATTTTTCGGCTCCAAGAACTCCACTAAAAAATGGAGTAGTTGAAAGGAAAAATCGATCTTTAGCGGAGCTTGCAAGAACTATGTTAAATGAAAGTAACATTTTAAAACATTTTTAGGCCGATGCGGTAAATACTGCTTGCCATGTTATGAACCGATGTTTGATAAGGCCTATATTAAAGAAAACCCCCTATGAGCTTTATAAAGGAAGAAAACCAAATATTTCTTATTTTCATATATTTGGATGCAAATGTTTTGTTTTAAATAATGGAAAGGATAATCTCAGCAAATTCGATGCAAAATCTGATGAAGCAATATTCTTAGGTTATTCATCTACTAGTAAAGCTTATCGACTCTTTAACAAACGAACATGTACAATTGAAGAGTCTATACATGTCAAATTTGATGAACTTAACCAAAATCCTTCGAGAAAGAAAATTGATGAACTTGTAGGTACCTTCCAAGAAATGAACTTGGAAGATGAAGAAGGAAATAAAAATGAAGGAGATACAACACAAAATGACGAACCTCAACAAAAGGAATGGATCACCTTAAAGAATCACCCCTTGGACAATGTCATAGGTGAAATAACAAAAGGTGTAAGTACTCGAAATGTTATTAGAAATGCATGCAATCACTTAGCTTTTGTATCACAAATAGAACCTAAAAATATTGATGAAGCTATTATTAATGAACATTAGATGTTGGCCATGCAAGAAGAATTAAATCAATTTGAAAGAAATGAAGTTTGGGAACTTGTGCCAAGACCCAATGACCATATAATAATAGGTACCAAATGGGTTTTTAGAAACAAGCTAGATGAAAATGGAATAATAACAAGAAATAAAGCTAGATTAGTTGCTAAGGGATATAATCAAGAAGAGGGAATAGACTATGAAGAAACATATGCTCCCGTAGCTAGGTTAGAAGCCATAAGATTATTGTTAGCTTTTGCTTGTTGTATGGATTATAAGCTTTATCAAATGGATGTCAAAAGTGCTTTTCTAAATGGCTATATTCAAGAAGAAATTTATGTAGATCAACCTCCTAGTTTTGTAAATCACAAATTTCTAAACCATGTTATTAAATTGAGAAAAGCTTTATATGGTTTGAAACAAGCTTCAGGAGCTTAGTATGAAAGACTTAGTAAATTTCTTTTAGAAAATAATTTTGAAAGAGGAAAGGTTGATACTACACTATTTATAAAATGCAAAAACAATGACATTCTTTTGGTACAAGTTTATGTTGATGACATAATATTCGGTGCTATTAACAAAATTCTTTGTCAAGAGTTTGCCAAGATTATGCAAGATGAATTTGAAATGTCCATGATAGGAGAACTCACCTTCTTCCTTGGATTACAAATCAAACAAACAAATAAAGGAACGTTCATTGTCAAACAAAATATTGCAAGGAACTACTCAAAAGATTTGAAATAGACAAAGCAAACGAAATAGCTGCACGCATGAGTACATCTTGCTACTTAGACAAAGATGAGAAAGGTAAGGACGTTGAAATAACTAAATACCAAGGTATGATTGGCTCCTTACCTTACTTAACAGCTAGTAGGCCTGATATTATGTTTGCTGTATGTATGTGTGCTAGATATCAAGCATGTCCTAAAGAATCACATCTCACTACCGTAAAAAGAATTTTGAAATATCTTGTGGGTACTCAAAATGTTAGTTTATGGTATCCCAAAGGCGTTGAATGTAATCTTTTTGGATACTATGATTTTAACTTTGCTGGTTGTAAACTTGATAGAAAGAGTACTAGTGGCACATGTCATTTACTTGGTAGTTCCCTTCTTTCTTGGCATAGTAAGAAATAAGTAAGTGTTGCTTTATTGACAGCTGAGGTAGAATATGTAGCAGCTGGCAGTTGTTATGCTCAAATTCTTTGGATGAGACAACAACTTCTTGACTTTGGTGTTGTTTTAAATAAAGTGCCTATTAAATGTGATAACACTAGCGCCATAAATATCTCCAAAAATCCGGTCATGCACTCTAGGACTAAACATATTTAGATAAGACATCACTTTATAAGAGACCATGTTTTGAAAGGAGATTGTGCTCTTGAATATGTTGAAACTTCAAAACAACTGGCGGATATTTTTACAAAACCCCTTCCAAAAGAACAATTTATAAATATTAGAAGGGAACTAGGCATTTTGGAAACTGTTTAATTAATTTATTATATCACATTTTCTTACTCCTTGAACATAATTTTGTAAATCTTTGACTTAAAGATTTTAACTCATCTCTTTCATAAAATTCTTATTTCTTTGAACATAGTGATTTACTTTATGATATATGGTCAAATCTTTTCATTAAAAAGCCAATCACATTTTCAATAATCATGTTAATGCTTCACAAATCTCTTGTCTCATTGAGTTCCCGAGTAGCCTCTACTTAATTAAACATATTTTTGACACAAGATAATCTCCTATATACCACATGGATCTCAAAAACAAATGGCAAATAACCTTTGATTTTCTTGACTCTCTGGTGCAACAAGATCATTGGCAAAATTATAAAATTTTAATCCTTGCATAAACCCCTCACAAAACACTCTTCTAGTAATATGATTTCTTCAAACTTGTGCAAAAACAGCTAGATGAATTGATTCCTATATAGGTGAATCGATTCCTATGAGTCAATGTATCGTCATGCATATTATACTTGCTTACATACTTTGATGATATGAATTACTATGTGATATATGTTTTATGTTTTAGGGGGAGTTTTATATACAATTGGTATCTTACTTCAATAATATATGTATCTATCTTTAAGTGGTATATATTCTTCAATGTCTTGATGATATCACAAGGGGAGTTTTTGATGATGCCAAAGGGGGAGAAAATATATATACATTCTAATTCTAAGTGGCATAAAGTATTTTATAAAGGGGGAGAAAATATCATGATGGTATAGTGGTATCTATTAAATGATTAAGTTGGGAGATAACATCTAGAATCAACATCTCTATCTATCCTTATTGAAAATGCATGATTAAGGGGGAGCCTTACAATACTTCTTTACAACAAGTGATATCCAATTACATGTGTAAATGATAAAGTGGTATTCAATTATATGTATAGCATATGTATAAGATGTAGTATCAAAAGTCATTTATGCCATGTATATGAACTATTATGAAACTAACACCCTGAGAGATGAACATTTATTGTCATCATCAAAAAGGGGGAGAATGTATTTATATGTTGATGTGGGTTTTGATAATGACACAACAAATGAAGATATATGAAGGATGTTGTCAAACAAGTAATTAGAACCAAATCATGAAGTTCAAGCTAAATTAGATCAAGCATTCAAGAGTTCAATGCATAAGGATAAACGAACATCAAGGACATATGATAAAGGATTTCAAAGAGGCTTAAATCAAGAGGAAAATGATCAACAAAGTGCCTAAGGATCAAAGGAACCAAGGTATATGCAAAAGGATCCCAAAAAGGATGAAAAAATGCACAAAAAGTGGTGAATCAGGTGCATGAATCGATTCACCATCACCCTGAATCGATTCACACGGTTTAAAATGCCCAGGAAGTGATTTTTTGAATGAATGAATCGATTCAATCCTAGCCTGAATCAATTCATACGTCTGGGCAGTGGAAAAATTGCATAAAATCATGCATGAATCTATTCACTGGTTTCCTGAATCTATTCATTTCAATTCTGATGCGCAAATACACTAAATGAATCTATTCATTCAGAAAATGAATCAATTCATTTAGTTCAAATGGTTCTGAAATTTGAAATTTGAAGTCTCAAAAGTTTCAAGTGACAACAATTTCTGAAACGCTCTACTCACCATGCAGCACTATGAATTAACAAATGGCACTCTCCATGCTTCACCATGCCATGTCCAAACCGTTGCCAACAGAGACTGAGATATTCCTGACTCCACCTTATTATTCCATGTTCCACTTTGAACGCTGAATTTTAATAAGTAAGGCACCAACAATCTAATGGAATAATTAATTGCAAGTGTCATGCTATGGATGGCTATAAATTGGAGAAGAATTTAAAAGATGACGACACCAAGAAGAGAAGTAATTCCCTCTGTTCTTTTTCTTCTCCTCCTGCGTGAATTTCTCTTTTCTTTGCTAATAGCTCACTGTTTTATTGATTGGCAAATTACTTTGAGAGCGTGAGCAAAATTATTTTAAGAGCAAAACTTGCATATTATTTCTTGAGAGAGAAAATTATTTTAAGTGCTAAAATTTGTATATCCTCTCTTTGAGAGTTATAATTTTGATAGAACTTAAATTTGTATATCCACTCTATTGGAGAGTTACTCTTGTATCCTAAACACCAAAATTTCTAGAGTTGTGGGTTGGGTTTCAACCTTGTAAATTGTGAGATTGGGTGGGTTGCCCTTGTACTTGTGAGAATTGGGTTCTTGAGTGTGGGACACTAGGAAGCCGCGATTGCTCAAAGTTGTATCTCTAATCTCCAATAGTGTAAATCCTCTAAGTGGGTTGCTTAGAGGCGAGACGTACACCGGTGTAGTGGAACTCGTATATATCGGTTTGCAAATCTCTCTTCCCTACACTCATTTAAATTTGTGCACTTAATTTGATTGCTTAATTTATTGAGTTCATAACTTGATTAATTAACTACTTCATTATTGCTAATTAATTTGATATTATTACTTGAATATTACTTTATCTCTTAAAGTATATTTATTGCCATATACTTAGTACTTGTTAATTTGCTTTGTGTATAAATTGTTATCATTTGTGATCAAATTTATTATCTTTATTAAGCATAATTATTAAAGAATCAATTTTAAAAGCATTTGAAATAAAACTTTTAATACTCAATTCACCCCCCTCTTGAGTAATTGAGGCCACTTGGTTAACAGGGTTAAGTCTTCTTTCTGGCTGAACAATAGGGGAATAATCCTCTGCTGGTGTATTTTAAGAGAATCAAGTTTGTATAATACACTCAAAGGAACGTGCCAAGTTTCAAACACGGTAGTTGTAGTTATAAAAGATATCGTTCCCACTAAGGATCATCAGCAATTGAAGCTTAAAATATTACGGCGGATTAAAACGATTGTTTTCATGGTTTTTGAGTTCAAAATATAAATTGCAATGTATGAACGAGTATGCAATGAAATAAAAGGAGTTTGTCAAATTGTAAAAACTGGGATTAGGATTCACCGATCTTACCTTCCGATGCACAACGTATATTCATGAAAACGGGGTTTGAACTATAATACTTTACGTCACAATCAATGTCATTCGTATCAATTCCTTGACTACGAAATTCATAAGAACAGATTTGATAACGTCAATCCCTTGATCGTTTCAAATCCATTCTAGCATTACGACCGATATTTT
Organism: Clitoria ternatea; assembly: GCA_037962975.1. NCBI lineage: Eukaryota > Viridiplantae > Streptophyta > Magnoliopsida > Fabales > Fabaceae > Clitoria > Clitoria ternatea. The sequence continues at coordinate 50,101,552 of CM075669.1, forward strand.
GGACGTTCAATGCGTTAAATACCATCCCTGGTTATTTACTCACATTGAGCATTTCATTTAGATCTGTTTTCGAAAGTTATTTTCCAACAACAAACGAAAACTTAAATCAAGAAACTAGTGATCAAGTAGATTCAGGCTGTGAACACAAAACGAAATACCAAGAATCATAGAACAAATTTACCCGATTCATGAATATATCATTTATGATCTTCAAGTAAGAAAGGCTACATCCAATCCCAAGGAGAGGTTTAGCCACTCATGGTGGTCATTACAACTTAGAAAAGATGAAGAAAAGTAAGAGTACAAAGTGTTTCAAACTATCCAGCCTAGCCAGCCCCGCCGCCCCTGTATTCCATGCAGTAAGCTTATATAAAAGAATACTTGCTCAAGCGAGTTTATATTTCGCTCAGGCGAGGAGCATTCTTCAGCACGAAAAAATCCACGTCCTGCTTCATTATGGGCTTGATTCGCTCAAGCGGTTCAGATTCGCTTAAGCGAGTCTGAATATCTGATACTCTATTCCTTTTCGCTTGAGCTGTTTCTTCATCCACTTCAGTGAACCCTTTAAATTTAGGTTTTGGACAAATTTCGCTTGAGCGAAATAATGTCGCTCAAGCGACCTCTACATTGCTGCATTCTGGAAGAAGTTCGCTGGCTTTTTTAATCAAACGCTTGAGCGAGGCTAATGTTATTCCATTATGTACCAATCTCGCTCAAGCGGACTCTGTTTCGCTCAGGCGAATACTTCATTATTCAATACTGGCTTGATTTTGCCTGGGTGAATCACTCCTCGCTCAAGCGAGTCTTGACCTGATACTGTTATTTGTTAAATTCATTGCTCGCCCAAGCGAGCTCTTCAATTTTTCCTCAGCGACCATTCTTCGCTCAAGCGATATACCTTCCGCTTGAGCGGATTTCACTTTGTTTGCTCAACACTTGGTGGATTTTCTTCATTTCTTTTCTTTTCTTCTTTCTTCTTTGAGCTTTCCTGAGATTGCAACAAAATTAGCCAATCAACCTGTACAATGTTCATATCACTATGTATTTTCTCTTTAGCTTACAAAATTGACAAACATTGCACATTATATCCAATTTATGCTTCATTAACCATGCAAAATATAGGTAAATTGGACATCTATCAACTCTCCCCAACCTAGAACTTTGCTTGTCCTTAAGCAAATGGTCAAGAGAAAGTTTAAGTGAAACAAAGATCTTAATTAATCACAGCTACAAATAAAATAAAGGACAACTTTTCACTATTCATAAATGATAAATCCTCAATCATGCTTCACTTCATCTAACCAACTTCTAAGTTTAAAAATATAATACACAATTGCAAGTAACCACTCTGCTGTAAAAACAAGAAATCCTCTCTGTTTATACCTTCCAGGTGAGTGTTTGCTCTCTTTATCATTGGTCAAGTGTTATTCAATCATTGCATTTCATTTCACTGCATAAGATAACCACTCAAACAAACATGGATCAAGAGGTCTTTAATAGGTTGTAACTTGGCCAGGCTTACAAGAAATTCATTGGTTTTTCTTTGGATGCAAAGACATACTAAGGACACTTAGATTTCTTGGCCTTGGCTTTTTGTTATGTCATTTTTGCTTCATGTAAGCCATTCAACTTTTCTTTATATTCCTCCTTCATTTTGTTTATTCTTTGACATTGGTAGGAGGATCTTACGTTATTTTCCAAAAATTTTCTCTTTTCTTTTGACAGTCACAGCCAAACTCTTCACATACCCTTCTTGAAAGATTTTTCTTGTCCTTAGCATGCATTAAGGTTGGATTATTTTGTTATACAAGCATGATCTAAGGTTAAGAAAAGAAACTTTTTTTTTTGGCTCAATTGGGGTTAAACACAAAATTTGGATTGATTACTTGAAGGTTGGCTTTTTGGCTCTTGTTTAAACCTATTCTACACAAAGTTTGCCTCTATCCTGTCCATGCTTGACTAAGCAATAATCCTTGCCAGAAATTCATGCAATGAAAGATTACACAAAGATCAATGAACTCTCGGTGTTTAAAGTTGCACTATCTCACTGGGTTAATTGTCTTGATTTCTTTATTCTCACAGAAAAGGGTTCAAGCATTGTGAACTAATTCCTAACTCAAGAATTAGAAAGATTCATTCAACATTCATAAGAATTATCAGAGTTTCCAAAACTAGTCATCCTTCCTTTTATGCAAGCCTAAGATTAATTCACATCTTTCTTCACTTTTCCATGTCATGAAAACAAAATTTCCGCGCCTAAACATTACAACTAACGTATGCAACAAAATTCATTTAGGCGTAAACATGAAAATCTAACTATAAATCATGTGAAACTAGCATAAAACAAAGGTACTGAACAATAAGTACTGAATTTAAAGTAACATAATAAAAAGGAACATAATTTAAAGTAACATAAACTTAAATGAACTTGACAAAATAAAAAGGAACCACAGTAGCATGCTCAGTCATGCGACATCACAATATCAGTGACCACTCGATCCAGTTGCTCTTCAAACTCCCTGTCCTCAGCCTCTTGCTGCTGCTGAGTCTGTGTATCAGTTGGTGCTGTGACAGGTACAACTGCTGGTCCTGCTGATGTGGCTGGTGGTGGTGGTGGTGCCTCTGGCTCAGCATCAGCTGCTGGCCTCTCCTCCTCCGGCAGAATAGGACTGTCCCCAGGCCAAGCGACACGCTCTACGAACTGGTCGGGGTGCATAAAAGGGCATGAAGGATGACTCCAATAGCTGGCTCTGTAATGGTACAGCATGCCTCTGTGAAGAGCGGCCTGCTGTCGCTCAATGTGAAGAAGATGAGCAAGGAGGGTAGGATCACATGTAGGTGGTGGTGGTGGCTGGAGAGGTGGTGGAACGAGAGGTGATGATACCACGGGTGGTGTTGGTGGTGGTGGTGGAGTCGTCTGTACCTGTGGTGTAGGTATTCTGCAATTCAAGTCTATGAATTTCCGATCGATGGATGGTCTAATCGGAGTGATGGGGTTAACATCGATCCCATGGACTGCACAAAGTCCTGTGATGAATGCAGGAAAACCAAGGCTGCCTTTAGGTTTTGCATCAGCTAATGTTGTCTTTGGATTTTGCTGTGCAAACCTAAAGATTTCATCTGAAATTATCTGAGCAAGGTCGACAGACATATTTCGAGAGAGGATGCAGAAGAGAAGCTCACATTTTGGAAGGGGCAAATCAGATACATGGGCATTTGGGATAACATTTGCCAAGAGAAATGCTGTCCAAACCCTGGTCAGCATTGTCATATCCTTCCTCAGAAGTCTGGAAGGATGCTGGCTAGCTCCTCTGTACATATGATGCCCTGGTAAACAGAGTTTATCTTCAAGCTCCTGTGTGGAGTAGATATGTCAGTTTTTCTTCAAGGTGCCATAGGTGCACAAATCTCCGTCAGGTAACTGAAGCATATCACCTAAATGTTCGTTGATAGTATCTCTATCATACGAAATCCAGGTGCCCCGAACCCAAGTCCTCCTTTCTAGAGTGCCTTCTTTATTCCATGCATTAGCATAGAATTCTTTAACAACCTCAGGGTCGAACTTGTGTCTTGGGTTTGCAACTCTTAACCATTTCCTTCTTCTCAGTAATTCCAAGAACTCATCACACTCTCCTTCTCGTAAATCAACCTTCCTTTCAGGAATAAAAGTCCAATGGTCAATGTTTTCAAGGCGTTGCTTATGCTCTCTACTCCTGAATTTTGGTTGTTGTTGTGAAGAGCTTCCTTCACCTCTCTTCCTTTTTCCTTTTTCTCTCTCACTCTGCCTTGGGGCATCAGCACTCGTTACTTTAGTTCTAGCCATCCTGAAAAAAAACAGGGAGTGCCAATAGAGCTCATAAGGCAGAAAAGTAAAATTGCTCACACCATCTAGTCACAATCTAGTTCATAATATTTTCACTGAAAAACAGAGCATGATGGAAGGTTTCAACAGTTACAAAAAACGCTGTTCTATTGATGCCATTAATAAAAAACGAAACATGGTTATTTGTTCTTGTCAACACAGAGCCTAATCGGAAACTTGCATGCAGTGTATTTCAGCAGCCACACCATAATAAAAAAAAAAACAGAGCATGCTTCTTGCAAATGGTCTCAATACTTTATTCTAGGGCATGATTTACATTTGGATACCATTATGCAAAACAACATTACAGAGGTGAAAATCAAACCCTAACTAGAATACGATCCTCATCCTAAGCCACATTCAAGGTTTACGAACATGAATAACATGAGAAAGTTGGATAAGATGAAGGAATGAGTAAAAAATGAGAAAACTTACTTGAGAGTTGTGGAAATGAAGGAAAAACAAGAACTTAATGGAAAGTAATGAGGGAGAAACCGGTGGGAACTCTTCAAAATCGAAGACGGAGATGAGAGGAGTTCGTGAGCGGAGATGGTTTAAAAGAGAGGAAATATTGTAACTGAAGACGAATGATTAATTCCTCTTAAAAAAAAACTGCAACCGCTTAAATTCGCTCAAGCTAAAAGCAATCGCTGCAGCGAATTGAAGATTAAAAAAATGAAAATTCTCAAATTTCGCTCAAGCGATGAAGATTCGCTGTAGCGAAATTGAAGTATAAGGTACCTGATACTTTAAAATCCCTCTCGCTGACAGAAAATAATTTTTCGCTTAGGCGAATAGATGCGTTTAAGACACTGGATAAAATTCGCTAGGGCGAAATGAATGGCGCTTGAGCGAGTTTGCAATGTTTTCTTTCTGGACAAAACTCGCTTGAGCGATAGGTACTCGCTTTGGCGATTTTGTTCCAGTGTTTAATAAGAGATAACTCGCTTGAGCGTGACTTAATACGCCTGAGCTAGAATTGCAGAAAATGGAAATTTTTTCAAAGTTATGAAAATTCTGCAAAATTCGCTTGAGCGGGTTTTAATTCGCTTAAGCGAATATTGTCCAGTGGCTATTCCTTTGTCTTGGCCTGAGCGAAAGGTAATATTTTTCAAGCGAAGAAGACATTCGCTCAAGCCAAAAATGGGTCGCTTAAGCGAATTATGTCCAGTATCAAAATATAAGTTTTTCGTTTAAGCGACTTTGAGCGAATGTACGTATTTGGCTTATTCGCTTAAGCAAAATGGTATTCGCTTGCGTGGATATCCTCATACTTGAAACTTTATATCTTCCACTTGTATTTTCTTCAAAAACTTATCTCATCATTCGATCCTTTGGTTCCTTTTAGTCTTCTCACTCACTTATAAAGCACATCATACAAAAAGCATTCACACAACTGCACAACTGCTAGTCATACAAAACAAAACAACAACAAATTAAACACACTGGGTTGCCTCCCAGGTAGCGCTTGTTTAACGTCGTTAGCTCGACGCCTGATTGATTTTCATTCTTCAATAAAGTGGATCAGCATATCTAGCTTTTCCACTCCACCACCCATATATGGTTTGAGTCTTTGTCCATTAACTGTCCAGGTTCTATCAGAATTAGGATCTTGCAACTCAACAGTACCATATGATTTGACTTCTTTAACAAGGAAAGGTCCAGACCATTTTGATTTCAGCTTTCCTGGAAAAAGTTTGAGCTTTGAATTGAATAAAAGAACTGATTCTCCTGGGTAGAAGCTTTTTGCTAAAATCTTTTTATCATGGTAGGCTTTCATTCTGTCTTTATAAATTCTTGATGATTCATAAGCCTCTCGCCTCCATTCTCCCAGTTTTTCCAACTGAATCTTTCTTTCCTTTGTTGATGCTTCAGGATCAAAATTGAGCAACTTCATTGCCCAATAGGCCTTATGTTCTAGTTCCACAGGTAAATGACAGCTCTTTCCGTAGACTAATTGGTAGGGTGAGAACCCTGTTGGAGCTTTAAAAGCTGTTCTGTATGCCCACAAAGTTCATTCAACTTTAAAGACCAATCTTTTCTGCTTCGGGAAACTGTCTTTTCCAGAATTCTTTTGATTTCCCTGTTAGACACTTCTACTTGGCCATTGGCTTGTGGATGGTAAGGAGAAGTCACCTTATGCTTGACACCATAATGTTCTAAACAATTTTGAAGTTGTGTGTTGCAAAAGTGAGATCCTCCATCACTTATCAGAACTCGGGGAGTGCCAAATCTGCTGAAAATATTTTTCTTCAAAAATTTGATTACAGTTTTGGCATCTGCCTTTGCACAAGCCATTGCTTCGACCCATTTCGAAACATAATCAACAGCTACCAGGATGTATTCATTGGAAAGTGAGGATGGTAATGGTCCAACAAAATCTATGCCCCAACAATCAAAAACCTCTACTTCTAAGATGGTTGTTAGTGGCATTTCATTCCTCCTTGAAATACTTCCACTTCTCTGACATGTATCACAGTTCTGCACAAAAAAATTAGCATCTTTAAATATAGAGGGCCAGAAAAAACCTGATTGTAGGATCTTGGCAGCGGTTCTTTCCCCATTGAAATGTCCTCCATATGCTGAACTATGGCAGTGCCACAGAATACTCCTGGCTTCTTGTTCAGATACACATCTTCTCAAAATATTATCTGATCCAAGCTTGAATAAGTAAGGATCATCCCAAATAAATTGTTGTGCATCCTTCAGAAGTTTCTTCTTCTGCTGCCATGTAAAATCTTCAGGAATCACTCCGGCAGCCTTCAAATTAGCCATGTCAGCAAACCATGGCCTCTCCTGAATCAACAACAGCCTTTCATCTGGAAATTCCTCTGGAACGTCAGGCTGTATCTTTGTAACTTCATCATTAATTAGTCTAGACAAATGATCAACGACGGAGAAGTCATCCATGAAGACTTCTATGAATTTTTCCACAAGGTCTGAAAAAATTGCCAGCATGCACCGTTGAAAAGTGGCTGGAGCATTACATAGTCCAAAAGGCATCTTTCGATATGCAAAAACACCAAAAGGGCAAGTAAATGTTGTTTTCTCCTGGTCTTCTAAAGCCACTGCTATTTGATTATACCTGAGTATCCATCCAGAAAACAATAATAAGCTTGTCCCGCCAACCTTTCCAGCATTTGGTCCATGAATGGCAATGGAAAATGATCTTTCCTTGTTGCTTGGTTGAGCTTTCGATAGTCTATGCATATTCTCCATCCCGTTACTGTTCTGGTTGGAATTAACTCATTATTTTCATTCCTCACCACCGTCATGCCACCCTTCTTTGGTACCACTTGAACTGGGCTCACCCATGTACTATCTGAAATAGGGTAGATCATTTCGGCTTCAAGCAACTTCAGCACCTCTTTCTTCACGACCTCTTTCATGATTGGATTTAATCGTCTTTGAGGTTGAGCCACTGGTTTGTATTCCTGCTCCATAAAAATATGATGCATACAATACGATGGACTGATGCCTTTCAAATCACTTAGTTTCCAACCAATAGTTTGCTCATTCTTTTTCAGAATTTCAATCAGCTTTTCTTCTTCATCTTTCAACAAAGTACTGCTGATTATTACTGGTTTATTACCTTGGTCATCTAAAAAGACATATTTCAAATTTGGAGGTAATTATTTCAATTCTAACTTATGAACCTCAGGACTTTGTTTTTCATCCAGTTTTTCCACTTTGCTTTCCTCGTTTGTTATCACCTTACCGGCTTCAAGACTTTGCAAAACCTCTTGCACTTCATTCATCTCCATATTATTAAAACTCTCAACAGCATTCACTAGAGCCTTTTCAAGAGGGCTTGAATTGTTCATCTTGTGAAGCTATTTTGAAATTGTCTCCTCTTCCGCGTCAATTTTGAAGCAACTCTACTTGTCTGCAGGATATTTCATGGCTTCAAAAACATCAAAATTGACTTCCTCGTCTTGGACTCTTACTTTTAATTTCCCATCATCAACATCTATGATAACTTTTGCAGTCTTCATAAATGGTCGTCCCAAGATCAAAGGTACTTCTGAATCTTCTTCCATATCCATGATCACAAAATCTACTGGAAACACGAATTTGTCTACTTTCACTAGAACATCTTCTGCAACTCCATAAGGGAACTTCATTGATCTATCAGCTAATTGGAGAGTCATTCTAGTTGGTCGAATTTCCAGATCACCAATTCTCTTCAGCATAGATAATGGCATCAGATTAATGCTTGCTCCTAGGTCGAGTAATGCTTTTCCTACTGGCAGGCTACCAATGGTGATAGGAATTGTAAAGCTTCCCGGATCTTTGGTCTTCTGCGGTAATGCTTTTTGAATTATAGCACTACACCCGGCCTCTAATTCTACTGTCTCGTCAGAAAATCTTCTTTTCTTTGTCAGTAAATCCTTCATAAATTCTGCATAAGTAGGCATCTGCTCCATGGCTTCCATGAATGGCACATTGATCTGTAATCTCTTGAATATGTCCATAAACCTAGCAAACTGCCTCTCTTTATCCCGCTTTGAAGGATTTTTGGGATAAGGCATGCTTTTCAGCTGTGGTATACCTTCATCCACCTTCATCTTTCCTTTCTCTACATCACTCTTTGTATCTTTCTCCTTTTCTTTTTCTTTATTTACAGTCTCACTCTTTTCATTCTCATCTTTTTCTCTATTTTTTTCTTTTTCTTTTTCTTTCAAAAATCTTTTTTCTTCCTTTTCTTTTTCACCCAACTCTACACCTGTGGTTTTTCCACTTCTGGTCATCACTGCCTGACATTGCTCCTTAGGATTCGCTTCAGTGTTGGCTCCATATTGAGGTCTTTTTTGTTCTGCCATTTGACGGGTGAGTTGTCCAACCTGAATCTCTAGATTCCTAATGGAAGCTTCTGTGTTCTTCTGATTTGTTAGAGAGGCCTGCATGAACTTTTCCAGTGTATCTTCCAATCTTGTTGTCTTTTCCATCAGAGACGGTCCTTGTTGGTGGGCCTGTGGTCTATTGAATGTGCTATCCTCTTGCCTCCAACCTTGGCCTTGATTTGCATTGTTCCTCCATCCCTGAAATGGTTGATTAGTAAAATTAGAATTAAAATTATTTTGTCTACCTTGATTGTTCATGTAATGGACAGCTTCTTCCTGCGACCCACAATGTCCATTTGGATGGTCACCTCCATAAAAATCACATCTTGCATTCATTTGTTGCTGAGGTTGTGCAGATTGAATTGAGTGTAATTGTTGAGGAAGTTTGGCCATCTGTTGAGTTAAGGCTTCAATCTGTTGGGTCAGAATTTTGTTTTGAGCTAAAATAGCATCAGAAGTATTCAGGTCAAGGATTCCTTTCTTTTGTACTTGCTGCCTATCATGTTGTGCTTGATAGTCTATGGATGACAAAGCTTCTAAGATTCTGGTTGCTTGGTCAGCATCTACTGTCATCATTGTTCCACCAGCAGCAGCATCTAAAATCATCTTTGTGTTAGGCCTTAGCCCATTGTAGAAAATGTTCAGCTGTGCTATATCTTCAAATCCATGATTTGGACATTTGCGCAATAAGGACTTGAATCTGTCCTATGCTTCACAAAAAGGTTCTTCCATTCCTTGACAGAAAGTTGAAATGTCAGACTTTGCTTTTATGAATCTTGACGGTGGAAAGAAACGAAACAGGAATTTTTCCTCCACACTAGACCAATTATTCAAGCTTTGGTTTGGATGCGATTGCAACCATTCTTTGGCCTTTCCAGCTAGAGAAAATGGGAACAAGCGGAGATATGCTGATTCAATATCTCCTTGCTCAAAGCCCATAGTACCTACCAATTCATAAAATGTAGCTAAGTGAGTATATGGGTCTTCATGTGACATCCCAGTAAATTGGTGAGCACTAATCAAGCTAAGAAATACTGGTTTCATTTCCAAAGCTCTGGTTTGTGGGATTGCTATGCTTGAAAAATATCTGGGTCCTTGTTGGTTGGCATAGTCTCCTAAGGTGCGCCTTGGTGGTTGACGTCCTTCCATATTTGCTTCAGATTTCGGAATGGTTGTTGGTGTTGAGATTGGAGAAGAAGAAGAAGAAGATTGGTCCTCCTCTTGTTGTGCTTTTGCTTTGGCTTTGATTTTCTTCAAAGTCTTCTCAATTTCAGGATCTATTTCAGCCTGTTCTTTGAATCCCTGACTTCTTAATATCATAAGCAAAGCTAGCAAAAGAGAGGTTAACCAAGAAAATGATACAAAACAACACAAAAATGCAATACGTACAGTATTCACACACCGTAATAACTTAATTCAATTACTTCGATCCCCGGCGGACGGCGCCAAAAACTTGCTGGTGTATTTTAAGAGAATCAAGTTTGTATAATACACTCAAAGGAACATGCCAAGTTTCAAACACGGTAGTTGTAGTTATAAAAGATATCGTTCCCACTAAGGATCATCAGCAATTGAAGCTTAAAATATTACGGCGGATTAAAACGATTGTTTTCATGGTTTTTGAGTTCAAAATATAAATTGCAATGTATGAACGAGTATGCAATGAAATAAAAGGAGTTTGTCAAATTGTAAAAACTGGGATTAGGATTCACCGATCTTACCTTCCGATGCACAACGTATATTCATGAAAACGGGGTTTGAACTATAATACTTTACGTCACAATCAATGTCATTCGTATCAATTCCTTGACTACGAAATTCATAAGAACAGATTTGATAACGTCAATCCCTTGATCATTTCAAATCCATTCTAGCATTACGACCGATTGTTTGGACGTTCAATGCGTTAAATACCATCCCTGGTTATTTACTCACATTGAGCATTTCATTTAGATCTGTTTTCGAAAGTTATTTTCCAACAACAAACGAAAACTTAAATCAAGAAACTAGTGATCAAGTAGATTCAGGCAGTGAACACAAAATGAAATACCAAGAATCATAGAACAAATTTACCCGATTCATGAATATATCATTTATGATCTTCAAGTAAGAAAGGCTACATCCAATCCGAAGGAGAGGTTTAGCCACTCATGGTGGTCATTACAACTTAGAAAAGATGAAGAAAAGAAAGAGTACAAAGTGTTTCTAACTATCCAGCCTAGCCAGCCCCGCCGCCCCTGTATTCCATGCAGTAAGCTTATATAAAAGAATACTCGCTCAAGCGAGTTTATATTTCGCTCAGGCGAGGAGCATTCTTCAGCACGAAGAAAATCCATGTCCTGCTTCATTATGGGCTTGATTCGCTCAAGCGGTTCAGATTCGCTTAAGCGAGTCTTCATATCTGATACTCTATTCCTTTTCGCTTGAGCTGTTTCTTCATCCACTTCAGCGAACCCTTTAAATTTAGGTTATGGATAAATTTTGCTTGAGCGAAATAATGTCGCTCAAGCGACCTCTACATTGCTGCATTCTGGAAGAAGTTCGCTGGCTTTTCTAATCAAACGCTTGAGCGAGGCTATTGTTATTCCATTCTGTACGAATCTCACTCAAGCGGACTCTGTTTCGCTCGGGTGAATACTTCATTATTCAATACTGGCTTGATTTCGCCTGGGCGAATCACTCCTCGCTCAAGCGAGTCTTGACCTGATACTGTTATTTGTTAAATTCATTGCTCGCCCAAGCGAGCTCTTCAATTTTTCCTCAGCGACCATTCTTCGCTCAAGCGATATACCTTCCGCTTGAGCGGATTTCACTTTGTTTGCTCAACACTTGGTGGATTTTCTTCATTTCTTTTCTTTTCTTCTTTCTTCTTTGAACTTTCCTGAGATTGCAACAAAATTATAGCCAATCAACCTGTACAATGTTCATATCACTATGTATTTTCTATTTAGCTTACAAAATTGACAAACATTGCACATTATATCCAATTTATGCTTCATTAACCATGCAAAATATAGGTAAATTGGACATCTATCATCCTCTTCCATTAAAATTTTATGCATACAAAATGATGGACTAATCCCCTTCAAATCAGAGATGTTCCAACCAATAGCAGATTTAAATTCAAGGAAAACCCTCATCAATTTATGAACATGCTTATCATTGAAATCAACATTAATTATTATAGGATGTGACTCATTTTCTCCTAAAAAAGCATATCTTAAATGAGGAGGCAGATGCTTAAGTTCATGTTTCTCTTATATGACCTCGTTTTTCTTCTCATCTAATTCTTCTTTTAATTCTTTTTTCAGTTCATTAATCTCTTCTCCTACTTCTTCCTTCTCAAGCAGGTTCAACATTTCAATTTCAGAGTCATTCCACTCCCCATCATCAGAGTTGAAATTATCCTCTAGGAAAGCTTTTAATGATTCCACTTCAAGTTTTAAAAGCTTAGGAGTCTTATAGTCTGAAATCTCTTCAAGCATAAAATAATCCATCCTCTCAGTTGGGTGTTTTATGGCATTTAAGAAATTAAAGGTGACTTACTCCTCTTACACTCTTAGCATAAGCTCTCCCATCTCTACATCAATAAGAGCTCTACCAGTTGCTAAGAATGGCCTCCCTAAGATTAGGAGAATGTCCCTATCAGCCTCCATATCCAGGACTACAAAGTCTGCTGGGAAGATGAATTTATCAACCTTAACTAAAAGATCCTCCAACATGCCATGAGGGTATTTGATAAACCTATTAGCCAACTGTAAAGACATGCGAATTGGTTGTAGGTCGCTAATTCCTATTTTCCTCATCAAAGATAGGGGCATTAGATTTATACTCGCTCCTAAATCATAGAGAGCACTACCAAAATGAACATCCTATATTGCACAAGATATTGTGAAAGAGCCTGGATCTTCTAATTTTTTAGGTAATTTCTTTTTAAAGATTACACTACACTCCTGAGTAAGAGCAATCATTTCATCATCTTTTAGTTTTCTCTTTTTCGATAATAACTCTTTCATTAATTTTGCATAAAATGGCATTTCTTACGATGCCTAAGTAAAAGGGATGTTTATGTGGAGCTTTTTGAACACATCTAGGAACTAAGCAAACTTCTGCTCCTAAATCTGTTTTTTAAACCTTTGAGGAAAGGGAGCATGTTTTAACTTTTCAGGAGTTAACTTAGAAGTCTTCTCCAATTCAATATCTATTTTCTTCTTTTTCTTTAAAAGGACTTATTTTTCTGTTTCTAATTCTTTCTCTTTTTCATTTTTAGTTTTCTGTTCTTCCTTAATCTCTTTTTCTTTTTCTATTTTTCTTGTACTTAAAGTACGGTCAACCAATGTCTTCCCACTCCTTGTCATTATTGCTTTACACCGTTCCCACTCCTTGTCATTATTGCTTTACACCGTTCCCACTCCTTGTCATCCTTCAAGGCTGAGGCTCCAATAATTCCACTGACCTCTACTGTCGGAGACGAGGTGCCTCTGAACGAGGAACAGGGCGGTGAAGAAGAGGCTCAACAGCAAGAGCAACCTGTCCCCGAGAAGAAGAGAAGAAAGGTGTTGGTGAAGGATGGGGACAAGAAAAAGCCTTCCGCTGAAGGGTCCACTAAGAAGCGGTAGAGGACCTTAGAGGAGATTGGTATAAAGAAGGACAAAGGGAAGAAACCGGTCGAATCTCCTCTCACTCTTCCATCCACACCTAACTCAGGGGCCCAGTCAGAAGATGAAACTCCTATCATCCATTCTCCTCTGAATGAGTCTTTCCTCATTCCCTTTCTCTAGTACCACGGCTCCATGCCACCAACACTCCCTAAACCAAGATACTGCCTCCGACCTTCACTTGAAGCTGCCGAGGTAAGAAGTGCTTGCAAGGCTGGCCGCTGGCAGCTAGATAAACTATCAGGCCTGCTGGATTCCCTAGGTGACACAGCGAATTATATGGAGCAAGTTGAAAAACTCGAAGCCGACATCGCTGTGAGGGAGGCCTGGGCGGCTAAACAAACAGAAGCTGCAAGGGGAATTGAGACAGAACTGAAGAAGGCTAAGGAGTTGGAGCAGAAGCAAGTTACCGAAATAAGTCATCTTCACATGGCGAACAAGTCTTTGGAGCAGCAAGTTTCTGATCTCCAATAGTAAAATAAATCAATTCCCCTTCTACAAGAGGAGCTCTAGCTTAGAAAAAAAAGTCTATCAAGCTGAGCGGGGACCTTGCAGCAGCAGAGGCCAGTCATAGCAAGAGTATGGGAGAGTGGGAGGCCAGGGAGAAGGAGTTGCTGGCCTAAATTAAGGAACTGAAGAAGGGGAGTGCTTCAGCTGGGTCAATGGAGGAGGAAAATGCCAAGCTTCGAAAGAGGTTGGCTGCCTCCAAGGTTAAAGCGGCTAAGGCTGCGGAGATCTACAAGAACGTTGCCTTCAAGTCCTTTGGCCTAGCCCTTCGCCAAGTCTTTTATCACAACCCGAATGTGAAATTTAATTTATATGGGCTTAATCCATTCTATGAGTTTAATGGAGGAAAGCTAGTTGCGGTTAAGAGTGACGGTACGCAGGAGGATCCTTCTGATTCTCTTTATGAATTGCCTCCTCTCCCCGAAGGCCAGAGCATGAAGCTTTCACCTATTACTCTGGGTTTTGAAAGTGCTGCTCCAGAAAATATTTCAAAGGATAGGGAGCCTGGAGGTAAAGGAGCCCAAGAGCGGAGGGAAGAGAGCGGAGAAAGAGAGGTCCCCACAGCGGAGCATCAGACACCTGCCCCTTAGTCTTTCTTTTATTTATTTTTTCTGCTGTGTTTTGGGATAAGCTCTAGTTTCATTTTAACTTGTATAGAATTTCCATTGAATGAATGAAATTTTCCTTGACTTTGTCTTTAACACTTGTAAGAAATGAATTGCTATAACATAGCTTAGACATATTTGTTATATCTTACCTTTGCAGTATTCACTAGACCGTTCTGTACAACTGATTTGAGGTCAGGTTGTAATAAGTACCCCGAAGAAAATTAGTTAAGACACACTTGAAATAGACAAGTTATAGAATGGAGAATCATTCATATGAATACTGTCCCCAAGTATGAGTATATTGGGAGATAAATACTTGTCATAAGGTGCTTCTTTTAACTCTTTTTTGGGATAAAAGAGCTTGTCTGATCTTTACAATGGCAATGTCGTGGATCGGATAACAAGAATTAACATATATTAATCTCATTGGAGGAAGAACATCGCTCGATATGAGAGTAGTGTTCCGTATATAGGAACTTGTAAGAAAAATACTTCAACCACAAGAATGATGGTTGGGCTAATAATCACAAGAGTGCTGATTGGGATTACCCGCACGAGGAGTTACATCATCAATTCACGGAGTGGGTAAGTGAGATCATCCGTTCCAGGAAAACACACCTCAATTGTAAGAGTAATAATTAGGTCTTCATCCTGCAAGAAAATACCTCAACCATAAGGATGATGATTGGGTCTTCCATCATAAGAGTGATGATGGGAATTGTCCACGCCAAGAGTTACATCGTCAATTCACAGGATAAGTGATTGAGATCATCCGTCCTGGGGAGATATATCTCAATCGTAAGAGTAGGGATTGACTCTTCACCAACGTTCGGCCAAACCTACTAGTCATACCTGGAGTTCGATTTAATCCTACAATCCAAGCCTTCTCCAGTGTTTGGCCAAACCTACTAACCGTACCTAAAGTTTGGTTTAATCCTATAATCTGGGCCTTCAAATGGGGTTCGGTACAGCCCTATGAAAAGGTCTGATCCTACTACGCCCTTTTTTCCATTCGAGGAGTTACATCACCAACTACAGAATAGGTAGTTGGGATCATCCGACCTGAATATTGACGTGCACACCGGAAATAACTGTGAATCATAGTACAAAGAAAAACGTGAAAGAATCATGTTTGTATATGATGTTTTCATTGAATTGAAATGTGAATTACAATAAAAGTGTAGCTGGGGTCATGCTTCGTTAAATCCTCCTTGGAAAAAACCCAAGTAAGGAGAAAGAATGCACGCCGTCTTACCAACTAGCTATAATAGATGCGCAAGTTCTGGGTATTCCATTTGTTGTGAATCGGTGTGCCATCAAGGTTTTCTAGGCGATAAGAGCCTTTGCCAGTGACCTTGGATACCCTGTAAGGGCCTTCCCATGTTGGCGCTAATTTGTATTGATGAGCAAATTTGTTACCCACACTTGCCTTCCTGAGAACTAAATCTCCCACTCTGAAAGCCTTGGGCTGAACTCGCTTGTTATAGCGGAGAGCGGCTTTGGCCTTGATAGCCTGATCTCTAACAAATGCTTTCTCTCTGAGTTCTTAGATTACATCTATTTCTGAAGCCAGATTGGCGTTGTTATCTTTCTCTGGGAAGTATGCAACTCTCACAGAGGCAGTTTGCGGTTCAACCGGTATCATGGCATCAACACCGTACGTCAGCCGATACGGTGATTCATTGGTGAAAGAATGGGGCGTTGTACAATAGGCTCATAGGACATGGCATTGCTGATCTGTCCATCCGCCCTTGGCTTCTCTAAGGCGCTTCTTAAGTCCTTTTAACATTTCTTTGTTAGCTACTTCAGCCTGGCCGTTGGTTTGTGGGTGTTTAATAGATGAAAAGATTTGGACTATCCCCAATCCCTCAAGCAGATCTGTGAACTTTTTATTTGTGAATTGGGTGCCATTGTCTGTAACGACTCATGCTGGTACCCCAAATCGTGTTATGATGTTTTCATACATAAAACGAGTTCGGCTGAAGTAATGTGGACTATTGGCTCGGCTTCAATCCACTTAGTGAAATAATCAACTCCCATGATTAGGTATTTAATGCCCCTATGCACAGTTGGGAATGGTCCTAAGATATCCAGACCCCACTGGTAGAACGGCCATGGCACAGCCGATGTGAAGAGTTCCTCCGTCGGCGTGTGATGGAGGTTGGAAAACTTCTCGAAAGAATCGCACCTCTTAACGAAGTCGATGGAATCTTACTTGATTATGGGCCACCTATATCCAGCCCTGAGAATTTTCCTCATCAGGCTTCTTTCTCCAGTGTAGTGTCCACATTGTCCTTCGTGTACTTCTTCCAACACACCTTGTATCTCTTTTTCATTCAAACAGAGGAGGTAGGGTACTGAAAATCCTCTCCTGAAGAGAACACCATCTACCATGGTGAAATATGGCAGTTCTCTCTTTATTCTTCTTCTCTCCTTCTCATCAATGGGTAGCTGTCTGTCAGCCAAGTAACGAACATAGGGAGTAACCCACGAATTCTCGTTGAAGGTATTAGTCATAATGGCGTTCAGAGATGGGAACAGGGGGATACTAAGCGACGTCAGCGTGCTTTAGACCACCGTCGTGATGTTACCTGGCCATTTGGTGCTTGCCAACCTAGAAAGAATATCCGCTCTGGTGTTCTTTTCACGTGGAACGTGTTTGAATTCTAGTTTTGAGAACTTCTCCCTCAACTCTTTGACAGAATTCAAATATAACTGGAGTTGAGGCTCGCGGACTTGATAATCCCCAGAATTTATGATATCACTAACTGTGAATCATTGTAGAGTGTCGCCTCAGATGCTCCGATATCAATCGCAGCTTGTAGTCTGGCTAAACAAGCTTCGTACTCAGCTTGGTTGTTAGAAGTTTTAAAATTAAAGTGGAGGGAAATCTCCAGATGTACACCATCGTCTCTTTCTACAACTACACCTGCTCCAGAGCCTTTATTATTTGATGAACCATCCACATAGATGGTCCAATGGACGCGAGGTGTAACTGGGTCCGCCTTTGTCATTTCCACAATGAAATCAGCCAAGACTTGAGCTTTGATAGCGCCTTGTGGTTCATAAGAGATATCAAACTCTGAGAGTTCGATGGACCTTTTAATCATCCTTCCGGCGAGGTCAGGCTTGATTAACACTGAGCGGAGCGGTAAATCCATACTCACCACAATTGGATGAGCATGGAAGTACGGTCATAAATGACGAGAGGCCCAAACAACAGCGAGAGAGGCTTTCTTAATCTTCTGATACTGGCTCTCAGCACCTTGTAGTGTTTTACTTGTGAAGTATACCGGCCTCTATCCATCTAGGGTCTCTTTTACTAAGGCTACGCTCAAAGCTTCATATGAGATTGCCAAGTACAAAATGAGCATTTCTCGAGGGTCAGGTTTCACTAATGTAGGAGGTTTAGACAAAACCTCCTTAAGCTCTTGAAAAACTTGCTCCTGTTCCTGTCTCCACTCAAATTTCTTAGGCTTCTGTAACACTTTATATAGAGGAAGTGATCTGTGCGCCATTTTAGGCATGAATCATGCCAGGGCTGCCTGATAAGTCTTGAAAAGACTTAATTATTTCACCTTTTTATTTAACATTATTTAGTAATTATTGGTTAGTTTGTTAGTATTATTTAATAATTTAATAACAATTCGTATTTTAGTTATGAATTTCAAAAGTACTTTATTTATGTAAGAAAACGATTGAAAATATTAATTAATTAAGGAATTTTGAAGTGTTTATAAATTCACTAAGCAGCCAGCGTATAAATGCTAGGCAATTAGCTGTTTAATGGTGCAGGAACAGGGCGTACTTGAGAAAAGAAGACAAATCCGAGTGAAAATTACAAAAGCCGAGCGAGATTTGGAAAAATCCGAGTGAGACTTCACAAAGCCGACTGAAAGGAGTCCAAGACCGACTGAGTGAGACTTCAAAGACACTGACTCCGAAAGAGAACAAGGACTGGGAATATTGCATGAAGAACCTGAACGCCAACTGCAGAATACCGATTGAATAATCAACTCGCTCAAGCGAGAGTTAAATTCGCTCAAGCGAAGGTCAAAAATTAGCTCAAGCGAAGCAATCACGCTTGAGCGAGAAAGCTATTCTGTATTACATATTTCCAATTCACCCAAGTTTCGCCATAACGCTTAAGCGACAAAGCAACACTGCAGTGCAATTCCCGAATTCGCCCAAGCGAGAGTGTAGTCCGCTCAAGCGAGAACCCAGTAGCTGAAGCATAAAGGCAGTAATTTAAACACTGTTCCTTCCCTCCAACAACACACTCGACGCAGTGCAGTTTCCATCTTCCATTGCCTTCGCTTCTACTTGTACCTTAATAATTTAAGTAGTGAGCTGTTATTAGTTGGCACTGAGTTGTACGTTAGCTAATGATGAGTTGTAATCTGCTAAGAGCTGAGCTGTGATTAGTTAGTTAAGTTTAGTCGTTAACTTAAGGTTTCGAAGTTATCAGTTTTAGTTAGTTAGTTTTTAGATAGAAGCCTATATATACTCATGAACATACTCTGTAAAAAAAAGAAGACAGAAAAACAGAGACAGAGAATACATAGAACACATTCTTTTTCATTCAAAACTTCGAACATCTTACTACTTCATTTTCTCTCTCTAATTCCTCTCCTCCATGACGTTCCACAATCCTTCGATGGAACTGAAGTCAATGGAGTTCTAAATCCCTAAGGTTGGGATTGCGAAGGTGAACAATAGAGTCTTGAAGCTGTGAGCAAGTAGATCGACTTCTAGATCCTGAGGCGAATAAGCTGAGGAGTGGAGCAGAATCGCTGGATTGACAAATCCAGAACTGATGAAGAACTTTGCCAGTGAGGAATCATGGTTGAAGCTTAGGTAACTTCCAGCTTTCTAACTAGTTCAGGCCTAATCAATTTAGGTGAATAGTTAGAGTTCAACCTCCAATTTCGCATTAGATTCTTAGGTTAATCGAGCACTTAAGGAATTAAGGTTCATTGCTTAAGGATTAGTGTTTTTCACCTAAGGAATTAGGGAATAACCACAAGCAGATTGTCCTCTAGATTGTGAAGTTCGATTATACTTAATTGCTTGTTTCTTGAGGAAATTGTGAGCTGAAGCAATCCTGACCTGCTTTCTTTTAATCACTTTTCACATTCATCTTAACTCTGTTTCTGAAAATACCAAAAACAACCAGAAAACACCAAAACCATAAAAACTGAATGAACTCCATGTATTTTCTGTTGGTTCAGCTTATACTAGTCCTAGATTGAGGTACTTACCACAATCCCTGTGGGACGATCAAATATTCTACAATTTTAACGACTGGTGCGCTTGCCATAAGTGTAAATCCGAGAGTCATATTTTGTTTTACTAAGATTTTCACCACCAAGTTAATGACTCGGGATTTTAGCATCACTGCCACTTTGCCATTTAAGGATTGAACTTCCCTTAGGTTTTTCGGACTCTGCATGTTGAGAATCGCTTGGCATTTCCCTGGATTAGCTTCGATACCGCTCTGAGTTAACATAAAACCCAAAAATTTCCCAGCTGGGATAGCAAAAGTCACTTCAATGGGTTTAACCTCATGTTATATTGCCTCAAACGGGTGAACACTTAGCGCAGTTCTTCAACATGATCACCTCCAATCGGGGTTTTTGCTATGATGTCGTCAATGTATACTTCAACAAGCTTGGTGTGCATGCCCTCAAACACTTTGTTAATCATACACTGGTAAGTGGCTCTAGTGTTCTTCAAACCGAAGGGCATGACGGTGTAGCAGAAAACACCGCGGTCATTGACAAAAGCTATCTTCTCTTGATCCTCTTCCCACATCGGAATTTGGTTGTACCCTAAGTACGCATCCATGAAACTCAGGTATTGATAACCAGAAGAATCATCCACCATTCAATCTATATTAGGGAGAGGATAAGGGTCCTTTGGGCAGCAACGATTGAGGTCTACATAATCGATACACATCCTCCATTTTCCATTGGCTTTCTGGACCATCACCACATTTGAGAGCCAAGAGGAATAGCAGATTTCTCTGATAAATCCGGCCTTCAGTAACTCCTCTGTTTCCTCACAAGCCGCCTTCTATTTTTTTGGCCCCAATCTTCTTTTCTTCTGGGCTACCGGCCTCGTATCTGGATAGACAGACAATTTAGGCAACAGAAAGTAGGATCTATACCAGGCATATTGGCCGTAGTCCATGCGAAAAGGTCTCTGAATTCTTGAAGGAGGTTAAGTAAATGCTCCTCCATAATTGAATCCAACTTGTCATTAATATGTGTGACCTTTCTAATGAATCTCCCAATACGACGTCCCTTGAACCACCATCTGGTGTGGGCTTCGAGGGATTGAGAGGGTCAATTTTCATATCCGCCCTGGGGTCTAAGTCAACAAGACTAACAGACCCTACCGCTATTCCACCATCATTAAGCTTTCTCTTTTTATTAAATGCCTCCAGCTTTACCATATTCAGGCTCAGGTTGTAACAATACCTGGCCATTTCCTGATCGTCTCGAAGGGAAGATACACCATTGTCCTTATCGATGAATTTGATAAGGAGGTGTGGAGTGGATACGATTGCTTCCATGGCGTTTAGAGTAGGACGGCCTATAATGTCGTTATACGGTAATTCTACATCAATCACGAACACTCTGGATTTAACCATTCTAGCTCCTAGTTCACCTTTAAAGGATATAAGGGTGTCAAGATACCCCTTTGTAGGTTTCTTTGCTCCGTTGAAAGCTGTTAATTCCTGTGTGTAAGGTTGTAAGTCTGAGTCAGTAAAACCCATCCTTTTAAAGCAATTATAAAAAATAACATCACAGGAACTTCCCTGGTCAATAAGGATTCTTTTTACGTCCTTGTTGGCTATCACAGCAACGATGACCACAACGTCATCTCCCCTAGGAATGGTCGGGCCAAAATCCTCATCGAAGAATAAGACCATAGAAGCCTTAACACCGTCTCTATAAGGACGGTTGTCCTTGATTTTCCCTTGAACAGACAGAACCATTTGGTGATGATTTTTCTGGGCTGTAATTGAAGCTCCTCCCCCAGCTAAACCTCCAGCGATCATATCAATGACTTCACATCGGCCTTGTCTTTGTTCTTGGGGCATATTATCTCTTTGAGTTGTTTCGCTAATAGCCGGACCCTTTTTTTTCCACTGTAGAGAATTTCCTGACCAGATTACAATTATCATTATCACCGTCATCGTGATCTCTTCCTTTTTTTTCAGTCCGGTCTGGTTTGTCAGATGATTTCTCCTTGAACAAGTATTGCTTCAATTTACCCTCTCTGATCAATGTTTCAACTGCGTTCTTTAAAGCTTGACATTCGTCTGTGGAATGCCCTGCTTGCTTATGAAAATCATAGTATTTTCGCGGGTTCCCTGGTCTTTTCACTGGAGCTGGCCTTCTGATGCCATAAACATTGAATGTTGGCCATCCTACCTCCCTCAAGATCTATGAGGGCCTGGTAGTTAACGGTGCATAATGGTTGAATGAATTTACGCGTCTCTCTTGATGTTGGGGTAATGGGCTGTTGAATTTGTGGCTGAGGAACGACCTTTCCATCCGTTCTGACCTTACCCTGTCCTTATCTCTCCGTGGTTGTAAGGTTAGTGTTGATGGCTTTGTTCTCGCTGCCGTGGCTTCTAAGTGCATCTCTATGCCAATGTACTTTGAGGTTTTCTTCCTGAATTCTTCAAACGTTATTGGAGGACTCTTTGCCAACGAGAGGGCAAAAACTGATCTAGGCTATAGAGCCTCAATAACGATATGCAACTGGATGGCCTCTGTAAGATTAGGGACCATAGCTGCTTCTTTGTAGAACCTTTTTAGGAACTCCTTAAGAGTCTTATTTTTGCCTTGCCTGATTTGGGCTAAGGTGTGAGACATTCTGGGGATGTCCCTGGAGATGACGAAGTGATTCTCGAAGGCAGCTGCCATCTTAGCCCAGGAGTCTATCGAACCTGATGGTAGACCTTTGAACCAGCCGAGGGCTTCCTCTATTAATGTTCATGGGAACATCCTACACATCATATCTTCGTTAGCTCCCAGGTACATAGCCTCATACACGTAAGCATCAAGATGCTTAGTGGGATCAGTTTCTCCATTATACTTTCCGATTGAGAGGGGTTGTGTCATTTGCAAATGCTTAGGAATATGCACACTTATGAGCCTCGTTGAGAAAGGAACATTGAGTCTGTATATTCCAGGGGATGCTACGACTGGCTCATTCCTTCTTCCACTAATTCTATCGCTAGAGTCATGGGTATAATCATTCCCTTTATATGTAGGAATCTTTAAATACTGGAGATTCGTGGACTTTTCTTCTTTGTTTGTATAGTGAGTATCCCTGGTGTGGGATGACTCTTAAATACTGCTCTATTTTCGTAATTCAGCAAGTTCTTTCCTGAGTTGGTCGATCAACTCGTCACGAGGATCGGAGTTGGTAACTAGGACCATTTTCCTAGAAATCCCTCCTTGAGGTGCGAAGTTGAGCTTCCTGTAAACGTTTAGGTTGGTCATACTTTCAGGTTGACCTTCCACAAAGTCATGTCCATCGTCTTCCATGGGTGATCACTATGCTTCTATGGGAAGTGGGAATAACTTTATCGAGTCCCACTGGGCGTGCCAATGAACTGGTCTGAACAGGGGTCAACAATTCGATGTGGGACCAGCCACAAGAGTCAATGGATGATTAGGATTGGACACTAATTTTGTGAGTATCTGGTATCCCAATAAGAAGAGACCGGTCTTGACGTCCTAGACATCCTTCACACCGTCCTTACACGTTGGTGTGGGAGAAAGATGGTGCCACCTACGAAGATTCTCCGACGCTCAAGTCAGTAATTGTATTCTAGTGAAAAGGAATAGCATAGAATCATAAGTGATAGCTTAATGAGTTCCCGAGAGCCTTTAGAGAAAACTTGAGAAAATTTTTATACCTGATTGGCTCGTTTTACGAGGATCTGATAGTGGTATAACCACCAACCTCCACTATGTGGATAAATGATTATTTAATATTCACCTACCAGCATGATTGGAGCAAGTGGCAATTTTATAAGTGAGCGTAGAGAATGAAGTGCTGGATTTAGGGGACAAGATACTCATTTTCAGGAGCAGATTTTGGCTCGTAGTATGGAAAATGGAATCTTAGTCGTTATCCTTGTAACAGTGCCCATTATCTTCCATCGAGTAGCATGTGTGCATCCGATGTGTGTGTTGTTATCCTGGATAGACTAGTATAGGTAAAACGTCTGATACAGATTTATAGTCCGGAAGCATACCTATCACACCAGTGACACATTAAGGAATGGTCAAATGACGTTTATGTATATGCTGTAGTACAGATACTGGTATCAAGACCGGATCACTTGGGTTTGTAGCCAGGAGTGGCTAGTGTCAAGAAGACTTGGGTTTAAGCCAGAAGTGGCTGGAGTCAAGAATACTGGTGCACTGGGTTGGTGCAAATTGTAAAGGTTTTTTACAATAATAAAAAATCCTTTAGTCTAAAGGGACTGGATGTAGCTTTTGAGTTAGAAGTGAACTGGGATAAATTTCGTTGTGTGTTTCTCTGTTCTCTT
Source organism: Clitoria ternatea (assembly GCA_037962975.1). NCBI lineage: Eukaryota > Viridiplantae > Streptophyta > Magnoliopsida > Fabales > Fabaceae > Clitoria > Clitoria ternatea. The sequence continues at coordinate 50,125,611 of CM075669.1, forward strand.
TCTTTAGTCTATTAAAATTGAATTTTTCAAAAAAGAGTTTAAGACTTATTCAACCCCCCTTCTAAGTCTAACTCTGTACCATTAATTAGTACCAGAGCCTGTCTTTTGGGTTGATTGCTCTCACGAGTAAAAAGGTATAAGATCCATAGCCTAAACTCTCAAAATTAGCACATTCTAGAAGGAGCATCATCAAACAGACTACCTGCCTTTTTTGGTGAATATTATTGTTACTGAAAAGACAGGATGGAAATGTTCATCAAGTCTACACAGTATGAATTGTGGGAAATAATCACAAAAGGTGACAATCTAGAGCCTACAGTCAAAGATGGAAACCCAACCCTTGAAAATAAATGGTCCTCAACAGATACCAAGAAGATGGAGTTAAATGCTAAAGCTATCAGAGTACAATAAGGTGTACAACTATAAAACAGCAAAGGAAATCTAGGATACTTTTCAGTGCAGCTATGAAGCTACTTATAATGTTAAGAGGTCCAAGAAAATTCTTGTGACTAAGAAGTATGATAACTTCCAGATGAAAGATCATAAGTCTGTAGATCAGATGTTTGGAAGATTCCAAACTCTCCTCAATGAGTTTAAAGTACTGGGATCCATCCCACTAACCAAAGATATCAACGTAAAAATTCTAGGTTGTTTACCAAAAAAGTTTAATGTAACGTGCGTCGCATTGAAGGAAGCTAAAGACCTCACCATTCTTACTCTGGATGAACTCCTTGGTGTTCTAAGGGTTCATGAGCTGAAGCTTAACCTAAAGGAGGTATCCAAGCCGTCATCCTCAAAGAACATTACCTTGAAGTATGAGGAGACTCCCAGGAGAAGCAAGGAGCCAACGGTTGAAGAATCAACTAGTTCATACCTTGCAATTGATGAAGAGGGGGAGGACCCTAATGAAGAATTGGCTCTCATGACTAAGAGATTCCACAGACTTCTAAAGAAAAAGAAAAGTAGAGGAGGAAGGTTCAATAGAAGAGAACCTAAAGGTAAAAGTTCATTTAAGTTTAAGACTTACAAATCTGCCATAGAATGTCTTAACTATGGGAAACTAGGACACATGAAAGTTGAATGTCCTCTCCTGAATAAAGATAGAAAAGACAGAGGAGAAAAGAAAAAGCTCTTCAAGAAACAAAAAGGACCCATCACTTGGGATGATGAAGACTCAACTAGCTCTAGTGAGTCTGAAGAAGAAACTGAGACTGCTTAGATCTGTCTCATGGTTAACACTGATTCAGAATTTAATCATGTTTAGACAATTCTGAAATAGAAGAGGTAAATCAATTTGAACTCCAAAAAAACTATAAAGCTCTTTTCAAATACTTTTCAATTCTCTTAAAAAATTATAAATTACTGAAAAAGAAACAGTCCGAAACTATTTTTTCATATGAAGATAAAATATCTAAACTGAAGAAAAAGGATTCAGACTAAGAATATCTCAAGGAGCTTGATGAGAAAGAAAAGATGAATCTTAAGGAGATACATAAACTTAAAAAGGAAAATGATTTTCTAAAAACTAAACTCAATAGTTCAGACTCTTGTTGTATCTCACAAGGTAAGGAAATCAAGTCTCTTCAACAGGAAGTAAGTTCACTTACTACAGACCTAGCCAAATTTGTTAATGGAACTGAAAATCTTTATAAACTTATGGGAAGATCAAAAGGAAGTTCCAAAAAGGCTGGTCTAGGTTTTGTGGAAGAAACTGATTCTAGAGTAAAAAATACTCCATCTACATCCTTTCAATCTAAACCTAAGCATGTCAAATACAAATGTTGCAAGAAGCATGGTCATGTTACTAAAGATTATTTAAAAACGCACTTTGGGCCTGAACATAAACATGCCAAATGCAATTATTGCAAAAGAGATGGTCATGGGATTCAAGACTGTCCAAAGAGAAAAGGAAAAAGTGGTGAGACAACTAACTCTAAAAGACCCTAAAAGTTCTGGGAACCAAAAACAATGATTGTTCTTGGTACCAAAAATAATGATTATTTTAGGAAAAGTGGATCAGTAATGCAGAAAAGGAATTTAATCACGGTTAAAAAGTGCTTTTAATCATGGTTCATGAACCGTGGTTGTTCCAGCCGTGGTAATAGACAAGGAAATTTAATCACGGTTCACAACCGTGGTTATAGAAAACTTTTAATCACGGGTGCTGGTAACCGTGGTTAAATAGGACCATATTTAATCACGATTGTTGATAGTAACTGTGGTTAAATAAGACCCTATTTAATCACGGTTGCCACCTCAACCGTGATAACATGTGGTCATCAACGTACACTATAACAGTGCTTATAATCACGGTTATGGTAACAACCGTGATTAAAGACTGTCTATAACCATGGTTATTGTAATAACCGTGATTAATTATGGGTTTTTTTAATATGGCTTCTGTTTTATTGTTTTCCTACAATCAAACAGCCAGCACAATACAGTATATCCCAGCATATCCAGCACCAATATGTGAAAACAAATGGTATATATATAACATTAATTTGCTATCAATCCATAACAACCTAGAAAATGAAACTATATACAATTGACATGAATGTAACCTAATAAAATCTAAACCCTAAATCCTACAGTAGGTACATATATAAGAGAATAAAAATCCTATATCAATCTAAGTCCTTGCCTCACTTCAATAAAGTATGCGGCCCATTCTAACATTATCTACAAGTGCCTTAAAAAAGTATGAGTGGTCCTGAAAATACTGCAAACAATACATAAAACAATTAGAACAAAAACTGTACTTATGATATGAATTTGATCAAATTGGTAGAAAACTAGGTAAGTGAGACTTACATTTGTCCATCCATCTACTAAATGTTCTTGGACTATGGTCAGCATGGTGTGCATGACGTAATAGCCGCACTCAAAGATACCCTCCTGCCTATAAGACTACAATGGACATAAAGTTAATTAAAGTTTTTAAAAATATAATATAAAGATTTGAATGAGATTGATTGACTTACTTTTGGGTGCACCCACACGAGTTTTTTCCTATTCAATTTACTTCCATGCAGTGACTATATCCAACCACAACCCTGTGTCAGAATAAAACACAAGATAAGTTAGAAAAAGTAGAAGAACAAAAATGACATAATTGAATATGTAGAAATTTAATTTATTTTTTAGGGTTTAACTTACACGTCCACCATTGTGTTAAGGTCTTGTGGAATAGTCCCGTGCACAGAATCGAAGTATAAAGCTAAGTATGCCTAGGGACAGATCACCACGAGCGTCCAATGAGAGCTGCAATTACTAGTGATAAGTGAGGACTTCAGAAGGAAAAAGTTAATTGACAATAGTATATGTTATAGAATTTTACCGTCTATGATACGGGGTCAGGTATACCGTCTTCCTAGACTCATACATCCAATTCTAGATGTATGTCTAGGTGTCCTCCTTGCTATTCCCACTCCTCTGTATGAAGGAGGGCGCTCTAAGAAACCATAAGTTCCATCGAAGCCCAACTCAACACAAAGTTTATGCAGAAACCTAAACAAGGTTAGACATGGTTAGCGACAAATAACTTGTATAATGAAATAATTGAACCTAAAATGATATACTTACAACTCCCAGATCTGAATGATGGATATGTTCAGCATCGTCGACCCCATCATAATCTCACACAAGTAACTCCGCGTAACGTAAAGAGGTAGTGAACTTGGACGGCCGAACACCTGTGGCTGCCATGGTACGCCAAAAGCATCCTCGCCTAGCTCAGCCTCGACCTTCCATAGCATCTGGATTGGATTTGCGATGGGGTTTGGCTTCTTCAATGTCGAGCCTGCCTCCTGTTGAACAGTTAAAACATTAAGGGTTTATACCATAAGTGACAATATAACAAAATGAGTTAGTGTTTGAGGTTTATACCTATGGAGAAGAAACCAACAAGAGTCTATTGGGCCACATGAGGAAGTGTCCCACAACTTGACCAGCGGTCTACACCTCTATAGTTTCCACTAGCACAGCAACATCCTCCTCAATGACAAGTACAACAAAGACCCTGGACATACCATCAGGTAATGACTGATGGTGAACCACAAGGCCTAAGTTATACACCATGCCAGTGGCAACTGGCTCCTCTGACCCATCAATGAACAAGTCACATTGATGGGTATCTACAGCATCAACCCCATCATTGTCAGCGTCAACTGCAGTGCACGACCACTTAGTGTTAACCCTCTATACCTACATATTTACACATCAAGCATAAGTAATTCAAGAATTAAACAAACAAATTACAAACAACAAACAGTTAAATACTATAAGGAATCAAACCTATGGGTCGAAAGCTGGTGTAATAGGCTCCTGTTGATGGCTGAGGAAGGCCTTCATCTCCTCCCTGAATCGGTCCATCTCTTCTTGCAGCTTCGTTATCTTCTCCCGATACTCAGCCTTCACAGCAGCCACCCTCGACTCAACCTTTTGCTCCACCAACTCCTCAACGGATAGAGCCAGGTCAGGAGCACCGTAATAGCTTCGGAGGCCTATGAAATATGAATGATTAAACCATAATTGATTAATAGAAAACAAAATGAAAGGATAGTGTCATTTCCAACTTACCGTGACCTCGACCAACAGCACGCATCCTTCCTGGGTGCTCTAGCCTGCCGATGGCGGTAGTCAAGATGTCCTGCCTACCTTGGGCTACGAAAGAGCCTTGGGTTGATTGCTCAACCAAGGAATCCTGAAACCAAACAAGTTAGTGTTCAAGGTTTCATGTAAACTAAAAATCTAAAAACTTTATATGGCGGATACTTACTATTCATGAGGCGACCTCCTGAGCTTGTGAGGAAGTTTATTCCCCACTCTTCCTGACCCTGGCCCGCTTCTATTTCTCATGGCGTGTAGGTGGGGAAAGGGGATCCACAACACCAGTGTTAGGTTCGCTAGCCTGACATTGACTGGCCTTCTCTTGGGCCATATGTTCCTCTAATAGTCTGTAACCCCCACGTGACAATCTATGGGAGCAGTCATTCTTCTTCCTGATGCTCTGTGTTTTCATTCTGACAACCTGCAACAAGAAAGAAAATGGGTTAGAGTTACGTTTAAATTAAAAATTATTTAATCATGTTAAATACCAATGTACCATCCACTGTTTAGTCTGCCTAGATGTAGCAAAAGCATCCTAAGTCTCCTAGTCGATGAAGGTATATTTCTCTTCAGGGAACTGTCCTTATTCCTCCCCGAATATATACCTAGAATTCATAGTTAAAATAAGGTGAGTTAAAAATTGATAATACAAGTAGGGTAAACTGTATCGACCTAATTTAAAGTCCTTACATACTTCCTGGTAAGTGAGGACTTGAATGACCTCTATCTGTCAGCAATAATACTGAGGATCTTCCTCCTTAGTGTGTCATGTGCTGGTATATCCTAAGAATCCTACATGGGGGAATTAGTCAGTATATGAATTACATGAAACAATACATTAAAATAATTAATATAACATATTTAACTTACCAGAATATCACTCCAAATATGGTTCTTCATGACCTCCTCCATATTACCCAGTAGGGGATAATAATGGACACCTTCGTGCGAGCCACGACTCCTAAGTAACTACTAAACTTCGCGGTATGTGGTCCATCAACTCTACGAGTGTTGACATCGACATCAACACGTAACCCGTCTCCCTGATGACGCCTGAGTGCAATATCCTATTGTTCAAGTGGCCTCAATACTCAAGAGGGGGGTGAATTGAGTATTTAAAACTTTTCTTTAGAATGCCTTTGAAGTTGATTCCTTTTTCATAAAATATGCTTGTATGCAAGAGATAGCAAGTGTAGTGCAAGAATCAATGTAAAACAATGTGCAAATGTTACTTAGGCAATATGTCAAACACTTGGTGTGCAACACTTTAGCTTAGCCTAATTACTCAAGTTCAAGCAATAGTATCACAATCAAATCAATATACCAACCAAATGCAATAAGTAAATGTAAGAGAGTAGGGAAGAAAAGCTTGTAAACCAATTTAACGAGTTCCACCAACCCAGTGTACGTCTCTCCTTCAAGCAACCCACTTGAAGGATTTCCACTATTGAATTTTAGAGATACAAGCTATGAGCAATTACAGCTTCCTAGTGTCCCACACTCAAGAACTCAATCCTCACTAGCACAAGGGCAACCCACCCAAACTCTCAATACCCAAAGATTGAACCCCAACCTTTGTGACCACTCAACCTAGAGTGAAAAACCTTGGTGTTTTGGTGTTTGATTTACAATCAATAGACTCTCTCAATAGAGTAGATAAGCAAATGAAAAGCTCTAACAATGAAACTTTTAACAAGAGAGGATTTACAAATTTAAGCTCTAAGTTTCAGAAATTGAAACTACACAAAGAAATAGAACTCACAAGGCACAAATGTAAGCTATGAATGATTTCCCTTTGATATATTTCATAGCTTGAATGAGTCTTGCATTTATAGGCCTTGGAGAGGTGCCCTATAGTCTTCATAGCCGTTGCATAGCATGGGCATCTTATAGAAAATAGAGAAGTGAGCTGGTTTCCCACTTACAAATGCTTTTCCCCAAGATCTGGCACTATCGTAATCGATTACGCCTCGAGCTATAATCAATTACACCTCAAATTCTTCAGTGTAATTGGATTAGTAATCGATTAGCCTTTCCCCCGTAATCGATTAGCCAAGAAACAGAACCTTGCTAATCGATTGTTCATACCTTGTAATCGATTATGAGTGCCACCTGATGCATTTAATTTTGTTACGCAGCATGGTAATCAATTATGACTCATGTGCAATCGATTATGGGACAACAGAAACTCTGTAATCGATTAGTTCTTGTCTTGTAATCGATTAGTAACATTATAGAACATTGGTAGTCGATTGTGGCAGCCTTGTAGTCGATTAGAAGATGCACCTGATGCTTTTTATTCAATTTCTCAGTTCAGTAATCGATTAGATTCCCTGGTGCAATCGATTAGGAAATAAACAAAATTTATGTAATCGATTAGGAATGACCTTGTAATCGATTGTGTGACAGACAAAAGCTTTGTAGTCGATTAGCCATGGTCTTGTAATCGATTAGCTTGCGCATTTTTCAGGTCTGATGCTTGGCTCTTAGTTTTTCTTCATTTTCATCTTGCAGGAGTTTTTCTCCATGAACCTTGGTCTTTGAAGTTTCATAAAACTCATACTCTTTGTCATGATTCTTCAATTTCTTTGTCATTATTAAAATCATATAACCTGAAATATATATTCAAACATATTCTCCCCCTTTTTGATAATGACAAACAATGTTCATCTCATGAGGGTGTTAGTCTAAATAAAGTTTTCTCCCCTTTTCTTGAGGAGTTTATGCATAACTTTAAGAATCATGAAAGTGAATAATTAACTACTTAACATTAGTCAAAATCATGTGATTTTAGAACCACTTGTTAATCATACATGATCATTTGATTTTAGAGCCCACTTATTATCATATTTCACTTGTTATTAACCACTATTGACCACTTGTTGTTTATGGAAGAACACTAACACTTATATATCTTCTCCCCTTTTGTTATCATAAAAAACAAATAAGGCATGATAGACTAAAAGGAAATTTCATTCATTGATTAAAAGGGAAGTACATACTGAAAAATACAGAAAGGGAAATAAAGCAAATAAAATAATGAGAGTCTAATTATTGGGATTGAAAAAGTGCAATTCAGAAATCTTGTTGGAGAGTTCCTCAGAGCGCTGCTCCATAAGCTCAAAATGTTGTTGCTCAGTCATTTGAAATTCTTGAAGGGTATAATCAATTCTTTTAAAACGCCGATCCAAGTAAGCATAGAGGGAAGTGAAAGGGTCAGCAGGAGCAGATGGTTCGCCTTGTGGTGCTTGATTTGTAGGAGGAGGAAAGGCAGGATCATTGGCTGGAGCTTCAAAGGGAATGTTGGCATGAATGCCTTCCATCTTGGAGAGCCAAGCTCCATTGACATAGATTATACCCATCTTGGTGAGATGATGGGTGCCAATACATGCCTTTGGAGGTATTTCCTCAGGAAGTTCTCCAGCAAGGTCAACATCATAAGCCTTGAAAATTTTTGTGAGGAGGATGGCATAGGGAAGCTTTTGCTGCTCCTTGGCCTTGAGCAAATGTAATTTTAGGAGTTGAATGCAGTTGATCTCTTTTTCATTTTGTATTGCCCATATTAAGAGCACATCATCCTCTTCAACCAAGGCATAATTTCCACCACGGGGAACAAGAAGTTTGACTAAGAAGAAATGAAGAAGACGGTTATTGACAGTTAAATGGCCTACCAGTTTGTGGTTGCTGTGAGGATGGTCAGCTTTCCAAAGGGATTGGCGAGTGGAGATGGCATTAAAGTCCCATTCATCTTCCGGATGACCACCAGCAAATTCAGCATCAGAGAGGGGAAGTTGGGTAATCTCAGCAAGTTGTGCATTGGTGATCCTTATAGTCACATTTTTGACACTAGCTTCAAGTAACCCATCAATAAGCCTTAAATTACAGAAGAAGACTCGCATGAGTTCTAGGTAGTAGACTTCTTCTTTAAGAGTGAGAAAAAGAAAGAGATTGTAGTGGTGAAGGGAGTGAGTGAAGGTGAAACTGGGATGGTCAAAAATCTCAGCATTGATGTAGTGAGGGGAGATGATATCCTTTTTAAAAAATTTTTGAATGACGTTTTGGAGGTCTCTAGGATTGGTGAAGAACCTTGAAAAATCAAAGGGGTTATTGGTTTGGGCAAGAGAGGACCTAGCTCTTTTCACATTCCTTGAAGAAGACATGGTGAGAAGAAAAAAATGAAAAGGTTTAGAAAATTTGGAGATATTTGGAAGAGGGAGGAGGATTGAAGGTGTGAGATGATAAGAGTGAAGGAGGGGGTATTTATAGGGTTTAGAAGTGAAAAATAGGGTTTAAAAGAAAGATTAGGATTGGGTGGAATGGGATCACACGGATTATGCATTTAAATCTGCGCACCTGATACATGTGTAATCGATTACAGGGTGATGGGTAGTCGATTACATTTCTTTAGAATTTGGAACGTCAGACTTTCTAATCGATTATACCCAGGGTGTAATCGATTGCGTTAAAAATAGAACCTTTTCAATCGATTAGGAAGAGTGGATAATCGATTATCTGAAAGACAGAAAGTCTCTAATCGATTTGGCATAGACCCTAATCGATTAGTGATAACCCAGAAGCTTACTAATCGATTATGAGCTACTGTGTAATCAATTATGGTCAAGACAGAACACTTTTAATTGATTAGCTTTGGCCATCTAATCGATTATGACAACCCAGAAATACTTAAAACACATGTTCTTCAATCAAAAAGCATTAAGGACTCAATTGTCATGGAATAGAACATACTCATTTCATCAATCAACCAATTTTCACACATCAAACACATTGTAAGTCAAAGAATCATCAATATCGATCAATATTTAAACACAATTGGAAATGTGTATGAATAGCTCCTTTACAAGTGGTTTTGTGAAGATATCAGCTAATTGCTTAGAGGTTTCAACATGTTCAAGCACACAATCACCTTTTAACACATGATCTCTAATGAAATGGTGTCTAATCTCAATATGTTTGGTTCTAGAATGCATCATAGGATTCTTTGAAATATTAATGGCACTTGTGTTATCACATTTAAGAGGCACATGGTCTAACATAGCATCAAAATCTAGAAGTTGTTGTCTCATCCAAAGGATTTGAGCACAACAGCTACCAGTTGCAACATATTATGCCTTAGTTATGGATAATGCAACACTTATTGGTTTCTTGCTATGCCAAGATACAAGAGAACTACCAAGCAAGTGACAAGTACCACTAGTACTTTTTCTATCAAGTTTACATCCTGCAAAATCAGAGTCAGAATAACCAACAAGAGTGCATTCAACCCCTTTGGGGTACCATAAACCAACATCTTGAGTTCCAACCAAGTATTTCATTATTCTTTTCACAGCAGTAAGGTGTGATTCTTTTGGGCATGCTTGGTATCTTGCACACATACAAATAGCAAACATGATATCTGGTCTACTAGCAGTTAAGTAAAGTAAGGATCCAATCATACCTCTATACTTTGTGAGTTCTACATCCTTACCTTTCTCATCCTTATCTAAATAACATGAAGTGCTCATAGGTGTGCCAATTTCATTTGCCTTATCCATGTTGAATTTCTTAAACAACTCCTTGCAATATTTGGATTGGCTAATGAATATACCTTCTTTAGATTGCTTAATTTGCAGTCCAAGGAAGAATATAAGTTCTCCCATTATAGACATTTCAAACTCATCCTGCATTAACTTTGCAAACTCCTTGCAGAGTGATTCAATAGTAGCCCTAAAATCGATATTATCCACATATACCTGTACTAAAAGTATGTCATTCTTCTTGTGCTTAATGAATAATGTTGTATCAACCTTTCCTCTTTTAAAATTGTTTTCCAAAAGAAATTTGCTCAATCTTTCATACCAAGCTCTTGGAGCTTATTTTAAACCATATAATGTTTTTCTTAGTTTGAAAACATGATTTGGAAATTGATAGTTTTCAAAACCAGGAGGTTGATCAACGTATACTTCTTCTTGAAGGTATCCATTCAAGAAAGCACTCTGGACATCCATTTGGTACAATTTAAAGTCTTTACAACATGCAAAGGCTAATAATAATCTAATGGCTTCTAACCTAGCTACGAGTGTATACGTTTCTTCATAATCTATGCCTTCTTCTTGATTGTATCCCTTAGCTACTAGCCTAGCCTTGTTTCTAGTGATTATACCATTTTCATCAAGTTTATTTCTAAAAACCCATTTAGTACCTATTATTTGGTGATCATTGGGTCTTGGCACTAATTCCCAAACTTTATTTATTTCAAATTGATTTAGCTCTTCATGCATGACCAACATCCAATGTTCATCAATAATAACTTCATCAATGGTTTTAGGTTCAATTTGAGAGATAAACGCTAAATGATTGCAAGTATTGAAGGAGCGTCGGGTACTTACACCTTTAGTGATATCACTTATAATGTTGTCCAATGGATGGTCTTTTGAGGTGATCCATTCCTTTTGTTGAGTTTCCACACCTTGTGTTGTGTCTCCTTCTTTGTTATCTAAGTTAAATTCTTGGAGGGTACCTACAAGATCATCAAAATCTTCCTTTCTCGGGGAGTTATTGTAACATCCCGATTTAATAATTAATTGCCGAATGAAAATAAATCATTAAAATAATAATTTCAGAAGTGGAAAATTATTTATTAATTACAATTAACTTAATTAATCAAATGATGGCTGATTAAGTATGATTAACTATTAATTGTTGCTGATGGTGACAGGGTGACGTGAGCAGACTACTGCTTCACGCTTTCCCACCCCACTTCTCCCTTCCTTCGTGCATGCATATATATATAATTGGTCGTTGGGTCTCTTTGCCTTTCATTCCTTCAGATTTTCCTCTGCGACTTCTCTCTTCTTCTTCCTTCTCCTTTTTCTTCTTTGTTCTTCTTCTTCTTCTCTATTCTCTGTCTCCATTTTCTGCTTTCGGAAGCCACGACGACGGTGCTGCAGAGGAGTCGGAGCTCCCTCATGCTAGTGAAGGACGATCGTCGAAACGGAAAAAGAAACAACCCCTGTTCCTGAGCCAATCGCGGAAGACAATAGTGTTCAAGAGGAGGCTGAACGAGTGGAGGTATCAAGCGAAGCAGCGAGGCAGAGGACCAACATCCAAGCAGAAGATTCTCTCAGAGTTTCGCAGTTGGTAGGGGGAGTACCTTATATCTTAAACGCATGGATTATGAACGGGTTCCGGGTGCTAATAGCTTACCGATTCTATATTTGATTCTGTGATTTGTTTGCATGTGGAGTCTGTGATACCGGATGCATGATGCTTATGAACCAAGAGTTGCATGTTTAGTTCCGTCCATAGATTGTATGCTAGTAGTTCTGAGAAGTGTTGAATGGTTGCATGAAAAGAATATGCTAAGGTGCTGTTGATGATTGCCGTGTGACTTATATGCCATGCATGTTATTCTGAGTTGAAATGCTGACTGCATAAGAGAAGGTGTTGACTTGATGAATTTAATGTTATGTAATACCGATTGCATGAGATGCATGTGCTGTTTGAGTTCTGGTGATGTGCTATACCGATCGCATGAGATGCATGTGTTGTTGAGTTCTGTTAATGCCTAGTACCGATTGCATGGGATGCATGGGTTGTTGTATTAATCTATTGAATTATGATACCGATTGCATGAGATGCATGTGCGGTTTGAGTTCTGGTAATGTGCTGTACCGATTGCATAAGATGCATGTGCTGTTTGAGTTCTGGTGATGTATGATGCCGATTGCATGAGATGCATGTATTGCTGTGCATATGAACTCTGTGATGTGTGATGAATCTGCGTGTGGCGCATGGGATGCGTTTATGCTGAGAGCATGTAGTGTGGGACACTGCCATCGGTTATTAAAGCGTGGGACGCTGTGAAATCCTTGAGTGGGACTCAAGGTAGCGCTTGAGTGGGACTCGGGCTGCCTGTGAACACCTCCGTTGACGCTAAGAGCGTTGGTGTCACCTTGTGGGCAAACGGTTGGGTACCCGTAAAATGGCCAAGCAGCTGGGAGATGAGTTGATAGCTGAGAGCTATGAAAAAAAGGCTGGGAGCCTACGTTGCAACGTCAAAAACCGATTACACACAAATACGGAACCGAGTGAAATAATCTGTGTATATGAACTGCTGATGTTGATTGGAATTTGATTATGCATGTGATGATGTTAATGAAATGATGAATGTATATAACCGAGTGAAATAATCTGTGTATATGAACTGCTGATGTTGATTGGAATTTGATTATGCATGTGATGATGTTAATGAAATGATGAATGTATATAACCGAGTGAAATAATCTATGTATATGAACTGCTGATGTTGATTGGAATTTGATTATGCATATGATGATGTTAATGAGATGATGAATGTATATGACCAAGTGAATCATTCTGTGTGCATATGCTGTTGATGCTGATTGAAATCTGTTCGATGAATATATGTTAATGTTATTGAAAAGTTGTGTGTATATAGCCGAGTGAGAACTGTTGGATTCTGATCGGGAAATGTTGAATATGTGCGTTCTGATTCATTGGCATCGTTATGTTACTGGTTGTTGTTATGTTAATGTTACTGAAATGATATGTACATATGGCCGAGTGATAACTTGTGGATTCCGATCGGTAAAGGTCTTATGTGTGTCCTGGTTGATTGGTATTGTTCCGAATTTAATTGTTGCCATGTATAATTATGTGTAGATATATATATTGTTGTATAACTATGGAACAACCCGAGTCAGTAGCTATCATTTAATATTTAAGATGCTCACCCCCTACACCATTTTCCAGTATGTGCAGGATGGACTCGGAAACGATGATAGGGCCTCAAGTCTGAGTGTGGTGCACTCCGACTGTTGGGTGCTTGTCTTGCGTTTATTATGTTCAGTCAGTGTATCCTTGGCTGGCTCTCATGTAAAATGACGATTAAATATATTCATTTATAAAGATTGATTATAAGAAGTATAAACATGGCGTCGCTTGTATGGTATTGTAAGTATTGGTAAATGTGAAATGTTAAGATAATGAGTATTCCGAGTATATGGTTATATATATATGGGTCGGTAGATTGGATCTGTGGGCAGGTTTATATTTCTGGGAACATATAATTATACATAAGTGCTTTATGTTGATTTGATGCTTCTTACCGAATGGGATATAACTGATGTTGAGTGAATAGCTCTAAGTTAATGAACCCTGAGAGGACTATAGGGGATTTAGATCCAGTTTCGAGTGAGGATTACTGGGTGGCTTTTCCGAGTGAACACGCTTGAGTGATTCTGAGTGAAGATATACGTAAACCCCGAGTGAGGAAGAGTTTGTATTCCTGAGTGAAAACCTTGAGTGATCCTCTTCTGAGAGAGGAGTTAGTGTAGTGGTTTAGAGTGGAATGGATTCTAAGTGTATAATATTTATAATCCGAGTGAATGATGTAAAATTCGAGTGAGTAAGGATCTGTATTCCGAGTGGATTGTGTGCATAAACTGGGTGGAAATATATAAGGAGCTAAGTTATTTGAAGTATGTGCGATGGGGTTGTTTCTGAGTGAATGGAACTCCTTATACCGAGTGATGAGTGTGCCAAGTGTGGCTTCTCGCTTTAGTGAGTGAGTTCTCGCTCCAGCGAGTGTGAATGGTTGGGAAGGCTTTTGTTGGTTCGCTTAGACGAGTGTGTGCACGCCCGAGCGAGTGGGCTGTCTCGCTCAAGCGACGCTGGGTCTCGCTTGAGCGGGTGAGCGTGGTACTGTTGGGTTCGCTTAGGCGCTTATGCTTTCCGCTGGGCATGGCTCTTGCTTCCGTTGCCTTCTTTCCTCTTCTCTCCTTCTGCCAGTTCTTGCCATACATATGAATGGCTTGCGTTTTCTTGCCTTTTATTCCATAATCTACTCGGTTGTTTGTGGTCTATTTTGAATTATTTTTGTGGAAAAAAAAATTTCCCTGTTTTATTATTTATTATTTATTAAAATAGGGTGTTACAGTTATGGCTATTTTCATCAAATTTCACATGAATTGACTCCTCAATAGTATTTGTTTGTTTGTTAAATACTCGATAAGATTTACTTGATGATGAATATCCAAGAAAGATTGCCTCATCAGATTTTGCATCAAACTTTCCTAGATTATCCTTTCCATTGTTAAGTACAAAGCATTTACATCTAAATATATGAAAGTAAGAAATATTTGGTTTTCTACCTTTGTAAAGTTCATAGGGGGTTTTCTTTAGAATTGGCCTAATCAAACATCTATTCATAACATGACAAGCGGTGTTTACCGCATCAACCCAAAAATATTTCGCAATGTTACTTTCATTTAACATGGTTCTTGCAAGCTCCACCAAAGATCTATTTTTCCTTTCAACCACTCCATTTTGTTGTGGAGTTCTAGGAGCTGAAAAATTATGTTCAATACCATGTTTTTCATAAAACTTTTCAAATGATTGGTTTTCAAATTCTCCTCCATGATCGGTTCTTATGGATGCAATCTTTGAATTTTGTTCATTTTGGATAATCTTGGCTAGTTTCTTAAATGCATAATATGCTTCATTTTTATGAGCAAGAAACAAGGTCCATGTATATCTTGAATAGTCATCTACAATTACTAGACCATAGTAATTACCACCAAAGCTTTTGATTTTAGATGGTCCAAATAGATCCATGTGCAAAAGTTTTAAAGGTCTTTGAGTAGAAACAACGTTTTTAGCTTGAAAAGATGCCTTTACTTGTTTTCCCTTTTGACATGCATTACAAAATTTATTTTCAAATTTGAGCTTTGGCAAACCAATTACTAATTCTTTAGAAACCAGTTTGTTTAGATGGTCTATATGTATATGTGTTATCCTTCTATGCCATAACCATGATTCATCCTTTCTAGTCATGAAGCATTGCACATCATTTGAAGATAAACTATCAACATCAATCATGTAAATATTATCAATTCTTTTACGAACAAACTTAACTTTCTTGTTTAGCTTATTTTCATTTATGCAACAATTAGATTCAAATAATACTCTATATCCTTTATCACATAATTGACTTATGCTAAGCAAGTTATGTTTGAGTCCTTCAACATATAATACATCACTAATTGAAGTATAAGAATTTTTACCAATGTTTCCAATACCAAGTATTCTTCCTTTGGTATTATCCCCATAAGTCACGCTTCCTTTTCTTTTGGGAGTGAATGTTGTGAATTTGTTCATATCTCCCGTCATGTGCTTTAAACACCCACTATCCAAGTACCAATGGGTGTTGCTTGCCTTGAAGCATACCTACAAAACAAAATTAGTTTAGAGAACTTGGTACCCATTTTATGTTGGGTCCTTTTTGGTTAGCTTGTGGTAATGTCCCTTTGGGAACCCACACCTTTCTTACCACTTTTGGTCCAAATTTTCTAATATGGCAATTTGAAGCATTATGACCCTTAGCACCACAATGATTGCATTTAGTAAATAGTGATGAAGATTTTCTAGGTAGCACAAAGAAATTTTTGTAATGCTTTTCCTTTTTGGTGGAATTATATCCTAATCCGATTTTGTCAAACATGCATCGTTGATTTCCAAGTAAAACATTCAAATTATCTATACCATATGTGAATTTCTCAAGAGTTGTATTCAAGTCTAGGACTTTCTTTTCTAGATGATCACATTTTACAGCAAATTCACATGGTTTGATCTTGGAACATGGTTGAGCATTAGCTACTTTCTCTTTCAAGCATTCATTTTCTTTACTAAGCTCCATGAGATGCACTTCTAGAGTATCAATAGTTTTCCTAGACAATTTATACTTGTTTGAAATTTTAACAAATTTGTCATACAATTCCTCAAATTCATCAATTAATTCATCTCTATCTAAGTCAAGAAAACTTACCTCATCATCTTCATCTTGATGATTTTCCATGAGGCACAGGTTGGCTTCTTTATTGTCCGATTCTTCCGAGCTACTCACTTCATTTTCATCCCAAGCAATGTAAGCTCTTCTTCTTCCTCTTTTCTTTTTGTTCTTCTTCTTGAGGTTTGGACAATCCACCTTGAAGTGCCCTTCCTTACCACACTCAAAGCAATTTGGTGAGGAAGAATTTTCATTTGAGATCGGTTTCTTACCTTGAGATTTGAAGCCCTTTTGGAAGCGTTTGTTTCTCATAAATTTTCCGAAACGCTTCACAAATAATCCAAATTCCTTATCCTTATCAAGTTCGCTCTCGAATTCATCTTCCTTGATTGAAGTGGCCTTGAGAGTTAGACCTTTCTTCTTGGAGGATTTTTCTTCTTCCTCCGCCATCTTCAAGTCCTTTAGCTCTTGTTCCTGCTCTTGTAACTTACCAAATAATGTAGCAAGAGACATCTTGTTGATGCTTGGAGATTGTTTGATGGCAGTGACAAGAGGTTGCCATTCTCTAGTAAGACTTTTTAACACTTTATGAATAAGTTCTTTGTTAGTGTAAGTCTTGCCAAGAGTAATGAGATGATTTATAATAAGGGTGAACCTCTTTTGCATATCAACAAACGTTTCTCCAGAATTTAATCTAAAACTTTCATATTGACTAATGAGTGTGCTAATCTTAGAATCATTTACATCACTAGTTCCCTCATGGGTGACTTGGAGAGTGTCCCACATTTCCTTAGCAGTTTTACAAGTTACAACTCTAAAGAACTTATCCGGACCTAAGGTAAGAGTGGTGAAGTGATGAGATTTTTAACTTTGTAGTTGTATTGGAATTTCTTTTCCTCCTCACTACTCCAGTCATCCATGAGTTTCTCAACTTGTTTACCATCTACAACATGAATTGGTATGAAGGGACCATTTTCAATTGCATTCCAAATTTTAAGGTCAATAGATTGTATAAAAATTTTCATCCTTTTTTTCCAAAATGCATAGCCTTCCCCATTGAAAGCAGGAGGTCTATTTGTGGCACCACCCTCAGGAAAAAGATTTAGAGAATTAGAAGCCATTGTTCTCTTGAAGCTGTTAAGCTTGATCTACCAAGAGTCAAGCTCTGATACCACTTGTTGTTCAAGTAGCCTCAATACTTAAGAGGGGGGTGAATTGAGTGTTTAAAACTTTTCTTTAGAATGCCTTTAAAGTTGATTCCTTTTTCACAAAATATGCTTGTATGCAAGAGATAGCAAGTGTAGTGCAAGAATCAATGTAAAACAATGTGCAAATGTTACTTAGGTAATATGTCAAACACTTAGTGTGCAACACTTTAACTTAGCCTAATTACTCAAGTTCAAGGAATAGTATCACAATCAAATCAATATACCAACCAAATGCAATAAGTAAATGCAAGAAAGTAGGGAAGAGAAGCTTGCAAACAAATTTAACGAGTTCCACCAACCCGGCGTACGTCTCGCCTTCAAGCAACCCACTTGAAGGATTTCCACTATTGAAGTTTAGAGATACAAGCTATGAGCAATTGCAGCTTCCTAGTGTCCCACACTCAAAAACTTAATCCTCACTAGCACAAGGGTAACCCACCCAATCTTTCAAACTCTCAATACCCAAAGGTTAAACCCCAACCTTTGTGACCACTCAACCTAGAGTGAACAACCTTGGTGTTTTGGTGTTTGACTTATAATCAATAGACTTTCTCAATAGAGTAGATAAGAAAATGAAAAACTCTAACAATGATAACTCTCAACAAGAGAGGATTTACAAATTTAAGCTCTAAGTTTCAGAAATTGAAACTACACAAAGAAATAGAACTCACAAGACACAAATATAAGCTATGAATGATTTTCATTTGATATATTTCATAGCTTGAATGAGTCTTGCATTTATAGGCCTTGGAGAGGTTCTCTATAGTCTTCATAGTTGTTGCACAGCATGGGCATCTTATAGAAAATAGAGAAGTGAGTTGGTTTCCTACTTAAAAACGCTTTTCCCCAAGATCTGGCACTATCGTAATCGATTACGCCTTGAGCTGTAATCGATTACACTTTGAATTCTTCAGTGTAATTGGATTGGTAATCAATTAGCCTTTCCCCTGTAATCGATTAGCCAAGAAATAGAACCTTGTTAATCGATTGTTTATACCTTGTAATCGATTATGAGTGCCACCTGATGCATTTAACTTTGTTACGCAGCATGGTAATCGATTATGACTCATGTGCAATCGATTATGGGACAAACAGAAACTCTGTAATCTATTAGTTCTTGTCTTGTAATCGATTAGTAACATTAAAGAACATTGGTAGTCAATTGTGGCAGCCTTGTAGTCGATTAAAAGATGCACCTGATGCTTTTTATTCAATTTCTTAGTTCGGTAATCGATTATAGAATCCGTGTAATCGATTAGGAATAACCATGAAATCGATTGTGTGATAGACAAAAGCTTTGTAGTCGATTATCCATGGTCTTGTAATCGATTAGCTTGCACATTTTTCAGGTCTGATGCTTGGCTTTTAGTTTTTCTTCATTTTCATCTTGCAGGAGTTTTTCTCCATGAACCTTGGTCTTTGAAGTTTCATAAAACTCATACTCTTTGTCATGAATCTTCTATTTCTTTGTCATTATCAAAATCATATAACCTAATATATATATTTAAACACATATCCTGCATCCAGATAACACCTCTACTCTTCCGAGTAAAGGAACCTGTAGTCTTTGAGTCGGACCTAGAATGTGGATCCTGGTCAGCCATGAGTATCTGTCTAAACAAGGAAAAACTAAATGTTAATATATAGTAGTTGTAACATGATTAATACAATGAACAATTAATATAACATTTAATACAATGATTCATTAACATCACATTTAATACAATCAATCATACCCTATAAAGATGGTATATTTTCCCACAAGCCTTCATGGTGGTCTTGACGACTGGCAACTACATCGTCTATGTCATGTGATAAGTCTTGAAAAGACTTAATTATTTCACCTTTTTATTTAACATTATTTAGTAATTATTGGTTAGTTTGTTAGTATTATTTAATAATTTAATAACAATTCGTATTTTAGTTATAAATTTCAAAAGTACTTTATTTATGTAAGAAAACGATTGAAAATATTAATTAATTAAGGAATTTTGAAGTGTTTATAAATTCACTAAGCAGCCAGCGTATAAATGCTAGGCAATTAGCTGTTTAATGGTGTAGGAACAGGGCGTACTTGAGAAAAGAAGACAAATCTGAGTGAAAATTACAAAAGCCGAGCGAGATTTGGAAAAATCTGAGTAAGACTTCACAAAGCTGACTGAAAGGAGTCCAAGACCGACTGAGTGAGACTTCAAAGACACCGACTCCGAAAGAGAACAAGGACTCGGAATATTGCATGAAGAACCCGAACGCCAACTGCAGAATACCGATTGAATAATCAACTCGCTCAAGCGAGAGTTAAATTCGCTCAAGCGAAGATCAAAAATTAGCTCAAGCGAAGCAATCACGCTTGAGCGAGAAAGCCATTCTGTATTACATATTTCCAATTCGCCCAAGTTTCGCCATAACGCTTAAGCGACAAAGCAACACTGCAGTGCAATTCCCGAATTTGCCCAAGTGAGAGTGTAGTCCGCTCAAGCGAGAACCCAGTAGCTGAAGCATAAAGGCAGTAATTTAAACACTGTTCCTTCCCTCCAACAACACACTCGACGCAGTGCAGTTTCCATCTTCCATTGCCTTTGCTTCTACTTGTACCTTAATAATTTAAGTAGTGAGCTGTTATTAGTTGGCACTGAGTTGTACATTAGCTAATGATGAGTTGTAATCTGCTAAGAGCTGAGCTGTGATTAGTTAGTTAAGTTTAGTCGTTAACTTAAGGTTTCGAAGTTATCAGTTTTAGTTAGTTAGTTTTTAGATAGAAGCCTATATATACTCATGAACATACTCTGTAAAAAAAAAGAAAACGGAAAAACAGAGACAGAGAATACATAGAACACATTCTTTTTCATTCAAAACTTCGAACATCTTACTACTTCATTTTCTCTCTCTAATTCCTCTCCTCCATGACGTTCCACAATCCTTCGATGGAACTGAAGTCAATGGAGTTCTAAATCCCTAAGGTTGGGATTGCGAAGGTGAACAATGGAGTCTTGAAGCTGTGAGCAAGTAGATCGACTTCTAGATCCTGACGCGAATAAGCTGAGGAGTGGAGCAGAATCGCTGGATTGACAAATCCAGAACTGATGAAGAACTTCGCCAGTGCGGAATCATGGTTGAAGCTTAGGTAACTTCCAGCTTTCTAACTAGTTCAGGCCTAATCAATTTAGGTGAATAGTTAGAGTTCAACCTCCAATTTCGCATTAGATTATTAGGTTAATCGAGCACTTAAGGAATTAAGGTTCATTGCTTAAGGATTAGTGTTTTTCATCTAAGGAATTAGGGAACAACCACAAGCGGATTGTCCTCTAGATTGTGAAGTTCGATTATACTTAATTGCTTGTTTCTTAAGGAAATTGTGAGCTGAAGCAATCCTGACCTGCTTTCTTTTAATCACTTTTCACATTCATCTTAACTCTGTTTCTGAAAATACCAAAAACAACCAGAAAACACCAAAACCATAAAAACTGAATGAACTCCATGTATTTTCTGTTGGTTCAGCTTGTACTAGTCCTAGATTGAGGTACTTACCACAATCCCTGTGGGACGATCAAATATTCTACAATTTTAACGACTGGTGCGCTTGCCATAAGTGTAAATCCGAGAGTCATATTTTGTTTTACTAAGATTTTCACCACCAAGTTAATGACTCGGGATTTTAGCATCAAGTTAATGGCGCTGTTGCTGAGGATTGTTGAGTAATATCAACAATCCTTGGACCGGTACTAGACTGAACCGTTTTACTTTTGTTTGCATTTAATACGTAGTTTCAAGTTTGTTTTTAGTAAAAGTATTTTTGTCATTTTCGTATAGATTTAGTCGTAGCAGCGAATTGTTCTTTTGTTTGACATTTGTTGTATGCAGTCAAGGAGCAAAGGAGAACCTTTCTTCTTTGATCCTGACATAGACTTGTTAGAACGTAGACTAAGAAAAGAGAAAAAGCAAAAAGAAGAAAAAGAAATGGAACAGAGGAGAGTTACACTAGGTGACTACTCCAGGCCGACTGAAGAAGGATCGTAATCTAGCATCCTTAGGCCACCAATTTCAGCAAATAATTTTGAACTAAAACCAGCTTTACTGCAGTTGGTAAGAAATGAACAGTTCGGAGGAAGTGAGGTTGAGGATCCAAATTTGCATCTAGCAACCTTCCTCCAAATCTGTGACACGGTAAAAATGAATGGAGTCCCTGACGAGGCAATTCGACTGAGATTGTTTCCGTTTTCAGTGAGGGACTGAGCAAAAGCCTGGTTGTAGAGTCAACCGAGAGGCAGTATTTCCACCTGGGAGGATTTGCAAAGGAAATTTTTGATTAAATACTTTCCTCCTTCTAAATATGCAAAGTTGCGCAATGAAATCACATGTTTTCAGCAAAGAGAAGGTGAGTCTTTGATGGAAGCATGGGATCGGTATAAGGAAAGCCTGAGGAGATGTCCTCATCATCAGATTTCTGATGTGCAGCAGGTGACTATTTTCTATAATGGTGTCAGGCCAGCTACCAGGGTCCTGATTGATGCCTCGGCTGGAGGCTCATTAACAACTAAAACTGTAGAAGAAGCTATAGAGCTGATTGATGTGATGGCTTCTAATGAATGTTTGATTAGTGAGAGGAGCCAAGTCCCTAAGAGAGGGATATTAGAATTAGAAGCACAAGATGCTTATCTGGCTCAGAGTAAACTGATGACTCAGGCTTTGGAAAAATTAAGCATTCAGATTTCAGAACTCCAAAAGCCGAGTCAAGTTTCTATGATCAGTTATGATTTTTGTGGTGGAGACCATGAGAATGGATTGTGTGATCCAAATGTGCCTTCCGAGCAAGTGAATTATATGGGGCAGCAACAATATCAAAGGAATTATCCTTCTAATTCTTTTAATCCTAATTACAGGAGCCACCCCAATTTTTCCTGGCAGAAAGGTCCACATTTGAATCAGAACACTCCACCGAGTCAACCCACAAATAGACCACAATAACCTTCTCACCCTCCTGTTAAAGAAAAATCCGAACTTGAGAATGTACTTTCTCAGTTTATTCAGGCCACTCAGGCCAGTTTTAAGAATCAGGAAGCGTCCATAAGAAATTTAGAAAACCAAGTAGGACAGCTTTCTAAACAATTAGCTGAGAGGCAAGCAGGAAATTTCCCTGGAGATACCGAGGTAAATCCAAGGGAACATTGCAAGGCCATAATTACTAGGAGTGGAAAAATTATTTCTCCATCTCCGAGTCAGGAAATAAGTTCAGAAAAAGAAATAATACAAGAAACCGAGCAGGACAATAAAAATGAAGTAGAAAATAAAAATGAAACAGAAAAAGAAAAAGAAAATAAAGTCCATCAAAAGAAAAAGAAAAAGGTTGATCTGATTCTGGAAGAAGCTTCTAAGCTGACTCCTGAAAAATTGAGGAATGCTCCATTTCCGTACAGGTTTAAAAAGCAAATAGAGGAGCAGAAGTTTGCTAGGTTCTTAGAGGTTTTCAAGAAACTTCACATTAATATCCCTTTTGCCCAGGCATTGCAGGAGATGCCTTCCTATGCAAAATTTTTAAAAAAATTATTGTCTAAGAAGAGGAAGCCTAGGGGGATTGAAATGATTACTCTCACTCAAGAGTGTAGCACAATCATTCAAAAGAAACTTCCCCAAAAGTTAGAGGATCCTGGATCTTTTACAATACCGTGTGCAATTGGGGATATTCATGTAGGAAGTGCTCTCTATGATCTAGGAGCCAGTATAAACCTGATGCCTCTATCTTTGATGAAAAAACTGGGAATTAATGACTTGCAACCGACTCACATGTCCTTGCAGTTGGCTGACAGGTCCATTAAATATCCCCAAGGGATGCTGGAAGACTTGTTAGTGAAAGTAGATAAATTTATCTTTCCAGCAGACTTCATAGTGTTGGATATGGAAGCTGACCGAGAGATCCCTTTGATCTTAGGTAGACCCTTCCTAGCTACTGGCAGAGCACTAATTGATGTAGAAAAGGGTGAACTCATGCTGAGAGTTCAAGAGGAGCAAGTAATTTTTAATGTCTTCAATTCCATGAAACATCCAACTGAACGGATGGATTGCCTAATGATTGAAGAGGTTGAAAATTACCAGACTCTATTACTATTGAAAACTGAGGAAGAAGCCCTACAAACTTTTTTAGAGGATGACTTTGACTCTGAGACTGAGGAGTTAAATGACTCTCACTCGGAAATATTGAGCCTTCTGGAAGTATTAGAAGTATGTAATTTTGAAAAAGAAAAGAAAAATAATTTGAAAAATATTGAAGCTGAGAAAGGAAAGGAATTTTCTGAAGAAAAATGTGATTTAAAACCTTTACCTTCTCATCTGAAATATGTCTTCCTGAGAGGAAACGACACTCATCCTGTCATTGTTAATGCCGACTTAAAAGAAGAGGATGTGAATAAACTAATTGGGGTATTAAAGGCTCATGAATCCGCCATTGGCTGGAACATTTCTGACTTGAAGGGAATCAGTCCATCCTTTTGTATGCACAAAATCCTGATGGAGGATGACTATTCCCCTATTGTACAGCCACAACGCAGACTGAACCCCATTATGAAGGAAGCAGTGAGGAAGGAAGTGGTCAAGCTCCTAGATGCAGGAATCATTTACCCGATCTCAGACAACACTTGGATTAGCCCAGTCCAAGTGGTGCCCAAGAAGGGAGGAATGACGACTGTAAGAAATGACCAAGGTGAAGTTATTGCCACCCGGCCCACAACAGGCTGGAGGATGTGTATTGATTACAGAAGGCTGAATGACTTCACTCGGAAAGACCATTTCCCCCTGCCATTTGTTGACCAAATGCTCGAGAGGTTATCAGGGCATGAGTACTATTGTTTTCTTGATGGGTACTCGGGTTATAACCAAATTGTGGTTGACCCAAAAGACCAAGAAAAGACTGCATTCACCTATCCTTATGGAATTTTTGCATATAGGCGCATGCCGTTCGGGCTGTGCAACGCTCCAGCAACCTTTCAAAGGTGTATGCTGGCAATTTTTGGGGATATGGTGGAAAAATTCATTGAAGTGTTTATGGATGACTTCTCGGTATTTGGGAGTAATTTTGATTCATGCCTCAGCAACCTATCTAAGGTGCTGGTGAGATGCCAAGAAACTAACCTTGTCCTTAACTGGGAAAAATGCCATTTTATGGTTAAGGAAGGAATAGTCCTTGGCCACAAAATCTCTGCTGAGGGCATTCAAGTGGACCGAGCCAAGATTGAAATTATTGAAAAACTTCCTCCTCCGATCAACGTGAAAGGAGTAAGGAGTTTTCTAGGATGTGCTGGGTTTTATAGAAGATTCATAAAAGACTTTTCAAAAATAGCTAAGCCTTTGACTGATTTGCTTGTGAAAGATCATGTGTTTGCATTTAATGAAAACTGTGTCAAGGCATTTGAAAAATTAAAACAAAGTTTGACTTCAGCTCCGATCCTTGCATCACCCGACTGGTCTTTACCGTTTGAATTAATGTGTGATGCAAGTGACTTTGCAGTCGGGGCTATGCTGGGTCAGAAAAAGGGAAGTATTCTAGTACTCTGACTCCTGATTTGATATTCTGATTCCTTATTTGATCAATCTATTAATTATATTTCAAATCCACTTTAATAACTTAAAGTTGCTAATTCTTAAGCTTCAGTCGGATAAATTAATTAATCGGTTTTTGCTTAACTCATGATCCCTGCCCCTAACGATTTTTCATCATTAATTAAAATTGTTTACTCGGCATGCTAGTTAGAAATCTGAATGTATGATCTTACATTAAGTTTGGGGACATGACTGGCTGAGCCTATTTGAGCCTGTTTTATCCTTTTCCGAGTGAGCTTGCATGCTAGTTAGTGAGACAGAATTTGCTTCAGTGCTTGCTAATTGTTGTATGTCAACCAATCGGAAATGATGGAGGCCTTCTTTGTTAATTTAGCCAGGGCCAAAAATAGCCTTCCTAATCTATTAAATTATCCTTTGACCTAATGATTATGTTTGAGCCTGAAACCTTTCATTCTGTTTATATACCTAACGTTACAAAGCCTATTTATCCAAGAAAAACCTGACTGAATTACCCCTGGATGTTCCACTGGTGAATTGCTAGGATTTTGCTTATTGCTAGGGACTAGCAATTTCTAAGTTTGGGGATGAAGAGTGTGCCTAACAGTAATTAAGGACACACTCCGACCTTAATTATGGATGAATATGTAGAAAAATAAAAGGAAGAAAGGCAAAGCCGAGAGAAAAATGAATAAGTCAGAAAAGAAAAAGAGGTGCAAAGCACCACAAGAAAAAAAAAAGGTCCGAAGGACTGAAAGAAAAAGAAGGTGCAAAGCAGCATGAGTTATTAAGTAGCATTCAGTCAGAAAAGTTAAGAGAGTTGTTAGTAGAGGCAATTAAGTTAGAATTGAGGCAAGGCATCAGTGGATACATCTTGTAACCTATCTATGACTTGGAAAAACAATAATTGAGCCTGTAGCCCAGCCTCATTATAAGCTTAAAAAGCCCTTACTGATCTGATTGTGTTGGCATATGACATGACGTGAAGAACTGTTGCAAGCCTATGTTTATCTAACAAGTATGCAGGTGCTGAGTGCATTTTATTCACCTTACACACCGAGAGAAGAGTTAAACACCGACCAGTGAGGAAAGCATCAGCAGCTTGTCTTCCAAAGGAGGTGTAAGTTTTTATACTTTTAGAAATTACAAGAAGAAAGCATGATCAGTATTCAATAATTATAGTATGAACTAAGTTAAGGAAAGGTTGAGTGTGTTGATCAAATGTTGTAGTTAATAAGTCTCAATATTTGCTTGAGGACAAGCAAGTTTTAAGTTTGGGGATGTGATAAGTCTTGAAAAGACTTAATTATTTCACCTTTTTATTTAACATTATTTAGTAATTATTGGTTAGTTTGTTAGTATTATTTAATAATTTAATAACAATTCGTATTTTAGTTATGAATTTCAAAAGTACTTTATTTATGTAAGAAAACGATTGAAAATATTAATTAATTAAGGAATTTTGAAGTGTTTATAAATTCACTAAGCAGCCAGCGTATAAATGCTAGGCAATTAGCTGCTTAATGGTGCAGGAACAGGGCGTACTTGAGAAAAGAAGACAAATCCGAGTGAAAATTACAAAAGCCGAGCGAGATTTGGAAAAATCTGAGTGAGACTTCACAAAGCCGACTGAAAGGAGTCCAAGACCGACTGAGTGAGACTTCAAAGACGCCGACTCTGAAAGAGAACAAGGACTCGGAATATTGCATGAAGAACCCGAACGCCAACTGCAGAATACCGATTGAATAATCAACTCGCTCAAGCGAGAGTTAAATTCGCTCAAGCGAAGGTCAAAAATTAGCTCAAGCGAAGCAATCACGCTTGAGCGAGAAAGCCATTCTGTATTACATATTTCTAATTCGCCCAAGTTTCGCCATAACGCTTAAGCGACAAAGCAACACTACAGTGCAATTCCCGAATTCGCCCAAGCGAGAGTGTAGTCCGCTCAAGCGAGAACCCAGTAGCTGAAGCATAAAGGCAGTAATTTAAACATTGTTCCTTCCCTCCAACAACACACTCGACGCAGTGCAGTTTCCATCTTCCACTGCCTTCGCTTCTACTTGTACCTTAATAATTTAAGTAGTGAGCTGTTATTAGTTGGCACTGAGTTGTACATTAGCTAATGATGAGTTGTAATCTGCTAAGAGCTGAGCTGTGATTAGTTAGTTAAGTTTAGTCGTTAACTTAAGATTTCGAAGTTATCAGTTTTAGTTAGTTAGTTTTTAGATAGAAGCCTATATATACTCATGAACATACTCTGTAAAAAAAAGAAGACGGAAAAACAGAGACAGAGAATACATAGAACACATTCTTTTTCATTCAAAACTTCGAACATCTTACTACTTTATTTTCTCTCTCTAATTCCTCTCCTCCATGATGTTCCACAATCCTTCGATGGAACTGAAGTCAATGGAGTTCTAAATCCCTAAGGTTGGGATTGCGAAGGTGAACAATGGAGTCTTAAAGCTGTGAGCAAGTAGATCGACTTCTAGATCCTGAGGCGAATAAGCTGAGGAGTGGAGCAGAATCGCTGGATTGACAAATCCAGAACTGATGAAGAACTTCGCCAGTGAGAAATCATGGTTGAAGCTTAGGTAACTTCCAGCTTTCTAACTAGTTCAGGCCTAATCAATCTAGGTGAATAGTTAGAGTTCAACCTCCAATTTCGCATTAGATTCTTAGGTTAATCGAGCACTTAAGGAATTAAGGTTCATTACTTAAGGATTAGTGTTTTTCACCTAAGGAATTAGGGAATAACCACAAGCGGATTGTCCTCTAGATTGTGAAGTTCGATTATACTTAATTGCTTGTTTCTTGAGGAAATTGTGAGCTGAAGCAATCCTGACCTGCTTTCTTTTAATCACTTTTCACATTCATCTTAACTTTGTTTCTGAAAATACCAAAAACAACCAGAAAACACCAAAACCATAAAAACTGAATGAACTCCATGTATTTTCTGTTGGTTCAGCTTGTACTAGTCCTAGATTGAGGTACTTACCACAATCCCTGTGGGACGATCAAATATTCTACAATTTTAACGACTGGTGCGCTTGCCATAAGTGTAAATCTGAGAGTCATATTTTGTTTTACTAAGATTTTCACCACCAAGTTAATGACTCGGGATTTTAGCATCATTATGTTCCATGACAGATGACAGAATACGTGTTGTGACGGATGAAATTTCCATAACATCAAGGCTGGGGTCTCCAATATTATGTCTACCTTGGATAACAATTGACCACCATTTTGTTAATCAAGTGGCCTCAATACTCAAGAGGGGGATGAATTGAGTTTTAAAACTTTTCTTGGAATGCCTTTGAAATTTGTTCCTTTTTCACAAGTTAAGAGTTGATGCAAGAGATAGTGAGTATAATGCAAGAAACAATGCAAGACAAAGGGTAAATGTTACTAAGGCAATTTATCAAACACTTGGTATACAGTACTTCAAAACTAGTTATTCAAGTAAGTTTAAGAGTGAAAACACAATCAATGTTAACAATCCAGCCAGATGCAATATGTAAATGCAAGAGGGTAAGGGAGAAGAGCTTGCAAACCAATTTAACAAGTTCCACCAACCCGGTGTACGTCTCGCCTTTAAGCAACCCACTTGAAGGATTCCACTATTGAAGATTTGAGATACAACTTTGAGCAATTGTCTCCTAGTGTCCCACACTCAAGAACCCAATTCTCACAAGCACAAGGGCAACCCACCCAATCTCACAATCTCTCAATATTCCAAAGGTTGAACCCCAACCTTTGTAACCACTCAACCTAGAGTGAAATTTGATGTTTAGTGTTTGTGTTTACAAGCAATATACTCTCTCAATAGAGTTGATGTACAAATAAAAGCTCTCACAAATTCTAAACTCTCACAAGAGAGGATTTACAAATATTAGCACTAAGTTTCAGAAAATGAAACTATACAATGAAAAATGGAACTCACAAGGCATAAGATTTGATTTCTCTTTTATGGTATTGATTTCCTTGAGTAGCTTCAATGAATCCTCCATTTATAGGCCTTGGAGAGATGCCCTAGAGTCTTCAGAGCTGTTGCACAGTATGGGCACTTGAGTTGGAATGGAGAAATGAGCTGGTTTTCCATTTAAAACGCTTTTCCCCAATTTTTGGCATGATGGTAATCGATTACGCCTCGAGCTATAATCGATTACACTTTGAAATCTTCAGTGTAATTCAGTTGGTAATCGATTAGACCTTATTGTGTAATCGATTAGATTGGAAACAGAGACTTGCTAATCGATTGTTTTATCCCTTGTAATCAATTGTAACTTGCACCTGATGCATTTAATTGTGTTTTATAGCATTGTAATCAATTATGCCTTCATGCAATCGATTAGGGTGCAAATAGAACTTGGATAATCGATTAGTCCTGGCTTGGTAATCGATTAGTGTCCTTACGGAACATTGGTGATTGATTTTGGCAGTCTTGTAATCGATTAGGAGATGTACCTGATGCTCTTGATTCAAATTTTCATCTTGGTAATCGATTATCTCCATTGATGCAATCGATTAGGTGATAAACAGAACACAGGTAATCGATTAGTTATGAATGTCTAATCGATTATGTTATGGTCAGAACTCCTGTAACCGATTATGTTGGATGCTGTAATCGATTAGGCTAGTATTTTTGTAGGTCTGATGTTGTTTTCTCTATTTTTCATTGTAACTTAAGCCTTTTTCTTTAAGTCTTCAAAATCCTTTGTCATTATCAAAATAATTCAACCTGAAAGCATATTCAAACACATTCTCCCCCTTTTTGATGATGACAAACAATGTTCATCTCATGAGGGTGTTAGTTAAAATAAGATTATCTCTAAGGTTACCTGCAAAAACTTATCTTTAAAATATCTCCCCCTATCTAAAGGAGTTTATGTCATCTTTTAAAAACATAAAGATAAGCAATTGGTTTTAGCAAATTCAGATTTTAATCAATTGTAATTTAATGAAACAGATTCAGTTCAATTAAAAACAGATTCAGTTCTTAGATTCAATTAAGATTCAGTTTTTAAGAT
The DNA here is from genome assembly GCA_037962975.1 of Clitoria ternatea. Classification (NCBI taxonomy): domain Eukaryota; kingdom Viridiplantae; phylum Streptophyta; class Magnoliopsida; order Fabales; family Fabaceae; genus Clitoria; species Clitoria ternatea. Next base: position 50,155,814 of record CM075669.1, read on the forward strand.
TCAAAATTTTTTATTTTTTTTAGATGAACTTCAATTATTCTCCCCCTCTATAATCATCAAAAATAAATAATGCAAAGTGAGACAGAGATATAAGTAAAAAGAAATTGCATTCATTCATTAAAAGAAAGGTACATAAGGAAATTTGCGAATACTTAATCAAGGTGTAGAATAGAAAAACATAATTAAGGAAATCCTAACAAAGCATATCAAACTAAGATCTAATTATCCGAATTGAAAAAGTAAAATTCAAAAATTTTGTGAGACAGCTCTTCATAGCGTTGTTCCGTAAGTTCAAAGTGCTGCTACTTAGTCATTTAGAACTGTTGAAGAGTGTTGTCAATGTGTTTAAAGCGTTAGTCAAGATAAGCATAAAGGGAAGTGAAGGGGTCAACCGGAGCGGATGATTCACCTTGGGGTGCAGGTGTAAGATCAATAGTGGGAGTAGGATGGTCTTCTTCAAAGGGACTACTTCTATGAATTCTATCGTTTTTGAACATCCATCTACCGGCAACAAATACCATGCCCATTTTGTTGAGATGGTGAGTGCCAATGCAAGCTTGGTAGGGTACCTTCTCAGAGAGTTCGCCAGCCATGTCCACCCCATATGCCTTGAAAATTTTTGTGAGGAGAATGGCAAAGGGCAGTTTGTGTTGCTCCTTGGATTTGAGCATATGGAGCTTAAGGAGTTAAATCCAGTTGATCTCCTTTTGGTTGATGATGGCCCACATCAAAAGAACATCATCTTCCTCAACTAAAGCATAATTACCACCGCGGGGAACAAAAACTTTAACCATGAAAAAGTGGAGAAGACGGTTGTTGAGAGTTAAGTGTCCTACCAGTTTATGATTGCTGAGTGGACGGTTGGCCTTCCAAAGGGATTGGCGTATGGAAATAGGATTGAAATCCCACTTATCTTCCGGATTTCCACCGGCAAATTCAGCATCATTAAGGGGAATTTGGGTGATTTCAGCAAGCTGTTGGTTTGTGATTTTTAGATTCACATTCTTGACTCTAGCCTCTAATGTGCCATCAACAAGTTTGAGGTTACAGAAAAAACCCTCATCAATTTTGGATAGTAAAATTCCTTCTTGAGAGTGAGGAATGGAAGAAGGTTGTGGTGGTGAAGAAGTTAGGTGAAGGTGAAACAAGGATTCTCAAAGACTTGGGCATCAATGTAGTGTGGAGTTATAATATCTTTCTCCAAAAATTTCTTGATGAAATTTTGAAGGTCTCTTGGAGTGGAAAAGAATCTAGAGAAGTCAAGTGGGTTGTTGGGTTATTTTGTAGAGGACCTAGCCCTTTTCACTATTCTAGAAGAAGACATTATGGATGAAGAAGAGAAGATGAAGAGAATGAGAGATATTGAGAGTTTGGAGGGAGGAGAGGTATTTGAAGGTGTGAGATAGAAGAGTGGAAGGAAGGGTATTTATAGGGTAAAAATAGGGTTTAGAGATGAGAAATAAGAGTTAATGAGGTGAATGTGGATTGGGCCAATGAGTTTCACTTGGATTCTGCATTAAATCTGCTCCTGATACGAGGATAATCGATTAGTCCTATAGGCTAATCGATTAGTGTTTGTTTTTCTTAGGAATTTGAAACGTTTTGCGCAGGGGTAATCGATTAGTGTCAGTGGTGTAATCGATTACGTTAAAAATAGAAACTTAGTAATCGATTATGAGTAACTTCTAATCGATTATTAGGAAGACAGAGCGACAGCAATTGGTTTAATAGAGGAGCTAATCGATTGAACATAAAACAGAGAGTTCGTAATCGATTAGATATGAGATGGTAATCAATTAGACACGAAACAGAAAGTTTCTAATCGATTATATGAGGCTGGGTAATCGATGAGGGGCTGCCCATAAATGCTTAAGGCTCATAGTTTTTCAAACAAATCATCAACCAGTTCATATATCAATCATCAATCAATCATTTGCTCAACAAGCATATTGTAAATCAAGAAATTATCAAAATCATTCAATGTTCAAACATAATTTGAAATATCTAGGATTCCTAATTCTCTTCTAATATGTATGAATTGTTCCTTTGCAAGTGGTTTGGTGAAGATATCAGCTAGTTGCTTAGAAGTTTCAACATGTTCAAGCATGCAATCACCCTTTAATACATGATCTCTAATAAAATGATGTCTTATCTCTATATGCTTGGTCCTTGAATGCATGACAAGATTCTTTGAAATATTAATGGCACTAGTATTGTCACATTTAAGAGGCACATAGTCTAATATAACAACAAAGTCAAGAAGTTGTTGCCTCATCCAAAGGATTTGAGCACAATAACTTCCAGCTGCAACATATTCTGCCTCAGCTGTTGATAAAGCAACACTTACTTGTTTCTTGCTATGCCGAGAAACAAGAGAGCTACCAAGCAAATGACATGTACCACTAGTGCTTTTCCTATCAAGTTTACATCCAGCAAAATTAGCATCAAAATATCCTATAAGAGTACATTCAACATCTTTAGGATACCAAAGACCTACATTTAGAGTTCCAACAAGATATTTCATTATTCGTTTTACAGTAGTGAGGTGTGATTGTTTTGGACATGCTTGATATCTAGCACACATACAAATGGAAAACATTATATCCGGTCTACTTGCAGTAAGATAGAGTAAAGATCCAATCATACCTTGATATTTGGTAATTTCTACATCTTTATCTTTCTTATCTTTGTCCAAGTAGCAAGATGTGCTCATAGGGGTGGCAATTTCATTTGCCTTGTCCATATTGAATTTCCTAAGCAACTCCTTGTAGTATTTGGATTGACTAATGAATGTACCTTCTTTTATTTGCTTAATTTGTAGCCCAAGGAAGAATGTAAGTTCTCCCATCATGGACATCTCAAATTCATCCTACATTAACTTAGAAAACTCTTTGCAAAGTAGTTCATTAGTAGCACCAAAAATGATATCATCCATATATACTTGAACCAATAGTATGTCATTCTTTTTGTGCTTGATGAATAATGTTGTGTCAACCTTTCCTCTTTTAAAATTATTGTCTAAGAGAAATTTTCTTAATCTTTCATACCAAACTCTTAGAGCTTGTTTCAAACCATATAAAGCTTTTCTTAGTTTGAAAACATGATTTAGAAATTGATAGTTTTCAAAACCTGGAGGTTGATCAACATATACTTCTTCTTGAATGTATCCATTCAAGAAAGCACTCTTGACATCCATTTGGTACAATTTGAAATCTCTACAACATGCAAAGGCTAACAATAGTCTAATAGCTTCTAACCTAGCTATAGGAGCATACGTTTCTTCATAGTCTATACCCTCTTCTTGATTGTAACCCTTAGCAACTAACCTAGCTTTGTTTCTAGTGATTATTCCATTTTCATCTAGTTTGTTCCTAAATACCCATTTAGTACCTATTATTTGGTGATCATTGGGTCTTGGCACAAGTTCCCAAACTTCATTTCTTTCAAATTGGTTTAATTCTTCTTGCATGGCCAACATCTAATGTTCATCAATAATAGCCTCATTTATATCTTTGGGTTCTATTTGTGATACAAAAGCTAAGTGATTGCAAGCATTTCTAATAGTGTTTCGAGTACTGATAAGTCTTAAAAAGACTTAATAATTTCATCTTTAATTTAACTTAATCATTAAATATTATTTAGTTTGGCATTATTATTTAATAAATTGTCAATAATTCTTGTTTTAGTTATTTAATTCAAAAGTGTTTAAATTATGTACGAAAATGATTAAAAATAATAATTAGTTAAGAAAATTTGTTTATTTATAAATTTACTAACCCAGCGTACATACGCTGGACAGCCAGCGTACAAACACTAGGCAACTATTTGTTTATATGTACAGGAGCAGTTCACGCTCAAAGCTTGAAAGCTTCACGTTTAAGCTTGAGAACCATGCAAGTTATGTGAAAGGAAAGCACGATCACGCTAAAGCTTAGCTATTCACGCCTTAAGCGCGACTTGACCACAACACTCACGCCTAAGCTCCCACAATTCACGCTCAAGTGTGAAGACATAGTGCATAAAATAATTGGAGCGCGCTTAAGCGCGAGTCCTTCACGCTCAAGCGTGAAGGTGGTTATTCAGTTATATTTTCTCCCTCCAAGTGAAGTGCTGCAGTGATCCCATCAATTACCATTGCTGTTTCTATTTTTCTGTTATACTGTAGTAATTTAAGTAATGTTTGTAATTAATTATTCACTTGTAATTATGTATTTAGATTAGTTAGTTTAATTATTAATTAAGCTCCTTTGTAATTAATTAAGTTAGTTAGTTAGATATTTGTCTATATATACCTATACATACTCTGTAGAGAAAAGTTGGAGAAGCAGAGTATAGAATAACACGATTCATTTTTCCATTTCTAATCTCTCTCTAATTCTTTTCTTTCTCTAAATTCTCTCATCCATGTCTCTTCACATTCCTTCGTCAGAATCCATTTCCATGGGTTTCCAAACCCCTAGGGTTGGGATTGCGAAGGGTTGTAATGAATTCTTGAGAGTGTATTGAGGAAGTCAACTTCTGAATCATGAGGAGAACAAGCTGAGGAGTGGATCTACCTTGCTGGATTGACAAATCCAGATCTAATGAAGAATCTCACCAGTGAGGAATCATGGTTGAGGCTTAGGTAACTTCCAGCTTCCTAACTAATTCAGGCCTAGTAATTAGGTGAATAGTTAGGGTTCAACCCCCAATTTCACATTAGATTTCTCTGTAATTGAACACCTAAGGGATTAGGGTTTAATGCTTAGGAATTAGTGTTAGTTACCTAAGGGATTAGGGATTAGCCATCTGTGAATTGTCCTCTTGCATTTGAAGCTTGATTGAACCTCGATTGAATGTTTCTTGATGAAAATGTAAGCTGAAGTAATCCTAACCTATCTTCCATTAATCACATTTTACATTTTGTACTGCTTCTGAAACACAAAAACATTCGAAATATAAAAACAACAAAAATAGAATGAATTTCTATCTGTATTGTGTTGGTTCAGCTTGTACTAGTCTAAGATTGCGGTAATTACCATAATCCCTATGGGAACGGTCAAATATATTACAAATTTAATGATTAGTGCACTTGCCAAAAGAAAATAAATCCTCTGAGAGTCACACAATAAGTCAATAATAATTCAGGATTTTCACACCAAATTAATGGCTCTGGATTTATGCATCAAGTTAATGGCGCCGTTGTCGGGGATTGTTGAGTAATATTAACAATCCTTGGACCAGTACTAGACTGAACCGTTTAATTTTGTTTTGCATTTAGTAGTAGTTTAATTCTCATTTTTAGTATAGCAGTAGTTTGTGTGTAGCAGTAGCTTTAATATTATTTGTGTATAACATTTGGTGTATGCAGTCAAGGAACATAGGAGAGCCTTTCTTCTTTGATCCTGATATTGATTTGTTAGAGCGTAAACTTAGAAAGGAGAAAAAGCAAAAAGAGCAGAAAGAAATGGAACAGAGGAGAGTTACGCTAGGTGACTACTCTAGGCCTACTGAAGAAGGATCGTAATCTAGCATCCTTAGGCCTCCGATTGCAGCTAATAACTTTGAACTTAAACCGGCTTTGCTGTAGTTGGTTAGAAATGATCAATTCGGAGGAAGTGAGGTTGAGGATCCAAATTTGCATCTAGCAACCTTCCTCCAAATTTGTGATAATGTGAAAATGAATAGAGTCCCTAAAGAAGCAATAAGACTGAGATTATTTCCTTTTTCTTTAAGGGACAGAGCTAAGGCTTGGTTGCAGAGCCAACCAAGAGGTAGTATATCTACTTGGGAGGATTTACAAAGAAAATTTCTGACTAAATATTTTCCTCCTTCCAAGTATGCCAAGTTACGCACTGAAATCACTTATTTCCAGCAGAGAGAGGGTGAATCTCTAATGGAAGCATAGGATAGGTATAAAGAGAGTTTAAGGAAATGTCCTCACCATAGGATTCCTGATGTGCAGCAAGTTACCATATTTTATAATGGTGTAAGACCAGCAACTAGGGTCTTGATTGATGCCTCAGCTGGAGGTTCATTGACCACTAAAACTGTAGAAGAGGCTATAGAATTGATTGATGTAATGGCTTCTAATGAATGTTTAGTTAGTGAAAGGAGCCAAATCCCTAAGAGAAGGATATTAGAATTAGAATCACAGGATGCTTATTTGGCTCAAAGTAAGTTGATGACTCAGGCTTTGGAAAAATTAAGTGTACAAATTTCAGAACTTCAAAAGCCTAGTCAAGTTTGTATGATGAGTTATGATTTTTGTGGTGGAGACCATGAAAATGGCATGTGTGATCCAAATGTGCCTGCTGAGCACGTGAATTATACGGGGTAACAACAATGTCAAAGGAATTATTCCTCTAATTCCTTTATTCCTAACTATAGAAATCACCCCAATTTTTCATGGCAGAAAGGTCCACATTTGAATCAAAACATGCCACAAAATCAAACCACAAATAGACAACAATCTCTTCCCCCTCCCTCTAAGGAAAAGTCTGAACTTGAGAATGTGTTGTCTCAGTTCATTCAGGCCACTCAAGCCAGCTTTAAAAATCAAGAAGCGTCCATTCAAAATTTAGAAAATCAGGTTGGACAGCTGTCAAAACAATTAGCTGAGAGACAATCAGGCAATTTTCCTGGAGATACTGAGGTAAATCCAAGGGAACATTGCAAGGCAATAACTACAAGGAGTGGGAAAATTCTTCTCCCACCTCCAAGTCATGAAGTGAGTTAGAAAAAGATGCTGAAAAAGAAAAAGAGCAGGAAGGTGAGCAAGATAATAATAGAATTGAAAAAGGAGTAGAAACAGAAAAAAAAAGAAAATTAAGTCCATAAAAAGAAAAAAAAAGATTGATTTGATTTTGGAGGAAGCTTCTAAGCTAACTCCTGAGAAATTAAAGAATGCTCCATTTCCACATAGATTTAAGAAACAAATAGAAGAGCAAAAGTTTGCTAAGTTCTTAGAGGTGTTTAAAAAGCTTCACATAAATATTCCCTTTGCTGAAGCATTGCAAGAGATGCCTTCATATGCTAAATTTTTGAAAGAACTTCTGTCTAAGAAGAGAAAGCTTAAGGGAGATGAGATGATTGCTCTCACTCAAGAGTGTAGTGCAATTATTCAAAAGAAACTCCCTTAAAAACTAGAAGATCCTGGATCTTTTACAATACCTTGTGCAATAGGGGATGTTCATGTAGGAAGTGCTTTATGTGATTTAGGGGCTAGCATAAACTTGATGCCTTTGTCTTTAATGAGGAAGTTAGGAATTAATGACCTGCAACCAACTCGCATGTCTTTGCAGTTGGCAGATAGGTCTATCAAATATCCTCATGGGATGCTGGAAGACTTGTTAGTTAAGGTAGATAAACTCATCTTCCCAGCATATTTTATAGTTTTGGATATGGAAGCTGATAGAGAAATTCCTTTGATTTTAGGAAGACCTTTCTTAGCTATAGGTAGAGCTTTAATTGATGTAGAGAAGGGAGAACTCATGCTGAGAGTTCAAGAGGAGTAGGTAACTTTTAATGTTTTCAATACTATAAAACATCCAGCTGAGAAGACAGATTATTTTATGATTGAAGAAATAAAAAGTTATAAGACTCCTATGCTGTTAAAAACTGAAGAAGAGGTTTTACAAGCCTTTTTGGAGGATGATTTTGACTCTGAGACTGAGGAGTTAAATGACTCACATAATGAATTGCTGAACCTACTTGAAGAGTGTGAAGTAGGTGATTTTGAAAATGAAAATAAAGAAAAGTTAAATAATACTGAACTTGAGAAAGTTAAGGAAGTGTTTGAAGAAAAACATGATTTGAAACCTTTGTCTTCTCATTTGAAATATGTTTTCTTAGGAGATAATGAATCACATCCTGTAATCATTAATTCTGATTTAAAAGATGAGGATGTAGAAAAGTTGATAGGAGTGTTAAGGAAACATGAGTTTGCTATTGGTTGGAACATTTCTGATTTAAAGGGAATTAGTCCATCATTTTGTATGCATAAAATTCTGATGGAGGATGACTATTCCCCTATTGTTCAGCCACAAAGAAGATTAAACCCCATAATGAAAGAAGCTGTAAGAAAAGATGTGGTTAAACTTCTTGATGCAGGAATTATCTATCCTATCTCGGACAGCACTTGGATTAGTCCAGTCCAAGTGGTGCCTAAGAAAAGAGGGATGACCACTGTTAAGAATGATGAAGGTGAAGTCATTGCCACTAGACCAACTACAGGTTGGAGAATGTGCATAGATTATAGAAGGCTTAATGACTCCACTAGAAAAGACCATTTTCCCTTGCCATTTGTAGACCAAATGTTAGAGAGGCTATCAGGTCATGAGTATTACCGCTTCCTTGATGGTTATTCTGGTTACAATCAAATTATGGTTGATCCAAAAGATCAAGAGAAGACAGCCTTTTGTAACATCCTAAATTTTAAAATAGAGGATTAATTAAGGAAAATAAATATTAAAAAATTGAATGTGAATTATTTAACATCCCAAACTATTGAAAATAATTAAATTAAGATTTTTGGGAACTGTTGGTGGTTCATGGAGACCGGTTAAGCTGAAAATGAGCCCAGTTGAGATATGGGTGTCGGACTAAGTATCTTTGAATGAGATGATATTGGTCAGGGTTGTTGAGAATAATATTGGGAATCCAAATATATATTCGGAAAAATTTTTAGATAAAGTATTGAGCCCAAATAAAGAGCTTGTTAGTTGTAAAAGGATGAATCTTTAATGAAGGAATTTAAAATAAAACACAAAAGCCTTACTCCTTCATTCATTTTCACGTTGGCTTCTTGGACCCCTAAGCAAACACTTCACTTCTTCTTCCCTTCATTTTTTCTCCATTACTTCTTCATTCTCATATCTTCTCCTTCCTCCTCTCAAACCCTAGTCAAGGTGGTGATTCTCCTTCCTTCATTTTCGTTGGGGAAACCATTGGAGATTGAAGCTTTTTCCCCCTTCTCCCTCTCATTTTTGTTCTCCTCCCCTCTTCCTTGAAGACTCACCCTTTTTCCACTCTTAAGGTAAGTTTCTTGTTATTTTCAAGAGTGTGAACCCTAGGTTGTGGGTTTTTGGTGTTGGGTGAGCATTTAATGTATTCATAGGTTGTTAGGAGAAACATTTAATATGAAAACCTAAGTTGGGATGTTGATAATATAGCATTTATTGTAGGTTGTTGAGGGTACATGAAACTTATGTTGGTGGGTGAAGGAGATTAATGATTATTTATAAGAGTTGTTGGGTTTTAGCAAAACCCTAACTTTGAGATTTAGGAAAATAGTTAATGTTGATTTAAGAATATGTTTTATAAAGAAATGCATGACATTGAGAAATATGAATGTTGGTAGATGGTGTTTTGTACAGGTTGGGACTAAAATTGTCTTGTAGCCCTTGAATTTAATGAATGTGGCTTAATGGGAAGGAATTCTCGAAGCCTAACAAATGATGGAAAATAATGCCTGTAGCATGACTTGTACATGCTATGAATTAGTAGATATAATAATAGCCAATTAGAATTGGAATTGTGTTTTGAGTAGTTGATTGGTTGGGATTCTATATGCATGTTAATGTAGGATCCATTCCGAACGACGAGGCGGGTGCGCCTTATCAATCGGAATTCTTCTCTTGAGGTAAGAGAGGAGTCTTATGTTCTAAATGCATGAATTTGGATGTTATTTGATTGCCATATGTATTGGTATGCATGTTAGCCTTACTTGAGATGATATGAGAAACTTGTAATGAGCTATATAGTTTGGATAATATGTTTGGCAACATGCTTTGGTGCATTTAGAATGTTCATGGTATGCTATATGGTGATGTATAGTGATAAATGATATGGTGTTATACTTGTATCTACCATGAATATAAAATGAATATTGATAATGTTTGATAGAGAATGATTAAAGTCTTTGTATTGATGGTAAAATTGAGTGATAAGAATGAGAATGTCACACAAACACTTAAACTAATGTGAATAACCAACAATAATAAAAGCTTTGTGGTGATTTTGGTAATGGTATTGATGATGTTGTATGATGAGTGGCATGTATAGGATGCATAGAGTGAGAAATGCATATGATTTACATCTGCATCCATGGCATATTGCATAGCCGCCGTTCTTGGAACATTAGGGGAGTTCCCTCGGCTGACCCAATGGGAGGGTAGCTCGGTGCATGAGCAAGTTTTAATTCCCCTGTGACTCAGTGTGTAAGTCACGAAGCCTCCCATGTATCTCTTCGGGGAGCTACATGTGGCCGACCCTTGTGGGGGGTGGCTCTTGATGAGTAGGTAACCCCGGTGGTCTCTAAGATCACAGCCGCCATGATTTGATATCTGGCCGGCCCGCAACACCATATGTTGAATATGTTGTATACCGCGGTTATGGTGAAAATGACCAGGTGTTGTAAGATGGGCGATGCGGTTTGGTACCAGTAAAATAATTGGTTAATGCATGCAAATATAAGAATAAGTGTACACATTTTTCTACTGTAGTAGGGGTATGGTTAGATGATCATACTTGAATCCCACATTTGGTGTTTATATTTCCATAGTCAGATCTGCAATTGTTGAAATATTCCTTTGTGCATATGCATTAGCTTAAGAGCATTTGCATATAGCAAGGAAGTATGCCGATGGTGATGAGATATGATGATGAATGTGATAAGGATGTAATAATATACTAAGACAACATAAAAGATATAAATACCAAATGATAGTCGTGTAATGGTCCAATCATTGAAGGACTTGATTATGTATGTACTTGTGTACTTTGTCTAAATTGTAATGTTACTCGTGATGTATGTATGATGATGTTATGATGATAAATAGTATGGTGGATGATATGTATGTGCAAAGTATACATGTTTTGATGCATATGTACATAATCACATGGTATTCATATTCATTCCTTTGGAATGTGTGACTCACTCTTCCATGTTGTCTATTTTTAGACTTTTGATACAGGGCACTCATGGGAAGAGTAAACATTTTGAAGTACATCTTGGTTGAGGAGGTAAATAGTGGTATAGGAAGTGCCTTGGCCGGTAAAATCTAGATTTTTGTATAGCATATGAGATGTATATATGCTTATTTTGATATCTAGATTGTAGATGATGATTTTGAGGGTCATGTAGGAAAATTGGACCTTGGTGTGTATGGCCAATTTTCATTAATAACCCAAATGATGTAAGATGATGGATTATAACACTTGTCGATAAGTGATATAAATTTGAAGATTTCCATGATTGTTTATGCATGAATAAGGAACTAGTAGGGCCAAATTGTGATTTATGAAGATTTAGGATGATGTGATGAGTCCACTAGCTTAAACATGTCAATTGTGGTTTTAGAAAAAGGAATGATCTAATTTTATAGGGAAATGACCCCCATGTTGCTTCTAAATGCCTCGAAATGAGCCAAATGCATTTATGCGTATAAATTCCATGTTTCTAGGAATTTTTGAGTACGACCGATGGCCACACATCATAAATGGTGTGTTATAAATGGTGTCAAAATTTGGTAGCATTCTAATATCATTTGCATAGGTTTAGGTATGTAAGAAGTTCATTTCTCTTATAAAATCTGCATAATTTCTGCATAAAGACAAGGTGTAATCGATTAGCTCCATTGACCTAATCGATTATAGGGCCTCTGTTTCTAAGGTAATCGATTACACTGAGTGCTGTAATCGATTATGAACTAATCGAAGTCTTGTAATTGATTAGAATAGTACCTGTAATCGAATAGGTGGGATACCTGATGCACTACATAAATTCCAGGAGCTCTGTAATATATTACTCCTAACTCTCTAATCGATTAACATAGATTCCAGGAACTTGGTAATCGATTAGGATTAACATTATAATCAATTACGGACCCAACAGGAACAATGTAATCGATTATTTTGAATGTTGTAATCGATTAGGTATAACACCTGGTTCATTGTGCCATTTCCAGGACCTCTGTAATCGATTATCCCTTGTTCTGTAATCGATTATGGAATGGTAATCGATTAATTCGTGCCTCGTAATCGATTAGGGCCTTTAGTTTGCACATGGTTTATTCGACTATACCAACTGGAGATTGAAATCATACTACTTAAATATATCTTGCATACTCTGATACCCTCTCATATCTTCATATATGAGATAGGTTGCATAGATCTAGGGTATTGATCAAAGTCCTCCATCTTATTTCTTCATGGAATTAATTCTTGCAAAACGTGAAAAATTTCCCCGTATTTTCAGGACGTCTCAACCTGGTATCAGAGCATTAGTTGCTCTTGATACGATTATGATTAATGTTGTTCATGTGATTATTTTTTTATGATTGATTGATTTATGAATTATTTGGTTGAATTGTGATGATTATAATTGAATTGAGATTGATGCAATTGTTGTTGAGTCCGGCCAAGAGTCCTTACACTATTTACCTCTAATGATGAATATGTTGTGACCATGTATTGAAAATTATAAGATTATGTGATGTAGTCCATGATAGGCCTATGAGTGCTAAAATTCTTAAATTCATGAGTTGAAAAGTTATTGTTTGGTCTAGTGTACTTATGTGTGAGCCATGTTTTAATGTATAGGCATAAGATATGGCTGGTAGACCAAATCGTGAGGCTGTTGCTATGGCAAACACCCTAAACCGCTTTGTCGATCTCTTGGAAAGACAAGGTCAGCTGAATGTAGGACAAGGCTCCCAAGATCTTGATTTATTTCTCAAGAGGAAACCTTCAGAGTTTCATGGAGGATATAAGCCTGATGATGCTTATGCTTGGATCAATGACTTGGAAAGAATCTACGCTAACTTCGAATGCTCTGAAGCGTAAAAGGTGGAGTATGCGGTCTTTATGATCCACGATGAAGCCCAAGCTTGGTGGCGTCTTACTAGAGGACGCATGATATCTGCTGATGTTCCCTTGGTTTGGGAAAACTTCAAGGTGGAATTCTTGAAGAAATACTTTCCGGACAGCTATAGAAGCAAAGAGGAGCTTGAGTTTGTGGAGCTTAAGCAAGGTGGTATGACGGTGGAGGAGTACGCTTCTAAGTTTGAGGAGTTGTGTGCATTTTATCCGCCCTATCAACAAGAGGCTACCGAGGCATCGAAGTGTGTAAAGTTTGAAAATGGGCTATGGCCTGAGATCAAGCGGGCTATTCGACATCAAAAGATACGAAATTTTCAGACGCTTGTGGTAAGTGTTGAATTTACAAAGAAGATGATGTGACTCCTTCGAGTTATGGCAAACACGAGTCTAAGTTGAAGGGCCAATTTTCTAGCTTTAAGAAGCAAGGTCATTTTAAGAAGAACAAGTTCCTTCGTGGTGGATCCTCCAATGCTAGAGGACGTGGTGCTTTTAGAGGTGGTTACGAAGGTGGTAACCAAGGCCGTGGAAATGTCCAAGGCCTAACTTGTTTCAAATGTGGTGCTAACCACTTAGCACGTGACTGTCCACGTGATGACATTGTATGCTTTCAATGCAACCAACCCGGGCATATTCGTTCCAATTGCCCACTGAACACAAGAGGTGCTAATGTCGACACTCCTAACCGCATGAATTATGGTGGTAACTGTGGAGGCCATGGTGGCTTTGGAGGCCGTGGTCATGGAAATGGTGATGGTCAAAATGGTGGCCGTAATGGTGGCCGTGGTAGAAACTACAATGGTGGAAGAAATGGTCGAGGCAATGGCCATGGTGGAAGAAATGGAAACCATAATGGTGGTGATCAAGTACAAGCTGCTGGTAGAGTCTTTGCCGTCACAATGAAGATCTTATTCGTGGTGAGTGTAAAATCTCTGGTAATTCGGTACAAGTCATTTATGATTCCGGTGCTACGCACTCGTTTATTTCTGAAGATTGTGTGAGGCGCTTGCGGGTGCCTGTGTGTATGATGAAAGGTTCTATATTGGTGACTACACCGACCGGTACTTGCTTAAGATCGGTAACTCAATGTGAGGACGTTGAGATGAACTTGGAGGGTAAGAAATTTGTTGTATCCCTCGTATGTTTTCCTATGAAAGATCTGGATATTATTCTGGGCATGGATTGGTTATCCGCTAACAAGGTCTTGGTGGATTGTCATAGCAAGACGGTGATATTCCCGACTTCAAATGCTGAAGGCTTTGATGTACAAGGTATCTCTCAGCTTCTTATGATGTTCTGATTGGTTGATGGGAATGGTGCTTCCCAATCTTATGGGATTCCCATTGTTTTGGAGTTTCCCGATGTGTTTCCGGAAGAGATTTCTGGATTACCTCCTTCCCGAGAAGTAGAATCCTCTATTGACCTTATTCCCGATGCTGAGCCTGTTTCTAGAGCTCTTTATAAGATATCTCCTATGGAGTTGACCGAATTGAAGAAGCAAGTTGAGGAATTGCTTGAATGGGAGTTTATTAGCCCAAGCGCATCTCCTTGGGGTGCTCCTGTGTTGTTGGTGAAGAAGAAGGATGGGAGCATGAGATTGTGCGTTGATTATCGCCAACTCAACAAGCTAATTATCAAGAACAAATATCCTCTTCCTCGCATTGATGATCTTTTGGATCAATTGAAGGGTGCTGTTGTGTTTTCAAAGATCAATTAGTGTTCCGGATATCATCAAATTCGGGTGAAGACCGAAGATATTCCAAAAACTGCCTTTCGAACGCGATATGGACACTATAAGTATGTAATGACGCCATTTGGAGTGACAAATGCTCCTGCGATTTTCATGGATTACATGAATCGCATTTTCCACGAGTATCTCGATCAATTCATCGTGGTGTTTATTGATGATATTTTGGTGTACTCCAAGAGTCATGAAGAGCATGAAAGACATCTTCGTCTTGTATTGACCATTCTTCGAGAGAAGGAGTTATATGCTAAGCTCTCTAAATGTGAATTCTGGATGAATAAGATCTCTTTTCTTGGTCATGTGATATCTGGTGATGGAGTTGCTGTTGATAAATCGAAAGTTGAAGCTGTTATGGCTTGGGAAAGACCGACGTCCGTAACGGAGATAAGAAGTTTTCTTGGTCTTGCCGGTTATTACCGGAGGTATATTGAGGGATTTTCCCATTTGGCCTTACCATTGACGAAGTAGACTTGTAAGAATCAACCATTCTCAAGAGTTGAAGTTAAGACTTACTACTGCACCGGTGTTGGCATTGCCCGATTTGACGGATGAATTTGTAGTGTATTGTGATGCATCTAAACTTGGTCTGGGTTGTGTGTTGATGCAGAAGGAGCGTGTGATAGCCTATGCGTCGAGACAATTGCGACCACATGAGGTTAACTATCCTACTCACGACCTGGAATTAGCGGCGGTGGTGTTCGCTCTAAAGTTGTGGCGACACTACTTGTATGGTTCTAAGTTTGTGGTCTTTAGTGACTATAAGAGCCTGAAGTACTTATTTGACCAAAAGGAATTGAATATATGCCAAAGACGATGGATGGAATTCCTAAAGGATTATGAGTTCGAGTTGAGGTATCATCCCGGAAAGGCGAACGTAGTTGCCGATGCGTTGAGCCGAAAATCATTACATATCTCTATGATGATGGCGAACGAAATGGAGTTGATTAAACAGTTTAGGGATTTAAATATGGGTGTGGAGACTTATACCCCCAAGAAGATGTCGTTGGAAATGTTGAAAGTCACAAACGAATTTCTTGATTATGTGAAGTTACAGCAATCGAATGATGAGTATTTGATTGAGATGAAGAAAACCCAAGAGAAAGGGAAGAGTTCGTTCCTAGTGGAAGGTCAAGATGGCATTTGACGTGTGAAGGGCCGAATTTATGTTCCCTCAAGTGGTGATGTAAGAAAATGTGTACTTGAGGAAGCTCACAAAAGCGTATTGAGCATTTATTCTGGATCTACCAAGATGTATCAAGACTTGAAGAAGAGTTTTTGGTGGCCTGGTATGAAGCGTGATGTGGCAAACTTTGTGGCGTCTTGCCTTGTTTGTCAGAAGGCTAAGGTCAAGCATCAAAGACCATTTGGTTATTTGAGACCGTTGGAGATCCCTATTTGGAAGTGGGATAGTATAGCTATGGATTTTGTTTCTGGACTACCCAGAACTCATGCTGGAAATGATGCCATATGGGTTATTGTGGATCGATTGACGAAGTGTGCTCACTTCTTACCCATGAATATGAAGAGTCCCTTTGAGAAATTGGCACAATTATATATAAAGGAGATTGTTAGGCTGCATGGTGTACCATCTAGTATCATATCCGACCATGATCCTCGGTTTACTTCTCGATTTTGGGGAAGTTTACATAATGAGTTGGGTTCTAAGATGAAACTTAGTTCCGCATATCATTCTCAAACTGATGGACAATCCGAAAGGACGATACAAAGTCTTGAAGATTTGTTGAGAGCATGTGTTCTTGAACACGGTGGATGTTGGGAGAGATTTTTGCTATTGATTGAATTCACGTACAATAATAGCTTCTACTCTAGTATTGGCATGGCACCGTATGAGGCGTTGTATGGAAGGAAGTATAGAACTCCCTTGTGTTGGCTTGAAGTTGGAGAGAACTTGGCTTTAGGGCCGGAGATTATTTAGGAACTACCGAGCAAATTAGAAAGATACAAGAGAATATGAAGATTACACAAGATAGGCAGAAGAGTTATTATGACAAGAGGCATAAACCACTTAAGTTTCAATTTGTTAACATGTATTCTTGAAGGTCTCGCGCGATAAAGGAATTGGAAGGGCGCTAAAGAGTGGCAAGTTGAGCCCTAGATTTATTGGACCTTATGAGGTATTGGAGCGGATTGGTGACGTTGCTTATCGGATAGCACTCCCTCCGCATCTTGCTAATCTACATAACGTGTTCCACGTGTCGCAGTTGAGAAAATATGTTCATGATCCTCTACATGTTATTCCTATGGACGAGATTGATGTACGAGATGATTTATCTATTCCTCCTGTTTCTGTTCGTATCGTCGAACATTCTGTGAAAAAGCTACGAAACAAGTTGGTACCTTTAGTGAAGGTCGCTTGGAAACATGGAAATGTGGAGACGTTCACATGGGAACATGAGGACGACATCAGAGGGCGATACCCAGACGTGTTCGAATCCGGTAAGTTAAATTTCAAGGACGAAATTTTCTTTTTGGAGGGGTGGATTGTAACATCCCAAATTTTAAAATAAAGGATTAATTAAGGAAAATAAATATTGACAAATTGAATGTGAATTATTTAACATCCCAAACTATTGAAAATAATTAAATTAAGATTTTTAGGAACTATTGGTGGTTCATGGAGATCGGTTAAGCTGAAAATGAGCTCGGTTGAGATATGGGTGTCGGACCAAGTATCTCTGAATGTGATGATATTGGTCAGGGCTGTTGAGAATAATATTGGGAATCCAAATATATATTCAGAAAAATTTTCAGATAAAGTATTGAGCCCAAATAAAGAGCTTGTTAGTTGTAAAAGGATGAATCTTTAATGAAGAAATTTAAAATGAAACACAAAAGCCTTACTCCTTCATTCATTTCCACATTGGCTCCTTGGACCCCTAAGCAAACACTTCACTTCTCCTTCCCTTTATCTTTTCTCCATTACTTCTTCATTCTCATATCTTCTTCTTCCTCCTCTCAAACCTTAGCCAAGGTGGTGATTCTCCTTCCTTCATTTTCGTTGGGGAGACCATTGGAGATTAAAGCTTTTTCCCTTTTCTCCTTCTTATTTTTGTTCTCCTCGCCTCTTCCTTGAAGACTCACCCTTTTTCCACTCTTAAGGTAAGTTTCTTGTTATTTTCAACAGTGTGAACCCTAGGGTATGGGTTTTTGGTGTTGGGTGAGCATGTAATGTATTCATGGGTTGTTGGGAGAAACATTTCATATGAAAACCTAAGTTGGGGTGTTGATAATATAACATTTATTGTAGGTTGTTGAGGGTACATGAAACTTATGTTGGTGGGTGAAGGAGATTAATTTTTTTATAAGAGTTATTGGGTTTTAGGAAAACCCTAACTTTGAGATTTGGGGAAAATAGTTAATGTATGTTTTATGAAGAAATGCATGACATTGAGAAATATGAATATTGGTAGATGGTGTTTTGTGAAGGTTGGGACTAAAATTGTCTTGTAGCCCTTGAATTTAATGAATATGGCTTAATGGGAAGGAATTCCCGAAGCCTAACAAATGATGGAAAATAATGCCTATAGCATGACTTGTACATGCTATGAATTAGTAGATATAATAATAGCCAATTAGAATTGAAATTGTGTTTTGAGTAGTTGATTGATTGGGGGATTCTATATGCATGTTAATGTAGGATCCATTCCGAACAACGAGGGGGGTGCGTCTTATCAATCGGAATTCTTCTCTTGAGGTAAGAGAGGAGTCTTATGTTCTAAGTGCATGAATTTGGATGTTATTTGATTGCCATATGTATTGGTATGCATGTTAGTCTTGCTTGAGATGATATGAGAAATTTGTAATGCGTTATATGGTGTGGATAATATGTTTGGCAACATACTTTGGTGCATTTAGAATGTTCATGGTATGCTATATGGTGATGTATAGTGATCAATGATATGGTGCTATGCTTGTATCTACCATGAATATAAGATGAATATAGATAATGTTTGATAGAGAATGATTGAATTCTTTGTATTGATGGTAAAATTGAGTGATAAGAATGAGAATGTCACACAAAGACTTAAACTAATGTGAATAACCAACAATAATAAAAGCTTTGTGGTGATGTTGGTAATGGTATTGATGATGTTATATGATGAGTGGCATGTATAGGATGCATAGAGTGAGAAATGCATATGATTTGCATCTGCATCCATGGCATACTTCATAGCCGCCGTTGTTAGAACATTAGGGAAGTTCCCTCGGTCGACCCAGTGGGAGGGTGGCTCGGTGCACGAGCAAGTTTTAATTCCATCGTGACTCGGTGTGTAAGTCATGAAGCCGCCCATGTATCACTTCGGGGAGCTACATGTGGCCGACCCTTGTGGGGGGTGGCTCTTGATGAGTAGGTGACCCCGGTGGTCTTTAAGATTACAGCCGCCATGATTTGATATCTGGCCGGACCGCAACACCATATGTTGAATATGTTGTATACCGCGGTCATGGTGAAAATTGTGATGCTCCAAAATTTTGGAACAAATTTTTCGCGTTTAAAGAATCATTTTTGAAATTTGTAATTTAAATTCTGAGTCGCATAAATGTTGCTAAATGCAGAATATTATCATGCATACTAGTCGTGAGCAATTAAAACATAAAACATTTATATAGCAGAAACGATATAGAAAATTACAGTATAAGGTACATTTTATTATTACAACCCGTTAAATTAAAATGAAGTCAAAGTCCAAGCAATAATTCATAAAAGCTTCATTCATGGCATCACTCGTCATTCTATGTAGCATGCACTGTAAAAATTAATGTAAGAGTGAGACAGAATATAGAATAAATATAAAATAAGTAAAATTGCACATACACAATCAACAAACCATAATTATATGATGAATATGCCAAACAAGTTCATTTATATTTAAAAAATCTTTAACTTAGTCAAATGATGTCATGCTGGATCCATTTTGGTTTGGTGGGAATACTGCAGTAAAAAGTCTCATAGAGACACCAGTAGGAATTTGCATAACCATGAATCCCTACACCCTCATGGCTCCTGCGAAAATAAGTACACAAGTAGGAATTTGCATAACCATGAATCCCTACACCCTCATGGCTCCTGCGAAAATAGGGCTTTAACTCATCATAGAGTAACCCCCCACCAGGGTAGGCAATCTTGGAACCCTTAAATTCCATGGTGTGTCCAAATGCTTATGATGCATGAATGCCTTTAATTCTCTTTATCGAGTTAACATACCATGATATCAATATTTCCTTAATCACTTGGAAAACCATAAGTCTTCAAAGGACACATCACATATAATAATTTTCAGAATCATGGATTTACTGTTTCAACAACATATCTCAATAAACCACAAGGCATTCATGTATACATTAATTTAGTCATTCATAATTATTCATGACAAAAATATATATACTGTATGTCATGTATAGTACACTCAATAACATCCATAATAATCAATAATCCCTCAATAATTCCATAATAGATCATTACTCATATGAAAAATATCATTTTCATCCATAATAACCATTATAGGTAAGTTTTAGCATTTTACAACAGCAACATACGTTAGTAAAACAACCATAACGTGAACAAATCAAATCCCTTTTAAGTAATTCCACTTTTTGTAGTTCCATAACAAAATTATCTACAACTTTCATGAAGACCATAATTTCAAATTCCAAACAGAAACATCACATAATCACAGTATACTAAACCATCTCAAAGAAGGTAACAAAACGTATATATGTTGGTATTTTTAATGTTTCTGGAGCCACAAAAATAATTTTGGTATGGGACCAGTTCTAAATTATTCATAACACAAATATCTAAAACTTTTATGAAGAGACTAAACACTGATTCTCATTAAAAATTTCCCAGTTTTAAAAAAACAATTCGAAATTCACATCAGCAGATTTTCAGCATGAACATACTTCTGTATTTTAGGCATAACTAGAGCTACAAATATCCTTTTAACTTGAAAGTACTTTCTATAGATCCATAACATAAATATCTACAACTTTTGTGAAGACATCAAAGTCTAAAAACGTATGTATTATTCCCAGAATATTAATATATACACAAAATAGAAGATACATATTCCAGAACGTACATGTTGTAGTATTTTGACTATAACTCATGCTATAAATGTCCAAATTAGTCGGTTAAAGTCTCAAAATTCACATAATAAAACGTTCTACAACTTTGATGAAGAAGTCAAAATCAAATTCACACGTTTTCAGCTTCAAAATTGAGTAACCATTTACGAAAATAATTCTAGAAAATCCTAGGATGGCATACAATTCTACCCATTCCATATTTATTCACAACCCTATCCCCTCTTACCTTGATGAAGGGTCTTAGATTGGTTGAAAATGTTTCCTTCTTACTGTCCTGGCTTCCAACCAAGAGTGGCTTGTACGTAGAGAAGGAAATGAGAAAGAGAGACTTTACTAATTTTTGGTTTGTTCTGAGAATTCAGACTTGGAAAAGGTGTGGTATTGATTTAATAATGTACAAGACAAGTGGGAGACAAGCTTTCTCGTGACTGGAGGTTAGGTGCATCAATTATGGAAATAATAGAGATTTTAGATAAGGAATGAGTTGTATTGTTGACTTTTACCACCGCCTACCTACTGGAGCCTTGTATGATTGAAGAAAAATATATTAAAATATGTATAAAATGACAAGATTGGTGTAAAAGATAAATTCTGACACTGGTTTGGTATTCTGGGGATATATACCAACTGGAATTCTGTCGGTTGGTATATTTGCCGACTAGACCACTACCGGGCCAGTCTGAGAAGAATTCATCAGAGTTTTAGTTTGGAACTGCTCCACTCGGAAAGGATTTCACTTGGAAGTGTTTCTGCTTGAAACACTTGGTCGGCTTTTCCTTCCTTGGAGATGACTCAGTCGGAAAAGTCTCACCCGGATCATCCAGAACTGATTCCTCTTTCATTCGGTCTTTCATTCGGTTAAATAATTCCAAGGACGACTATCTCTCGCTCGGTGTTTCACTCGGCAATTACTTTAAAACTGACTCATCACTTCGATCGGTCCTAACTCGGCAATTCATTCCAAAACTGACTCATCAACTGATAGATCTTTCACTCGGTAAACTTATTACAAAACCGACTCATTTTTCTTTCACTCGAGCGAGGTTATTCCATAGTACATCTGGTCAGACTCACACTGTATATTCCCATCGGTACATTCCCACTCGGAATTGCACACTCGGAGGAACTCTACTCAGAATGAGTTACACTCAACTCAGAAATTCCCACTAAGAACTCCACTGCCCGGAATGTCACACTCGGAGACCTTTCATTCGGAATTATATCTACATCCTCACTCGGAAGGTCCTGTCTCGAACATAGCTCACTCGGAATACATAACCTTCACTCGAAATTTCATTCTTCACTCGGAATTTTTCTCGGTCATAACCTTCACTCGGAAACAGATCTTTTATTCACTCGGAAAGTCTTATTTCTGACCTGTTTCACTCAAACTTTCACTCGAAAATTCACCACATCATGAAATTATTTTCTAAGGTTCCCGCTTGAGTGGGTACCGTCCAAGCATTAGACTTCACACTCTCGCTCAAGCAACTCACACCCGCTTGAGCGAAAAATGTCCAGTGACAATTTCCTCTCTAGCTCGCTCATGCGCGGCCATGCCCGCTTAAGCGAGATTCGCCCAGTAACTCCCCTAATTGCATAACATGCTTTTCGCTTGAGCGGAAATCTCACTCGCCGTGCTTGAGCGAGATTCGCCCAGTAAATCCCCTGATTGCATAACATGCTTCTCGCTTAAGCGGAAATCTCACTCGCCTGGGCGAAATTGGTCCAGAGACCATTATACCGATACAGGGGATTCTCGCCTGAGCGAGATCCCTTCTCGCTTGAGCGGGAATACCAGAACATAGACAGAAAACAAAAATTCTTATAAAGTAATACGTGATATCACTTTCAAGGCCAATCTAATCACTTCCATCACCTCATATACAACATGTGAGGCATATAAAACTTGTTCAAATAGTCATACTTATAAACTTTCATTCTAAACTTATCATTAATGATCTAGATTAAAGATGATCATACATGAGATTGAAATTTTTGGGGATGTTACAAAAATGACCAGGTGTTACAAGATGGGCGATGCGGTTTGGTACCAGTAAAATAATTGGTTAATGCATGCAAATTTAAGAATAAGTGTACACATTTTACTACTGCAGTAGGGGTATGGTTAGATGATCATACTTGAATCCCACATTTGGTGTTTATATTCCCATAGTCAGATATGCAATTGTTGAAATATTCCTTTGTGCATATGCATTAGCTTAAGAGCATTTGTATATAGCAAGGAAGTATGCCGATGGTGATGAGATATGATGATGAATGTGATGAGGATGTAATAATATACTAAGACAACATAAAAGATATAAATACCAAATGATAGTCGTGTAATGGTCCAATCATTGAAGGACTTAATTATGTATGTGCTTGTGTACTTTGTCTAAATTGTAATGTTACTCGTGATGTATGTATGATGGTGTTATGATGATAAATAGTATGGTGGATGATATGTATGTGCAAAGTATACATGTTTTGATGCATATGTACATAATCACATGGTATTCATATTCATTCCTTTGGAATGTGTGACTCACTCTCCCATGTTATCTATTTTTAGACTTTTGATGCAGGGCATTCATGGGAAGAGTAAACATTTTGAAGTGCATCTTGGTTGAGGAGGTAAATAGTGGTATAGGAAGTGCCTTGGCCGGTAAAATCTAGATTTTTGTATAGCATATGAGATGTATATATGCTTATTTTGATATCTAGATTGTAGATGATGATTTTGAGGGTCATGTAGGAAAATTGGACCTTGGTGTGTATGGCCAATTTTCATTAATGAACCAAATGATGTAAGATGATGGATTATAACACTTGTCGATAAGTGATATAAATTTGAAGATTTCCATGATTGTTTATGCATGAATAAGGAACTAGTAGGGCCAAATTGTGATTTATGAAGATTTAGGATGATGTGATGAGTCCACTAGCTTAAACATGTCAATTGTGGTTTGTGGAAAAAGGAATGATCTAATTTTATAAGGAAATGACCCCCATGTTGCTTCCAACTTGAAATGAGCCAAATGCGTTTATGCGCATAAATTCCTCATTTCTAGGAATTTTTAAGTGCGGCCGATGGCCACACGTCATAAATGGTGTGTTATAAATGGTGTCAATATTTGGTAGCATTGTAATATCATTTGCATAGGTTTAGGTATGTGAGAAGTTCATTTCTCTTATAAAATCTGCATAATTTTTGCATAAAGACAGGGTGTAATCGATTAGCTCCACTGACCTAATTGATTATAGGGCCTCTGTTTTTAAGGTAATCGATTACATTGAGTGCTGTAATCGATTATGAACTAACTGAAGTCCTGTAATCGATTAGAATAGTCCTTGTAATCAAATAGGTGGGATACCTGATGCACTACATAAATTCCAGGAGCTCTGTAATCGATTACTCCTAACTCTCTAATCAATTAGCATAGATTCCAGGAACTTGGTAATCGATTAGGATTAACATTATAATCGATTACGGACCCAACAGGAACAATGTAATCGATTAGGTATAACACCTGGTTCATTGTGCCATTTCCAGGAGCTCTGTAATCGATTATCCCTTGTTCTGCAATCGATTATGGAATGGTAATCGATTAATTCGTGCCCCGTAATCGATTAGGGCCTTTGGTTTGCACATGGTTTATTCGACTATACCAACTGGAGATTGAAATCGTACTACTTACATATATCTTGCATACTCTGATACCTTCTCATATCTTCATATATGAGATAGGTTGCATAGATCTAGGGTATTGATCAAAGCCCTCCATCTTATTTCTTCGTGGAATTAATTCTTGTAAAATGCGAAAAATTTCCCCGTATTTTCGGGACGTCTCACCTTGACCTGTCCTTATGGAATCTTTGCATATAGGCGCATATGCCTTTTGGTTTGTGCAATGCACCAGCAACCTTTCAAAGGTGTATGCTGGCAATTTTTGGGGACATGGTAGAGAAGTTCATTGAGGTTTTTATGGATGACTTCTCTGTGTTTGGAAATAGTTTTGATATATGCCTCAGCAACCTATCTAAGGTGCTGGTGAGATGTCAGGAGACTAATCTTGTCCTTAACTGGGAAAAATGTCACTTTATGGTTAAAGGAGGGATAGTCCTTGGCCCCAAAATCTCTGCTGAGGGCATTCAAGTAGATAGAGCCAAGATTGATATCATTGAAAAACTTCCTCCTCCAATCAATGTGAAAGGAGTGAGGAGTTTCTTAGGATGTGCTGGCTTTTATAGAAGATTTATTAAAGATTTTTCAAAAATAGCTAAGCCTTTGACTAATTTACTTGTGAAAGATCATGCTTTTGTTTTTGATGAAAACTATGTCAAGGCTTTTAAAAATTTAAAACAAAGATTAGTAACAGCTCCAATACTTGCAACACCTGATTGGTCTTTACCATTTGAACTAATGTGTGATGCAAGTGACTTTGTTATAGGAGCTGTGCTGGGTCAAAAGAAAGAAAAATTAACACATGTCATTTATTATGCTAGCAAAGTATTAAATGAGAATCAAATAATTACACCACTACTGAAAAAGAAATGCTTGTTGTGGTGTATGCATTTGATAAATTCAGAGCTTACTTGATTGGTGCTAAGGTCATTGTGTATACAAATCATTCAGCAATCAAGTACTTACTAGCTAAAAGAGAATCAAAGCCAAGATTGATCAGATGGGTTCTATTACTCCAAGAGTTTGATTTGAAAATAAGAGATAAAAAGGGAGTGGAGAACTTAATGGCTGATCAACTCTCTCGTCTGAAGGGTGAATTTGATTCCATCTTGATTAAAGAGGAATTCCCAGATGAGAGGTTGATGGCAATTATCACAAGGCCATCGTATGCTGATATGGCCAACTTTAAAAGTGCCTCTATGGTACCTGAAGGTTGGACATCCCAGATGAAGAAAAAATTCTTTCATGACAGTAAAACTTTTCTTTGGGATGATCCATTTCTTTATAAGATAGGATTGGATGGAATTATCAGGAGATGTGTGCCTGAATCAGAGTAAGAAAGACTCTTATGGCACTGCTATGACTCCTATTATGGAGGACACCATGGTGCCTCCAGAACAGCAGCAAAAGTCTTGCAATGTGGCTTTTATTGGCCAATAATTTTTCAGGATGCTAAAGTATATGTGCAAAGGTGTGATAAGTGCCAAAGAAGTGGAGGCCTCTCTGCTAAAGGTGGCATGCCTTTGACAAATATTTTAGTTGTGGAATTATTTGATGTTTGGGGTATCGACTTCATAGGACATTTCCCAAAGTCATTCTCTAATGAGTATATCCTTGTTGCTGTGGATTATGTCTCCAAGTGGGTGAAGGCAATCCCTACCAGAACCAATGATGCACATGAGGTGCTTAGGTTTATAAAGAAGAACATTTTCTCTAGATTTGGAGTCTCTAGAATCCTCATTAGTGATGAAGGGTCACATTTCTACAATAGAATCATGGAAAAAGCCCTAAGACACTATGAGGTACTGCATAAGGTATCTACTCCATATCATCCACAAACTTGTGGACAAGTTGAGCTGTCTAATAGAGAAATTAAGAGAATTTTAGAGAAAATGGTAGGGAAGTCTAGGAAAGATTGGTCTGTAAGATTGAATGATGCATTGTGGGCCTATATGACAGCATTTAAAACTCCAATTGGCATGTCTCCTTATCAGTTGGGTTATGGTAAGGCTTGCCATCTTCCTGTGGAGTTAGAACATAAGGCACGGTGGGCCACAAAGCTATTAAATATGGATTTTGACCAATCTCAAGAGGAAAGAGTCCTAAAACTCCCTGAACTTGAGGAATTTAGACTCAACGCTTATCAGAGTGCCTCAATTTATAAAGAGAAAACTAAGAGGTGGCATGATAAGTGGATAAATAGAAAAGAGTTTCAAAGAGATGATAAGGTCCTCTTGTTTAATTCTAGACTGAGACTCTTTCCAGGAAAACTCAGATCCAAGTGGTCTGGACCTTTTATTGTGAATGAGGTTTTCCCTCATGGTGCAATTGAATTGAAAGAACCAACCACTAATAGAACATTTAAAGTGAATGGCCAAAGACTCAAACTCTACTTTGGAGGAGAGTCTGATAGGCAGAAAACCTCCATGTTGTTGCAGGCATCTTCTTAGATGTCAGAAGGTCAAGCTAGTGACCTTAAAGAAGCGCTTTAGGGAGACAACCCTACATTTTGATTGTTACATTTTGTGGTTGGTGTTTTAAATTTGTAAAAGAAAACTAAAAATTTTGAATAAAGTGTGAATAAACTTGTAAATTTTTGAATAAGATTTGAGTGTTCATACGCTCAATTTCCAGTGTACCGTCATGTAGATCCATTAGCTAGAATTAGAATCAGGTACCCGTGGCGCTTGAGCATATGTCTTCACGCTCTAAGCGTGACCCCTGGTACCTGATAGCATACTGTGGCGCTTGAGCGTGACTTAATCACGCTCGAAGCGTGACTTTTCCTCCTGAAAATGTGCCTGTTCGCTTAAGCGTGTTATTTTGAGCTTGAGCGTGACCCTTTAGGCTGACTCTAACGCTTGAGCATAATTCTTTCACGCTTAAGCGTGAATGGTGCCTGGTTTTAATTCCTTCTGTCCGCTTAAGTGAGTATACTCGAGCTTAAACGAGTGCATCTATTTCTTTTATTTCGCTCGAGTGAAACACTTTTCACTTAAGCGAATTTTATACAGAATGAAAATTACCAAAGTCTTTTCTCTTCGCTCAAGCGTAACCATGTGAGCTTAAGCGAGAAGGTCCTATTTTTCCTACACGCTCAAGCGAGAACTTGTCAAGCTTGAGCGTGATCGTAATGTGTACCCCCCTGTTGCACCGCGCTTGAGAGCACTTTACTCACGCCTGAGCGTGAGCTCGCCTGTAAGCCACTGATTCTTACGCTTGAGTGTGTAATAGCTTCGCCTGAGCGTGCTTGGGTGCGATTAGATTGGAAGCTTTCTGTTTCAAATTTGTCGCTTAAGCGGATATCAATCACACTTAAGCGTGATCGTTACCGGTGCCTGATATGAAATCCACGCTTGAGCTTAGCTAACCACGCTTTTAGCATGATATGTATATAAGCTTCACACTTGAGCGCCCCTATATCACGCTTGAGCGTGATCGGGCTAAGGCAGCTCTGTTCCAATTTCTCGCTTAAGCGTGATGCTGTAAGCTTAAGCGTGAGTGTCCCATTGAAGCAATCTGATACCTGTTTGGTTGGCGCTTGAACGTAGTTCTTCACGCTTGAGCGTGACATTCACTTACAAATCATTCGCTTGAGCGAATAATGGTTCGCTTGAGTGCGATCCATACCTGATGCTACCTGTGTATTTTAATTTGGGCGTTTATACGCCAAGATTTTAGCGCACCTACGTGTACTTTAGGTATTAGGTTCAACAGTATAAAACCCACTTAGTGTACAAACCCTAACTCTTTACGCTGGAACCTTGGGATTTTGAAGAGGAAAAGGCATAGTCTCTGATTCCTTTGAAAGGTACCATTTTTTTAGTTCTTCTTTTCACTGCATAGTTAGAATTGTTGAAGTTCACTGTTTTGATTTTGAATTTTTTTCATCCATCATATCTGTTCATCTTACATTTTTATTTTGTTGTGATTGTGCTGTTGTGTATTTGCATCCATTTAGGCATTATAAATATCATCGTTAACACTCACCATGATCAGAAGATCATAAAGACTTTGCAGAAAACCTGAAAAAAGTGATGAAATTGAAAATGTGAAAGAAACCCAAAAAGAGAAAGAAAAAGGGGTGGCCACTATCAGTATCCCTGATTCTCCATCAACTGAAAGGAGTAAAAGTCTTGAAGAAGGAAGAAAGTCTCAGACAGTTGAGGGTTTTGATGGGTATAGGTTTAGAGATCTCAAGGCAGCCCAATTATATGAGAAAAAGTTTAAAAGTAGAGGAGTAATAAGGGAAAGGGCTCTGGTCCTTGATGAAGAAAATTGTTCTGATTTTAATGTGAAAGCTGCTATGATTAAGAGGGGATGGCAGTTCTTTAGTGATAATTTAAGCAATGGTTACCAGGAACTCACTAGAGAATTTTATGCCAATCTGAGGACTCATTCTATGGAAGATAAGTTTCCTTTTTCTTTCTTCTTGAGAGGAGTCACCATTCCTCTAACTGGTCACATATTGAATAAGCTGTTGAAAGTACCTATATTGGATGAGGAAGGATGTCACTACACATGGGAAGTAGATATCTTTCATAGGGCTGAAAATGAAAATCTTAGGAAAGAAATTTTATAGGAATGCTGTGAACAAGGAGCTGCATATATAACAAAGGTTAATGGTATACCAAAAAGTGTCAGGAAGAATTGTTTGAATCATCTTTCCCTTTTATGGTGCCACTATGTCCTTTCATCCCTGTAACCTGTGGCTCATTCTACTGAGATTACCATTAAGAGGTTGGTGTTGATTTACTGTTTAATAAGAGGCCTGTATGTTAATCTGGGTGAGTTAATACTGGAGGAGATGATGAAAAATCTTGAAAAAAATCTCCAATTGCCATATTGCTCTGTTATCACTTTGTTGGCCAAAACTAATCAGGTTAGGTTGAATTATGAAGAATTGACAAAGGTAAAGCCTTAGAGGATTATGGACAAGCGTTGGGTGATAGACCACATTGACAATTTTATGCCTCAAGAGTCAAAGCCTCCCAGACAACCTAATCCAACATCTTTTGCACCACCACCTCCAACAAGAGCAGGTACTTCTTTTGATATTTCCATGGTAATACAGGAACTTCAGGTTATGAAGAAAATGCAGCTAGGAACCTATGATCTGGTCCTGAACCATGATCTCATGCTGAGAAAGATTGCCACCACACTGAATATGGATCACACTGAAGAAATGGGAGTTCCACCTGATAGAGATTTATGGTTGGCTTCCATTGGATTCACCATTCCCCCTGATGACACACCCTTAGCAGCTAAATTTCCACCCTACCCTGAGCAAGTTAATGATGAGTCTATGAATGAAGAAAATAAAGAAGAAGATGACTGATCTTTTACTTTGTTTATGTGTTATTTTGCTATTTTCAAGCTGTAATGACTTTGTTTAAATATTCTCTTAAACAATGTATTTTCTTTTCAGTGTAATGGAACTTTATTTCTATGTTAAGTTGTTTGTTGTTATTTCCTTTTTGAATTGTAATGTTAAATTCATGCACACCATTCCTCACCATTCACTGCCATCCAGGTAAAAAGGGAAGTAATCTATTCTTTTGACTCGTTGATTGATAAACTATGTTAATTTTGTTTAATTTAGAATTCATCTTAATAATTTAAAGTTTGCTAATTCTCAGGCTTTAATTGGATAAATTAATTAAGTTGCATTTCTTGATTCATGATCCCTGCCCATAACTTTTTCAATCCTGTATTATTTGTTTATTCATTGTGCTAGTTAGCAATCTGAATTTGTAATCTCATATTAAGTTAGGGGACATGATTGGCTAATAACCCGTAATTTATTAGCTTTTGAGCCTTTATTAATTCTTTTCTGAGTGTGTCTGCATTCTTGCTTAGTGAGACAGAATTTGCTTCAGTGCTTGCTAAATGATTATATGTTTGCCAATTGGAAATGATGAAGGCCTTCTTTGTTAATTTAGCCAGGGCAAAATTTAGCTATCCTTATTATTATCAATTATCTTTTGACCTAACAATTATATTTTGAGCCTGAGACCCTTTCATTCTGATTATGTACCTAACTTTACAAGCCTATTTATCTGAGAAAAACCAAGAAAATCATCCTTGGATGTTCCACAGATGAACTGTTGAGTCTTATCTTATTGCTAGGGACTAGCAAGTTCTAAGTTTGGGGATGAAGAGTGTGTCTAACAGCAATTGAAGGACACACTCTGACCTTAATTATAGATGAGGATTTTGAGAAATGAAAGGAAGAACAGCAAAAGCAAAAGAAAAGTGAAAAATCAGCAAAGAAAAAGGTGCAAAGCACCACAAGAAGAAAAATGGTATTGCAAAAAAAAAAATGAAAAAGATAGAAGAAGAAAAAAAGTCTAAAGGGCTAAAAGAGAAGAAGGTGCAAAGCACCACAAGTAATTGAGTATCCTTCATTTGAAAATAATGAAAGCAAGAACTGGTTAAAAAAGGCATTTAAGTTAAGATTGAGGCAAGGCATCAGTGGGTACATCTTTTAACCTAACATTGACTAGAGAAACAAAAATAGAGCCTGTAGCCTAACCCCATTACAAGCTTGAAAAGCCCTTACTCATTCAATTGTGCTAGCATATGTCATGATGTTTAGAACTGTAGCAAGCCTATGTTGATCTAACAATTATGCAGGTGATGAGTGCATGCAATTAAACCTATACACTAAGAGAAGAGTGAAACACCAATCCAGTGAGGAAAATCATCACCAGCTTGTTTCCCAAAGGAGGTGTGAGTAATTATATTTTCAGAAATTGTGAAAAGAAAGCATGATTGGTATTCAATAATTATGGTATGATTTAAGTTAAGGAAAGGTTGATTGTCTTGAGTAAATGCAATTGATTTAATTAATCTGAGTATTTGCTTGAGGACAAGCAAGTTTTAAGTTTGGGGATGTGAAAAGTCTTGAAAAGACTTAATAATTTCATCTTTAATTTAACTTAATCCATTAAATATTGTTTAGTTTTGCATTATTATTTAATAAATTGTCAATAATTCTTGTTTTAGTTATTTAATTCAAAAGTGTTTAAATTATGTAAAAAAATGATTAAAAATAAAAATTAGTTAAGGAAATTTGTTTATTTATAAATTTACTTACCCAGCGTACATACGCTGGACAGCCAGTGTACAAACGCTAGGCAATTATTTTTTATATGTACAGGAGCAGTTCACG
Source organism: Clitoria ternatea (assembly GCA_037962975.1). NCBI lineage: Eukaryota > Viridiplantae > Streptophyta > Magnoliopsida > Fabales > Fabaceae > Clitoria > Clitoria ternatea. The sequence continues at coordinate 50,187,392 of CM075669.1, forward strand.
CTCAAAGCTTGAAAGCTTCACGCTTAAGCTTGAGAACCATGCAAGTTACGTGAAAGGAAAGCACGATGACGCTTAAGCTTAGCTATTCACGCCTTAAGCGTGACTTGACCACAACACTCACGCCTAAGCTCCCACAATTCACGCTCAAGCATGAAGACATAGTGCAGTAAAAAATTCGAGCGCGCTTAAGCGTGAGTCCTTCACGCTCAAGCGTGAAGGTGGTTATTCAGTTATATTTTTGCCCTCCAAGTGAAGTGCTGTAGTGATCCCATTAATTACCGTTGCTGTTTCTATTTTTCTGTTATACTGTAGTAATTCAAGTAATGTTTATAATTAATTATTCACTTGTAATTATGTATTTAGATTAGTTAGTTTAATTATTAATTAAGCTCCTTTGTAATTAATTAAGTTAGTTAGTTAGATATTTGTCTATATATACCTATACATACTCTATAGAGAAAAGGTGGAGAAGCAGAGTATAGAATAACATGATTCATTTTTCTATTTCTAGTCTCTCTCTAAATTCTCTCATCCACGTCTCTTCACATTCCTTCATCAGAATCCATTTTCATGGGTTTCTAAACCCCTAGTGTTGGGATTACGAAGGTTTGTAATGAATTCTTGAAAGTGTATTGAGGAAGTCAACTTCTGAATCATGAGGAGAACAAGCTGAGGAGTGGATCTACTTTGCTGGATTGACAAATCCAGATCTGATGAAGAATCTCACCAATGAGGAATCATGGTTAAGGCTTACGTAACTTCCAGCTTCCTAACTAATCCAGGCCTAGTAATTAGGTGAATAGTTAAGGTTCAACCCCCAATTTCACATTAGATTTCTCTGTAATTGAACACCTAAGGGATTAGGGTTTAATGCTTAGGAATTAGTGTTAGTTACCTAAGGGATTAGGGATAAGCCATCTGGGAATTGTCCTCTTGCATCTGAAGCTTGATTGAACCTTGATTGCATGTTTCTTGATGAAATTGTAAGCTAAAGTAATCCTAACCTATCTTCCATTAATCACATTTTACATTTTGTACTGCTTCTAAAACACAAAAACATTAGAAATATAAAAACAACAAAAACAGAATGAATTCTATCTGCATTGTGTTGGTTCAGCTTGTACTAGTCTAAGATTACGGTAATTACCATAATCCCTGTGGAAACAATCAAATATATTACAAATTTAACGATTGGTGCGCTTGCCAAAAGAAAATAAATCCTCTGAGAGTCACACAATAAGTCAATAATAATTCAGGATTTTCACACCAAATTAATGGCTCCGGATTTATGCATCAAATACTTACACCTTTTGTTATTTCACCTATGATATTTTCCAAGGGGTGATTCTTCACAGTGATCCACTCCTTTTGTTGAGGTGTATCTCCTTCATTATGAGATGTATCTCCTTCATTTTTGTTTCCTTCTTCATTTTCCAAGTTCATTTCTTGGAAAGTACCTATAAGATCATCAATTTCCTTTCTCAGAGGATTTTGGTTAAGTTCATCAAACTTGACATGTATAGATTCTTCTATAGTATAAGTTCGTTTGTTAAAGAGTCGAAATGCTTTACTAGTAGATGAATAACCTAAGAATATTACTTCATCAGATTTCGCATCGAATTTGCCAAGATTTTCCTTTCCATTGTTTAATACAAAGCATTTACATCCGACTATGAAAATAAGAAATATTTGGTTTTCGTTCTTTATAAAGCTCATAGGGGGTTTTCTTTAGAATAGGCCTTATCAAACATCGGTTCATAAGATGGCAAGCGGTATTTACCGCATCGGCCCAAAAGTGTTTTGCAATATTACTTTCATTTGGCATAGTTCTTGTGAGCTCCGCTAGAGATTGATTTTTCCTTTCAACAACCCCATTTTGTTGTGGAGTTCTAGTAGCCGAAAAATTATATTCAATGCCAAATTTTTCACAAAACTTTTCAAAAGATTGGTTTTCAAATTCTCCCCCATGATTAGTTTGAATGGATGCTATTTTCAAGTTCTGTTCATTTTGGATGATCTTGCCAAGTTTCTTAAATGCATGATATGCTTCATGTTTATGAGTAAGAAACAATGTCCATGTATACCTAGAATAATCATCCACAATCACAAGACTATAATAGTTTCCACCAAAACTTTTAATTTTTGAAGGTCCAAATAAATCCACGTGTAAAAGTTGTAAAGGTCTAGTTGTTGAAACAATATTTTTGGCTTAAAAGGAAACCTTTACTTGTTTTCCTTTTTGGCAAGCATCACAAAATTTATTTTCAAATTTCAGCTTTGGTAAACCGATTACTAAATCTTTTGAAACAAGTTTGTTTAAATGGTCTACATGAATGTGAGCAATTCTTCTATGCCATAGCCATGATTCATCTTCTTTAGTTATGAAGCATTGCGCATCACTTGAAGCAAGACAATCAAGATTAATCATATAAATATTATCAACTCTTTGACCAATGAACTTTACTTCCTTGTTTAACTTATTTTCAATTATGCAACAATTTGATTCAAAGACAATTTTATAGCCCTTATCACATAATTGACTAATGCTAAGCAAGTTATGTTTAAGTCCCTCAACATATAAAACATCATTTATAGAAGTGGAAGAATTTTTACCAACATTTCTGATTCCTAGTATTCTTCCCTTAGTGTTATCTCCATAAGTGATGAATCCTTTACTTCGAGGAGTAAATGATATGAAGTTACTTTTGTCTCCCGTCATGTGTTTTGAACACCCACTATCCAAGTACCAATGGGTGTTACTTGCTTTAAAGCATACCTACAAAACATGTTAAGTTAGAGAACTTGGTACCCATTTTATGTTGGGTCCTTGTAGGTTAGTTTGAGGTAATGTTCCTTTATGAACCCATACTTTTCTCACAACCTTTTGCCCTAGTTTTCTAACATTACAATTAGAAGCACTATGTCCTTTAAAACCACAATAATTACATTTCATGAAAGGTGATGTATTTTTACTAGATGGTATGAAGAAGTTCTTATAATTCTTTTGTTTCTTATAGGCATTGAAACCTAATCCAGTTTTATCAAGCATGCATCTTTGATTTCCAAGTAATATATTCAAGTTATCTCTACCATTTGTAAACTTCTCTAAGGTTTTATTTAAATCCAAAACCTTAGTTTTTAGCATGTCACATTTCTTTACAAAATTACAAGGATTATTCTTGGAGCATGCTTGAACATTTGCTAATTCCTTTTTCAAACATTCATTTTCTTTGCCAAGTTCTACAAGATGTATTTCAAGAGTATCAATAGTTTTTCTAGATAATTTATGCTTGCTAGAGAGTTTAACAAATTTATCATACAATTCATCAAATGCATCAAGTATCTCATCTTTATCTAATTTATGGAGGTTTACCTTATTGTCTTCGTCTTGATGGTTGGCCATGAGACAGAGGTTTGCTTCTTCATTTTCGGATTCGTCTAAACTGCTCACTTCGTTGTTATCCCATGCTATGTATGCTCTTATTTTTCCTTTTTGATCCTTATTTTTCTTTTTGAGACTTGGACAGTCTGATAAGTGCTTATTGTGCATTGATTTCATGCTTCAATTAAACTCATTTTTTGCAAAGAACTTAACTGAATTAGTAAATAATTGAGCATGATTTTGATTACAAATAATATATTGTGTAAAAAAGCTTGATTTGTCAAAATATGGAAGAAAGTTGTCAAAAGTTTTGAAGAAACCAAGAAGCACCAGAGCATCAAGCCAAGGGCGCTTGAGCGTGGCACACCGCACGCTTGAGCATAAAAACGCTGCGCGCTTGAGCATAACCTGGGACGCTTGGGCGTGACAAGTTGAAGAAAAAGCAGGAGTCCTCACGCTTGAGCGTAGCCTCAGACGCTTGAGCGTGGGAAAAACAGAAGGCCTACGCTGCCCTTGCGCTCAAGCGAAACTGAAAAACTCAACAACAACAGCCTTTCACGCTTGAGCGCCAGCCCGAGCTCGCTTAAGCGTGACCTTGGGTATAACTAGCATGCTTGAGCGTGGACTGAGCGTGGCTTGGGCGTGGCTTGAATATGGTTTGACAAGGAGAACACGCTTAAGCGTGGCTAAGCTTGGCTTAAGCGAGAGGCAAACAGTGGGCACCAGGACCTTTCACGCTTGAACGTGACCATTGAGCTTAAGCGTGACTCATGCAGCATGGGACTTTCAATTTAATATTAACCAATGGTGGGATGCCAGCTCAACCACTTTCTTGTGTTGCTGCATGTCTTGAATATTTTTCGTGGGCATCATGCAAGTGGAAAAGGAGAGCATGCGCATAACTTCTATAAATCAAACAGAGAACAGATCAGAAAATCATCATCTCCTACATCCCACCATCTTCCACCCAAAATCACCCATTCATTCCCCTGTTTTGGTTGTATTCATTTTCTTTTTGTTAAGTGAAAATGCAAGGCATGAGTAACTAATTTTCCTTTATGGGATTGGTTGTAATCCATTCAATCCTGAAGTAACGTTGCTGTAAGTTTTTATGTGTGTAATAAGATTTGATAAGTTTCTGTATTTCCTTCTGCGTTTAATGCCTGAAAGTACTTGATCACTATTTTTATATTTTAAGTTTTCTCAAGTATGCTGGGAAGTGACTTTTGAAAGCAGATCTAAATGAAATACTTGTTATGAGTAGGTAGCCAGGGATGGCATCTAACGTAATAAATGTCAAAACAATCGATCGATAATGCTGGGATGATTTCAAAGTGACTGAGGGATCAGCAGTTTGAAATCATTCTTATGAATTTTGTAGTCGAGGGATCGATGCAAATGACTTGGATTATGACGTAGAAATTATCTTTTCAAGTCAGTTACATAAAAACTTATGCAACTTACAGAAGGTGAGATGTGATGAAACCAATCCCTGTTTTACAAAACTGATTTTTCTCAACACCATTCACTGTTGTCTTTTGCAAATTTTACTTTCTGTTATTTATAATTTTTTATCAGCATTATTCACAACAAACTAAAACAAAATCTTCTGTCAATTCAATTCAAAACTAAGATTTTCATGCTAACACCTCCTCAGTGGAACGACATCTATACTATATTACAACCTCTATGTTTAAACTTGGTACAACTATTCCATTGAGTTCATATTATACAAACTTGATTCTCTTTCCTTGAACTCTTCATTCCTTTATATGAAAAAACCATACCAAGTTTTGGCGCCACAGCTGGGGAAGTGATTTAAGTTTGAATATTTTAGCATTGAATTGACACGACAGTGTACATAAAATTGTTTTCAATTTCTTTTGTGTGGAAACTTGGCTATTTTAAGTACTTGATTTATGATCTTGAGAGGACAGGGTACAAAAGAACCACTTGCATTTGATCCAGAGATAGACAGGTTCCTCAGGAAAATCAAGAAAGCCAAACAGAACTTCCACACAGGATAAACTTCCTCTGACACAATGGATAACAACAGCAACAATCAAAACCCACCAAGGAGAACATTTAGAGATTACACTCTACAACAAGGACCCAGACACTACTCAAGCATTGTTATACCAAATACAATAAGGGCTATAGAAATAAAACCTGCCTTCCTTAGTTTAATTAGTTCCCACCAATTCCATGGAATGTCCAGTGAAGATCTATACACTTACTTGGCCATATTCTATGAATTAGTAGGAACAATGGGCTTTGAACAGGAAGTAATTAACGCAGTATATCTAAGATTGTTTCCTTTTTCTCTCGTAAGTAAAGCTAAAGAATGGCTCCAGTCACACCCAAATCAAAGCCTGAGTAATTGGGACACAGTGGAAGAGAAGTTCCTACACAGATTTTTCCCACCATCTAGATTTATCAAGGCTAAGTCAGATATTACAACATTTAAACAAAGCCATGATGAACCTTTTTGCGAGGCTTGGGAACGTTTTAAATCTCTTTTGAGAAAATGCCCAAACCATGGATTGGAAGATATTGCTCAACTCAATATCTTCTACATTGGACTCAAAGCTGATACCAAGATGATATTAGATGCAGCAGCTGGAGGCATTATGATGACAGTGGATGCAGAGCAAGCTACAAGAATCATTGAAGCATTATCATCCACAGATTACCAAGCTCAGCATGATAGAACACAAGTCCAAAAGAAGGGAATGTTGGAACTCAATACAACAGATGCCATTTTGGCTCAAAACAAAATTTTGACATAACAAATTGAAGCTCTGACACAGCAAATGGCAAAACTCCCTCAACAACTGCATGTTGTACAATCCTCTATAGGCAACCAACAAGCACAAATGAGATGTGATTTTCATGGAGGCGAACATCAAAATGGAAACTGTCAAGGAGAGCAATGAGACCAATCCATCCTTTATATGAATAGCAAAGGTAAGCAGAGTAACTTTAATAACAATGCTTATTCTAACAACTTTTCACAGGGGTGGAGAAGTAATCAAAATGGTGGATGGAAGCAAGAGGCAAGCACTTCCAACAGACAACAACCTTATCAACAAGGTCCTTCCTTGAGAGAAAGGACATCAAAACTAGAGGATACTTTAGAAAAATTCATGCAGGTCTCAATCACCAATCAAAAAAACACTGATGCTTCAATAAGAAACCTGGAGACTCAAGTGGGGCAATTGGCTCGTCAAATTACAGAATATCATAACTCTCAATTTGGAGCTAATACCCACCCAAATCCGAAGGAACAATGCAAAGCAATCACAACATGAAGTGGAAAGGTCATTAGATAACAAGAAGAAAGGGGTGAAAAGGAGGAAGATAAGGTGGAAGAAAAAAATTGTGAAAAAGAAACAAAGGATGAAGTTGAAAAAGAAAAAAAGAAAGAAATAAAAGAAGGAAAGAAGAAGGTAGATGACTCAGCACCACAGCTGAAAAGTTTGCCATATCCAAAGAACCCTTCAAAAATAGACCAGGATAGGCAATTTGCAAGATTTATGGACATCTTTAAAAGGTTGCAAATAAACATACCTTTTGTGGAAGCCATGGAGCAAATGCTAACTTACGCAAAGTTCATGAAGGAACTGTTAACAAAAAAGAAAAGATTTTCTAAAGAAACAGTGGAACTCACCGCAGGATGCAGTGCCATCATTCAAAAAGCACTGCCACAAAAACCAAAAGACCCCGGGAGTTTCACAATCCCAGTGACTATTGGTACTTTACCAGTAGGAAAAGCACTCTTAGACTTGGGAGCATGCATTAACCTAATGCCCCTCTCAATGGTGAAAAGAATTGGAGATCTTGAAGTGAAACCAACACGGATGACTCTCCAACTTGCTGATCGATCCATGAAGTTTCCATATGGCATAGCTGAGGATGTGCTGGTACGAGTTGACAAGTTCGTATTCCCTATAGATTTTGTCATAATGGATATTGAAGATGTAGAAATGCCTCTCATTCTGGGAAGGCCCTTCATGAAAATAGCCAAAGTGATTATTGATGTGGACGATGGAAAGCTAAAAGTAAGAGTGCATGATGAGGAAGTAAACTTCAATGTGTTTGATGCAATGAAGTACCCAAATGAAAAGCAACAGTGCTTCAAAATTGACATTGAAGAAAAGGCCATCAGAGAACAATCCAGTGAATGGCTCAACAAAGATCCACTAGGTGAGCTAAATGCTGAAGCGATGGGAATAATGGTCGAAGATGGGGAAAACTCGAAGGAGGACAAGCATACCATTCAAAAAGAAATTCATTATGAGAAGTTGTCAGAGAAGGCAAAAGAAGTTGTCCTACTAAAAGTGGAGTTAAAAGCCTTACCTCCATATTTGAAATATGTTTTTCTTGATGATGATAACCAAAAACTTATTATTATTAATAGGCAATTGATAGGTACAAGGGAAAGGCAATTGATTCAAGTCTTAAAAGAACACTCAACAGCGATTGGATGGAGACTGGAAGATTTGAAAAGAATAAGCCCAACCTACTGTACGTATCATATTTACATGGAACAAGAATTTAAACCAATTGCTCAGCCACAGAGATGCTTGAATCCAACCATGAAGAAAGTAGTGAAAGGGGAGGTAATTAAATTACTAGAAGCTGGTATAATTTATCCAATTTCTGATAGCTCTTGGGTAAGTCCTGTGCAGGTTGTTCCAAAGAAAGGAGGAATCACCGTCATACAAAATGACAAAAATGAATTGATCCCTACAAGGGCAGTCACAGGATGGAGGATGTGCATCGTCTATAGAAAACTGAACACTGCAACTAGGAAAGATCATTTTCCTCTGCCTTTCATGGATCAAATTCTGGAAAGACTAGCAGGACAAGCATACTATTACTTTCTGGATGGTTACTCAGGCTACAACCAGATAGTAGTTGCACTAGAAGATCAAGAAAAAATAGCATTCACATGTCCTTTTGGGGTGTTTACATACAGAAAAATGCCCTTTGGGTTATGTAATGCTCCTGTAACATTTCAAAGATGTATGCTAGCCATCTTTTCTGATTTGGTGGAAAAATGCATTGAAGTCTCATGGGCGATTTCTTTGTTTTTGGTCCATCATTCGATCAATGTTTGAAAAATTTGAACATAGTACTGAAAAGATATGTGGAAACAAATTTAGTTTTAAATTGGGAAAAATGCCACTTCATGGTCACCGAAGGCATTGTGCTAGGACATCAAATCTCCAAACGAGGCATTGAAGTGGACAAAGCAAAAGTGGAAGTAATTAAGAAACTACCACCACCAGGGAACGTGAAAGGAGTAAGAAGCTTCTTGGGCCATGCAGGATTCTATAGAAGATTCATCAAGGACTTCTCAAAAATTGCAAAGCCTTTGAGTAATCTCTTAAATAAAGACACTCCTTTTGTTTTTGATGATTCCTGTTTACATGCATTTGAAACTTTAAAACATAGACTAACCTGTGCACCTATAATAGTTGCTCCTGATAGGGAATTAGACTTTGAAATGATGTGTGATGCCAGTGATTATGCTATAGGGGCCGTATTAGGACAAAGGAAGGCAAAAGGTTTTCATGTTATACACTATGCTAGCAAAGTTTTAAACCCTGCACAAACAAATTATGCAACAACAAAAAAAGAACTCTTAGCAATAGTGTACGGCCTAAAAAAATTTAGACCTTATCTGATTGGTTCCAAAATCACTATTTTTACTAACCATGCTGCTATTAAATATTTGCTGAATAAACCAGATTCTAAGCCCAGGCTAATTAGATGGATCTTGCTAATGCAAGAATTCAACCTAGTAGTAAAAGACAAAAAGGGCAGCAAAAATTTTATTGCAGATCACTTGTCCCGCCTTGTTAATCAGGAAGTCACACTGCTCCAACCAGAGGTAAAGGAAGAATTTCCTGATGAAAAGCTATTGATGATGAAAGAAAGGCCATGGTTTGCAGACATGGAAAACTTTAAGGCTGCTGGAGTGTTGCCTGATGATCTTTCATGGCAACAGAAGAAAAAGTTTTTGAAGGATGCAAAACAATTCATATGGGATGATCCTTACCTGTTTAAACTTGGATCAGACCATATTTTGAGGAGATGCATGTCCTAAAAAGAAGCTAATAGCATCTTATGGCACTGCCACAACTCACCATATGGAGGACACTTTAATGGGGAAAGGACAACAACTAAAATCCTTTAATCAGGTTTTTATTGGCCTTCATTGTTTAAAGATGCTAATGTTTTTGTGCAGTATTGTGATACATGTCAGAAGACAGGTAACATATCAAGAAGACACGAGATGCTATTAACCACCCTCCTGGAAATAGAAGTCTTCGATTGTTGGGGCATAGATTTTGTTGGGCCACTACCAATGTCATTTTCAAATGAACATATTATTGTGGCAGTGGACTATGTCTCAAAGTGGGTAGAAGCCATGGCATGTATTAAAGCTGATGCCAAGACCGTCATCAAATTTCTTAAGAAGCATATTTTTAGCAGGTTTGGCACTCCAAGAGTGCTGATAAGTGACGGAGGCTCTCATTTCTGCAACACTCAACTCCAACGATGCCTAGAACATTATGGAGTCAAGCACAAAGTAACCTCCCCTTACCATCCTCAAGCCAATGGCCAAGTAAAAGTATCCAACAGAGAAATTAAGAGGATACTGGAGAAGACAATTAGTCAAAGAAAAAAGGATTGGTCGTTGAAGCTGGATGACGCTTTATGGGCCTATAGAACAGCTTACAAGGCACCAACTGGATTTTCACCTTATCAGTTGGTATATGGAAAAAATTGCCATTTTCCAGTGGAGCTTGAACATAAAGCATTTTGGGCAATGAAAGCCCTCAACTATGACCCAAGGGCATCAGCTAAAGAAAGGAAAGTTCAGATGCACAAGTTAAAGGAATGGAGAAATCATGCCTATGACTCATCAAGGATTTACAAGGAGAAAATAAAGGCTTTCCATGATAGGCACATTATGAAAAAAAGTTTTCACCAGGGACAATTTGTACTCCTTTTTAATCCAAGGATGAAACTGTTCCCAGGCAAACTAAAATCTAAATGGTCAGGACCATTCATTGTGAAGGAGTTGAAATCTTATGGGGCTGTTGAATTACAGGACCCTAAGTCTGAAAGAACCTGGATTGTAAATGGACAAAGACTCAAACCTTACCTAGGAGGAGAAGTAGAAAACGTCACCACCATCATCCAATTGAAGGATCCATGATCAATCAGGCGTCAAGCTAATGACGTTAAACAAGCGCTTATTGGGAAGCAACCAAATCCTTTATGTTTTCCTTTTCATCCTGTTGATTTTACATTGCGCACACTTTATTTTTATGTTTTCCTTTTCAAGTCTCATAATTGAAGTTCTTTTATCGTAGGTCACTCATCAACCAATTCCAAGTGTCAAACACTGATAGAAAGCATGCATGCTTAAGCTTGATTATGCATGCTCAAGCGTGACCTGTTCAAGGGATCAAATGTGATAGTATACATTTAAGCGAGAAAACTGTGGCAGTATCAGAGTTATGCACGCTCAAGCGTGATAACATTCTCTTAAAGCGACCAAGGAAGAGTGGGTTCTGTCTTGAATTCGCTCAAGCGAATAAATTTAGAGCTTAAAGCGAGGAAGGGAAATTCATGCATCAGGTATGCTCACGCTCGATCATGCTTAAGCGTAAGGATCAAACTTCAAGGGTGGCAATGTTACAAAAGAAGTTCCAAAAATTTCAAACCCGACTTCGCTTAAGCGTGGCCTTTCTCGCTTAAGCGAAGATCTTTTAAAGCCAACAATAACTGCCACGCTTAAAGTAAGGGAATTCACGCTTAAAGCGTGGAAATAAATAGTATCAGGTACCAATCTTGCATATATCACGCTCAAGCGTGTCTGGAGCGCTCAAGCGAAGCCATTTTTCTCATCTCACGCTTAAGTGAGAAAAATCCAAGTCTAAGCGCCCCCATCTGGTCAACATAATTTCAAAAAGAGAAAGGGGAGAAGCAATCACGATCGCGCTTAAGCGCGTGTATCTCACGCTCAAGCGAGAAAAAGACAACCTCATGACATGCACTCAAGCGAAGCCCAAAATTAGCCTCAGTAAACAATCACGCTTAAGCGTGATGTCTCCACGCTTGAGCGGGCAGTTTAAAAAAAAACTGCCACCTGATGCTGTTTTTAAATTTTGAAAAGGGGCCATTATTTCAGATTTTGTAACCGCACCTCATGTTAACTCCCATAACTCCATTCCCTTTGCCATTACACCTTCCACTTTAGCACTTCTTTGTTCATTTCTATTTTAGCACGATAATTATGTTTTCCATATTTCATTTTGAAAATCATTTCATCTTCTGTGCATAATCCACTTCCTCTGGAGCAAGGTAACTCTCAAACTTTTTTTCTTCTCTGATGCTTCTTACAATGTTCTGCTGTGATGAGAAGTGAAGAGCATGTTCCAATTTACTTTGACAATTAAGTTTCTTTGTTTTACATGCATATGTAATCGTATGGTATGCTTTGGCTGGGTTTTCTCATTTAAGTTTGATTCATTAACTTTTCTGCACTCTAAGGACGCATGCCAACTATCTGATAAAAGTACAGAATATGTCATATATGCTAAAGGATTGAATTGATCATGCCAATATCACTGTTGCACTGTTTAGTCACTAATAGGCATGCTTTATCTAGAAATATCTTGCCAATTGAATAAAAAGTTTTTAGGTTCATGAAAGTGATCATTGAAATTGCAAGAAACTAACCATTTCTCTTACCATTTTGATATAATGATTGCTGAATGGATTGCAGATGGCCAGAAAAAAGCAAGTTGCACCAAGTCTCCCTGTCACCATGATAGATGTCCAATTTATATATATTTTGCATGGATAATGAAGCATAAATTGGATATAATGTGCAATGTTTATCAATTTTGTAAGCTATATAGAACATAAATTGTGATATGAACATTGTACAGGTTGATTGGTTAATTTTGTTTCAATTCCAGAAAAAATTGAAGAAGAAAGAAGAAAAGAAAAGAAAAGAAGAAAATTCACCAAGTTTTGAGCAAACAAGTGATATTCGCTCAAGCGGAGGCTATCTCGCTTGAGCGAATCAAGGTTGCTGAGGCTAAACTGAAGAGAAGTATCAGGTCAAGACTCGCTTGAGCGAGGAGTCATTCGCCCAGGCGAAATCAAGCCAGAAGAGAATGATGAAGAAGTCGCCCGAGCGAACAAGGTCCGCTTGAGTGAATTTGGTACAGAATGGAATAACATTAGCATCGCTCAAGCGTTTGAATTAAAACATCAGGCGAAATTCTTCTAGTAAGTCACAATGCAAAACTCACTTTAGCGACATGATTTCGCTCGAGCGAGAATTGTCCAGAATCTAAAATTCAAATACTCGCTGTAGTGAATGAAGGAATGGCTTAAGCGAAAAGGAAGAAAGGATCAGTATATGAAGCTTCGCTCAAGCGAATTAAAATTGCTTGAGCGAATAAGCATACAGTTGAAGCATGACTCAACCCTTTCTTCATGATGAAGTAGTCTCTTCGCTTGAGCGAGTTGATGCATGATAAAAAGAAATAGAGGCGGCTAAAAAGAAACAGGCAGAGATAGAGAGAGAGAACATAGAAGATATTTTCCTTCTTATAAACATTGTATCTTTAGGTTTTTCTTCTTTATTTTCCATTTGATTTGTAAGATCATGACCACCATGAGTGGCTAATCCTTTCATTTGGGATTGGAGGTAACCAATCAAACTTGATGTACACTTGGATAATATTTATGTGATTCATGTGTTGTTTTATGATTCTTTGTATTCCATTTTATGTTCATTGCCTGAATCTATTTGATCACTAGTTTCTTGATTCAAGTTTACGTTTGTTGTTGGAAAATAACTTTTGAAAATGGATCTAAATGGAACACCCGTTGTGAGTAGATAACCAGGGATGGTATCTAACGCAATGGACGTCCAAACAATTATTCTTAATGCTGGAAGAGATTTAAAACGATCAAGGGATTGACGTTATTAAATCTACTCTTATGAATTTCATAGTCAAGGAATTGATATGAATGAATGTGATTGTGACGTAAAGAATCATATTGCAAACATTGATTACATGAATATTAACGGTGTATCAGAAGGTGAGAAAGGTGAATCCAATTCCCAAACTCTATACTCTATCATTTCACTCATATTTCTTATATTGCTTTCGTAGACTTTTAGATTTATGAAAAGTTGTTTAATTCATTATCATGAAAACTACAAGTTACTTCTGCCGTAATAGTTTGAAATCGATTTAATCCGATCCGTAGTGGGAACGACATTTGTTCTTCGGAACATATACTATAACCGACAAAGTGGTGCACTTGCCACAAGTCAATTTAAAACTAACAACTGAGTGTCTTGTGAATATATCATACCCAGACAACCAGCAAGTTTTTGGCGCCGTCTGCCGCGGATTAAGTTTAAATCAATTTCAATTATTTCGGTTTGTGAATATAGTTGGATAGAAATTTTGTGCTTGTATATCTTTTTCTTTGCTAACCTCTTTATTGGAAGTTTTGCTTATGATATTAAGAAGTCAGGGATTCAAAGAACAGGCTAAAATAGATCTTGAAATTGAGAAGACTTTGAAGAAAATCAAAGCCAAAGCTAAAGCACAACAAGAGGAGGGACAATCTTCTTCTCCAACTTCATCACCATTATCAACTCTAAAACTTGAAAACATGGAAAGACAACACCAACAACCAAGGCGTACTTTGGGAGATTATGCAAATCAACAAGGACCACGATACTTTTCCAGTATTGTAATGCCACAAACAAGAGCCTTGGAGATGAAACCAGCCTTTCTCAGTTTGATTAGTGCTCATCAATTTACTGGAATGTCCAATAAGGATCCTTACACTCATTTGGCAACTTTCTATGAATTGGTTGGTACTATGGGTTTTGGCCAGGAGGATATGGAGACTGTATATCTACGGTTATTTCCATTTTCATTGGCTGGAAGAGCTAAGGAGTGGTTGCAATCACATCCTAATCAAAGCTTAACTAGTTGGTCTGATGTAGAAGAAAAATTTCTGCACCATTTCTTTCCTCCATCAAGATTCATAAAAGCTAAATCTGATATTTCAATATTCCGTCAAGGGGTTGAAGAACCATTTTGTGAAGCATGGGACCATTTCAAATCATTACTTCGCAAGTGTCCTAATCATGGTTTTGAAGACATTGCTCAATTGAACATCTTTTACAATCAACTTCGACCAGATACAAAGATGATTTTGGATGTTGCAGCTGGAGGTACAATGATGACAGTTGACGCTGATCAAGCTACAACAATTATAGAAGCTTTATCCTCAACGGATTATCAAGCTCAGCATGATCGTCAACAATTTCAGAGGAAAGGAGTTCTAGATTTGAATACTTCAGATGCTATTTTGGCCCAAAATAAGATCTTAACTCAACAGATTGAAGCCTTGACTCGACAAATGGCCAAACTTCCACAGCAATCGTATTCAGTGCAATCTTCACAACCAATGCAACAGCAAAATGCAAGATGTGATTTCTGTGGAGGTGAACATCCAAATGGTTATTGTGAAGTACAAGAGGAGACAGTTTGTAACATCCTAATTTAAAAATTAACCACCGAATGAGATTAAGCCACTAAACTAAAAATAATTGCAGGCATGAATTACTTATTAATTGAGATTAATTTTAATTTAAGGATGATTGCTGGTTAATTAAGATGGGCAGCATGCGTGAAGCTGCCAACTTCACATTCTCCCACCCCACTCTTCTCATTCTACGTGTATATATGATCTAAGCCCACTGCTGTCCACTCACTCTAATTCCTCAAGTCTTTCTCTTCCTCTACTTCTCTTCTTCTTCGTCCTTCTTCTCCTCTGTTCTCTGTTTCGTAAACTCGCGACAACAGTGTTGTAGAGGATTGGGAGTTCCATCGGTTGCTGAAGGACGATCGTCGAAGTAGAAGAAGAACAATTTCCCGTTCCCAAGCTGATTAAAGGGTGCGACTGTGTTCGAGTAGAACTAAACGAGTGAGAGTGGTGAACGAAGCAAGTAGGGCAGCGGACCAACGCCAAAACAGAGGAACTTCTTGGAATCTCTTTAGTTGGTAGGGGGTATCTTATATCTTAAATGCATGGGTTATGGACGGGTTCCGAGTGTTAATGACTTATTGATTCTGTGTTTTGCTTGGTGTACTCTGATTGCGTGAAGGATACGTGATGCCCGGATGCATGACGACTAGGAATTAAGTAATGCATGTCTAATTCCGTCCATGAAATGCATGTTAATAATCTTGATAGTATTGAATGATTGCATGAAGAGAATATGCTAAAGTATTTTTGATGATTACTATATGATTTATGTGACGTGCAGGTTACCATGAATCTAAATGTTGTCTGCATGTGAAGAAAGCTTTATTTATTGAGTTTTGATAAATACTGATTGCATGTGATGCAAGTAATGTTGAGTGAGGGTTGTGTGTGTGAAATCTATGTTGTATGATCATTCCGCGTGTGGTGCATGAGATGCATTTAATGCTGAGAGCATGTAGTGTGGGACACTACCATTGAATCGATTATTAAAAGCATGGGATGCTGTTAAGACCTTGAGTGGGACTCAAGGCAAGCCGACTGAGTGGGACTCAGGGCTACCTGTAGCACCGCTGGGAGCCTACGTTGCAATGATAAAAACCGATTACACGCGAAGCGGATCCGAGTGAATGAATCTGTGTACATGTACAGTTGATGCTGATTGAAACCTGATTGCATGCGTATGTGTTAATGTTATTGAGGATGATATGTGCATGTAGTTGAGAGATAACTGGGTAGATTCTGATCGGAAGATGTCTTATGTGTGTATTCTGATTAAGTGGCACTGTGTATGTTATTGTTTGTTGCTATGTATATATATATATTGCTGCATGATTGAAGAATAATCCGAGTCAGTATCTATCATTTAATATTTAAGATACTTACCCCTACTGTGGCTATATTTCAGTGAACATCACACGAGACGGTGAATGATGGAGGAGCTGCAAGCTGTGTGAAGTGCTTGTGTACTGTGGAATTATATATGTATATGTAAAAGGTCTTTTTATAGCCTTGGCCGGCTCTTATCTTGGTTCTTTATCTAACTATATCAAAACTAAACTCTCTCGGGTTGAGAGTACGACAATTGATAAGTCTTGAAAAGACTTAATTATTCTGCCTTTTATTGAAATTAATTCGTTGTGTAAGTGGTTAGTTTAGCCTTATTATTCAATTAATTGATAATAATTTATAAATTATGTAAATATTGCAAAAGTGTTTTATTTATAGAAGAGAATGGTTAAAAACATTAATAAATTAAGAGTTTATTACTATTTATAAATTTAATAAGTAGCCAGCATACAAATGCTAGGCAATTAGTTGATTTTTGGTGCAGGAACAGGACGTACTCGAGAGAAAAGGATAAATCCGAGTGAAGAATTACCAAAAGCCGAGCAAGAATTTATAAAGCCGAGTGAGAATTCGTAAATTCGACTGAAAGAAGTTCAAAAGACCGATTGGCTGAGACTTCAAAGGGTTGACCGAAAGGAATTAACAAAAGCCCGACTTGAAAAGACTCCCAAGAGACCGACTCCAAAAGAGAGCAGGGAATCAGATACTGCATGAGAACCCGAGCGTCAACCCTAGAACGTTGATTCATTTATCAATCCGCTCTAGCAAGAGCCGACCTCGTTCAAGAGTAACTTCAAAGAACCAAACTCGCCCAAGCTTCGCCATAGCGCTTAAGCGAGAGTTTAAATTAGCTCAAGCGATAATCCAGTTTGCTGAAGCATAGAGGCAGTAACTTAAACATTGTTCCTTTCCTCCAACAACACACTCGACACCGATGTAGTTTCATGCTGCTGTTCCTCCTACTGCACCTTAGTAACTTAAGTTGTGAGCTGTTATTAGCTGGCGCTGTGTTGTAACCAGCTAGGGATGAGCTGGAATCTGTTAGGAGCTGATCTGTAATTAGTTAGTTACTCTGTAAGCTATGTAATTAGTTAGTTTAGACGATAACTTAAGTTTTCTAAGTTATCAGTTAAGTTAGTTAGTTAGGTAGAAACATATATATAGGTTGTACATATTCTGTAGGAGAGACACACACGCATAGTTAGAGTTCAACCTCTAATTTCACATTAGATTCTTAGGTTAATTGAGCACTTAAGGAATTAAGGTTTGATGCTTAAGGATTAGTGTTTTTCACCTAAGGAATTAGGGAATAACCACAAGCGGATTGTCCTCTGGATTATGGAGTTGATTATACTTTAATTGCATGTTTCTTAAGGAAATTGTGAGCCGAAGCAATCCTGACCTGCTTTCTTTTAATCACTTTTCACATTCATCTTAACTCTGTTTCTGAAAATACCAAAAACAACTAGAAAACATTAAAATCATAAAAATCGAATGAACTACCTGTATTTCGTGTTAGTTCAGCTTGTACTAGTCCAAGATTGAGGTACTTACCACAATCCCTGTGGGACGATCAAATATTCTACAATTTTAACGACTGGTGCGCTTGCCATAAGTGTAAATCCGAGAGTCATATTTTGTTTTACTAAGATTTTCAGCACCAAGTTAATGGCTCGGGATTTTAGCATCAACAATGTGCATGTAAATATATATATATATATATATATATTATACTGTATGTTCATCCTATGCTGTGTGTGAATGTTCGGGTGGTGTACGTTACCTTTTACTAAGTATGTATAACCGCATAGTTTGAGTAAGTAAGAGTTAGGTTAATCCTGAATAAGGCGTGACGAGTGACTTTCTTCTGAGTGAAGTGAGGTTGAGCCAACTCTGAGTGGAATATACCCATTTAAAATCACCTTCGTGGTACGTTGGTCAATGTGTTGTGGAGCGAGAGGTTTCCTAGATACAATTTTCCAACTGAAGGGTGTTTTGATGATTCTGAGTGGAAGTCAACCGAGTGAATGTTCCCCTGATGGTTGAATTGGCAATACGAATTTGAGTAAGCCTGCTGTAGTAAACTTACTAGAGAGAGAGAGTAAGATCTAGATGATAAGGAGCAGATTTCAGTCTTGCAAGGTCCTTTACATGTAGAGGAATTTATATGTATTCCGAGTGGCGGGAAATTAGAGTATTTCCGAGTGAGTGAAGTTGTACGATTCCTTAAGTAAGATCTGACTTGGCGAGGAAGCTTTAGTGTGATGTAGACTACATTCCCGAGAGATGGGCACGGAGAACATTCCCGAGTGAAGGGATTGTGGGAGTCAACTTCCAAGTGAGTCTTAGTTGTGAACCCCTAAGAATAAAATAGGGTGTGAGTGAGAGAATGCACGAGTGAGGCGTGAGCATAAGACTTTTTCGAGTGAACCTGGACTCTGATTCCGAGTGAAGGAAAACCCGAGTGGAGTTACTCGCCTCAGCGACTAAGTGTCCGCTCCAGCGAGTGTGAGTGGAAAGAAAAGTCTCTAATTGGTTTCGCTTACGCGAATGAATGCTTCGCCCAAGTGGGATGAGTGGTCTCGCTCAAGCGGATTTGGCTCTCGCTTGAGCGAGTGAACGCTATTGGGTTCGCTTAAGCTTTATGTCTTCCGCTGTTTGCTGTGTGATCGGTTTTACTTTCCTTCTCCTTTCCTGTCCTGATTTCTACTCTCCTTAACCCTCAATTGCTTATTTGCTCTTAAACACCCTTTGATCTTTTAAAAAAAAATTGTCCCTGGTCTCGGTTATTCTCAAATTAAAGCGGGTTGTTTCATTTTGGTATCAGAGCGGACTTAAAAGGTGCAAGGCCAAGGTATGCTTACTCCTAGTAAGCGGTGATGTACATTATGACAAGTTGTCATAAATTGTTTGTAATATCTGAGGGCTTTGATGCCTAATTAAGTATCATTGTGTGGCCATGTGTTTATGAGATGTTGTTCTGAGGGTAGAGGATTGTTCCTATCCTGTCCGATTAATTACATGATGTTTAAGAATCGTATGATAATGTGTTATAGTTGTTGAATGTTGGGCTGAAATCCGATCGGTGGTAAGCAATTCTGTAAACTTATCCTTGAAAGGGGTGTTGATTTCAGGATAAGTCATGGCGAATCGTCATAGCATGGAAGCCATAGCCACGACATTCCAACGTTTCGCCAACGTATTCGAGAGGCAGAGCCAGCCTCGAACTGAAGATGGCCAAGTATTAGATCGCTTCCTGAAGAGGAAGCCGAGTGAGTTTCAAGGGGGATTTAATCCCGAAGCAGCTTACAAATGGATTCAAGATTTAGAGAGAGTTTTTGGGGGCGTTCATTGTACTGAGGCCCAGAAAGTCGAGTGCCCAGTGTACATGCTGCGGGACGAAGCGGAAAATTGGTGGAAGATCACCAAAAACCGATTGAATGACGCTGGTATCCAACTGGTCTGGGAGAATTTTAAGACGTGCTTCTTGGAGAAATATTTCCCCGTCACAGTAAGAAGTCGGAAGGAACTGGAGTTTATGGAACTGAAGCAGGGTTCCATGTCCGTAGAAGAATATGCTACCAAATATGAAGAGTTGTGTTTGTTTTATCCGCCCTTCCAACAACCTGGAACCGAGAGTTCCAAATGCATTAAGTTCGAGAGCGGACTAAGGTCAGACATTAAGAGAGCGTTCAGGCACCAAGAAATTAGAAGCTTTCCTGTATTAGTGAATAAATGCAGAATTTTTGAAGAAGATGACAAGGTCCACTCGGGCCAGAGCAGCAAGGTAGACCCTTCCTTGAAGCCCCAGCAATCTCGCTTCAAGAGACCGAATAACGCTGGTAGGAGCAGACCCTTCTCCAGGTTTGGGGGTCGGAGTCAGCAGGGAGGACGTCCAGTTTATAGTATGGGAGATGGCAAGTGTTTTAAGTATGGAGGAAACCATTATGCTCAGGATTGCAACAATGACGATGGAATGGTATGCTACCATTGTAATGAGAGAGGGCACATTCACCCTGACTGCCCTCAATTACATCAAGCAAACGTCAATGTGCACCATGGAGGCTTCCGAGGGAGAGGCCGTGGAAATGGTGGCCGTGGGACTGGGGGCAGAGGCAATGGGACTCGAGGAAACATGATGTTTGCCCCAAACGACAGGAGAAGAAATGCCGACCAATCGGCTACTGGGAGAGTTTACGCCATCAACGCCGAGGAAGCTGCACAAGCGAATGACTTGGTGCAAAGTAAGTGCTCGCTCGGTAGATATACACTTAATGTAGTTTTTTATTCTGGAGCTACCCACTCCTTTATTGCTGACGATTATGTGAGACGTTTAAAATTACTAACTGTGTATATGAATCGGACTTTGGAAGTAGCCAATCCGACCGGCGCTAAAGTGTTGACATCAATGATGTGAAAAGATGTAACCTTTACGTTGGGCGATCGGAGTTTCACCTTCGATTTGGTATGTGTGCCTCTGAAAGACCTTGACATTGTACTGGGCATGGATTGGCTTTCAGCCAACAAGGTATTGGTGGACTGTTGGAACCAAAGAGTAATTTTTTCGAGGCAGATCAATGATGACTACGCGGTACAAGGTATAGCTCAGATATTTATGATGCTTTGTTTAACTGAGGGAGAGAGTAAAGCCCGAGTGAATGATATTCCGACTGTTTGTGAATTTCCCGAGGTGTTTCTGGAGGATGTGCCGGGTGTCCCTCCAAACAGAGAAGTTGAATTCTCTATAGACTTGATTCCTGGAGCCGAGCCGGTCTCCAGTGCACCTTATAGAATGTCCCCAACAGAATTGGCTGAGTTGAAAAAGCAAGTGGATGAGTTACTCGGGAAACAGTTCATTCGACCGAGTGTTTCACCATGGGGCGCATCGGTGTTACTTGTTAAAAAGAAGGATGGCAGCATGAGGTTATGTATAGACTACTGATAGCTAAACAAGCTTACGATTAAGAACCGGTACCCGCTGCCCAGGATTGACGACTTAATTGACCAACTGCGTGGTGCTTCAGTTTTCTCAAAAATCGATTTACGCTCGGGATACCACCAGATCTGGGTGAGGGACTCAGATATTCCCAAGACTGCCTTTAGAACCCGGTACGGCCACTACAAGTATGTAGTAATGCCGTTTGGTGTGACAAACGCCCCTGCTGTATTCATGAATTACATGAATAGCATCTTTTACCCATATTTAGACCGATTCGTAGTCGTTTTTATTGACGATATCTTAGTCTATTCCAAGACCCCTGAGGAGCATGAGGAATACCTCTGTTCGGTACTTCAAATATTGAAGGAGAAATAGCTGTTTGCGAAACTTTTGAAGTGTGATTTCTGGATGGATAAGATCCACTTTCTCAGGCATGTAATTTCCATGGAAGGCGTCTCGGTAGATCCTTCAAAGGTGGCAGCTGTAATGGCATGGGAGAGACCCAAGTCGGTTACAGAAATAAGAAGCTTCATGGGTTTAGCTGGCTATTATAGAAGATTTATTGAAGGTTTTTCTAAGCTTGCGTTGCCACTGACCAAGTTTACTCGGAAAAATGTCCCTTTCGTGTGGAGTTCCGAGTGTGAGGGCAGTTTCCGAGAGTTAAAGACTAAGTTGACAACCGCTCCAGTGTTGGCATTGCCAAATTTGCAAGAGAACTTCGTGGTCTACTGTGATGTGTCGGGACTCGGCCTGGGGTGCGTGCTAATGCAGAAGGACCGAGTGATAGCTTATGCCTCTCGGCAATTGAGGCCGCACGAGCAGCATTATCCGACCCATGACTTGGAACTGGCAGCGGTGGTCTTCGCATTAAAGATATGGAGGCATTACTTATACGGATCCAAATTCGAGGTGTAAAGTGACCACAAGAGCCTCAAATATTTATTCGACCAGAAAGAACTGAACATGAGGCAGAGGAGATGGATGTAGTTTTTAAAAGACAACGACTTCGAGCTGAAGTATCATCCGGGTAAGGCGAATGTTGTAGCCGACGCATTGAGTTGGAAATCCCTCCATGTGGCAGTGATAATGGTGAAGGAGGTGGAGTTATTGGAGCAATTCTGAGACATGAATTTGCATGTTGACATCCCTTCGTCTCAGAAGATAACGCTCGGTACGTTGAAGATTGCCAATGAATTCCTGAAACTGGTATTTGAACAGCAAAAGTCAGATCCCTACTGGGCTGAGATGAAGGAGACTCAGGCCAAGGGTAAGGACTTGTCTCTGACTGAGGGATCGGATGGAATTTTCCGAGTGAAGAATAGGATATATGTGCCGGGTGAAGGTGAATTAAGGAGGATGGTGCTTGATGAAGCCCACAAGAGCCTGTTAAGTATCCACCCGGGTACTACGAAGATGTACCATGATCTAAGACTACAATTCTGGTGGCCCGGATTAAAGAGGAATGTAGCGGAATATGTGGCTCGGTGTGTCACCTGTCAGAAGTCAAAGGTCGAACACCAGAAACCGTATGGTGTGTTGCAACCCCTTGAGATCCCCGTATAGAAATGGGACTCAATTGCTATGGACTTTGTAATGGGATTGCCTAAAACCCGAGCGGGTTATGATGCCATTTGGGTCATTGTTGACCGATTGACGAAAACTGCACACTTCCTGCCGGTGAACATGAGATATCCGTTACAAAAGTTAGTCCAAATTTATATCCGCGAAATTGTCCGACTGCATGGTATGCCGACTTCTGTCGTGTCGGATAGGGATCCTAGATTCACGTCCCGGTTTAGGACAAGCCTGTACAAAGAATTAGGCACGAAACTTTGGTTAAGTTCCGCCTACCATCCCCAGTCGGATGGACAATCCGAGCGAACAATACAAAGTTTGGAGGACTTATTGAGGGCGTGTGTGTTGGAGCATGATGGTAGTTGGGAGCAGTACCTCCCTCTGATCGAATTTACATATAATAATAGCCACCACAGCAGTATTAGCATGGCACCCTATGAAGCACTGTATGGTCGAAAATGCCAAACCCCACTCTGCTGGTCGGAAACTGGTGAAAGTTTACTATTGGGGCTGGAAATTGTGAAACAGACTTTAGGGCAGATCCAAATAACTAGGGAGAAGATAAAGGCGTCTCAGGACAGACAGAAAAGCTATCATGATAAACGGACTAAGCCACTTGAGTTTTCGGTCGGTGATAGGGTGTTTCTAAAGATTTCACCGAGTAAAGGAGTCGGACGAGCCTTGAAGAGTAAGAAGTTGAACCCCCGATACATTGGACCCTATGATGTATTGGAGCGAGTCGGTCCTGTGGCATACCGAGTAGCATTACCGACTCACCTATCCAGATTGCATAACGTGTTTCATGTGTCTCAACTAAGGAAGTATTTACCCGATTCCACTCACGAAATGCCGGATGATGAAGTGGAGATCAAGAAGGATTTGACCATAGTAGCAATACCGACTAGAATTATGGACCGGTCGGTAAAACGCTTAAGGAGCAAGGATGTACAACTGGTTGAGGTAGCGTGGCAGCAAAATGAGTGTACCTCTTATACCTGGGAGCGCGAGGATGCCATGAGGCAATAATACCCCGAGTTGTTTGTCTAAGGTAAGATACCGTTTGAATTTCGAGGACGAAATTCTTTGAGAGGGGGAGAATTGTAACATCCCAATTTAAAAATTAACCACCGAATGAGATTAAGCCACTAAACTAAAAATAATTGCAGGCATGAATTACTTATTAATTGAGATTAATTTTAATTTAAGGATGATTGCTGGTTAATTAAGATGGGCAGCACGTGTGAAGCTGCCAACTTCACATTCTCCCACCCCACTCTTCTCATTCTGCGTGTATATATGATCTGAGCCCACTGCTGTCCACTCACTCTAATTCCTCAAGACTTCCTCTTCCTCTACTTCTCTTCTTCTTCGTCCTTCTTCTCCTCTGTTCTCTGTTTCGTAAACTCGCGACAGTGGTGTTGCAGAGGATTAGGAGTTCCCTCGGTTGGTGAAGGAC
Organism: Clitoria ternatea; assembly: GCA_037962975.1. NCBI lineage: Eukaryota > Viridiplantae > Streptophyta > Magnoliopsida > Fabales > Fabaceae > Clitoria > Clitoria ternatea. Next base: position 50,211,707 of record CM075669.1, read on the forward strand.
GATCATCGAAGTGGAAGAAGAACAATTTCCCGTTCCCAAGATGATTAAAGGGTGCGATTGTGTTCGAGGAGAACTGAACGAGTGAGAGTGGTGAACGAAGCAAACAGGGCAGCGGACCAACGCCAAAACAGAGGAACTTCTTGGAATTTCTTTAGTTGGTAGGGGAGTATCTTATATCTTAAATGCATGGGTTATGGACGGGTTTCGGGTGTTAATGACTTGTTGATTCTGTGTTTTGCTTGGTGTACTCTGATTGCGTGAAGGATACGTGATGCCCGGATGCATGACGACTAGGAATTGAGTATTGCATGTCTAATTTCGTCCATGAAATGCATGTTAATAATCTTGAGAGTATTGAATGATTGCATGAAGAGAATATGCTAAAGTATTGTTGATGATTACTATATGATTTATGTGACGTGTGTCGCAACCTAAATCGCGACGGCGCGGCGAGAAAGAGAGAATGGGTCGAATGAAACCTTGTTTGAAACAGGGAGTCGCCACCAACGTTTTTATTCATAGGAAAAACATTGGAAAAAACTAGGTTCAGTAAAGCACTGGTTTAAAGAATGAGATTCAAGTTCGGGAGTCGGTTACGAGTAGGGAAGGTATTAGCACCCTACATCGCTTGTCAGAAACAGTACCAAGATTGAAAATACGCAACATAAATAGCCTTACAAAAGATGTTATATTTCTCCCCTTTTAATGTTGTACTTTGTGTAAAAACAGAAGGAACAAACTGAACAGACATGGAGTGTAGGTCAACAGGACGTCGCGTCCAAATTAACCTTGGCTTCGGTATAAAACAGGAAAAGGGAAGGATACTAACAAGACGTCACGTCTAAATTAGTCATCCTTTAATCAAAATACGAGGTTAGAAACGGGAAGGGGATAAACCGGACGTCTCGTCCCAAGTATCCCATTCCTTGTGGTGATGGACTACCAAAGATAAGGGAAAATCAACAAGACGTCACGTCTAAATTGATTTTCACGGAATTTAATCAAGATACGGGGTTAGAAACGGGAAGGGGATAAGCGGGACGTCTCGTCCCAAGTATTCCGTTCCTTGTGGTGATGACCTACCAAAGATAGGGGAAAATCAACAAGACGTCACGTCTAAATTGATTTTCATGGGATTTAATCAAAATGCGGGGTTAGAAACGGGAAGGGGATAAGCGGGACGTCTTGTCCCAAGTATTCCGTTCCTTGTGGTGATGGTTTATCAAAAATAGGTGAAAATCAACAAGACGTCTCGTTTAAATTAACCTCTTTTGGATAAAACAAATTTTTTTAAAAAAAAAAAATAAGTAGTAAAAATTTATCAAAAAAACTAGACGAAGAATACACGGACTTACTACAGTGAAAGATAGGTCATGTTTTTTTGGTTGAAGATAATGTTGAGTTGTTAAAATTTTAATTAGACGTAATTTTGAAAATAACAGAAAGAAAAACAGAAACTAAAAAAAAATAAAAAAAAAATAAACAATCACATTTTTGTCAAGCTTTGTTCGGGTGCCTAAAAGAAAATTACACCTTAACTATACGGTAAATGAATTATTTGGAAAAGAAACAGTATACAGAGGAGGACTGATTCCTTGCAATAGGATTAATATTCTGGGCAATAAAATTATAATCGCAATTATCCCTCATACAATTTAAATTCGTACAGAAACAAAAACATACACTAACAACTTGAACAATAACGTTGGGCAATAGATAAACAAAAAAACAAAAAAAAAGTAACATGAACAGAAATAGTAACAGAGATAGAGTGGAGATTCAAACATACATCACAATATGCTACTGTAAAAACCAAATTATAATAGCAATAGACAACAGAATAGAGAGTCCAATACAACAATACTAATCTGATCCTTATACAAAAATTTAATATTTTGGAAAATAAGCACTGTTTTCACAAAATATATAATGTTCTTGCTCAGTGATTGAGTTCTTGCTCACTCTTGCTGTTTTTGCTGTTGCTGTTGCTGTTGCTGTTGCTGCTGCTGCTGTTGCTGTTGCTGCTGTTGCTGTTGCTGTTGCTGTTGCTGCGAATTTCTACTGTAAAAAATTCGGAAGTGCCTTTCAAAACTCAAGAATGTTGAGATAATCTCCTTCCTAGGAAATCTTTTCCAAACCTCTTTAGAGAAAAATTTTCGAACCCCCATTCTTCTGTACAGAGGGGTATTTATAGTCTCTGTTCCTTGCCCCCTTCTGTAAAAGAAATGTGAAAGTGGAAGCTCCACTTACTGCTTTAATGGAGGATGAAAAGGATGGCACCACTAATTCAGTGGTTCTTCTAGCTGGACCTCCACTCTTGCTAGTGGCCTTGAAGCTCCTGAAAACCCTCCCGAAAATCTGTTGCACTTCCTCTGCTTCTTATTTTTTCTTCTCCACCAGCAGAAACCCAACTCCCTTTTCTTTTCTTTGTTTGTAGCCATGACCTACTTTCTTCATCAATTGTTAGCCAAAATAAGATGCTTTCCCCCTTTTTTATTCTTGGCTATGACCGTGAATGCTTCCTTGGTGGTTCCATGCTTGTCATAACAATTAAACAATTCCTTTGCTTGTTGTCTGATTCACGTTACCAGCTTGTTGTGATGAGTGAATCATTTTAATAAAATAATGATGGGTAGAAGTGCAACATGGCTATATGCATTATTTAAGAAATGAAGGCTTGGTTTTTGAATAAAATAATGGGTTCATGGAGCTTGCTTTTGGTGTAGCCGTGACATGGTTTGAACAAGGGAGCTTGGTCTTTGTTGCATTATAATATTGGGTACATGTAGCTTGCATATGGGACCATGTGAATGCTAGAAAGAATGGCAACAAAAATTTAAAGGAAATAATGGGTGAGTGAAGTAGTGTATTGTCGTGAGAATGAATGAGAAAAGGTGATTTTGTTGCATAAAAAATTAGAACAATGGGACCTTTTGAAGCTAGCTTTGACCGTGGAAGTGTATGGAGAATGAATGGGTTGAATTGTATGAATAAAATATTTGTTAGTGGAATATGGCCATGAGACTCCAAGAAGCAAAGGACAAGCTTTTGAAATGCTGCATTAAAAATCATAGGACCTTGCTTTTGATGACTTTTCACGTGAGGCATGAATGGGTGAAAGAAGAAAAAAATTTTTATTCAATAAATTAATGAATGGATGGTGCATCTTTAGCAACTAAAATCAGGTACATGGATCCTTATTGAAGACCATATTAACGTGAATTAGAGAGTGAAGCTAATGTCACATACTTTGCAATTCACGTTGGAATGTTCTTACTTTGGTCCCATGTGGCTTGTCATGCATATTTTGACTCTATTCTCTTCATCACGAACTTTGCTTGCACATTTAAGGACAGACGCGTGCCAAATTTGAAGGAGAGTCCAACATGAAAATTGTAGATCTTTATCTTAGCTTTAATTTGATATATGGCACAAAAATTTTCATCAAGAAACGAGGGAGATATGGCCCATCTACGAAAACTGCTCCAGAGTGTGACGGAAATACATTTGCAGGCAAAATAAATTCACTGGGCAAAATGGGTGGAGAATTAGCTTTTGTGACCTTCATGAAGTTTGGAGACATCTTTGATGTGGAGCCACAGAAAAAAGAATGGGGTCATTTCAGTATCATATGAGGGAGATATGAATTTTTTCCTAAAGATGTGCAGAGCAGTCATGAAACTGGAATAAGTCTAGGAAGATTATTAAAACTGTACCAATTGGTAAGGATATAGCCTTCAAGGTCTTCACAAAAGTCGTAGACAATTTAGTTACAGAAAGTTTGAGACCGGGTTTGCGCAAATCGAAGGTCGTATGAAGGAGTTATGAATTTCTAAGTGAACCATGTGCAGCAGAGAGTGCCCAAAGGATGGAAATGTACCAATTGGCCGGACAAAAAGAGGTGTTCACAACGTGCAGGTTACCATGAATCTAAATGCTGTCTGAATGTGAAGAAAGCTTTATTTATTGAGTTTTGATAAATACTGATTGCATGTGATGCATGTAATGTTGAGTGAAGGGTTGTGTATATGAAATCTGTGTTGTATGATCATTCTACGCGTGGTGCATGAGACGCATTTAATGCTGAGAGCATGTAGTGTGGGACACTACCATTGAATCGGTTATTAAAAGCATGGGATGCTGTTAAGACCTTGAGTGGGACTCAAGGCAAGCCGACTGAGTGGGATTCAGGGCTGCCCGTAGCACCGCCGTTGACGCTGAGAGTGTTGGTGTTACAAGTGAGGGCAAACGGTTTGGTACCAGTAAAACGGACAAGTCAGCTGGGAGCTGAATAAAAGGCTGGGAGCCTACGTTGCAACGATAAAAACCGATTACACGCGAAGCGGATCCGAGTGAATGAATCTGTGTACATGTACAGTTGATGCTGATTGAAACCTGATTGCATGCGTATGTGTTAATGTTATTGAGGATGATATGTGCATGTAGTTGAGAGATAACTGGGTAGATTCTGATCGGAAGATGTCTTATGTATATATTCTGATTAAGTGGCACTGTGTATGTTATTGTTTGTTGCTATGTATATATATATATTGCTGCATGGTTGAAGAATAATCCGAGTCAGTATCTATCATTTAATATTTAAGATACTCACCCCTACTGTGGCTATATTTCAGTGAACATCGCACGAGACGGTGAATGATGGAAGAGCTGCAAGCCGTGTGAAGTGCTTGTGTACTGTGGAATTATATATGTATATGTAAAAGGTCTTGTTATAGCCTTGGCCGGCTCTTATCTTGGTTCTTTATCTAACTATATCAGAACTAAACTCTCTCGGGTTGAGAGTACGACAATGTGCATGTAAATATTTATATATATATATATATATATATATTATACTGTATGTTCATCCTATGCTGTGTGTGAATGTTCCAGTGGTGTACGTTACCTTTTACTAAGTATGTATAATCGCATAGTTTGAGTAAGTAAGAGTTAAGTTAATCCTGGATAAGGCGTGACGAGTGACTTTCTTCTGAGTGAAGTAAGGTTGAGCCAACTCTGCGTGGAGTATACCCATTTAAAATCACCTTCGTGGTACGTTGGTCAATGTGTTGTGGAGTGAGAGGTTTCCTAGATACAATTTTCCGACTGAAGGGTGTTTTGATGATTTTGAGTGGAAGTCAACCGAGTGAATGTTCCCCTGATGGTTGAATTGGCAATACGAATTCGAGTAAGCCTGCTGTAGTAAACTTACTAGAGAGAGAGAGTAAGATCTAGATGATAAGGAGCAGATTTCAGTCTTTCAAGGTCCTTTGCATGTAAAGGAATTTATATGTATTCCGAGTGGCGGGAAATTAGAGTATTTCCGAGTGAGTGAATTTGTACGATTCCTTAAGTAAGATCTGATTTGGCGAGGAAGCTTTAGTGTGATGTAGACTACATTCCCGAGAGATGGGCACGGAGAACATTCCTGAGTGAAGGGATTGTGGGAGTCAACTTCTGAGTTAGTCTTAGTTGTGAACCCCTAAGAATAAAATAGGGTGTGAGTGAGAGAATGCACGATTGAGTCGTGAGCATAAGACTTTTCCGAGTGAACCTGGACTCTGATTCCGAGTGAAGGAAAACCCGAGTGGAGTTACTCGCCTCAGCAACTAAGTGTCCGCTCCAGCGAGTGTGAGTGGAAAGGAAAGTCTCTAATTAGTTTCGCTTACGCGAATGAATGCTTCGCCCAAACGGGATGAGTGGTCTCGCTCAAGCGGATTTGGCTCTTGCTTGAGCGAGTGAACGCTGTTGGGTTCGCTTAAGCTTTATGTCTTCCGCTGTTTGTTGTGTGATTGGTTTTACTTTCCTTCTCCTTTCCTGTCCTGATTTCTACTCTCCTTAACCCTTAATTGCTTATTTGCTCTTGAACACCCTTTGATCTTTTAAAAAAAAATTGTCCCTGGTCTCGGTTATTCTCAAATTAAAGCGGGTTATTTCACAGTTCACTACATGAATAACCAAGGTAAACCAAATAATTTCAATTCCAATTATCGTAACCAACAATTTTAGGGGTGGAGGAGTAATCAACATCAAGGACAAGGATGGAAACAGGAACCAAGTTCTTCAAATAGACCTTATCAAAGCAATTATCCTTCTTTGATGGAGAAAACTTCAAGATTGGAAGATACCTTGGAGAAATTCATGCAAGCTTCTATGACAAACCAGAAAAATATAGAGGCATCAATAAAGAGTTTGGAGACTCAAGTAGGACAATTGGCTCGACAAATTGCTAAAAATCAATGACCTCAGTATGGAGCTAACACTGAGCCAAATCCAAAGGAGCATTGCAAGGCTGTCATAACAAGAAGTGGAAGACAAATTGGAGTTGAGTTGGGAGAGAAAGAAAAAGAAGAAGAAGAGATTTTGAGAGAAAAACAAGAAAAAGAAAGAAAGAGTGAAAAAGAAAAAGAAAAAGATATGAAAGAGTGTGAAAAAGAAATAAAAGAAAATGTAAATAAAGAAAATGAAAAGAAAAAAACAAAAAGAGTGAGTTAGAAAAGGGCAAAGGCAAGGTAGATGAAGAGTTGCCTCAATTAAAAAGCATGCCTTACTCAAAGAATCCTTCAAAACGGGATAAAGAAAGATAATTTGCAAGGTTCATGGACATTTTTAAAAGGCTTCAAATTAATGTCCCATTCATGGAAGCTATGGAGCAAATGCCCACCTATGCAAAATTTATGAAGGATTTATTAACAAAGAAGAGAAGATTTTCAGAAGAAATAGTTGAATTGGAAGCTGGATGTAGTGCCATTATCCAAAAGGCATTAGCACCTAAAACCAAGGATCCAGGAAGCTTCACAATCCCTGTTACTATTGGTCACATGCCGGTAGGAAAAGCATTACTGGATTTGGGAGCAAGTATAAATCTAATGCCACTCTCAATGCTTAAAAGGATTGGAGACCTTCAGATAAGGCCAACAAAGATGACATTGCAATTGGCTGACAGATCAATGAAATTTCCCTATAGTGTGGCAGAAGATGTATTGGTAAAGGTGGAGAAATTTGTATTTCCAGTAGACTTTGTGATAATGGACATGGAAGAGGATGCTAAAGTACCATTGATCTTAGGAAGACCATTTATGAAAACTGCTAAAGTAATCATAGACGTTGATGATGGCAAACTGAAGATACGAGTTCAAGATGAAGAGGTGAATTTTAATGTTTTTGAAGCAATGAAATATCTAGCAGATAAACAAAGTTGTTTCAAGATTGATGTTGAAGACGAAGTCATTGAAGGACAGCTTAATGAAATGCAAAAATCAAGTCTTCTTGAAAAGGCTTTGATAGGAGCTGTTGAGAATCTTAATGATTTGGAAGCTGAAGAAGTCCAGCAGATTTTGCAAAGATTAGATGCAGGCAAAGAAAATAATAGTAAACAAGAGTTAGTGGAGACCCTTCCTCAAAAGCAAGTTTCTGAAGTTCAAAAGTTAGAGTTGAAAGAGTTGCCCTCACATTTAAAGTATGCCTTTTTAGATGTTGAAGGACAAAAACCAGTTATCATTAGCAAAAACTTGTCAAAGGAGGAAGAAGAAAAGTTAATTGAGATCCTAAAGAAGAATGAAGAGGCAATTGGGTAGAAGCTGAGTGATTTAAAAGGAATCAGCTCTTCATATTGTATGCACCACATCTTCATGGAGCAAGAGTATAAGCCTGTAGCACAACCTCAAAGAAGATTAAATCCAACCATGAAAGAAGTTGTTAAAAAGGAGGTCATCAAATTGTTGGAAGCTGGGATGATCTATCCAATTTTTGATAGTGCTTGGGTGAGTCCAGTACAGGTTGTACCAAAAAAAGGAGGTATGACAGTGGTGAAAAATGACAACAATGAACTCATTCCTACTCGCACAGTAACAGGTTGGAGAATGTGCATAGACTACAGGAAGCTCAATCAGGCTACAAGAAAGGATCACTTTCCATTACCCTTCATGGACCAAATGTTGGAAAGATTGGCTGGACAAGCATACTACTGTTTTTTGGATGGTTATTCAGGATAGAATCAAATTACAGTAGCACCAGAAGACCAAGAAAAAATAGCGTTTACTTGTCCTTATGGTGTTTTTGCTTACAGAAAAATGCCTTTCGGACTTTGTAATGCTCCAACAACTTTTCAAAGGTGCATGCTCTTTATCTTTGCTGATCTTGTTGAGAATTGTATCGAGATTTTCATGGATGACTTTTCAGTTTTTGGTAAATCGTTTGAGTTATGCTTATAAAATCTTGACACTGTGCTTAAAAGATGTGTGGAGACTAACTTAGTCCTAAATTGGGAAAAATGCCATTTTATGGTATCCAAAGGCATTGTGTTAGGCCACACAATTTCAAATAAAGGCATTGAAGTGGATCGTGCTAAAGTGGAACTTATTGAAAAATTACCTCCACCGATCAATGTCAAAGGTGTTAGGAGTTTTCTTGGGCATGCTGGTTTTTACCAAAGGTTTATTAAAGATTTTTCAAAAATTACAAAGCCTTAGAGTAATTTGTTACAAAAAGACATTCCTTTTCATTTTGATGAAGCCTATTTATCCGCTTTTCAACTGTTAAAGCAAAAATTGATTACTGCTCCTGTCCTAATTGCTCTAGACTGGTCACTTGATTTTGAATTGATGTGTGATGCAAGTGACTATGCTATTGGTGCAGTTCTTGGACAGAGGAAATCTAAATTGTTCCATCCTATATATTACGCTAGTAAAGTTTTAAATGAGGCACAAATAAATTATGCCACAACTGAGAAAAAATTACTAGCTGTAGTATATGGATTGGAAAAATTTAGATCATATTTAATTGGTTCCAAGGTTGTTTGTTTTACAGATCATGCTACAATAAAGTACCTGTTAAACAAACAATATTCCAAACCCAGATTGATCAGATGGATCCTGCTTTTACAAGAATTTAATTTGACTATTAGTGATAAGAAAGGCAGTGAGAATCAAATAGCAGATTATTTCCAGGCTGATCAACAATGAAGTTACCACCCTATAGCCTGAAGTTCAAGAGGAGTTTCCGGATGAGAAATTGTTATTGATTCAGGAGAGGCCATGGTTTGCTAACATGGCTAATTTTAAAGCTACAGGGATACTTCCGGAAGATTTCACCTGGCAACAAAAGAAGAAATTTTTGAAGGATGCACAACAATATGTGTGGGATGATCCATATCTGTTTAAACTTGGATCTGATCATATATTGAGAAGATGTGTATCTCAATTGGAAGCCAGGAGTATTTTGTGGCATTGTCACAGCTCAGCATATGGAGGCCACTTTAATGGAGAAAGGACAGTAGCAAAAGTCCTACAATCAGGTTTTTTCTAGCCTACTTTATTTAAAGATGCTAATTTATTTGTGCAAAATTGTGATGAATGCCAAAGAACAGGAAGTATGACAAGAAGGGATGAAATGCCACTAACAGCCATTTTGGAAGTAGAAGTTTTTGACTGTTGGGGCATAGACTTTGTTGGACCCTTACCAGCCTCACTCTCTAATGAGTATATTTTAGTTGCTATGGACTATGTGTCCAAGTGGGTTGAGGCAACAGCTTGTGCCAAGGCAGATGCCAAAGCTGTGATAAAATTCTTGAAGAAAAATATTTTCAATAGATTTGGCACTCCTAGGGTACTAATCAGTGATGGAGGATCCCACTTTTGCAATACACAACTTCAAAAATGTTTAGAGCATTATGGTGTAAGGCATAAGGTGACTTCTCCATATCATCCATAAGCTAATGGGCAGGTGGAAGTGTCCAATAGAGAAATTAAAAGAATTCTGGAAAAGACAGTCTCCCAGAGTAGAAAAGATTGGTCTTTGAAGTTAGATGATGCTTTATGGGCTTATAGGACTGCTTTTAAAGCCCCAACAAGATTTTCACCCTATCAACTGGTTTATGGCAAGAGTTGTCATTTACCTGTAGAGTTGGAGCATAAAGCGTATTGGGCAATGAAGTTGCTAAATTTTGATCAAGAAGCATCAGCCAAGGAAAGAAAGGTTCAGCTGGAAAAAATTGGAGAATGGAGGCTAGAAGCATACGAATCTTCAAAAATTTACAAAGATCGAATGAAGGCGTATCATGACAAGAAGATTGTGAAAAAGAGCTTCTATCCAGGTCAGTCTATGCATCTGTTTAATTCCAAATTAAAACTCTTTCCAGGAAAACTGCGCTCAAAATGGTCGGGACCTTTTCAAGTCAAAGAAGTGAAGCCATACGGTGCAGTAGAACTTCAAGATCCAACATCTGACCGAACTTGGACTGTAAATGGACAAAGGCTGAAACCCTACATAGGTGGAGGAGTGGAAAAGCTGGACATGCTAATCCACTTTCAGAATCCAAAGTGAAAAGAATAAGGCGTCGAGCTAATGACGTTAAACAAGCGCTAACTGGGAGGCAACCCAGTGTATTTGATTTGTTGTTGTTGTTTTATTTTGTTATAACTTGTAGTTGTGTAGTTGTGTGAATACTTTTGTATGACGTGCTTTATAAGTGAGTGAGAAGATCAAAGAAACCAAAGGATAGAATAATGAGATGAGTTTGTGAAGAAAATGTAAGTAAAAGATTAAAATTTCTAAGTATGGAGAAATTCGCCCAAGCAAATACCACATCGCTCAAGCGAATAAGCCATACAACCACATTCGCTCAAAGTCGCTTAAGCGAACAACCATAATTTTGATACTGGACAGAATTCGCCTAAGCGACTCACTTTTGGCTTAAGCGAATGTCATCTTCGCTTGAAAAATATAACTTTTCGCTCAGGCCAAGAACAAAGGAATAGCCACTGGACAATATTCGCTTAAGCGAATTGTATCCCGCTCAAGCGACTTATGCAAAATTTTCACAACTTTGAAAAATTTTCATTTTCTGTAATTTTTGCTCAGGCGAATTAAGACCCGCTCAAGCGAGATATCTTCAATAAAACACTGGAACAAAATCGCCCAAGCGATTATCACGCGCTCAAGCGATTTTTGTCCAGAAAGGATACCTTAAAGACTCGCTCAAGCGTACTTTATTTTGCCCTAGCGAAATTTGTCCAGTGTCTAATATATACATATTCGCCTAAGCAAAAAATTATTTTAAGTGAGCGAGAGAATTTTCAAAGTATCAGGTATCTTTATACCTCGATTTCGCTACAGCGAATCATCATCGCTTGAGCGAAATTAGAGATTGAATCTTAAATTCACTGCAGTGATTTAGTCTCGCTTGCGCGAATTTAAGGGGTTAAGGTTTTTAAAAGGAAATTAATACTCATTCTTCAGTTACAAAACGTCTCTCTTTTCAAAACCTCTCCGCCCACGAACTCCTCTCATTTCCATCTTCGATTTCGAAGGGTTTCCATCGGTTTCTCCCTCATTAGTTTTCATCAAGTCTTTGTTTTTCTTTCATTTCCATAATTCTCAAGTAAGTTTTCTCACTTTTCATTCATTCCTTCATCTTCCCCAACTTTTTCATGTTATTCATGTTTTTAAAGCTTGAATGTTGCTTAGGATGAGGATTTTATGTTAGTTAGGGTTTGATTTTCACATTTGTACTTTTGTTTTTCATAATGTGAGTTATAAGTAAACCATGCCCTAGGTTAAAGTAGTGAGCCATTGGCAAGAAGCATGCTCTGTTTTTCTAGTGTTGTTTGAATACAATGCATGCAACTATGTGAAGTTTGTGATCATATTCTGTGTTGGCAAGAACAAATGACCATGTTCTATTTTTGATTAATGGCATCAATAGAACAGTGTTTTTAGTACCTGTTGAAACTTTTGGTTATGCTCTGTTTTTGGTTATGCTATGTTTCATTTTTATGATTGGCCGATGTTAAATAGTTCCATTAAACTTCACTATAATTGCTCAATGTCAGCTCATTAGCCATAATATACAGTTGCAACTATTGTTAAATCTTTGCTCATTATGTTGCATACTAATAAAATGGTGTGTTTCAATGTAATTTTAGGCAATGGCAAGGACCAAAAACGCACAGGAAATACAAAGAGGGCAGGAACAGGCTGCTGCGCACAGGGAAAAAGGCAAATGAAAGCGCACATCTGACTCTTCTCCTCCCTTGAATCAGAAGTTCAAGACGAAAGAAACCTAAAAGAGGTTCCAAGATATTCACCACTGGACCATACTTCCAGAACGCCGAGTTGACTTGAGAGAAGGTGAATGTGATGCTTTTATGAATATGCTTAGAGAACGGAAGTGGTTGAGAGTTGCAAACCCTCAGACTAAATATGACCCGGAAGTAGTGAAGGAATTCTATGCCAATGCTTGGTGGACCGAAGGAGCCATGGATCGACGAGCTTGGGTTAGAGGTCACTGGATTTCCTATGATAGGCACACTATCAACGAGCACCTTGGAGATGTATTGCATTTGGAGAAAGATGAATTGTGCACATATGGTAGATTGAAGAAGGAACGCTATGTGTATTCTGTTGAACAGTTGGAATCAATGCTCTGCCTTCCTGACCACCATTTTCAAAGGGGAGCCAATCAACATCCTACCCGACTCTTGCGGAAGGATATACAGATGTTGACAAGGGTATGGACTGCATTTCTCTTAGCAAATGTGGTTCCAAATGCCCATGTTTCCGACCTCCCATTACCTAAATATGAACTTCTTCTCTATATCTTACATTCAAGCATCACTGTAGACATTGCTCAGATTATATCAGATGAGATCTTCCATTTTGCTCAGCAAAACCCAAAGACTACGATTGTAGATGCAAAACCAAAAGGTACTTTAGGTTTTCCTGCTTTTATTACAGGTCTTTGTGCATCTCAGGGAGTACATGTTGATCCGACCATCCCGATTCGACCTTCCATCGACAGAAAGTTCATTGATCAGTACTGTCGAATTGAGACACAATCTTTAGTAAGACCTTCATTTTCCGTACAACCAGTTACAACATAGCTAGAGCCTATATCATCTCCACCACATATTGAAGCACCAGTACCACCCCCACCTACTACCACAGACCCTATCCTTCTCACTCATCTCACTCACATCCAACAGCAACAGGCAGCTTTGAATAGGGCTCTCACTTACTTCTACCTAGCCAGCTATTGGAGCCACCCAGCAGGACCATTCATGCATCCCGAGGAGTTCATCACCAAAGTTGCTTGGCCTGGGGACAGTCCAACTTTCCCGGAGGAGGAGAGGCCAGCAGCCACAGCTGAGACCACAGCTGAGCTGGTAGCACCACCACCACCATCATCCGAACCAGCAGAGACATCAGTTCCAGCATCATCATCAGCTGCTGCACATGCCGAGGAGCAACAGGATGCTGCGGATAGGGAATTCGAGGAGCAGCTTGATCATGTAGTCACCGACATCGTGATGTCGCGTGATTGATCGACCTCTGTGGTTCATTTTGTTCAGTTCATTTATGTTTATGTTAATTTAAATTTAGCAGTGTTTCAGTACTTTTTACGTGTTTTAGTACTTTTACTTTATGGTAATTTCACATGATTTACAGTTAGATTTTCATGTTTATGCCTAAATGAATTCTGTTGCATACGTTAGTTGTAATGTTTAGGCACGGAAATTTTGTTTTAATGATATGGAAAAGTGAAGAAAGATGTGAATTAATCTTAGGATTGCATAAAAGGAAGGATAACTAGTTTTGGAAAATCTGATAACTCTTATGAATGTTGAATGAATCTTTCTAATTCTTGAGTTAGGAATTAGTTCACAATTCTTGAACCCTTTTCTGTGAAAATAAAGAAATCAAGACAATTAACCCAGTGAGATAGTGCAACCTTAAACACCGAGAGTTCATTGATCTTTGTGTAATTTTTCATTGCATGAATTTCTGGCAAGGATTATTGCTTAGTCAAACATGGACAGGATAGAGGCAAACTTTGTGTAGAATAGGTTTAAACAAGAGCCAAAAAGCCAACCTTCAAATAGTAATCAATCCAATTTTTGTGTTTAACAACCTTCAAATAGTAATCAATCCAATTTTTGTGTTTAACCCCATTGAACCAAAAAGTTTCTTTTCTTAACCTTAGAATATGCTTGTAAAAAGAAATCCAACCCTAATGCATGCTAAGGACAAGAACAATCTTTCAAGAAGGGTATGTGAAGAGTTTGGCTGTAACTGTCAAAAGGAAAGGAAAAATTGAAAAACAAAATAAGATCCTCCTAGAAATGTCAAAGAACAAACAAAAGTAAGGAGGAATATAAAGAAAAGTTTAATGGCTTAAATGAAGAAAAAAATGACAAAACAAAAGCCAAGGCCAAGAAATCTAAGTGTCCTTAATATGTCTTTGCATTCCAAAGAAAAACCAATAAATTTCTTGTAAGCCTAGCCAAGTTACAACCTATTAAAGACCTCTTGATCCATGTTTGTTTGAGTGGTTATCTTATGCAGTGAAATGAAATGCAATGATTGAATAACACTTGACCAATGATAAAGAGAGCAAACACTCACCTGGAAGGTATAAACAGAGAGGATTTCTTGTTTTTACAGCAGAGTGGTTACTTGCAATTGTGTATCACATTTCAAACTTAGAATTTGGTTAGATGAAGTGAAGCATGATTAAGGATTTATCATTTGTAAATAGTGAAAAGTTGTCCTTCATTTTATTTGCAGCTGTGATTAATTAGGATCTTTGTTTCACTTAACTTTCTCTTGACCATTTGCTTGAGGACAAGCAAAGTTCTAGGTAGGGGAGAGTTGATAGATGTCCAATTTATATATATTTTGCATGGATAATGAAGCATAAATTGGATATAATGTGCAGTGTTTGTCAATTTTGTAAGCTATATAGAACATAAATTGTGATATGAACATTGTACAGGTTGATTGGTTAATTTTGTTGCAATTCCAGAAAAAATTGAAGAAGAAAGAAGAAAAAAAAGAAAAGAAAAGAAGAAAATTCACTAAGTTTTGAGCAAACAAGTGATATTCGCTCAAGCGGAGGCTATCTCGCTTAAGCGAATCAAGGTCGCTGAGGCTAAACTGAAGAGCTCGCTTGGGCGAGCAAGGACTTTAACAAATACAAGTATCAGGTCAAGACTCGCTTGAGCGGGGAGTCATTCACCGAGGCGAAATCAAGCCAGAAGAGAATGATGAAGAAGTCGCCCGAGCGAACAAGGTCCGCTAGAGCGAATTTGGTACAGAATGGAATAACATTAGCATCGCTCAAGCGTTTGAATTAAAACATCAGGTGAAATTCTTCCAGTAAGTCACAATGCAAAACTCGCTTGAGCGACATGATTTCGCTCGAGCGAGAATTGTCCAGAATCTAAAATTCAAATACTCGCTGTAGCGAATGAAGGAATGGCTTAAGCGAAAGGGAATAAAGGATCAGTATATGAAGCTTCACTCAAGCGAATTAAAATCGCTTGAGTGAATAAGAATACAGATGAAGCATGACTCAACCCTTTCTTCATGATGAAGTAGTCTCTTCGCTTGAGCGAGACTTAAACTCGCTTGAGCGAGTTGATGCATGATAAAAAGAAACAGAGGCGGCTAAAAAGAAATAGGCAGAGATAGAGAGAGAGAACGTAGAAGATATTTTCCTTCTTACAAACATTGTATCTTTAGGTTTTTCTTCTTCATTTTCCATTTGATTTGTAAGATCATGACCACCATGAGTGGCTAATCCTTTCATTTGGGATTGGAGGTAACCAATCAAACTTGATGTACACTTAGATAATGTTTATGTGATTCATGTGTTGTTTTATGATTCTTTGTATTCCATTTTATGTTCATTGCCTGAATCTATTTGATCACTAGTTTCTTGATTCAAGTTTATGTTTATTGTTGGAAAATAACTTTCGAAAACAGATCTAAATGGAACACCCATTGTGAGTAGATAACCAGGGATGGTATCTAACGCAATGGACGTCCAAACAATCGTTCTTAATGCTGGAATAGATTTAAAATGATCAAGGGATTGACGTTATTAAATCTACTCTTATGAATTTCATAGTCAAGGAATTGATATGAATGAATGTGATTGTGACGTAAAGAATCATATTGCAAACATTGATTACATGAATATTAACGGTGTACCAGAAGGTGAGAAAGGTGAATCCAATTCCCAAACTCTATACTCTATCATTTCACTCATATTTCTTATATTGCTTTCGTAGACTTTTAGATTTATGAAAAGTTGTTTAATTCATTATCATGAAAACTACAAGTTACTTCTGCCGTAATAGTTTGAAATCGATTTAATCCGATCCGTAGTGGGAACGACATTTGTTCTTCGGAACATATACTACAACCGACAAAGTGGTGCACTTGCCACAAGTCAATTTAAAACTTACAACTGAGTGTCTTGTGAATATATCATACCTAGACAACCAGCACACCACTTCACCAGTAAGAAGTTCCAGAAGAAATAAGGGAAAGAGGCCACGCACTGATGACCAAGACAATGCCCCAAAATTCAGGAACAAGGATAAGAGTAATCGTTATGAGGACATCTCCAACTGGACCTTCATACCAGAACGAAAGGTAGATTTGGCCTTGGGATATTGTGATGACTTTCTGCAAGTTATACGGAGGAGAAATTGGTTGAAGATATGTTACCCAAGAGAAAAGTATGACCTAGAAATTGTCAGAGAGTTCTATGCTAATGCTTGGACAAGGGATGGAGCAGGAGATAAAAAGACTTATGTGAGGGGAACTTGGCTCTCCTATGACAGGGATGAAATCAATTTTTACTTAGGTAGCATTATGAACCTAGGAGAGGGAGAGATATGTGAATATGCTGCCATGCTTGCAAGAAACCAACTCATTGCCACGAGTGATCTTGAAGCATCCATATGTATCCCAGGGCATCACTTTCAGATGGGGCAAGGAGAGAACCCACTGCGAGTTCTAAGAAAAGACATGACCTCCATCTCTCAAGTATGGACTTCCTTTTTGCTTGCTAACATAGCACCTAATGCCCATGTTTCTGATCTAATTTTCAGCAGGTGTTATTTATTATACTGCATTTTACAAGATGATATTTCCATTGATCTGGCCCAAATACTCTCTGATGAAATTCACAAATTTGTGATTGCTGACCAAAAATATTCTCAGGCAGGCCAGAAGGTAAAAGGGAGTCTGGGTTTCCCTGCTTTTATTACTGATTTTTGTGCAGCACATGGCATTGAGGTATAAGACCTTAAACCTATCAGGCCCTCCATAGATAAATGCTTCATTAAGCGATATTGCAACACCCAAGAAGCACAACCAGAGCCACAGCCAGCACCACCACAGGCAGGACCAGAACCTACCTCTCCTCCTCTCAGCACAGAAACAGCCATGATTTTACAAGGCATCCACCTCTTGAAGATCCAAATCAGCCATCTTTTGGCACAGCAAAATGCTGATCATAGAGGTTTGATGCATATTCATAATGGCTTATATCACAGCATCCCTACAGGAGACCCCAATCCCTGGATGGACCCTGCCCAATTTGAAGCCCTCATTGCTTAGCCTGGGGACAGGCCTCCTTTTGTGGGAGGGGGTGAGACTTCACAAGATAGGCCAGAACCTTCTTCACAAGGACCTCCAGAAAGGGACCAGGAAGCAGAGGATGATTCCTCTGAGGATGAGTGAAGAATTTAATACTTTAGTTTTTCATGCTTTAGTTTTTAACTATTTCATTCTGCTACTTTAATTTTTCTTTCTGATTGACATTATATAGTTTTACTTTGAATTTTTAGTTTGATACTACTGCAGCATGCTTTGGAATTTTTTATGATTTTGTGTTATGATTGTACATTTTTGAAAACAACAGCTTTGAAAAACCCAACCAAGATTTAACTTTTTGAACAAGAAAAGTTTCTAAGCAACAAAATATTTTTAGACAGTAACACTGATTTTCACAAAGTCAAAAATAGCTGAATTAAGAACCAGGGAATTGGAATGAATGTACTTTTGATTGTTTACATGCTTGAACCCTTTTCTGTTAGAAAAAGGAAGTAAGCCTTATAACCTGGTGAGAAGTGAGAAATTTAAACACTGAGAGTCTCATTAGAATTCGTCAAATTGCATTGACTAATTTTCTAATTAACCTTTTTCTTAAGAAATAAGCAAGGAAATGATCAAGGCAATTTTGAAAACACAGTTAGCCCAAAGCCAAAAAGCTACCCTGATAAAAATATCCTATTCTTTGGTAGCCCATTTTGAGCCAAAAATTTTATTCTATAAAAATACCTTGAGCTAAGCATGAGAAGTAAAAATCCTACCTTATCTGCATGCTTATTTTGAAAAGAGCATAAAATACTTTTTTAAAGGGTGATGAAAGAAATGGAGGCAGAAAAAGAAAATGCATAAAGAAAAATAGTAAGCTCTCCAAAAATTTATGAAAGAGCTGGAGGAAATCAAAGGAAAATAAAGAATTCTGAAGTTTAAATTCAAAGAAGAAGCCTTCTAAATTGTTAACAATTAACTAAAAGTACTTATGATCTTCTTTGTACATGCAATTTAAAATCCAAGAAAAACCAAGAATTCTTGTTAACCCAGCCTCATTACAACCTTAAAAGACCTTTTTGATCCTTGTTGTTCTTTTGAATTTTGGTTTGATTGGAAATGACTGGTAATGTTAACTAAGCAGTTCTAATGATGGATGAGTGAAACAGGCACCTGGTAAGAATTAATGAGAAGCTCCTTATTCTTACAGCAAGTGGTTACTTGCCTTGTGAAAAATTAAATGGTGTATTGCATTTCAAAGGAATGGGTATTAAGGATGTTATTTGCCTAAAAGAAGTTAAACTGTGATTACTGTCTTTAAAATTTTGTTTGCAACTGAATCTGATCTTCATGATTGCTTAAATCCAAATTCTTTTGCTTGAATACAAGCAAAACTCTAGGTTGGGGAGAGTTTCAAAAGTGCTTATTATGCATTGATTTCATGCTTCAATTAAACTCATTTTTTGCAAAGAACTTAACTGAATTAGTAAATAATTGAGCATGATTTTGATTATAAATAATATATTTTGTAAAAAAGCTTGATTTGTCAAAATCTGGAAGAAAGTTGTCAAAAGTTTTGAAGAAACCAACAAGCACCAGAGCATCAAGCCAAGGACGCTTGAGCGTGGCACACCGCACACTTGAGCGTAAAAATGCTGTGCGCTTGAGCGTAACCTGGGACGCTTGGGTGTGACAAGTTGAAGAAGAAGCAGGAGTCCTCACGCTTGAGTGTGGCCTTAGACGCTTGAGCATGGGAAAACAGAAGGCTTACGCTGCCCTTGCGCTCAAGTGAAACTGAAAAACTCAACAACAACAGCCTTTCACGCTTGAGCGCCAGCCTGAGCTCGCTTGAGCGTGACCCTGGGTATGACTAGCACGCTTGAGCGTGGACTGAGCATGGCTTGGGCGTGGCTTGAATATGGTTTGGCAAGGAGAACACGCTTAAGCGTGGGTGAGCTTGGCTTAAGCAAGAGGCAAACAGTGGGCACCAGGACCTTTCACGCTTGAGCGTGACCATTGAGCTTAAGCCTGACTCATGCAGCATGGGACGTTCAATTTAATATTAACCAATGGTGGGATTCCAGCTCAACCACTTTCTTGAGTTGCTGCATGTCTCGAATATTCTTTCATGGGCATCATGCAAGTGGAAAAGGATAGCATGCACATAACTTCTATAAATCAAACAGAGAACAGATCAGAAAATCATCATCTCCTGCATCCCACCATCTTCCACCCAAAATCACCCATTCATTCCCCTGTTTTGGCTGTATTCATTTCCTTTTTGTTAAGTGAAAATGCAAGGTATGAGTAACTAATTTTTCTTTATAGGATTGATTGTAATCCATTCAATCCTGAAGTAACGCTGCTGTAAGTTTTTATGTGTGTAATAAGATTTGATAAGTTTTTGTATTTCCTTCTGCGTTTAAAGCCTGAAAGTACTTGATCACTATGTTCTTGTTTTAAGTTTTCTCAAGTATGCTGGGAAGTGACTTTTGAAAGTAGATCTGAATGAAATACTTGTTGTGAGTAAGTAGCCAGGGATGGCATCTAATACAATAAACGTCAAAACAATTGATCGATAATGCTGGGATGATTTCAAAGTGACTGAGGGATCAGCGGTTTGAAATCATTCTTATGAATTTTGTAGTCGAGGGATCGATGCAAATGACTTGGATTGTGACGTAGAAATTATCTTTTCAAGTCACTTACATAAAAACTTATGCAACTTACAGAATGTGAGATGTGATGAAACCAATCCCTGTTTTACAAAACTGATTTTTCTCAACACCATTCACTGTTGCCTTTGGCAAATTTTACTTTCTGTTATTTATAATTTTTTATCAGCATCATTCACAATAAACTAAAACAAAATCTTCTGTCAACTCAATTCAAAACTAAGATTTTCATGCTAACACCTCCTCAGTGGAACGACATCTATACTATATGACAACCTCTACGTTTAAACTTGGCACAACTATTCCATTGAGTTCATATTATACAAACTTGATTCTCTTTCCTTGAACTCTTCGTTCCTTTATATGAAAAAACCATACCACAGTCCGTTTTGAAATGTCCTTCCCTTCCAGATTTAAAATAAGTTAGTAAGGAGTTATTATATTTGGGAGTGAATTTCTTACCTTTAGAAGTGAAGCCCTTTTGAAATCTTTTGTTTCTTATTAGCCTTCCAAAGCACTTCACAAATAATCCTAACTCATCATCATCGTCTTCTTGGTCACTTTCAGATTTGTCTTCTTCAATAGAGGTGGCTTTAAGAGCTAGCCCTTTCTTCTTGGAAGACTTTTCTTCTTCCTCTGCCATCCTCAATTCTTTTAACTCTTGCTCCTGTTCTTGTAACTTACCAAATAAAGTAGCAAGAGACATTTCATTGATGCTAGGAGATTGTTTGATGGCGGTGACTAGAGGTTGTCATTCTCAGGTGAGACTTTTTAACACTTTGTGAATAAGTTCTTTGTTAGTGTAAGTTTTTCCAAGAGTAATGAGATGATTTATAATAAGGGTAAACCTCTTTTGCATATCAACAATTGTTTCCCTAGAATTTAATCTAAAGCTTTCATACTGACTGGTTAAGGTACTAATCTTAGAGTCTTTGACATCATTTGTACCTTCATGGGTTATTTGTAAGGTATCCCTTATATCCTTGGCGGATTTACATGTCATTACTCTAAAGAATTCATCAGGGTGTAAAGCTAAGGTGATTAGATTTTTGGCTTTATAGTTATATTAGACTTTCTTTTCTTCTTCGCTAGTCTAATCATCCATCAATTTCTCTACTTGCTTACCATATACAATATGCATAGGTATGAAAGGGCCATTTTCAATTGCATTCCAAACTTTCAAGTCAATAGATTGCACAAAGATTTTCATTCTTTCTTTCCAAAAAGCGTAACCCTCACCATTGAAAGCGGGAAGTCTATTTGTGGCACCACCCTCAGGAAAAAGGTTTAGAGAATTTGAGGCCATTTGTTCTCTTGAAGCTGTTAAGCTTGATCTACCAAGAGTCAAGCTCTGATACCAGTTGTTAATCAAGTGGCCTCAATACTCAAGACGGGGGGTGAATTGAGTTTTAAAACTTTTCTTGGAATACCTTTGAAATTTGTTGCTTTTTCACAAGTTAAGAATTGATGCAAGAGATAGTGAGTATAATGCAAGAAACAGTGCAAGACAAAGGCTAAATGTTACTAAGGCAATTTATCAAACACTTGGTATGCAGTACTTCAAAACTAGTTATTCAAGCAAGTTTAAGAGTGAAAACACAATCAATGTTAACAATCCAGCCAGATGTAATATGTAAATGCAAGAGGGTAAGGGAGAAGAGCTTGCAAACCAATTTAACGAGTTCCACCAACCCGGTGTACGTCTCTCCTTCAAGCAACCCACTTGAAGGATTCCACTATTGAAGATTTGAGGTACAAGCTTTGAGCAATTATCTCCTAGTTTCCCACACTCAAGAACCCAATTCTCACAAGCACAAGGGCAACCCACCCAATCTCACAATCTCTCAATATCCTAAAGGTTGAACCTCAACCTTTGTAACCACTCAACCTAGAGTGAACTTTGATGTTTGGTGTTTGTGTTTACAAGAAATATACTCTCTCAATAGAGTTGATGTATAAATGAAAGCTCTCATAAATTCTAAACTCTCATAAGAGAGGATTTATAAATATTAGCACTAAGTTTTAGAAAATGAAACTATATAATGAAAAATGGAACTCACAAGGCACAAGACTTGATTTCTCTTTTATGGTATTGATTTCCTTGAGTAGCTTCAATGAATACTCCATTTATAGGCCTTGGAGAGGTGCCCTAGAGTCTTCAGAGCCGTTGCACAGTATGGGCACTTGAGTTGGAATGGAGAAATGAGCTGGTTTTCCACTTAAAATGCTTTTCCCCAATTTCTGGCACGATGGTAATCGATTACGCCTCGAGCTGTAATCGATTACACTTTGAAATCTTCAGTGTAATTCAGTTGGTAATCGATTAGACCTTATTGTGTAATCGATTAGATTGGAAATAGAGACTTGCTAATCGATTGTTTTATCCCTTTTAATCGATTGTAACTTGCACCTGATGCATTTAATTGTGTTTCGTAGCATTGTAATCGATTATGCCTTCATGCAATCGATTAAGGTGCAAATAGAACTTGGATAATCGATTAGTCCTGGCTTGGTAATCGATTAGTGTCCTTACAGAACATTGGTAATCGATTTTGGCAGTCTTGTAATCGATTAGGAGATGTACCTGATGCTCTTGATTCAAATTTTCATCTTGGTAATCGATTATCTCCATTGATGCAATCGATTAGGTGATAAACAGAACATAGGTAATCAATTAGTTATGAATGTCTAATCGATTAGGTTATAGTCAGAACTCCTGTAATCGATTATGTTGGATGCTGTAATCGATTAGGCTACGTGTTTTTGTAGGTCTGATGCTATTTTCTCTATTTTTCATTGTAACTTAAGCCTTTTTCTTTGAGTCTTCAAAATCCTTTGTCATTATCAAAATAATTCAACCTGAAAGCATATTCAAACACATGTTTGTCAGCTGGGTTAGTAACATAAAAAACTTGCTTCACTTGCGTTGCCATGATGAATGGTTCCTCCTTATGACCTATCTTGTTGAGGTCCACTAATGTAAATCCAAAATCATCAATTTTAACACCATTCTTAGTGTCAACCCATTTGTATTTAAACACAGGAACGGTGAAAGGACCGTAATCAACTTCCCATATATCTTCAATCTTACCAAAGTAGCATGACTCGGTCATGATAGGGTTGTTGTCCTTTGAAGTTGAGAAATGCATTGACTGAGCCATAACCATAACTCCACTATTTTGATTTGTACTCTTCTCATCCTATGTTCTTGTATAAAATGAATAGTTATTTATGTCATACCCACAAAATATGAATACATTAAAGTTCGGGCCCTAAGCCAGTCGATGGAATGTCATAGAAGTAGATGTATCTTTTAGAACGGTCATTTGGAACCACTGCATGAATGTCTTATTGTGTTCATTCAATACCCACTTTTTAGTCATTCTAGGGTTGTTTCTCTTGACTAGCTCTTTGTGAGTGGTTAGATACGGTTGCACGTCGTCTGTGTTGTTCAAAATATACAAGCGCGCTCGGAGGACATCATGACGTGGTATGCTCTTTATTTTTTACCAATCGTACCTTTCCCATCTAATCGCTCATCATGATGAGTCTTCGGAATACCAATGTGACATATAATCAGTGCAAAACTCAATAGCTTCATCTGCAATATACCTTTCACAATCGAAGCTTCACGATGACGTTGATTCTTTATATACCATTTCAATATCTTCATATATCGTTCAACAGGATACATCCACCGCAAGAACACTGGACTACACAAACGGACCTCTCTCACTAAATGGATGATTAAGTGGACCATTATGTTAAAAAAAGAAGGCGCGAAATGCATTTCAATCTAACATAGTATAAGTGATGCTTCCTATTCCAACACATCCAATTCGTTAGGGACAATTACTTTGCAACATATGGCATTAAAAAACAAACACAGTGTTGTTATGACATTTCTTACATTTTTAGGAAGAATATCACGAATGGAGATAGTTAGAAACTGTTGCATCAACATATGACAATCGTGAGACTTCAACCCAACTAACTTCAAATCTTTCATGGAAACACAAGTGTTGATGTTTGAACCATAACCAGACGGAACTTTCACACAGACTTTGCTTTTCTTTTCAAGACAATGTATGACATGCTGGGGGGAAATATGTTCTTTTGCCCTTTGATTGTGGATGCAAATCCTGATGTATACCCATCAATTCTAAGTCCATACATGAATTTAGGCTAACCTTAGTCTTCCCCGGGTATGCTTAAGAGTGTTCCAACCAAACTGTCGCACATTTTTCTCCACATACATTACATCAATGCAGTGTCTTACATCAAGCTCCCTCCAATAAGGTAGGATAAAAAATATTGACTTTTTCTTCCAGTGGTTTTATGCGGTGGATTGTTTTTCACACATGCCAAACACCACGTTGATGTCTTTCACCTTTTCATATATCTGGCGACCAGATAATGGTGGAGGAGCCATTTCAAAATCTTGAGCACCATTGAACGACTTCTTTAACCTATGAAACGGATGATAAGCTTTAAGAAACCTTCAATGTCGAAGATAAACATTTTTCCTACCATGGTACAGCCACATAGAACTAGTTCCCTCCTCACACACAGGACAAGCTTTATGACCCTTCAGCTATATCTGGATAAGTTACTGTATGTTAGAAAGTCAGTGATCGTGCAGAATAGCATTGCACGCAATTTGAATGATTGCCCTACAAACCCGTCAAACACATCAACCCCGTCTTCTTATAACATTTTGAGGTCTTCAACTAATGGAGTTAAATATACATCAATGTCATTCCCCGGTTGTCATGGACCAGAAATCATCATTGATAACATGACATATTTCCGCTTCATGCATAGCTATAGCGGTAAGTTGTAAACAAACAACAAAATAGGCCATGAACTATGGTTTGTGCTCAGGTTCCCATACGGGTTCATGTCGTCTGTGGCTAGTGCAAGCCTAACATTTCTTGGTTTATGGGCAAAATCTGGAAACATCGTATCCACTTTCTTCCACTGCGATCCATCTGCCAGATGCCTAAGTAGTCCGTTAACAACCCTTTCATCAACATGCCATCTCATAAGTTTTGCATCATCTGCATTGGCAAACAAATGCTTTAGTATTGGAACTATAGGCAGATACCACAACACCTTTGCAGGAGACCCTTTAATACAGACTTCATCAGAATCGGCCTCTTTCTTCTTATACCGTGACACCCCACACCTGGGACATTGATGCAGGATTTTATACTCACCTCGGAATAATACATAACCATTTGGGCATGCATGTATCTTCGTATACTCTAAACCCAAAGGACACAACACCTTTTTGACCTCATAGTTACAATTCGGCAAGGTGTTTCCAGCTGAGAGCATTTCTTTCAACAACTTCAAAAAGTCAGTGAAACTTGTATCCATCCACCCATTTATGGCCTTCAAATTAAACAATCGTAAAACTACTGATAACCTCGTGAAATTGACGCAATTTGGATATAACAGCTTCTCAGAATCCTCACACGGAGTCGTATATACATGAACTCTCTTAAAACCTTCTACCCCCACATCACGGATCATATCCTTAAGTCGATCATCCATGTTGACATCAATGTCATGCATCGAGCTTCGATTTTCAGTTTGAGAGCTGGTACTTGGCACCACCACATCTTCACCATGCCATATCCAATGGGTATAACTACATAGAAAACCATCACACAGTAGATGTTCTCGTACCTCTTCCAAGTCTAGCCAACGCAGGTTTAAGCATTTAACATAAGGACAAAAATACCTTCCATTCACCACCTCAGCATTCCTCACAACGAATTCTATAAATGATTCAACACCCCCTCGTACTCTAGACTTATGCATGATGCAGTTATCCAACTCTGATTCATACTAACTGTTTATAAGGTGCTATGATCAATCTCACTTTTTCTACAAAGGTGGTGGTTCTACCCATTCAGGATGACAACTATTTTTATAAGTCATTGATATATACAAGTTAGAAGTTATTTTAAAATTTGATCAAATTTTGGCAGCATTTCGCGTTGGTCTCTAAGTACACAAAATGAGAGTGGTTAAATCAAATTCAACCACAACCAAATATGCACCTAGAGAACAACACAAAATGCAAGTTACCGAAACTTTAACAAATTTTAAAGTAACTCCTAACTTGTACATACCAACGGCGTATAAAAATAATTGTTCATCCCAAACTGTCCAAACTGACAATTCAAGATTCAACACAAATGATAAAATTAATTAATTTAATGACCATTTGTGTCTAATCTCAAACGAGGAACTACGGTTCACTCATGCAAAGCAACTTTCATACTAGTTAGCTAGTATGAGCCTATGAGTTCGCAACAGTGACAACCACATACATACAAGTGTAAACAAATAACATTATATGAGAGCAACAAACAGCAACAGAAATAACATTATATATTATACTTAAAAATGTGTAATAATTTAACCTTTTTGCTAAATTAGTATGATGTTTTTAATTTGTATTATTTTGAGGTATAACTATGGTGTTGGATTATGGATTATGGTTTTGGATTATAAGACTTTTAAAGTTTTAACTTTTATTTAGTAATTAATTTGATGTTTTTAATTGTGTTATTTTCAAATAGAACTATGGTGTTTTAGATGATGGATTATGGATTATGGATTATGAGGCTTTTGAAGTTTGAACTTTTATTTTATGGATTATGGATATGGTGTAGGATTATGACATTTCTCAAGTTTTGTTTGGTATTGGAATGTGAACAAAAAATAAAAAAAAATTGGTCTAAGAACTTTGAATGTGTTAAATCTACTTATGTCTTTTAATTTTTCAATCCTATGTATATTTATCTTAATTATAAATTTGATAATCTTTTATTTGCCCCTTCAAAACATAAATCAACAATAACACTCTAAACTGCAAGGGCTGAACTATTTTTAAACATCTTGCATTAATAAAAAGAATTAGTAAGAAAAAAATAAATGATAAGTAAAACTAAAATTAACTAATAACTTTATAGTGACCAAACCTTATCATTAAATACATTCACAAAGTGAAAATTTAGTAATAATTCACAACAGTCTAAACTAGAATAAAATTCAAAATTATACATAATTCTGGCTAATGAAATTAATGCAGTTCAAGGTTTACCGAAAATCCAAATGAAAACCAAATCTATAAACCAAACCATATGCATAGAACAGGCCACCAATTTTCAATTCAGGACACAGAATAGGCACCATATACACAGAACCAGCAAAGTAAACTAAACAAAGATAGAAAATGTTGATATACACAAAACCAACAAAGTATACGCATTGCATATTTATGGGCAAGTGAAAACCACTTTCAACTAGGCAACTTCCAACACACACAAACAAGCTTCAAAACACACTGATATACATAAGCAGTGGGGAGGACCTACTGGAAAAATGCTACGAAGATGAAGGAAGAAAGAAGAACAAGGTAGACGACAAAACCCAAAGAGCTTAAGCTGGAGGTAATTAGGTGAAGACGAGCGCGAGAGGAGAAGCAGGAAGACTAGCATGAGAGGAGAAGAAGAAAGTGAAAAATTGTCTCGGGCGTGACTTTTGAAGTTTCTGAAAACATATATAATCACAGATCCCATGGGTAACCGTGATTATATTATACATATAGTCATGGTTACACAATAACCTGGTTAAATATTAACCCTATCATCACGGAGAACATCATAATCGTGATTGTATCCATCAATATATAATCATAGTTATGGAGTCAACTGTGGTTATATAGCCCCCTAAGAATAAACCCTAAAACCCTGAACTATATATCCACGATTGGTATAACAACTGTGATTATATATTGATGGATACAATCACAGTTATGATGTTATCCATGATTATAGCGTTTCCCTTGAACCTACAATCACGGTTGTTCACCAACCGTGATTATATAGTTACCTTATAATTTCAAAAATGCCACCGTGTATTCTTTTATCACTAATCCACTCTAATCCGTGATTATATCCTGTTGTTATATCCACTTTTTGCACTAGTGGATGCTCGTATCACATGACGGGAAAAAGGTCTATGTTCTTCAACTTGGAACATTTTGAAGGAGGAAAAGTCACTTTTGGAGGAAACCAGTCCGGACGTATCACTGGGATTAGTAAAATTGGTAAAATTCCCTCTCTTGTAATTGAGAATGTTTATTTTGTTGAAGCTCTAAAACATAACTGACTGAGCATAAGTCAATTTTGCGATAATGGTTATAAAGTTTCTTTTAATAAAGAAAAGTGTACAATCATCAATTCTAATGGGACTACTCTTTTCTCAGCCAACAAAAGCAACAACCTTTATAATGTTGATTTGGTGAGCTAGACAGTCAAAATGTAACTTGTCTCTTCTCTTCGTCAGAAGAAAAGTGGATCTGGCACAAGAAGCTAGGACATGTTAGCATGAAACATATTTCCAAAATCCATAGAAAAAGGTTAGTTAAGGGACTTCCTAGAATTTTATTCAATGGAGCCAACCCTGTGAAGCATGTCAAAAGGGGAAATGACACAAATCTTCTTTTAAAAACAAAGATGTTGTTTCAATGAGCTATTGCATTTAGACTTGTTCGGACCATCCCAAATCCAAAGTCTTGCTAGAAAAAGATATGGTTTTTTTATTGTTGATGATTTCACCAGAATGACATGGGTTTATTTCCTAGCCCATAAGGATGAGTCTGTATAAGTATTCAAGATTTTCTATAAGAAAGTCCAGTCTGAAAAATGAAATTTTCAAAAAGTTTTATAACAAAACTGGCATCTCTCACACATTTTTCTCCCCAGGAATACCTCAACAGAATGGTGTTGTGGAAAGGAAAAAATAAAAGTCTGGTGGAGATGGCTAGAACCATGCTTTGTGAAAATGATTTGCCAAAATATTTTTAGGCTAAAGTTGTAAGCACTTCTTGTTATATCTCAAACAGAGTCTTTATCAGACCGATACTGAATCAGATTCCTTATGAATTATGGAAGGGAAGAAAACCCAACATCTTATATTTTCATCCATTTGGATGCACATGCTATATCCTAAACACAAGAGATCAACTTGGAAAGTTTGACTCAAAGTGTGATAAAGGTATTTTTATAGGCTATTCAAATACATCAAAATCTTAGAGAGTATTCAATACAAAGACTCAAACCATAGAGGAATCAATGCACGTGAGATTTAATGATCTAATAAAGACTGAAAAGAATTGGCATATCTAGATGGTGCTGATACAGGTATCATGCAATCTAAAGAATAATCTGGACCTTCAGACTCTGCTGCCAATAACAAGAACCAAATCAATAGATAACATCTGAAGAAGAGAAACCAAGAGATTGGAAATTCAAGGCTTATCATCCTTCAGACCTCATCATTAGAGATCAAACTAAAAGCGTCTGAACCAGATCAAGGATCTAGAACCAATCACCAATGACACTAGTTTCAGACTTTGAACCTAAGACCATTAAAGAAGCTTTGGAGGATCCAGATTGGATAATTGCCATACAAGAAGAATTGAACCAGTTTGAAAGAAACAAGGTCTGGACCCTGGTTCCAAGACTGAAGAACAAAAGCATCATTGGAATGGGATGGGTGTTCAGAAACAAACTAGATGAAGATGGAAAAGTTGTAAGGAACAAGGCAAGGCTTTTGGCATAAGGCTATAACCAACAAGCAGGTATAGACTTTACTAAAACCTTTGCTCTTGTAGCTAGACTTGAAGCTATAAGGATTCTACTTGCCTTTGCCGCTTTTAAGGGAATTAAATTATATTAGATGGATGTTAAAAGAGCTTTTCTAAATGGTTTTATTAAAGAAGTTTTTGTAAAACAACCCCCTGAGTTTGAAGATAAATCTTTAGAAAATCATGTCTTTAAACTTAGTAAAGCACTTTGTAGTCTGAAACAAGCACCAAAAGCTTAGTATGATTGACTTAGCTTTTTTCTCAAATCAAAAGGCTTCACTAGAGGAAAAGTTGATACAACTTTATTTAGAAAAGGTTTAGATAAACACTTCATTATAGTACAAATTTATGTAGATGACATTGTCTTTGGTGATACAAAAGAAAGTTTGTGCAAAGATTTTGCAAGAACTATACAGGCTAAATTTGAGATGAGCATGATAGGCGAACTCAAATTCTTTATTGATCTACAGATTAAACAATCTGATGATGGAACAACAGAAGTACACCAAAGAGTTACTCATAAAATTTAAAATGGTTGATGCCAAACCTATGAGTACTCCAATGCATCCAAATTACACTATAATGAATCTAGTACATCAGTTGATCAGAATTTGTATCAAGGAATAATTGGATCACTGTTGTATTTAACATCCAATAGACCAGATATAATGTTTAGTGGGTGTGCAAGATATCAAGCAGACCCCTAGGATTCACACTTGTCTATAGTGAAGAGGATTTTAAGGTATCTTGTAGGTACCACTAACCTTAGGTTGTTCTATAAGAGAATAGACTCTTTTTCTCTTCGTGGTTTCTGTGATACAGACTTTGCAGGTGATAGAACAATTAGAAAAAGCACAAGTGGTGGATGTCACTTTCTGGGAGCTAGCTTGATTTCCTAGAGTAGCAAGAAATAGAATTCCATAGCTTTTTCCATAGCTGAAGCAGAATACTTATCTGTAGCGAGCAATTGTTCTCAACTTTTATGGATAAAGTACCAGCTAGAGGATTATTACATCAAGGAAGAAGAAATTCTAGTGTTCTGTGACAACACTAGTGCTATAAATCTATCAAAGAATCCAATCTAGCACTCAGAGGCAAAGCATATCGAAATGAAGTATCACTTTATACATGACTACATTCAAAAAGGCATTTTGGATCTATAGCATGTGGATACAGACCATCAATGGGCAAATATTCTCACTAAGCCCCTAGCAGAAGTAAGGTTTGCCTTTATCCAGTATAGTTTGAACATACGTAATGTTGAATGATTGAAGTATCTGTACATTTACAGTCTGTATGCTTTATAACTTAGTATTATTCTTTACTTTATTCTCTGTTATTCTGAGAGACCCAGTATGTACCCTATCTTTAAATTCCTTTAATATTCATCTAATTTCTTTTATAACAGGTGGCACCTTTTCATTGCGTGAAACGTAACCATTTTCTGAAAACTTTTTGCCTTTATTATGACATGTTGCCTATAAATTTGTTTTGCATTTACCTGTCCTTTCACTTTTTTTTAAAAACCCTCTTTGCAACTCTTCATCTTTCTCTACAAAATCTCTCTCTCTCCCTCTCTTCAAACTTCACTCGAAATCCTATTTTTTACCTAAAACCTTTTTTGAAAACCCTTTCGTCTTCCAAAAACCTTATTTTCTTTGAAATGGTTGGAATCAACTGCTCAGCAAAAAATATGATTGATCCCTCTACTTCAATGCTGCTTAACATTCAGTTAAAGAAAGGGATGTTACTGCTGAAGTTGAAGGGATTGGATAGACGAACTTCTTCTTGGATCAAGAACCATTTTTTCCCTCTGTGGCACTTGAGTTCTAGAAAACCGTCATTGTGGATAAAGTGATGAATATCCTGGTTGGAACTCTTCAAGGAAAGCAAGTGGAAATTTTAGAAGATGTTTTGGTAATAGTTTTGAATTTTTCCCCCACTATAACAATATTTTCTAAATAATTTGAAGTTACAGAAGTCTCTAGTCTCACCGTCAAGATTCTTTATGGAACCACTTATCTAGACAAGTCTTCATCTTGTCAGCTTGTGCCCAAGGCAAAGATGTTGCATGCCCTGATGAGGTAAGTTTTTTGCCCAAGAAAATTAGCTAAGGATACAATATCTAAGTTGGATAGATTCTGTATGTACCATATGATTATGAAGGTACCAGTCAACTTAGCCAACATTTTGTTGACATGCATAACCACCTCGGTGGTAAAAAGCAAAAGAAGATCCCTTATCTAGCTATTTTGATGAAAATCTTCAAGCTGGAGAATGTCAATCTGGATTCTATAACAGATTGGATGACCAACGGTCCGATGATCAAAAGGTTTCTACTTTTTCTCCACTCCTAGACAAGTCACCTGGTACTGAAGGAGTGAAGACTTTTCTGAAGAAGAAGGTTAAGACTAAACCAGTTGAGGAAGAGCCTAAAGAAAAGAAGCCTAAGATTCGGAAGATGTTTATTCTGAAGAAGCCTATTATAGAACAGACCACTGAACCCATCATCTTGTCTGATGACGATGTGCCAATTGGAAAGGTTTTGAAGGAGAAACAGTCTGCTCAAGGTCCTGCTAAAATGCAGACTGCTGGTAAATCTAAGCGTGCAATTCAAACTCTTTCATCCTCCAACTCTTTTGATCCTCATTCGGTTAAGCTCTAGGATTATGTTAACATCCCTTCCAAGCAACGCTATATGAACTTCATCCGATTCTACTATCGATATTTTCTAAATATCAATGTCCATAGATGGACCAAGTATGATTGGATTGATATGTACAATATGCATTACAATTCATATAAGCTAGACAAGGCCCAGGAAGCCAAGAAAGAAGCTCATTTGAGAGTTGAAGCTAAAGCAGTTGTGTCTGCTAAGAGAAAGAAGTCAGAAGCCTCTAAGGTTCAGAAAAAGAAGAAGCATCAGTCATTTATAACCCCAATTTAGTCAACCACCAAAACACAGGTACAGACCCCTGGAGATACTCCTGCTGCTCCAATTATTAAAGAAATTGCACTAACTCCACCTCCATCTTCACCTAAGGTATCTTCACCTAAATCCAAAACTCCCTCACCCAAGTCTACACCTAAACCCTTTTTCTTAAACCTTCCTCTCCTATTTCTTCTGTTACCCAACCCGAAGCTCCACCAGTAACCCAATCTAAATCACAACGTGAAACTCCCAACCTAAGCCTCAACCTGAAACCCAATCCTCACCTCAACCTGACCTTACCCCTAGGTCTGCAACTCCTAAATCCACAAAAGTTAAACACACTGCCTCCAAACCAAAATCCAAACCCAAGTCCAAATCCAAACAATCTACCTCCAAACCTAAA
Organism: Clitoria ternatea; assembly: GCA_037962975.1. NCBI lineage: Eukaryota > Viridiplantae > Streptophyta > Magnoliopsida > Fabales > Fabaceae > Clitoria > Clitoria ternatea. The sequence goes on from CM075669.1 coordinate 50,244,778, forward strand.
AGGTCCTCTCGATCATCTGGCCTAGCTTTCATCCCTACCTATAAATTTCCTAAACCCCTAAACTCTCCCTACTTTTTCCTCTCACTCTTAATTTTACCAACCTTTTGTTGCACCCCTTGTTCCTCACCGTGGATTATTTCCCATTATCCCTATCGTACCCAACAGACCTTTCCCTAAGAAGGTTCCTGTCATCACATAAACATTTTTGGGTAGCACTGACATTTGTATCAATGATTAGTCCAGAACTCATGCCCCTGTTATCCCAAAAGTTACTCTCTCCCATCCAACATTATATTCTGAAAATCTCTTAGCCTTCACCAGTTCTCTCCGGACTCAACAAGTTGCACGTCAAGAAGCTGAAACTATACATTTTTCGGTCTCTAATTTTGTTAAGGAAATTATGAAGCCTTCTGCAAAGATTCTAATTAGTCCAGACCAAGTGATGCCCAAACCCCAAAAGATAATCACTAACAAGCTAAAAGGGAAAGTCTGGTACTCTGCACCCTTTGGTTTAGACTGTGGGCATATGAACCAAAGTATTTACCTGATGATCTTCTATAGATTCTTCTTCAAGATCGATCACAAGATAATGCTACTTGTGGCTTACTGTGGGGACATCACTGTTGGGCACAAGATCGAGTCTGGAGCACATCTTGTGCTCATCCCTCAGATAGCTGACGGATATTCATAATTTTTGGAATCGTGCTGGTAGGATATCAAAGGCTCATCCATCCTTTTGTGATGCTTCTTCCGCCATTACTCATCCACAGACTGTGCCACATCCATCATTTTTGTTGACGCCCCGTATTTTTTTGTCATTAACTACTTTTTCTAATTTTAGTATCTATTTCTACATCTCTTCTCATTTCAGCTTCTGCCACTCAATGTATTCCAACCTCCGCTCCTAAGACTCCTAAGTCTCAACGATGCCCCTCATTTATTGATTACAAAAAGGGGAGAATATTTTGGAGAATAATCTAGGTTTCAAATAGTGCAGTTGCATTTTTTTGTCTTTGAGTTTGTAACACATCTTATGTTCATAAATAAAAGTGTTTAGATTCTATAACTTTAGACTTATTGATGATTCACTACTTTAAAAACTCCCTTAAAGTCTGCTGCATATGTTTAACTTGACTATCTTTTGCAAAACTAGAAAGAATTTGAAACTTATACCTTGTATGAATAGTTTCATGCTTTATGAATTTAATGTTTTAACTCTTCACTTAATACATAATTCATTCTATCTATGAGACTCAATGTTTGATATCAACAAATAGGGGGAGATTATTAGAGTGAAGTCTAAACTCATGATTGAGCAGTCTGAATCCCATGTGATTTCTTAATAATGCACATCAAGACTCTCAGCTAAAATGAAGTCTGTACTGTTTATTTGTCTAACAATTTTGTTAAAGTGTGCCAGGAGTCCGTAGAGCTCTATTTGCAAAGGAAAGAGGGAGTCCATAAAAATCAATTCGCTTCTGAAATGAAGAAGTCCACACTCTTTCAAGCTTTATTGGATCAAGTCTCTCTTTGTGTCTTCAGACCACGGGAAGATCTGTGACTCTTTAAGTTCTTAAAAAGGATCCCTTTCCAAAAATGAAGCTGTAAAAACTTTCTCATGTCTTCTCTGAAACTAGCATTAAAAAGGCAATCAACAAAAAAGTTGAAAACTTTCTCATGTATATCAAGAAAACTGCCTTACATGTCTCAAGGTATTAGAAAAGCTAAACCTAATTAGAACAAATAGCCTAAGGTCAACTGCTATAAAGTGTACGTGTTTTCCTAAAGTGCATAAGTAAAAGGGATCTTTTGCTGAAGACTTTCGAAGTTGCCCAGATAAGGAAACTTTTCTGAAGCATGTGTTTGCACTCAATGACAGCATAATCCTTCAGAGACCAACATCCTTCGAAGCTAATCAACGAATATTTTTCAAAAGGACTATAAATACAAGAAACTTCAGAATTCAACAAGTTATGATTTACAAGTTACAGAGTTATGCGATTCATTCTCATACTTAAATTCTTGATTTTAGAAACCAAAGCCTGAGAGACTTTTTCTTAAAGTTTCTAAGTTCTTGTAGTCACTACATAAGTCCTCTTTGTAGTTCTGCTTAGTGCAGACCGTGACTTATAGTAGTTTATAGCTCAATGTACCTTATGATCATTTCATATATTTGTACGTTGAGTTATTTGATTGTAACTTCAAACACTTTCTCTACTATCACGTTGTACATTCTGGTGTGTTGAAAGAATCTATTACTGTTGGGAAACATTTTGGCCTGAAAAGGCTTTTGGAAGAATACTTGGGTTCGTAGCCAGGAGTGGCTAGTGTCAAGAATACTTGGGTTTGTAGCTAAGAGTGGCTAGTATCAAGAATGTTGGTGCACTGGGTTAGTGTAGATTTTAAAGGTTTTTTACAATAGTGAAAAATCCTTCTGTCTGAAGGGACTGGACGTGGCTTGAGTTGGAAGTGAACTAGAATAAATTCTATTGTGTGTTTCTCTGTTTCTTTTCTTCAGTATAACAAATTACATATCTCATAAAGTGATTTGTAGAATTTTTTAGAAAAAGAGTTTAAGACTTATTCAACCCCTTCTAAGTCTAACTCTATACCATATGTAATAAAATTTGAATAATTAATTTTGATAGATTAAAATGGTATAATTAAAATTTAATTAAATAGTAATATTAAAGTATGACTTATTATGGGGTAAAGGTAAGTTTTTACTAAAGGAAATAAAAAATAGAAAAGAAAAGATAAATGGAGAAAAATGTCCTTGTGGCTACAACTAAAATTTCACTTTTTTCTTCTTTCTCACGTGTGGAAAAAGACAGAAAAAAGAAGCTTCAAGTCCCTTTCTATTTTTTAGTGTCCAAAGTGGGGACCCTTTCACGGACTATGTGAGCTCACTAATGAGGTGTTTTGTCCAACATATAAAAGCTTGAAGAACATATATTTTCTTAACCATGATATTCATGTTATGTAAATTTCAGTGTGAACTTTAACTTATTTGCTTGTAAATACTATAAGTTGTGTAATGAATGTCTGCTATTGGGAAAGAGAAAAGAAAATGTTTTCATTATGATTGGCTAAAAACACCATGTTTAAATGTTTTTCATAACCTAGGGTTACTGAGATATATGAATTCTATATCTCACAGATATGGTGTTTTTAGGTGAATAACTTGAGAACTTAGTATTCTTTAAGGAGCTCTGGAAAGTTTCCCATTTTTAGTTTTTTAGTATCAAGGTAGTAAGCCATTGGCTTTTCTTTTGTAATCTAGACCAAAGTATCATGTATATTGGCCTTGTAGTTTAATGTTTCCACTATGTTAGTTAGCATAAATGTAAACTTTAAAGCAACGCCTTTAATGTAAACACTCAAGTTTCATGTATTTGATATTGATGACTTTAAGGTATTACATTTATGGTATCTAACCAATTTGATTCATCTAGATAGTGTTTCCACGTAACCTATGGTTGATTACTTGAGAAGCTTGTTATGATTTCTAAGTGTTGTATACTTTGAATTACAAATCCATGAATATTGAGCCTGATTAACTCAATAATTATATGTTTGTTTGTAGAAGGTATGGCTTCTAAAAGGTGAGGTAAATCACGATGGAATGAGATTGAAGACGAATCAACAGAAAATGCCAATCTTCCCTCCATGTAATAGATGGCCCAAGCCATGACCTAACTTACCCAAACATGACAAGAGGTTGGCTGTATGGGCTGCGACGTTGGCTGTATGGACTGTGACTTTTTGCATTCCACACCGTCCATGGGCCGTGACGGTTGAACTTTGGCCCATGACAACTCTGACACCTATAAAAGGAAGAAGGCTTAAGCTGCTTCCTTACTTGCTTTTTTCCTATCCTGAAACTCTGTCTTAACGGTGTCCCTACTATTCTCAATCTGTCCTAGCCCGTAGTAGAAGAACCACCAGACTCATTCATACAGGTAGCCTTTTACACTCCGTCCTTTTACCCTTTTTATCAAGATGTCTAATTTTTCTGCTAACAATGGCCAAGAAAGGGATAGCTTTGTAGAGATTATTTCTAACCCCTCCGTCTCTTGGCCGCTTGGGGTACCGTGACAAAGACCGCAGTTTTCTCAAACGGACATACGCAGATGGGTTAGGACAGGGCATTGGGGCGGCCCTGTTAGGGACATTAACTTAACAAACTAAACAATTTTCCCCCTAACCCAGAGTCTTATTCTTCTTTTGTATTTCCTTCACCCAGGTTTCCATTGCCACTTTCATCTTTGAACCAAGATATAGATTCCTGTGTAGTATATTACTACATTGATGACACTGATTTTTACCTGACTGTTCCCTTTTTAGAACATGTCATTACCATGGACGCTACTGGATCTCCTGTCATAAGAAATGATCCTGAAGACACCTTCATGATTACGGATAAGGTAAACTGGTTAGTTCAAAAAGCTAAAGACCCTTATTTCTAGGTTGTCAAGGACATTGTAGCCACCTACAGTCGTCATGCTAACGCGAATGAAGGCGTAGAACTCGAGGCCGGCTCCTTTCAGCGCTCCAAAAAATATGACGTCTTTCCTCTTATCTGCTCCGACATTTACAGAATGGATCTACCACATCCTCCGCGATAGATTTCTATTTTTTCATGAATTTATCCTAACGAATGTGGGAGTCCGATTCCCCTTCACCAAGTTCGAGATAGGGGTGTTAAGATTTTTAGACATCGCCCCCAGCCAACTACATTCCAATGGTTGGGCTCTAATTTGTAATATATTTGATCCTCCCACAGGGATTGAGGTAATTACCGCAATCTTGGACTAGCACAAGCTGAACCAACACAAGCAGATAGAATTCATTCTGTTTTTGTTGTTTTATATTTTCTATGTTTTTATATTTTCAGAAACAATATAGGAGATGAAATGTGATTAATGGAAGATAGGTTAGGATTACTTCAACACAACTTCATCAAAGAACATGCAATCGAGGTTCAATTAAGCTTCAGATGCAAGAGGACAATTCACAGATGGTTAATCCCTAAACCCTTAGGTAATTAACACTAACTCCTAAGCATTAAACCTTAATCCCTTAGGTGTTCAGTGACAGAGAAATCTAATGCGAAATTGTGGGTTGAACCCTAACTATTCACCTAATTACTAGGCCTGAATTAGTTAGGAAGCTAGAAGTTACCTAAGCCTCAACCATGATTCCTCACGGGTGAGATTCTTCATTTGGATCTGAATTTGTCAATTCAGTAGAGTAGATCCACTTCTTAGCTTGTTCTCCTCTTACTTCAGAAGATAATTTCCTCAATGCAGCTTCAAGATTCCATCGGAAGCTTTAGTAATCCCAACCCTAGGGGTTTAGAAACCCATGGAAATGGATTCTATCAAAGGAATGTGGAGAGATATAGACGAGAAAAGTTAGAGAGAGAAAAGAATTAGAGAGAGATTGGAAATGAGAAAATGAATCGGGTTATTGCTTCTGTGTGTGTCTCTCCCCGTCTCCTTCTTACAGTGTATGTACAAGTATATATAGACATCTAACTAACTAAATAACTTAATTAATTACAAAAGGAATACTTAATTAATAACTAACTAAACTAAATACATAATTTCAGGGAAATAATTAATTACAAAACATTACTTAAGTTACTAAGGTACAACATAGAACAACAACAGTGCAGCACTTTGCTTGGAGGGAAGAATAACTAACTGTGCAACTAACACCACGCTTAAGCGTGAATGATTAGCGCTTAAGCGCGTACTTTAATTTATGCCTTCTATTGAATATTCGCTTGAGCGTGAATGGTTACGCTTGAGCGTGATCGAGATTTCCTTTTACATGAGTTGCATGGATCTCACGCTTGAGCGTGAAGTTTTCAAGCTTGAGCATGAAGAATATTTTACTGCACCTGCACATGCAAACAAAAAAATGCCTAGCGTATGTACGCTGGCTGTCCAGCGTATGTACGCTGGGTTAGTGAATTTACAAATAAACAAATGTCCTTAACTACTTTCTCTTTTTAATCATTTTCTTACATAATTTAAACACTTTTGAAATAAATAAATAAAACCAAAATTATTGACAATTTATTAAATAATGATGCCAAACTAAACAAAATTAAATGAATTAAGTTAAATTAAAGGTAAAATAATTAAGTATTTTCAAGACTTATCACATCCCCAAACTTAAAACTTGCTTGTCCTCAAGAAAATACTCGGATTAATTAAATCAATTGCACTTACTCAAGATAATCAATCCTTTCCTTAACTTAATTCATACCATAATTATTGAATACATTCATGCTTTCTTTTCGCAAATTCTGAAAATATAATAACTCATACCTCCTTTAGGAACAAGCTGGTGAATCTTTCCTCACATGGATTAGTGTTTCACTCTTCTCTCAGTGTATAGGTTTAATTGCATGCACTCATCACTTGCATAATTGTTAGATCAACATAGGCTTGCAACAGTTCTAAACATCATGACATATGCTAGCATAATTGGATCAATAAGGGCTTTTTAAGTTTGTAATGGGGTTAGGCTACAGGCTCTATTTTGGTTTTTCTAGTCAATGTTGGGTTAAAAGATGTGCCCACTGATACCTTGCCTCAATCTTAACTTAAATGCCTTTACTAACCAGCTCTTTTGCTTTTCATTATACATTTTTTTTTCTTGAGATGAAGGATACTCAACTACTTGTGGTGCTTTGCACCTTCTTCTCTTTCAGTCCTTTGGACTCTTTCTTTCTTTCTTTTTTCTCTTTCATTTTTTTAATGCCATTTTTCTTTTATTATGGTGCTTTACACCTTTGCTTTGCTGATTTTTCACTTTTGTTTTGCTTTTGCTGTTCTTCCTTTCATTTCTCAAAATCCTCATTTATAATTAAAGTCAGAGTGTGTCTTTTGCTTTGTTGTTAGGCACACTCTTCATCCCCAAACTTAGAACTTACTAGTCCCTAGCAATAAGATAAGACTCAGCAGTTGATAAGTCTTGAAAAGACTTAATTATTTCACCTTTTATTTAACTTAATCCATTAAATATTGTTTAGTTTGGCTTTATTATTTAATAAATTGTCAATAATTCTTATTTTATTTATTTATTTCAAAAGTGTTTAATTTATGCAAGAAAATGATTAAAAATAATAATTAGTTAAGAAATTATGTTTATTTATAAATTCACTAACCCAGCGTACCTACACTGGACAGCCAGCGTACAAACGCTAGGAAATTATTTATTTGCATGTGTAGGTGCAGTAAAGGACAGTTCACGCTCAAGTTGGAAGGTTGCAAGCTCAAGCGTAAAAGAAAGAAAGGAAAGCACGACCACGCTCAAGCGTGACTCCAAAACATCACCCACGCCCAAGCTTCTCCATCACGCTCAAGCGTGAAAGCAATACTGCAGTGAATAATTCGACCTCGCTCAAGTGAGAGCCCTTGAGCGTGAAGGTGGTTATTTAAGCTGATGCTTTCCCTCCAAAAGAAGCTCTGCACCGTTGCTGTACTGTTTGCCCGCTGTACTTTAGTAATTTAAGTAATGTTTGTAATTAATTATTTATTTGTAATTATGTTATTAGTTTAGTTAGTTTAATTATTAATTAAGCTTTCTTTGTAATTAATTAAGTTACTTAGTTAGTTAGATGCCTATATATACTTGTACATATTATGTAAAAAAAGACAGAGACGGTAGAATACAGAACACGATTCATTTTTCCATTTCCAATCTCTCTCTAGTTCCTTTCTCTCTCTAATTTCTCTCATCCATGTCTCTCCACATTTCTTCATCCGAATCCATTTCCATGGGTTTCTAAACCCCTAAGGTTGGGATTGCGAAGGTTTGCAATGAATTCTTGAAGGTGTATTGAGGAAGTTAACTTCTGATGCATGAGGAGAACAAACTGAGGAGTGGATCTACTTTGCTGGATTGACAAATCTAGATCTGATGAAGAAACTCACCAGTGAGGAATCGTGGTTGAGGCTTAGGTAACTTCCAGCTTCCTAACTAATTCAGGCCTAGTAATTAGGTGAATAGTTAGGGTTCAACCCCCAATTTCGCTTTAGATTTCTCTGTTAATTGAGCACCTAAGGGATTAGGGTTTAATGCTTAGGAATTAGTGTTATTCACATAAGGAATTAGGGAGTAACCATCTGTGGATTTTCCTCTTGAGTCTGAAGCTTGATTGAACCTTAAATGCATGTTTCTTGATGAAATTATAAGCTGAAGCAATCCTAACCTATTTTCCATTACTTACATTTCACCTTTTGTACTGTCTCTGAAAATATAAAAACATTAGAAATATAAAACAACAAAAACAGAATGAAATCTATCTGCATTGCGTTGGTTCAGCTTGTACTAGTCTAAGATTGGGGTAATTACCACAATCCCTGTGGGAACGATCAAATATATTACAAATTTAACGATTGGTGCGCTTGCCAAAGAATAAATCCTCTGAGAATTTAGCATCAAGTTAATGGCTCAGGAGATTCACCGACCAGCAGTTCATCAGTGGAACATCCAGGGATAATTCTCTTGGTTTTTCTCAGATAAATAGGCTTGTAAAGTTAGGTACATAATGAGAATAAAAGGGTCTCAAGCTCAAACATAATTATTGGATCAAAGGATAATTAATAACATTAAGGGTGGCTAAATTTGGCCCTAGCTAATTATCAAAGAAGGCCTTCATCATTTCCAATTGGCAAACATGTAATCATTTAGCAAGTACTGAAGCAAATTCTGTCTCACTAAACAAGAATGCAGGCACACTCGGAAAAGAAATAATAAAGGCTCGAAAGCTAATAATATTACAGGTAATCAGCTAATCATGTCCCCAAACTTAATGCGAGATCATAAATTCAGATTGCTAACTAGCATGGTGAATATACAAATAATACAGGATTAAAAATAGTTATGGACAGGGATCATGAATCAAGAAATGCAAATCAATTAATTTATCCAATTGATGCTTGAGAATCAGCAAAATTTAAATTATTGAGATGGATTTTAAATTAGACACAGTTAACAAATTTCACCAAATTAATAAGATGAGAGGATAAATTACTTCCCTTTTTACCTATATGGCAGCGATTGGTGAGTGATGGATGCAGGAATAATACAATTCAGATGAGAAATAACAACAAACAACTAAACAAGGAAATATAAGTTCATTACAACTGAAAAGGAAATACATTATTTAGGAAAAGAAAACATTAAAAGAAAGTTATTACAACCCAGAATTGACTTAACAGAACTATAAACAAAGTAAAAGATCAGTCATCCTCTTCTTCATTTTCTTTATCCATAGGCTCATCCTTGTTCTGCTCAGGATAGGGTGGAAATTCAGTTGCTAAAGGTATGTCATCAGGGGGAATGGTGAATCCAATGGAAGCCAACCATAGGTCTCTGTCAGGTGGAACTCCCATTTCTTCAGTATGGTCCACATTCATTGCAGTGGCAATCATCCTAGCTGCATCTTCTTCATAACCTGAAGTTCCTGCATTACCATGGAAATATCAGAAGAAGTACCTGCTCCTGTTGGGGGTGGTGGTGCAAAAGATGTTAGTTTAGGTTGTCTGGGACGCTTTGACTCTTGAGGCATAAAATGGTCAATATGGTTTATCACCCAACGCTTGTCCATAATCCTCTCAGGCTTTACCTTTGTCAATTCTTCATAGTTCAACCTAGCCTGATTCTTTTGGGCCAACAAAGTGATAACAGAGCAATATGGTAGTTAGAGATTCTTTTCAAGGTTTTTCATCACCTCCTCCAGTATTAACTCACCCAGATTAACATACAGGCCTCTCATTAAACAGTAAATCAACGCCAACCTCTTAATGGTAATCTCAGTAGCATGAGCCACAGGTTGCAGGGATGAAAGGACATAGTGACACCATAAGAGGGGGAGATGATTCAAACAACTCTTCCTGACACTTTTTGGTGCACCATTCGCTTTTGTTATAAATGCCACTCCTTGTTCACAACATTCCTCTAATATTTCTTTCCTAAGATTTTCATTTTCAACCCTATGAAAGATATCTACTTTCCAAGTGTAGTGACATCCTTCCTCATCCAATATAGGTACTTTCAACAGCTTATTCAAAATGTGGCCAGATAGAGGAATGGTGACTCCTCTCAAGAAGGAAGAAAAAGGAAACTTATCCTTAATAGAATTTGCCCTTAGATTGGCATAAAATTTCCTAGTAAGTTCTTGATAATCATTCCCCAAATTCTTATTAAAGAACTGTCATCCCTTTTCAAACATAGCTGCTTTTATATCAAAATTAGAACAATTATCTTCCTCCAGGACTAGAGCCCTTTCCCTTATTACTCCTCTATATTTAATTTTTTTCTCATATGCTTGGGCAGCCTTGGAATCTCTAAACCTATGCCCATCAAAACCCTCAACTGTCTGAGACTTCTTTTCTTCTTCAAGGCTTTTACTTCTTTCAGTTGATGGAGAATCAGGGATACTGATAGTAGCCACCCCCTTTCCTTTCTCTTTTGTGGTTTTCTTCACACTTTCCTTTTCAATAATTCTTCCTGATTTTCCAAAAAGCATTTGTGATCTTCTAGACATTGTGAATGTTCAGGATGGTATTTATAAAGCCTAAAGAGTACAAATGCACAAAAACACAATCACAGCAAATTGAAAAAGTAAGGTGAACAAATATGATGGATGAAAGGAATTTGAAATTGAAGCAATGAAATACAAAAATTCTAACTATAATCTGAAAGTAAGAACTCAAAAGATGGTACCTTTCAAAGAAATGAGAGACTATGCCTTTTTTCTCTTCAAAACCCAAGTTTCCAGCGTAAAGAGTTAGGGTTTGTACATTAAGAGGGTTTTATACTATTGAGCCCAATATCTGAGGTACGCGTAGCTACACTGAAATCTTGGCATATAAACGCCCAAATTAAAACACACAGGTAGCATCATGCATGAATTACACTCAAGCGAATCATTATTCGCTTAAGCGAATGATATACAAGGGAATGTCACGCTCAAGCATGAGAATGTTACGCTCAAGTGCCAAACTAACAAGGATAACGTTGCTTCACTGAGACACTCACGCTTAAACATACAGCATCGCGCTTAAGTGACAAATTTAGGATAGAAGTCTTCCAACTTCCTCAACCCCGATCACGCTCAACTGTGAGATGGGGCGCTCAGGCGTGAGGCACTAATACATGAGTCACGCGTAAATCGTGAATGGCTAAGCTCAAGCGTGGAATTCATCTATCAGGCACCAGTAATCAAGCTTGGAGCATGTAAGCATACGTTCAAGCGCACAAAGCAATTATGTAACAAAGTAAGTACCGCCTCAATCACACTTAAGCTTGATAATGATTCGCTTAAGTTTAAGGTGCAACAGGGCCATGCACATCATGATCACGCTTAAGCTTGACAAATTCTCGCTTGAGCGTGTACGAAAAACAGGGCCTCTCACTTAAGCTCATATGATCACGCTTGAGCAAGAAGAAAGGACCATGGTAATTCCATTTTGTATAAAATTCGCTTAAGCTAATGGTAATTTGTTTGAGCGAAATAAGAGAAATGACCCGGCGATAGCGTCTCAACCGTTCGTTTCTACCACCGGGTTGTTAATTGGCAAGCGCACCAATCGTTTGTAGTTTTTAAAATTTAGATATCGTTCCACTGGGATTGAAAGTCTAATAACAACAGTAATTTTCTATTCACTATGGTAAATATGAAGAAAGTTATGGACAAAAGAATGATTTATATACAATTTATACAATATTCACAGGATAGCATGATTGAGTAGTTCATGAGCTAAAAAGAAAATAAAAATCTATCTAAAAAGTTGAGTTGCAATGTAGAATAGGTAAGATACTTGAGATAAATACAGATAAACAAATTATGTTGGAAATTAGATCCCTAATCTAGAATAACAATGAGGAATGCAAGACATACATATTTAATCATCAAGTTTCATGTCATTGCAGCTTAAAATCATTATAACCGATCCCTCATGATATAAATTCTAAGAATTCATCGTAAAGTCCGATCCCTCGTGAGCTTTCTCAGTAAAAACTTACATTAAGACCTGGCCTTATGGCAACAATGGTTAACAACCCCTATAGAATTGAGATACCAAGGGTATTCCAACTTTTACTTTCGTCAAAACAAGTTTCAATACGGCATGAATAATCATTCTCCCGTTTGACATTCATACTAATAAAACAAGTTTCAATACACATGAAAATCATTCTCCCGTTTGACGTTCATATTAATAAAAGGTTGAAATACTAACATGGACTTGAATCATAAACATGCAGAGGTCGAATTCACAACATTATACTCAATAGATTAGTTCACCAATTCCAACATTTACACATGGTAAAAGTAGAAACAACACTTACAGAGTTTGACATTACAAAGACGATGGAAACTTCAGGATACAACGATCACAATACACCACAACACTCTCAAATATCTAGAAAACTATTCCAGAACTACAAACTCTAAAAGAAATACTCAAAACTCAAGTATAGAAGAGAGGAAAGAACTCTGAAAATAGAGAATGGGATATCATGAATGGTGTTGGATGGCCCTATTTATAGGGCTGAGCAAGGGTGCTGACGCTACGCGTCAGTGTGACACTACGCGTCAGGCCCCTGACTCAGCTTCCATTAAACAACTGATAATGGCCACTTCAAATTATTAAATTTGATCATGCTTGGCCACTTGGATGTGTTTCCACTGTATTTTGGCCATTTGTGCTTAGTGGGGTGGCCCTTAGTGCTGAGTGGAGTACCCATTATTGGGTCCAAGTGGAGTGGTTGGCCAAGTTGGAGGTGGAGACCACGCAGCACTGACGCTACGCGTGGCTGTGGCGCGTAGCGTCAGCATCAAAAGTAGCTATGGACGCTACGCGTGGGATTGAAGATCCTCCAGTGTACTTTTCTCTTGAATTCTTTACTTTTTCACTGCAAAACTTGAGAAAATTGATCAAGGGCAGATTATTTCCAACAACATCCATTTATTGAATTAAAACCTAATTTTCTAACAATTTATCCAAATTTTTATTATTTTTATGAAATTTTTATTAAAAGATTTATTGTAAATTTAAGGACTAACAAATACCCCCAACTTGAGACATTGCTCATCCTCGAGCAAGAGAGAAAAATAAAAAATAAAAATTTGAAATCAAATTTTTGAGTTAGTCCGAGAATTTATCACAAAAAGTAATTACACAATTTACCATTTTGAAATAATCAATTATGGGCATCTAATGTAACAAAGGTTTAATGATAAAATTCTTTACAATATTTTATTAACATATCAAGCATAATTTCAGGCTTACCTCTCCAAGTGTTTATCTCAATGCAATTGGTAACCTGTTTCACTCAATCAATCATAAAACCAAACGAATTTAATTTTGATTTTCATCTAATCAATGGTTAGTTATACAAAGTTAATTCAGAAATCACAAGGTCTTTTCACGGGTTGTAATGAGGCTTGGCTTACAAGAATCAATGGTTTCTCTTGGAATTCAAAAACCTGAAATCATAAAAGAGCATTTTATAATTTTTAGGCTTTCTCTTGGCCCAAACTTCTCATTTTCTTTTATTGATGAAAAATAAATACCCCCAACTTGATTCTTTTCACTATTTTTTATTTTTCTTTTTCATATTCTATTTTTATTTTATTTTGAAAAGAATCAAGTTGCTTATCTTTTTCACTCCCCATTGTGAGAACATTCAAAATATATATTTTTTTTATTTTTTTTCATTTATTTCAACTGCTCTTTTAATCAATCAAGTATAGGAAATGGTTAAAACAGATTTAGGTTTAAAGGGTACCAAGGAATTTTATTTTAGGCTCAAATTGGCTTGCAAAGGATAAAATAATTTTTTACCAAGATAAGCTATTTGGCCCAAGGTTTTTTTTCACCAATAAATGTGCCTTGATCATTTTCCTGAATTCTCTGTACAACAATACAAATCAAAGATTAAAGCAAAATCAATTCGAATGAAATTATGTCGATTAAACCCTCAAGTGTTTAAAAAGATCTCTCAACTTACCGGGCTATCGAAATTTGCTTGATAGTTAATAAACCTATTGTAATTAAATTTATCAAAATTCCTAAGTTAAAAAGAACCAATAATTGATTTTACAAAATTGGTTTTATTGTGTAAAAACTTTAAGTGTATAAATTAACTTTCTAACAAAAATTTGATTAATTTATTGAAAGATAATTTTGTTTTTTTATGTATTTTTAATTTTTATTAATGCAAGAAAGTATAACAAATACATACTAAGAAAATTTATTAATTTTTTAAAAAGAAAACAAACAATAAACAAACATACAACATGTTAAACAAATGAAAAACATAAAATAAATAAAATAACAAACAAACAACAAAAAATAAAAATCAGAAACAGAGGCTGACGCTACGCGTGGGTGGGACGCTACGCGTCAGGTTGAAAATTCAGATTCCACTCTACGCGTCACAGTGGCGCTACGCGTGGGCTTCTGTTTTTGATTTTTCAAAATTTTGATTTTCAAAAACCTTTTCTTTTGAGTTTTAAACCCCTTTTCTTTTCAAAATTAATTTTCTATCTAAAAATTTGAAAAACAAATTTATTTTTTTTTAATAACTTAAAAACAAAACAAAAATAATGGGTTGCCTCCCATTGAGTGCTAGGTTTAATGTCTCCAGCCAGACATTACCTTTGATTAATCAGGTGGTTTCTCAATTTTTGTTGAGGAATCACCTGTCTTTTTCTTCCTCCTTCTTCTTCTCCGATGCTTGATTACCTGTCTTTCATCATTCAAGCCATCGGTTAATTTAAAACAATTTAATTGATTGGGAAGAGGTATACCTGTTTCGGTTGAAGGGTAAACTTTTCCTTCATTACTGGTCCTTAGATGTTCATGAGCATTGAAGTTTACCTCTTCTTCATAAACTTTGACTGCAACCATACTTTGATCAATATCTACTCTTATCTTTGCAGTCTTCATGAAAGGTCTTCCAAGGATCAGAGGGATCTCAGTATCCTCCTTCATATCTAGTATCACAAAGTCAACCCTGAAGTGGTACTTATCAACCTTTACCAACACATCTTCCATAATCCCCACAGGTTTCTTGACAGAGCGATCCGCAAACTGTAAGTTCGTCTTAGCTTCTTTTAGCTCAAATTCACCAATGCGCTTTATTAAATCTAGGGGCATCAGATTGATGTTCTCCCCTAAATCTAACAGAGCATTCCTGATGTTGATATTTCCAATGGTTACAGGAATGGTGAAACTCCCCGGATCTTTACATTTTTTTGGGGTTACGATGGTAATACAGTTTGTTTCTTTCTCTTCATTCACTTGCATATTTTTTTCATTTTTTTCTATTTTTTTACTTTCTTTCTCTTCTTCTTCTTTCTTTTTCTCATTTTTTTTCTTTACAATCAATTTTCACAACTTTACAATTTTCAGAAGAAACAGCATTACATTGTTCCCTTGGGTTTTGAGTGTTTGCAGTAAACCTAGAACTTTTCAATTCAGCTATTTCCTTTGCAAGCTGACCCATTTGTATGTCTGATGCTTTTTGGGCAGCTTCATTTGTCTCCATAAATTGCAATAACTGTTGGATAGATTCCTCAATCCTTGTCAATCTTGCATTGTCAATTTGTGATTGTTGTGGCTTAAATTGATTGTTAGGAGGTCTGTTGGAAGGTCCAGCATCTTATCTCCAGCCAGAATTCTGATTCTGCCATCCCTGTTGAAAATTGTTAGGAAAAGAATTACCATAATTGAAAGGAAAGTTACCCAATGGTATTCTTTGATGGTTCAGAAAATTGGCTTGCTCTTGCTCATTTCTGTCAGGGGCACAATAACCACATGGTAATTCACCCATGCAATGCATACATTGTTTCACTTGAGCGGGGGGTGGTTATGCTACTTGAGCAATTTGAAGTTTCTCTAATTGCTTGCTCATGGCTTCAATTTGTTGGGTCAGTAATTTTTGCTAAGCCAATACTGCATCATTCACTCCCAATTCGAGCATACCTGGCTTCCTCTGTACGTTACCTCTTTCATGTTTTGCTTGGCGGTCACTAATAGACATTGATTCCAATATCTCAATTGCTTCATCCACAGTTTTATTCATTAAAGAACCATCTGCACAAGCATCTAACATCATCTTGAACTGAGGTAATAAACCATGGTAAACGATTCTTACCTTTTTAGCATCATCCAAGTTATGGTTTGGACACTTTCTCAAGAGTGCCTTGAATCGTTCCCATGTTTCTCCTAATGATTCATCATTGTTTTGAGAAAAAGAGTGTATGGCTGTCATGGCTTCAAAGTATTTTGAAGGAGAATAAAATCTTTCCAAAAATTTTCTTTCGACATCGGACCAGTTTGCAAAACTTCCCGGTGGGCAAGATTTAAACCATTCTTTAGCTTTACCAATCAATGAAAAAGGAAATAATCTTATATAAATAGATTCTTCTTGATTGGGTTCAAAACCAATTGTGCTACATAACTCATAAAAAATAGTTAAATGTTCATACGGTTCTTCATGATTTAAACCAGCAAATTGATTATTTTGAATAATATTTAAAGTGGCAGGTTTAATCTCCACTGGTACAACAGGTCCTTGAAACATTCCCGAAACTCGGGGTGGACCATTAATAGCAGCAAACTGTCCCAATGTTCTCCTTTCAGCAGCCATATTTGAATTTTTAAAAATTTTAGAAGTAGAAGAAGATTTAGTTTGTGTTTTAGATTTCAAAGACTTGATTTTCTTTACAAACCTTTCTATCTCAGGATCAAAATAAATTTTACCTACAGTAAATTGGGTTTGCATACACAAACTAAGCAAAGAAAGTTAGTGTAACAATAAAAAAATTTAACTAAAGTAAAAAAAATATTTACCACGGTAATTAAAAATTTACTGTTTTACTGAAAAAATTCAATCCCCGGTGATGGCGCCAGAAAACTTGTTAACCCGGCGATAGCGTCTCAACCATTCGTTTCTACCACCAGGTTGTTAATTGGCAAGTGCACCAATCGTTTGTAGTTTTCAAAATTTAGATATCGTTCCAGTGGGATTGAAAGTCCAATAACAACAGTAATTTTCTATTCACTATGGTAAATATGAAGAAAGTTATGGACAAAAGAATGATTTATATACAATTTATACAATATTCACAGGATAGCATGATTGAGTAGTTCATGAGCTAAAAAGAAAATAAAAATCTATCTAAAAAGTTGAGTTGCAATCTAGAATAGGTAAGATACTTGAGATAAACACAAATAAACAAATTATGTTGGAAATTGGATCCCTAATCTAGAATAACAATGAGGAACTCAATACATGCATATTTAATCATCAAGTTTCATGTCATTGCAGCTTAAAATCATTATAACTGATCCCTCGTGATATAAATTCTAAGAATTCACCGTAAAGTCTGATCCCTCGTGAGCTTTCTCAGTAAAAACTTGCATTAAGACCTGGCCTTATGGCAACAATGGTTAACAACCCCTATAGAATTAAGATACCAAGGGTATTCCAACTTTTACTTTTGTCAAAACAAGTTTCAATACGGCATGAATAATCATTCTCCCATTTGACATTCATACTAATAAAACAAGTTTCAATACACATGAAAATCATTCTCCCGTTTGACGTTCATATTAATAAAAGGTTGAAATACTAACATGGACTTGAATCGTAAACATGCAGAGGTCGAATTCACAACATTATACTCAATAGATTAGCTCACCAATTCCAATATAAACAAATTAGTTACACATGGTAAAAATAGAAACAACACTTACAGAGTTTGACATTACGAAGACGATGGAAACTTCAGGATACAACGATCACAATACACCACAACACTCTCAAATATCTAGAAAACTATTCTAGAACTACAAACTCTAAAATAAATACTAAAAACTCGAGTATAGAAGAGAGGAAAGAACTCTGAAAATAGAGAATGGGATATCATGAATGGTGTTGGATGGCCCTATTTATAGGGCTGAGCAAGGGTGCTGACGCTAAGCGTCAGTGTGACGCTACGCGTTAGGCCCCTGACTCAGCTTCTATTAAACAACTGATAATGGCCACTTCAAATTATTAAATTTGATCATGCTTGGCCACTTGGACGTGTTTCCACTGTATTTTGGCCATTTGTACTTAGTGGGGTGGTGATAAGTGTTTTATAACACAATAAATTAGATTTAGTTTACTTAGGATTTTAATCATTATGCACTGTATTTCCTTTATTTATTGTGATTTTTGCTTTCTTTCCACTGTATTCTACTCGGGTACTTTTATTTTGCAGAAATTAATAGATTTGGAATTATTGATGATCCATTTTAAGAATGAATGAATATAAATGGAAAATGGATTCAAGAACCCAAAAAGATGATCAAAGTGTCAAAGGATGAAAACAATCAAGAACCATGAGCTATACTGTCCAAAACGCCTCAAAAATGCAAGAAAACACTTCCAGGAAAGGGTAGGAATCGATTCACCCTTACAGGAATCGATTCCCATGTGAAACATAAGCTAGGAATCGATTCAAGGCTGTTGGGAATCGATTCATAGGGCTGGGAATCGATTCCCCCCTTATAGGAATCGATTCATTGATGTTTGGAAGGCTGGGAATCGATTCATGAAGGCCAGGAATCGATTCATCATGCTGGGAATCGATTCCCACCTTTAGGAATCGATTCACACGCTGTTTTGAAGGCAAAAATCAACTGGAGGAATCGATTCATCAGTGAAATCATGCGCCGAATTATTGGAAACAACAAAAATACGCAAATTGAAGACAACTGGAACAGCTGGAAATCACATGCACCGAAAGTTTCCAACTTGCAACGCGTTTTCTTAGCTGGCTTCCTCCCTTCCTTCGCCTATAAAAGGAGAAGCAATCCAAGCAGAGAAGATCCAGATCGAGATCCCAATCCCATTCTTCATGAGCTTCATTCCTTTCTTTATCTTTCGTTTTCTTTCTCTGTTTTATTTTCTTTCTCTTTTTATTTTCTTTTTCTTTCTTTTATTTTGTGTAAGAGTTGTGAGGATTGTGAAATTGAGTGTTCCAATTTGTAATTGGTGGAGGAATATTGCAACAAGGAAATACAGTGGTAAATTATTCTGAGCTTTTGGAGAAACCCGTAAGTCTTTATTTTTTTACCATGTTTTGTATGTTTTATTTTTCCATCATGTGTATGAATTTGAATCCTTTCATGAGTAGCTAAATTAATTATCTTGGGATGAAGGGGGTATGATAATATTTTATTTTAATGTTATTTTGACTTGGAATTAAATAAATTTCTGTTTTCCATTTAGTTCAATTATGCTTAATGCTTTTAGTAATTCCTAACAAGAACCTAAATGATAAAACTGTATACTTACGGGTATATTAGTAAATTTAGGTAATAAATAGAATCGAGAGATTTATTTTTACCAGAAAGCTTTGAACTAAACCTAAGATTTTTGAAATGCTTTATGTGACCTCGGTAAAACCGTGAAAGTAATCAAAATTCTTTTGAGGAAATAAAAGGGATTTTCATAAAACGATAATGGGCCTTTCTGAGGATTAAGCAGCGCTTTCCATAGGTTAGGTACATTAATAGGATTCCGAGAGGAACATATTAATTAGCTTTTGGAAAATTCGCCTTGGAAAACTTAATTCGATTCTTATTTATGAAAAGTTAAAATTCATTAAACATAAAATAGAATCGTAATCCCCCAAAATCCCAAGATACTCTCAACTCTGATTTTTTTTAGTGTCAAGTAAATTTTATTTTTATTTTTATTCATATTCTGTGCAACTTTAATTTGTGCTTTATTTTATAAAAACCTTAAAAATTAATTGTGTGGATAATTAAATTTCAATATGCTGGTACTTTGAACACAGTCCCTGTGGAGAACGATAATCTTTTATATTACGCGACATAACCCGTGCGCTTGCGGGCCCTGTCAAGTTTTTGGCGCCGTTGCCGGGGACTGTGGTCCCTCAAATATCGGCAATATTGAAATTCGATTAGATCATACTTGTTAATATTTTTATTGTTATTTTTATTTTTATTTTCTTTGTAATTTTGTATTTTGTTCTATATTCTGTGTATCTGTTTTATTTTTGTAATTGTTTGTTTTATTTGTCATTTATTTTCTATTTATGCGACGAAGCCGTAGTGTCGATCTAAACTTAGGATTTGACCCTGAGATAGAACGTACCCTTAGAGCTTTGAGAAAACAACAAAAACAACAAAAAGAACAAAAAGAAAAACAAATGGCAGACCAACACAGACCCTTAAGAGATTTTGCAGCTCCAAGCACTAATGGGAGAGGATCTAGTATTCTTAGACCCACAGTGGAGGCTAACAATTTTGAATTGAAGCCTTCACTACTCTCAATGGTTCAACAGAACCAATTCGGAGGTTTACCCTCTGAAGATCCAAACCTTCACCTTCAAATCTTTCTTGAATACTGTGACACCCTGAAGATGAATGGAGCCACCAATGATGCCATTCGCTTAAGACTTTTCCCTTTCTCCTTAAGAGATAAAGCAAGAGCATGGTTATACTCTCTTCCTGAAGGATCCATCACGACTTGGGAACAATTGTCCAGTGCTTTTATCAATAAATGGTACCCAAGGAACAAGACTGATGTTCTGAGAAAACAAATCATCAATTTTTCACAAAAAGATGATGAATCCTTGTATGAAGCCTGGGAAAGATACAGGGAGTTGCTAAGAGAATGTCCTCACCATGGGATAGAAAGGTGGTTGACAATCCATATTTTCTATAATGGACTAACTTCCACACAAAAGATCTCTTTAGATGCTGCAGCTGGAGGAGCCTTCATGAGTAAAAATGTTGATGAAGCTGAGAACCTGATTGAGGAAATAGCTCAAAACACTCACCAATGGAACTCTGAGAGAGGATTACCTTCTAAAACACCAGGTAAGTACTCTGTTGATGCTCTTTCCTTACTTTCTGCCAAAGTTGAAGCATTAACATTAAAACTTGATAAAATAGGGTCAACAGGTGCTACTAATATTGTTTGTGAAGTTTGTGGTGTTTCAGGACATGGAGCTACAAACTGCAACTTAGCCATGACCCCTAATCAAGAACAAGAAATGCATCAGGTGGACGCTATTGGAAACTATGGTGGAAACTATCAAGGTAACTACAGACCTCCACAAGGTCCACCTGGCTTCCAAAATAGGCCACCTCAATTCCAAAGTAACTACAAACCTCAACAAGGAACCTATATTCCACAAAAATCAAAGCTAGAATCCTTGATGGAGACATTTGTAGCTACTCAACTTAAACAAAATGATGAATTCTCTGATGCAATAAAAAACTTGGCTTCAAAAGTGGACTCTCTTGCCACTCACAACAAAATACTGGAAAATCAAATTGCCCAACAAGCCTCCTATTCTCAAAGAGCACCGGGAACATTTCCTGGGAAACCAGAGGCTGGACCATCTAACCAAACCATGGCTGTCACTCTTAGGAGTGGTACTCAATATGATGGGCCAGTTGACAAGACAAAAAAGGAGGAAAAGAAAGTCAATGAATCTTCATCTCATCCAGTAATTGAAGAAGAGAAACCATAAGAAAAGAAGGAGGAAGTTAAGCCATATCAGCCTCCCATTCCATTTCCTCAGCGCTTAGCCAAAGCAAAGTTGGACAAACAATTTGGTAAGTTCCTTGATGTTTTAAAGAAATTGTATATTAATATTCCTTTTACAGATGCTTTGCAGCAAATGCCCACATATGCAAAGTTCCTGAAGGACATTCTGTCCAACAAAAGAAGACTGGAGGAAGATGGTACAGTTGCACTTACTGAAGAATGCAGTGCTCTAATTCAAAAGAAACTTCCACCCAAGCTCCAAGATCCAGGTAGTTTCTCTATTCCTTGCATGATTGGTGACATGAATATAGATAAAGCATTGTGTGATTTAGGAGCAAGTGTGAGTTTAATGCCATTATCTGTTGCTGAAAAGTTAGGATTAGGTGAGCTAAAACCTACTAGGATGTCTTTACAATTGGCTGATAGATCTGTAAAATATCCTGTAGGAATTTTAGAGGATGTTCCTATTAAGATAGGAAAATTTTTTATACCTGCTGACTTTGTTGTGCTTGAAATGGACGAAGATTCTTTGATTCCTATTATTTTAGGCAGACCATTTTTAGCAACTGCAGGTGCTGTGATTGATGTCAAGAATGGTAAGTTGTCTCTAACTGTTGGAGACCAAAAGGTTGATTTCAACTTGAAAAATGTTTTAGAAAAACCTTATAATGATGTTTGCTGTACTGTGGATTTTGTCGAACAAGTGGTAAAGGAATCAACCCTTCCTAATGACCCACTTGAAACTATTTTCATGATTGAGCCGACAGAAACATCTGATTGCTCTGAGGCCCCACATGATACTGAGGTCATGTGTGACAAAGTGGTAAGCCCCAATGTGGAATTAAAACCTTTACCAGCTTCATTAAGGTATGAGTTTCTTGGCCCTAATTCCACATATCCTGTGATTATTAATGCTGAATTGAATCCATCTGAAACTGAAAAACTTTTGAAACAACTTAGGTTGTATAGAAAGGTAATAGGTTATACAATGGATGATATCAAAGGGATTAGCCCTTCTCTTTGTATGCACAGGATTACTGTAGAAGATGAAAGTAGGCCCACAGTAGAACCACTTAGGAGATTAAATCCTAAAATGCAAGAAGTGGTTAAAAAGGAAATTTTGAAATTGCTTGATGCTGGAGTCATATATCCTGTTGATAGTAGTAAATGGGTAAGTCCTGTCCATGTGGTGCCTAAAAAGGGGGGAATAACTGTGATTAAAAATGATAAACATAACTTGATCCCTACTAGGATTGTCTCTGGTTGGCGCATGTGCATTGATTATAGGAAGTTAGATAGCGCCACGAAAAAAGATCATTTTCCCCTCCCTTTTATTGATCAGATGCTTGAAAGACTTGCAAAACACTCTTATTTCTGTTATTTGGATGGGTATTCAGGTTTTCATCAAATTCCCATTCATCCATCTGATCAAGAAAAGACTACCTTCACTTGCCCTTATGGGACTTATGCTTACAGACGTATGCCTTTTGGTTTATGTAATGCACCTGCGACTTTTCAAAGGTGTATGCAAGCAATTTTTTCTGATCTTATTGAAAATGTGATGGAAGTCTTTATGGATGATTTTTCAGTGCATGGTTTGGATTTTGATAATTGTTTAACAAATTTGTGCCAAGTCTTGCAGCGTTGTGAAGAAACTAATTTGGTTCTAAATTGGGAAAAATGTCATTTCATGGTAAGAGAAGGCATAGTTCTTGGACACCTGGTGTCTGAGAGAGGTATAGAAGTTGATAAGGCTAAAGTGGAAGTAATTGAAAAATTACCTCCACCCACAAATGTGAAAGGTATTCGGAGTTTTCTTGGACATGCAGGGTTTTACCGTAGGTTCATTAAAGATTTCTCCAAGATCACAAAGCCTCTTACAACTCTTCTGGGTAAGGATGTGCCTTTCAATTTTGATTCATCTTGTATGGAAGCTTTTTGCAGGATAAAGCGAGCTCTAATCTCTGCCCCCATCGTACAACCACCTAATTGGAAACTCCCATTTGAGCTGATGTGCGATGCGAGTGATTACGCAGTGGGAGCTGTGTTAGGGCAAAGAAAGGATAAAAAGCTCCATGTAATTCATTATGCCAGCCGGACGCTAGATGATGCTCAGGTAAATTGTGCCACAACTGAAAAAGAACTGTTAGCTATTGTCTTTGCTTTTGATAAATTTAGGTCTTATTTGGTAGGTTCACATGTTACTGTTTACACTGACCACTCTGCCATTAAGTATCTATTAAATAAAAAGGAAGCAAAGCCTAGATTAATTAGGTGGATTCTAATATTGCAAGAATTTGACTTGGAAATTAAGGACAAGAAGGGTACCGAGAACTTGGTCGCTGACCACTTATCTAGGTTGACATCTGAAAAAGAAGAAACAGATAGTATTCCCATCAATGAATCTTTTCCAGATGAACAACTCTTGAACCTTAGTATCCAACGTGTTCCTTGGTATGCTGATTTTGTAAATTTTCTTGCATGTGGTATCTTACCTCCTGATCTTAGCTTTCAGCAAAGGAAAAAGTTTTATGCAGATGTCAAGCATTATTATTGGGATGAACCACTCCTTTTCAAGCAATGTGCAGATGGTATGATTCGGAGATGTGTTTCACAAGATGATGTCCATGCTATCTTGGATCATTGCCATTCTCTTTCCTGTGGAGGGCACATGAGCACCTCCAAGACAGCTGCTAAAATATTGCAAGCTGGGTTCTATTGGCCAAATATTTTTAAGGATGTACGTAAGTATGTTCTAACTTGTGATGCTTGCCAGAGAACAGGTAACATTGGTAAGAGACAAGAAATGCCATTGAATACAATTTTAGAAGTTGAATTGTTTGATGTATGGGGTGTTGATTTTATGGGTCCCTTTCCCTCTTCTTTTGGAAATCAGTTCATATTAGTGGCAGTTGACTATGTGTCAAAATGGGTGGAAGCCATTGCTTCACCCCATTCTGATGCTAAGACTGTTATTAAACTTTTCAAGAAAATAATATTTCCAAGGTTTGGGGTCCCAAAATGTGTTATAAGTGATGGAGGGTCTCATTTTATTGAGAAAACTTTTCAGACCCTTCTAAAGAAATATGGAGTTAAGCATAAGGTTGCTACACCTTATCACCCACAAACTAGTGGACAAGTTGAGGTATCCAATCGGGAAATTAAAAATATTCTTCAAAAAGTGGTGAATACATCACGTAAGGATTGATCTATTAAGTTAGATGATTCCTTATGGGCGTATCGGACCGCATACAAAACTCCCATTGGAACCACACCTTTTAAGCTAGTATATGGGAAGCCCTGTCATTTACCTGTTGAGCTAGAATATAAATCTTTTTGGGCTGTTAAAACTCTTAACTTTGATCATAAGGCTGCAGGTGAACAAAGATTGTTGGAATTAAATGAGCTTGAAGAACTCCGTCTAGATGCATACGAAAATGCCAGAATTTATAAAGAAAAAACCAAACAATGGCATGATCGTCACATCCAACGGAGAACATTTAATCCAGGTGATATGGTTTTACTGTTTAATTCCAGACTGAAGCTTTTTCCAGGTAAACTGAGATCCCGATGGTCGGGACCATTCAAGGTGACAAAAGTCTTTCCCTTTGGAGCTGTCGAACTATGGAGCGAGAAATCTGGTGCATTTAGGGTAAATGGACAGAGAGTAAAACATTACTTCACCGGTCAACCAATACAACAAGCAAGTGACTTGGACTTGTTTGATGCTCCTGATGAGTAAATCCAAACGGTGAGAAGTCTGGCTGAAGACTTAAAACTTAGCACTGATAGGGAGGTAACCCTATAAAAAGTTGTTGTTTTATTTTAAGCTTTTATTCTAAAAAAAAAAAAAAAAAAAAAAAAAAAAAACCAACTATGTCAGATGCTGGTTTGGGGTTATTACAGGTAAGTTTTCTTATCCTTTTATCATCCATTTTAACATTGAGAACAATGTCAAATTCTGGTTTGGGGTGGTAGGTAAGAAAACTTAACTGTTTTGTTTACGTTGTGTGATTGTTATTTTATTTTGCATGTGTGTTTTCCTTATTTTGTTTGTAATCTTGTAATTTACCATGATTGCATGATAAATTTACTTTGAACACAAGGCTAAAATATCTAAGGACCCCCAAAATTTTGAGTAAAATTTTCAAAATTTGATTGTTTAAATGCCAAATAAATGCTTAAATGAACCTTATGTGATTAAAATTTTCTTTGAAAAGACTTTCCATGGTTAGACTTGAGCCAAAATGGGTAATTTATCAAACAAATTTTCAAAACCCATATCTTCTTGATTGAGTGAATCTCATAGTCATTAATATTCTAGAACTTGTTTTTCAACCAATTCAAAATGGTTTTTGATTATATGTCTTAGGATGATAAAGGCACAATTAGGTCTTATTCTTAAGCCTCAGAATTTTGCATAATTTGACCCCTAGTTGCCCCTTTTGAGCCTAAAAGTGAAAATTTTTCCTTGAAACCTTTCATTGACTGATACTCTCTTAATGGTGAAAAAGTTGGAAATTTAGTGGAGCAAAGAAAGAAAAAAGGACTTAAGAAAAATATGTATTGAATGCAAAGAAAAGCAAGAAAAAGAAAAAGAAAATCAAAAGGATGATATTGAATGAATTCTAAAAAGTCCATAAAAGTTCAAAAATTTGCTCTGTTAAATTTATAATGGTGATTTGAATCATTCATGACTGTTAAAGCCCTTTTGTATTCCATTTTTCTTGAAATTCCTACCTTAACAACCCAAGGCCACATTACAACCTTTGAAAGACCTTTAGACTTTGACATATTTTCTATCTAAACTGTGGAGTTTCTGGTTTATTAACAAGCTTATGGTAATATTTTTTGACTATGATGATCTGAGTGATACACAAACCATGAAACACTTTGAGTGAAAATTGAGAGAAGAGTATCCTCTGTCTTGATAATGAAAATTGATTCACATAAGAAAATTAATATTGGCATTTGAATAAATCTTTTTCTCTGTTTTGGATTCCTTAGTTTATTAAGCTTAGTGTTTTCTGTATTTTATCTTGTGAATATGGTGATTGCTTGAGGACAAGCAATGTTTTGGTTTGGGGTATTTTGATAAGTGTTTTATAACACAATAAATTAGATTTAGTTTACTTAGGATTTTAATCATTATGCACTGTATTTCCTTTATTTATTGTGATTTTTGCTTTCTTTCCACTGTATTCTACTCGGGTACTTTTATTTTGCAGAAATTAATAGATTTGGAATTATTGATGATCCATTTTAAGAATGAATGAATATAAATGGAAAATGGATTCAAGAACCCAAAAAGATGATCAAAGTGTCAAAGGATGAAAACAATCAAGAACCATGAGCTATACTGTCCAAAACGCCTCAAAAATGCAAGAAAACACTTCCAGGAAAGGGTAGGAATCGATTCACCCTTACAGGAATCGATTCCCATGTGAAACATAAGCTAGGAATCGATTCAAGGCTGTTGGGAATCGATTCATAGGGCTGGGAATCGATTCCCCCCTTATAGGAATCGATTCATTGATGTTTGGAAGGCTGGGAATCGATTCATGAAGGCCAGGAATCGATTCATCATGCTGGGAATCGATTCCCACCTTTAGGAATCGATTCACACGCTGTTTTGAAGGCAAAAATCAACTGGAGGAATCGATTCATCAGTGAAATCATGCGCCGAATTATTGGAAACAACAAAAATACGCAAATTGAAGACAACTGGAACAGCTGGAAATCACATGCACCGAAAGTTTCCAACTTGCAACGCGTTTTCTTAGCTGGCTTCCTCCCTTCCTTCGCCTATAAAAGGAGAAGCAATCCAAGCAGAGAAGATCCAGATCGAGATCCCAATCCCATTCTTCATGAGCTTCATTCCTTTCTTTATCTTTCGTTTTCTTTCTCTGTTTTATTTTCTTTCTCTTTTTATTTTCTTTTTCTTTCTTTTATTTTGTGTAAGAGTTGTGAGGATTGTGAAATTGAGTGTTCCAATTTGTAATTGGTGGAGGAATATTGCAACAAGGAAATACAGTGGTAAATTATTCTGAGCTTTTGGAGAAACCCGTAAGTCTTTATTTTTTTACCATGTTTTGTATGTTTTATTTTTCCATCATGTGTATGAATTTGAATCCTTTCATGAGTAGCTAAATTAATTATCTTGGGATGAAGGGGGTATGATAATATTTTATTTTAATGTTATTTTGACTTGGAATTAAATAAATTTATGTTTTCCATTTAGTTCAATTATGCTTAATGCTTTTAGTAATTCCTAACAAGAACCTAAATGATAAAACTGTATACTTACGGGTATATTAGTAAATTTAGGTAATAAATAGAATCGAGAGATTTATTTTTACCAGAAAGCTTTGAACTAAACCTAAGATTTTTGAAATGCTTTATGTGACCTCGGTAAAACCGTGAAAGTAATCAAAATTCTTTTGAGGAAATAAAAGGGATTTTCATAAAACGATAATGGGCCTTTCTGAGGATTAAGCAGCGCTTTCCATAGGTTAGGTACATTAATAGGATTCCGAGAGGAACATATTAATTAGCTTTTGGAAAATTCGCCTTGGAAAACTTAATTCGATTCTTATTTATGAAAAGTTAAAATTCATTAAACATAAAATAGAGTCGTAATCCCCCAAAATCCCAAGATACTCTCAACTCTGATTTTTTTTAGTGTCAAGTAAATTTTATTTTTATTTTTATTCATATTCTGTGCAACTTTAATTTGTGCTTTATTTTATAAAAACCTTAAAAATTAATTGTGTGGATAATTAAATTTCAATATGCTGGTACTTTGAACACAGTCCCTGTGGAGAACGATAATCTTTTATATTACGCGACATAACCCGTGCGCTTGCGGGCCCTGTCAGGTGGCCCTTGGTGCTGAGTGGAGTACCCATTATTGGGTCCAAGTGGAGTGGTTGGCCAAGTTGGAGGTGGAGACCACGCAGCACTGACGCTACACGTGGCTGTGACGCGTAGCGTCAGCATCAAAAGTAGCTATAGACGCTACGCGTGGGATTGATGCTACGCGTCAGATCCTCCAGTGTACTTTTCTCTTGAATTCTTTACTTTTTCACTGCAAAACTAGAGAAAATTGATCAAGGGCAGATTATTTCCAACAACATCCACTTATTGAATTAAAACCTAATTTTCTAACAATTTATCCAAATTTTTATTATTTTTATGAAATTTTTATTAAAAGATTTATTGTAAATTTGAAGACTAGCAAGTGTAACTCGCTTAAGCGCCAGTAGACTCACTTAAGCGGACAGAGGGAATCAAGACCAAAATTATCTCACACTGAATCACGCCTAAGCATGAGAAAGTCACGCTTAAAGCGTCAGGCATACTTACAGACGAAAAAAACTTACACTTCAAGCGTAATCAAGTCACGCTCAAGCGCCACAGTATTTCGCTCAAGCGCAATCAAGTTCGCTCAAGCAAACAAGGGTACCTGATTCTAATTCTAGCTAATGGATTTATAAGTATGTACACTAGAAATTGAGCGTATGAACGCTCAAACTTTATTCAAAAATTTTACAAGATTATTCACACCTTGATCAAAATTTTTAGTTTTCCTTTATTATTTCAAACACAAACGCTACTACAAAAAAGGCTATTGTCAGCGGTTCCGCTACTGCTATTATCAGCAGTACAAGCGCAGAAAATAAAGGCGCTGATAATAGGATTAAAAACAACGTCAACGCTTAAACCGCTAACATTAGCTATTTATTGTCAGCGGTTATAGTGCAGAACCGCTGACCATAGTCAAACAATGTCTGCGGTTGAAGTTCGGAACCGCTAACAATAGTCAAACAATGTCAACGATTGTAATACGGAACCGCTGACAATAGTGCTTATTGTCCATCTTTTTTATAATTTTCTATAACCAAATTATTGATTGTTGTCTAAAAAGTACCAAGTATTAACGAAATATAATTATTTTATTTTCTTAAAACAATAAAATTGACCAAACATATTAGTATCAACATCTTGTAATAGATTATCATGATAAGCTTCTCCTGAAATCAGTTCCAAGAATGTGCTTGAGGGATATGAATAGCTCTTACATTAACATCTTTGTCTTCAAACCAATTAAAGAGAAATTTAACAAAAAAAAGGTAAAGAGAAATTTGTATTACCTTTCTAATGGATATAGTGTTAGTACACATTACAAGCAAATTGACAATATTTTTACATATACTTTCCTCATTGGCCTTATATAATCAACATACCTTTTCAATAGATAAATCAATAAAGAAACTGTCTACAAAAACAAAAATTGAAACTATATAACTATATAAATTGCTGCTAACAAAGTGGTAACAACATTAACCATTATTAATCTACCTACAACAGAGTAGTATACGCCAATCCTTACAACAGAGTAGTATACACCAATCCTTAATTTGGAATTTTAGAGGATACACACACGGAGAAAAGGAAATAGACCATCAAATAAATAAATACTAAGCTTCAGAAAAAAGTTGAGAGAGACAGCACCGGTGGTCTCCGTAATTGTACCAAAAGCCCTTCTTTGAGACCACATCCATTATTTCTGCACAATCTAAAATGCAGCCCTACATTCAAAAAGAGTTGTCAAATTAATGACATAAGAGTTATAAATGTTGATTATATTGCGAAACTCATCAGCTTTCTGATTCCCTTTCCAAATATTATTTCAAATTCAGCTAGTTAGCATGGCCTTGATACCTAAAACAACTTCATAAGCTAAGAACCTCCAGTATATGGTATAAAACAAAGAAACATAAAACATAATAGCATAAACACATGCATTAAAAAAGTGCGACTCACCTCTTTATCAGCCTTTTGATTCACCCAAACAAATTGTACTTTGTATTGTAAATAGCTTCCTGCATAATAAGAATACGTAATTAATCAGAAGATAAAGTAGTTTGAGAAACTGTTTTTTAATATATAATTTTATTATATATTTGTATATTAATTGTATAATTACTTTTATATTTAAAAATATCTAAAACTATAATATGAACATTAATTAATTAAAAATATCCAAAATTTAAATTATTCAAAATTTATTTTTCAATTTTAAAAATACATATTTGAAAATTATAGCTTCTAAGTAATTATATTGTATGGATAATTATTTTCAAGCAACTAAAAGGTTAATACAAGAAAATATAAGCACTAAAAATAATCTATTGCTG
The DNA here is from genome assembly GCA_037962975.1 of Clitoria ternatea. Taxonomy (NCBI): domain Eukaryota; kingdom Viridiplantae; phylum Streptophyta; class Magnoliopsida; order Fabales; family Fabaceae; genus Clitoria; species Clitoria ternatea. Next base: position 50,275,590 of record CM075669.1, read on the forward strand.
ATTTCTACCAGCTTTCTGAGAGAGCTTTTGAAGAGAATGTGATTATTTCCTAAAAATAATCTATTACCAAACATAGATGGTTGGCTTCTTATTAGATGCTTCCAACACTCATTATAGCTTATGATTTTGTTCAGTGAAACTTGTTAAGTTATCTTGTTAATTTTCTTTGGTTAAAATTAGCTTGACATAAGAAAATCATATATGAAAAGATACATGAAGCAATCTAAACACACGGTTTAGGACAGTTAAGTATATACATGCTTAGTCATATCCTCATGCAATAATCTCGCCCTCTGCTCCATATCCACCCACCATGTATAAGAAAAATGTCATTAGTATAACAAACTTCAACATATAAAGAATACACCATCCTCTATATTCCTTTCAGTTCACAATTTAAGGAAGTGAATTGTTCTAGTGTTGCAGGAATTTCACTATTTTAGAATAATTCAAAGTGCTTAAAAGAACTTATAACCATAGGTTTCTTGACCAAGCCGTCTTTTACTCTTTGGTGCAAATCCTCACACTCCTCCTGAAACCAAAGCACATAATCCCAAACCCAAAACTTCAAAGGCAAAATTTTACAAATATGGAAAGTAGAAAGTTATTGAACTTGATAAGTCTCATTCAGATGATAGTTTAAAGTAGCCAAACAAAGTTTTGGTTCTTAAGCAAAAATATGCTATTTATTGATTAGCATTTAATAAAATTATTCTGACTAGTAAAGCAAACCTAAAAAAAGATTATTAGCCCCTTAATGGAGATCATAACAAGTACTTTTCAAAGTATAGCAGAGTTCAGAATTTTACAATAGTCAAGAGTTTCTAAGCCATTCTGCTCCATTCTCTAGTTGTCAGACTTTCGATTTTTCTAACCTTTCCATTTTCCTGCACAACTTCTAATTGACTTTCGATTATCCTTTATTATATTTTAGGTTTTCCCTTTAGACTGCCCATAAGAAAGCCCTATTGCAGGTTAGAACCCAGGTATGGCTTTGTAAAAATACAGCAGCTAGAGCACATCCATAGATCCCCAAAATTTAGGGCAAGGTCCTAGTTTTCTGAAAAACTAACAACACCACTTCAGATATTTAAAATACATGAGATATGCACACAAAATTAACACCATTCACTTACCTTGACAACACCATTCACAAAACACTTAACTTTCAAACTAATTAATAATATTGGTTACTGAGATATGTAGATATTTAAAATACATGAGGGGAAAGAGAGAAAGTCTAACCAACATCATAATGCTCTCGACTGAAGAATAAAGCAATAGGAGCAAGAACGCAAAGGAGAACAAAATCGAGAATAGGGAAACACGATCATTTGCCTTTGTTTTTGTTGAAAGAGAGTCCTTGCTTCGGTGCCATTGTAGATCGAAAAACGAAACAAAACCTTCAAAGCAAGATTGAGAAAAAACAAAAGACGGGAGCGAGACCTATCTTGAGTTTTATGATCTGATTCAAGGCTGAGCTAGTGAGGGTTCAATGCGCAATGTTAGTCAAAATCCATCACCAATAGAGTAAAGCAAAGGAAGCACTATTCCACAATTTGAAATTCGAAATCGACACTAACATCAATGCGTGAGCGAGAGTCGGTGAAAGAAAGAAAAACACACACATAGAAAAAGAATTAATGTGTGGACTTCATGGGCGATAGTGAGGGGATGAAGGAGAAAAGTTAGAGAGACAGTGTGTGTATCTGATAGGAAGATAATTTTTTTTGACACAACCAATTAAAGTAATTAAGAAATATGTGGGTTTAGTTGTAGTGCATTATGCGCATGCGTGAACTATATTAATATTAAATCAAAAAGCGTACCAGCGTGTGGTGAGGGTAAAGTCTACAGTTACATTTCAACTAAAGTGTGCGGTTACTACATGGAACCACATAGTTAAGTTAGACTATTGTCAGCGGTTGATACATTGAACCGCTGATAATACTATTGTCAGCGTTTTCTTTAATAACCGCTTACTTTAGTGTCCTTTTTGCAACAATGTCTGCGGTTCCGCCCAACCGCAGACAATAGTACCGCATCCTTTTGTAATTTCTGTTGTAGTGAAAACACAACATGCAACAACCAAAATGTAGGGTTGCCTCCCTAAAGCGCTTCTTTAAAGTCACTAGCTTGACCTTTGACACCTAAGAAGGTGACTGCAACAACATGGAGGTTTTCTGCCTATCAAACTCTCCTCCAAAGTAGAGTTTGAGTCTCTGGCCATTCACTTTAAAAGTTCTATCAGTGGCTGGTTCTTTTAACTCAATTGCACAATGAGGGAAGACCTCATTCACAATAAAAGGTCCAGACCACTTGGATCTGAGTTTTCCTGGAAAAAGTCTCAGCCTAGAATTAAACAACAACACCTTATCATCTTTTTGAAACTCTTTTCTATTTATCCACTCATCATGCCACTTCTTAGTTTTCTCTTTATAAATTGAGGCACTCTGATAAGCATTGAGCCTGAACTCCTCAAGTTCATGGAGTTTTAGAACTCTTTCCTCTTGAGATTGGTTAAAATCCATGTTTAACAGCTTTGTGGCCCACCATGCCTTATATTCTAACTCCACAGGAAGATGGCAAGCCTTACCATATACCAACTAATAAGGAGACATGCTAGTTGGATTTTTAAATGTTGTCCTATAGGCCCACAATGTATCATTTAATCTCACAGACCAATCCTTCCTAGACTTCCCTACCACTTTCTCTAATATTCTCTTAATTTCTCTATTAGACAACTCAACTTGTCCACAAGTTTATAGATGATATGGAGTAGATACCTTATGTAGTACCTCATAGTGTCTCAGGGCTTTTTCCATAATTCTATTGCAGAAATGTGACCCTCCATCACTAATGAGGACTCTAGGGACCCCAAATCTAGAGAAAATATTCTTCTTTATAAACCTAAGCACCACATGTGCATCATTGGTTCTGGTAGGGATTGCCTCCACCCATTTGGAGACATAATCCACAGCAACAAGGATATACTCATTAGAGAATGACTTTGGGAAAGGTCCCATGAAGTCAATGCCGCAAACATCAAATAACTCCACAACTAAAATATTTGTCAAAGGCATGCCAGCTTTAGCAGAGAGGCCTCCACTTCTTTGACACTTATCACACCTTTACACATATACTTTAGCATCCCGAAAAATTGTTGGCCAATAAAAGCCACATTGTAACACTTTTGCTGCTGTTCTGGAGGCACCATGGTGTCCTCCATAATAGGAGTCATGGCAGTGCCATAAGAGTCTTTCTTGCACTGATTCAGGCACACATCTCCTGATAATTCCATCTACTCCTATCTTATAAAGAAATAGATCATCCCATAGAAAAGTTTTACTGTCATAAAAGAATTTTTTCTTTATTTGGGATGTCCACCCTTCTGGTACCACAGAGGCACTTTTAAAATTAGCCATATCAGTATACCATGGCCCTGTGATAATTGCCATCAGCCTCTCATCTGGGAATTCCTCTTTAATTAAGATAGAATCAGATTCACCCTCCAGATGAGAGAGTTGATCAACCACTAAGTTCTCCACTCCCTTTTTATCTCTTATTTCCAAATCAAACTCTTGGAGTAAAAGAACCCACCTGGTCAACCTTGGCTTTGATTCTTTTTTAGCTAGCAAGTACTTGATTGCTGAATGATCTGTATACACAATGACCTTAGCACCAATCAAGTAAGCTCTAAATTTATCAAATGCATACACCACAGCAAGCATTTCTTTTTCAGTAGTGGTGTAATTTATTTGATTCTCATTTAAAACTTTGCTAGCATAATAGATCACATATGTTAATTTTTCTTTCTTTTGTCCTAGCACAGCCCCTATAGCAAAGTCACTTGCATCACACATTAGTTCAAATGGTAAAGACCAATCAGGTGCTGCAAGGATTGGAGCTGTTACTAATCTTTGTTTCAGATTTTCGAAAGCCTTGACACAGTTTTAATCAAAAACAAAAGCATGATCTTTCACAAGCAAATCAGTCAAAAGCTTAGCTATTTTCAAAAAATCCTTAATAAATCTCCTATAGAAGCCAACACATCCTAAGAAACTCCTCACTCATTTCACATTGATTGGAGGAGGAAGTTTTTCAATGATATCAATCTTGGCTCTATCTACTTGAATGCCCTTAACAGAGATTTTGTGGCCAAGGACTATCCCTCCTCTAACCATAAAGTGACATTTTTCCCAGTTAAGGACAAGATTAGTCTCCTGACATCTCACCAGCACCTTAGATAGGTTGTTGAGGCATATATCAAAATTATTTCCAAACACAGAGAAGTCATCCATAAACACCTCAATGAACTTCTCTACCATGTCCCCAAAAATTGCCAGCATACATCTTTGAAAGGTTGCTGGTGTATTGCACAAACCAAATGGCATGCGCCTATATGCAAAGATTCCATAAGGACAGGTAAAGGCTGTCTTCTCTTGATCTTTTAGATCAACCACAATTTGGTTGTAACCTGAATATCCATCAAGGAAGCAATAATACTCGTGACCTGATAGCCTCTCAAGCATTTGGTCTACAAATGGCAAAGGAAAATGGTCTTTTCTAGTGGAGTCATTAAGCCTTCTATAATCTATGCACATTCTCCAACCTGTAGTTGGTCTAGTGGCAATGACTTCACCTTCCTCATTCTTAACAGTGGTCATCCGTCCTTTCTTAAGCACCACTTGGACTGGACTGATCCAAGCACTGTTCGAGATAGGATAGATGATCCCAGCATCAAGAAGTTTAACCACCTCTTTCCTTATAGCCTCTTTTATTATGGGGTTTAATCTTCTTTGTGGTTGAACAATAGGGGAATAGTCATCCTCCATCAAAATTTTATGCATATAGAATGATAGACTAATTCCCTTTAAATCAGAAATGTTCTAACCAATAGCAGATTCATGTTTTCTTAAAACCCCTATCAATTTTTCTACATCCTCATCTTTGAATTCAACATTAATGATTACAGGATGTGATTCATTATCTCCTAAGAAAACATATTTCAAATGAGAAGGCAAAGGTTTCAAATCATGTTTTTCTTCAAACACCTCCTTACCTTTCTCAAGTTCAGTATCATTTAATTTTTCTTTCTTTTCATTTTCTAATTCACCTACTTCACATGCTTCTAGTAGGTTCAGTAACTCAGTATGTGATTCATTCAACTCTTTAATCTAATAATCAAAATCATCCTCCAAAAAGGCTTGTAAAACCTCTTCTTCAGTTTTTAACAGCATAGGAGTCTTATAACTTTTAATTTCTTCAATCATAAAACAATCCATCTTCTCAGCTTGATGTTTCATAGCATTGAAAACATTAAAAGTTATCTGCTCCTCTTGAACTCTCAGCATGAGTTCTCCCTTCTCTACATCAATTAAAGCTCTACCTGTAGCTAAGAAGGGTCTTCCTAAAATCAAAGGAATTTCTCTATCAGCTTCCATATCCAACACTACAAAATCTGCTGGAAAGATAAATTTATCTACCTTAACTAATAGATCTTCCAGCATCCCATGAGGATATTTGATAGACCTATCAGCCAACTGCAAAGACATGCGAGTTGGTTGTAGGTCATTAATTCCTAATTTCCTCATTAAGGACAAAGGCATGAGGTTAATGCTAGCCCCTAGATTACATAAAGCACTTCCTACATGAATATCCCCTATTGCACAAGGTATTGTAAAAGATCCAGGATCTTCCAGCTTTTGAGGGAGTTTCTTTTGAATAATTGCATTGCACTCTTGAGTGAGAGCAATCATCTCATCTCCCTTAAGCTTTCTCTTCTTAGACAGAAGTTCTTTTAAAAATTTAGCATATAAAGGCATCTCTTACGATGCCTCAGCAAAGGGAATATTTATGTGAAGCTTTTTAAACACATCCAAGAATTTAGCAAACTTTTACTCCTCTATCTGTTTCTTAAATCTATGTGGAAATAGAGCATTCTTTAATTTCTTAGGAGTTAGCTTGACAGCTTCCTCTAAGATCAAATCAATCTTTTTCTTTTTCTTTTGATGGACTTGATTTTCATTTTCTTTCTCTGTTTCTACTTTATTTTTAGTTTTATCAATAGCTTGCTCACTTTCTTGCTCTATTTATTGGATTGTTTCTTTTTCTAAACTCACTTCATGACTTGGAGGTGGGAGAAGAGTTTTCCCACTCCTAGCAGTTATCGATTTGCAATGTTCCCTAGGATTTACCTCAGTATCTCCAGGAAAATTGCCTGATTGTCTCTCAGCTAATTGTTTTGACAACTGTCCAACCTGATTTTCTAAATTTTGAATGGACGCTTCTTGATTTTTAAAGCTGGCCTGAGTAGCCTGAATGAACTGAGATAGAACATTCTCAAGTTCATACTTTTCCTTAGAGGGAGGGGGAAGAGATTTTTGTCTATTTGTGATTTGATTTTGTGGCATGTTTTGATTCAAATATGGACCTTTCTGCCATGAAAAATTGGGGTGATTCCTATAGTTAGGGTTAAAGGAATTAGAGGAATAATTCCTTTGAAATTATTGCTCCCCCATGTAATTCACTTGCTCAGTAGGCACATTTGGATCACACATGCCATTTTCATGATCTCCACCACAAAAATCATAACTCATCATACAAACTTGACTAGGCTTTTGAAGTTTTGAAATCTGTACAGTTAATTTCTCCAAAGCCTGAGTCATCAACTTACTTTGAGCCAAATAAGCATCTTGTGCTTCTAATTCTAATATCCCTCTCTTAGGGATTTGGCTCCTTTCACTAACTAAACATTCATTTGAAGCCATGACATCAATAAGCTCTATGGCCTCTTCTACTATTTTAGTGGTCAATGAACCTCTAGCTGAGAAATCAATCAAGACCCTAGCTGCTGATCTTACACCATTATAGAATATAGTAACTTGCTGCACATCAGGAATCCTATGGTGAGGATATTTCCTTAAACTCTCTTTATACTTATCCCATGCTTCCATTAGAGATTCACCCTCTCTCTACTGGTAATAAGTGATTTCAGTGCACAATTTGGTATACTTGGAAGGAGGGAAATATTTAATCAGAAATTTTCTTTATAAATCCTCCCAAGTAGAGATACTACCTCTAGGTTGGCTTTGCAACCAAGCCTTAGCCCTGTCCCTTAAAGAAAAAGGAAATAATCTCAGTCTTATTGCCTCTTCAGGGACTCCATTCATTTTTACATTATCACAGATTTGGAGGAAGGTTGCTAGATGCAAATTTGGATCCTCAACCTCACTTCCTGCAAATTGATCATTTCTAACTAACTGCAGCAAAGCTGGTTTGAGATCAAAGTTATTAGCTGCAATTGGAGGCCTAAGGATCCTAGATTGCGATCCTTCTTCAGTAGGCCTAGAGTAGTCACCTAGTGTAACTCTCCTCTGTTCCATTTCTTGCTGTTCTTTTTGCTTTTTCTCATTTCTAAGGTTACGCTCTAACAAATCAATATCAGGATCAAAGAAGAAAGGCTCTCCTCTATTCCTTGACTACATACACCAACTATTAGACACAAACAATTTAAAGCTACTGATACTACTACACACAAACTACTGCTTTACTAAAAACAAGAATTAAACTACTACCAAATGCAAAAACAAAATTAAACGTTTCAGTCTAGTACCGGTCCAAGGATTATTGATATTACTCAATAATCCCTAGCAACGGCGCCATTAACTTGATGCATAATACCTGAGCCATTAACTTGGTGTAAAAATCATGAATTATTATCGACTTATTGTATGACTCATAGAGGATTTATTTTCTTTTGGCAAGCACACCAATCGTTAAATTTGTAATATATTTGATCTTCCCACAGGGATTGAGGTAATTACCGCAATCTTGGACTAGCACAAGCTGAACCAACACAAGCAGATAGAATTCATTCTGTTTTTGTCGTTTTATGTTTTCTATGTTTTTATATTTTCAGAGAAAATATAAGAGATGAAATGTGATTAATGGAAGATAGGTTAGGATTACTTCAGCATACAACTTCATTAACGAACATGCAATCGAGGTTCAATTAAGCTTTAAATGCAAGAGGACAATTCACAGATGGTTAATCCCCAATCCCTTAGGTAATTAACACTAACTCCTAAGCATTAAACCCTAATCCCTTAGGTGTTTAGTGACAGAGAAATCTAATACGAAATGGGGGGTTGAACCCTAACTATTCACCTAATTACTAGGCCTGAATTAGTTAGGAAGCTAGAAGTTACCTAAGCCTCAACCATGATTCCTCATTGGTGAGATTCTTCATTTGGATCTAACTTTGTCAATTCAGCAGAGTAGATCCACTTCTTAGCTTGTTCTCCTCTTACTTTAGAAGATAATTTCCTTAATGCAGCTTCAAGATTCCATCGGAAGCTTTAGCAATCCCAACCCTAGGGGTTTAGAAACCCATGGAAATAGATTCTGTCGAAGGAATGTGGAGAGATATGGACGAGAGAAGTTAGAGAGAGAAAAGAATTAGAGAGAGATTGGAAATGAGAAAATAAATCGTGTTATTGCTTCTGTGTGTGTCTCTCCCCGTCTCCTTCTTACAGAGTATGTACAAGTATGTATAGACATCTAACTAACTAACTAACTTAATTAATTACAAAAGGAATACTTAATTAATAATTAACTAACTAAACTAAATACATAATTTCAGGGAAATAATTAATTACAAAACATTACTTAAGTTACTAAGGTACAACAGAAAATAGCAACGGTGCAGCACTTCGCTTGGAGGGAAGAATAACTAACTACGCAAGTAACACCACACTTAAGCGTGAATGATTAGCACTTAAGCGCGTACTTTAATTTATGCCTTCTGTTGAATATTCGCTTGAGCGTGAATGGTTACGCTTGAGCATGATCGAGATTTCCTTTTACGTGAATTGCATGGATCTCACGCTTGAGCATAAAGTTTTCAAGCTTGAGCGTGAAGAATATTTTACTGCACCTGCACATGTAAACAAATAAATGCCTAGCGTTTATACGCTGGATGTCTAGCGTATGTACGCTGGGTTAGTGAATTTACAAATAAACAAATTTCCTTAACTACTTTCTCTTTTTAATCATTTTCTTGCATAATTTAAAAACTTTTGAAATAAATAAATAAAACCAAAATTATTGACAATTTATTAAATAATAATGCCAAACTAAATAAAATTAAATGGATTAAGTTAAATAAATAATTAAGTCTTTTCAAGACTTATCAAATAACTTAGAGATAATCCTTTTGTAATTGCCTCCGTTATTGAATTTGAAATGATAACTAAATTCCATTCTTTATGTCCCTGTAAAACGTCAGATCAATTTATCGTAGTTCACTTTGTGGCTTTATGCCACTCTGGGGACTTAGCTTTTTGCAACTCTTGGGGTTTTCGAGCTACTATGGGTTTAATTTAATAACCGTTCTTGAGGCTTTTTAGCCATTCCAGGGTTTTAACTTTGGTAAAAATACATTATCTTTTTTAAGACTGTAATTTAAAGAAAATGAGAAAAGATTCACATCTTTCTAAACTAATTTTACTTCTAAAAGAGCACCTCGACTGTATAACTCGTTAAAAAACCACCTAGGAAAAACCCTGTGGGAAAAAACCTAGGTAGGAAAAAAAAGTGTGTGGCTAATGGTGCCGATTAGCTGTAATACATGCGTAAATTCTTTACATTCCATTTATTCTTAAACATTTCACCTTGTAAAGTTTTTAAGAGATAGGCTCCTCCCGTAGTGACATCATTTTCCCAATATGGGCCTTCCCAGTTAGGTGCGAGTTTCCCTTGATGAGAAAAGCAGTTTCCCACTGAAGCTTTTCTTATAACCAGATCATCGATGTTAAATCTTTGCTTTTGTACCTGCATATTATAACGCATGGCAGCTTTAGCCTTAATAGCCTGATCCCGGACAAACACTATTTCCCTGACTTCATGAAGTAAATCTAATTCATTTTTTAATCTCAACTCATCGTCTTCTTCATCAAACTCTTGGACCCTTGGGGAAATCTGATTTATTTCTATCGATATTACTGCATCGACACCATATACCAACCGAAATGGAGCTTCACTTGTAGATGAATGAGGCATAGTGCGATACACCCAAAGGACATGGCATAGTTGGTTGGCCTACTTCCCCTTTGCATCCTCTAGCTGCCTCTTCAACCCTTTCTGGATTTCTTTGTTTTCCACCTCGGCTTGCCTATTTGTCTATGGGTGTTCGACTGATGAAAGTACTTGTTGTATTTGGAGCCCCTCAAGGAGGCTTATGAACTTAGCATCTGTGAATTGTGTTCCGCTGTCAGTAATGACCTTTCTCGGAATGCCAAAACTAGTAATTATATTTTCATACAAGAATCTTCGAGTCCTGGCAGACGTGATGTGTACTACTGCTTTCGCCTTAATCCATTTAGTGAAGTAATCAACTCCAACAATTAAATACTTGACCCCGCTCGAGGCTTTTAGAAATGGGCCCAAGATATCCATATCCCATTGATGAAAGGGCCAGAGGATAACCGATGTGAAAAATTCTTTTGTTGGGACGTGGTGCTTGTTGTTGTTCTTTTGGCAAGCATCACACTTCTTAACGTATTCCATAGCATCTTGGGTCATCATGGGCCACCAATATCTGGCCCGTAGTATCTTTCTTGCTAAACTCCTTCCGTCGCAGTGATGGCCACATGTTCCTTTGTGTACTTCATCCATTACTTCATCCATTTATGCTTCATTAAAACATTTTAAGTAAGGGGCCGATATTCCTCTCTAAAATAGAATTTCATCCACCAGAACAAAATTAGGTAGCTCCTTCTTTAACTTCTTCTTTTCAAGTGGGTCCATCGAGAGTTATCCACTCACCATATAACAAATGAAAGGAATTACCTAGGAGTCATTACGCTAAGCCTTAGACTTGATGACGCAGACTCTTATTAGAGCTGATATGCTTGGGGCTGCCAAGGTACTCTAAATGACCATAGTCATGGATCTCACCTTTGTTTTTTTACTAGTCGAGATAAAACATCAGCTCGTATATTATCTTCTCTTGGGACATGCTTGTACTCTATATCTTTGATTTTTTCTTCCAATTCTCTCATCTTAGCCAAGTATTATTACAGCAACAGCTCTTTAGCTTGATAGCTTCCATTAATTTATAAGATTACCAGCAATGAATCGCTATAAAGTACTGTGATTTACGCCCCTACATCCAAAGCCGCTCTCAAACCCACCAAGCAGGCCTCATACTTTGCCTGATTATTTGATGTCTTGAAGTCAAATATGAGAGAAATTTCCACACTAACTCCACTTCACTCTCAACGACTACTCTGACTCCACACCCCTTTGAGTTTGAAGATCCATGCATATAAGTAATCCAATGCTCTCTTAAGGGTGTTGGTGTTTCTCTAGTTAGCTCTGTTACAAAATATGCTAAGACTTAAGCCTTTTTAGCCATCCTTGATTCATAGGAAATGTCAAACTCTGAAAGCTTAATGGCCTATTTGATCATTCTCCCTGCTAAGTCTTGCTTGTGAAATACTACTCATAGTAGGAGATTGGTTCTAACCACAATGGGGTGGGCATGAAAATACTACCTCAATCGTTGGGATGTCCAAACTAATGCTAGGGCGGCCTTTTCAAGTTTTTGATATCGGTTTTTTGAGCCTTGGAGTACTTTTCCAACAAAGTATACCAGTCACTGGCCTTCAATGGTCTCTTTCACCAAAACTACTCCTAAGGCCTTATTTGAGACTGATAGATAGAGGAAAAGTTGTTCGTTGGGTTCTAGATTTGTTAACACTGGTGGGTTTGCCAGCACCTCTTTCAAACTCTGAAAGGTATTCTTCTGCTCCTCTCCCCACTTAAAGTTTTTATTTTTCTTCAAGACTTTATATAAAGGGAGGGACCGGTGGGCCATTTTTAACATGAACCGGGATAGTGCTGCTACCTTTCCATTCAGAGATTGAACTTCTCTAACGCTTGTCAAACTTTAAAGCTCCTTGATTATTTCACACTTGTCAGGATTAGCCTCTATTCCCCTATGGGGCAACATGAATCCCAAAAATTGTCTTGTTGGAATAGCGAAAGTGTATTTCAATGGATTTAAACGCATGTTATACATTTGAACCCTTTGAAAAATCCTTCTCAAATCTTTGACATGATCACCCCTAACCGGGGATTTTGTTATGCTATCATCCATGTATACTTCAAATTTTTTAGACCGCATTCCTTTAAAAACTTTATTCATCATCCCTTGATATGTAGCTCTGACATTTTTAAGTCTGAAATACATGAATGTGTACAAAACACTCATTTGTCATTAACGAAAGCAGTTTTCTCCTCATCATCCTTCCACATTGGAATTTGATTGTAACCAGAGGTAACATGTATAAAGGATAAGAATTGGTATCCAGAGGAATCATCCACCATTTGGTCAATACTAGGTAGTAGGCATGGGTCCTTCGGACAACACTTATTCAATTTTGTGAAGTATGTACACATCCGTCATTTGCCATTGGCTTTTTTCAGCATTACAACGTTAGAGACCCAAGAAGAATACTGCACTTCTCTAATGAAACTAGCCTTCAGTAGTTCTTCGGTTTGCTCACACGCCGCCTGTTATTTCTTATGGCCCAATCTTTTCTTCTTTTAAGCAACCACCCTTGACTGCGAATATACTGCCAGCTTATGTCAATAGAAATTTGGGTCGTTATTGGGCATGTCTGCCGCAGTCCAAGAAAACAAATGCTTAAACTCCTTTAATAGCTTCACTAACCAATCTTCCATACTTACTTCCAAGCAACCATTAATCCCGGTGGTTCTAGCGGGATCTTCGCCTAGGGGAATTGCTTTAATACCTCCTTCTGGTGTGGGCCTTTGAGGATTTACCGGATCAACTATTAACTCTTCCCTGGGATCCAAGTCAATTAGATTTACTGACCCCAAAACCACTCCTCCGTCAGTCAGTCGTTTTTTTATTGATTTCTCCACCTTAATCATTTGGACACTAAAGTTATAACAATACTTTGCCATCTGCTAGTCTCCTCTAACGGAGGACACTTGGTTATGTTTATCAAAAAACTTAATCAGCAAGTGTGGTGTTGAAACCACGACCTCGAGTGCATTCAGGGATTGCCTTCCCAGGATCCCGTTGAAAGGGGACTTCATGTCGATCACCAAAACACAGGTCTGAACTGTTCTGGACCCCGACTCTCCTTCAAATGTCAACCTTATATCTAAGTAACCCTTTGTAGGTTGCTTTGCTCCATTGAATGCTATTAAGTCCTATGTGTAAGGCTGTAAATTAGAATCTGATAATCCCATCTTTTTAAAGTATTCATAGAAAATTACATCATAGGAACTCCCCTGGTCCATCAATATCCTCCGAATTGTTTTGTTTGTGACTACAGCTTCAATGACCACTACATCGTCTCCCCCGGAATTGTTGGACTATAATCATCATCTGAAAACATAATGGGCGGGGTCTGAATCCCACCTCGATACGGTCGGTTATCTGTATTATCTTGTACAGACATTATCATCCTTAAATGATTTTTTCGAGCGGTGTTGGATACTCCTCCGCCAGCAAAATCTCCTACGATCATATCAATCATGTCCTTCCTTCATGAACCTGGGGCTTCATCTAAGCATTGTCATCTTCCTCGATGTTATCCACAATGGCCTTACCTTTGTATAAGGCCGACTTTTTTAAGCTCCTAGCTTCCTCTCCTGCCGGGCTGTGCTCCCTTCTCTGGGGTGCCTCCTTCTCCGGCTTATACACTCGTTCCTTGAAGAGGTACTACTTTAGATTTCCTTCTTTAATCAATGCTTCAATTGCCTCTTTTAACTGCCGGCATTCATCGGTACTATGACCGATCTGCTCATGAAACTTGCAGTATTTACTGGTGTTTCCTGGCCTTTTCATCGGCATGGGCTTCTTCACTTCGTACACCATTAATCCTTACAAACCTACTTTCTCTAGAATTTCCCCGGTCGAACTTTTAAGGGAGTATACTGAGTGAAATTGACGCTCCAACGCTCCTTTTGCCTTGGGGGCGCATCTCGATTATGACTTCTATGCTTAAACTTTGGACCTTTCTTCTCATGGACCAGGGTCCTTTCTTCAAAAACTAAGATTTTTCCCTTTGTTGCAGCAAGATGCATTTCTCTTCCTACATACTTGGTTGCTTTCCTTCTAAACTCCTCGAAGGTTTGGGGGGCTCTATTTGCTAAAGACAAAGTAAATAGGGACAGTGGTTAAAGGGCTTCTACCGCAATATACAGCTAGATTTGCTCTGTCAACCCTGGTACTAGAGCTGCTTCTTTGTAGAATCTTTTTAAAAAGCCTTTAAGACTTCCATCTTCCCTTTGCTTAATTTACGCTGAAGATGAGATATTCTTGAGACATCTCTTGAAACCACAAATTTTTTTGCAAAACAGCATGTGCCATATCATCCCAAGAATCAATGGACCCCGATGACAAGCTTTTAAACCATCCTAGTGCTTCAACGGACAACGTCCTGGGAAACATCCTATACATTACGTCTTCTTCGGCTCCCAGAAAAAGTGATTCTTTCGCATAAGCATCCAAGTGACACCTCAGGTTGGTTTCTCTAGTCTATTTCCCAATTGATAGCGGTTGTGGGCTCTACAGGTGCCTTGGAATGGAAACACTCATCAATCTTCTCGTAAAAGGAACATTGAACCGGTATTTTTCTCCTCTACCTTGCTGCAAGGATCTTCTTTAGCTGTTCAAATCCTCGGTTCGGTAGGTGGAATCCTGCTCAACATAAGTCTGAGCGTGCGAGTGCTCCTGGGTGTGAAAGGACTCATGTTGCCTCCGGTTTCCAACCGAATTCTCTTTCACCTCCTTACTCCTTTTTAACTCCCGAATCTCCAACCGAAGTTGTCTGATGATCTCATCCCGAGGGTCGGGATGCCGTACAACTTGCATTCTTCCTTGGTTCTGCCCTATGCTCCGAGTCTCAACTATTCCTGCACCATACTCCAAAGTTTAAGGTTCCACTCTTTGGGCCAGATTTTAAACGTGGCCTTCTGGCGTTCCATTCCTTCTATTGTGCTCCATGACTTGTTTACTTCATTACGGTGTGGGACTTAAATTTATACTGTCCCACCGGGCGTGCCAATGATCTAACCGGTGTACGAGGTCTAGAGTACGCCCTGAACAACCAGTGTTGAAGATACCCCACTCTCTTTTAGTTTACACCGTCTCAGTGGAAGTCTGGTATTATACACACAGGTTCAGTGAGAACTTTTTGCTCTTCACGTTAAGGTATGTTTGAGTCAATTTCAATCGTGGTTGATGGGACACATTAGGGGTGTACTTGCAAAATGGACTTCGATGCTTAAGTTAGTACGATTGTTATGGGAAATAAAGAGATTAGGGAGGTAGTTAAACTTAGTAAATGTCATTTCTTCATGAATTAATGAATGAGTTGTATTTATAGAACTTTCCTGGGTGCAGGTGATTTGACCTCTCCTGACAATGAACAGTGACAGCAACCTTTACAGATGCAAGTTGCCCACTTGCTCCTGACTCATATTCAGGTGGCAGGTTTTCTGACCGGGGTCATGATCACAAATCCATATGGAGTCTCGATGATCACATCAGTTTGAGTGTGTTGTGACCTACATTTTGACTTGGCATTTATTTTTATATTTCTACGTTGACCGGTGTCGCTAACCTTCTAGGAGCCGGTATAAACACCAGATCAAATATAATTGCCAGTAACAATAGTGGCGAATAAAATATATTGGAAATTGTGTTTTACTATCTTCCTTCAACATAAGAAAACAAATTTAATCTTTCATACATATTTTTTTAAAAAATAGTTAATGATTAATTTCATCTTAAAATTACATTTTTTTTACTATAATACTACCTCCGGTTCCAAATATAAGCAAATTTTAGTGGAATTTTTTGGTCCCTTAATATAAGCAAAATTAGACTTTACCAATGTCATTAAATGCTTGTTTACCAAATATGTCCTCATCATATATATTTCCAAGGTCACTAATTCTTTATGTAATAAATAATACTAAGGGTATTTTAGAAAATTAAATCAAATATATGGTAACATTAATGCAAATAACTACCTCCAACTACTATTCTTAATATGTGTGAAGTTAGGTATATTTGCTCATATTTGGAGCCGGAGATAGTATCTTTTATTAAAATTTGTTTTTAGATACTCTCTATTAAAAAATTAAAATATACATTAAACAATGATATTTAAAAAATGATATTGATTAAATTAATTACATATATTTTAGGGAAAGAATATCTTTTTAATGCTTATGTTGAAGTACGGATGAAGCGTATATTAGCCACGAATAAATTAATTTAGAATATTGTTTCCGATTATTAAACAATTTTCATGAGTGGAAGGAAGCAATCCACGTGGCAGGGTGTTATTGGATGCAGCCACACCCCACATAATGATGTGCCACTTTTGGTGGGTTCAAACTTCAAACTAAACCCTTCTTTCGCTTCACTTTCCACTCCAACAAACTCGCTCAGCCATCAAACATTCCTCTCAAACCTTAATTAATATTCGAATCTCTCTCTCCCTGTTATTTCATTTCCCACATCAACTTCCACTTTATTTCTAAGCATTCAATTTTCCTTCTTCCATAAGCTAATTCTCTTTTCCAGCTTTTACTTTGACGTGAGTTTTTCTCAAGTTCTTCTCTTTTTCACTCTCCCTTTGATTTTTTCTATTATTTCTGTCCATTATTGTTTCTGGGTTTTTTTATTTGTCAAATGTTGTAACACGAGTAAATCAGATCACATGATTTTCTCCTATTTAATTCATGTCTCAAAACTGATGGCTTGTGATTTATAGTTATACTGATATGATTTTAATAATGTGAAAAAATTAATGAAGGCGCAGTGTAGCATTTCATATTTCGCTTTCGGACCCTTTGTAGTATGATGTAACAGATTGATAGTGTGAATGACATTTTTCTCTTTGCATATTAAATTAACATTTTACTTTATAATATTCGTATGTTTTGAATGGCGTTAATCAATTAGAATACAATGGCATTTGATTTTTAAAATTAATATGATACAAGTCAATTAAATTTTAAGATATATATACATATCAACTCACAAATAGTTAATGTACATTCCAATTAAATTCTAATAATAACATGTAAAACGAAGCTTTGTTGTTTGTTGCATATATGTGATGATCATTGATTAATAATGTTAATGTGTATGAGCTTTTAGGCGATGTTTTTCATTTCATCATGTAAAAGCACAAATTTGGTATTAGAATGACTCCTTTGGAATTTTGAACATATGAATGGTCGTATGATAAATGCATAAATAGGAGAGACTGTTTGATTATTGATTATTATATTAATGAAATCAATAATCTACATACATGTACTACACTACAGCAAAGATTGGCCCTGCTTACTCTATAATTATGTCAAACAATCACTTTTTATAGTTCGTGATTTTTGCAATGGGTGTTTTTTTCTTGTCTGTTATGATCATATTGTCATCCTTATTTGATAATTGACACTAAGTTGTTGCATTGTTCAGGAAATTCACCATGGTTGATCAGGTTCAGCAGCACCCTAGAATCATTCAGAAGGTTGCAGGCCAGCTGCATCTCCGCACTGGTGTGCCTCTGTACCACCAGAGGCAATCATTCGGGAATTACTCAAATGCTGCGTTGCTGTATCCGGTGATGCCAACATGCAGGGCCACAACTGATATCTCCAGCATAGTTGCCACAAATAATTCTGCTTCCATCTTTGCTGCTGCTCCTGCAGAGAAAGGCCACTTTCTTATTGATTTTCTCATGGGTGGGGTTTCAGCGGCGGTGTCTAAAACTGCTGCTGCTCCAATTGAACGCATTAAACTCTTGATCCAGAACCAGGATGAGATGATCAAATCTGGCAGACTTTCTGAGCCCTATAAGGGTATTGGTGATTGTTTCAAGAGAACAATGCAGGATGAGGGTGTTGTTGCACTTTGGAGAGGTAACACTGCAAATGTCATCCGTTATTTCCCCACTCAGGTTAGTTATGTTTAGTTTTAGTTGAAAACTATCATATCGTTTCCAATTCTGCGTTCCAATGTGATCATGTTTGGATGTGATTATAGGCTATAGGTGCTGAATGGATGTGATTTTTTGCCTTTTTAATGTGATTTTGTCACTTTAAATTGAACCAAACGTCATTGGTATATGTGATACTAATATTGTGATTTGTCATTTGAACTCTACTAGGCTCTGAACTTTGCATTTAAGGACTACTTCAAGAGGCTTTTCAATTTCAAGAAGGAAAAGGATGGTTACTGGAAATGGTTTGCTGGCAACTTGGGTTCAGGAGGTGCTGCTGGTGCTTCGTCCCTTCTCTTTGTGTACTCCCTCGATTATGCTCGTACCCGTCTGGCTAATGATGCAAAGGCTGCAAAGAAGGGGGGAGAAAGGCAATTCAATGGTCTTGTTGATGTCTACAAGAAGACATTGGCATCTGATGGTGTTGCTGGTCTTTACCGTGGGTTCAACATTTCTTGCGTTGGAATCATTGTGTACCGTGGTCTCTATTTTGGAATGTATGATTCCCTGAAGCCGGTTCTTTTGGTTGGATCTTTGCAGGTTGGTTTCATCTCTTTATTATGTGTTATCATCCGGCATATGTTACCAAATACAATACCAACATCATATGAACAAGAATAGCATAACACCACACATAAGTTTGAAATGGATCCTCTACCGTGACTTTATCATTGCATGAGATCTGGATTAAGCATTCTTTATCAATGTGCAACTTGAATGAACAATTTAATACATAATACAATAAATGATCAGATTTTCACTGCATCATATACAGTAAAAATCACACTACAGAGGATCCTGATCTGTTGTTTTCATATTTAACAAGAGAAGGAATAATACACCAAATTACCCTGTTCCTAAAATTATTGTCACCTGTAAATTTAGTACATAAATTTACAATGATGGCTCTAGTCCCTAATGTTAAAAAGTGATAGTCATTTTAGTCTTTAATGTTGTAGAAACAGACATGGACTAAAATGAAGTTTTTATAATTTTAAGGACTAAATTTATGTGTGCTGGTAATTCAAGGAAAAATAGGTTGTTTTGATTTTTCTTCATAGCTTTCAATTTCGTCATTTGCTGAAAGCTATTGTGATTTTCCTTGAGCATTACAGGACAGCTTTTTCGCTAGCTTTGCCCTTGGATGGCTCATCACCAATGGTGCAGGTCTAGCGTCATACCCAATTGACACTGTTAGGAGAAGAATGATGATGACATCTGGTGAAGCTGTGAAGTACAAGAGTTCAATGGATGCATTTACACAAATCCTCAAGAATGAGGGTGCCAAGTCATTGTTTAAGGGAGCTGGTGCCAACATCCTCCGTGCTGTTGCTGGTGCTGGTGTGCTTGCTGGTTATGACAAGTTGCAGGTCATTGTCTTTGGAAAGAAGTATGGATCCGGTGGTGCTTAATTTCTCAGCATTGAGTTCTTATATTTGACTAAGTGTTGCACCCAATTTTGTTCAATAATTTTACTCAATAGGATTTTGTCCCATACCCCATTTTTTCTTTTCTTCATTTTTGATCAAAATTTTGATTTTTCATAGCTGATTTTTATTCAAGTGGCAGGCAAAGAATCTGTCACCTCTGACTTCCATTTTTGGTTTATTTGAATTTTGAGAGATACTCTATATTAATATATTGTTCTAGAGCTACTCTTTTCTCTTCACTAAAATGCATTTGCTCCTTCTGATTTCTTTTAATGTGGAAAAATGTACGGTACTGAATGGATCATCATTGTCATTTGGCTTCATACCTTCATTCCTCCCCCCCTCACCCTCGCATTATATAGCTGTAAAGTTTTCTTATGCAAGATTTTGTCACACTATCAAAACTTTACCCGTTTAATAATGATGAGACGATAAATAAATGTAAAATCTTCTAGTAACCTGTAACAAATTTATGTTAAAATATAACATGAAATTGTTTTTTTTCTAGTAGGAGAGGTTTAGTCCGAGGAAGTATGTTAGAGTGTTAAATCTGTCTCCACATTGTCTTTTTATCTTTCACTCTATTTTTTCTTAGATTCAAATGATAACAAATTTCATCTCAAAATTAATTGGTAATGAAAGGAGTAGTGTAAGAGATATTTAAATCATATCACATATTATGAGGCATGTGATGCGATACTTCTAACATATCTTCTCCAATGAAGTCAATTGGATCAGACAAAAGATAACTTTTGATCCATAATGAAAGAGCAACTCTTAACTCATGACAACCAAAAAAAGTTAGGCTCTAGCTAACTAACTCAGGAGAGTTAGTTAAAATAATCTAACAAACACATTGATTCGCACAACCTAGCCTATGGGGGTAATGAGAAGAAATGGTATGTGAAAATAAATTTTCTTACAATTTATTTAAGTGAGTTGCCCTCCAAAAAAACATATTTATAAAAAAAGTGGACAGGGGACCTACCATTTTATCAAGGGTCGGAATGGTTCCATCATCAAGTGTTACAATCCTTTAAACCATACACTTATATGAAGAGTTACAACGGTTTTTATCCATCAAGTATCCATCAAGGATGCGTTTAGGCTAAACTTATTTAAGTACACTTTATAAATTTCACTTATTTAAATGCATTTTATATAGGCTAAATACACCTTTTGGTCCTCTATCTCTTAAGTTATTTCCAGATTGGTCCCCTATCATTTTTTAATTCAAAATGGTCCTCTAACTTTTTAAAAAGGTATCAGTTTGGTCTTTTTTTATTCAAAATGGTCCCCTAACTTTTTTAAAAAGGACCAAATTGACACATTTTTAGAAAGTTAAAGGACTATTTTGAAATAAAAAAATAATAAAGGACCAATCTGAAAATAACTTAAGAGATAGGGGACCAAAAGGTGCATTTAGCCTTTTATATATGATTTCCAATATCACACTGAATAAATATTCCAAGAAACACCAAGATACATTTCAACCAATGGTTACTAAATCAATGAAAGACCAACCATAGAAAATAAAATTTTCTAACAAATTGAAGTTATATTTCTTATAAATTGTTGGAATGTAAATTTGTAATCAAATCATTCCTTAATTTATTCCTTATTTATGTAATTAATAGGTAGATTAATTCCTTATTTCTTTTTATTGTAATTGATTCTTTCTATGGCACCCCTGATTTTATAGACTCGAATCCCGATGTAATCAACATAATTAAATAATAAAAATACGAGTAAATTTTTCGCGTCCGAAATAGTTTCTAAACACTATCTCGACTACATCAAGACTCAGGCAACAGAAAGCCAAAGAGTGAGATTAAATAGCCTATAACTGGATCGGTAGATAGTTTGCCCATAACGGTATACAAAATAACAGAGTTTACAGCGGAAGAAGGATGTGTATACCGGGCATACGCCTAGTCCCATATATGAAGATATGGAAAAAGGCTTGGCAAGGCATGCAAATATACAACACAAGCCCATTAGGCCACCCCAATCTTACACATAAATCATAAAAATACAATGCCTTAAAAATATCTATACATATCCATCCATATAGTCATGCGACACACATCTCTAATGTTCACATTCTATAATTGACTATAATCAATTCAATCCTCTAAGTCATATATCATCAACTCATATACATTCCCATAATTTATAATTGACCATATTCGATTCATCCATAGAGTCATACATTATCAACACTTATACATTATTCGCATTACATCCTCTAATAATAGTAGTTATCAATAACCTCATATAAATTTATTCATAATGAAATAGTCCACAAATGCTGCCGGCCAAGGCATTCCATTAACACTATTTTACCTTCACAAAAGATTTACTTTAAAAATGTTCTCTTCCCATGACATCTCTGCATCAATACTAAAAAGTAGACCACATAGGAGAGTGAGTTATACATTTTAAATGACGATATGAATACATTTGAAATTATGTGCATATGCATATCAACATCATGTATGCTTTTCTAAACACATCAATGATCATCATAATTTGTTAATTCAACAACATATACGTATTTCATATTCATTAACAAGTCATAGCAAAGCTAGCATATACACATCTATCACAACGCCACAATGGGCCAACATCGTCAACATTGATCATACATAAATATGCCCTTCATCATATTGGGCCATCACATACATATCGTCATATTCGGTATCGTTTCATTGTATTCATGTCTTTTATCACTTTTATGTGGTCTTTTAGGTATTCAATTACCCATCTCATCACCACCATACCATAATCTCAATCATCATCACTATCTGGCATATCTCCGTGCTATATGCAAATGCTCTTATAGCTAATGCATATGCACAATGGAATATCATCAACAAATGTAGATCTGGCCGTGGGAAAAATACACCAAATTGTGGGTCAAGCATGATCACATACCATGCCCCTACTACAGTAGTAAAATGTGTACACATATATTCATAATGCATGCATAATCACCAAATTTTACTGGTACCAAACCGCATCGCCCATAATGCAACACCTGGCCATTTTCACCATGACCGCAGTAAACAACATAATCAATATATGGTGTTGCGGGCCGGCCATATCTCATATCATGGCGGCTGCGATCCAATGGACCACCGGGGTCACCTGCTTATCAAGAGCCACCCCCCACAAGGGTCGGCCACATGCAGCTCCCCGTTGCTAAGCATGGGCGGCTTCGTGACTTACACACTGAGTTACAGGGGAAACAACAAATTGCTCGTGCACTGAGCCACCCTCCCACTAGGTCGGCCAAGGGAACTCCCCTAACGTTCCAACATCGGCGGCTATGATATGCCATGGATGCAATGCAATGCAAACCAAATGCATTTTCACTCTATGCATCCTAAATGCCACTCATCAATCATCATCATCATAATCACCAACACCACCATACAAACCTTAGTGGATTTTATCATTGTTGTTTTAGCCATTGTTTTCAAATTTTATATGTGACATTACATCTCAATATATTTCATATATATATTTCATTCCATACATGCAAGTCAATAATCAACCACACTGGCATCACATCATCATAACTCATCATTAATGTTTATTACTCTCTCCTCAATACCACTACATAATCGTATAGTGGATTCTCATTTCATTCATCATTACCATTGTTTCATAACTAGCATGGCAATACAATAATTAATCAATACAATTTTAAACCAGACATACAAGATGGCACTTGCACCATACAATGGTATACAACAAATCATCAATAACGACTATCAAACTCAATGGACATTATCCTCATGCAAGGAAGAGATTAACTTTATCATCTCTCATCAATCAACATCGTATTTTTCTCCAATTTATCAATTTACAATGCATACTATGTCATTCAATTACTCTTTCATTGGTTTCAGAATCACTCAAGGGTATATCTCATAACCCCATCATCATATTCTCATTATCATCTTTTCATTATTCCATTTTAGGTGGTAAATATATCATAAACAATTAATCCCAATTGTACCAATCAATCCCAATCACCACCATGTTATATCATCATTATATTCATTAATCTTATGAAGAGTATGGACAAATTTGAAAGGAGTATAAAAGTGTACAATAATCATAAAATAGACCTAAGAAGCCAAGGAATGCAAGAGAAATGTTCAACGTAGTGAAATTTCTAATTTCAAACTAATATAATCGATTAGGCCAAGTGCTAATCGATTGTACTAATCGATTATAGAGTTGAGGGTAATCGATTACAGGGCTCCTGGAATTTATGTAATGCATCAGGTATTTCACCTATTCGATTACAAGGACTAATCTAATCGACTACAAGGCTTCGGATTGGTTCATAATCGATTACAACACTGAATGTAATCGATTCCTTGGTTCTGTTTAACTCATAATCGATTAAGTTGATCGATTATCTTAAAGACAGAGGCCTTGTAATCGATTAGGCCAGGGGGCTAATCGATTACACCCTATCAGTATGCAAAAATTATGCAGATTTTGAAAAAGAGATGGACTTCTCACACACCTAAACCTATGCGAATGATATTGGAATACTAGCAAATTTTGACATAAGTTATGATATACCATTTGTGACGTGTGGCCACCGGTCTCACTCAAAAATTCCTCAAAATGAGGGACTTATGTATATAAATGCACTTTACCTATTTTAAGCCATTTTAATGCAACTCAAGGGTCATTTCTCACTTAAATTGACCCATTCCAATTTCCATAAGTTTTAATTCATACATGGCAGCTATTGGAACTACCCTAGATCATCAAAACCACATAAAACTCTATTTGACCCCTTCACTTCCATGATTATGCATTAAAATGCACTTTGTAGTCAACAACCAAGATCAAAACTATTTAAATCGCATCATCCATGTTCTAAACTAATGTCAACAATATTCAAATGTATAATGGAGGTTATGCATCCTATTTTCGTGCCTTATAACCTTTTGGATCAAAATATGACCCATCCACTTACTCAATATCATACAAATCAATATCATATACAACATATCATTATGTTTCTCATACACAATTGCTAATTATAACATTCCTCACATTATCAACCATATCATCATTCCATATAATCATGGCAAGGCAAGCATGAGTATATTCATATACATCAAATCATCAACCATTCACTCATGTAATTGAAATGTAAACTCCTCTCCTACCTCGAGGGAAAAACCGTAATCCAAACGCTCCGAACGGTCCACTTCATCGTTCGAAGTAGAACCTATATATTGCACACATACACACATGCAATTAATAAGCCATCATAAGACATCATCTCTTAAAACTCATTATCAAGTCCTGGACTTGTCTAAATTCCAATTCATACGCTTAGGTTAGGCTTTGAGAATTCATTTCCCAAAACCAAGATTCTCTAAACCTCGAAAGGGCTAACCAACCCAACAACAACAATGTCACATCCTTTACCAATATTACTCCCAATCATATATAAGTCATCATAAATCCTTTTAGCTTCTTTTAAGACCCTCATCAATCAACCACATATTATGGCCTAAGGCCATACCAAATCACAATCTTATTTCATTTGTTTACCCCATCACAACCATCATGGTTTTGGTGTTTAAACTGTTCTTTACAGGGGGTGTAGAGATACGCTTGTAGAACAACTCAAAATATATATGAATGTGTTTTTGATACAAAGCAATGTGTGTATAATTACAAATACGGAGAGTCTTTGTATGTTGAGGCGGAGTGTAATGTACTCTGTGGCGGTGTCACAATCCGCCTGACGGGGTCTTCTTTGTCTTGACCCGATTGGGGGTGGTACCTGCAATCGTTCTCCGACGCTCAAGTCAGTATTTCAGAATACTTAGAGACTTAGAAAGACAGTCAGAGAGAATTATGCAAGTAAGAGAGTGTAAGGTTTAGAAATGGGGGAGATCCCTTATACCTTTTTGAGTAAGGTTTATATACCTGTTACTGGTGCTCCATTATTGGTAGGACCCGCTCCTTGTCTTTAGGCATAATGCTGAAAAGGTAGTGGGTCCCTGCGCCGTTTACATGCACCATTATTGTAGTAGGTATCACCACTTGTCTGGAAAGCATTAGTGCTTTAATATTTTATTGTTATTCCCTTTAATGCGTGACAGCGTGATTCCCATTATTAACCTCTCAAGACAGAGTCAATCTCGTGCCGGGGTTGTGAGTATGGGCTCGCTACGCAGTATGGGAAATTCAATATTCCGCCAATATTGAGCCTATGGCTTGGCGGAGTAACAACTTTGGCAGGGTTACTTTCCTTGGCGGAGTAACATGCCTTGGCGGTGTGAGGTGCCTTGGTGGCGTAACATGCCTTGGCGGGGTTGCGTTCCTTGGCGGAGTAACATGCCTTGGCGGAGTTACTTGACCTGGCGGTATGCATTCCGTATAGAAGTATTCGTAGTGTATTTAAAGCATACTTCTCTTTATTCAAAATGCTGATCTGGCAAGGCATTAAAGCCATGCTCTTAGGGGCCGGTGTTAGGACCGGATCATATGCCCCCTAGCTTGTTATAGTGACTGGCGGAGTCACTTTAATGAGCTATGACACTTAAGTTTAGCTTTTGTAGGCATGGGTTTAGGCGGCATTTGCTAGTTCAGGGGTGTGTGGGCAAGTGTTTTCGTGCATTTATTGGCTTGTCATTACTTGCCACGCCTGTCATTAATGCGCCTCGAAACCATGTTTTTTATTCTTCAGTCTCTCATTGCCACGTATGCCCTCGTAACGATTGCCATTCCAATGATGGGACATAAATGCGCGTGATGGCGATTGAGAAACGTTTTCGAGGTTATTACCGTGGGCCTTGGATTTTGAAAACGCGGCCCATGAAATATCTGCCCTTAGATATATCTATTGGTTTCAGCAAAAAAGGAACCGTCAGTGAGACTAATCCAATGGTTGTAAACGCATGTTTGAATTTTAGAACCGTTGATGAGATTTATCTAACGGCTGCAAACACATCTTCGAGATTTTTGAGGATTCGCTTATTTCCCCCCAAGCCATGCCTATAAATAGGTAAACTCTCAGGAGGGAAATGTTTTGCTTCATCTCTCACTTCGTTTTTGTTTGCTAAAAGTGTTTTTGCTACTCTCTTGTGAGTTTATTGGTGTTGGAGTTCTTCTATACTTTCAGAAGCTTAAGGTACTCGCTTCTTCCTCTTCTTTGCTTCTTCATTTTCATTGGGTTGGTTTTATTTTTCCTTTTTGTGTGGTCGTAAAAAGGAAGATGAGGGGAAAGGGGTCAGAGTCTCGTTCTAGGGTTTCTGTTCGTCCCATATTTTCTGACATTGAGAGTGAAGATGAGGCTTTTTATACTAGGAGGGACTCAACATTTTACAGCAGCGTGGAGTACTTTAGTAATGCTGTACATTCGTTTGTGTCAGGAGGTGTTTCCCATACACAAGTGCTGACAATGGCAGAGTGTCAAAATGTCGTGTTGCATGGACTGGACTGGGAGAAGACGCTTGAGATTGACCCCTACTGTTGGGTTGAGGAAGATGTTAAGGGTACTTCCTCTCGCCATGCAACAACTAATGGCGGTGTAGTGGAGTTGTCTGTGCCTATATGGAAAGATGAACGGTATGAAGAGAGGTTTATCATTCGTTCTCCCAAGACGTACGAGCGGATATGCCATCGCCCTCAGAATATCCGTACTATATACATGTATGATATTCTATTTACTCAGCTGGGGGTGCGTTTCCCATTGAATAAATTTCAGATGGGCGTGCTGAGGTTCCTGGACTGTGCCCCTTCCCAGCTGCATCCCAATGGTTGGGGAATAGTGCGTAGCTTTGAAGTGATGGCTGAGTACCTAGAGTTTACGCCTACTATGGCGTTGTTCTTTTCTTTCTGCCGCATTATGAGGAGAGTAAAAATAAAGACGGGCGGTATGGGTTTTGTTACTCTTCGGGCGGAGCCGAAGATTCTAAACTTCAAGGCGTTTGCTGACTCCGTCAAGGAAGGCGGACTCCACTTCAGAAAAAGTTTTATAAAGGTTTCTGTTAAGAAGGGCGAGTCCGTCTTCTGGCGGAATAAGGAGGGAATTGATCGATTCCCAGTTGCGTGGACACATGAGCACTTCCTCCTGACTAAGCGGGCATATGAAGTTGAGGAGAGTGCTTTATCAGCCGCATCTGTGGAAGTACTCCGTACGCTGAAGGAGTATAACTCCGTCCACAAACTGATTTTTTGTCGAAGGTTGCTTGGGCGGGATGCTCAGGGATATTTAAGTAATACGTTAAGACTTTTGGCTTGAATATTACTCTTGTTATTTCCTGCAGTTTCTGATCAAATTCATGCATGTTGTTTTGCAGGAGAAATTGCTGCATTCCCTGGGATGGAACGTATTAAGAGGATCCGCATGAGCCGTAGGGAGATTGATGCGGAGAATAATGTGCAGCCCAGGAGGAGTCTGACTGCTGCTCTAACAAAGACCCTTCCTTTCCCTGCATCCATCAACATAGTGAATTTTGAAGGTGGTGCAGGGTCCTCAACAGCTGCTGTTGAGAGGCGTTCTAAGAAACGCCAAGAACCAGAAGCTGTTGAGGAGGAAGAAGAGGAAATAGACCTCCAGCCCTTGCAAAGAAGGAGGACCAAAAGCAAGAAGAGGGTTGAGGAAGGAGCATCAATTGATGCTGCCATTGACTTGGAGGAGACTCCGGAAGTACCTATTATGGGTACTTCTGCTGCTATGGGCGGAGTTAAAGGCGCCCTTGA
Organism: Clitoria ternatea; assembly: GCA_037962975.1. NCBI lineage: Eukaryota > Viridiplantae > Streptophyta > Magnoliopsida > Fabales > Fabaceae > Clitoria > Clitoria ternatea. The sequence continues at coordinate 50,303,839 of CM075669.1, forward strand.
AGAAGGTGCTGTGGTGGAAGAAGTGGAGAGAGTTCAAACTCTAATCCATGCAGTGGAAGATGAGGCAGAGGGAGCTCAAGCTTCTCCAGGCCAAGTTGTGAGAGACGAGGCGGGGAGAGTCCAAATTTCCCCAGTCTGCCCATCTGAAGATCCCGTCTTGAGATTAACCACTAGAGGGGCGGCAGTTTTCTTAGTCGATGTTCCAGGGGAGCCATCTAGGCGATCCGTCTCTTTGCCCCTGGCGGGGTCTCGTATGAACCCTTATTTGTATTTCACAAATGTGGGATCCCACCAGTCAGAGAGGCGTGATCCGGACTTCATTCTCCGCCCAAACATCGACTTTGAGGAAGTTGCAGATGCCACTGCTGCTGCAAGGTGGCATCTTGCTGAAATTGATGGTTTCCTTGCTTCCGTCCCTCGTATTGCGGAAGTGGCTGCTGAAGCTAACATGTTCCAAGAATCTTTTCATGATTCTATTGAGAAGATACGCAGCTTGGAACATGATAATGAACAACTGTCGGAGGTGATCAAGGCGAAGGATAAACACCTTGACACCGCCGACGCCAACATCAAGAAGCTAGAGGAGGAGCTGGCTCGGGTGAGAGCTGACAAAGCTTTGCTGGAGAAGCAAGTTTCCGGCTTAAAAGAGCGAAACACAAAGCTGGGCGAGGAGGTGAGTGGCCTGACCCAGGTGAGGGCTGACAATAATCTGCTGAAACAACAGATTTCGGACTTAATTCAGCAGAAACAAAAATTGGGCGAGGATGCAAGTGAGCTCCAGCAGAGGTTGATTTTCCTTGAACTTGATAAAGCCACTGCTGAAGATGCCTGGGTGGCGGAGTTAGACCAAGCAGCTACTGCGTACACTAACCTTGAAAAACAGGTTGAAGGGTTGCAAGCTGAAAAAGCTACCTCTGATGCAGCCAATGAAAAGCTTGACAAGGAGTTACAATCCACGCTGGATGCGGCTGAGGCAGCGATTAATGATGCTTTCAGCATGGCTGTTCGTCAACTCCGTTATCGCAATCCAGGCGTTGCTCTATCCACCACAGGCATTCATCCTTACTATGAATTCATCAATGGAGAATTGATGGTGCCTGTTCAAGGGGGTCATGCTCCTGCGCCCAGTGTTGAATATATCTTGGCGGACTTGCCTCCCTCCCAAAGTTTAATCAAACCTGGTGAAGGTCAGGCCATCTCTGCCCAACAGGAAGGGATACCGTCCGACCCTTGAAGACCAGCTCCTGAAACCCTTCGCAAGCTTTTGTTTTTATCAGTATTTTAATGATATCGCCTTGTTCCAGGATAGGCTCTGGATTTTATCAATGTTGGCAATATTGAATAAAGTAAATTTTCTGTAAATGTATACTTGTCCATATTAGCAATGTTTGAGTCCGTCGATTTTATGCCTTGCAAAACGATGTTAAGAAGACAAAGTAATCATTTGAGGACTTAATGAAATATGACTAAGTAATAACGAGGCGGAATAGCCCCCTTTTTTTTTTAAAAAAATTTTGGCGAAGTAAACTTCAGTAGGGAGGCGAGGTAGCCTCTTAGGAATTTAACTGAAGTAAATTCAACAGTGAGGCGTAGTAGTCTCTTGAGAGTCTCAATGAAACAGAGTTCTGCCACGAGGTGGAATGACCTCTTGGGAATTTCCATGAGATTGGATTCCGTAAGAGGGCGGAGTGGCCTCTTAGGAATTTCAATGGAGTTGGATTCCGTAAGAAGGCGGAGTAGCCTCTTAGGAATTTCAAAGAGATTGGATTCCATAAGAAGGCGGAGTAGCCTTTTAGGAATTTCAATGGAGTAGGATTCCGTAAGAAGGCGGAGTAGCCTCTTAGGAATCTCAATGAAATTGGATTCCGTAAGAAGGCAGAGTGGCCTCTTAGGAATTTCAATGAGGTTGGATTCCGTAAGAAGGCGGAATAGCCTCTTAGGAATTTCCAAGGAGTTGATTCCGTAAGAAGGCAGAGTAGCCTCTTAGGAATTTCCTAGGAGTTGTATTCCGTAAGAAGGCGGAGTAGCCTCTTAGGAATTTCCTAGGAGTTGTATTTCGTAAGAAGGCGGAGTAGCCTCTTAGGAATTTCCTAGGAGTTGTATTCCGTAAGAAGGCGGAGTAGCCTCTTAGGAATTTCCATGAAGCACAATTTTACAAGTGTTGAACTTACTTGAACTTGTTGGGTAGTGCTTGAGTTTGTTACTCATATACTCCGTAAAACATTGGTAGTTAGGCGGAGTCAAGCTTTGGATGGAGTGTTCATCCTTTTGTACTTGGACCGGAGTGTAACTCCTGATCAAATGTGAATTGTTGAATCCAGGATGGCTATGGTGCAGCATATAGCTTGTGACACCGATTCTTCCTGTGAGAATTTTGTTGGTTCTTACCCTTGAGATGGTAGGGTGCAGCATATAGCTGTGACACCAATTCATCCTACAAGAAATTGGTTAAACATTTGAGGCGGTATGGTGCAGCAAATAGCTGTGACACCAATTGTTCCTGCAAGAAATTAGTTGCGTTTTGGAGTTAGCGTAGTGCAGCATATAGCTGTGACACCAGCTCTTTCCACAAGAAGCCTGTAGGACCTTGGGGACGAATTAGTGCAGCCTTTTAGCTGTGACACCAGTTCTTTCCAGAGGCGGCCTGCAGGACCTTAGGGTCGGTATGGTGCAGCATATAGCTGTGACACCAATCCTTTCCCCCCAAGGAGTTTTCTGTACCTTAGGGTCGGTATGGTGCAGCATATAGCTGAGACACCAATCCTTTCCCCCCAAGGAGTTTTCTGTACCTTAGGGTCGGTATGGTGCAGCATATAGCTGAGACACCAATCCTTTCCCCCCAAGGAGTTTTCTGTACCTTAGGGTCAGTATGGTGCAGCATATAGCTGAGACACCAATTCCCCAAGGAGTTTTTGTTGACTCCGTTTGTGAAGCGGCGTTGCATGTTGGTTGATCTTTATGGAATAAAGAGTTATGCGTTTGTGCTTCAGTTTTGGAGTCGTTGTTTTATCTGCATGGGAACAAATTCTGCCATGGATAATCAATTCAAAGTTAGAGTGAAGATTAAATGCAGGAAGGCATTTCATTGAGAATGGAACTACATAAAGGATTGAGTTGGGATATATCTTTTCGAAACCCTTTCAAGGAAAGCATACATAGGAAGATCCTTGAGTTAGGAAGAAAAGATCATACCGTATTACCCAACTAACTGTAATATATGCGTAAATTTAAAATGTTCCATTTATTTCTGACCGGAGTGCCATCCAAGTTTTCCAGGCGGTATGTACCCTTGCCCAAAACCTCGATGACTCGGTATGGACCTTCCCAAGTTGGTGCCAATTTGCCTTGGTGCGCAAATTTGTTGCCAATGTTGGCCATTCTCAAGACCAAATCTCCCTTTTTGAAACGGCGTTCAAAAATACGTGCATTATACCGTTTGGCGGCCTTTGCTTTGACAGCTTGGTCTCTCACAAAGGCTTCCTCTCTCAACTCTGCCAAAACCTCCAATTCGTGTGCGAGGTTCTGTTGATTGGCTTCCTCGTTGAAATAGAGGACTCGAGCTGAAGGGGCTGTCAATTCAATGGGAATGACAGCCTCGACTCCATATGTCAGCCGATACGGAGATTCATTCGTGGTGGAATGTGGGGTAGTTCTATATGCCCACAAAACGTGGCATAATTGATTTGCCCAATCTCCCTTCGCCTCACCGAGGCGTTTCTTGAGGCCCTTTAAGATTTCTCTGTTGGCGACCTCTGCTTGTCCATTGGTTTGAGGGTGTTCCACAGAAGAGAAAATCTGCGTGATGCTGAGATTTTCTAGGAGTTCAGTGAACTTGCGATCTGTGAATTGGGTGCCATTATCAGTGACTATGCGTCCAGGGACTCCGAAACGTGCAATGATATTCTCATAAACGAATCTTCGAGTCCTGGCTAACGTTATGTGCACCACTGCCTCTGCCTCAATCCATTTGGTGAAATAGTCAACACCAACTATCAAGTATTTGATACCGCCGGGCGCAGTTGGGAATGGACCTAGAATATCCATGCCCCATTGATAAAAAGGCCAGGGCGTTATTGATGATGACATTTCCTCGGCCGGAGTATGGTGAAGATTTGCGAATCGTTGACATTGATCGCATTTTTGAACATATAAGGCGGAGTCATGCTTTAGAGTGGGCCACCAATACCCCGCCCTGAGTATTTTTCTCATTAGACTCCGTGCCCCTGGATGATGTCCACACTGCCCTTCATGGACTTCTTCCAAAACAGCTTGCACCTCATTTTCATTTATACAAATTAAATAAGGAACAGAAATTCCTCGGCGGTATAGCTGTCCATCCAGGAGTGTGTAATAGGGTGCCTCTTTCTTTAGTTTCTTTCGCTCAAGATCATCCGTGGGTAATTGTCCATTAACCAGGTAACGAACTATTGGAGCTATCCAGGAGTTGTCATCAACGGGGCGGCTTTTAATCATATGTATTGAGGAGGGAATGGAAATACTTGGCTCCGCCAAAGTACTCTGTACAACTGTAGTTGTGCATCCCGCCTTCTTTGTGCTGGCTAACCTAGACAGGATATCAGCACGTGTATTTTCTTCGCGAGGTACATGTTTGAAAGTTACTTCATCGAAGCGCTGTTTTAACTCATTGACGCAGTCCAGATATTGTTGCAGCAGAGGTTCTTTAGCCTGATACTCACCAAGAATTTGTGAGATGACTAGTTGAGAATCACTGTATAGAGTAACAGTTTTGGCCCCAATATCTTGTGCTGCTCTGAGTCCGGCTAAGCAGGCTTCATACTCCGCCTGATTGTTAGACGTAGTGAAGGTGAAGTGCAATGAAATTTCAAGATGTACCCCGTCATCACTTTCTATAACGATTCCTGCCCCACATCCTTTGCTGTTCAAAAAATCGACATATATTGTCCAGTGTGAATGATCTGCATCTGGGCTAGAGCCTGTTAATTCAACTACGAAATCTGCTAGGACTTGTGCCTTGATAGCAGTTCTTGGTTCATAGGATATGTCAAATTTAGAGAGTTCTATGGCCCATTTGATCATCCTTCCTGCCAAGTCTGGCTTGAACAATATAGTACGGAGTGGCAAGTCTGTGCGAATCAGGATGGGATGTGCATGGAAATATGGTCTTAGGCGTCGTGAGGCCCAAACAACTGCAAGTGCTGCCTTTTCAATCTTCTGATAACGGCACTCCGCACCATGCAATGTTTTACCAGTGAAGTACACCGGTCGTTGGCCTTCAACTGTTTCCTTGACCAGGGCCACTGCCAGCGCTTCATCTGAAACAGACAAATAAACAATGAGTTGCTCACCTGGACTTGGTTTTACCAGGATTGGAGGGCTGGCTAAGACATTTTTCAAGCTTTGGAAGGCCGCCTCTTGCTCTGGGCCCCAATTGAATTTTTTATCCTTCTTCAACATCTTGTACAAGGGGAGAGAGCGATGAGCCATTTTTGGCATGAATCGTGCTAGAGCAGCGATTTTGCCATTGAGGGATTGTACCTCTTTCAATGTTTTGGGGCTCTGCAACTCTTGTATCACACGACACTTGTCAGGATTAGCTTCTATGCCTCTTTGTGTTAACATGAAACCCAAAAATCTCCCCCCAGGCACAACAAACGTGTATTTTAGTGGGTTGAGTCTCATGTTGTATTGCCGCAGGCGTTGAAAAATGAGGCGTAGGTCTTCAACATGGTCTCCTCCCTCTGGAGTCTTGGCGATGATATCATCAATATAAACCTCCACCAGCTTTGTGTGCATGCCCTCAAAGACTTTGTTGATCATGCGCTGGTAGGTGGCCCCGGCGTTCTTCAGCCCAAATGGCATGACATTGTAGCAAAAGACCCCTTTGTCATTGATAAATGCTGTTTTTTCCTGATCATCCTCACACATTGGAATTTGGTTGTATCCGGAGTAAGCATCCATGAAGGATAGATACTTGTATCCTGATGAGTCGTCAACCAGTCTGTCAATGTTGGGGAGAGGATAAGGATCTTTGGGACAACATTTATTCAGATCAACGTAGTCTATGCACATGCGCCATTTGCCATTGGCTTTCTGTACCATAACCACGTTGGACAGCCAGGAAGAGTAACGGAGTTCCCTGATGAACCCCGCCTTAAGGAGTTCTTCAGTTTGTTCACAAGCAGCCTTTTGCTTAGCAGGACCCATACGCCGTTTCTTTTGTGCCACTGGCTTGGTTTCAGGATACACCGCCAGGCGGTGGCAACAAAAGTTAGGATCCATACCAGGCATGTCTGCAGCTGTCCAGGCAAAAATTTCCTTGTACTCATGGAGGAGTGCAATCAGTCTTGCTTCCATGTTAGGCTCCAGTTTGTCATTGATGTTAATAATTTGCTCTGGGGTGCTGCCCAAAATAATAGACTTGGAACAACCATCAGGAATTGGTTTCAAAGGATTTAGTGGGTCTATAGAAGACTCCGCCCTGGGATCAAGATCCACCAAGTTGACGGATGCCGCCGCACTGTTTCCTTCGTTCAATTTTCTTTTCTTAGACATGGTTTCAAGCTTCACCATGTTAAGACTTAAATTGTAACAATAACGAGCCATCTCCTGGTCACCCCTGACAGATGAGACTTGATTATCTTTATCGATGAACTTGATTAACAAGTGGGGGGTTGAAACGATGGCTTCCATGGCATTCAGAGTAGGCCGCCCAATGATGCCATTGTATGGGGATTTAACATCAATGACAAGAACCCTGGATTTCACAGTCCTTGCTCCAGGTTCACCATCGAAGGTAATCCTTGTGTCCAAGTAGCCTTTAGTAGGCTGTTTGGCGCCATTAAAAGCTGTAAGGTCCTGTGTGTAAGGCTGCAAATCAGCGTCAGTCAGTCCCATGCGTTTAAAACAGTCATAAAAGATAATGTCGCAGGAACTTCCCTGATCAACTAGGATGCGTTTTACATCCATATTAGCGATCACCGCAATGATCACTACTGCGTCATCTCCCTCAGGAATGGTTGGGCCAAAATCATCATCTGTGAAGGTTATAGGTGGAGTCTGAACTCCGTCCCTGAATGGGCAATATCCTTTGTTCTTGCCCTGCATAGATAAGATCATACGATGATGATTTTTCCGGGCGGTGTTTGAGGGTCCGCCTCCTGCGAAGCCTCCAGCAATCATGTCCACCACCTGCCTTTTACTCCGTGATCTAGGTTCAGGGCTCGGTTCTCGTTGGGCGGACTCCAGAACAACGCCTTTTTGTTTCTCTGATACCGCCGTACGTTTTGGTTCCCGAGTACTATCAGGATCCGGAGAACGATCACGATGTCGCTTTTCAAACTTTTCAGGCTCATCATGAGATTTGCCTTTGAACAGGTAGTGTTTCAGTTTACCTTCACGAATGAACACCTCAATGGTATTTTTGAGTTGTTTACATTCTTCTGTGGTGTGGCCAACTGACTCATGGAATTCACAATACTTCTTTGGGTTTCCACCGCGCCTGATTGAGGGTGGTGGACGTCGAATTCCATAAACATTGAGGGTAGTACATCCTATTTCACGCAAGATTTGCTCGTATGATGTGTTCAGTGGTGCATAGTGAGCAAAATTGAACACGCGTCTGTCTTGCTGTTTGAAAGGTTAGTTCCCTACTTTGTCCCTCTGGAGGGACTTGTCATTCTTCGATGACTTCTCTTTCCCTTTGTCATGAGGTGGAGTTGCAGGGGGTGGTTTACTGCGAGATGCAGTGGCTTCCAAATGCATCTCGATACCCACGTACTTGGACGCCTTCTTGCGAAATTCCTCCATCGTGGTTGGAGGTCCCTTTGCCAGTGACAAAGCGAAAGGTGATTCTGGTTGCATAGCTTCTATGAGAATATGCAACTGGATTGCCTCTATCAGATCAGGGACCATGGCTGCCTCCTTGTAAAATCTTTTAAGGAAATCCTTCAGAGATTCTTTGTCACCTTGTTTGATCTGAGCCAAGGTATGAGAGGTTCTGGGTGCATCCCTGGAGATCACGAAGTGGCTTCCAAAAGCTGAGGCCAGCTCCTCCCACGAATCAATAGAACCTGAAGGTAAGCTCTTGAACCAACTAAGAGCTTCGCCTGTAAGGGTTCTGGGGAACATTCTGCACATGACATCCTCCTCAGCTCCTAGAAACATGGCCTCGTAGATATAAGCATCTAAATGCTTAGAGGGATCTGTTTCCCCAGTGTATTTCCCTATAGAAATGGGCTGCATAGTTTACAAATGTCTGGGTACATGTGCATTCATGAGCCTTTTAGAAAATGGGATACTCATCTTATATCCTGAGGGGGACGCGTTTGAGCCTGCTCTCCTTCCTGCTTGATGCTGAGCATTCACCAGTGGGAGGCTTCGTTGCTCCTCCATGTATGTAGGAATACGAGAGTAGTTAGGAGTACTTGATTCCTCCTGCATGTGTGGTTCATGATGTGGCTGTCTTGCGGGACCAGCTTCCTCATGCACTGGGTTCGCTTTTTCACGACGAAGTTCTGCAAGTTCTTCTCTCAACATTCGAATCATGTCATCTCTTGGATCTGGAGAATCAGCTTGCGTTGCTTTTTTCTGAGCATCATTATCGAAGTTAAGACGTCTGGGATTGCGTGGAGGAGAATCCTCGTTCTGCATCTCAGGTCCTTGTCTCTCCATTAATGATGAAGATTGATCAAAGATTGTGGGATTACCAAATTTACAGGTCCCACTGGGCGTGCCAATGAACTGTTCTTTACAGGGGGTGTAGAGATACGCTTGTAGAACAACTCAAAATATATATGAATGTGTTTTTGATACAAAGCAATGTGTGTATAATTACAAATACGGAGAGTCTTTGTATGTTGAGGCGGAGTGTAATGTACTCTGTGGCGGTGTCACAATCCGCCTGACGGGGTCTTCTTTGTCTTGACCCGATTGGGGGTGGTACCTGCAATCGTTCTCCGACGCTCAAGTCAGTATTTCAGAATACTTAGAGACTTAGAAAGACAGTCAGAGAGAATTATGCAAGTAAGAGAGTGTAAGGTTTAGAAATGGGGGAGATCCCTTATACCTTTTTGAGTGAGGTTTATATACCTGTTACTGGTGCTCCATTATTGGTAGGACCTGCTCCTTGTCTTCAGGCATAATGCTGAAAAGGTAGTGGGTCCCTGCGCCGTTTACATGCACCATTATTGTAGTAGGTATCACCACTTTTCTGGAAAGCGTTAGTGCTTTAATATTTTATTGTTATTCCCTTTAATGCGTGACAGCGTGATTCCCATTATTAACCTCTCAAGACAGAGTCAATCTCATGCCGGGGTTGTGAGTATGGGCTCGCTACGCAGTGTGGGAAATTCAATATTCCGCCAATATTGAGCCTATGGCTTGGCGGAGTAACAACTTTGGCAGGGTTACTTTCCTTGGCGGAGTAACATGCCTTGGCGGTGTGAGGTGCCTTGGTGGCGTAACATGCCTTGGCGGGGTTGCGTTCCTTGGCGGAGTAACATGCCTTGGCGGAGTTACTTGACCTGGCGGTATGCATTCCGTATAGAAGTATTCGTAGTGTATTTAAAGCATACTTCTCTTTATTCAAAATGCTGATCTGGCAAGGCATTAAAGTCATGCTCTTGGGGGCCGGTGTTAGGACCGGATCAGTGTTCAAACTCATCATTATTCATTTAAAGGCCATACCCATCTATAGGTTCCTATACTAATGACTTTCAACCATCACCATTAACCACTTACCTCCATCAACAAGTATCCATATTTTAAATATCATATATTTCCACCTAAAATCAATTCTCAAACCAACATTACATGTTTTCCCCAAATTCTTAAGGCTAGGGTTTCCTCAAAACCCAACCACCATTATTAATATTCATTAACCATCATCAATGGCTACTTCTCCTTATCAACAATATTCCCTAACATCATTAAACACATTTTCCCACTCATATTTTACATTTCCCCCAAATTATAGGGTTACCCACCATCAATGCTCATCTTTACACATCATATTTTCATGCCATTTTTGTGTACCCTCCAAGGCCCTCATAAAACTCACACTAAAAACACCCCACCTTAGGGTTTCACATCATTAATGGCTTCCCAACATCTACCCATACGCAATACACTCCCAAGATTCATAATAACCCATAACCCAAGGCTAGAATTCAAGAAAATGGTGAGGAAACTTACCTCAAGCCAAAAATGGAGAGAGCTCCAAGAGAGGGAGAGAGAGAGAGATGAAAATACAAAGGAGAGGAAGAGCTTCCATCTCACATCATCTTCTTCAATCTCCATGTAGAAAAACAAAATAGAGGAGGAGAGGGGAACACTATTATTTTGCTAGGTTTTAGAGAGAAAGAAGATGAAGAGAATAGAAGAAAAGAGAAGAAGTGTTTACCAAGGGAAAGCCAAAAACTAACGTGAAAAGAGAAGGAAGAGTGTGGGTTTTTATTTTAAGTTTTTGACCTTCATTAAAGTTTGCCATTTTATAACATACAGGATCTCAGTTTGGGCTCAATACTAAATCCAAAAATTATTCCGAAAACATATTCGGATTCCTAATAATGTTCTTAACAGCCCTGACCAACGGCATCTCAATTGGAGATACTTGGTTTGACACCCATATCTCAACCGGGCTTATTTTCAGCTTATCTAGTCTCAATAAATCACCAATAGTCCCCAAAAATCTTAATTTAATCATTTCCAATATTTTAGGACACCAAATAATTTACATGTAATTATTCAATATTAATTTCCTTAATTTAATCCTTTATTTCAAATTTTTGGGATGTTACACCTTCTATTATAATCTTTTTATATTTCTAATATAAGTGTGGTTGTCTTAGACACACAATTCATCAGCCAACCTTTCCATACATGGTAGCAGAACCCTAGTTTTTTTCGATCCTTAATTTGATGTTACTATTGCATGTATAGTAACTATGAGCCAAGCAACCTCTCTTCGTTACCGCCCAGCCTCCTATCAACGGCCCACTAGTGTAACATCTGCACTGCCTCTCCCCAACGACCACCGCCAGCCAATACTTTTTTTGATTTGGCATCGCATGCACTTGAACTTGCCGCTTTTGCATCTATATATTTGTTCCAATGCATCTAATGCGCCACCACTATTTAGGCATGTGAGATCTACTTTGGCTATTATTTTGCACATCGATGCTCTTATTCTTTTCCTCTCACTCTCACATACCTACTTGTGCCTATGGCTTCCATAGCCACTTCCTTCTTGCTACTATCATTACTATTCTAGTGACATTCACCAATATCTCATTCATCCCCCACACAAAACTCATAGGTTCTTCCAATTATCATGAGTTTTTCTAATAGAACACAACCCTACCATTATTTTACCTGTAACACAATAAGCATAATTTTTCCCAACACAAGATCATTTCATCCTATGTGAGGTCTTCCATCATAATACTAAAAAGAGACAACATGAGAGAATGAGCATTATATATGAAATGATGAACTTAAACACTTACGATTATGTGTACATGCATATAAATCACTTATGTGTTTTGCAACATAAGTACCAATATCATCCACTCATTAATTTTTGTTATCACAGACATACATAAAGATTTGAATCAAGCTTACATCACAATGGGCTATCACAAGTATTTTCATAGTTTCTTCTTAGAGTTCATTGAGGTTAACTAGTCCGAATATAGGTTTTTAACCATCATTTCATCCATCACCTCAATCTCATACCGGCATATCTTTGAGCTATATGCAAATACTACTAAGCTAATGCATATGCACAAGAAATTATACACAACAATCACAGATCTGACCGTGGGAATAATCACCAATGTGGGTATATACTATAGTATCATCTCAACAATAATTTGTACACACACACATATATATAATATATGTATATTATTCATTTTTATTTGTACCAAATTACATCGCCCAATAATACAACACTGGTTATTTCATTATGACTGCGGTAAATAACATACAAGATGCTATAGAAATGGTGTTGCGGGCTAACCATGATTCCTCACCATGGCATTTGTGATTTAATGAAACCACTAGGGTAATCCCGCTTCTCAAAGAGCTACCCCATTAGGTTAACCATATGCAATTGCCTGTGATTAAACATGGGCAACTTCGTGATTCAACCACAGAACCACTAGGGTAACAAATATGCTCATGCATTAAGCCACCCTCCAACTAGGCTAACTCATGGAACCCTTAACATTCCAAACCGGGCAGCTAAACTGATATGCCATGGATGCAATGCAACTGCAAATCAAATGCATTCTCACACTAATACATCCTAACATGCCACCCATCAACAATCAATCATTATTCTCATCATCACCACTACCTTTTTCTTACTGGATTTTTGTTACACATAGTCTTGCCATTGTTTTCATTAATCAATTGTGGCATTTGTTTTCTCTTTTAACAACTTTAATTTCATCATCACTACAAGTGTAAAGCATGTACGACTCACAATGACATCAATAACATTTGTTAATTTTATCTCCACTCATGAGTGTGTCACACAACAATAATTCATCCAATTTCATTATTAATCATCAACATTCAATGCTAGTGGTGAATCATGCACATTTCCACAACACAGGCACATATTTGCCCAATTTCATAACATTTATCAATCACCACAAAAGACACACTTCATATTCTAAATACATTGCGAACACCCTTTTCTATTCGGGGACCTTATCTTTTTGTACAAAGAAGAAGGAATTTTTTTAAAAAAATATAATTTGTTTTTAAGTTACCTTTATTTTAGGAAATAAAATATATAAAAGATTTTTTTGATCAATTTTGAAATATTTGTCCTTTCACTTCTTTCCTTCTTTTAAAATAATAATAAAAGATAAAAATTCAAAATTCAGATTTTATTAGAATCTAAGTAAAAAGATAAAAAAAATGAAAAGGTCTTAAAGGTCAAAAATAGATAAAAAATAAAAGAAAAGCAAAAAGAGGTAAGGAATTATTCAGTTTTTGTTTGGATCTTTTTTAGGCTTATTACCCATGACCTATCTATTTACTAAAGGGTTAAGTGAAACCCTAGCATCCTTTGGATATTTTAAGGCTGCCCTTATTTTAAATTATTTTAAGTGTGTTGCTTTTCTTTTTTATTATTGTTATTATTCTAAGAGTCTGTTGCATTTTTTTCTCTAAGTTTATTGTTCTTGTTTGTATTTTAAGTCTGTGACTGTCCTTATTTTAAGTCTGTTACTTTTCTTTTTTAGTATTGTTATTATTCTAAGAGTTTGTTGCATTTTTTTGCTCTAAGTCTGTTGTTCTTGTTTTTATTTTAAGTTTACGACTGTCTTTATTTTAAGTCTATTGCTTTTCTTTTTTTATTATCCTAAGAGTCTATTGCATTTTTTATATATTTTTATTTTATATTTTTATATTTTTTATTTTTGTTCTAAGTCTATTATTCCTGTTTTTCATTTTAAGTCTGTTGCTACTCTTACTTTAAGAGTCTGTTGTAATTTTCGCTCTAAGTTTGTTGTTCCTCTTAAGTCTGTAGCATATCTTATTTTAAGTCTGTTGCTTTATTATTTTTCTTATTAGAGTCTGTTGCATTTTTTTGCTCCAAGTCTGTTATTCTTGTTTTAAGTTTGTTGTTTTACTTTATATAAGTTTTCATTATCCAATGATTAATAAATGAGGTGGGTAGTTTTAATGGTATGATAAGATGATTAAAGAGTTAAGGGAAATGAGTTTGAAACCTGCCTCCCATATTTAAGACTTCCTTTTAAGCTATTTTTGATATATATTTTTAATGTGTTGTTTCTTTATTAACTTGTGATCTCTTATTATCATAAAAAATAAAAAAATATGTCTTCGATTTAACTTCGAAATTTGGGGTCCCTTCTAGAAACAAAATTACAAAAAACTCTTTAAAAACAAAAACAAAAGGCAATTTTTAATTTGTATTTTTAACTAAGAACTACGTAACCCTGATTTCTCGACATACTTAGGAATGCGGAAGAGTGGGAATAATTCCCGTCGCCTAGGTATCCACCATAAGCTTTTCCTCATTTGAACCTCGCCCTTAACCTTAAGGCGATGCCATCCTAAGGTGCTGCTAGATGGAAGGATCTTATCAACGTACATAAATGATAAATCATAGCATAGATCAAACTGCCGAATCAAAAAAATTAGGTACTATCATATAGCTTTATATTGGCTAAGTTCACAAATTGGAGACAAGCAGACTCGAACTGCTGACATTCGCCACAAGGTAAACCACCGCCTCTCAAGTCTCAACTAATTCTACCATAGAGGCCAACGATAGACAATAACTCCCCCCAACACAGCTTACAACTTTCATCGTACTGTGCTCTCTAAAGAGCAACTCTTCTCAAAATCTCAAAAGGTACTGAGTTGGAATCCCATTCTAACTAAAAGGTAGGTAATGTCACGGTTAAATTTCTATTTACCAACCTATAGTCACACACATCATCTCTACGTTATACCATAATCCATAATTATTCTCATGATCACAATGCCAAGGGCACACAATTTAACCCAAAGTCATAACACAAAATCTCATGTCACATTCAATACTAACTCATACCCCGAATTCAATATTATCGTTCACCAACTATTTAGGGGTTTACATTAATTATTCGTATTTTATCACATATCGGCTATAGGCTCAATAATTCATCTCACAACTCATTTTACTATGGCCCAACAATTCATATGGTTCGATCTATCACTAGACTTAGAAAGTCTAAAGGTTACCTAGTACTCATTATGGAATACTCCCATAATACACAACGTCATTAGACATGGCTCATAAAAATAACATAGAGCCTAGACCACCATAGGGTCCAATTTCCATAAAGTTTGATTATACAAGACTATATCAAGTCAACGGGGTTACCACATCTAGTGGGTCAAAATTAAATCAATTTTTCACTTGGTTCACAAATATGAAACCGAGTCTAACCCTAATTATGTGCCAACACGATTTCACATTCAATCGTCTTATCACATATTCATGTTCCTGATCTAGGGAGATACGACAAATTACTTGTATCATACAATATATGTAAGGTTCTTGTGCCAAAGGATATAAAATCTATCTTCCAAAATTAGCATAATTAATCATTTTGATTCATAAATATCCACATCAAGGAATTCTTTCATTATCATTTATCCAATCGACTTTAGCACATGAACCATTCACATTCGATAAGCATACCATGGCTAGGAGCCACAACATCATTCACACAAGAGAGACCCAACCAAAAGATTCAATTTCAATATACATACCAAGGTCTCGACATTTATGGCCTACTACCATATCAATTCACATTTAATATCTCCTATCCGTGATCAACACATGACATAGGTTCATCATCAAATCAATTCACATTCAATATATCGTATCCATGATCACACATGGTATAAATTCATCATTAAGTCAAGCATACTCAATATATCAATCTCAAATGCACAATATCAATGTATTCATCATTGGAAGGAAATAGTGTAAGGAACTTGGCCGGACTCACACAAACAACCATATCAATCACATTGAGGAATTCATCCATGTGTATTCAATCCCATGATTCATTAAGTTTGCCAATGAGCAATTTTGCTCCACAAGTACATCACATAATCTCAATGATAATGACATATTTCCATAAACCATAATTGTAACTTATGAATCATAATTCATAAGAAATCACCATTAAGAAAATAATGCCCTGATAGTCAATTCATAATTCTTAGACAACTAGTCATTCATAAATCCATATAGGGCAACCAATATCTCTACATATCCTTATCCCTTAGATAATTGCCACTCTTAAATCTATTTAGAACAACCATATTCCAATGATCACCAAAATGTTTCACTACTGAGCAATCGTGCTCCAATCATCCATAATATCAATTTATTGTAGAGTAACCATGCTCTGGTATTAACCAATAACTCTAATTCATAGCAAAGTACGCTCTGATACCAAGCTGTCATACTCTAATTTTCTATACCCGAATCCCGATGTAATCAAGATAATAATTAATAAACCTAATTTGAGTAAATTTTTTGCGTTTAAAATAATTTCAAAAACACCACGAAGATTACACCAAGACCTGAACCACAGAAAACCGAAGAGTGGGATTTAATAATTTATAACTGGATCATAGAACAATTCGCCCATGATTGTATACAAAATAACAAAGTTTACAGCAGAAGAAGAATATGTATACAGGGCACACGCCTAGTCCCATATATGAAGATATGAGAAGAGGCTCGGCAAAGCATGTAAGCATACAACACAAGCCTATTAGGGCACAACCAATCCTACACATAAATCATAAACATGCATTGCCCTAAATATATATACACATGCAACATTATGGTCATACAATATAAATCTCCATTATCGATATTCCCCAATTGACCACATCCGATTCAACCTTAAAATCATGTATCATCAACGCTTATACATCCCCAAATGATTATATAACCAACATCATTATATCCATCAAATAGGTATGAATTCCAATACCCCAAATACCAATACATCATTCCCTTATATTATTATTTATAACACATCCATTGATATCAATAGTTATCAAGGCTATAATGTACATTTTATTCACAATACAGTAATTACAACAGCTGCCGGCAAAGGCATTCAATTACCACTATTTTACCTTCATAAAAGCTTTACTTTAAAAGTATCCTCATCCTATGATATTCCTGCATCAATGCTAAAAATGGATAACATGGGAGAGTGAGTTATACATTTCAAATGACGAATATGAATACTATTGAGATTATGTGCATATGAATATCAACATCATGTATGCTTTGCTGAAATCATCAATAATCATCATAATTCATTCATCCCAACAATATATATAAATCATATTTATCAATCAACTCATAGCAAAGCAACACATATACACATCATTTCTCAATACCACAATGGGCCATATCATTGCCATCAACCGTAGACAAACAAGCCCTTCATCATATTGGGCCATCACATGCAACATTATCATATTCGATATCTTTTCATTGTATTCATATTTTACACGTTGTCTTTTAGGTAATTCATTTACAAATCTCATCATCATCATATCTCAATCTAAATCACCATCTATCATCATCACCTTTTGGCATATCTCCATGCTATATGCAAATGCTCTTAGGCTAATACATATGCACAATGGAATAAACAATAAATGCGGATCTGACTATGCGAATAAACACCAAATTATGGGTTCAAGCATGATCATATATCATGCCCCTACTGCAGTAGTATAATGTGTACACATATATCATAATGCATGCATAATCACCAAATTTTACTAGTACCAAACCGTATCGCCCATTTTGCAATACCGGTCATTTTCACCATGACTGCGGTAAACAACATAATCAACAATATAAGGTGTTGCGGGCCGGCCATGATTCATACCATGGTGGCTGTGATTCAAAGGACTACCGGGGACACCTGCTCCCCAAAGAGCCATCCCCCACAGGGTCGGCCACATGCAGCTCCTCGTCGCTATACATAGGCGGCTTCATGACTTACACACCGAGTCATAGGGGAAAATAAGAATGCTCATGCATAGAGCCACCCTCCCATTAGGCCAGCCGAGGGAATCCCCTAATATTCCAACATCAGCAGCTATGATATGCCTTGGATGCAAATGCCAACCAATGCATTCTCACACTATGCATTCTATCATACCACTCATCAATCATCATCATCAACACCAACACCACTATACAATCTTTTAATGGATTTTAACATCGTTGGTTTTTAGCCATTGTTCTTAAGCTTTAGATGTGGCATTTCATTTCAACACATTTTATTTCATACATGCAAGTCCGTACTTACAACAAACAAAATGGCACCAATATCATCAACAACATTCAACAATCTTTCATCAATATTAAAGGAATGCCTAGCATCCGTATTCATCTTTTATTCATCAACATCACCACCTAATTCTTAGTGGATTTTCATCTCATTGATCATTGCCATTGTTTCATATATTAATGTGGTATCACAATAATTCATCAATATAATTTTAAACCACACATACAAGATCACACTTGTATTCATCATAATGGCATTCAACAATCATCAATAATAACATTCATCCTTCCATTCAAGGAAAAGATCAACAATATCATCCATCATTATCCATTATCGATATCATCTCCGATTCATCGATTTAAAATAAGCACATTGTCAGGCAATCATCCCTCATTAGTTTTATCATCATACAAGGGTGTGTTATACATCAATGTCATTTAATCTTTCATTATTATTCATCATAATATATCATTAATGGTGAAATATTCATGTCTCTCATGACATATCTTAGGCACATACACATTTTACCCATTTCATAAAACAACCTCAAAACACCACTAGACATACCACAATCACATACCCTTTGCAATCATGAGTTATTGCATGATGAAACAAAGTTTCAACAATAAAAAACTCAATTCAATTTCAACATCAAGGTATATGAGGGTCATGACAATGCCCTCGCATTTTGATTGCTAAAACGTATTAAAAATGTGTGCAATCAAATGTATACACATGTCATGGCTTAACCATATCATACAACATCAAAATAAGGTGCAAATGAGCCAAAAACATACTATGAATCCATTCAGGAAGGTCCTTGAATCGATTCATGTGATTCTGGAGCACCAACTAACAAAACAGGGGTCCTTGAATCGATTCAAACCCTGTATGAATCGATTCAATCATGGTGAAATTGATGAACAGTAATTCCAGTGAGTCTTGAATCAATTCAAGGCTTCGCATGAATTAATTCAAAGCCCTCGAAGTCCTTATCTTTGGAAACAAAATGCAATGAATCGATTCAAGCCCTAGCATGAATCGATTCATGCATTCCCAATAACCTTTTTACTCTAAGAAACACCATCCTATGACCCCATTCATCAAATCCAACATCCATTATGCTTAAGTACACCCTTATATAAGATTTTAACTCAATAGATCATGTATCTATATACTCACATACATATTCCATCTTATCATTGATCATTCACCAAGAGTTCATCATTTCCTTTAAAGAGATTCAAAACTCTTAAGGCCATCACACATACATATTCATATCATTTTCAAGGCCAATAAATTACCAATCTTATCATTCAACAATCATCACTCAACTTATCATATTTATACAATCATGAAAATACAAGCATGAGTATAAATCATATACATTCATCATCAACCATTCAACTCATGCAATTAAAATGTAAACTCCTCTCCTACCTCGAGAGAAGAAGCACAACTTGAATGCTCTGATTGTTACGCCTCATTGCCCAGAATACAATCTACGCACACATACATACATTCAATCAATGAGCCATCATAAGGCATCATCACAATTCTAATAAATTGTTAATATCATATAGGGCTTGTAACAAGTTTTAGGCTTGCTAAAACACCAATTCATATACTTGTGGTAGGTTTCAGGAATTCCTTTCTCCAAGATCGTCTAGATATAAAAGGTCTAACTATACCCAATAACAACCATACAACATTCATCATTCATAAGGTATCCAAAGTACCATCTAAATCATCCAATTGATGATGCCTTATGATGGCAATATCATGACCTAAGTCCTCATCGAATCCTCATCAAAATCCAACAACCTCAAATATCAACTCCTCTAATTCTCATATATCTTCATATACATATATCTTTCAAACTTTAAAATTAGAACCTCATCAAAACCCAATAACTCTAAATATCATGACCAATCATTCCAATCATTTCTCCTACACATCAAAATCATTCTCATGACAACAAAATCATCAATCTCCTCATCTAGGCCAAAAGCCCCAAAATTATCAACTCTTAACGATTCCACACAATTTGATAATCATCAATTTCAACAATTCTCATACATCATCACAAACATAAGATCATCATCAAAGTGCCAATCATTTGTAAATAGTAATTAATTGTCTCAATGGTCATCTACCCTATGGTTTCGGTTTCATATGCATATATCATCATTCATACAACTTCAACTAAGCTCAAAAATTCATCAACATCAATAATCAAGTCCAATACTTCTAAAATTTTATTTTCCTCATATAAACTACTCTAAGGCATCCAAACCTTCAAAATCATCATTTGGGCCAAAACCCCCAAATCACCACACTTAGGGTTTTCCTCTAAAATCACTTAACAACAATCTTAATCAATTATCTTAAATTATCATGGACATTATAACCCTCCTCATTACACAACATCTAACTATCTCCAAGAACCTTATTTCCACAATCAAAATTTACATCTCAAGCCTAGGGTTCCATCATTTCCCATCAAAATAGGACCTAATCTCTTCTCACAATACTTAAATAAATCCAAAACCGTCAACAAAAGCCATGGGTGATCAAAATCATACCTCTTTCTCCTAGCCCAAAAAGGAACATGAAATTGAGAGATGAAGAAGGAGAAGTGAACTAAGCATTGCCCCAAAGTTCCATCCATGCTTTATGAATCCAAGCTTTATCTTTAATTTTGGCAAGAAATGAGGGTGGAAGGGGAGGGGTTCAGTTTTGCCATAGGAAGGGAATGGAGAATGAGAAAAATAAAGAAGAGGGAAGAAGAAAGGAAGCCCATGGTGATAGAGAAAAAGAGAGAGGAAATATGCAAAAATTGGACATTGTCCATTGGTCCAAAGGGTGCATCATGTTACTTTTTCCAATGGTCCAAAAATCCTATTACCCAATGGATAGAAGAGAGTAAAGTAGAGCGGGAAAGTGGACGGTGGAAATGAAGAGGGAAAATGGGATTTCATATTTTCTTTTAATTCCATTTGGCTCGTATTTTCTCTGTTTAATAGTATACGTCGTGTCCAATTAATTATCTCCTCAACACCAAAAATTATTTTAACTATACCACCATAACCGCAATAACTTTCTAAGTATTCTAGACCTATCAATTATTCAATTTGACAAAGTGGGTCCCATATCATCTGTTAAATCATCTGATTCTGTCAATTCTCAATTTATCGATAATTCACCTCTATTGTCTAATTAATTCTCCCATAATCATTGGACCATAAATAATTAATTATTTTTATTCAATAAATTTGTTTTCTTTAAAATTTGGGATGTTACAGTGGTTATCACTATCATGCCATGTTACATTGAAATTTAGGAGATTTTGATCATCAGACCCCGAACCACTGCCAGTGGTTTGCCACCACTGGCCGTGATTGCCCCACGAATCCTTGTTTCCTGATTTTTAGGAGGCATATTAGTGGCAGTTGAAGGGGGCTTCTGAAGAGAGACATACAGAGAGACTTTAGGCACTTTTTTTTAGAGGGGAGAAAAATTGAGAGCTTTCCCAGGGACTTCGGAGGAGATTCAGGGACCAACACCAAGGAATTCAAATCTACAAATTGGGAGGAAGATTGAACAAACCTAGTGAGAACTACTTTGTAATTTCTGAATCCTTAGTTTACATCTTTGATTTCTTAAATGTTTGGCATTGGTTTTGTGTATTGTGACATGACGACAACGATCCTTATGGCACGCTAAACTCTTTTCTTGGGATTAAGGATGTAGTATGCCTATGCATTGAAATTGATTGTTCTTTATCTTCCAATTTATGTAATTTTATTTTCTATTCAATTCATGTATGCCTAATGCTTCTACAAGACTTATAGATAAGTGTAGATGATTACAAATTGTGTGGGTGCTTGAGAGATTGCATATAATTCGAAAACACATGAATTGAACCTATGATTTTGATTTACGATGGTAAGCAAAATCGTTTAAGGGATTAATTAGGCTTCCACAAAACGTAAAAGGCCTAATTAACGAATCGAATATTGTTCTTTAGAAATTAAGTATGTTAATAGGCTTTTGAGAGAAAGGTATTAATTAACTTGGGGAAATCTACCTTAGAAATGAAATTGCATAATTGGATAAGCGATTGACATTTGATTTTGATGCTTGCATATGAACCCTTAACTTCCCAAGATTCTTCTTTGATTGAATTTTTGAAAAATGATTTGATTTTCTTTTTTTCAAAAGACGTTAAATTTTTTGTTCTTTGATTTAGGGTTTACACAATCAATTTGGCAATTTAGTTGAATTGATTACTCTAGATAATCAAACCACTATTGAAACCGGTACTTGGGCATAATCCTCGTAGGAACGATCATTCTTTTATTACTTCGATACCCATGCGCTTGCGGTATGCTATCACTTTCTCCCCCCTTTTCTGTCCGACTCTTTGGTCTTAAGAATACTAGTTTTTAAGAATAAGAGATTTCCCTTCTCCGACCCTTACTGTCCAACCTGAAAACAGATAGCTAATGCATTCCACTTTTTGAATAGGGTTCTATGGTCGGTCTGTGACCCCTGAATGCCGAAGGCGTCCTTGGGGTGATCTCATAGTTCCTACGGGGTGGAGACGATGGGGTCGGTCCATGGATTCTTTTTCCTTTTGTCGTATTTCGCTCAAAGGGTTGAAGGGAGATGGTGCATCAAGCTGTTCGCATGGGCTAGCTTGATCCTCTTCCCCAACCTATTTTCCCTTTAGTAGTTTTCATGTGTCTTCGCTTTATTTTGATTAATTTTATATTTTTACTATTTAATTTAAAAACACCATTTTACTATAAGGAGGTTAATTTAGACGGGACGTGTTGTTAATCTTATATTTTCAATCATTTTTTATTCGTTAAATAATAATATTTCTTATAAAAAAGATTAATTTGGATGAGACGTCTTGTTAATCTTTTTATTTTAATTTACTTTATTTTACTTTATCTTATCCTATTTTACGTCATTCTATTTTATTTTTAACTTTCTTAATTTTTATTGTATAAATTAAAATTAATTTGGACGAGGTGTCATGTTAATATTTTATTTTATTTCATTTTATTTCTGATTATTATTGTTATTAATTATTTAAGCTGCTCGATTTAAGATTAATTTGGACGAGACATCATGTTAACCTTATTTCAAAAATTTATTTTTTCCTTGTTTGTGTTGTTTGTTCCCTTTCTTGAGAGGTTAAATTAATTTCTAGGTTATTTAAAAATGTGAATGATCAATTTGAGGTAACCGTTTTATAATGGAAAGTGTGAGGTGCTAATACCTTTCTCATCTATAATTCAACTCCCGAACTTAGAATTTTATTTTTTATGACTGGTGCCTCAACAAAGGTTTTCCCAATATTTTACCTTTAAAAAATATTAGTGGCGACTCCCTTTTTTTGAAAGGATTTTGTTTAGTCCTTAATTATTTAACCTCTCTTGTTTGTATTAATGCCATTTATTTTCTGTCAATATTTACGTGTTGTTATTATTGAACCTTAGGGTAGACAACTTTATTTTATTGTTCTGTGTTTGTTCTTTGTGAAGGATGGGTAAGGTACAGGTTTGGATGCTCCTCCACACACTACACTCACAATTTGCACATATTTTTTAGTAGAGCCCTATACCCAGGCTCAAATAAAGCTTAAGATTAGGGGAGGTTGTTAGCGGTGTCATTTGGGACATGCGTCCTGTCTGGCTTTCATGAGAACCTCAGCTAGAATTTGACTTATCCATGGTGTCCCATACCTAGTAGAATTTCTACTGTTATGGTCAACATCATGAGTAGGATTTTGGCTCTAGTGACCTTTAGACAATTAGTGCAAGCCACCTAATGCGAGGTATCACTGTTAGAAAAACCTTAGATACCGGTAGGAGGCCTTTAGATAAAACCCAATTTAGGGCATAAAGGGGCAGACTTTCTCTCAACCTTTTCTCATTCTCACTTTCCTTTCTAATCCAAATTAGTGGACCACTTTCCCATTTAGAGGATTGTTCTTTCCAAAAATGATATCCCTTTTTCTAAATTAATGATCCTCTAATAGGCAAGCAGTCTTTTCCATTTGTATGCTTTTACTTAAGCTTTTAGGTCCTATGTTCTGGGTTTTCTAAATCGTCAAACAAAAGAAAAAAGGCTAAACAAAACAAAAGTGTAAGATCTTTTAAGGATGATCGGAAGGTCCGTAACCCACATGGCTCTTAATTTGTCACAAGTTTTGTTAATCATTACTCCCCCAAGTATAAAAATGTTTTCCAAAGTGAGCTACTAGGGAAGTAATGATTCATGAGGCGCATCAAATTCTGTTGACTAATTTTCTGTTTCCTTTTCATTCTTGCAAGAAGCTATCCGAAGCTTGGTGAGTACCTTTAAGAAAAACATGGAAATTAACATGGTATTGGATGGTTGTGGTACGAACGTCTTGAGTTGAGAAAATTGCTGCATGTCAAGGTAAGGAAAGTTGATATTGTTAGTCTACAAGCTTTGGGAAAGAAACTGAATTTAACTCAGAAAATGATATTCTCAAGAAAGTATGGGAGGATCCTAAAACTACTAGAAGTAGAGGTGCAAGTCAGAGCAATTACTACTTTGGCTCAATTCTATGACCCGCCTCCTCCATGCTTAATATTCCAAGACTTTCAATTAGCTTCATTAGTGGAAGAATTTGAACAAATCCTAAGAATGCCTCTGGGGAATCAAAAGTTATATCACTACCTCGAGCACTACGCTGCCATTCCTTCATTTGCTAATATCCTAAAAATTGATCCAGAAGTGCTAAAGGTTACACAGTTGAATAGAAATCAGACCCCAGGGTTTGCCTAAGAATAGTTCGAGAAGCATATCCATACCCTAGCTGAGAAGGAAGACTAAAGGACTTTCA
Organism: Clitoria ternatea; assembly: GCA_037962975.1. Classification (NCBI taxonomy): domain Eukaryota; kingdom Viridiplantae; phylum Streptophyta; class Magnoliopsida; order Fabales; family Fabaceae; genus Clitoria; species Clitoria ternatea. The sequence goes on from CM075669.1 coordinate 50,328,580, forward strand.
TGGATACCCTGGTGGCTATGATTTATGGTGTGATCTTGTTCCCTAACATTGATAACTACATTGATTATGACACCATCGATATCTTCCTCACCTGTAAGCTCTGAGTTGAGAACCCCGTTACTGCTGTTTTGGCGAATATCTATTGCACCATGGATTTTTGCCATACCCAAGGAAGGAAGAGGATCCTTGGTTGCCTGCCTGAATTATATGTGTGGCTTACCTCTTATATCTTTAATCAAATGGATCAAGTTGAATGCCCAGTCTTAAACTTAAAGTTGTGTCAATTGGCGGCCAAGAACAAACGTAAATAGGCCAAGCATTTCATAGGACTCACGGCTGAGAAAGTAAGGTGGTATCTGCAATGGTTGAAGGTTGACACCATTATTCACCACTACGGGAACTACTCGAACGTTCCTCTCATGGGCACTCAAGGGTACATTAATTATAATCTTGTCATAGCCAAGCGCTAGCTAGCTTACCCTCTGCTGGGATCACCCGATGAGGAGTCATTGGCCCCTTTTGTCTTCTACTATTCCAAACAAGATTACACTTCAGCAATTCAGGACGTAGGAGAAGCATGGAAGAAGGTTTATAAAAGGGGAAAGAATTGGGCATCAGGAGCCACGCTGTGAAAGATAAGTATTATCAATGGATCCTGAATAGAGTTTCTATTGTCAAATTGTCATTTAGGTGTCCTTCCTTTCTCTCGACAAGCACACTTGCTCCTCCACCCGCCTTTATGGACAAAGTAACTAAAGGGATGAGGGCTAAATTAGAGGAGCTAACTGCCAAGAACAAGATTTTAGAAGAAGACTTGTTGAAGGCCCAACAGGATTGTGCCCTCCTAAGAAGGGAGAACCATGAGAAGGGGCATATCCTCGGGAATGTTTGTAAGAAACGGAAATCCGAAAAAGACTACATAAGGAAATTAGACCAATGCCTTTGAACGGCCAACTCTCAGCTGAGGATGAAGAGCAGGCAGAGAGACACTATGTTGGCAAACAAGAAGTTTCTAAAAGAGATGTTGGCAAAGGCCAAAGAAAATGAATGAAATGCTCTGGTACAAAGACAGTTCCTGCAATCGCAAATCAATAGGCACAACAAAAAAACCTATTAACAACCACCTAAACCCGTTGCTATATCATGATAATTCCGTCGCTAAAACTATTAGCGGTGAAACTTATGACAGACAAAATGTCGGTTCTATCCACATCGTCGCTGACACCACAACGACGCCCACAGACACTGTCTTAGAAGTTTCGACAGGGTCTCGCCGTCGCTAAATGGGTCCCTATGGTGGTGACACATGAAACACCCTAGTTTTAATAAAAAAATAAAACCCAAAACAGGGGAAATTTTTCCCAAAATAATACCAATGGAACCGGGTCCAAAAAGAATAAAGGAATGGAAGGCAAAAGAAAGAAAAACTGATCAGAAACAAGCTTTAGCGAGCCAACCACAAAAGCCGATCGCAATACAGCCCAGCGAAAGACACATCGCTCAAGCGAAGCCCACAAAACAACGCCCACTCGCTCAAGCGAGATCCAACTCCGCTTGGGCGAGACAGCTCAATTCGCTCGGGCGAGCACTCAATCGCTTGGGCGAAACCACTCAAAAGCCTTCCATCGAAACCACCCTTGCTGGAGCGAATCCCATATTCACTGAAGCGAGAAGCCACACTCGGCATTCGATCACTCGGTATCAAGACATCCATTCACTCGGATTCAGGGGTTTCAATCGCTCGAAAATAACCCCAACACACATACTTCCCATAACTTAGTTCCTTATATTTTTATCCACAAGGCCACACAATAATCCACTCGGGAAATAAGGGTTATCCCACTCAGATTCCATAGACCCCTCACTCGGAATACTTCCCAATCAAACACCACTCGGTGTATTCCAACCACAATTCAATCGGGATTACCTTACACATTCATCACTTGGCATAATTACACTTCTCACACTCGGAGAATACTCAACCTCCTTTCTCCTTGGAAAGGATCCCGACAGTCAAGTTCCAATCAGGTTTACGCTAACCCCAAATCACTTGGAATATTCACCAAGTTAAGTCACTCAGACTTATTCAATGCTTAACCACTTGGGATACAGGATCTTAATCACTCGGAATATGGAACCTTATTCACTCGGGGAATTCATTAAGTAAGTTCCACTCGGACTTGCTTAGATCCTAACCACTCGGAATAGATCATCTTATTCACTCGAATTATACATGTATCACACACTTAGAATATATTCCAATCTAACCCATTACAACAAATCTTCCCTGGGAAGAGATTCACTCGGATTTCCACTCGGGATATTCAAATCATTCCCCACTCGGGGTTTACCCATATTTTTCACTCGGAATCATTCAAGCCTATTCAATCGGAAAAGGAAGGCCAAACATCATAGCCTCACTCGGAATCATTAACTTAATACTATTTCATCCATCAACTCTTCTCAAATAATTCAATAACACATTCCAGTCGGTAAGAAGCATCAAATCAACATAAAACACTTATACATATATATATATTCACATAAATGTAAGCGTCCATAAATCCAATCAGGATTACTCAACCTCCTCAACACTCGAAGAAATTCACCAAATCAATACTTAGTCACTCAGAATACATATCATGTTATTCCTTCGGAACAGGTACCTACATTCACTCGGTACGTATATAATACCATTCACTCGAAATATATATAACATTTTTCACCCAGAATCCATTAAGGTTATCACCACTCAAAAAAAGGCTCATACATATGAGTCTCACTCGGATATGGAGTCATATACATAAGACTCACTCGGAAAAGCATCTAAGCCACTTATATTTCACTCAGAATGGATTCTCACCATAATATTCTACTCGGAATTCATAGACTTGGCATCATTCTACCCATCAATACTTCACCAAGTAATTTAACAACACTCCTCAATCAAAACCGTGTAAGTTACCCATATCACCACACCTAGGTACATATAATATACACTCAGATATTTATTATTTTTACATCCTTCATTCACCAACACTTATTATCCGATATAAGTACATGATAACAATGTAAATCGCATATATATAAATATATTCATGCACTCGAATTTCTATACATATGTATTCATATTCATTATACAACATTGTTATGAGCCGGCCAAGGCTTTAATACATCAAAATACACTCGGTACATTACACTATGTACACAGCCTCATCATAAACACCCAACACTCAGGTTTAAGGCCATCACATCATTCCAATCCGACCTGCACATACTGAAAAATGGTGTAGGGGTGAGCTTTACATATTAAATGACAGTTATTGACTTGGATTTATCACAGAGTCCTCAATTAAGCAAATTCATTAATTCAACAAACATAACACAGACTGCCATTTAAATATGAACATTCACAAACATCCTCCGATCGGTAAATCACCCATTTCACTCGGCTATAAGCACAACATCCTCAATAACAATATTTCAATTTATCCAATCGGATTTCACCCCAACTCTAATCACTATCAATAATACTCAACTCCGAGCCTTGCTCAAGGAGTGTGCCTGAGCCTTGCTCAAGGACTTAATTATATTCTTTATATGTTGTCATCTGATTGTCGATCGGTATTAGGAGTCCAACGCATTCCAGTGGCGAATCGGATGCATACAGTCTCATTCACTCAGCGTCCAACGCCAATGCACTCGACATTTCATCAAGCGTCTCATTTCACGCTTAGTGCCCCAGGCACGCCCCGAGTCCAACCCGAGGTCTTTCATCATATTCAACAATAGGACAACGTCCTCTTCACTCCGAGATATACCCTTCGTGGCATCCCGCAAGGTGATATATTCAACACGTATGCATTTACATTCAACACATATTCATCTGATTGCCCACTCGGTATTTAGCGTTCAACATTATATGCACTCGGCAATTTCACAGCGAATCAGATGACTCAACTTATATCACATCCACTCGGCAATCACCATGCCATCCACTCGGATTATCATCTACCACAAGCCTCACATACTATTTCATGGGATCCACTCGGCCTTAGCATTTCTAAGCCTCATATGCCATTTTATATAAAATTCCACTCAAGAATCAACACTAGTAATCATCCCATGCCAATACATACAATATTTCACTCGGGAATCACATAACCCCACAAATAGATGCACTCGGTATTCATATCATAAACATCATGCATCCAATTCATATAACATAACAGTAAGAATCACATGCATCTCAAGCATTTATTCATCATCAACAAGCATCATACTTATTATGGATGGAAAATCATACACCAAACACACAATAAATATCATACATCCGGGCTACACTCAGTCAACATACAACACAACAACACAACACATTACAGTGTATATTTTCACCCGGAAACTCGTCCATAAACCATGCATTTGAGATGCAAAGCCCACCTTACCTGGAATGAAGTTCCAGAAGTCATATTGGCCACTCGGCCCAGCCACAGCAGCACTCTGCTCGGCATTCAAACCATAGGAGAGCCAAACACAGCTTCCTCTGAAGCAGCTCTCCCATCAAGACACCCATGTCAAGCCTCCAAGGCACCACAGACCTCACTCGGCCCAGTAGAGGTTCCCAAACGCTGCTCCACACTTGAACAGCACCGCCCCCACCACCATGGAGGACAACCAAGCTTCCATGCACCATCCATGCCTTCTTCTTCACAACAGCACAGCCTCACCCGCAGTGGACCACTTCCACAACGAGGCACCCACACACAGCTGCAGGCTCCCAACCGAGCCCCATACAGCCCATCAATAGAGGAAGAAGAAGAGGAAGAAGAAGAAGAAGCACCAGGGGAAATCGAGGAGGAACCCAGCCTCCAAAGCACACATCCACACGCTGTTCCCTCACACAGCCACACCATTCCACTCGGATCTACACAGGGAGTGAGTGGAAGAAGAAGATGAAGGAGAGGACGAAGGAGAAAAAGCAGAAGCTTCAAAGAGCTCCAGGGAGAAGGAGGAGCGTTTCTCTCCTCCATAACATGCACCAAAGAGGAAATGAAGAGAGTGAGGAGGAAACCAAAGCCTTATCAACACACTCACACTCTCCCACTCAGCCCCATCATCACGCTGCCTAGAGACAGCCTATCAGCGTCCACTCACCATCAGCTCTACATCCCATCCTCATTTAATGCAAGTCCATTAACTATCAAATCACCACCTACCACCAGCGTGCATAAAGAGGGAGAAAGGGAGAGAAGGGAATCAGACCCACCAATGGTCCAAGGGCACCAATGTCCTTTCCCCATTATTATTATTATTATCATTATTCAATAATTAGCCTAATTGGCCATTAAACTCCAATTAACCATTAATCGGTAATTAAATTTTAATCAACCCCTAATCCAAAAATTAGGATGTTACACTTCTCCCCACCTTCAAGGAATTTCGTCCTTGAAATTCAAGCATATACATGCCTCAATAAACAGCACGGCATATCACTCCATACCACACAAAACAGTTACATACCAATGTTTCCCAAGCATTCACCGAGCGGTTAATTCTAATCGGCATAATTTCACCTCTCAAGTGGTTTACCGATCGCACCATAAGAAATTCCGAGACATCACACTCTTAACACCTTTCCACTCGGAAGTGTCACATCCGACTCGGAAATCATCCATTCGAGTATTTACTGCTCGGAATCATTCCAAATTGAGCAGTACACCAAATTCAAGGCTTCCATCCGTTCCTGAAAAACTTCACTCAGTAATTATTTCACTCGGAATTACATTCCTCTCATTCACCCATCCATATTTTGATACACTAATATTTACTGCCCACTCAACACACTCTCATCTTTGCTCGGAGCAGTCCGATAGACTCAAGCCATCACCATAAGCAGCTACAGTCTCACTTGCCTGACCTATGAACTGCTGCATCCAACTTATAGGATGATTCCTCATTCTTATAGGGTCACAACAATTGCATAAAGCCACTACAAGATGCACACTGCCACAATACCTATGGCATGTAGAGTCATACCAAAACAGCATCATCACAATCTTTTCACTCATACCGACCAAAGTCACTCGGATAATACTAATCTATAAGCAATATATCTCCACTATTACGCACCAACAATGGTGCATCACATGCTAACAGTTGGCAATCATCCATCACCATCACTATAAAATGGTATATCAACAGTATAATTCCGACCCACACAAGGCATATATATCATCTATGCACTTATCCTAGTGTAAATCTCATGATAATAATCATCAAAGGCTAGTCACACACACCATAAAATGGCATAAAAGCAGTCGGTTTCCAGTCCAAACCGAGTAAATATCTCTTATTTAATCTTATTCATCATAAATCATTGGCCAATCAGCCTAATAATCCTCAATGCCATCATCCATTTACCGGCCATAACTTAGCCTTAAGCCAAATAATTCATTACACTCACTCAAATATACAACTTCGGGTCACAATTCAATCAACAATTCACTCAGTTTTCAACCACAAAACTGAGACAGTACCCAAATCAAACAGGTACCTAACCATATCTATTCACACCCAGTTTTCCAATCTCTCAGGTATCCATCTCACTAATATCCGATCCTACTTGGTCATGCCTAGTGGCCTAACATCCACCAACCATTCACTCGGTTTTCACACATCAGAAACCGAGACACTATCCCAGTTTAACATATACTTGATTTCACATTTATACATTCATCACATATTAAAATTCTCCAACCTAGGAAACTGCAATAATCACTCATATCATATATATATATCACACAAGATTCTTATGCCAAAGGATAGAAAATTCATCCTTTACAAATGGTACAACCAAACACAAAATTTAAATCCAGCACGCTAGGAGATTCCTTCAATATTATTCACTCAGCTAACTCAACATATGAGTTCTAATCCATTCGATCAGTATATCTCAACTACGAGCCACTATCATGGCCTGCACAAGAGGCCCAACCAACCAACACAGTTTCAATACACATGAGAGTCTCAACACCCATCATTATACTCCCTCACAGCCGACTCAGGCTGAGAAATACCACAAGCAATGATAACCAATCGGTCATATTGCACACAACTGCTTACACTCAGTAAGCATACCTTGGCCATGGACCTTTTGGTCTGCTCTGATACCAAAATGAAACACCCTAGTTTTAATAAATAAATAAAACCCAAAACAGGGGAAATTTTTCCCAAAATAATACCAATGGAACTGGGTCCAAAAAAAATAAAGGAATGGAAGGCAAAAGAAAGAAAAACTAATCAGAAACAAGCTTCAGCGAGCCAATCACAAAAGCCGATCGCAACACAGCCCAGCGAAAGACACAGCGCTCAAGCGAAGCCCACAAAACAACGCCCACTCACTCAAGCGAGATCCGACTTTGCTTGGGTGAGACAGCTCAATTCGCTCGGGCGAGCACTCAATCGCTTGGGCGAAACCACTCAAAAGCCTTCCATCGAAACCACCCTCGCTGGAGTGAATCCCACATTCGCTGAAGCGAGAAGCCACACTCGGCATTTGATTACTCGGTATCAAGACATCCATTCACTCGGAGTCAGGGGTTTCAATCACTCGGAAATAACCCCAACACACATACTTCCCATAACTTAGTTCCTTATATTTTTATCCACAAGGCCACACAATAATCCACTCGGGAAATGAGGGTTATCCCACTCAGATTCCATAGACCCCTCACTCGGAATACTTCCCAATCAAACACCACTCGGTGTATTCCAACCACAATTCAATCGGGATTACCTTACACATTCATCACTCGGCATAATTACACTTCTCACACTCGGAGAATACTCAACCTTCTTTCTCCTTGGAAAGGATCCCAACAGTCAAGTTCCAATCAGGTTTACGCTAACCCCAAATCACTCGGAATATTCACCAAGTTAAGTCACTCAGACTTATTCAATGCTTAACCACTTGGGATACAGGATCTTAATCACTCGGAATATGGAACCTTATTCACTCGGGGAATTCATTAAGTAAGTCCCACTCGGACTTGCTCAGATCCTAACCACTCGGAATAGATAATCTTATTCACTTGGATTATACATGTATCACACACTTAGAATATATTCCAATCTAACCCATTACAACAAATCTTCCCTCGGAAGAGATTCACTCGGATTTCCACTCGGGATATTCAAATCATTCCCCACTCGGGGTTTACCCATATTTTTCACTCGGAATCATTCAAGCCTATTCACTCGGAAAAGGAAGGCCAAACATCATAGCCTCACTCGGAATCATTAACTTAATACGATTTCATCCATCAACTCTTCTCAAATAATTCAACAACATATTCCAGTCGGTAAGAAGCATCAAATCAACATAAAACACTTATACATATATATATATATATATATTCACATAAATGTAAGTGTCCATAAATCCAATCAGGATTACTCAACCTCCTCAACACTCGAAGAAATTCACCAAATCAATACTTAGTCACTCAGAATACATATCATGTTATTCCTTCGGAACAGGTACCCACATTCACTCGGTACGTATATAATACCATTCACTCGAAATATATATAACATTTTTCACCCAGAATCCATTAAGGTTATCACCACTCAAAAAAAGGCTCATACATATGAGTCTCACTCGGATATGGAGTCATATACATAAGACTCACTCGGAAAAGCATCTAAGCCACTTATATTTCACTCAGAATGGATTCTCACCATAATATTCTACTCGGAATTCATAGACTTGGCATCATTCTACCCATCAATACTTCACCAAGTAATTTAACAACACTCCTCAATCAAAACCGTGTAAGTTACCCATATCACCACACCTAGGTACATATAATATACACTCAGATATTTATTATTTTTACATCCTTCATTCACCAACACTTATTATCAGATATAAGTACATGATAACAATGTAAATCGCATATATATAAATATATTCATGCACTCGGATTTCTATACATATGTATTCATATTCATTATACAACATTGTTATGAGCCGGCCAAGGCTTTAATACATCAAAATACACTCGGTACATTACACTATGTACACAGCCTCATCATAAACACCCAACACTCGGGTTTAAGGCCATCACATCATTCCAATCTGACCTGCACATACTGAAAAATGGTGTAGGGGTGAGCTTTACATATTAAATGACAGTTATTGACTTGGATTTATCACAGAGTCCTTAATTAAGCAAATTCATTAATTCAACAAACATAACACAGACTGCCATTTAAATATGAACATTCACAAACATCCTCCGATCGGTAAATCACCCATTTCACTCGGCTATAAGCACAACATCCTCAATAACAATATTTCAATTTATCCAATCGGATTTCACCCCAACTCTAATCACTATCAATAATACTCAACTCCGAGCCTTGCTCAAGGAGTGTGCCTGAGCCTTGCTCAAGGACTTAATCATATTCTTCATATATTGTCATCTGATTGCCGATCGGTATTAGGAGTCCAACGCATTCCAGTGGCAAATCGGATGCATACAGTCTCATTCACTCGGCGTCCAACGCCAATGCACTCGGCATTTCATCAAGCGTCTCATTTCACGCTTAGTGCCCCAGGCACTGCCCCAAGTCCAACCCGAGGTCTTTCATCATATTCAACAATAGGACAACGTCCTCTTCACTCCGGGATATACCCTTCGTGGCACCCCGCAAGGTGATATATTCAACACGTATGCATTTATATTCAACACATATTCATCTGATTGCCCACTCGATATTTAGCGTTCAACATTATATGCACTCGGCAATTTCACAGCGAATCAGATGAATCAACTTATATCACATCCACTCGGCAATCACCATGCCATCCACTCGGATTATCATCTACCACAAGCCTCACATACTATTTCATGGGATCCACTCGGCCTTAGCATTTCTAAGCCTCACATGCCATTTTATATAAAATTCCACTCGGGAATCAACACTAGTAATCATCCCATGCCAATACATACAATATTTCACTCGGGAATCATATAACCCCACAAACAGATGCACTCGGCATTCATATCATAAGCATCATGCATCCAATTCATATAACATAACAATAAGAATCACATGCATCTCAAGCATTTATTCATCATCAACAAGCATCATACTTATTATGGACAGAAAATCATACACCAAACACACAATAAATATCATACATTTGGGCTACACTCAGTCAACATACAACACAATAACACAACACATTACAGTGTATATTTTCACCCGGAAACCCGTCCATAAACCATGCATTTGAGATGCAAAGCCCCCTTACCTGGAATGAAGTTCTAGAAGTCACATTGGCCACTCGGCCCAGCCACAGCAGCACTCTGCTCGGCATTCAAACCATAGGAGAGCCAAACACAGCTTCCTCTGAAGCAGCTCTCCCATCAAGACACCCATGTCAAGCCTCCAAGGTGTTGGTGTATGCACTATGAGCCTTTATGCTTTTTCATTTGTATCATTTTTCTACTTATCAATTGAATAAATATTTCAGTTTAAAGTTGTTTTAAACATATTTATCCTTGGAGTAATAGGTCATATAAAAATTATTCCTAAAATGTCCCTAGTTAAGTATTTACATGGGGACATGTAAATACACTGAGACTAGTGTGTGAGTGTACTGATGACCTGATCTCACAGATCATAGATATAGATGATATCGAGTCTTCACACGGGTACACATTAAGAGTAATGATGTACTGGACAGACCCACCATGAGAACGTTGCATGGATCGTTACATGATTGTCATAAACGATTCTCAATGTGATAATGGTATATGTAGTCCTTCGACCTGAAGTCACTACGATTCCTACATGAGGAGTTTATTGTTTTAATACAATTAAACGTCTTCTGTAACAAGAGGACTATAAAGGTTGTGATTAGGCAATGAACAAATTATGCAGAGGGATGTGAGTGATGTAGATGGGATTTGTCTCTCCTATGTGACAGGAGTGATATCCATAGGCCACTTGATGGAGTAAGACTAAGAAAACGCATGGCCATGCTAGAAAGAATAAATATTAGATATTTATTCGGATCCAGTCTACTCCGGTATCAAGTAAAATAAATTGGGCCGTACAAGGATGACGCGACCATGCCTTGGGCCCAATTAGGATATCGTGACAAAAGGAATAAACGTATTAAATAATTATCACTTATAGGTTATGTTAATAATATTCGGACATAATGATGCATTGCTAGATGCCGCTCTTATTTTATATTAATAATAAAATAGTTTATTATTAATATGACCGGGTATTTTACCTATAGGGTCACACACATAGAGTAAGCCCATCAGAAAATGTTGTCTTATTTTAGTTGGACTAAAATAAAGCTATTGGGCCTAACTCATTTGGAATGAGTAAGGAGCCCACTTTTAGAGAGAACAAATTAGGTCAAACCTAAGCCTATAAATAGAGCATAAGATGCTCATAGGCCGTTCACTCAAGTGAGACACAAAATTCGCAAAAAGTTGCAAGAGCTACACGCCGTCAACCTAGCAGTTGGCAAGTGTTGCGATTCTGGTGGGAGTGCTCGTGTGGACTCCTAAAGGACGAGGCTACGACTGCTTCGGAGTTCTTCAAGAGGTAACCTAAATAATTTCGAAATTGTTTTTTTTGTGCTTTGAAACACGGAACCTTGCAAATCCTATGGAATCCCTTTAATTTTTCCGCTGCTCATGCTTAGGGATTTCCTAACACAAGGCACCACAGACCTCACTCGGCCCAGTAGAGGTTCCCAAACGCTGCTCCACACATGAACAGCACCGTCCCCACCACCATGGAGGTCAACCAAGCTTCCATGCACCATCCATGCCTTCTTCTTCACAACGGCACAGCCTCACCCACAGTGGACCACTTCCATAACGAGGCACCCACACACAGCTGCAGGCTCCCAACCGAGCCCCATACAGCCCATCAATAGAGGAAGAAGAAGAGGAAGAAGAAGAAGAAGCACAGGGGAAACCAAGGAGGAACCCAGCCTCCAAAGCACACATCCACACGCTGTTCCCTCACACAGCCACATCGTTCCACTCGGATCTACACAGGGAGTGAGTGGAAGAAGAAGATGAAGGAGAGGACGAAGGAGAAGAAGCAGAAGCTTCAGAGAGCTCTAGGGAGAAGGAGGAGCGTTTCTCTCCTCCATAACATGCACCAACGAGGAAATGAAGAGAGTGAGGAGGAAACCAAAGCCTTATCAACACACTCACACTCTCCCACTCAGCCCCATCATCACGCTGCCTAGAGACAGCCCATAAGCGTCCACTCACCATCAGCTCTACATCCCATCCTCATTTAATGCAAGTCCATCAACTATCAAATCACCACCTACCACCAGCGTGCATAAAGAGGGAGAAAGGGAGAGAAGGGAATCGGACCCACCAATAGTCCAAGGGCACCAATGTCCTTTCCCCATTATTATTATTATTATCATTATTCAATAATTAGCCTAATTGGCCATTAAACTCCAATTAACCATTAATCAGTAATTAAATTTTAATCAACCCCTAATCCAAAAATTAGGATGTTACAACACACCCCGTCACTATTACTACCTTCTTAGCGACCACCTCATGTCGTCGCTATTACTAGCTTACTGGCGACCACCTCATGCCGTCGCTATTATTGGCTTACTAACGACCATCATACGCCGTAGCTATCACTGGCTTACTAGCGACCACCATACATCATTGCTATTAGTGGCTTAATAGTGACCACCACACGTCGTCACTATTAGTGGCTTAATAGTGACCACCTCACACCGTCATGATTACTGGCTTACTAGCGACCACCTCACGTCGTCACTATTACTAGCTTAATAGCGACTAGCTCATGCATCACTATTACCGCTACTTAGCGACCATGGTCATTCCGTCGCTAACATATGTTTTTCTTTTTTTAAAAATTTAATTTTTGTTTATTACTTTTTTAATTAAATTTAAATTTTATTTATTATTTTTAATTGAATCAATTGTAATATTGTGATTCTTCATTGAGCAAGTGAACGCTAAATATCGAATATTGAATGACATAAAACAAGAAAAGGATAATGACATAAAACAAGGACTGAAATATGGTATATATCATATAAAGTATAAATCAATGTATACAATATACAAACAAATGAAGCATAAATAAGTAAAATCATGGTGGAGGAGGATCTTGTGGTGGTGGTGATGGCGGCTAGGAAGTAGGGGAGGTGGCCTCACCATCAACTGTATCAGTAGCTCTTCCTATGTAGCAAGCTGTCGACGAGTCTCAGCCTGCTGCTCCTCGGCCCATCGTCAGTTCGCCTCAGCCCGCTTCTCCAAAAGCTGCCTTTGGGGTCGCTCCTCCTGTAACTCGTTGTTCAGGTTTTGAATGACCTAAACAATATTTGTTGGAAGGCCAGAGGGGGAAGAGGAAGAGGTCTTCCCTTTTTTACATGCCCACACTGCCTAATCCAACGATCCTCCATTTCTTCTTCACGCCGCCAACAACCTCCATATAGATGGTATTGTCATCGGAATAAGAAAGAGTTGGAGGTTTCTTTCCCTCAGGTGTGGAGGCCACCAACTCCGCCTCATTCTCAGCCCTTATGGCAAGATAAGCCTCCTATAAATATAAAATGACAATAAAATTCAGTAATATATAATTTATAAGTTTAAGTATGCGTAAGTTAAATTAAATTATCGCCATGTCTATGGACCAGCTTTATTTTTCTTGGTTATTTCCATGACCTCAAACAGTGATGGCTCCCGGTGCTCCTTCTGCTCCTGTTGTTCACAATAAAATTAAAATTGTTAATAAAAAACATATGACGTCATTCATAAAAAAGGTAGAAAGATGTATACTTACAAATCTCTTTTTGTGCTCAAGGACTGAAATGCTACCCCCAGTATAGATAGAGGTTGTAGAATCAGCCACTTTGTTTGCCTTATTCTGAGCACTTGCCTGGTGGAACAAGACAACCCTCCCCCCCACTTCTGGACCATCCCATCCCAGTGGTTCTCAGGGATCCAACGAGGGCGCTCGTCCTTGTCCCTCACCTTTCAAAGGGTACTCTTGATGATTTTAGAGGTCTTTGTGGCAAAGACCTTCCTAATCTCATCAATCATACCCTTTATCCACTAATAATCACGCTGTTACATAAAATAAGATTTTGATATTAAAAATAGGTGTATGAATTAGCCATAAATTCACAACAAAGGGAAGTGTTAACTTACAGAGAAGCTGCCAAACCACCTATCCTAGACAACCTTCCCAGCATCTGTCCAAGAGATGTATAGACCATCTCACTAAGCCTTTAGAACCTTAGTAATTGCTTTGGTAGTGCAACTACTATCAGCAAAGCTGTAATAAACAACAGTTAGAAACAAATAAAACAACATACATACAGGGAGGCTACTAAAATTTTGGTGGAGTCTCCCCTATAAATGTAACATTTCCAAATTTGAACGATTACCTTATTACAAACAAAAGTGTTCCCAATACAGTTCAATCTATACAAGTACTAAATAAACACAATAAACCAATTTAGGCACAATGTGAGTTTTATATACAAAGCAACTAACAAGCTACCAACTAAGAAACTTAAAACAAATTATAGTATACTTACTCGTCTCTGGTCGGCAGTGGGACTAGCATGGGTAGGGGGAATGCCGAAGGTGGGGTCGTCTTGAGACCAGGGTCATCCAAACCTCCAGGTGAAAGACTCTGCTTTGGGGTAGTCTACTGTGTTGTGGTCTGCTGTGGTGGTGCAGGAGTAGTGGCCTGCTGTGGGGTGGTAGTCTACAAACAGGATCCTGGGGTCCTCGAACCACCACACTGAAGGGTAATCGACGTCCAGTCATCTATGGATAAAACAATGAAAACAAATACTAGACTTATATTATAAAGATATGTATGTATATATGTATGTATGTAGGTATGTATGTTTAATAACTACATACTCTGTCTGTTTCAGTTTAAAATTCCCCCCCAGTTTCAGTGTCACTATGGCTATTTGTTTCAACAAGTTCCTCAGTCTCCAAATCGGTCTAGACCATTTTGATTGGGAGACAATATCTTTGTCAATGTGTTCTCCCCCGTAGTGATGAGTGTCTCATCCATTATCACTGGAGCAATGTTGAACAATAAATGACTGTCATTGAGCTCATTTGGAGTGAGCTGATAAGCATCCTTAACCTTATCAGAGACATTATCAATGATCTGATGCCAGGCCTTGGCCTTGATTACAGCGTACCAGTCCGTTGCCCTCCAGGGAAGTCTGTGTAATAAACATGCTCAGCTTGTTGGGCAAAAATGAAAGGATCAAACCCTTTATATCTACCACTTTTCTTGACATTAACTAAACTGTAGTTGTTGTCAACCTTTGTTCCTACAACGATTGTGTTGTCGTACCAATCACACTTGAATAAAACGATATCTCTTCTTAGTCGTTCGGAGAAAGAAACTTCAACAATCTCTGTGAACACTCTATAGAAGTCTTCCTCTAACCATCTGGCTATGCCTTTAACACAAACCCCATATTTATGGGTACGCATCCCTTCACTCCATTGAAAAATGTTAAACTTGTAGTCATTTACGTAGTAAATGGGCCATTTTTTAACAGTTTTCACTGTCCCTCAAGAAAGGGCTTGGAGTAAGGGATCTTCAATATGGTTATTAGGGTCTTGAATCTATTTATAGCATAACACATAGATAATCGTTAGATACCTAACATTTGAAGTTAAATTAAAAACATAAGGTATACGGGTCTTACGTGTTGTGCAAACCAACCGATGAATTTGGATGATACTGTGTTTGAATATGTGTTTCAGGTTATAAGATTTTGATAATGACAAATCAATTGTGCAACCATGATATAAGACTCATAAAGCATTATTACAAAGGATAAAAACAGAGAAGAATCAACAAGTCAAGCTTTAATACGCAGGCTAATCGATTACAAGGTCCAAGCCAGTCGATTACAAAGCTTCTGTCCAACACCTAATCGATTGAATCATCAAGACTAATCGATTATGGAGTTTCTGTTTGTCACCTAATCGATTGCACCAAGGAAGCCAATCGATTACTAAGGTGAGAAAATGAATAAAAGGCATCAGGTGCATCTTCTAATCGACTACAAGGCTGCCACAATCGATTACAAATGTTCTATAATATCATTAATCGATTACAAGACAAGAGCTAATCGACTACAAAGTTTCTGTTTGTATCATAATCGATTACAACCAAGTCAAAATCGATTACCTTGCTGCGTAACATAATTAAATGCATCAGGTACCACTCACAATCGATTACAAGGTTTGAACAATCGATTAGTTGTTAGTCCTCAAATTTACAATAAATTCCTTCATAAAAATTTTGTGAAAATAATAAAAATTTGTTTAAATTGTTAGAAATTTAGGTTTTAAATTCAATAAATGGATGTTGTTGGAAATAATTTACCCTTGATCAATTTTCTCTAGTTTTGTAGTGAAAA
This sequence comes from Clitoria ternatea, assembly GCA_037962975.1. NCBI lineage: Eukaryota > Viridiplantae > Streptophyta > Magnoliopsida > Fabales > Fabaceae > Clitoria > Clitoria ternatea. The sequence goes on from CM075669.1 coordinate 50,345,093, forward strand.
AGGTAAAGAATTTAAAGAGAAATATTAAAGAACTGAAGAGCTGACGCGTAGCATCAACCTCACGCGTAGCGTGGGGTTTCTGATGCTGACGCTACGCATTATGCCCACGCATAGCGTTAGAAGCTACGTGGACTCCACTTCCAGATGGCCAAGCACTCAGCCTTTGACCCATTATGGCCTTTCCACTTTGTACAAATGGACATACCGAATTAGGGGACAAGGACATATGGTAAGGCATGATTGATTAAATAATTCCATAGTGGCCACTTCGAGCTGTTTAATGGGAGCTGACTCAGGGACCTGACGCGTAGCGTCAGGCTAGCGCGTAGCGTCAGGACCCTTCCTCAGCCCTATAAATAGGGTTATTTTCCATACTTCCAAGCATCCCATCTCATTCTATTCCTCTCTTTTCTTCTATTATACACTCGTGTTTGAGTGTTTCTTTTGTGAGTTTGTAGTTCTAGAATAGTTTTCTAGATACTTAAGAGTGTTGTGTGGTATTGTGATTATTGTATTGTGAAGTTTCCATCTCCTTCGTAATGTCAACATCTGTAAGTGTTGTTTTTACTTTCACCATATGTAACTAATCTATTTATGTTGGAATTCGTGAACTAGTCTATTAAGTATGATGTTATGAATTCGATGTCTACATGTTTATGATTCAAGTGCATGTTAGTATTTCAATCTTTTATTAGTATGAACGTCAAACAGGAGAATGATTTTCATGCGTATTGAAACTTGTTTTATTAGTGTGAATGTCAAACAGGAGAATGATTATTCATGCCTTATTAAAACTTGTTTTAACAAAAGTAAAAGTTGCAATACCCTTAATATGCTAATTACTAGGGATAGAATTAGTGATTATTGTTGCCATAAGGCCAGGACTTAATGCAAGTTTTTACTAAGAAAGCTCACGAGGGATCGGACTTTACAGTGAATACTTAGAATTTATATCACGAGGGATCAGTTATAATGATTTTAAGCTGCAATGACATGAACTTGATGATTAAATATACATGTATTGAGTTCCTCCATTGTTATTCTAGATTAGGGATCCAAATTCCAACATAATTTGTTTATCTGTGTTTTAACCTCAAGTATCTTAGCTATTCTAAATTGCAACTCAACTTTTTAGATAGATTGTTATTTTCTTTTTATCACATGAACAACTCAGCTATGCAATCTTGTGAATATTGTATAAATTATATATAAATTATTCTTTTGTGAATAGGTTTCGATAAATTTACCATAGTAACTAGAAAATTACTGTAACTATTGGACTTTCAATCCCAGTGGAACGATATCTAAATTTTGAAAACTACAAACGATTGGTGCGCTTGTCAATTAAAAGACCCAACAGTAACACGGAGTTAACAAGTTTTCTGCAACACTATTCTGGGTCTAACATTAGTAGGGTTCTGTCTCTTATCTAATCGATTACATGGGATATTACAGTCGACTACAATACAAGTTTCACTGAAGAATTCGAAGTGTAATTGATTACAGCTCGAGGCATAATCGATTACGATAATGCCAGATTTTGAGGAAAAGCATTTTTAAGTGGGAACCAGCTCACTTCTCCATTTTTCACTCAGATGCCCATGCTGTGCAACGGCTATGAAGACTCTAGGGAACCTCTCCAAGGCCTATAAATGCAAGACTCATTCAAGCTATGTAAATCAATCAAAGGGAAATCATTCATAGCTTACATTTGTGCCTTGTGAGTTCTATTTCTTGTTTAGTTTCAATTTCTAAAGCTTAGAGCTTATATTTGTAAATCCTCTCTTGTTGAGAGTTATCATTGTTAGAGTCTTTCATTTGCTTATCTACTCTATTGAGAGAGTTTAATAATTATAAATCCAAACACCAAAACACCAAGGTTTTTCACTCTAGGTTGACTGGTCAGAAAGGTTAGGGTTCAACCTTTGGGTATTGAGTTTGAGAGATTGGGTGGGTTGCCCTTGTGCTAGTGAGGATTGAATTCTTGAGTGTGGGACACTAGGAAGCTGCAATTGCTCATAGCTTGTATCTCTAAACTTCAATAGTGGAAATCCTTCAAGTGGGTTGCTTGAAGGCGAGACGTACACCAGGTTGGTGGAACTTGTTAAATTGGTTTGCAAGCTTCTCTTCTCTACTTTCTTGCATTTACTTGTTATACTTGCTTGGTATATTGATTTGATTGTGATTCCATTGATTGAACTTGAGTAACTAGGATAAGTTAAAATATTGCACACCAAGTGTTTGACATATTGCCTAAGTGACATTTGCACATTGTTTTACATTAATTTTTGCACTACACTTGCTATATCTTGCATACAAGCATATGTTATGAAAAGGGAATCAATTTCAAAGGCATTCTAAAGAAAAGTTTTTAACACTCAATTCACCCCCCTCTTGAGTATTGAGGCCACTTGAACAACAAGTGGTATCAGAGCTTGACTCTTGGTAGATCAAGCTTAACAGCTTCAAGAGAACAAATGGCCTAAAATTCTTTAAACCTCTTTCCTGAGGGTGGTGCCACAAATAGACCTCCTGCTTTCAATGGGGAAGGCTATGCATTTTGGAAAGAAAGGATGAAAATTTTTATGCAATCAATTGACTTAAAAATTTGGAATACCAGTAAAAAGGTCCCTTTATACCAATGCATGTTGTTGATGGAAAACAAGTAGAAAAATTGATGGATGATTGGACCAGCGAAGAAGAAAAGAAAGTCCAATATAATTACAAAGCCAAAAATCTAATCACCTTAGCTTTAGGCCCTGGTGAATTCTTTAGAGTAGTTACATGTAAATCTGCCAAGGATATGTGGGATACCTTACAAATAACCCATGAAGGTACAAGTGATGTTAAAGACTCTAAGATTAGCACCTTAACTAGTCAATATGAAAGTTTTAGAATGAACTCCAATGAACCTATTTTAGATCTCCAAAAGAGATTTACATTGATTATTAATCACCTCATTACTCTTGGAAAATCTTACACTAACAAGGATCTCATCCATAAAGTCTTGAAAAACCTTACTAGGGAGTGGCAACCTCTTGTCACCGCTATTAAACAATCACCAAATATAAATGATATGTCTCTTGCTGCATTGTTTGGTAAGTTACAAGAACAGGAACAAGAGTTGAAACAATTGAAGATGGCGGAAGAGGAAGAAAAGTCTTACAAGAAAAAGGGACTAGATCTCAAGGCCACTTCTATCAATGAAGAAGAATCCGGTAGTGAGCTTGATGAAGAAGAAGAGTTTGGACTATTTGTGAAGTTATTCAAAAAATTCATGAAAAACAAACGCTTCCAAAGATGTTTCAAACCTCTAGGTAAGAAACCTATTTCTAATGAAAATTCTTCCTCACTAAATTGTTTCGAATGTGGCAAGGAAGGGCACTTCAAGGTAGATTGTCCAAACCTTAAGAAGAAGAACAAAGAGAAAAGTGGAAGAAGAAGAGCTTACATTGCTTGGGATGAAAATGAAGTGAGTAGCTCAGAAGAATCTGACAATAAGGAAGCAAATCTGCCTCATGGCAAATCATCAAGATGAAGATGATGAGGTAAGTTTTCTTGACTTAGATAAAGATGAATTGCTTGATGCATTTGAGGAATTGTATGACAAATTTGTTAAAATTTCAAACAAGTATAAATTGTCTAGGAAAACCATTGATACTCTAGAAATGCATCTCATGGAGCTTAGTAAAGAAAATGAATGCTTAAAAGAGAAAGTAGCTAAGGCTTAACCTATTCCAAGACCAAACCATGTGAATTTACTGTAAAATGTGATCATCTAGAAAATAAAGACCTATACTTGAATACAACTCTTGAGAAATTCACACATGGTAGAGATAATTTAAATGTTTTACTTGGAAATCAATGATGCATGTTTGACAAAACCGGATTAGGATATAATTCCACCAAAAAGGAAAAGCATTACAAGAATTTCTTTGTGCCACCTAGAAAATCTTCATCACCATTTACTAAATGCAATCATTGTAGCACTAAGGGTCACAATACTTCAAATTGTCACATTAGAAAATTTGAACCAAAAGTGGTAAGAAAGGTGTGGGTTCCTAAAGAGATATTACCACAAGCTAACCAAAAAGGACCCAACATAAAATGGGTACCAAGTTCTTTAAACTAATCTTGTTTTGTAGGTATGCTTCAAGGCAAGTAACACCCATTGGTACTTGGATAGTGGATGTTCAAAACACATGATGGGAGATATAAGCAAATTCACGACATTCACTCCCAAAAGAAAAGGAAGCGTCACTTATGGGGATAACACCAAAGGAAGAATACTTGGTATTGGAAACATTGGTAAAAATTCTTCTACTACAATTAATGATGTATTATATGTTGAAGGACTCAAACATAACTTGCTTAGCATAAGTCAATTATATAATAAAGGATATAGAGTATTATTTGAATCTAATTGTTGCATAATTGAAAATAAGCTAAACAAGGAAGTTAAGTTTATTGGTAAAAGAATTGATAATATTTACATGATTAATGTTGATAGTTTGTCTTCAAATGATGTGCAATGCTTCATGACTAGAGAGGATGAATCATGGTTATGGCATAGAAGAATAGCACATATACATATAGACCATCTAAACAAACTTATTTCTAAAGAACTAGTAATTAGTCTGCCAAAGCTCAAATCTGAAAATAAATTTTATGATGCATGTCAAAAGGGAAAACAAGTAAAGGTATCTTTCCAAGCTAAAAATGTTGTTTCTACTCAAAAACCTTTACAACTTTTGCACATGGATTTATTTAGACCATCTAAAATCAAAAGCTTTGGTGGTAATTACTATGGTCTAGTAATTGTGAATGATTATTCAAGATATACATGGACCTTGTTTCTTGCTCACAAAAATGAAGCATACTATGCATTTAAGAAACTAGCCAAGGTTATCCAAAATAAGCAAAATTCAAAGATTGCATCCATAGGAACCGATCATGGGGGAGAATTTGAAAACCAATCATTTGAAAAGTTTTATGAAAAACATGGTATTGAACACAATTTTTCAGCTCCTAGAACTCCACAACAAAATGGAGTGGTTGAAAGGAAAAATAGATCTTTGGTGGAACTTGCAAGAGCCATGTTAAATGAAAACAACATTGCAAAATATTTTTGGGCCGATGCGGTAAACACCACTTGTCATGTTATGAATAGATGTTTGATTAGGCCTATTCTAAAGAAAACCCTCTATGAACTTTACAAAGGTAGAAAACCAAATATTTCTTATTTTCATATATTTGGATGCAAATGCTTTGTACTTAACAACAGAAAGGATAATCTAGGAAAGTTTCATGCAAAATCTGATGAGGCAATCTTTCTTAGATATTCATCATCAAGTAAATCTTATCGAGTATTTAACAAACAAACTAATACTATTGAGAAGTCAATTCATGTAAAATTTGATGAAAATAACCATAACTCTCCGAGAAAGGAAGATTTTGATGATCTTGTAGATACCCTCCAAGAATTAAACTTGGATAACAAAGAAGAAGACACAACACAAGGTGCATAAATTCAACAAAAGGAATGGATCACCTCAAAAGACCATCTATTAGACAACATTATAGGTGATATCACTAAAGGTGTAAGTACCCGACGCTCTTTCAATACTTGTAATCATTTAGCGTTTGTCTCTCAAATTGAACCTAAAACCATTAATGAAGCTATTATTGATGAACATTGGATGTTGGCCATGCAAGAAGAACTAAATCGATTTGAAAGAAATGAAGTTTGGGAATTAGTGCCAAGACCCAATGATCACCAAATAATAGGTACTAAATGGGTTTTTAGAAATAAACTTGATGAAAATGGTATAATCACTAGAAACAAGGCTAGGCTAGTAGCTAAGGGATACAATCAAGAAAAAGGCATAGATTATGAAGAAACATATGCACCCGTAGCTAGGTTAGAAGCCATTAGATTATTATTATCCTTTGCATATTATAAAGACTTTAAATTGTACCAAATGGATGTCAAGAGTGCTTTCTTAAATGGATACATTCAAGAAGAAGTATATGTTGATCAACCTCCTGGTTTTGAAAACTATCAATTTCTAAATCATGTTTTTAAACTAAGAAAAGCATTATATGGTTTAAAACAAGCTCTAAGAGCTTGGTATGAAAGATTAAGCAAATTTCTTTTAGAAAACAATTTTGAAAGAGGAAAGGTTAATACAACATTATTCATTAAGCACAAGAAGAATGACATACTTTTAGTACAAGTATATGTGGATGATATTATTTTTGGTGCCACTAATGAATCACTCTGCAAGAAGTTTGCTAAGTTAATGCAGGATGAGTTTGAAATGTCTATGATAGGAGAACTTACATTCTTCCTTGGACTACAAATTAAGCAAACTAAAGAAGGTACATTCATTAACCAATCCAAATATTGCAAGGAGTTGCTTAAGAAATTCAACATGGACAAGGCAAATAAAATTGCCACACCTATGAGCACTTCATGTTATTTGTATAAGGATGAGAAAAGTAAGGATGTAGAACTCACAAAGTATAGAGGTATGATTGGATCCTTACTTTACTTAACCTAGTAGACCGGATATCATGTTTGTTGTTTGTATGTGTACAAGATACCAAGCATGGCCAAAAGAATCACACCTTACTATTGTAAAAAGAATAATAAAATACTTGGTTGGAACTCAAGATGTTGGTTTATGGTACCCTAAAGGGGTTGAATGCACTCTTGTTGGTTATTCTGACTCTGATTTTGCAGGATGTAAACTTGATAGAAAAAGTACTAGTGGTACTTGTCACTTGCTTGGTAGCTCTCTTATATCTTGGCATAGCAAGAAACAAGTAAGTGTTGCATTATCCATAGCTAAGGCAGAATATATTGTAGCTGGAAGTTGCTGTGCTCAAATCCTTTAGATGAGGCAACAACTTCTTGACTTTGGTGTTATGTTAGACCATGTGCCTCTCAAATGTGATAACACAAGTGCCATTAATATTTCAAAGAATCCTATGATGTATTCTAGAACCAAACATATTGAGATTAGACACCACTTCATTAGAGATCATGTGTTAAAAGGTGATTGTGTGCTTGAACATGTTAAAACCTCTAAACAATTAGCTGATATCTTCACAAAACGACTTGCAAAGGAGCAATTCATACACATAAGAAGAGAGTTAGGAATTCTAGACATTTCCAATTGTGTTTAAATATTGATTAATATTGATGGTTCTTTAACTTACAATGTGTTTGATGAGTGAAAATGGATTGATTGATGAAATGAGTATGTTCTATTCCATGATAATTGAATCCTTGATGCTTTTTGATTAAGAAACATTTGTTTTAAAGCATTTCTGCGCTGTCATAATCGATTAGATAGCTTCCTCCAATTGATTAGAATCGTTCTGTCCTTACCATAATTGATTTTCTAGCTTCAAATAATCGATTAGTGAGCCTCTGTGTTCTAACTAATCGATTAGTATACATGCCAAATCAATTAGGGGCGTTCTGTCTTCCATCTAATCGATTACACATTCCTCCTAATCGATTACCAAGTTTTTGTTTTTAATGAAATTGATTACCCAACTGGCCCAATCGATTAGAACACCTAACGATTCAAATTCTGAAGGGGTGTAATCGATTACGAGTAAACCCGTAATCGATTACGAGCATATCAAAAGTGTGATTTAATGCAGAATCCGTGAGTGAATTTGGTGCCCAATCCCAATCACCCCTCTAAACCCTATTTTTCCACTCCTAAACCCTATAAATACCCCCTCCTTCAACTCTTCTACCTCACACCTCCAATACTCCTCCTTCCTTCAACCTCTCAAAAATTCTCAAAAGTCTCTCAACTTTCTTCATCTCTTTCTCTCCACTCACAATGTCTTCCTCTAGGAATGTCAAGAGAGCTAGGTCCACTCTTTCCCAAACCAATAACCCCCTTGATTTTTCAAGGTTCTTCACCAATCCTAGAGACCTCCAAAACTTCATTCAAAAATTCTCTGAAAAAGATATCATCTCCCCTCACTACATTAATGCTGAGATTTTTTACCATCCCCGTTTCACCTTCACTCACTCCTTTCACCACTATAATCTATTTCCTTTTCTCACTCTCAAAGACAAAGTCTACTACCTGAAACTCATGCAAGTCTTTTTTTGTAATTTAAGGCTTGTTGATGGGTTACTTGAAGCTAGAGTCAAAAATGTGACTCTAAGGATCACCAATGCACAACTTGCTGAGGTTACTCAACTTCCCCTATCCGATGGTGAATTTACTGGTGGTCATCTAGAAGATGAATGGGACTTCAATGTCATCTCCGCTCGCCAATCCCTTTGGAAAGCTAACCGTCCTCGCAGCAACCACAAACTAGTAGGGCATTTAACTGTCAACAACCGTCTCCTTCACTTTTTCTTGGTCAAACTTCTTGTTCCCCGTGGTGGAAATTATGCCTTGGTTGAAGAGGATGATGTGCTCTTGATGTGGGCAATGCAAAATGAAAAAGAGATTAATTAGATTCAACTATTAAAGTTGCATATGCACAAGGCCAAGGAGCAACAAAAACTTCCCTATGCCATCCTCCTTACAAAAATTTTCAAGGCTTATGGTGTTGACCTTGCTGGAGAACTTTTTGAGAAAATACCTCCAAAGGCATGCATTGGCACCCATCATCTTACCAAGATGGGTATAATCTATGTCAATGGAGCTTGGCTCTCCAAGATGGAAGGCATTCATGCCAATTCCCTTTGAAGCTCCAGCCAATGATCCTGCCTCTCCTCCTCCTGCAGCACAAGCACCACAAGGAGAACCATCTGCTCCCATTGACCCTTTCACATCCCTTTATGCCTATTTGGATCGGCGTTTTGAAAGGATTGATCATTACCCTTCAAGAATTTCAAATGGTCGAGCAACAACATTTTAAGCTTATGGAGCAGCGCTATGAGGAGCTTTCAAACAAAATCTCAGAAATGCACTTTTTCAATCCCAATAATTAGATTTTCCTTGTTTTTGATTGTTTTCCATTCTGCACTTTGTTATTGTCATTTTTTAATTCTCTGTAATTTTCATTAATGTACCTTTCCCTTATGAATGAATGGAATTTATCTTTCAATTATCTCTCTATTTTTCCCTTGCTTTATTTGTTTTTTATGATTCCAAAAGGGGAGAAATTAGTGTTCATCTATTTATAACAATGATAAACAAGTGATATAAACAAGTGGTCAATAACAAGTGGTTAACATGGTTAACATAATGATTAATAACAAGTAGTTAACATGATTAACATATTGATTCTCAATTCAATTGGTTTATATTCTATAATATCAAGTGGTAAATGGTTATTAACTAGTTCTAAAATCAGAACAATAAATGTATGCATAAACTCCTTAAGAAAAGGGGAGAAACTTTTGCCTAGACTAACACCCTCATGAGATGAACATTGTTTGTCATCATCAAAAAGGGGGAAAATGTGTTTGAATATGTATTCCACGTTATAAGATTTTGATAATGACAAAGCAATTATGCAACCATGATATAAGACTCATAAAGCATTGTTACAAAAGGATAAAAACAGAGAAAAATCAATAAGTCAAGCTTCAGTACGCAGGCTAATCGATTACAAGGTCCAAGCTAGTCGATTACAAAGCTTCTGTCCAACACCTAATCGATTGCATCATCAAGACGAATTGATTATGGAGTTTCTGTTTGTCACCTAATCGATTGCACCAAGGAAGCCAATCGATTACCAAGGTAAGAAAATGAATAAAAAGCATCAGGTGCATCTTCTAATCGACTACAAGGCTGCCATAATCGATTACAAATCTTCTGTAATATCATTAATCGATTACAAGACAAGAGCTAATGGACTACAGAGTTTCTGTTTGTATCATAATCGATTACAACCAAGTCACAATCGAGTACCTTGCTGTGTAACAGAATTAAATGCATCAGGTACCACTCACAATCGATTACAAGGTTTAAACAATCAATTAGTAAGGTTCTGTCTCTTATCTAATGATTACATGGGATATTACAATCGATTACAACACAAGTTTCACTGAAGAATTCGAAGTGTAATCGATTACAACTTGAGGCGTAATCGATAATGATAGTGCCAGATTTTGGGGAAAAGCATTTTAAGTGGGAAACCAGCTCACTTCTCCATTTTTCACTCAGATGCCCATGCTGTGCAACGGCTATGAAGACTTTAGGGCACCTCTCCAAGGCCTATAAATACAAGACTTATTCAAGCTATGCAAATCAATCAAAGGGAAATCATTCATAGCTTACATTTGTGCCTTGTGAGTTCTATTTCTTGTTAATCAAGTGGCCTCAATACTCAAGAGAGGGGGTGAATTGAGTTTTAAAACTTTTCTTGGAATGCCTTTGAAATTTCATAATTTAAGAGTTGATGCAAGAGATAGTGAGTATAATGCAAGAAACAGTGCAATACAAAGGGTAAATGTTACTAAGGCAATTTATCAAACACTTGGTATGCAGTACTTCAAAACTAGTTATTCAAGCAAGTTTAAGAGTGAAAACACAATCAATGTTAACAATCCAACCAGATACAATATGTAAATGCAAGAGGGTAAGGGAGAAGAGCTTACAAACCAATTTAACAAGTTCCACTAACCCGGTGTACGTCTCACCTTCAAGCAACCCACTTGAAGGATTCCACTATTGAAGATTTGAGATACAAGCTTTGAGTAATTGTCTCCTAATGTCCCACACTCAAGAACCCAATTCTCACAAGCACAAGGGCAACCCACCCAATCTCATAATCTTTGGTTGAACCCCAACCTTTGTAACCACTCAACCTAGAGTGAACTTTGATGTTTGGTGTTTGTGTTTACAAGCAATATACTCTCTTAGTAGAGTTGCTGTACAAATGAAAGCTCTCACAAATTCTAAACTCTCACAAGAGAGGATTTACAAATATTAGCACTAAGTTTTAGAAAATGAAACTATACAATGAAAAATGGAACTCACAAGGCACAAGATTTGATTTCTCTTTTATGGTATTGATTTCCTTGAGTAGCTTCAATGAATGCTCCATTTATAGGCCTTGGAGAGGTGCCCTAGAGTCTTCAGAGCCGTTGCACAGTATGGGCACTTGAGTTGGAATGGAGAAATGAGCTGGTTTTCCACTTAAAACACTTTTCCCCAATTTCTGGCATGATGGTAATCGATTATGCCTTGAGCTGTAATCGATTACACTTTGAAATCTTCAATGTAATTCAGTTGGTAATCGATTAGACCTTATTGTGTAATCGATTAGATTGGAAATAGAGACTTGCTAATCGATTATTTTATCCCTTGTAATCGATTGTAACTTCCATTTAATTGTGTTTCGTAGCATTGTAATCGATTATGCCTTCATGTAATCGATTAGGGTGCAAACAGAACTTGGACAATTGATTAGGCCTGGCTTGGTAATCGATTAGTGTCCTTACAGAATATTGGTAATCGATTTTGGCAGTCTTGTAATCGATTAGAAGATGTACCTGATGCTCTTGATTCAAATTTTCATCTTGGTAATCGATTATCTCCATTGATGCAATCGATTAGGTGATAAATAGAACATAGGTAATCGATTAGTTATGAATGTCTAATCGATTATGTTATGGTTAGAACTCCTGTAATCGATTATGTTGGATGCTGTAATCGATTAGGCTACATGTTTTTGCAGGTCTGATGTTGTTTTCTCTGTTTTTCATTGTAACTTAAGCCTTTTTCTTTGAGTCTTCAAAATCTTTTGTCATTATCAAAATAATTCAACCTGAAAGCATATTACATATTCTCCCTCTTCTTGATGATGACAAACAATGTTCATCTCATGAGGGTGTTAGTTCAAATAAGATTATCTCAAAGGTTATCTACAAAAACTTATCTTTAAAAATATCTCCCCCTATCTAAAGGAGTTTATGTCATCTTTTAAAAATATAAAGATAAGCAATTGGTTTCAGATTTTAACCAATGGTAATTTAATGAAACAGATTCAGTTCAATTAAAAACAAATTCAGTTCTCAGATTCAATTAAGATTCAATTTTCAGATTCAATTCTTTCTAGATGAACTTCAATTATTCTCCCCCTTTGTAATCATCAAAAATAAACAATGCAAAGTGAGACAGAGATATAAGTAAAAAGAAATTGCATTCATTCATTAAAAAGAAAGGTACATGAAGGAAATTTACGAATACTTAATCAAAGTGCGGAATGGAAAGGAAATCCTAACAAAGCACATCAAACTAGGATCTAATTATCCAGAAATTCAGAAATTTTGTGAGACAGCTCTTTATAACGTTGTTCCATAAGTTCAAAGTGCTACTGCTCAGTCATTTGGAACTATTGAAGAGTGTTGACAATGCGTTTAAAGCGCTAGTCAAGATAAGCATAAAGGGAGGTGAAGGGGTTAGTCGGAGCGGATGATTTGCCTTGGGGTGCAGGTGTAAGATCAACAGTGGGAGTAGGATGGTCTTTTTCAAAGGGATTGCTTCCATGAATTCTATCGCTTTTGAAGATTCATCTACCGGTAACAAATACCATACCCATTTTGTTGAGATGGTGAGTGCCAATGCAAGCTTGGGAGGGTACCTTCTCAAAGAGTTCACCAGCCATGTCCACTCCATATGCCTTGAAAATTTTTGTGAGGAGAATGGCATAAGGCAGTTTGCGTTGCTCCTTGGATTTGAGCATGTGGAGCTTGAGGAGTTGAATCCAGTTGATCTCCTTTTGGTTGATGATGGCCCACATCAGAAGAACATCATCTTCCTCAACTAAAGCATAATTGCCACTGCGGGGAACAAGAAGTTTAACCAAAAAAAAATGGAGAAGACGATTGTTGAGAGTTAAGTGTCCTACCAGTTTATGATTGCTGAGTGGACGGTTGGCCTTCCAAAGGGATTGGCGTGCAGAAATGGGATTGAAATCCCACTCATCTTCTGGATTTCCACCGGTAAATTCAGCATCATTGAGGAAAATTTGGGTGATTTCAGCAAGCTGTTGGTTTGTGATTTTTAGAGTCACATTCTTGACTCTAGCCTCTAATGTGCCATCAACAAGTTTGAGGTTGCAGAAAAAAACCCTCATCAATTATGGATAGTAAAATTCCTCCTTGAGAGTGAGGAATGGAAGAAGGTTGTGGTGGTGAAGAAGTTAGGTGAAGGTGAAACAAGGATTCTCAAAGACTTGGGCATCAATGTAGTGTGGAGTTATAATATCTTTCTCCAAAAATTTCTTGATGAAATTTTGGAGGTCTCTTGGAGTGGAAAAGAATCTAGAGAAGTAAAGTGGGTTGTTGGGTTAGTTTATGGAGGACCTAGCCCTTTTCACTATTCTAGAAGAAGACATTATGGATGGAGAAGAGAAGATGAAGAGAATGAGAGATATTGAGAGTTTGGAGGGAGGAGAGGTATTTGAAGGTGTGAGATGGAAGAGTGGAAGGAGGGGTATTTATAGGGTAAAAATAGGGTTTAGAGATGAGAAATAGGAGTTAATGAGGTGAATGTGGATTGGGCTAACGAGTTTCACTTAGATTCTGCATTAAATCTACTCCTTATACGAGGATAATCGATTAGTCCTATAGGCTAATCGATTAGTGTTTGTTTTTCTTAGGAATTTGAAACGTTTTGTGTAGGGGTAATCGATTAGTGTTAGTGGTGTAATCGATTACGTTAAAAACAGACACTTGGTAATCGATTATGAGTAACTTCTAATCGATTATTAGGAAGACAGAGCGACAGTAATCGATTTAATAGAGAAGCTAATCGATTGAACATAAAACAGAGAGTTCGTAATCGATTAAATATGAGATGGTAATCGATTAGACATGAAATAAAAAGTTTCTAATCGATTATATGAGGCTGGGTAATCGATTAAGAGCTGCCCAGAAATGCTTAAGGCTCATAGTTTTTCAAACAAATCATCAACCAGTCCATATATCAATCATCAATCAATCATTTGCTCAACAAGCATATTGTAAATCATGAAATTATCAAAATCATTCAATGTTCAAACATAATATGAAATATCTAGGATTCCTAATTCTCTTCTAATATGTATGAATTGTTCCTTTGCAAGTGGTTTGGTAAAGATATCAGCTAGTTGCATAGAAGTTTCAACATGTTCAAGCATGCAATCACCCTTTAATACATGATCTCTAATAAAATGATGTCTTATCTCTATATGCTTGGTCCTTGAATGCATGACAGGATTCTTTGAAATATTAATGGCACTAGTATTATCACATTTAAGAGGCACATGGTCTAATATAACACCAAAGTCAAGAAGTTGTTGCCTCATCCAAAGAATTTGAGCACAATAACTTCCAGCTGCAACATATTCTACCTCAGCTGTTGATAAAGAAACACTTACTTGTTTCTTGCTATGCCAAGAAGCAAGAAAGCTACCAAGCAAATGACATGTACCACTAGTGCTTTTCCTATCAAGTTTACATCCAACAAAATCAACATCAGAATATCCTATAAGAGTACATTCAACACCTTTAGGATACCAAAGACCTACATTTAGAGTTCCAACAAGATATTTCATTATTCATTTTACAGCAGTGAGGTGTGATTCTTTTGGACATGCTTGATATCTAGCACACATGCAAACGGCAAACATTATGTTCGGTCTACTTGCAGTAACATAGAGTAAAGATCCAATCATACCTCGATATTTGGTAATTTCTACATCTTTACCTTTCTCATCTTTGTCCAAGTAGCAAGATGTGCTCATAGGGGTGGCAATTTCATTTGCCTTGTCCATATTGAATTTCCTAAGCAACTTCTTACAGTATTTGGATTGACTAATGAATGTATCTTCTTTTGTTTGCTTAATTTGTAGCCCAAGGAAGAATATAAGTTCTCCCATCATGGACATCTCAAATTCATCCTGCATTAACTTAGCAAACTCTTTGCAAAGTAGTTCATTAGTAGCACCAAAAATGATATCATCCACATATACTTGAACCAATAGTATGTCATTCTTTTTGTGCTTGATGAATAATGTTGTGTCAATCTTTCCTCTTTTAAAATTATTGTCTAAGAGAAATTTGCTTCATCTTTCATACCAAGCTCTTGGAGCTTGTTTCAAACCATATAAAACTTTTCTTAGTTTGAAAACATGATTTGGAAATTGATAGTTTTCAAAACCTGGAGGTTGATCAACATATACTTCTTCTTGAATGTATCCATTCAAGAAAGCACTCTTGACATCCATTTGGTACAACTTGAAATCTCTACAACATGCAAAGGCTAACAATAGTCTTATAGCTTCTAACCTAGCTACGGGAGCATACGTTTCTTCATAGTCTATGCCCTTTTTCTTGATTGTAACCCTTAGCAACTAACCTAGCTTTGTTTCTAGTGATTATTCCCCTTTCATCTAGCTTGTTCCTAAATACCCATTTAGTACCTATTATTTGGTGATCATTGGGTCTTGGCACAAGTTCCTAAACTTCATTTCTTTCAAATTGGTTTAATTCTTCTTGCATGGCCAACATCCAATGTTCATCAATAATAGCCTTATTTATATCTTTGGGTTCTATTTGTGATACAAAAGCTAAGTGATTGCAAGCATTTCTAATAGCGTTTCGAGTACTTACACCTTTTTTTATTTCACCGATGATATTTTCCAAGGGGTGATTCTTCATAGTGATTCACTCCTTTTGTTGAGGTGTATCTCCTTTATTATGAGATGTATCTCCTTGATTTTTGTTTCCTTCTTCATTTTCCAAGTTTATTTCTTGGAAAGTACCTACAAGATCATCAATTTCCTTTCTCGGAGGATTTTGGTTAAGTTCATCAAACTTGACATGTATAGATTCTTCTATACTACAAGTTTGTTTGTTAAAGAGTTGAAATGCTTTACTAGTAGATGAATAACCTAAGAATATTGCTTCATCATATTTCGCATCGAATTTGCCAAGATTTTCCTTTCCATTGTTTAATACAAAGCATTTACATCCGAATATATGAAAATAAGAAATATTTGGTTTTCGTCCTTTATAAAGCTCATAGGGGGTTTTCTTTAAAATAGGCCTTATCAAACATCGGTTTATAACATGGCAAGCGGTATTTACCGCATCAGCCCAAAAGTGTTTCGTAATATTACTTTCATTTAGCATAGTTCTTGCGAGCTCCGCTAAGGATCAATTTTTCCTTTCAACAACCCCATTTTGTTGTGGAGTTCTAGGAACCGAAAAATTATGTTCAATGCCAAATTTTTTGAAAACTTTTCAAAAGATTGGTTTTCAAATTCTCCCCTATGATCAGTTCGAATGGATGCTATTTTCAAGTTCTGTTCATTTTGGATGATCTTGGCAAGTTTCTTAAATGCATGATATGCTTCATGTTTATGAGTAAGAAACAATGTCCATGTATACCTAGAATAATCATCCACAATCACAAGACCATAATAGTTTCCACCAAAACTTTTGATTTTTGAAGGTCCAAATAAATCCATGTGTAAAAGTTGTAAAGGTCTAGTTGTTGAAACAATATTTTTGGCTTGAAAGAAAACCTTTACTTGTTTTCCTTTTTGGCAAGTATCACAAAATTTGTTTTCAAATTTCAGCTTTGGTAAACCGATTACTAAATCTTTTGAAACAAGTTTGTTTAAATGGTCTACATGAATGTGAGCAATTCTTCTATGCCATAGCCATGATTCATCTTCTTTAGTTATGAAGCATTACACATCACTTGAAGAAAGACAATCAAGATTAATCATATAAATATTATCAACTCTTTGACTAATGAACTTTACTTCCTTGTTTAACTTATTTTCAATTATGCAACAATTTGATTCAAAGACAATTTTATAGCCCTTATCACATAATTGACTAATGCTAAGTAAGTTGACAGGCCCCATAAGCGCACGGGTTATGTCGCGTAATATAAAAGATTATCGTTCTCCACAGGGACTGTGTTCAAAGTACCAGCATATTGAAATTTAATTATCCACCCAAATGATTTTTAAGGTTTTTGTAAAATAAAACACAAAATTAAGTTGCTCAGAATACGAATAAATAAACAAAATTTTCTAGACACTTTAAAAATCAGAGTTGAGAATATCTTGGGATTTCGGGGGATCAAGACTCTATTTTATGTTAATGAATTTTAACTTTTCATAAATAAGAATCAAATTAAGTTTTCCAAGGCGGATTTTCCTTAAGCTAATTAATATGTTCCTCTCGGAATCCTATTAATGTACCTAACCTATGGAAAGCGCTGCTTAATCCTTAGAAAATGCCCATTATCGTTTTGTGAAAATCCCTTTTAAAAATTCCCCAAAAGATTTTGATTACTTTCACGGTTTTACCGAGGTCACAAAAAGTATTTCAAAAACTTAGGCTTAGTTCAAAAACTTTCCAGTAACAATAAATCTCTCGATTCTATTAATTACTTAAATTTACTAATATACCCGCAAGTA
Source organism: Clitoria ternatea (assembly GCA_037962975.1). Taxonomy (NCBI): domain Eukaryota; kingdom Viridiplantae; phylum Streptophyta; class Magnoliopsida; order Fabales; family Fabaceae; genus Clitoria; species Clitoria ternatea. Next base: position 50,362,511 of record CM075669.1, read on the forward strand.
TACAGTTTTATCACTTAGGTTCTTGTTAGGAATTACTAAGAGCATTGAGCATTTTTTAAACTAAATGGAAAACAGAAATTTATTTAATTCTAAGTCAAAATAACATTAATATAAAATATTATCATACCCCCTTCATCCCAAGATAATTAATTTAGCTACTCATGAAATAATTCAAATTCATATATAAAATGGAAAAATAAAACATACAAGTCATGGTAAAAATAAAGACTTACAGATTTCTCCAAAAGCTCAGAACAATTTTACTATTGTATTTCCTTGTTGCAATATTCCTCCACCAATTACAAATTGGAATACTCACTTTTACAATTCACAACTCTTAAAATAAAAGAAAAAGAAAAAGAAAGTAAAAGAGAAATAGGAACGGGAAAGAAAATAAAGAGAAAGAAAAAACAAAAGAGAAAGAAAAGAAAAAGAAAGGGAAAAGAACGAAAGAGAAAGGAAAGAAAAGAAATGGAACGAAGCTGAAGAATGAGAACTCCAAGGTGACCCTTAGTAACGCTTCTCCCCCCTATATTTATAGAACTCGGGAACATTAAGAATCGGTGGCTAGTGGGGCTTTCTCCTTTGTCTTGTAGTCAGCCGCCCCACTAAATCAGCATTGGATACAGCCTGGATGGAGTTGGTAGGAACAGCTTGCACCTAAACAGCTATAGGGAACGGTGGAGAGACAGCCTGGATGTTGTCAACCGCCCCCCATAAGTCAAGGATCCACTTGGATAGTGGAAATCCAAGTCAGCAAGGGCATTCGGTGGAAATATAGGTCGGTTTGCTCTTTTTGACTCGGATTTGGTGCCTCAGTCGGTATACAACCACAGTGGGAAACAATCCGAGTGGAAAAGGTGCCTTTTGTACACAAGACCAAGTGAAATCTTTGCTCGGTGTTGAGTTGAGGGGTCGGTGTTTAGCGTGAAGACCCCTGATGCTAAATTTTCTCTTCATTTCGCTTGAGCGAGAGTTTCTCGCTTAAGCGAAAACACTCTAGTAGCTCACTGTCCATCCTTCGCTCAAGCGAGAATTTATTTCGCTTAAGCGTTTGTTGAAGGAAACCATTTTGTGATAATCTCACTCAAGCGGAGAAAGGCTCGCTCAAGCGAGAAGTCTTCTTTCACTGTTTCACTCAGATATGTCTCTGGAATTGAACCACTCGAAGAAACCTTTGCTTGGATTTGCTTGATAGTCACTCAGTCGAGAATGACCCTTCCTTAACTCATTCAAATGATGCACTCGGACACCTTCATTTGGAAGTCTGAGTTGATTTTCACTAGGAATTGCCTTCAGTCGTCAATCAACTCACTCGGATATACCTTTCACTCAGAAATTTGAACTTGAAAGACTCTAGAATCTGGCTGATAGAAGTTCTTCCATGTCCGAGCCTTGCTTTGCTCGGAAATTCAGCTTTTTGTACCAACTCACTCGGTAGTCTTCCTTGGAGACATCACACTCGGGCTTAGTGTGAAACTGTGAGTCTGCCCGAGTGTGATTCATTCCCGGTCGGATCTTTCATTGCTTGAAGAGACATTTTTTTTCTCTGATACACACTACTCGAAAAAGACCTGTTCCGCATGAGAATGCCATCTTCTCCGAATGAAACCACTCGGAGACCTCCTTATTCAACACTTATTCATTCAGTGGCTTCTTTCTGCTCGGAATCAACTCACTTGGGACAGCTTTGCCCAGAAAAACACTTGTTCCCCAATCAGCTTGCTTCAGTCAGTATCCCTTCACTCGGATAATAGCTCTAAACGGTATTTATTGAAGGTCAGTCCCTTTTTTCACTCGGAATGGTTGCATTCGGACAGCTTCCACTCGGATTCACCTCTGACAGGGACATATTTCTTTTCAGCATTGAACTTCCAACAGGGTCAGGCATTTATCACTCGGAATGGCTTTGACAGGGAACCTTCCACTCGGATTCACCTCCAACAATGAAGTATTCCACTCGGTAAGGCTCCATTCTGAGTTATTCCACTCGGATTTGATGATTTTTGAGTCATTCTACTCGCATTTCATCATTCTGAGTCGGAATTCAGCATAAAAAGAGAGTTTTTTCCACTTTGGGCTTGTTCTTCTTGTTTCTTTATCATTTTATGGTCGTTTTTCTCTTGTTTTTGACCCTTTATTACCTTAATTCCTGCAAAATAACATACCCAAGTAGAATATAGTGGAAAGAAAGCAAAAATCACAATAAATAAAGGAAATACAGTGCATAATGATTAAAATCCTAAGCAAACTAGATCTATTTTATTGTGTTATAAAGCACTTATCAAAATACCCCAAACCAAAACATTGCTTGTCCTCAAGCAATCACCATATTCACAAGATAAGACACAGAAAACACTAAGCTTAATAAACTAAGGAATCTAAAACAGAGAAAAAGATTTATTCAAATGCCAATTTTATTTTTCTTATGTGAATCAATTTTCAATGTCAAGACTTTAGATACTCTTCTCTCAATTTTTACTCAAAGTGTTTCATGGTTTATGTATCACTCAGATCATCATAGTCAAAAAGTATTACCATAAGCTTGTTAATAAACCAGAAACTCCACAGTTTAGATAGAAAATATGTCAAAGTCTAAAGGTCTTTCAAAGGTTGTAACGTGGCCTTGGGTTGTATTGTCAAGGTAGGAATTTCAAGAAAAATGGAATACAAAAGGGCTTTAATAGTCATGAATGATTCAAGTTATCATCATAAATTTAACAGAGCATATTTTTGAACTTTTATGGACTTTTTGGAATTCATTCAATATCATCCTTTTTATTTTCTTTTTCTTTTTCTTGCTTTTCTTTGCATTCAATACCATATTTTTCTTAAGTCCTTTTTTATTTCTTTGCTCCACTAAATTTTTAACTTTTTCACCATTAAGAGAATATCAGTCAATGAAAGGTTTCAAGAAAAAATTTTCACTTTCAGGCTCAAAAGGGGCAACTAGGGGTCAAATTATGCAAAAATTCTGAGGCTTAAGAATAAGGCCTAATTGTGCCTTTATCATCCTAAGACATATAATCAAAAACCATTTTGAATCGGTTGAAAAACAAGTTCTAGAATATTAATGACTATGAGATTCACTCAATCAAGAAGATATGGGTTTTGAAAATTTGTTTGATAAATAACCCATTTTGGCTCAAGTCTAACCATGGAAAGTCTTTTCAAAGAAAATTTTAATCACATAAGATTCATTTAAGCATTGATTTGGCATTTAAACAATCAAATTTTGAAAATTTTACTCAAAATTTTGGGGTCCTTAGATACTTTAGCCTTGTGTTCAAAGTAAATTTATCCTATAATCATGGTAAATTACAAGATGACAAACAAGACAAGGAAAACACACATGCAAAATAAAATAACAATCACACAACAAAACAAAAATAGTTAAGTTTTCTTATCTACCACCCCAAACCAGAATTTGACATTGTCCTCAATGTTAAAATGGATGATAAAAGGATAAGAAAACTTACCTGGAGTAACCCCAAACCAGCAGTTGACATAGTTTTTTTTTTACTTTAATTTATTTTATTTAAAAATAAAAATAAAGACATGGGGTTACCTCCCCACAAGTGCTAAGTTTAACGTCTTCAGCCAGACTTTATCTCTCAATCATAGTCAAGAATCGATTAGGGCTTAGAAACTTATACCTTAGTATGGAAGGTAAAGATTTGAGTTCAACATTTGGGCTCACCATGACCTCAGTGTCATGTCTCAGTGGTATGTTACCTTCACTGCTTTTTGATGTTCCTGCAAACTTATTCAGAAAAATAGATTCAAGTGGGTTATTAAGAAGAGTTTCATCCTTCACCACTTGGTCAACAATTTTAATTCCATAGCAAACATCATTAAAAGGTTTTTCTAAAACATTTTTCAAGTTAAAATCAACCTTTTGGTCTCCAACAGTTAGAGACAACTTACCATTCTTGACATCGATCACAGTACCTGTAGTTGCTAAAAATAGTCTGCCTAAAATAATAGGAATCAAAGAATCTTCGTCCATTTCAAGCACAACAAAGTCAGCAGGTATAAAAAATTTTCCTATCTTAATAGGAACATCCTCTAAAATTCCTACAAGATATTTTACAGATCTATCAGCCAATTGTAAACACATCCTAGTAGGTTTCAATTCACCCAATCCTAATTTTTCAAAAATAGATAAAGGCATTAAACTAACACTAGCTCCTAAATCACATAATGCCCTATCTATTGTCATGTTACCAATCATACATGGGATAGAGAAACTACCTGGATCTTGAAGCTTAGGTGGTAGCTTCTTTTGAATTAAAGCACTACACTCTTTAGTAAGTGCCACTGTTCTGTCTTCTTCCAGCTTTCTTTTGTTGGACAAAATATCCTTCAAGAACTTCGCATAGATAGGCATTTGCTGCAAAACATCTATGAAGGGAATATTGACATAAAATTTCTTTAAAACATCAAGAAACTTACCAAATTGTTTGTCCAACTTTGCTCTAGCCAGGTGCTGAGGAAATGGAATAGGAGGTTGATATGGCTTAACCTCTTCTTTCTTTTCTTGTGGTTTTTCTTCCTTATTCAGCGGGTGAGATGGAGACTCATCCAATTTCTTTTTCTCTTTAGTCTTACCAACTGGACCATCATATTGAGTACCACTCCTAAGAGTGATAGCCATTGCATGGTTGGAAGGTCCAGCCTCAGGTTTCCCAGGAAATGTTCCTGGCGCTCTTTGAGAGTAGGAGGCTTGTTGGGCAATTTGATTCTCCAATATTTTGTTATGGGTGGCAAGAGAGTCCACCTTTGAAGCTAAGTTCTTTATTGCATTGGAGAACTCATCATTCTGCTTCTGTTGAGTAGCTACAAATGTCTCCATTAAGGACTCTAGTTTTGATTTCTGTGGAATGTAGGGTCCTTGTTGAGGGTTGTAGTTACTTTGATTACCTTGGAATTGAGGTGGCCTATTTTGGAAGCCAGGTGGACCTTGTGGAGGTCTGTAGTTACCTTGACAATTTCCACCATAGTTTCCAATAGCATCCACCTGATGCATTTCTTGTTCTTGATTAGGAGTCATTACTAAATGGCATTTTGTAGCTCCATGTCCTGAAACACCACAAACTTCACAAACAATGTTAGTAGCACCTGTTGACCCTATTTTATCAAGTTTTAATGTTAATGCTTCAACTTTGGCAGAAAGTAGGGAAAGAGCATCAACAGAATATTTACCTGGTGTTTTAGCAGGTAATCATCTCTCAGAGTTCCACTGGTGAGTGTTTTGAGCTATTTCCTCAATCAGGTTCTCAGCTTCATCAACATTTTTACTCATGAAGGCTCCTCCAGCTGCAGCATCTAAAGAGATCTTTTGTGTAGAAGTTAGTCCATTATAGAAAATATGGATTGTCAACCACCTTTCTATCCCATGGTGAGGACATTCTCTTAGCATCTCCCTATATCTTTCCCAGGCTTCATATAAGGATTCATCATCTTTTTGTGAAAAATTTATGATTTGTTTTCTCAGCACATTAGTCTTGTTCCTTGGGTACCATTTATTGATAAAAGCACTGGACAATTGTTCCCAAGTCGTGATGGATCCTTCAGGAAGAGAGTATAACCACGCCCTCGCTTTATCTCTTAAAGAGAAAGGGAAGAGTCTTAAGTGAATGGCATCATTGGTGGCTCCATTCATCTTCAGGGTGTCACAGTATTCAAGAAAGATTTGAAGGTAAAGATTTGGATCTTCGGAGGGTAATCCTCCGAATTGGTTCTGTTGAACCATTGAGAGTAGTGAAGGCTTCAATTCAAAATTGTTAGCCTCCACTGTGGGTCTAAGGATGCTAGATCCTCTTCCATTTGTACTTGGAGCAGCAAAATCTCTTAAGGGTCTATGTTGGTCTGCCATTTGTTTTTCTTTTTGTTCTTTTTGTTGTTTTTGTTGTTTTCTTAAACCTCTAAGGGTACGTTCTATCTCAGGGTCAAATTCTAAATTTAGATCGACACTACGGCTTCGTCGCATAAAAAGAAAGTAAATGACAAATAAAACAAATAATCACAAAAATAAAACAACAACAGGTACACAAAATAAAGAACAAAATACAAATTACAAACAAAATAAAAATAAAAATAAAAATAAAAATATTAACAAGTATGATCTAATCGAATTTCAATATTGCCGATATTTGAGGGACAACAGTCCCCGGCAACGGCGCCAAAAACTTGACAGGCCCCGCAAGCGCACAGGTTATGTCGCGTAATATAAAAGATTATCGTTCTCCACAAGGACTGTGTTCAAAGTACCAGCATATTGAAATTTAATTATCCACACAAATGATTTTTAAAGCATATTGAAATTTAATTATCCACACAAATGATTTTTAAGGTTTTTGTAAAATAAAACACAAAATTAAGTTGCTCAGAATACGAATAAATAAACAAAATTTTCTAGACACTTTAAAAATCAGAGTTGAGAATATCTTGGGATTTCGGGGGATCAAGACTCTATTTTATATTAATGAATTTTAACTTTTCATAAATAAGAATCAAATTAAGTTTTCCAAGGCGGATTTTCCTTAAGCTAATTAATATGTTCCTCTCGGAATCCTATTAATGTACCTAACCTATGGAAAGCGCTGCTTAATCCTTAGAAAAGGCCCATTATCGTTTTGTGAAAATCCCTTTTAAAAATTCCTCAAAAGATTTTGATTACTTTCACGGTTTTACCGAGGTCACAAAAAGTATTTCAAAAACTTAGGCTTAGTTCAAAAACTTTCCAGTAACAATAAATCTCTCGATTCTATTAATTACTTAAATTTACTACTATACCCGCAAGTATACAGTTTTCTCACTTAGGTTCTTGTTAGGAATTACTAAGAGCATTGAGCAGTTTTTAAACTAAATGGAAAACAGAAATTTATTTAACTCTAAGTCAAAATAACATTAATATAAAATATTATCATACCCCCTTCATCCCAAGATAATTAATTTAGCTACTCATGAAATAATTCAAATTCATATATAAAATGGAAAAATAAAACATACAAGTCATGGTAAAAATAGAGACTTACGGGTTTCTCCAAAAGCTCAGAATAATTTTACCACTGTATTTCCTTGTTGCAATATTCCTCCACCAATTACAAATTGGAATACTCACTTTTACAATTCACAACTCTTAAAATAAAAGAAAAAGAAAGTAAAAGAGAAATGGGAATGGGAAAGAAAATAAAGAGAAAGAAAAAACGAAAGAGAAAGAAAAGAAAAAGAAAGGGAAAAGAACGAAAGAGAAAGGAAAGAAAAGAAATGGAACGAAGCTGAAGAATGAGAACTCCAAGATGACCCTTAGTAACGCTTCTCCCCCCTGTATTTATAGAACTCGGGAACATTAAGAATCGGTGGCTAGTGGGGCTTTCTCCTTTGTCTTGTAGTCAGCCGCCCCACTAGATCAGCATTAGATACAGCCTTGATGGAGTTGGTAGGAACAGCTTGCACCTAAACAGCTATAGGGAACGGTGGAGAGACAGCCTGGATGTTGTCAGCCGCCCCCCATAAGTCAAGGATCCACTTGGATAGTGGAAATCCAAGTCAGCAAGGGCATTCAGTGGAAATATAGGTCGGTTTGCTCTTTTTGACTCGGATTTGGTGCCTCAGTCGGTATACAACCACAGTGGGAAACAATCCGAGTGGAAAAGGTGCCTTTTATACACAAGACCGAGTGAAATCTTTGCTCGGTGTTGAGTTGAGGGGTCGGTGTTTAGCGTGAAGACCCCTGATGCTAAATTTTCTCTTCATTTCGCTTGAGTGAAAGTTTCTCGCTTAAGCGAAAACACTCCTGTAGCTCACTGTCCATCCTTCGCTCAAGCGAGAATTTATTTCGCTTAAGCGTTTGTTGAAGGAAACCATTTTGTGATAATCTCGCTCAAGCGGAGAAAGGCTCGCTCACTGTTTCACTCGGATATGTCTCTGGAATTGAACCACTCGAAGAAACCTTTGCTCGGATTTGCTTGATAGTCACTCAGTCGAGAATGACCCTTCCTTAACTCATTCAAATGATGCAGTCGGACACCTTCATTCGGAAGTCCGAGTTGATTTTCACTAGGAATTGCCTTCAGTCATCAATCAACTCACTCGGATATACCTTTCACTCAGAAATTTGAACTTGCAAGACTCTGGAATCTGGCTGATAAAAGTTCTTCCATGTCTGAGCCTTGCTTTGCTCGGAAATTCAGCTTTCTACACCAACTCACTCGGTAGTCTTTCTTGGATACATCACACTCGGGCTTAGTGTGAAACTGTGAGTCTGCCCGAGTGTGATTCATTCCCGGTCGGATCTTTCATTGCTTGAAGAGACATTTTTTTTCTCCGATACACACTACTCGAAAAAGACCTGTTCCGCATGAGAATGCCATCTTCTCAGAATGAAACTACTCGGAGACCTCCTTATTCAACATTTATTCATTTAGTGGCTTCTTTCAGCTCGGAATCAACTCACTTGGGACAGCTTTGCCCAGAAAAACACTTGTTCCCCAATCACTTGCTTCAGTCAGCATCCCTTCACTCGGACAATAGCTCTGAACGGTATTTATTGAAGGTCAGTCCTTTTTTTCACTCGGAATGGTTGCATTCGGACAGCTTCCACTCAGATTCACCTCTGACAGGGACATATTTCTTTTCAGCATTGAACTTCCAACAGGGTCAGGCATTTATCACTCGAAATGGCTTTGACAGGGTACCTTCCACTCGGATTCACCTCCAACAATGAAGTATTCCACTCGGTAAGGCTCCATTCTGAGTTATTCCACTCGGATTTGATGATTTTTGAGTCATTCTACTCGCATTTCATCATTCTAAGTCGGAATTCAGCATAAAAAGAGAGTTTTTTCCACTTTGGGCTTGTTCTTCTTGTTTCTTTATCATTTTATGGTCGTTTTTCTCTTGTTTTTGACCCTTTATTACCTTAATTCCTGCAAAATAACATACCCAAGTAGAATATAGTGGAAAGAAAGCAAAAATCACAATAAATAAAGGAAATACAGTGCATAATGATTAAAATCCTAAGCAAACTAGATCTATTTTATTATGTTATAAAGCACTTATCAAAATACCCCAAACCAAAACATTGCTTGTCCTCAAGCAATCACCATATTCACAAGATAAGACACAGAAAACACTAAGCTTAATAAACTAAGGAATCTAAAACAGAGAAAAAGATTTATTCAAATGCCAATTTTATTTTTCTTATGTGAATCAATTTTCAATGTCAAGACTTTAGATACTCTTCTCTCAATTTTTACTCAAAGTGTTTCATGGTTTGTGTATCACTCAGATCATTATAGTCAAAAAGTATTACCATAAGCTTGTTAATAAACCAGAAACTCCACAGTTTAGATAGAAAATATGTCAAAGTCTAAAGGTCTTTCAAAGGTTGTAACGTGGCCTTGGGTTGTATTGTCAAGGTAGGAATTTCAAGAAAAATGGAATACAAAAGGGCTTTAATAGTCATGAATGATTCAAGTTATCATCATAAATTTAACAGAGCATATTTTTGAACTTTTATGAACTTTTTGGAATTCATTCAATATCATCCTTTTTATTTTCTTTTTCTTTTTCTTGCTTTTCTTTGCATTCAATACCATATTTTTCTTAAGTCCTTTTTTATTTCTTTGTTCCACTAAATTTCCAACTTTTTCACCATTAAGAGAATATCAGTCAATGAAAGGTTTTAAGGAAAAATTTTCACTTTCAGGCTCAAAAGGGGCAACTAGGGGTCAAATTATGCAAAAATTCTGAGGCTTAAGAATAAGGCCTAATTGTGCCTTTATCATCCTAAGACATATAATCAAAAACCATTTTGAATCGGTTGAAAAACAAGTTCCAGAATATTAATGACTATGAGATTCACTCAATCAAGAAGATATGGGTTTTGAAAATTTGTTTGATAAATAACCCATTTTGGCTCAAGTCTAACCTTGGAAAGTCTTTTCAAAGAAAATTTTAATCACATAAGATTCATTTAAGCATTGATTTGGCATTTAAACAATCAAATTTTGAAAATTTTACTCAAAATTTTGGGGTCCTTAGATACTTTAGCCTTGTGTTCAAAGTAAATTTATCCTATAATCATGGTAAATTACAAGATGACAAACAAGACAAGGAAAACACACATACAAAATAAAATAACAATCATACAACAAAACAAAAATAGTTAAGTTTTCTTATCTACCACCCCAAACCAGAATTTGACATTGTCCTCAATGTTAAAATGGATGATAAAAGGATAAGAAAACTTACCTGGAGTAACCCCAAACCAGCAGTTGACATAGTTTTTTTTTACTTTAATTTATTTTATTTAAAAATAAAAATAAACACATGGGGTTACCTCCCCACAAGTGCTAAGTTTAACGTCTTCAGCCAGACTCTATCCCTCAATCATAGTCAAGAATCGATTAGGGCTTAGAAACTTATACCTTAGTATGGAAGGTAAAGATTTAAGTTCAACATTTGGGCTCACCATGACCTCAGTGTCATGTCTCAGTGGTATGCTACCTTCACTGCTTTTTGATGTTCCTGCAAACTTATTCAGAAAAATAGATTCAAGTGGGTTTCTAAGAAGAGTTTCATCCTTCACCACTTGGTCAACAATTTTAATTCCATAGCAAACATCATTCAAAGGTTTTTCTAAAACATTTTTCAAGTTAAAATCAACCTTTTGGTCTCCAACAGTTAGAGACAACTTACCATTCTTGACATCGATCACAGTACCTGTAGTTGCTAAAAATGGTCTACCTAAAATAATAGGAATCAAAGAATCTTCATCCATTTCAAGCACAACAAAGTCAGCAGGTATAAAAAATTTTCCTATCTTAATAGGAACATTCTCTAAAATTCCTACAGGATATTTTTCAGATCTATCAGCCAATTGTAAACACATCCTAGTAGGTTTCAATTCACCCAATCCTAATTTTTCAAAAATAGATAAAGGCATTAAACTAACACTAGCTCCTAAATCACATAATCCCAAACAGGCTGCCATTCTCTAGTAAGACTTTTTAGAACTTTGTGGATAAGCTCCTTGTTAGTGTAAGATTTACCAAGAGTAATAAGATGATTAATGATCAAAGTAAATCTCTTTTGAAGTTCTAGAATAGATTCATTGGAGTTCATTCTAAAACTTTCATATTGGCTAGTTAAGGTGCTAATCTTAGAATCCTTAACGTTGCTAGTACCTTCATGGGAATTTTGTAAGATATCCCACATATCTTTTGTAGATTTACATGTAACTACTCTAAAGAATTCATCAGGACCTAAGGCAAAGATGATTAGGTTTTTAGCTTTATAGTTATATTGGACTTTCTTTTCTTCTTCGCTAGTCCAATCATCCATCAATTTCTCTACTTGCTTACCATCTACAATATGCATAGGTATAAAAGGGTCATTTTTAATTGTATTCCAAACTTTCAAGCCAATAGATTGCACAAAGATTTTCATTCTTTCTTTCCAAAAAGCGTAACCCTCACCATTGAAAGCGGGAGGTCTATTTGTGGCACCACCCTCAGGAAAAAGGTTTAGAGAATTTAAGGCTATTTGTTCTCTTGAAGCTGTTAAGCTTGATCTACCAAGAGTCAAGCTCTGATACCACTTGTTAATCAAGTGGCCTTAATACTCAAAAGGGGGGGTGAATTGAGTTTTAAAACTTTTCTTGGAATGCCTTTGAAATTTGTTCCTTTTTCACAAGTTAAGAGTTGATGCAAGAGATAGTGAGTATAATGTAAGAAACAGTGCAAGATAAAGGGTAAATGTTACTAAGGCAATTTATCAAACACTTGGTATGCAGTACTTCAAAACTAGTTATTCAAGCAAGTTTAAGAGTGAAAACACAATCAATGTTAACAATCCAGCCAGATGCAATATGTAAATGCAAGAGGGTAAGGGAGAAGAGCTTGCAAACCAATTTAACGAGTTCCACTAACCCGGTGTACGTCTCGCCTTCAAGCAACCCACTTGAAGGATTCCACTATTGAAGATTTGAGATACAAGCTTTGAGTAATTGTCTCCTAGTGTCCCACACTCAAGAACCCAATTCTCACAAGCACAAGGGCAACCCACCCAATCTCACAATCTCTCACTATCCCAAAGGTTGAACCCCAACCTTTGTAACCACTCAACCTAGAGTGAACTTTGATGTTTGGTATTTGTGTTTACAAGCAATATACTCTCTTAGTAGAGTTGATGTACAAATGAAAGCTCTCACAAATTCTAAACTCTCACAAGAGAGGATTTACAAATATTAGCACTAAGTTTCAGAAAATGAAACTATACAATGAAAAATAGAACTCACAAGGCACAAGATTTAATTTCTCTTTTATGGTATTGATTTCCTTGAGTAGCTTCAATGAATGCTCCATTTATAGGCCTTGGAGAGGTGCCCTAGAGTCTTCAGAGCCGTTGCACAGTATGGGCACTTGAGTTGGAATGGAGAAATGAGCTGGTTTTCCACTTAAAACGCTTTTCCCTAATTTCTGGCACGATGGTAATCGATTACGCCTCGAACTGTAATCGATTACACTTTGAAATCTTCAGTGTAATTCAGTTGGTAATCGATTAGACCTTATTGTGTAATCGATTAGATTGGAAACAGAGACTTGCTAATCGATTGTTTTATCCCTTGTAATTGATAATAACTTGCATTTAATTATGTTTCGTAGCATTGTAATCAATTATGCATTCATGCAATCGATTAGGGTGCAAACAGAACTTGGATAATCGATTAGTCCTGGCTTGGTAATCGATTAGTGTCCTTACAGAACATTGGTAATAGATTTTGGCAGTCTTGTAATTGATTAGGAGATGTACCTGATGCTCTTGATTCAAATTTTCATCTTGGTAATCGATTATCTCCATTGATGCAATTGATTAGGTGATAAATAGAACATAGGTAATCGATTAGTTATGAACGTCTAATCGATTATGTTATGGTTAGAACTCCTGTAATCGATTATGTTGGATGTTGTAATCGATTAGGCTACGTGTTTTTACAGGTCTGATGTTGTTTTCTCTGTTTTTCATTGTAACTTAAGCCTTTTTCTTTGAGTCTTCAAAATCTTTTGTCATTATCAAAATAATTCAACCTGAAAGCATATTCAAACACATTTCTTGTTTAGTTTCAATTTCTGAAACTTAGAGCTTATATTTATAAATCCTCTCTTGTTGAGAGTTATCATTGTTAAAGCCTTTCATTTGCTTATCTACTCTATTGAAAGAGTTTATTGATTGTAAATCCAAACACTAAAACACCAAGGTTTTTCACTCTAGGTTGAGTGGTCACAAAGTTTGGGGTTCAACCTTTGGGTATTGAGAATTTGAGAGATTGGGTGGGTTGCCCTTGTGCTAGTGAGGATTGAATTCTTGAGTGTGGGACACTAGGAAGCTGTAATTGCTCATAGCTTGTATCTCTAAACTTCAATAGTGGAAATCCTTCAAGTGGGTTGCTTGAAGGTGAGACGTACATCGGGTTGGTGGAACTCATTAAATTAGTTTGCAAGCTTCTTTTCCCTACTCTCTTGCATTTACTTGTTATATTTGCTTAGTATATTGATTTGATTGTGATTCCATTGATTGAACTTGAGTAACTAGGCTAAGTTAAAATATTGCACACCAAGTGTTTGGCATATTGCCTAAGTGACATTTGTACATTATTTTACATTGATTCTTGCACCGCACTTGCTATATCTTGCATATGAGCATATTTTGTGAAACGGGAATCAATTTCAAAGTCATTCTAAAGAAAAGTTTTTAACACTCAATTCACCCCCCCCCCCCCTCTTGAGTATTGAGGCCACTTGAACAATAGATACCTCACTATGAATTTGGTCATCAGTTATATCATTTTGCTCGAGCCACCACCCACCACACACACCACTATGAGCCATCTTACCTCTTGTTCTTTTATGTCTCATTTTCCACTCGAGACCATCATTTCCCCACAAAGGCACCTCATGGCCACCATACCTTAACCATACTATTTACTAGTGCCATTGTCATGCATGTTCCATTTGATGTATTATGAAGCCATGCATGGAGAGTTGTGAGGTAAAATCTTGTCCCCTTATTTTTTCCTTGTTTGGCGGAGACCTCTATGATCTTTTCTTCTTGATTTTCACTCACCATTATGTGTACGTTACATTTGGTATCTTGCATGTGGATTAGGAGGCCAAAGGCCCTATTTTTAATGAAACAAAGTGTTTTGATAATCACAAAGAACTCAAGTCCAAGTTGTAACATCCCAAAAATCTAGAAAATGAATTATTAGACAATAGTAATTAATTATTTGATGTCCAAAACACATAGAAAAATTAATTATGTATTAATTGTGATTTTTCAGTAAATTATTTATTGAAACTGGATGATTTAACAGAAGGTGTGGGACCCATTAAATAATTTTGGGCATTTGATGGGTCTAAAATAATAAGGAATTTATTGTGGTTATGGTTGTATATTCAAAATAATTTTTGGTGTTGAGAAGATATTTATTCGTTCATGACATATGTTAATAAACGACGAAATTACGAATGAAATAGAATTTAAGAAAAATGCAAAATCTTATTTCTCCTCCTCATATTGTCATGGCATCTTTCCTCTATCTTTACACTCTTTTTTACCCATTGGATAAAGGGGTTTGGTTGACTTATGGGTAAAAGCAAAAAGGTGAATTCATTGTCCATTGGGTAATACCCAATTTCGGACACATCTTCCCTTCTCTTCCTTAATTTTTCGGTAGCTATTTTCTCCCTCCTTATCTATTAGCTGATTTTATTAAATTGTGAAGTTGTATAGCTCCATTTATTAATTTGCGTAATGTGAATTGATGAATGATGAATTCAGATATATTGAGGTTAGTGAAGTTAGGCTATGATGTCTCTGTTGTGAGAGATTGTTGATTGATACTCAAATGTATATATATTTTAGTGTTATTTGGGCATAATTTTGACAGATGTTATATTATCTAGAACATTTTGTGCATTGTAATAGATAGAAAGTGAAAACCAGATATCTTTTGGCATGTTTGATGTAAATAAGTTCTTATCCTTAATTTTTGTTTAAATGATAGGTGAAAAGGATGAAAAAGGAAAAGAAGAAAAAAAATCCTAAGTTATTTCCCAACTCAAGCCATAAAAATCCAAGTTTTGGTTGTCTTGCCCAAGCGAGACTCAGGTTTGCCTAACTGAGCTATGAGCCTTCAGGAAGAATCTACCAGAGGCAAGAATTTGCTTAAGCGAATAACTTATAGTGAGCATCAATGAAGAACTCGTTTGAGCGAGACTCAACCCGCTTAAGCGAGAATTGTCCAGGGAGCAAACTAAAAGGCTTCGCTTGAGCGAAGGTGAAGTAGCCCGAGCGAAATGGATCCAAAAACAGAGATTGAAGAATTCGCTTGAGCGCTCGCTCAAGTGAAAACTGTGCAGAAACAAATCAAATGATTACTTGCTTGAGCGAATCATGCTGAGCTCAAGCGAATACAACAAAGCCAATAGGGGATTCTACTCGCTTGAGTGACTCACTCACCCAAGCGAGTTGCAAGGGAAAATCAAGATGCAAAAGACTCCTTCAAGCTGAAGTAACCTATCTCGCTTAAGTGAGACAACCTTAGCTTAACCGAGATACTTAATATAAAAAGAAAAACTTCAGAAATCAAAAGCGGCTTGGAAGATTGCATTTTAGGGAACTTTTAACTTTCACCGAAGACCATCTTTTTTTCTTTTTCTTTATCTTTTTCTCTTTGATCTTTGATTGTAATGGCTATAATGTGTAGCTAAATCTTTTATTGGGATTGGATGTAGTTGAATCAAACCCTGATATACACTTGTTTTATATCTATATATTCGGTCTTTTTGTTCTATCATTTTTGGCTTTCCATTTTATGCTTAATGCTTGATTCTATTAGGAAATAGTTTCTTGATTATGATTTCCACTTGATTCTTGGAAAATAGCTTACAAAAATGGATCTGAATGGAATGCTCATTACAGAGGATACTAGGAATAATAGTCGACGTAAAGAACATCAAAATAATCGCTTTTAATGTTGGAATATTCTTAATGTGATTAAGGAATCAACATATTTAAGGATATTCTTATGAATTTCTTAGTCGAGGAATCGATGCGAATGATTTAAGATTGTGACGTAAAAAATGATATTTCAGAAATCATAACGTATTGAAAGGCGAGATTGATGAAATCCAATCCCAGCTTTTATCATTTGATAGTTCATATTTCTTACTGTTTGTTTTAGTTTATGCTTGTTTATGTTTAGTTCTTTTAGATTTCAGTATGTATATGAAAACATCACTTTATCTCAGCTGAGGTAACAACGAATCATTACTTAAAATATTGTATCCCCGTGGAACGACACTCTGTTTTTACATATACTACAACTAGACAATGGAGCTTGCCACGGAAAAGTTTATACCACTATAAAACTTTCAACAGTTGCATTTTTGTTTACACACATGCATATTGCATTTGACATATAACATCATATGCATTAGTTATTATAGCGCTTTGATTCACTCAGCACTTAGATTTGTTGTATGGGTTTGTCAATTATAGCATTCAAATTTATTATGCATTTCCCAAGGTACCATCATTTATAGCACTCAGATATGCTGTATGGTTACCAGGATATCCAGTAATTTATAGCACTCAAATTTATTGTGTGGACTATCCATTTTGGCACTCAGATTTGTCATTGATTAAGTCAGATCCGCATTGTATGCTTTTATGCATTTGAAAAGAATATGATTTTAAAAGTATGTGGCCTTCGATCATTTTCATTGAGAGAATAGAAGTATATGTATATGAATAGGTATTGGAAGAATTAGAGATATCTGGTGATATATGGAATTAAAATGATGATTGATATATGGTTTATTGAATTATATGTCATTGTGTTATGGTTATGATATATTAAATTATATAACCTAATAAGTGATTATAATTTTGAATTTCTATTTACTGCTTTAAGTGGTACTCATCCTTCAACTTTTATTTCAATGAGTTTTTAGGTGACATTACTGCTTGGTGAGCTCGGAGATGGAGTAATGCAATGCCAAAGGAGAAAACTGTATTTAATCATTTTGTGATAATGTTTGATGCGGATGTGTAAATATTATGGTCATATAGTATAATTTTGTGATGTATCGAGATTGTGTCATAGCTCTTTGATTGGCTTAAATTGGTGAACACATGTATGTGATGCCAAATGATGAGTTTTGATATATATATATATATATACATATATATATATATCGATATTGGAAATATATGTATATGATTGTTAGTGGATAGGTAACTAACACCTCACTATGGGTTTAGATTATGTCTTGCAACAGTATTATGTTTAGGATTTAATCCTCTATATGTCGAATTATTTGAACTAGAATGATTATGAATTGACGTTTATGGGAAGGGAAGGATACCCTACCAGGGACCTGTAGCTTGGGTAGGTCCATCCTTAAGCATGCCTCGGGCTTGTGGTTTCTATTTCTGCTGTCAAAGTCACGTGTTACCTAGGTTTTTAAGATTCATTTGTCAGGGTGTTTTATTCATAAAAAAAATTCCTTTAATTTTTACTAAACCTTAGGGATTAAATCTGGGAATCACAGTGGGATGCCGTAATAGATAGAACCTTTATTATCCTCAAGAGGTATTTTATAGTCGGTTTTGAACCTCCTTTATTGGAAGAGGTTTTATAATTCTTGTGTATATAGGCAGATATTTTGAAAATGACAAACCAAATGGAACTTCAGACAAAATAGAACTAAGACGTGGTTGAGCTTAATGCAAAAGGAAATAAATCTAGGACGCATCCTATGAAGTAAAGTCCATGTGTGGAGCTTTAAGCTTTCAAAGACCAGATGTGCTTTGGTGTGTTTAAATGTGTGTCCAAGTGTAACACCCCTATTTTTATTTTAATTTATTACAAAAACTTTTATATTAAAATCTTGATGGAATTTGACTATAGACCTTTAGAAGTTTTTTATCAGTATATTTTTTCAGAATTTATTAAAAAAATGTGCTTAAAAAAACAAAATTAGTATTCGTACCCCCCAAATTACTATTCACACCCCCTAAATTGCTATTCGCACCACCCCCTCATAATGCATCAAACTCCTTCACGTGAAAAACATTGTGCATTTCTGAAATTTTCAAACTTTGCACAATAATCTATATGAAATTTTTAATTCTTGAACAGAATCCTTATAATAAAATAATGGAATGCATAGTAATTTTCCTTCCTATAAATATCGAGCGAATGAACGAAAGAAAATCACAGTTTCTTATTAAATTTTCTTAATATAGTAGTGTTAGAGAGATAGTGGTGGAAGTAAGAAAGAGAAATAATTTTTTGGAAGAAGGTTCTGCTAAAATAATAAGGTGAGAATACCTTTCTTTTATATTTTTTAGGGTTATTTTCATATCGTTTTAGAAATCTATTATTATACTAGATATAATATTATTTTAAGTTACTATTATAAATAGTAAATTACTATGTCAATAGTAAATTACTATTACAAATAATAAATTACTATTTACTGTTACTATTCACGTTTTACTATTTACCGTTACTATTCACATTTTACTATTTACTATTACTATTTATGGTAACTATTTAAAATTTACTATTTACCGTTACTATGCATAATTACTATTTACCCTTTCTATTTCAAATAATAATTTAAATTTTCATCTTATAACTATATTAAAATGAAATTGGTATATTTTAGAACTCGGAGACGAAGCGCACAGACTTTCTATAACGAACCAAGATACAAGAGGTAAGGGGGAGTGGGATAGGAATATAATATGAAAAGACATAAGAATAATGAGAGGAGTTCCCTACTCCTTTTAAATTTAATAATAATATTATTATTTTAAGATAATAACTATTTAACTTAAAATTTATAATAACTTTGAAATTGTGTATCTTGTGTAACTTGATCTGAAATACCTATGCAAAGACCTGGATAAGCTATGCAACTGGACTAAACCTATGCAAGGACTTGGATTATTATGACCTGTATTGACTAAACTATACCTATGCGAAGACTGAATTATATACATGGACTTATATAGACCTGTGTGAGGAATGGACTATAAGGACTCAAAATCAACTCTATTAATTTAAATAACCATTAAAATTTGAATTATATTTATGAGTGATATTTAGTTGATTTGATTTGATTATAATTAATAATATTTGATTTTGATTAACGATATTGGGATTTATAATATTAGACTATGATTGATGATATATAATTATGATTGATAATACTTAATTGTGATTGATGATCTTGTGATGTAGAGTTGAGCATATAGCAAGCATGACGGAAAGCTAAAACTCACTAAGAATTTTCTTACCTTACTCTTTAAACTTTTAAGAAAAAGTATTTTAATCTTTTATTTCTTCTTAGAAATTATTTTCATTTACTTTACTTTTAATATTTAAAAAAATCTAGTATTTATTTTAAAAAGAAGACATTTTTATGAAAATTAATTTATAAAAAGGTTGAAATAATTAATTTTTGAATTAAAGAAAAACTTTATAGTTTTAAGTATTTTTAGTTAATGAATTAAGAATTATTCTCTTTTAGTAAAATACAATTTTCAAAAAGTAAATTATTTCATTTTTCCAACCTAATAACTAAAGATATTTGGAAATAATTGAGATTTATAAATTCAAAATTGTTAAGATTCAATTTGAGAAAGAATATGTGAAGTTTTCTATAAGAAAATTTTGAGATATTTAAGGCTTGGAAACTCAATGTCGGTAAGATTTGAAAACTATACCAAATTTATTTCTGTGGGACAAAAATTCAGAGAATTGAGAAAATATACAGTTTATTGAGATGATGTTGTAAACCTTTAAGGTATTTAATAATTGAGTTTATAAAAGCCTTAACCAACTAAATACGCGAGTAATTCATGCATCATGAATCATTAAAGTGAAATAAAATGATATTGTCTGGGGGCGGATTATAGAAATTGAGGATACATTAGAGGAGGCTTAATTGCGAGCCTTGGGATGAGAGAGTGTGAAAGGGTGCTTCAGGGGACCTGGCGTAGCTCCCTAGTGTCGGGTACTTTCACAATAAAAGCCTTCTCAATGTGACTAGTCTTTAAGTGTTTCCATGTCAGTTGAGTTGTTCATGTTATTATTATTATATGGAATTATGGAACAGTGTAAACTCCTGGTTGGCCCAGTGCAAATTAAAATTTAAGGGCCCACATATATAAGTAAGTTATGATGAAGATATTGCATAACATTCATGCATTCATAATTGATTGTGTATGTGATTGTGATTGATATTATTATATTTTAGTTTGTGAAAACCCTTTATTGCTTATGCCTCATTTGGGAATATTATATTCTATTTCTCACTCCTTTCTCCATGTTTTTATTTCATATGTTTTAAATTGATGGTTCAGAGGGAAGGATCGAAGAATCTTGGTAGTAAATATAACACGATCTAGAAATGGAGCTCGGTATGAATACCGTGGTCCAATGAATAAATAATGTTATTAAGTAACTGCTTCTTGGCCATGGAGTTTCCTCTCTTTCTTATAATGTTTAATATTTATTTTCTTCAGATGAATGTAAAATTACTTTATAAAGTTTTAATAATATTTATGAGGCATTTCAGGAATGTTATATGTAATTTATTCCGATAGTTTCTTCTTAACAATCATATTTTTAGTAAAAAAAAATTACGAATTTTCTTAGAATTTATTAAGATGTAACAGAGGGTGTTACACTAAGCGTTAGATTTTGTTTAAAATTAATAAAATGGTTTAAGGACCATAAATTGAGTAAAGGAAAATAACAAAGGTCTTAAATTTTTTTTAAAAGGAACCAAAAATGGCCAACGACAAAAAAAGAATACACTGGGCTGAAAAGTACATTTTGGGCCAAAAGTGGGCCTCCTGGTTCAAACCATTATGGACATTGGTTCAAACCATTAATTTTGTATCTGGCTCATTTTTTGGCTCTTGACTTATTTTTGGTAGGTGTCTTATTTTAGGCAACCAGACATATTTTGTTTCAATTTTTAGGAAATGTTTTCTTATAAATTGAGTGCCCATTGCTTAGAAAAAGACACACCTCTACTTTGTATATTCTTACATGATTTCTTCTCCTTCTTGCACTCTTTTAAGTTCTTTCTTTATCATAGAATTTAAGTGTAATCCTTATTTTTGTTTTGTGTTCTTGGACTAGAGTGTTTGGGTTTAAGGTGAGAGATAGTGACCTCTAGGATACCTTAAGGCTCTTTGATCCTATTAGATTTGGGAAATGAGTTGAGAGATAGATTTACATTAGATAAATAGTCCAAGAGTTATAAACAGATAACCTTGTAACCATTTCATATGATAATGCAAAATTCTAAGCCTTTGTGCTAGGAGACTAAAGTATATCACAGTGGTAGTGATCTAACTAGGATACATTATGGTTTGCTCTTTCTTGTCCTTTTTCCTTTCTCTTTATTATTTCTTTTATTCTTCAATCATTCTTTAATTTACTCTTTAAATTTTTTTTGCTAAAACTTTTTATTCATAAGTCTTTTAAAATCCTTTTAAACTTATTTTTATAAAAAAACGTTATTTAAAATAATACTTCTTTAATATTTGTTTCCGCTCTTTGTAAGAAAAATCTAATACTTCATTCACCCCCCTTTCTTTTGTCTAAGGCAATGGTTCCTGATCTCATAGAGACCATCCAGCTGCACATTGTGATTGAAGCCCTATAACCCAAGTCTTCTTATGCTTGTCTCTAGCTAGGCCTCCAAGTACATAGGGATAGAATTGCATTTAGAGGCCACAACCATAAAGACCAAGCCACTCTCTTTTTCACCTCGATTTGAGAAGGAAAAAGACAAGCCAAAAGGTGAGAGGACGTTCTAGAAGGAGCAGGATAGAGAGCAACAACCTGGGTAGTAGGATAAACATGTCTCTACTTTCAATCACTATACTCGACTCAACATGAAGCCTTCCTAGATCCTTAGGGAGGTGGGTTACCCGTTGTTTACTGTATATGAGGTAAGGAGACTAGCTCTAGTTAGGAGACCCGGTAACCCATAAAAATATTATGATTTCCATGAACAAGCTGGTCATTCAATTGATGAGTGTAAACAGTTGAAGGATGCCATTGAGGTCTTAATCAGAGAGGGGAAGTTAAAACAGTACCTCTTTAAGAATAAGTCCCAAGACGAGCCTGAGAGGTTCGAGAAGAGGCACCAGGACCGGTCTCCAGGAACTGATGATAGCCGAGGTCTGAAAAGATTCACTTCCATTGAAAAGAAAAATGGGTTGGTCATGGAATCGGTGTAGGAAGAAGAGATACCTTCCTTCCATATCAGAGTAAGCGAGATGTGATTTACATGATCACTGAAGGATTTGCTGAAGGTGGTGTGTCAATAACGGCATAAAAAACCACCATTGCATGATTCTGTCTATCTAAGGAAGAAAGCAAGACAATCACCCTTTTCGGGAGAGATCTTAGACCCCACCGATTTCTTTTTCAGATGATGACTTCAGTCTACCAATCCCAGGTGAGGATGATACCGTGGTGATTGTATCTTTCATCATAAACATGGATGTCAAACAAATCTTGGTTGATCATGGGAGTTCCTACGGTGCCCTCTTCTATGATTGTTTTAAGATGATGGATCTGAATGACGTAAACTTGTAACTGTATAGCAAGATCTTACAACTTTTAATGGAACTATGTAGCCCATCAAGGGCTATCTTGATACGTGTATAACGTTTGATAGTGAGCCTAAGGCCAGGACAGTCAAGTTAAGGATCCTAGTCATCAATGTCTAGTCCCCTTACAATAGCATCATAGGTCAGCTGTGACATCGGCGTTACATCAGCCAACCTTGAATGCCATAGAAGTTATAGTCTCAATCCTACACCTTCTTATCAAGTTCATTGAGTAGGACAATAAAGTATCTTTAGTTTGAGGTGAAGGAGATGGCTAGGTATTGCTATAACCTCAACTTGTACATGGTGAAGCTGGAGGCCATCAGTAAAAAATAAAAGTTGAATGATGGAGGAGCCACTTCTAGCTCAATCAATCTTGTTGACTTGGACCCGTGGACAAAGTAGAAGATTGACCCACCCAATCTATCCAAGCCAACACCGGATGGAGGGTTTAAAGAAATCATCCTAGGAGATACCCCAAACATGGTGCTTATATTAATGAGAAGCTTGATCCTGGGATGGAGCAACGGTTACTAGTGTTGCTTAAAGAGTTTAAAGACTTGTTCGCCTGAACATCCGCCGATATGCCAGGTATGGATCCCAATTTTTGTTGCCATAGATTATTTGTGTATTTAGAGACTAGACCAGTGGCTTAGAAGAAGAGGTGTTCAGGCCTAAAAAAGCAGAGAGCCATGTGTCAGCAGATAGAGGAGCTCCTTAAGGTCGATTTCATAAGAGAAATTTGGTATTCATTATGGCTCTCAAACGTGGTAATGGTCTAAAAATCTAATGGCAAATGACGTATGTGCACAAACTACGTCAACCTCAATAAATATTGCCCTAAGGACCCATATGCCTTACCCAACATGAGTAGGATGGTCAATGATTCGTCAAGTTATTGGTTTCAATCCTTTATGGACGCCTATTCTAGCTATAACCAGATTTCGATGTGGGAAGGAGACTAAGAGAAAATGGTGTTCGTCAATGATAAAGCAGAGTTCTGTTACACCATTATGTCATTCTTAAAGAATGCTAGAGCCACATACCAGCGAATGATTAATAAGGTCTTTGAGGGTATGCACACAAAGTTGGTGGAAGTCTATATTGATGACATTATTGTAAAAACCCCAGCTAGTAGGGATCATATTGAAGATCTTCATAAGATCTTTCAATGGCTTTGACAATATGACATGTGCCCCAACCCTTTGAAGTGCACCTTTGCGATCCTTTGAGGAAGGTTCTTAGGATTCATGTTAATGCAAAAAGGCATTGAAGCCAACCCAGATAAGTTTTGGGTCATCCAAGAGCTTCAGAGTCCGAAGAATCTACATGAGATGTAGTCTCTGAATGGCAAGATCGCAACCTTAGCATTCTTCATGCCAAAGATGGCACATCAGTCTGTCTCTCTCTACAAGATTTTAAAGAAAAACAAGAAATACAAGTAAGGACCAGAGCAAGAGGCTATTTTCTAGAGTCTAAAGGAATTGCTTTCTAAGGCTCATAGTTTGGTAAAACTTGACCTCAATGAACGTCTGATCCTTTACTTGTTTGTTTTAGATGAAGCGTTGGGTGTTGCTCTGGTGAAAGAAACCCATGAGGGTCAAAGGTTGGTGTACTTCACTGGCAAAATGATGTAAGGGGCAGAGAGCTGGTATCAAAACATTGAGAAAATGGCTTTAGCAGTCATTTGGGCATTTCATTGTCTAGGGCCTTACTTCCATGTACATCCGATATTCGTGAGAAACATTCCAGACTGTCTTATTCAAGCTGAACCTCATTGGGCGAATGATCAAATGGGTAGTATAGTTATTTGAGTTCAATATTACATACGAACCTCAGAGTGCCATCAAAGCTCAAGTGCTGGTTGATTTCATCATGGAGCCCACTAGTTCAGATCCTGAGGAATCCTATTCTCATTGGACAGTGTATGTGGATGGATCCTTAAATAATAAAGGGTGTGGAGTTGGAGTTGTGGTAGAAAGTGATGACGGGGTTCACTTCGAGATCTCACTACACTAACTTTAAAACTTCAAACAACCAAGCTGAATACGAGGCTTGCCTCGCTGGCTTAAGGAAAGCTTTGGATATCAGAGCGAGATCAATGACTTTATGCAGTGACTCTAAGCTGGTTATCTCTCAAATCCTCAGAGAGTATTAGGCGAAGAAGCCCTTATTGAAATAGTACTTGGCGTATGTCAACAACCTAAAGGAGAGGTTCCAAACATTGCTTTCAAGCATGTCCCGAGAGAATAAAATACAGGGGCTAATATTCTCCCAAGGTTGGCTAGTATAAAGAAAACTAGGTGCACAACTACGGTGATACAGAATACATTGATGGAGCTTAGCTTTCCCCACACATCTTCCCTTTGTGCCATCCATGCTCATGCCTTTAATGAAGACTCTTGGGCCGTACCTTTTGTCCAGTACATGGTGAATGGCTAACTCCTACCTGACGACTTAGAATGGAAGAGAGTGAAAAGAGAATTGTCGTTCTTTAACATGGTTGATGAAGTCTTGTTCCGATGTGGCTTTTCAATTCCATACCTCAAGAAAGAGAACGAGAACGAGGTCCAAGAGGTTATGGAAGAAGTTCATGAGGAACAGTACGGGTATCACTCAAGGGCAGGGAGCTTAATGCAAAAGATACTTTGGGCTGGATACTGGTAGCCATAATAAAGAAAGAAACTACAGAGCATATCAAGAAGTGTGACTTGTAGCCATAATGAAGAAAGAATTGTTCACATCTGCAGTGCCTTGGCTATTCTATCAGTAGGGATTGGACATTTTGGGTCCTTTCCGTACAGCTTTAGGAGGCATTAAGTACCTAATCATGGGAGTAGACTACTTTACCAAGTGGATTGAGGCTGAGTCGGTTGTGCATATTACCTTTTTAAGGACCCGACGTTTCATTTACAAAAACATCACTGCAAGGTTTGGTGTCCCAATAAGGATCGTGACAAATAATGGCACCCAGTTCACTAATAAAAAACTCACTAGGTTGCTTGAGGGGCTGAAGATTATGCAAGTCTTCTCTTCTGTTGAGCATCCTCAAACCAATGGCCAAGCCGAGATGGCTAACTATGAAGTCTTGAAGGGTTTGAAGAAGCGCTTGGGTATAGGGACTGAACTAATCAGCTCTACTATGTCTTATGGATATATAGGACCACCCTTCATTCATCCACCAACGAGTCTCCATTTTGGCTAACCTATGGGTCGAAGGTTTAATCTTGGTAGAGCTCTAAACATCTTTTACGCCTGTACAACATTTCTCTACCTCAAACAATGATGAGTATCTTTGAAATAAGTTAGATGTGGTTGAAGAACTCAAGGAGGAAGCCTTTATTCGAGATTAGGCTATTAAAGCCAAGGCCACACTCTAGTATAATAAGCGTGTTTCTCAATGACGCTTCTAGGCTAGAGATTTGGTGATGTGTCGATCCAGCATTGGAAATAAATTTGCCTATCAAGGCAAGCTTGCACCAACATAGGAATGCCCATACCGATTGTTTTTGCACATTGTTAAAGCATCACTTACATTAGTGAAAATTTTTTATATATTATAACCGTTTGTAGTGCTGTGTCTAGGTTTTTGTTTAACCCATGCATAGACGACTGTTTATTAAATAAAGAATTGCCAAGGCAACCACCGCTACATTAGTGGCACTACTTCTAGTGGTTACCTAAAACCATCTTAAAATTCGAAGGGAAAATGTAGCGTTAGTTTATGAATCACTGATAATGAATGTAAAAAAATCATTGCAAATTTGTATTTTTCTTTGGTGCAATGAAATTGAGGGAAAAAGTGGGTGAAGATGAATTGAAATTAAAGGAAAATTATTTGTGTTTCAATTGGTATAATTAATAGTGAAATTAATGGAAATAATTTTTGTTTGGTTGTTTGGATAAAGATGAAAATATGCCTTTGAAATACATAATTACCATTCCCTTTATACCTTAATTTTTTTATAATTCCTTTTATACTTGCTTATGTTAATTGCTTGCTCATTTTTGGTTAGTAAAGGCATTCATCTCCTTGAATCATTGGATGGAGCACTCATCAAGAATAAGTGGAATATGCAAAAGTTACGAGTCTATTACAGCTAAGTAGATGTCTAATATGTACTCTTTTTCCTAACTTAAGGTTTTTTCCACTGGGTTTTCCTCATGAAGGTTTAAACAAGGCATGTCCCAAGTAGCTTGGATATACATTTAGTGATTAATAAAAGATCTATTTACAAAGTTCATTATTTTTGGTTTCCAATTCTTCAACTTGCATGTAAAATTTACCCTGACGAGTGGCAAGGATTGGACCTTCTTTGAGGCCATACCGGACCCAACGAGCGGCACCTTAGTCCCTTAAAACAGGATTGGCTACTTGGCCTTAACAAGTGACTAGGATTGGACCTCTGTTGAGGCCATACCTGACCCCAACGAGCAGTACAAGTAGAACTTTTAGCCCCAATGAATGGCAAGGATTGGATCTCTTTTGAGACCATACCGGACCCTAACGAACGGTTCAAGTAGGATCTTACAATCATGAATGGAAAAGCCATTACCTTGATAATGGCTTTCTTAACCCCCAATAGATAATGAGGATCAGATCTCTATTAAGAGATGTCATCCCAAACTCTAACGAGCAACACACACAAATGTTATGTAAAAGCGCAAGATAACTTAACTAGTTGCCATAGTATGATGTGCAATTAGAAATATGAAAGTTGCATTTAAATTTAAAAAGTTTCATATAGAAATCGGAGCCTATCCTGGTACAAGACAATGTAGCAAAGCAAAAAAAAATAAAGAAGTTCTAATTTCCAGGATGAGGCACATTGTCTTCATCCTTAAGGGAAACCGACATGGGATACATACTTTAAGACTCAAGCAGGGCGTCCAACTCATAGGGAACATCCTTAGGTTCCTTATACCTTTCATCAATCACTGAAAATAACCTTCCACCATGAAATTCATAGAAGGGGTGAATTCCGTTAAGGTTAAGGTTGATGTTAGGGTTCTGATATTGGATTTGCCTTATGGCGGCACTGACTGACTCCCCATCAAGAATGTCACAAAGTTGGAGAGCCTCAGTGACCCTAGCCTGGGACGTAGTAAGATCTCCCCGAAGTTATTGGTTGGCCTTGTGGAGTGGAGCCATTTCTTATTTTCCTTTTGGATGGCCTCCATCTTGATGAAAAGTTATTCTTTCTCCTTATCCCAAGCTCCCCCGACTTTAATGTTTTCAGCAATCAACTTTTCCACCTTAACTTGAAGAGTTTCAACACATGCTTTTGCTGTAGCAGCCTTCTCCTTTGCTGGGATATTTTCTTCCTTTAATTACTCCAGCTCTTCCTTCTCCGTCCTCAGTTTCTCCATCTCCTGTTTTAGTTGGAGAATTTCTAAGTCTCTCTGCCCCTGTAATTCTAACTGAACCTTGGCCCTCTTCTGAGTATGATCAAACTCTCTCCAAGCCTTTCATGCCTCGAGGCGAGCCTATTGTGCTTAGTCAAAGTAGACATTGGCCTCCTTAATGTTGTCAGTCATCTGGGACAAGGGTTAATGACTCTGCTGACCTCGGCTAGTTACCATTGAGTAGCTTCATAAGCTTGCTTCATCTTAGAGACTTCTAGGCCGCGATGGAGGTAGTACATTGGAGGCTCAAGTTTTGTCTGATCTTGACCTTAATAAAGAATAAATGGAGAGAGATGAGACCTTAGTGTAGGTGAAGATACCTTCGCTAAAGTTGGTTCAACCGATTTTTCTACCTCCGCAGCAGCAGCAAAGGGGTAGGCTAATCCCGGGATGAAATAGTCTAGATCGATGCCTTGTCTTTATCGGCAACACTCTCTTTTGGGATCTTCTATTTTTTAGGAAGAGTGAGAGTCTTCTCTTTCTCAAGGACATCATTTTCCTCTTTTTCTTCTTCTTTTTCTTCATCAAGACGACCTATTCCTATAGTTGAGCTTCCAACAATGGGATTTCCCCAACATCTTCTTGCTGGAAGGTGATGGTTTAGGTTGCAGGCTTTGGAGTATTCCTCTTAGGCTAAATGTTGTTCTCAACACCTGTGGTTGCTATCTTCACTTACAATTTCTTCAGTCTGTCCATTGCCTCGCAAGCTTTGATTTGTTATGCCAAGAAATAAGGAAAGATTAGATATCAAAAATGGTGAATCATCACAAGTAAAAAGGAAACTAAACCCCAAGGTGGGAGAAGAGGATGTCATACATATAGATGGTTCTGTCATCTTTTGGTATATGACAAACACAATCACTTGGTCAGGGTGTGAGCACGATGTAGCATTTTTTGTATTTTTCCTCAGATGTACAGTGAATTTAGGGTCCATTCCCCCTCCATTCTTGCACACATGGCGAAAGGAAGTATTTGACACTTCTCTCTGCACCTAGACATACGACTTCTTAGCTCTCAGTTTCATCTAGTCAATCCAATGTGCGGTGATGTTTAAGCACCCCGGAATAGTCTTGACAACCTTTGTTTTTCCTTCCTTAGTAGCCATGGTAGTAACAACGTGCTTTAGTCTACCCACGTTGCTGTAAAAGGTCACATCATCGGAAACGTACATTTTAGAGCTACCCTTCCCCTCTGAACCTCTAGTGACTCTAGAATCCATGTAGGACTTTGAAGAGATTTCCCATTTTTGTCTCCTCGTTCTAGGGGGCATTGCCTTTTCTAGATGATGTGACCTGGGCCCTTAAGGCTTAATAGTGATGCGTCCACCACGACCCCCTCTCTATCCTCCCCAACCTCTGATTTTCCCCTCACAATAAATGAATAAAGATATGAGGATGGCTACCTGAGTTAAGGGAAAAGGTTTTAGAGCGCTCTATCCACGAACAGAGAAATCCTTAGTAGCAGTTGAGAGTCTTTTCATAGTTTCAGTAGAGTTTTAGTGCGTAAAAAGGGCAAGTACTCCATAGAGACTTCTAGAGCCATCTCTTATAAGCATGGTTGGTGGCAAGTGCAACGATGCATCATTTTAAGATTAAACATGTCACGTCGTTTCAAAGTTGAAAGGGTCGCGACGTTTCACTAGCAGTTTGACAGGCCCAATTTTTGAATAGTAATCGTTACATAGCAGTTCCATGGGTTTCTTTACAACAAATGTTGCGTTTTAGTTACTGAGTAATGAATGTCAGTTGCGAAGAGAGCCATTGAAAAGTTTTCTAAGTTAAGAATTTCTTCTCTTACCCACACCTATAATAGGTGACTAGCGCAAACGATATAGCTTATTTGAGCAACTGGTATAATCCCTCAAATAAGCTAGGGGCAAATGATTCAGTCTCCATACCGACCTATAGGCAAGATGGTACTCTACACCCATAAGTGCCATGGACAACTGACATCTCGCTTGAAGATGTGATCCTACACCGGCATCGCGTATGAGATTCATGATCTAACTCTAGCATGAGTCATTCTCTCAATATCGGTAGATTAGGGTTGACTTTTATAACCATATGCCAAAAAGTAACCTGCAAAATGACAAAAATAAAGTATAGTCATAGGGGGCGCCCACGTCGCGTATCAGCTTTTCTGCTCTGACCAAAATCATATTGACACTATATATGGAATGTTTCCCAGGGCAAAACGACTCTCCCGTTACTCTCTGATATAAATACCCAAAGACAGAACACCTCAGTTGGTCCCTGACTCCGTTGGAGTCGGACAATTAGATCCTCCACTTAGTAAGTTGGACCCGTTCATCCCCCACGTCCACAATCGTCGGACACTTAGATCCCTGCCGTTAACAGACCCTGAACGGACGTTGGGTTCAGGTGACGTGGGTCGTTAATTGCCAACTAGGATTGCCACGTAAACGTAAATGACGTCGTTACCATTAGAAAGCCAAGGACTGAACGACATCGTTTTTTGCTATTGCATCAGACAACAAAGGGGCAACGATAGTTAGGGTTTGTGTCTCATATGTTGAAGCCCTAATTTACTCAATTCTCTAAAATCATCTCATTCTACAAAACCCTAATTCCTCATTCCCTCAATTTTCCCAAATCACTCTTGTTCTACAAAAGCCGAATTCCCCATTCCCCCAATTCTCTCAAATACAAAAACCCCAAGTGAAACTCGAAGTCGTCACTTCGTCGACGTCCTCAAGGTTCGTGTTCGACGGTGCTCGTGTTCGACAGTTATGGGAGGTGTCGTTCAGGTTAGTAAACCCTACACCTAAAGTTTTTTATGTTTCGGAACATTATTTTGGGGGGCTCGAACAATGTTATGGTTTCTGAAATTTTTTTTGTAGGGGTTTGTATTGGACCATGTGTTGTTAATGAATATTTCATCTTAATTCTATGTTAATGTATGTTCCCTTTGTATTTTGTGGGTTTTCGAACAAGTTATATGGGGTTGGAACATGTTTGAGTTTCCTGGGTATTTTGTGTAGGGTGTTCAAAATTTTCTGTGTATGTATATTCTGTGTTGTGTTTCCTGGGTATTTTGTGTAGGGTGTTCAAAATTTTCTGTGTATGTATATTCTGTGTTGTGTTTCCTGGGTATTTTGTGTAGGGTGTTCAAAATTTCCTGTGTATGTATATTCTGTGTTGTGTTTCCTGGGTATTTTCTGTAGCCTATCAAAGGGGTCAGAACAAGTTATATGGGGTTGGAACATGTTTGAGTTTCCTGGGTTGGAACAGTAGGGTGTTATAAATTTTCTGTGTTTATTCTGTTGATTTTATTAACATTGTTCCCCAAATAACGTGTTGATTTTGTTGTGTGTTAATGTGGGTAGGATATTCGGGTTAGGCTTCATATTGGGGGCAGGTTTGTGGTTGATGGGCAAGGTAAAAAAGTCTACAAAGGGGGTAAGGTTGAAGATTGGGAGAAGCTGGACCCAGATTTCTTAGACTTCTTTTCCTTTTTTAGGTTTGCTGAGAATCGTGGGTATTATAGGTTACAGAACATATTTTGGTATGACCCGAAGTTGGATTTAAATCAAGGGTTGAGCATCTTAAAGGGAGATAGTGATTTGTTGGACATGGTCAGGTGTGCTAAGGATAATCAAGGGGTAGTGGATGTGTATTATCAACATCCAGAGGATGAGACACTAGTTATGGAAGTTGATGATGACACTGAGGCTAATAAGATAAAAATGATAGTTCTGGTAGATGATGACACTAGGGCTGGTAATGTTGAGACCAAAAGACAAGATGTTGGTTGTGGTTCTAGGATGAGTGATGAGGTAGTGGAGGACAGTGCTGAGGATGTAGAAGGTATTGATGAGGAAGTAGAAGGTATTGATGAGGAAGTAGAAGGCAGTGATGAAGGGGGTAGCCAGGGGTATAGCAGAAAGAGGAAGGGGAAAAGCATAGACACAGGGTGTAAACCAAAAAGGAAGCAGAAGGGAAAAAAAAGGAAGGCACAAGAGAATAGAAGGTCAGCCATTCCTACTATAGTGGATAGTGATACTGAATCCGAAGGTCAAGCTGAGGAGGGGTTTGGGGGAGATTCTGCAGACTCATGGGTCTCAGAAGAGTTGAGAACACCTCTTGGTTCAGAGGATGAGGATGATTCCAGAGAGGTGTATCCTCAGTTCAATGAGACAGCTACTTTTGGACATATAGTACTGGAGTGTGAGATGGAGTTTTCCTCACTTACAATCTTTAAACATGCTGTTAAGGATTACAGTGTACATTTAGGCAGGGAATTTAAATGGGTTAAGAATGATAAAGTTAGAGCAAGGGCAAAGTGTAAAGACAAGAACTGTGGCTGGGAAATTTTTTGTAGTCTAAACCCAGTAAGACAATCTTACCAGATCAAGACTTTTAATGATCAACACTCATGTGTGAGAGTGTTCAAGAATGCAGCATGTGACCAACAGTGGGTTACAGGAAAGTTAGTCAAGTATATGAGGAGGCAGCATAACATTACACATTCAGGGGTGTATGAGTTGTTTAGAGAGAGGTACAAAGTGAAGTTGGAGGATAAGATGATCTATAGGTCAATGAAGAGAGCAAGAGAAGTAATTGAAGGGAGTGAGAAACAATAATTTGCCATGTTATGGGACTACTGTGGGGAACTCTTAAAGAGGAATCCTGGGTCAACAGTGAAGATGGAATGTGATCCACAACCCCAAGGACCACCAGTGTTCAACAGGTTGTACATTTGTTTAAAGGGCTGTAAAGATGGTTTTAGAGAGTGCAGAAGACCATTGGTGGGGCTGGATGGGTGTTTTTTGAAAGGATATTATAGGGGTCAGCTGTTGACTGCTGTTGGACAGGATGCAAACAACCATATATGGCCCATTGCTTATGGTGTTTGCCAGGTTGAGAATAAAGACAACTGGAAGTGGTTTTTGGAGTTGTTACATGCAGATGTTGGTAACTACAAGGAAATGAGGCTGACCTTTATGAGTGACATGCAGAAGGTATAATTAATTAATTAATTTGTTTGAATTTACTAATTCCTAAATTTTGGTGATAACTAAAGATCTAATGTTGTCTTTCTATTTCATGCAGGGTTTGATTCCAGCACTTCAAGAAGTAATGCCTGGTGTTCCACACAGATATTGTGTTTGGCACCTGTGGCAGAACTTTTCTAAACAATGGAGGGGAAAGGAGCTGAGGGGACTTCTGTGGCAAACAGCCAGGTCAACAACGACTCATGATTTTGAAAGAAATATGCTGAAGATTCGAATGGTGGATGAAAAAGCTTGGACATACTTGTGCAAGTTTCCAAAAGAGGCATGGAGCAAAGCCTTCTTTGATGAAAACTGTAAGGTGGACAACATCACCAACAACAACTGTGAAGTTCTAAACTCCAAACTTGTACATGCCAGATGCAAACCCATTATGACAATGCTGGAGGAGGTCAGGACCTATATCATGGTCACCATAGGCAATCACAAGCTGAAGTTAACAGGTCACCCTGGGAGGTTACCACCAATTCAACAAAGTAGGTTAGAGAAATCAAAGTCTGCAAGTAATAACTGGACAGTGGTATGGACAGGTATCCTATCTTTGCTCTACCATGTCGTTGGTTTTATGATAAGGGCTATATTAGGTGTCTGACTTGTGATATGTCCTGACTAGGTGATGGTGGAATTGAAAGGTACGAGGTTAGTTGTTTTCCAGACAAGGTGTCTGTTGATTTGGGTTCACACAAATGTTCTTGTAGAGTTTGGCAGCTGACAGGTATTTATGTTTTTTATGTGTGGCTATTATGTGTGATATGTTTTTTAAAATTTAGCAAGGTCACTATGAATTAATGGTTGTATTTATTCAACAGGTATGCCATGCAGACATGCCTGTGCAGCAATAGCTCACAAAGGAGAAAAACCTGAGGATCATTGCCATGTGGGCCTCACAATGGCAGCTTGGGAGGCAACCTATCAGCACCATATTGAATCAGTCCCAGGGTCAGAGTTTTGGGAGAAGACACACTATGTCCCACCGATTCCACCGACAAATATAAAGACCATTGGGAGGCCCAAAAAGCATAGAAGGAAAGAGAACCCTACAAAGGATGACAAGCAATCAAATGAGAAAGCTGAAAACAAAAATGGAGAAGGCTGCAATCAAATAGTGAAAATGAGGAGAAGGCTTCAACCAGGGAAGTGTGGTGAGTGTGGTGAGATTGGACATCGAAGGGGTTCATGTGCAGTGGCAAAAGAGAAGATGAGGGCTCAACAGCCACAACAGACTCAGGAAACTTACCCCACACCACCACAGACCCAGGATGTTGTTGATGTTACAACCTCACAGTCCATGTCTCAGCCCATGTCTCAAACAGATACCATGACCCCTGTTAGGAGGAGTCCAAGGTTGGCAGCTCCTGCCAGGTCTCCAGAGCTTACTCAAGCAAGTGCCACAAGTTCACCACCTATTAACCAACATAATCTAAGGAGGAAGTTGCCACTCAAAAAACCAGGAGGGGTTGTTTTCATAGACACCCCTGGGTACAAGAAATGACCATGTCCATGTTCTTCAACAATGCTTTCAATAGAATGGTTTTATGGTGTTAATTCAAGGTCCTGTAATGTTTGTTAATTCTAGGTCTTGTGATGTATGACAATTTAAGGTCCATGTAATGGGCACGAAAACTTTTAGGTATCCAACATTTTTTTCAGGTTGTGATGTATGACTTATATCTATATGATAATGGTTTCATGATGTTGCTTTCTAGGTACTGTGATGCATAACATGTTTCAAATATGGTTTCATACTATTGTTATCCAGGTCCTTGGGATGTACCAAATACCATGATTATTGCATTCGGTTTGGTACATAATTAATGGAAGAAATTGATTGTAAAAAAAATTGAAATCAAAATCATGCACATATCACCAACAAAATTCCATTACCTCTATTAATTCTTTTAACTATATTAATTCCATTAATTCCATTAATTCCATCTTCAATATATGACAACTTAGAACTTGGTATACAGAAACATAACACTTATGATTCAAAACAGGATCCTCATTACAAACTGGATAATTATAACAACATCCCCCCTTTACACTTTCATCAACATAACAGCCCCATTACACTTTCATCATCATCATCAACAACCCAATTACAAAAAAGAAGACTATAACACAATGAGTAACTAAAAGCAGCTTTAATTTTAGCAGTTCTTGTTGGGTTTCCACAAACCCTTTCTTGACCAATGACTCCACTTGGGCCATGGCATCACAAACACCCCTATCAACATCACATTCTTGCCTTGACATCATAGACTTCAACTCTGTTAGTTTACACATCAGCGTACTTCTCCATTCTTCCTCATGGATTACAAAATCCCCATCTTGGACCCAAGCAAAAAAATGACATTGGCCTCCTCGGAGTCGTGCACATCTCCAAAACTGCCGATTTGGATTGTTCACTGTGTGGGACACACGCAATGCAGGTGGGTCACCACAACGACAACAGAGACGCCGTCGAGATTGGCCAGATGACGAGGACGATGACCCCTGGCTGGGGTTCTGACTCCTACCTTCCATGCTGATGAAAATATGAGAGACAAGGACGAAATGAAGAAAACAAAACAGAGGATATATAGATTAGGAGATGGAAGAAGACATACACAAAACACGAGTGAGAAGACAACGGAGAGAGGATGAAATCTTGTATGGGGAGAGTTGAGAAAGGAGAAGTGGGACAGTGAGATGGAGAAGGGGACAGGATGGGAGAGACTAAGATGGAGAAGGGGACAGTTGAGAAATTTTGTAGAAGGAAAACAGGGTGGGAGAAGGGAACAGGGTGGAGTAGCAAGGAGAAGGAAAACAGTGAGAAAGGGAACGTGGAGAAGATGAAAATTTGTAGGGTTTCCACAGCTTTCAAAACGGTGCCGTTTTGTGATGTTTACGTGGCAATCCTAGTTGGCAATTAACGACCCACGTCACCTGAACCCAACGTCCGTTCAGGGTCTGTTAACGGCAGGGATCTAAGTGTCCGACGATTGTGGACGTGGGGGATGAACGGGTCCAACTTACTAAGTGGGGGATCTAATTGTCCGACTCCAACGGAGTCAGGGACCAACTGGGGTGTTCTGTCATACCCAAAATACCCACGAATCGACAAGGAGAAGGTAGAACATTCTTGGGTAAAACTTACGCTCGAGCTCTAATATTCTCTCTGAATATTCCATTGACTTGAGCGTCGAAGTGTCTTTGTAGGTGACACCCTCTTTCATCCCACAAAGTGTAGGGCTGGTGAAATTTCTCAAGGAACACTCCAAGACTTCTATTCCCCGCTAGAATAAAAGGTACAATACCGATCCTCATTGGACCACCGTAATACAAACAACATTTCTACACAAGCTCAAGACTAATCATCACACGAGATTCTCTACCCGGGTCTACACCATTTCATTATTCATGTATAAAATTGTAAATGTTAAATAAACTTAATAATAATAAAAGAAAAATTCAAACAATTTTTTTTGACATATGATTCGTTCTTAATTGCTAACCTTCCTTGCGAATTGAATAAATTAACCTACCATGTGTATAATTAATTTCTCAATTTCTTTTTTAATTTTAGAATTAATACCCCAACCCTTTAATATTTGTTAATCTATTTGATACCAGATATTTTCCCTCCCTCAGTTATCCAATATATGGAGGAAAAAAACTCAATTATTTTAATCTTTAAATAAGTAAACTTTGATTAATTTTTCTATATTAAATGTTGCCATTTCTAAAATACCCTATTTAATGGGTCTTTTGAATTCACTTGTCTTTATTTTTATTAAAGATAATAAAGATAATTTTAAGAATCAAATTTACATTTTAAATAAATTCAAGATAAAATATAAGTTTTACCAAGACTTTAATAAATATGAATATTTTGTTTACTTGTATAGATCAGATAGGAGGAGTATATTTTTTGACAGTCTTTGATACATATATTTTTTGTCTCACTGTTTTTCTACGGTATGCCTCGGGTTGAGATCATATATTATTTATTTATTATATTATACTATATTATAATATATAAACCCATATAAATCTGGGAATTTCTGCATAAAGGAAAATCAACAGAGATGAGAGAGAACCCAATTGCCACTTTGCATCGAAACGAAACCCTTTCTCTCTCTCTTCCAACCATTTCCGAATGCGAACAAGGTAAATCACCTCTCGAACTTTCCTTCTTCTATTCAATTTCCTATAAAAAATTACAAAAAATTCCACCACACTGCAATCCACCATTCTTCTAATCTTCTCCCCAATCTCACAACCAGGTTTTCACAAATCAAGATTCCAAACTTTTTATTTTTGTAAAACTAGTATCTATTATTCCAACAATAATTAAAATTTCAGGTTAAATCTTGCTTTAGGTTGGATTCAAGGGCGTGTTTGGTGACTGTAATCTGTTTTTTTTTTGTGCAGTTGTTGTTGAAGGGTAGTGTGACTGTTGATGCTTGTTTGATTCTGAAAGAGTAAAAATGAATGATGGTAGACAAATGGGGGTGCATTACGTAGATGGTGCATTTCCCTATGCTGTTAATGATAACTTCGTCGATTTCTTTCAAGGCTTCACTCATGTGCCCCTCAATTATTCATTTCCTGTTTCAATGCCTCATCAGGTTCTTCTCTTCCTACTTGCATTTCTATTTTTTTAACTGTTATATTTATTTTTTAATGTTTCTTAACATGGTATATGTTAATGGTTTTGGTAACGAGGTTGTAGTAGTTTCTCGCTGCCCCCCATGAGTTGCAAATTTGATATTGTTGTTGTTGCTGCTGCTTGAGGTTATTGAATTTTATCCTAAATTTGATTCTATTTTCACTCCCAAAATTTAGGTGTACAAGCTGAAATTACCTTCCTTTTTTTGTTCATCTTATCGTAACAGAACACCGAATGTTTGACACAGGATCACGGAAGTTCTATGTAAAATAATAATAATAATTTTAAGAATTGGAATATGAAGTACAAAAAATCTGGGACAATGGTCGTTACTTTCCTTTGAGCTGAATTGCAACAGTGCATAGGTAATGCTGCATTTGAATTGAGTGCAGCTGTGTGTCAACGACATGTCTCCTTTAACCCATTTGAATATTATATTTTTGCTTGGTTTTGTTTGTAAGTGCATTGAACTACACTGAAAATATTCTCTCTTTTTATTTTATTAACTTGTAATTTACTGTTGATTTTCTTTTGGTTTTATAATCAAATATGATAATTGTATGTTTGGTCCAGGAAAGTACCTACTGGTCAATGAACATGAATCCCTATAAGTTTGGATTGTCTGGCCCTGGGAGTACATCTTACTACAGTTCTTATGAGGTAAATGATCATTTGCCAAGAATGGAGATTGACAGGGCCGAGTGGGAATACCCTTCGACAATGGCCACTGTGGAACCAGCTACAACAGATTCTCCGCCTAGAAGAGATGGAGCCACGAGCATGCAGACTATCCCCGAAGAATGTTAGTGGGAATTTTATTTTCTTTTACTGCAAATGCAGGCCTATGATCACATTGTTAGTTTCTGCAACTTGGTTGGTGAATGCAGATTTTCATCACTTTTAAGTTCCATGCTATCAGCAAATTAGTGCCTGCTGAGATCTTTTTTCTTTTCAAGAAGGGGGTTGTCTGGTTGGATGAAAAGCTCATTGTTGTTAATTGTTATTATTGAGATTGCTTGCAACTATTCAGAAATACATGAAAATTATTTGATAGCATCTTTAAGTGAAACTTTTATCTTTTGAGTTGTCTTGTAACCACCGTTTAGGAAATCTAGGAAAATCAGAATATAGTATATTAATTCTTTTAAATTTCTTTTGCAGGCAGTCCAAATCATCATGAGTCCAATAGTAGCCAGGTAGGAAGCTTTCTTATTATCAGAGCCGAAATTTTAGACCTTAAGTGCTTGATTTTTGGTTTAATATTCAATCATTTGTCCCTGGTAGTAACACTGGGTCCCCTATGCTTGAAAATTGGGAAACATTATTCCAATGATAGTTGGGTGTACATTACTTTCTTCACAAATTGTAATCTATCCACATCCACCCTACATTTATTTTGGATACCTTAACTCTTTTATCGGTAAATGTTGGTCAAAATGATCATAACTCAAATTATCTTGGGCCCATTGGCAAATAGTCCTTTTGTGAAATTTTAGCATTTAACTTGCTTAAACTTTTAACTTGTGGCTAACAATCCCTGTAGTTTCAATTCAACTTTGGCAGAAACTCTGCCTAAACATTCAATTTAACAAGAAACCCCTGTAATTTTAACTTTGGCAAATTTTCCTAAACTTTCAATTTCTAATTTTGGGAATTAATCACAAGGGTTTTTTTTTCTGGTCAGGAATTGAAAGTTAAACTGGGTTAATTACCAAAGTTGAAAACACTTAGTGCTATTTGTGCAGCAGTCATATTTAAACAGGGTCATTTGCATTTTAACCTTAAATGTTTGTTCCCAAATTTATGGTACTGAAATTGAACCTTGTCATTCAATTTACACTGAACAGGGGATTTTATATAAAATCTGTCTTTTCAGCTTGTTAGGTTAGGTTGTATGGCATTATTGTGACAAATTTGGAAGGTCTGAATTATATAATGCAGTGGTGGCTTTTCAGTAATATTGTACCACTCCTGTCATGTATATATAGATCATACAAATAATTTTTATTATTATTATTAATTACTCTGGGCAACTGAGAGTTTTATGCTCATTGATCCAAAAAAAGGAAGATTTTGAAGTTAGACACTGTTTAGTTAACATTATATATCCTAACTCACCTTTCTTGTTTAGGGATACTTTTTAACGAATATTACTTAGCATCAAATAGTATTTGTAGTATTGGCAATGGCATCATTTTACATATCTTTTTATGAAGTTGTTTGCAATGGTATCATTTTTACTTAGCATCAGATTAGTTGTGGCTTTCTAAAATACTCCATTTTCAATCTGAAATCATGGTTCTATATAATCTTTTCGTGTTCCACTCAGACTCATGATTTTTTATCAAAATGTAATACATAGAAATGTTATTTAAATACATTTCATGTGCTACCCCACTTAACTGTCTTCTTTAACATAAGCTCTATTAGACTAGGAAATATATTATTCGAAATGAAGAGTTCAAAAATGAGTAGTTGGGATCTCTTTTTGTATCAATTCTTTAACTTCTGTATGTTGTTCTTATCTTGTAACCTGATACTCAGAAGCAGCATAAAAATTCATTCTCTGAAGTCTAATATTTTCTGTTGTATTGTTGCAGATCTTATGGCAAGACAACATTGATCCTGATAATATGACTTATGAGGTGCAATGAACTTAACATTTTACTTGTAAATGTTGATGAATGCATACAGTATGTGTGTACTTTCTTATTTTTAAATTTTTGTTTTCCTTATTTTGAGTCATTGATTAATATGCTATTTATTGTTTACTAAACATCAGATGAAAATAGTTCATACTAGAGTATTTAAAATTTAAGGTATATATTATTAAGAGGACAATTAGCCAAAATTGACAAGTTTCAGATTCAAAGTTTTATCTAGAGGTTGGAGTTTATCTTGTAGGTTTTTATGACTTCAAAGTATCTTATAAATTTTTTTCAAGAACCAAGTTTCTAGAATGTTGAAGCTCTATGAATTATATTTAACATGCCTCTTCTCACAAGCCCTTTAAGACTTAAAGGTTGAGCAGTGCACGGGCTCAATCAACTAAGTTGTGCTTTAATTCAACTTTTATTTTGAAGTATAGGAGTGACAATTATCAAACACTAACGACTATTATTGGAGCTCAAGTGTCATGTTAAAATCCTATGCACCCAAACGCTTAAGCTGTTTAGTGAGAACTCATGAATAGTTTTATATCCAATAGTTTCAAAGAATGTCAAATTTATTGAATAAAATTGGTACTTGATATGACATCAAATTTGTATTTCAATAGCTATTAAGTTCTTTCAAGATATAGAATGTTCACATTTCAATAAAGAACTTTGAATATTGCTAATTCATTTGATCATTCAAGTTAGGCATCGAATACAGTGCTATTTTGTATTATAAGATTTTAACCTTTGAATTTTATTGGTACGTTGGGTAGAAGAATTAGAAATCACAAGATCAATAGCCAATGATATTTTATAAGTGACAGGAACTACTGGACCTAGGGGAGGCAGTTGGAACTCAAAGCCGAGGTCTTTCCCAAGAACTTATTGATATGCTTCCAACCTCAAAGTACAAATTTGGTAGCTTATTCAAAAGAAAAAATTCTGGGAAAAGGTAATATCCTAGTTTTGAATGTTACTATAGAATATATGAAAATATGTGTAATAAATATGAATGTGAATGAAGGCCAAAATGAGGATGATGTGGACGAGGTGTGAAACTTGTGATCTGTAGTCTTGGCAACCCTTAATCTTTACTTTTATCGAAATCAATCAATCTATTGATAAATAGAGGATAAGTGAATGGATTATCTGTACATACTTTATGCCAGTTGTTTACAAATTACAGATATATGAATTTCTAATTCACCATATTTTCATCACCCTCAAATTCAATAAATGATGAATCTAAAGAAAACTTCATTTGTAATGTATTTGTCCATTTTCATTTCTTCTCTCCTTCACCAATGCCCCTCGAGTCTCAGATAGAATGATTAATTTTTTCCTTTTCAAAGTTTTGATTGTCCCAAATTCATAATGACAAAAGACTTTAGTTCTTTACTTTTATCCCGTGCTTAGAGTATTTAGTTTTGTAGTCTCTAGCTAGAACTTAACATTGGTCTGGAGATTTAGTTTCATTTTTTTCTCATATTTTGGGTCATTTGAACTTTGGCTTTCTATATTTATGATATTTATGCACACACACATATGGGATTGAGTCTATTTTCAGACCACCTTATTTTTCAGTACATACTAAAATTGCATTGAAAACAGGTGTGTAATTTGTCAGATGACATATAGAAGAGGTGACCAGCAAATAAAGTTGCCATGCAGTCATGTCTATCATGGTGAATGCATCACCAAGTGGCTTGGCATTAACAAGGTCAGTAAATGCTTTCTTCTGAATTTCACTTGAATTCTATGTCTCTACATTTTGTCACTCCCAATTTTCTATCTTGCCTCATTTATTTCTTATTTCCTCCAGAAATGTCCTGTTTGCAACGTTGAGGTTTTCGGTGAGGAATCAACACATTAGCATCTGGATGGCAAAAGGAAACTTTCTTACTCTACTAATTTTTGCTCCTCATCCAGCACTCTCCCTCTTTCAAGTTTTAATTTCTTACACGTAGGTAGGTGTAGTATGAAAGAACTGGGCACTTTCCACACAATACATGTTTTGTTTGACTAGAAACAACCTAACAGAGTTGCATCTTCTAGTTGTTAAT
This sequence comes from Clitoria ternatea, assembly GCA_037962975.1. Classification (NCBI taxonomy): domain Eukaryota; kingdom Viridiplantae; phylum Streptophyta; class Magnoliopsida; order Fabales; family Fabaceae; genus Clitoria; species Clitoria ternatea. The sequence continues at coordinate 50,405,045 of CM075669.1, forward strand.
GTGTGATTTTCTGTGCATCAGTGCAATTTATTCTCTTAGCTGTGTCTCTTTCTTTGCATGCTATCTTTGGGATTGAACAGTGAAATGTATATGTGGAATGTAGAGATCTTAAGTTCATAAACTGCCTCCAGTCCTATGATGTCAACACTCTAATATTGCAGGCATCCTAACTCCACAATGTTGCCTTGTTGTAGGTCTTGATACAATCGTAGTACTTACCTCTTTTTCAAGGATAATAGCTTATTTTTTGAAAGTTCTTTGAAGTTAGCAAAAATAAACTAATATTTTCTTTTAATAAACTGAGCCAAATCACTGCAAAAAGAAAAAGAAACAGCACTTTAGATTCCTTTTATATTAAAGACTGAAGACTGATAAAAATGAAGTGGAAATTGATTCTCATCGGATCAACTGCTAGTTTGTTTTAGATTGAGAGATTGAAATTCATGTTTTGGCACATGAAATCAATTCTCAGTGAAGAACTGTGTGAACTAGTCTTTTACGCTGCAACTGAAATTGATTCCATCTTCATAAATCATTTCTGGAATAGTTAAACGTTGATGTTTCTCTTCAAGCTGAGGGAATCAATTTTAATCTACTATCACATAATAATATCATCGTCATTCTTGTTGTATGGTTGTTTTTTTTGTTTTTGTATTTTAAACTATATACAATGTTATTTTTGCTCCAGTAGAAAATATTGAACAATGACCAATTATTGAATACACCATGCATAGTTTGGTGGTAAAACGCCAAGTGAACTTACCTATAACATTACATTAGGTAGTCCCGGTTTTAATATTTTAATTAATAATTTATTGCTCTCGGCACAACACCATGTCATGTCATACCAAAGCCAAGGTTACACCAAAATGGCATATATTCATATTCAGTATTAAGACACAATATGGTAACCATACACTATTTTTGTAGTTTTCTAACTACAGGAAGACAAGTCCCATTCCAATTGTATAGTGTATTAAATATAATTATATACTACTGTACCATATATTACTTTATATAGATATAAGTAGTAATTTTATTAAGGACCCAGTTAGTGTTTGTTAAAAGTCCCACATTGATTAGAGATATGGCCAATTAAAAGTATATAAGGTGAAGGGTAATCCTCATTCTATGAGCTAGCTTTTAGGATTGAATTAGACCTAATACCCAAATTTAAGATGGTATTAGAGTTAGAACATTCTTTTTGGTTCTTATGGGCCAAGAGTTGCCTTTTCGTTGTGGGTCAAAAGTTACTCATTGTCTGGTCCGACAAGCATTGTCAATTGGTTTTGGGATGGAACTTTTAACATGGTATCATTTTTGAGTGTGGGGTGTTCTATAAGTCCCACGGGCCACCCGTATTCATCCACACTCCATTCTTGAGCGCGAAAGGGTGTGTTAATAAGTCTCGTGGGCCACTTGTATTCATCCACGCTCCATTCCTGAGCGTGAGGGGTGTGTTTAAAGTCTCACATTGACTAGAGATATGGTTAATTAAAAGTATATAAGGTGGAGAGTATTTCTCATCCTATGAGCTAGCTTTTAGGATTAAGTTAGACTCAATACCCAAATTTAAGAGTGCCCATGACTATAATGGGAAAAGAATGACATGGATAAAATATTATTGTATTTGGTGTGTTAGCATAATAAAATAAGCTTGCCATGTTTATTTTATCATGTTGCTTATTTATAATTTGTAACCTAAAGGGAGCTGAATTAGGATTAAGTAGGATATGATAAGGAATATGTCCTATATTATTGTTATTGTTATTGATCCGGCCTGGCCTGATGCTGACCTACACTCCTAAATCTCACACGGTTACAAATGTATCTGGTGTTAAGGATGTTAAGATATCTATACCTGTGTCAACCTTCCCCGTACTTTACGGAAAAGTATTGACAGGCCACATAGGACTCAATCACCATTCAATTCTATAAATACCTCGCACTTACTATAGTTTAAGCTACGTTCACTAATCGATCGCTTAAGCTCCGGTGTTAATTACTCAATATTGACTTAACGTTAAAGTGTATTTGCAGGTGACACTTTATTTCACCCTCAATATGAAATATTGGTGTATTGGCTAACAGAGTTACCACAAGACTCCTTGATCCCTATTAGGCTTAGAGAAATAATACTGGATCTCCACTAGACCGGTGTAAGAGATAGAGAGATACCTAATAACTACACTGGAAGTTCTGTCCCTATACTGGATAGATCAACTATTATTATGATTATTAATAAATTCATTTTATTAATACTATATTATTATTTTATTTTTAACATATTCTTATTCTATTGTTTTTCATTTATTTTTATCATTATATAATAATTATTATTATTTTCTTCTTACTATATTATTTTATAGCTATTATAATCCTGTTATTATATTATTATTATTACACTGAAAACTTAATTAATATATTAGCTAAATTACTATTTCAGTTCCCTATCTTTCCACTAAATTTTAAGTTAGACCCTTAACTTTCTTCTAGTTAGTTACGTCCCCAATCTTTTTGAAGTATTTCAATTAGATCCTTTTTGTCTAATTTTCACAAACTCCATTAATGTAGTCATGACATGGTAGACAAACATCACATGTGGCCACGTCCTTATTTGTTGACTGTGTAATGTCATCATACTTGTAAGATGTTGTTGACATAAGCCCTTCTAACATGGTGACTTCATGTGTTAAATCTTCATTAGTTGAGGAGTAAATGACATGTGGAATCACTAATGAACAATTATGGAGTTGTCACATCAGCAACATCTGACATTTGGAGTAGTCACGTTAGCAACATTTGACACAGTACAACCACTTCAGAAGTGTTATCCATTAACAGAATTAGTTAAAAATGAATTGAGAGGACCTATGGTTTGTTATTTAGTTTTTTATCTGGATTATATATGGAGTAATAAACACATAAAGTGCTATCACAAAATCAAACATGAGATATCATGACCATGCCGTTATCCTTACGAATATCTTAACATCTTGAATTTGATTAGAAAATATGTTAATTACATTGCAGAGATATTTAGTAACTTTTAAAAACTATCCATATTATTTTATTGATTTATCTTTAACCATACTAATTATTTTTTTTACATGTTTATCTGCCAGATTAGAGTTCTATAAATACTAACATCTATTGAACCATATAGGACACATCAATCTCCCTCTTTCTCTTTGTTGTGTTTACTAAAAAAAATTCTCCTTCCTGGTTGTGTTCTTAGTTTCTACCAGAAAGGGTTATTGTATCCTGAGGGGTACGTCTTAGGTGAATAAATTTTTAAGGGCAATGCTATCACACACCTTAACCTATTTTCGAGACTACTATTCCAACATTCTTAAGGGTTTATTATGCTTGGTGGCAACAACAACACTATCCTTAACAAGGAAGAGATCAAAGACGGCGATACTGTGTCCAAACAACTGACCATGACTCCCGTTTCAGTTACCATGGCCTTACCACTTTCGGAGTCTCCAAAATTGAGGTTTTCGATGGCCAATGCCACCGACGTAGGCAAGAGTGAGTCTTTTCGTTGCTTGATATGCATGATGTCATATTCACAATATCTGATCCCAAACCATATGATGCCAACCTTTTGGATTCAAGGTATGTAGGTACACTATTCTTAGTACTTTGGCTAATGATCTTTTTTATGTTTACTATGCCTACAAGGAAGCAAAGGAAATTTAGGATTCCATGACACTTAAATGCATCACTAAAGATGCTAGAAAGCAAAAGTTTGTCTTAGGCAACTTCTACCACTAGTAGATGGCTGACGACAAAGGCATCAAGATGCAAATCAATAAATACCACAAGATGTTGGAAGATCTCAAATCAAAAAACATCTCCATGTAGGACAAACTAATGGCCATTTTTTTAATAAAAAATTTACCCAAATCTTAGAAGGACTATCAACAACAACTCAAGCATAAACATAAGCAATTGTCCTTTTCAGATCTAATTACTCATACCATAATTGAAGATACTAACCGAAAGGAAGAGAAGCAGGCATGAGCAAGAGCACTGGCAGCAAAAGCAAATATGATACAAGGCAACAATTCTTAAAAAAAGGGGCACAAAACCAAAAAAAAACCTTCCGAAGCCAACTAACCCATTACCTTTAAAAGGAAAGGATCATGTTATGTTTGTGGTAAACCAAGTTAGCATGCTGCTATATGCAAATTCAAGAAGAGAAACTGTAACATCCCTGTTTTTAGTAGCAGTCTTATTTGGTAAAAATTGAAGTTTAGAGGGTCTGTAAGTGGTAATAAGTGAATAAATGCCCTGTAGATGGTCTGTAATGTCGCAAGAATCATTTTTATATGTAATTATGGAATTTATATGGACCATTAGAGAAATTATGCAAAAACCGAGTGAAAAAGGGCTCTGTTCTGAGTAACAGAGAGAAATTCCGAGTGAATAATTAGAAATTCCGAGTGAAGGATGGAATTCCGAGTCAGTGTCATGTTTTCCGAGTAAAACATGACTGACAGGGCTACTACCGAGTGGAGTCCTGACCTGAGAAGCAATTCTGAGTGAAGTGTGTTCAAGAGAACCACTTCTGGGTGAAATTCCGAGTGAAAACACCCTGGAATGACTTGTTTCCGAGTCAAACCATGCCAAATGCTACCTTTTTTCGAATGAAATTTCCTTGATTTCAGTATTCCGAGTGAAGGGACTCAGTCAGGGGTATAACCGAGTGCAATCCGAGTGAATTTGTCCAACTCAGGACCTCCCTAGTGAGGAAGGGGAAAGAACTTCGAGTAGAATATATATAAGTGTTTTATGTTGATTTGATGCCGACTGGAATGTGTTGTTGAATTATGTGAGAAGTGTTGATGGATGAAATAGTGTTAAGTTAATGATTCCGAGTAAGGTTATAGTGTTTGGCTTTCTTTTCCGAGTGAAGAACACTTAAATGGATTATGAGAGAAATCCCTTTAGATGAATAAATATTGTGTAGGTTTTGATGGGAGCATTTCCCTAGTGATCATGGGCCTAAATATTACCAAGTGAGAAATATGAATAAACCCGAGTGGGGTAGAGTTTGGGTGATAACCCGAGTGAAGCAATTTATGAATTCCGAGTGGGAAAATCCTCATTACCGAGTGGATGACGAGTCGGTCAGGATTATCTTGTTGAGTGGAAAAACTGAGTACCTTGAGACTGTTTCAAGGAGATTCTACCGAGTGAAATGTTTTCTAAGTGAATCCGAGTGGGCCAACTCTGATTGAGTCACTTCAAGGGAAAAATTAGAATATGCCGAGAGAAGAATGAATAATGCAACTCCGAGTGGGGGATGTGTTGTCCAGAAGTACTCTGGAATAATTTCCCTGGTGAAGTAATAAAAGGGAATCGGTTTTTGAAGTACATTACTGAGTGAGAAAAGACTAGGCCTGGAATGATTTAACCGAGTGAGAACCACCAGAAATGACTCGGATTTGGGATATAATACCGAGTGAAAGGCCAAGCAAGATAGGAATCGGTGTGGGTGTGAATTACCGAGTGAATGATGGGAAAGATGAGTCGGTTTCATGGGAATGTCGAGTGATGATTGGCGGACTCGCTCAAGCAAGTCGTAATTCGCTTGAGCGAGGAGGAATTTTTGCCTTGCTGACCCTCCTTTTCTTCACTTCGCTCAGGCCAGCATTGTGCCTCGCTCAAGCAACTCGGAATTCGCTTGAGCGAGATGACCACTGCAGCGACTTCCTTTCATTCCTAATGCTGACTGGTCCACCTGTCCCAATTAAATCCAAAAAGAATTGTCACAGACAGGTCAACCGCAAGGAAAGTGGAACCTTTTTCACTCCACTCGAAGAACCCTTTATATATATTAATATATCCTTTCTATTAATGTAAAGCTGACAGTGAAATGAGTCAAAAGTTACCACTATCTTCACCTAACCATCACTCACGGGGAAAAGCTGTCTCTCACTTCTCTCCTGCACTATTAAACCAACGCATCTCCAAACTAAACTGTCAGAACCAAAGTAAAGACCCTCTTCCTCTTTCTTCTTCTCCTACGTGCAAACAACTTCCTCCCTCTCAATTCCCTTCCTCTCCCACTCGGAACTGCAGCAGGGACAATGAAGGAAGCTGCCTCAACTCCATTAAAGGTAAGGGGGGTATATTCTCGGGTATTTTGGGAAAATTCGAGTGAAGGAAAGGGTTAAGGAACCTTGTTCTTTACCTTTCCAAGACAGATTCAGTGTTGGGTGAATTAAATGCTTTAATTGTTACTATTTGTATATATATATATTTGTTACTAAGTGCATATGCTCAGTGTTGGATTGTGAAATGATATGAACTGTATTGGACTGAAAATACTAAGAATCATGGGTACCTGTGTGATTTCCAGTGAAAAATTGTGAATAGAAGATGAATTTAATGATAATAAGCTCTGTTTCTATACCAATCCGACTGGTTCTACATCATTTCAATTGGTTTACATAATAATAATTTCAAATAGATTCTGAATTAAATATCTGTTTGTATAAACTGACCGGATCATCTAAAAATACATAGTTCCAATCGGATTTTTTACCTTACAAGAACATTTTTCATTCGGACAGAACATTTTTCACTCGGAAAACATCTTATCTCACCCGGACAGCATCTTCCCAGTTGATATTACTCGGAAAACATAATTATTTCACCCAGAGACTTATTTTCACTCGGACTCACAAACACTTTTACTCAGGAAACCCTTTTCATACTGATTCCACTCGGAATTATACTTAATTTCACTCAAAAACTCATTTTCACTCAGAATTTAAGTTATTTCACTCAGAAAATCCTTTTCAGTATCTGTTTCACTCGGAAAACAGTTTAACTTCACTCAGGAAACCCTTTTCAGTGATTTAACTCAGAAAACACATTATTTTTACTCAGAAAAAAAAACTCTTCCACAATCATATTTCACTCGGAGAACATTTTTAACTTCACAGAAAACTCTTTTAGTCTGATTTCACTCGGATTCGTGTTCATTTTACCCAGAAACTCATCTCAGCCTGAATTTACTTGGAATCCTACTCATTTCACTCGGAATCCTATTGATTACACTCGGTATCCAACTCATTTTACTCAGAAAATTCATTTTTACTCGGAGACAGACTCATTTTACTCGGAAGATCTGGTTCCCAACATTTTCATTCGGAATCAGATCTGTTTCAGTCGGAAAATAGCTTTCCAGTACAATTTCACTCGGATTTTTAGTCAGTTCATTCAGAAAACTCTTCTTAGTATGATTCCACTCGGAATCATACTTATTTCACTCGGATTTACCCTTGTTCCACTCGGAAAACCTTGTTTTTAATGTTTTTCACTTGGATTTTCATTTAGAAACTCTTCTTTAATCCTTTTTAAATTATTGGGAAGTTATAATTATTATTATTGTTCTTATTTCTATTCTTAATATCATTATTCTTTTTAATATTATACTTATTATTATTGTTTCTATTAACTAGTATTATTGTTTATTATTATTAATTCAATAAAATAAGGAATATATTATTCTACTTTATATAAAGTATAAATTTGAACCAAAATACAACCGATATATTTGCTCGAATAAGATGATAAAATGGATTGCAACGTCTGAACAAGTTGATGGGATTCAAGAGTTTGTGAATAATATGAAACTGGAAACACATAGATACCCAAGGATCTAATGATAAAAATAATGCATTTCGCATCATGAAAATATTTTTGAAGAAGAAAAACTAGAGCATACACCTGGTACGCTGGAGGACATTCACGTTCGATCTCAGTAGAAGAATCTTGGGAGTACAACTGGAACGGCAACCCAATGGCATCAGAGTCGCGCCTGATAGCCGGGTGAGACGATGCAATTCTGGTGCACTTCGACTAAATGACGGGATGTATCTATGATCGTGGAGAGCCAAGTCCCAAGATGAAATGATATATATATTGATGAGAACCTGTGAGTTCATTCGTACCATATGATAATAAATGGGGGACTTGGTGAGCTCCGATCGCTCTAGAATGGAAACGTTGTGCCCAAGAGACAACTTGAGCATGATGAATTCCAAAGAATGAAAGAATGATGATGGTGGATTGATTTATTGGGCTCACAGGCATCATGAGACTTAATTAAGATAAATCATAATAAACCCTACTCATGCATTTTCATGTCAATATTTATTTATCATAGTTATAAAAATGTTAATTGCAAGATTTATGAGATATTATCTGTTAACTGGATTATGTCCGCACCGGATTAACCATCAGGGTCTTGGGTTATACTCACCCTTACTGTTGATATTTCAGAGGAATTAGGAAATCAAGAACCCAAGTATGAAGAACAGCAATATGCTGAACCAAATGAGAACGCTCCTTAAATAGAATATAAGTAGCTGAATATTGATGGATGACTGTATAATATAAAGGGTGTCTGCGAGCCCCATTCTGTTATGAGTACACTTACTTACAGTTTGTGAATGACTATGTGAATTATATACTATTTACTTCCACTGACCTGCCAACTCTTTATTTATTTAAAAAAAATATATTCACTTTTTCTAAAAACTTGTGACGTCTCAGTTAAATAGGATGATCTTATAGAAGGGTTGTCTTATCTAACCGAGGGTGTTACAAAGGTGGTATCAGAGCATAGTCGATTCATTAAGCTTGGGGAGTGGACCATTAGGTTTCCACGTACTCTAATAGAAATATTAAACAGTCCATCAAACACCTAAGACTAGATTTCCTATATGGAATTCTCCACATAACATATACCCTGAACCCTTTTGTTGATATTCTTTCAACAATTTTCTAATGACTCGCCGAAACAATGATCATGATATGGAGGAACTTCTTACTCAAATCGTGAAGGTGATAGAACGACGAGAATTATCCCATACCTCTACTAGGCAGAGCCAAAGACTAGCTAACTTTCAGCGGAACAATCTTACACAATTCAAAGGAGGACTACGACAGGAAATCTGTCAAATATTATTAGGACTTTAAGAGATAAAAATTTTTACCCATGTAGAATCTGGGCGTCGGACCAAGTGTCTCTGATGAAGATACCATTGGTCAGGGCTATTAAGAATATTAATGGGAACACGAATTTATATTCGGAATAATTTTTGGAGTCAGTATTAAGCCCAAACGGAGGTCCTGTTTGTTATAAAGCAGGATATAACTTATTTCCTTCCCTCCATTTTCATGTTCATGCTAGGACTTGAGATAGCTTGGAGCTTGAGGTAAATTTCTCTACTCGTTTGATGTTTGTGGCCTAGGTTTTGATTTCTATGTGGTTAGAAAAATGCCTTATGAATGGATTTAGGAATAGGAAACATTCTCATGTAAAACCCAAAGGTAGGATACACTTATGTGTGTTTCAGGATGGATGTGAAGTGGTATACGAAAATTTCAAGATTAGAGATAGAAGATGATGGTTGTTAATAGTGATTGTTTGATTCTAGTGGAACCCTAACTTTAGGATTTAAGGGAAATGAATAGTAATGTCATGAGAGATGATTTTTAGCGAAAACCCACGATAATGTGTATGTAGGTGTTGTTAATGATGGAGATTGATGGTTATTAGAAATGATCGTTGAATTTTGATGAAAAACCCTGAGTTTAGTGAGTTGAGGATTTTGACTAAGTTGATGATTTTGATGACTTTGAATACTCTAGAATGATTATATATGAGGAAATTAATATTTGAGGCATTAGGTGTTGATTATTGAGGATTGGGAAAGGAGTGTATATAAGTAAGTATATAGTTGGAGGAATTAATTTAGACTATTGATGTTTATGATGATAGTTGCAAGACATTGACAGTGGATTAAAGAAGTAATTGATCGTGGATTAAGATACTTGAGTTAATAAATAGGTATGCCATTTTGAAATAATTGAATTAATGATGATCTTAGACGAAACCAAGAGGCTTATAATGAGTTTGACTAAATTTTAGTGATGATTAAATGATTCATGTGATGATTTGGAGGTCTTAAGGCTAAGGAACCATAGTATTGTTATTGTTAGGTGTGGTTAGCATTTTAAGATTTAAAGAATCTTGGTTTTGGGAGAGGAATTCCCGAAGCCTAATACAAACGTGTAAATTGGATTTAGACAAGTCTAGGACTTGACAATGAATTTTGGGGAATGATGCCTTATAATGGTATATCAGTAGCAAGTATTTCTCGAAGTTACCCCTACCACTGGGATAGGAAGAGCTATAAAGACCAAGAAGTTAAGTCCCAGATACGTAGAACCTATCAGATTCTGCAAAAGATAGGAACCAATGTGTGCCGTATTGCTCTACCAAACCTTCATAATGTCTTTCATGTTTTCCCAACTCCGCAAATATGTACTAGGCCCTGATCATGTTCTGAGACCCAATCAATTTGTTCTGAAAGAAAACCTTACCTTTGAAGCATCACCGGTTAAGATTGTTGACCGACGTCTCAAACAGCTAAGAGGCAAGGAAATCTCTTTGGCCAAAGTAGTTTGGAGTCAGTTAAATGATAGGGACACTACTTGAGAAATTGAGGAAAAGATTAGAGGATTGTACCCTCAATTATTCCAACTTTGAATTTCGGGACGAAATTCCCAAAAAGGAAGGAGAGTGTAACATCCCTGTTTTTAGTAGCAGTCTTATTTGGTAAAAATTGAAGTTTAGAGGGTCTGTAAGTGGTAATAAGTGAATAAATGCCCTGTAAATGGTCTGTAATGTCGCAAGAATTTCATTTTTATATGTAATTATGGAATTTATATGGACCATTAGAGAAATTATGCAAAAACTGAGTGAAAAAGGGCTCTGTTCCGAGTAACAGAGAGAAATTCTGAGTGAATAATTAGAAATTCCGAGTGAAGGATGGAATTCCGAGTCAGTGTCATGTTTTTCGAGTAAAACATGACTGAGAGGGCTACCACCGAGTGGAGTCCTGACCTGAGAAGCAATTCTGAGTGAAGTGTGTTCAAGAGAACCACTTCTGGGTGAAATTCCGAGTGAAAACACCCTGGAATGACTTGTTTCCGAGTCAAACCATGCCAAATACTACCTTTTTTCGAATGAAATTTCCCTGATTTCAGTATTCCGAGTGAAGGGACTCAGTCAGGGGTATAACCGAGTGCAATCCGAGTGAATTTGTCCAACTCAGGACCTCCCTAGTGAGGAAGGGGAAAGAACTTCGAGTAGAATATATATAAGTGTTTTATGTTGATTTGATGCCGACTGGAATGTGTTGTTGAATTATGTGAGAAGTGTTGATGGATGAAATAGTGTTAAGTTAATGATTCCGAGTAAGGTTATAGTGTTTGGCTTTCTTTTCCGAGTGAAGAACACTTAAATGGATTATGAGAGAAATCCCTTTAGATGAATAAATATTGTGTAGGTTTTGATGGGAGCATTTCCCCAGTGATCATGGGCCTAAATATTACCAAGTGAGAAATATGAGTAAACCCGAGTGGGGTAGAGTTTGGGTGATAACCCGAGTGAAGCAGTTTATGAATTCCGAGTGGGAAAATCCTCATTACCGAGTGGATGACGAGTTGGTCAGGATTATCTTGTTGAGTGGAAAACCTGAGTACCTTGAGACTGTTTCAAGGAGATTCTACCGAGTGAAATGTTTTCTAAGTGAATCCGAGTGGGCCAACTCTGATTGAGTCACTTCAAGGGAAAAATTAGAATATGCCGAGAGAAGAATGAATGATGCAACTCCGAGTGGGGGATGTGTTGTCCAGAAGTACTCTGGAATAATTTCCCTGGTGAAGTAATAAAAGGGAGTCCGTTTTTGAAGTACATTACTGAGTGAGAAAAGACTAGGCTTGGAATGATTTAACCGAGTGAGAACCACCAGAAATGACTCGGATTTGGGATATAATACCGAGTGAAAGGCCAAGCAAGATAGGAATCGGTGTGGGTGTGAATTACTGAGTGAATGATGGGAAAGATGAGTCGGTTTCATGGGAATGCCGAGTGATGATTGGCGGACTCGCTCAAGCAAGTCGTAATTCGCTTGAGCGAGGAGGAATTTTTGCCTTGCTGACCCTCCTTTTCTTCACTTCGCTCGGGCCAGCATTGTGCCTCGCTCAAGCGACTCGGAATTCGCTTGAGCGAGATGACCACTGCAGCGACTTCCTTTCATTCCTAATGCTGACTGGTCCACCTGTCCCAATTAAATCCAAAAAGAATTGTCACAGACAGGTCAACCGCAGGGAAAGTGGAACCTTTTTCACTCCACTCGAAGCACCCTTTATATATATTAATATATCCTTTCTATTAATGCAAAGCTGACAGTGAAATGAGTCAAAAGTTACCACTATCTTCACCTAACCATCACTCATGGGGAAAAGCTGTCTCCCACTTGTCTCCTGCACTATTAAACCAACGCATCTCCAAACCAAACTGTCAGAACCAAAGTAAAGACCCTCTTCCTCTTTCTTCTTCTCCTACGTGCAAACAACTTCCTCCCTCTCAATTCCCTTCCTCTCCCACTCGGAACTGCAGCAGGGACAATGAAGGAAGCTGCCTCAACTCCATTAAAGGTAAGGGGGGTATATTCTTGGGTATTCTGGGAAAATTCGAGTGAAGGAAAGGGTTAAGGAACCTTGTTCTTTACCTTTCCAGGACAGATTCAGTGTTGGGTGAATTAAATGCTTTAATTGTTACTATTTGTATATATATATATATATATATATATATATATATATTTGTTACTAAGTGCATATGCTCAGTGTTGGATTGTGAAATGATATGAACTGTATTGGACTGAAAATACTAAGAATCATGGGTACCTGTGTGATTTCCAGTGAAAAATTGTGAATAGAAGATGAATTTAATGATAATAAGCTCTGTTTCTATACCAATCTGACCGGTTCTACATCATTTCAATTGGTTTACATAATAATAATTTCAAATAGATTCTGAATTAAATATCTGTTTGTATAAACTGACCGGATCATCTAAAAATACATAGTTCCAATCGGATTTTTTACCTTACAAGAACAGATTTCATTCGGACAGAACATTTTTCACTCGGAAAACATCTTATCTCACCCGGACAGCATCTTCCCAGTTGATATTACTCGGAAAACATAATTATTTCACCCAGAGACTTATTTTCACTCGGACTCACAAACACTTTTACTCAGGAAACCCTTTTCATACTGATTCCACTCGGAATTATACTTAATTTCACTCAAAAACTCATTTTCACTCAGAATTTAAGTTATTTCACTCAGAAAATCCTTTTCAGTATCTGTTTCACTCGGAAAACAGTTTAACTTCACTCAGGAAACCCTTTTCAGTGATTTAACTCGGAAAACACATTATTTTTACTCAGAAAAAAAACTCTTCCACAATCATATTTCACTCAGAGAACATTTTTAACTTCACAGAAAACTCTTTTAGTCTGATTTCACTCGGATTCGTGTTCATTTTACCCAGAAACTCATCTCAGCCTGAATTTACTTGGAATCCTACTCATTCCACTCGGAATCCTATTGATTACACTCGGTATCCAACTCATTTTACTCAGAAAATTCATTTTTACTCGGAGACAGACTCATTTTACTCGGAAGATCTGGTTCCCAACATTTTCATTCGGAATCAGATCTGTTTCAGTCAGAAAATAGCTTTCCAGTACAATTTCACTCGGATTTTTAGTCAGTTCATTCAGAAAACTCTTCTCAGTATGATTCCACTCGGAATCATACTTATTTCACTCGGATTTACCCTTGTTCCACTCGGAAAACCTTGTTTTTAATGTTTTTCGCTTGGATTTTCATTTAGAAACTCTTCTTTAATCCTTTTTAAATTATTGGGAAGTTATAATTATTATTATTGTTCTTATTTATATTCTTAATATCATTATTCTTGTTAATATTATACTTATTATTATTGTTTCTATTAACTAGTATTATTGTTTATTATTATTAATTCAATAAAATAAGGAATATATTATTCTACTTTATATAAAGTATAAATTTGAACCAAAATACAACCGATATATTTGCTCGAATAAGATGATAAAATGGATTGCAACGTCTGAACAAGTTGATGGGATTCAAGAGTTTGTGAATAATATGAAATTGGAAACACATAGATACCCAAGGATCTAATGATAAAAATAATGCATTTCGCATCATGAAAATATTTTTGAAGAAGAAAAACTAGAGCATACACCTGGTACGCTGGAGGACATTCACGTTCGATCTCAGTAGAAGAATCTTGGGAGTACAACTGGAACGGCAACCCAATGGCATCAGAGTCGCGCCTGATAGCCGGGTGAGACGATGCAATTCTGGTGTACTTCGACTAAATGACGGGATGTATCTATGATCGTGGAGAGCCAAGTCCCAAGATGAAATGATATATATATTGATGAGAACCTGTGAGTTCATTCGTACCATATGATAATAAATGGGGGACTTGGTGAGCTCCGATCGCTCTAGAATGGAAACGTTGTGCCCAAGAGACAACTTGAGCATGATGAATTCCAAAGAATGAAAGAATGATGATGGTGGATTGATTTATTGTTCCCACATGCATCATGAGACTTAATTAAGATAAATCATAATAAACCCTACTCATACATTTTCATGTCAATATTTATTTATCATAGTTATAAAAATGTTAATTGCAAGATTTATGAGATATTATCTGTTAACTGGATTATGTCCGCACCAGATTAACCATCAGGGTCTTGGGTTATACTCACCCTTACTGTTGATATTTCAGAGGAATTAGGAAATCAAGAACCCAAGTATGAAGAACAGCAATATGCTGAACCAAATGAGAACGCTCCTTAAATAGAATATAGGTAGCTGAATATTGATGGATGACTGTATAATATTAAGGGTGTCTGCGAGCCCCATTCTGTTATGAGTACACTTACTTACAGTTTGTGAATGACTATGTGAATTATATACTATTTACTTCCACTGACCTGCCAACTCTTTATTTATTTAAAAAAAAATATATTCATTTTTTCTAAAAACTTGTGACCTCTCAGTTAAATAGGATGATCTTATAGAAGGGTTGTCTTATCTAACCGAGGGCGTTACAGAAACAACGTTCCTCCTAAACCAAAAGCTAATTTAGCTGAAGGAGATGATGTGATTGCTGCAAATTTTTCTCAACCCCTAATTGTGACCAATGTGAGCAAATGGGTTGTAGACTTTAGGGCTACCAGGCACATCTATGTAAATTGTAACATGTTTTCCTTTTACACTGTGGTGGGATATGAGGAAGAGTTTGTGTATCTTGGAGACTCCTGTAAGGCTAGTGTTTTCGGGGAAGGCAAAAATCTTCTCAAGCTCATTATTTTTCAATTATATGCTTGACTTGTTTGATTTATAGCATGCTAGATTAAGGCACACTAGTATTCCTTACATGAAACGTATGTGTCATAATTGTTTAATTTTTGGAATTAAAATGCATTTCTTAATGAATATGGTGTATGTGTGAACACCTCTTTTTGTCCGGCCAATTGGTACAGTTCCATCCTTTGAGCACTCTTTTATGCGCATGGTTCATTTGAAAATTCATAACTCCTTCATACGATCTTTGATTTGCGCAAACCCGGTATCTAAATTTTCGTAACAAAATTGTCTACGACTTTTGTGAAGACCTTAAAGGCTATATCCTTACCAATTGGTACAGTTTTAATAATCTTCCTAGACTTATTCCAGTTTCATGACTGCTCTGCACATCTTTAAGAAAAAATTCATATCTCCCTCATATGATACTGAAATGACCCCATTCTTTTTTCTATGGCTCATATCAAAGAGATCTATAAACTTCATGAAGGCCACAAAAGCTAATTCTCCACCCATTTTGCCCAGTGAATTTATTTTGCTTGCAAATGTATTTCCGTCACACTCTGGAGCAGTTTTCATAGATGGGCCATATCTCCCTCGTTTCTTGATGAAAATTTTTGTGCCATATATCAAATTAAAGCTACGAGAAAGATCTACAAACTTCATGAAGGGCACAAAAGCTAATTCTCTACCCATTTTGCCCAGGGAATTTATTTTTACATGTAAAGGTATTTTCGTCACACTCTGGAGCAGTTTTCATAGATGGGCCATATCTCCCTCGTTTCTTGATGAAAATTTTTGTGCCATATATCAAATTAAAGCTAAGAGAAAGATATACAACTTTCATGTTGGACTCTTTTTCAAATTTGGTACGCATCAGCCCTCAAATGCATGAGCAAGTTTGTGATGGTGGGCAAGGCACTAAAGATCATAATGGAGCACTAAGGATCATAATGGAGCACTAAAGCATCATAATGGGGCACTAAAGATCATAATGGAGCACTTAAGTTGATAATGGAGCACCATGGACTTGTTAATTGGAGAGTGCACCTTCCATTACAAATTTTTTATGGCAATGGCTGCTTTTGCATTCCTATAAATAGGCACCATGAGCATTCATTCAAGGGGGATTCTTCATTGAAGGCAATCAAGTCTTGGGAAGCCATTCGTTTCTCCTCTTCTTCTTCTCTGTTGCATTTCTTCTTCCAGCAAGTTTTTTTTCATTTCCGGCAAGTTTCTTTTCATTTCCAAGTTTTTCCATTTCCGGGTTAGTTTCTTTTCCAGATTATTATGTTCTTTTCTTTTCTTTACTTTTCTTTGTAGTTGTTATTATGTAGTTTCATTTCTTCTTCCAGCAAGTTTCTTTTCATTCCCAAGTTTTTTTTATTTCCAGGTTATTTTTAATAAAGTATGCTATTATTAATAAAATAATAAAAAAAATAAAAAAATAAAATAATAATAAAAAAAATAATAAGTAATAAGTTTTGCATATGTTTTATTTTCTAGCCTAAAAATTTCCATTTTTTAACCGTGTCGTACGGGAACACTTCCGTCTACACAATCTCCTTAGGATCCGTACACGTGCGAAGAACTTCGTCTTGTATGAGTTCCCCATCTCAATGACTTCCATCATCATGTTCCGAGTCAAAATTTTTCCTCAGAACTACGTAACCCTGATTTCTTGATAATTCAAGAATACGTAGGAGCAGGACTTTAACTCCTGTCGGGCCCATCTTTCTTATTTCCTTTTACTAATTTATTTCCTTGCTTTTTGCGTTTCTTTCGTGATGTTACTTTTTGTCGTTTCCGTGAAAATCAATTTAGACGTGACGTCTTGTTGATTTCCCCCTAGTTTTTGTTCAAACCTTGCTACAATTCATAGGGAAGGGATACTTAGGACAAGACGTCCCGCTTATCTCTTTCCTATCCCTATCCTTTTTACCCAAGGATGTTTAATTTAGACGTGACGTCTTATTGGCATTCTCTCACCCTCTCTGTCTCATATCGAAGTCGAGCTTAATTCGGACGAAACGTCCCATTGACCTCGCTTCAACATTCTATGTCTGTACAGTTCTCTACTCCATTCTATCATTTTCAAAATAAAAGTAAAAGGGAAGAAACCATGTTTTATTTAAGGCTATTTATATTGTGCTTTCAATCTTGGTACTGTCTTTGACAGGCGATGTAGGGTGCTAATACCTTCCCTACTCGTAATCGACTCCCGAACTTGAATCTCAACTTTTAACCAGTGCTTTACTGAATTCAGTTTTTTCCCAATGTTTTTCCTATGAATAAAAATGTTGGTGGCGACTCCCTGTTTCATTCCACCCCTTCTCTCTTTCTCGCCGCGCCGTCGCGATCCAGGTTGCGACAGATGGCGACTCCACTGGGGACACTTAAGAGAGTCAGGCCAGTTTGATTGAAAGCGCATGTTCTTTTATATAGCCTTTGTTAGCTTGGATTTCTTCCCCCTTGTTTTATTTTCTATTAATTGTTGTGGAAGTTTGTTCTTGTTTTAATTGTATCTTGTTATTTGTTACATTATCTATGTTTGCATGCTTGTTGAACCCTAGGGTAGAGGACCATGTTACTTTCCTGTAATTATTGAACCCTAGGGTAGACGACTTTGTATATTTGTTCTGTGTTTGTTCTTTGTGCAGAATGAAGTAAGGTAAAAAGTATTGAATGCCCTTTCACACACTACACTCACAAATTACTCGCACACACTTATGAGTGGCGCCCTATACCCGGGCCCCAAATGAAGCTTAAGTTAGGAGAGGTTGGTAACGGAATCGTATGGGATGTACTTCCTATTCGGTGTTCGTGAGAACCTCAACCAGAGTTCGACCTCTCATGATATACACACCTAGTGGTTCCCCACTGTTGCGTCCCTGTCATGGGTAGGATCTTGGCTCTGGTGACCTTCTAGAAGTCTAGAATGAGCCACCTGGTGTGAAGAGCCACTTTTAGACAAACCATAGGGCCTAGAGAAAACTTTCAACAAAACCCAACCTAGGCCACAAAAGGGCAAACTTTACTTTACCTTATGTCATTTTTGCTTTCCCCTTTTATCCAAGAAAATGAATTATCTACCACCCGCAGATTTACTGAGTTATTGAAATAATGACTCGTTTTGAAACACACAGTATTCTTCGGGTGAATAGATAGTCCTCCTTTGGTCATGTACCCTTTGAGTATCTATGGAAATTGACATGGGATTGAACTTAAGAAATAAGGGCTGTAATTACCCGAAGAAGATGTCTGAGCTAGAGGCTCCCGCCGCAGGATAAAAGATTTCTTCTGTCTTCACAAATATCCCATATTAATTTCTATGATTACCATACCGAGTACTTTTGAATGATAAGTTCTAAGGAATGGTCAAAGGATACTCGCCAAAGTCTGTGATTGTTTCCCACAACATTTTCCTTCTTTTTATTTCTGCCTAACATTTATTTCTTCTTTTTTAAAAAAAAAAAAGACACCAACGTCACGGGTAGGCATCCTTACCAGACCCGGCTCCAAAAGAAACTCATGGCTGAGGCAGAAGATGTTGAAGGAAACTTTAGAACCGAGTTCGATCAGCTGAAAGAGCGAGTCGCGGAGTTAACTAAACTCTTAGAAACGAAACTTACCGAAGGAGGCTCCTCTGCAGGTGTTGAGGATGCCCAACAGCAGCCTGCCACCGCGCCACCTCCCCTTGATTCTGACCCAGCAAGAACCCAACTCCCTAACACAACGACACCCTCTCTCACCATTCATGTCGGGAGACCTAACCCTGCCATTGAGACCCAGCCACCTTACAGCCAGTCTTACGCACAACATATATTTGTCGGTCTAGACGGCAACCCAGTACCTTTTCCACTTTATGGCCTACCCCCGGGGTACTATCCCCCGCTCGCTAACCAACAAGACGCCCACAACTAGCAAGCGGTAAATCCTCATGCTTCATACCCCACACAACCAAATATGCCACCACTCCACCAAACCCAAAACACGCAAGCCCATGACCTAAAAACCTACCAAACCCAAAACACGCAAGCCCATGACCCACAAACTTACCAAACCCAAAACACACAAGCCCCGATGGCCCAGCCAACCTACAATGCCCAAGCCCAAAATACACAAGCCCAGATAACCCAGCCGACTTATGCTATGGCCCATCCTCAAGGTCCCTCACCAAATACAGGCCTAGTAAACCAGTCCCATGTGTTGCCTCTGTTCAACCAGTCATTCGGCTATCCGTATGGATACGGAACCCCCTATGGGACCAACCTCCAAGATACAACCCGCGCGGTCGCGGCTCCTCGGAGGGAAAGGATAGAGATCTTAGAAGAGCGTTTAAGAATGATGGAAGGCGCCGGAGGTTTTGGACTAATAGATGCTTCGGAGCTATGTTTAGTCACAGATGTTATCCTTCCGCCTAAATTCAAGATGCCAGACTTTGACAAGTATCGGGGAATGACTTGTCCTAAGAATCATCTCACAATGTATTGTCGAAAGATGGCATCTTACTCTTCTAATGACCAACTGTTGATCCACTGCTTCTAAGATAGTCTAGCAGGAGCTGCTCTTACATGGTATGCTCACCTTGATCGGAACCGTATCCGTTGTTGGAAAGACCTGGCAGATGCCTTCCTTAGACAATATAAGTATAACATGGATATGGCACCCAACAGGGTTCATTTACAAAATATGGTGAAGAGGGACAGTGAAACGTTCAAGGAGTATGCCCAACGATGGAGAGAAACAGCGGCGCAAGTGGATCCCCCATTGTTGGAAAAAGAAATAGTCGCAATGTTTATCGACACACTCCCATCACCTTTCTACGGCAAGATGATTGGTAGTGTTTCAGCCAACTTCTCCGACATTGTGACTATTGGGGAAAGAGTGGAGAGTGGAATACGAACGGGTAAGATCACTCAAGACTCATCTGGGGCAAACATGACGAGGAAGCCGGCACCTGGGAGAAGGGACGGAGAAACTAATTCCATCTCTTCTAATCAAAAGACGGCTCCGCCGAGACCATTCACTCCTACCATGATTCAAGCTCCCAATCCTTATGTGGCCGCAGCCACTTATGGCCCGACAGCTCATACTCCTCACTTCCGCCCACCCATGGTAAGAGCTCCAATGCCACAACCCATGCCATACCATCACCCGCAGCAAGTAGCTCAACCACCCAACCATAATCAGAACCCAAGGAATCCCAACAATGAGCGCACCCCGGTGCAGTTCGATCCAATTCCCATAACATATTCTGAACTTTTTCCAATCCTCGTTCAGGAAGGTCTGTTGGTTTCATGCCCCATGAAGCCATTGCAACCTCCTTATCCAAGGGGATATGACCCAGACGCTCATTGTGATTACCACGCTGGGGCACCGGGGCATTCCACAGAAAATTGCATGGCTCTGAAATATAAAGTGAGAGATTTGATCAAAGCCGAATGGATCGATTTTAAAGAAGGAAGCCCTAACGTGGTCAAGAATCCCCTGCCTAATCATGGAAGCTCAGAAGTTAATGCCGTGGTGGTTGATAGTTTTGATAACAATGTTGATTTGGTGACCGCTTGCCTGCCGGGCCGAGAGCTCAGTAACTGGGAAGCTGTCGAACTCCCTACGATTTTAAATGATTCACCAAAGTAATTTGTCATTGCCTTAAAAGTCTTGTTTATCCCTCTGCTATGCCTAAGGCTTTGGGACTTTCCATGTAATAAAGGCGAAAAAACTTGTTTTACCAGTCAATCAATAAATGCGTATCGAAATTCTAAAAAAAAAATTTCATCCCTTTATCCTTGCATTGATTCATTTTCTTTACTTGCTTGTTCCTCTTTTTCTTTCCTTTTTATTTTTTGCCATAACGCACTAAATTGCAAACCCAAAAATGATCCTCTTGAGACTAATGAAATCACAATCCTATTTTACGACCTCAACTACCCGATCGATTGTGCTGATAAAGAAGGTAGGAAAGCTTGTGAGTCACCACACAAGTTAACCAGATTGTTAGAACAAGAGGTTAAGGAATACCCCTGAGTCAAGAATGACTGAAGGAATCACGGGGCAATATATCAGAAGACATTAGTAATATTGTTTCAGGGCGTGGAAATAATCTATGTGAATGATAACATTGCCAAGTCCCAAATTGGACAAGTGGTAGGCCAGTCAACTAAGAAAACCACAACAGTTACCAGCATAAATAGGGGAAAATTGCTAATGCCTTAAATGCAGATACAGTCAAGGGAGACTTGGCCAAAAATTCAAAAAAAAATGAAAAATGAAAAAATGAAAAGTAGAAGTCAAGCTTGAAGTCTAATGCATATACCAAGCAGGGAAAGCTGGTTACGTCCAGATCCGCGAGCAAGCTGTCATTTTCTGTATAAGGGGAACAAATGTCGTCAGGCCAAGAACTCGTATTCTTGTCATCATCAACACCTCAACCCTAAGGAGTGCGCCATTCCTCATACCTATGTAGCCAAGGAAATAGTCTGTCAGATTGAGTCGTTGCGTCATTAAGGGGATTAAAAAAAAACAAAGAAAAAAAAACACAAAAGCAAAAAAAAGAGGGCAAACAAAAGAAATGGAAAATAAAAAAAAAATAAAAAAAAAAGAAAAAACAAAAGGCCAGAATGATGATTCAAGAGTAATTCCCTCTCATTGGTGCCAAAAGACTCACCAATATTTCCTTGGGTACATGGCATAGGGGTGGAGTCTCCTATTTGAAGTGACATCAGTTTCCCAAAGGATCAAACTAAATTTGGAAAAGAATAGGCAGACTCAACTGGAGTATGATCAGTTTCAACTTTTTACTGTAAAGGATGCAGCCCAAAAATGAACAAGAACACATTATAAAGAAAGAAAAGAGCTCGCTAGGCTGAAAACCTGAAAGGGCAGCCTAGGCAAAAGTTAGAGCAACCCGGTGAGTTGAAAACCTGAAAAGGTAGCTCAGGTAAAAATTAGGGTCAAGATTTCGGCAGAGTAACTAAGGTTTCCAATGCAAAACGTGCAAACTGAGGCATGTGGACCATGGTTAAACTACCCTCTCAAAGGCAGAGTTGAACGATGTACTTGAGGTCGTGACGTGAGATTAAGGTTCTCACTAGTCTCAGGAACTCACTGGAGGATCCTCGAACCTTCCCTGTTTCTCCTGGCCTTGACCTGTCCTATGTAACTTCATTCCATCCCATCTATTTTCCCCATTGTCCATTCTCTGTATTCTGTTTGTCATACATGAATAAAATTTATCCTTTTTCGATACGTGTTATGAATTGCATTAATCTGATAAAACATTGTGTTTTTATAAAAAATAAAATAAAAGAATGGTGAACATTTAAAGTCGTAAGGGACAAGACGCTCCCACTACTTGACCTCGACAATCATCACAAAGACTCAGCCAGGCATGCGCTTCAAAGCTATGATCGCCTCTTGCATTCTCCTCTGTCCATGAGTTGTCCTAAGGGTCGCGGTTTCACAGGACCTACCCAGTTTTTGAACTTATCTTTGCACTACTTACCATTTTTTATGCAGGTTATCTCACAGACAGTCATGCCAGGCATTAACACCTCAATCAAGTCCTTCAAGTCCCCTCCTCGAATCGCCTCAGAACTTCTTCCCTAAATCGCCAAAGTTGGCACCTTTTAGTGTTTTCTTCTTCCATCGCCTAAGCAGACATCTTTAAAATCTCTCGCTCAACTCCAAAGTCAGCATCTCTCAAATTCTCATCCCCCTAGTGGAACCTTCCTCGCCAAAGTTGGCACTTCTCGGAACTCCATCCTTAGGTTGCCAAAGTTGGCACTTCTCAAAGTCTCCTCTTCAATCTCCAAAGCAAACACCGTTCTAAGCCTCTTTCGCCAAAGTTGGCAATCTTCAAAGTCTCCCACTCAACTCCAAAATCAGCACCTCTCAAATTCTCATCCCCAGTGAAATCAATCGCCAAAGCTGGCACTTATCAAGATCTCTTCCCCAATGAATCCCAAACTTTCCATTCTCAATCAAGAGGCAGTACCCGAATCATTAAATTCTTCCCCAGTAGAACTACACTTCCCAGACAAATTAAATTGGGGCATCACCCTAGATTCCCGCAAAGCCCTTTAGATCATGTCAAACTGGGGCATCTCCCCCAGGATGTTATTTTTTGTCAACCCAAGAGCAATACCCCACGCTCCCGGGAAGTTTAAGCCGGGACATCACTCGGGTCTCTCTCTGTCAAAAGGGAACGTACCCCAAGCTTCTTTAACTGCCCTAACTGGGGCATCACCCAATATCCTTCTCCCAGCCTTGAGGTGGTACCCCTAAATCTTCTAATCTTTCCAAAATTGAGGTATCACCCCAAATCTTTCCTCCGTTCGAGGGGCAGTATCCCTAGCTCTTTCAGCTAGATTTTCCCCCATTTCTCTTCCTACCAATCAAGGAGCAGTTCCCTGAATCATCCAAGACAGCTTGAACTGGATCATCCCCAGATTTCTTTCCTTTAGTAAGCCCACCATACATCCCCAGTGGACCCCAGATTTTTCCTTCCAGTCAAGAAGCAGTTCCCTGAGATCCTTTCAATCTTCCTAACTAGGGCATCTCCCCCAGATTTCTTCTATTTTAGTCAAGGGGCAATTCCCCAAGATTCCTTCAAATCATCTCCAACTGGGGCACCCCAGGTTCACCCTCTTTCAGTCAAAGAGTAATTCCCCAAGAACCTTCAGTCATGTCAAACTGGGGCATCACCCCGAGCCTTTAGGTCCAGTGAGTTAATTTGGACGAGACGTCCTGTTAGCTCCCCCCAACCTTCATATTTCCTACCAACAGTGAGTTAATTTGGACGAGACGTCCTGTTAGCTCCCCCAATCTCTGTATTTTCTGTCAACCGAGGGTTAACCCCACCCTTTACCTTCTTGTCGCCGATCAAGGCATCCTTTACTTTCCAGCCGCCTATCAAGGCATCCTTTACTTTCCAGCCGCCTATCAAGGCATCCTTTATTTTCCAGCCGCCTATCAAGGCATCCTTTACTTTCCAGCCGCCTATCAAGGCATCCTTTACTTTCCAGCCGCCTATCAAGGCATCCTTTATTTTCCAGCCGCCTATCAAGGCATCCTTTATTTTCCAGCCGCCTATCAAGGCATCCTTTATTTTCCAGCCGCCTATCAAGGCATCCTTTATTTTCCAGCCGCCTATCAAGGCATCCTTTATTTTCCAGCCGCCTATCAAGGCATCCTTTTCCAGCCGCCTATCAAGGCATCCTTTATTTTCCAGCCGCCTATCAAGGCATCCTTTATTTTCCAGCCGCCTATCAAGGCATCCTTTTCCAGCCGCCTATCAAGGCATCCTTTATTTTCCAGCCGCCTATCAAGGCATCCTTTATTTTCCAGCCGCCTATCAAGGCGTCCTTTTCCAGCCGCCTATCAAGGCATCCTTTACTTTCCAGCCGCCTATCAAGGCATCCTTTACTTTCCAGCCGCCTATCAAGGCATCCTTTATTTTCCAGTCGCCTATCAAGGCGTCCTTTACTTTTCGTTCACCTATGCAGGCACCCTTTACCTTCTAGTCTACCAGGGGTCAATCCCGATCTTCCCACTGAAAGAATTTTTCCCGGTCAATCCAGAGTTCAAAAAAAAAAACAAAAACAAAAACAAAAAAAAAACAAAAAAAAACAAAGAAAAAAGAGAGGAGAAAAGAAGAGAAATAGAAGTAGAGAATGCTCGTTTTTTTTAAGAAAAAGGTCACACTAACTCGCGATTGCCCACACCATCAGTTGCCATACCGATCAAGAGGTCCCACTTGGCCCCCTACATCGGTGTTCATATCTTTACTTCCTTTTCACTTCAAAAACACAGAAGCTTCGTGTCTCTTTGGTGAAAAAGAAGTAAAGAGGGGCATCTGTGAACACCTCTTTTTGTTCGGCCAATTGGTACAGTTCCATCCTTTGAGCACTCTTTTATGCGCATGGTTCATTTGAAAATTCATAACTCCTTCATACGATCTTTGATTTGCGCAAACCCGGTCTCTAAATTTTCGTAAAAAAATTGTCTACGACTTTTGTGAAGACCTTGAAGGCTATATCCTTACCAATTGGTACAGTTTTAATAATCTTCCTAGACTTATTCCAGTTTCATGACTGCTCTGCACATCTTTAAGAAAAAATTCATATCTCCCTCATATGATACTGAAATGACCCCATTCTTTTTTCTATGGCTCCATATCAAAGAGATCTATAAACTTCATGAAGGCCACAAAAGCTAATTCTCCACCCATTTTGCCCAGTGAATTTATTTTGCTTGCAAATGTATTTCCGTCACACTCTGGAGCAGTTTTCATAGATGGGCCATATCTCCCTCGTTTCTTGATGACAATTTTTGTGCCATATATCAAATTAAAGCTACAAGAAAGATCTACAAACTTCATGAAGGGAACAAAAGCTAATTCTCTACCCATTTTGCCCAGTGAATTTATTTTTACATGCAAAGGTATTTTCGTCACACTCTGGAGCAGTTTTCATAGATGGGCCATATCTCCTTCGTTTCTTGATGAAAATTTTTGTGCCATATATCAAATTAAAGCTAAGAGAAAGATATACAACTTTCATGTTGGACTCTTTTTCAAATTTGGCACGCATCAGCCCTCAAATGCACGAGCAAGTTTGTGATGGTGGGCAAGGCACTAAAGATCATAATGGAGCACTAAGGATCATAATGGAGCACTAAAGCATCATAATGGGGCACTAAAGATCATAATGGAGCACTTAAGTTGATAATGGAGCACCATGGACTTGTTAATTGGAGAGTGCACCTTCCATTACAAATTTTTTATGGCAATGGCTGCTTTTGCATTCCTATAAATAGGCACCATGAGCATTCATTCAAGGGGGATTCTTCATTGAAGGCAATCAAGTCTTGGGAAGCCATTCGTTTCTCCTCTTCTTCTTCTCTGTTGCATTTCTTCTTCCAGCAAGTTTTTTTTCATTTCCGGCAAGTTTCTTTTCATTTCCAAGTTTTTCCATTTCCGGGTTAGTTTCTTTTCCAGATTATTATGTTCTTTTCTTTTCTTTACTTTTCTTTGTAGTTGTTATTATGTAGTTTCATTTCTTCTTCCAGCAAGTTTCTTTTCATTCCCAAGTTTTTTTTATTTCCAGGTTATTTTTAATAAAGTATGCTATTATTAATAAAATAATAAAAAAAATAAAAAAATAAAATAATAATAAAAAAAATAATAAGTAATAAGTTTTGCATATGTTTTATTTTCTAGCCTAAAAATTTCCATTTTTTAACCGTGTCGTACGGGAACACTTCCGTCTACACAATCTCCTTAGGATCCGTACACGTGCGAAGAACTTCGTCTTGTATGAGTTCCCCATCTCAATGACTTCCATCATCATGTTCCGAGTCAAAATTTTTCCTCAGAACTACGTAACCCTGATTTCTTGATAATTCAAGAATACGTAGGAGCAGGACTTTAACTCCTGTCGGGCCCATCTTTCTTATTTCCTTTTACTAATTTATTTCCTTGCTTTTTGCGTTTCTTTCGTGATGTTACTTTTTGTCGTTTCCGTGAAAATCAATTTAGACGTGACGTCTTGTTGATTTCCCCCTAGTTTTTGTTCAAACCTTGCTACAATTCATAGGGAAGGGATACTTAGGACAAGACGTCCCGCTTATCTCTTTCCTATCCCTATCCTTTTTACCCAAGGATGTTTAATTTAGACGTGACGTCTTATTGGCATTCTCTCACCCTCTCTGTCTCATATCGAAGTCGAGCTTAATTCGGACGAAACGTCCCATTGACCTCGCTTCAACATTCTATGTCTGTACAGTTCTCTACTCCATTCTATCATTTTCAAAATAAAAGTAAAAGGGAAGAAACCATGTTTTATTTAAGGCTATTTATATTGTGCTTTCAATCTTGGTACTGTCTTTGACAGGCGATGTAGGGTGCTAATACCTTCCCTACTCGTAATCGACTCCCGAACTTGAATCTCAACTTTTAACCAGTGCTTTACTGAATTCAGTTTTTTCCCAATGTTTTTCCTATGAATAAAAATGTTGGTGGCGACTCCCTGTTTCATTCCACCCCTTCTCTCTTTCTCGCCGCGCCGTCGCGATCCAGGTTGCGACAGTATGTATTGAATTAAAAATTATGAAAAAAAACCATGTCTTTCTATGCATTACGAATCTTAGTAACTTGATTTAATTCGCACAAACTTAAGAGATCTAAAGCAAATGATAACTAGATGTAGTAAAAAAAAAATATTACATATAGATGATTTTTTTAATACAAGTATATTTAATTAAGCATAAATATAGAGTCTTTGATATGTTTTTGCTTTATAAAGCCAAATCAGAAAATTAGTTAAACAAGAAAATAAAGAGTTAGACTTGATAAAGGTGGCAAATATGTTTTGTTTAACTAGTTTTGTGGAAAAAGGTACAATACATGAAATAACTCCACCCTACTCCCCTGAATCAAATGGTATAGCTAAAAGGAAAAATAGGACCTTAAAGAAAATGATGAATGTTCTTTTAATTAGTTCTTCAACACCTGATAATCCATAGGGTGAAGCTTTGTTGAATGCGTGTTATATTCAAAATAGGATTCCTCATAAAAAATTCTAGAAAAAAACACCCTATGAGCCATGAAGAGGCTACAAGCCTAATCTTAATTATTTGAAAGTCTGGGGTGTTTAGCTAAAAAATGACATGTTTGATCGTAATACTATCGTTGAAATTAAGAACACTAAATTTTTATAGCATATATTTACTATGAAAATTAATTTGGATAGTATCTTAAATGCACTTTCACTTAATGCTACTGAGAACCCATGTGAAGATTTGAGAAGAAGTAGAAAACAACAAAAAGAAACTTCTTTTGAAAAAAACTTTTATACTTATCTTATTGAAAAAGATCCTTTAACATTTTCTCAAGTTATTTCTTTTTTCTACTGTGGTTTTTGTAAAGAAGCAATTAAAAATAAACTAGATTCAATTTTAAATCTAATATTTAGATGTTAGTTGATTACCTCTGGGAACTAAACCCATCAATTACAAATGTATTTTCAAAAAGAAATTTTTACCTGATGGTTCTATTAAAAAATATAAAGCCCGTTTAGTAGTAAAAGGTTTTACATAAAAAATAAAATATTCATTACTTTGACACTTTTGCTTTGTAACGAGGATTTCTTCTATAAGAGTTTTGATCGCCTTAGCGTTTATTCATAATTTGTTTATTCATCAAATTGACTTCAAACTGCCTTTAAATTGGTGATTTGGAGGGAGAAATTTACATGGTTCAACCTGAAAGTTGTGTTGTCCTTAGTTAAGAAAATAAAGTTTACAAACTTCTCAAATCTTTATATGGATTGAAATAAACACCTAAACAATGACATTAGAAATTTGATATAGTTCTAGCTAGCTTTGGATTCTCTTTTATTTAAGTTGATAAATGTGTCTACACAAAGATTGGTTGCTTATATGTAGATGACATGCTTATCTTTGGAATAGGTGATGTTATTCCGTACGACACTAAGATTTCTTACTTGTAATTTTGATATGAAACATATAGGGAATGCAAGTGTGATCCTGAGAGTTAAAATCATAATGAAGGGTAATGGTATAATTCTTTCTGAAGAACATTATATCGAGAAACTCTTTCAGAAGTTTGGGCATTTTGATTCTAAACTTGTAACCACCTCTTATGATGTAACTCTCTATTAAAGAGAAATAGTAGAGACCCTGTGTCATATTCTAAGTATGATTAAATTATGGGGTCTATTGCACATAATTTATTTCTCAAGGTCGGACATAGTATATGTTGTTGGCACATTAAGTAGATACACACATAACCCCAATAATGAGCATTGGACAACATTGTCCAAATTGATGAAATATTTGAAAGGTATCATGGATTATGGTATTCTATATAATGAATTTCTTGATGTATTAGAAGATTCAGTGATGCAAGCTAGATTTTAGATTCAGATGGGACAAAATCCGCATGTGGTTATGTATTCACATTTGGTTGTGGTGCTATTACCTGGAGATTAGTCAAACAAATTATCATTGCGAGATCTACTATAGAGTCAAAGTTTATTGCTCTGGAATTGACTGGTAATAAGGCTGAGTGGTTAAGAAACTTCTTACCAAGTATTCCTATGGGTACAAAACCAACACCTTCAATGTCTATGTATTGTGATAGCTAATCGGCTATAGGTATTGTTAAATGTTGCTAAATATAGGTTGATTCATAAAGTGGTAGAGTAGTTGCTGAAAAATAGAATCATATCTATTGGATATGTGAGGTCATATATGAATTTGGTTGATCCTCTGACTAAGTTGTTGAGTAGAAAACTCATTTATGAAACATCAAAGGGAATGAGACTACAATACACATCAAAATTAATAATGGTGGAAACCCAGACTTTGTGATTGGAGACCCTATAAAGAAGCTTCATATGCATAATAACAAGTCATTGTTAATTCTTTAGCACTACCTTTCTTCTCCCTTCTTATAATGTGTGAAGGGTTAGGCTGCATTGAACAATAAGATAATCTATGAAGCTTTTAATGATTTAGTATACTTTATGGGTGGTGTATGTAATGCAGGATATAATGAAATCACCTATATGAGTGTCAAGTGAGGCCGTTTGTATGAGGTTAGGATAAAATCTCTAGAGCACTCATGAATTATTAAGCATGTACATGACCTAAATGCGCTAAACAACGATAACAACAATAGTTGTGGAGTGTAATGTGTCAGGTAAGCCTCTAGCTTACGCTAAAGTGATAATTGGTTCATAAAAGCTCTAATTCATCAACACACTGTGTGGTACGTTTATTTGTTTAGGATTTAGTTTATAGTCCAAAATAGTAACCTTTTGTTTTGTTTATTTTATTATAGATTGTTTTTCTAAATTTTGTTTGACATATATAAGGAATTGTTGTATAAATGTTATATTTCAAAAGTCTCTTTTATGTCTCATATTGCTTGGAGTGTGAACTTTTAAAGGTATATATTGCAAAGTGTATTTGGACTTGTAAATAAGTTAGAAAAGCTATGGTCTCGTACGCATACAAGATTGAACTGAAATGTTGGTTTCAATGTGAATCCTCTTATTTTCCTATGTACGATTATATTAGATGTTAAGCCTTTTTAGCATTTGTGTTTTTTTTAGAAATTGTTTAAGCTTATCCTAAACTACCTATTTTTAGTAGTTATAGATCAGATTGACCTATCTTGCGAACATATTTAGTAACGTATAAAGACTATTCATGTTATTTATTGATTTATTTTTAACCATAATTGCTTTATTTATTTTAATTACATGTTTATTTGTCAGATTAGGGTTTTATAACCTTTACCATTTATGTTTACTGAATTTACTAAAAAAATTTTTCTTGCTAATTATGTTTTTAGTTTCTACAAAAAAGGACCATTATATCCTATGAAGTATGTCTCATACGAATAAATCATTAACAGTTATAGACTCAAAAATTTTAAGAAGCCGGAACAAGATAATATATTTTCCATCATATGAAAATAAATTTTATTTTGTGGAAGTAAAATTAAAAAAATTATAATGTAAATAATAACCTAATGTCATACTAATATTAACACATTTAAAAATTAAGTAGGAGCATTTACCCATGCAAACCAATACTTGAGTTCGTCCTACCCTTAAAAATAATGCTTACGGTTCTAACATTAATGTCACATCAAATAGTAATTATTTCCGATTTTACAAAAAGGCATCTATATACCATGATTATCCGGTATTTATAAATACCACTGCATAAATACAACAAGGTACATTCTTCTAATCCTTTAATATTAAGTAATGGTATTTTATACTTAATTATCAAACCTCTCACGTCCGAAACGCTGAAAATTTTGAATAAAATTAGAACTTGGCTCATCAAGATTCTTGCATCCCACGGGATTCAAGGAAAATAACAGCACACTTTATTTTCCAGTATCTCTATTCAGATAAGGGGCAGAAACTGTATAGAACGTGGTGTGATATTAGCCATTATACCAGTTAATGTATCTATGCTTTATACGATTATAATATATTATTTTATACGTTGAGTATTATAAAAAATATTAATATTTAAATATTTTTATGAAATCAGTATTATAATAAATATTTTTATTTAATTAAATAGAATATGAAAATGTTTATGAATAATTTTTTCATTTTAATTTTTCATTTTTGTTTATATATTTCAAGTAAAAAAATAAAAAAAAATACTAAATAAAATTAAAATAAATAAAATTATTAGCTAAAGTTGAGTTGAGTAAATAGATATATAAAATAAATATTAGTATGTAAAAAGTTTAAAACATATACATTATAAAAAAATTATTTTTATCATGATATTAGATATATGTAAACTATATTTAGAAAAGTTGTTGACGACTGTTATAAAAGAGTTAACACAAAGAAAAAAAATATTGTAACATGACTTGTTACTCATTATTTATTAAAATAACTGGTATTAAAGAATTGAAATTAAACGGTAACCTGACATAAAAATATTTTTATATTAATTTATTGAAATAATTATGTATTATTGATTGAAATAATCTAGGACCGGAAGTATTATTTTACCAAATACTTGACGCCCCTAAGGCATAGGAGCTGCAGTCAACGGAAAGATAAGTTTCTTTGGCACAGATTATCATTATCTTGTGTTAAAAACTATTAGAAATAATCTCCATCTTTTGTTACAGCAATATATCTTTATCTAGTTTTTAATGGAAAAAATTGGTTTTAATTCTTTGACTAGTGTTCTGAAGTTACTTGTTCATTCCCCCGTAATTAAAATATGTTATACGGTACAACAGAAATGCTGGTACAAATCTGTGGGTTAATTTGTCGTTTTGCACATTCCTTGTGCCTTGTAAAACCGAAACCCATGCCCTGAAGCCGCCATTCGCAGGATCCAAGGATTGTTTTGTTTTTTTTACCATACACTACAAAAACATGGTGCCCGTTTTAATCTATTTCTTCAGAGAAATTTTTTATATGTCTATATTCTCAGCTTTTTAAATAAGGTCAAAAATTGATGTCTTAATCACCACACTCAATGGGTTCAGAAAAAATTATAATTTTGACTTCAAATAGAATTACTTCCCATTATTCAAAATTATTTTTAATTTATACGAAAAGTTAATTTGGTCGTGCGATGTTTCCGGTTGATGATAAAACTTCTCTAGTGCTTAACAAAAAATAATTAGGGTATTATGCCCAATCAATAAATAAGTAATGGGTGAGGGGAGTAATGAATGTACATTTATAATTGAGAGTTGCTAGACACAATTATGATCATATTAACAACTTTTTTAGAGTTAATAGTAATCTTGTCGATAATATAACATTTTGGGTTGATGTATGACCGCGAAACTTGGATAAAGGGTACTTTAGATTATGAGATGGAGTGTGTCATGAAATTTATGGGGCAATGAAGATTTATATCCGAGGTAGGATGTACCAGGTTAGGGGATGGTGCATATAGGGGTGATAACTAGGTGGGACAAGCATGAATAGTATGTTTCAATTATCTAAACTGACGAGTTTGAGACAGGTAACAAATACTTTCGAGATAAAGGAATGAGTCCAAGATGTATTTATTAATATTTAAATTTATTAAAAATAATAATAATAAAGAAAATATAGTATATTTTATTAAATATAATATTATGTAAGTGTGATATATTATAAATAATATTGTATAATATATTACAACTTCATATATTAAAAGTAGTATAAAAAGTATTAAACTTTTTATTTTATTATAAAATAATAAAAAATTTAAAAATTTAAATATATTTAATAAAATAATAAATGTTAATAATTATACAAATACCAATAGGTAGATACTATAATATCATTACTTACTTATTTAGTAAATAGATGATACTCATGATGGATATTAGATTATCACTACTTACTTATTTAATAAATAAATAGGTATCCATTACAAACAACCTACATATTATTTATTTATGGTAAACCATTACTTTGAATCTGGATCATAACATTTCAAGCATAATTAACTTTCTAATTAGCGTTTCCCTAGCTCATATTGTTGTTCTTCCACTATAAAACTATAGAATATTACTTCCCATTTACCAATGCTCAATCTTATAGCTTTTTAAATGAATTTATGTGCTCTTCTTGAAAAATAATGAAATATTCATGTGAAAAGTAAAAAAAAAATGAACACCCTTATTGGTCTTCAAAACAGTTATGTGAGGTCATCGAATGTTTTATATGAAAAACAAAAAAAAAATTAAAGAAGTTAAAAAATAAACAAAAGTGTTAGAGTCAAGAAGACTCGGAATTCTCTTAAGATTTGTTGATAACTAACATTACGTATTCTAATTTAAATAAAGTCATATCATGTTATTATTTGATATGTGTGTTTAAGTGTTTCAGAAAAACATAAGACTTTTGTTACAAAAGAAAGGGGGAGTATGTATGTCAAAAGTTTAGAAGAATCTTTAAAGTCTGGTCTCAACATAAACCCTTCGATCCAAAATAAGAAAAGTTTTGAAGTCTGAAAATTCACTTTCAAGAGAAAGATTTTTGCATCTGAATGTTTTACTAGACCTAGTTCAAAAAAGTTTATCTTATACCTCAAAGTCTGAACATCAGATCTTGCTTTCACATGTGCCCCAAAGCTCCCAGACCTTGCAAAGGCATCTGAATAACTTGCACCTTAAAAATTTCTCATCATCAACATCTTATGAATCACCAGACCTAGAATCCTCTAAAAAGAAAGTTCCTATACGAGTCTGGTTGAAAGAATCTCAACGGTTAGAAAACATCTTCGTAAGTGCTTTTAAGAAAAGATCCACGAAAAGAAGAATGACAAAGCAAGGCAGACTATGTTCTATCCTAACAGCGTTAAGTCTTTCACCAGTGCCTTATAGATTCAGAGATTCTCTAAGTAAAAGCTTCCTCCTTTGTGAAACTTACGCTACCTCTACCCTGCCTATGTTCGCACACATCTCAAAGCTTTCTATCCTTCAATTACGTGCTGAGAACGTCTCTCTCTGACAAAAGAAACCTTGTTGTCCGTTGTGCAACATCCTTCTTATCGGGTATATCATCTCTCAACAGACTTATATAAGTCATCATCTCCTCGGGGTTTTTGGAAAAATCATCTACAAATAGAACCAATCTCTTCAAAAGGAAATAGAGCAAGAGAGCAGGAACAGACTCAAGCAAGAGTAAAAATATAGAGAACACAAAATGGAAAATAGAAAAAGAGAGAGCTTGTTAAAGAAAAGGAAGAAGGGCAATAGCACACTAAAAAAAGTGTGAATGAAGAAGAGAAAGTATGAACGGGCACCAGACGTTCATACACAAAAGCCCAAGAAAAAGAATTCAAAATAGCAATCTGCTCAAGAATAAGAAATCAGACCAAGAAGAATTGCC
This sequence comes from Clitoria ternatea, assembly GCA_037962975.1. NCBI lineage: Eukaryota > Viridiplantae > Streptophyta > Magnoliopsida > Fabales > Fabaceae > Clitoria > Clitoria ternatea. The sequence goes on from CM075669.1 coordinate 50,439,769, forward strand.
TTGAAGAAAAAGAAAGCTCGCTATGTGCATTTCTTCTCTCCCAAAAGCCATAGCAACCAGAGATATGCCACCGACTCATATCTCTTTGCTCTTCGAAGAGCATATCATCTCTGGTCATGCTTTCAGCCTCAGTACCTCTCATACTCTTGTTTCATATTACACAAGTAGTAAGTCTACTGAATGAATTAACCCTTCTCTTTCTTTACAAACCAACTCATGTAGTTGATCACTTAGCTCAACTAAGTTAAAAGGCTTATTCATTTAGCTTGTAATAATTCTTCTAATCCTCTGGTAGTACAGGTTTAGTGTGTTGCCAGACTCTGTTAATATGGGAAAGACTGTTGGCCTGGAGAGGCTTTTGAAAGAATACTCAGGGTTTGAGCCAGGAGTGACTTGTGAAAGAATACTTGGGTTTGCCCCAAGAGTGGGTGCTGTAAAATAATACTCAGGAATCCAGAGGGGTCTGGTGTGTCAAAACACGGGTTGTGCTTAAACCAGGTATGGCTGGAGTCAAGAATACTCAAAGCACGGGTTGTGCTTAAGCGAAGAGTGGTTGGAGTCAAGAATACTCAGAGCATGGACAGTGCTCAAGCTAGGAGTGGCTGGAATTACGAATACTCAAAGCACGGGTTATGCTTAAGTCAGGAGTGGTTGGAGTCAATAATATTCAACATTTGATGTAAATGATTTTTACATAGTAGAAATCCTTCAGATTTGAAGGTACTGGATGTAGCTTCCGACTTGGGAGTGAACCAGTATAAATCTCTTGTGTGTTATCTCTTTCTCTTTACTCTTAACTATCAAAAGTCTGGTGCATTTTCGGTAATATATTTGATAGTAAAAGTCTGGTAAATAATGCTCATTCAATCAAAGAATCACGCTCGTTGTCTCGCAAAAGTCTAGTCCGCTGTGCAAAACACTGTTACGCTTAAAATAATGGCAGATCAGTGGAAGCAATTAATAGATAATTCACATAGTCATTCACAAACTATAAGTAATTGTACTCTTAACAGAATGGGGCACGCAGGCACCCTTAAATAATTATACAGTCATCCATGGTCTTATTATTCACTAATAAATATTCCGCTACATATATCTTCATTTAATGAGTACTCTCAGTTGGTTCAACGTATTGCTGTTCGTCGTACTTCGGTTCTTGGTTTCCTATTTCCTCTGTTAATATTCAACAGTAAGGGTGAGTATAACCCAAGACTCTGAAAGTTATCCGGTGCGGACATATCCAGTCAACAGATAATATCACATAAATCATACAATTAACATAATTACAAATATAACAATCAAGGATGTTATCATGGAATGCATGAGTTCGGTTTATTGTGATTTATCTTTGATTAATTCTCATGATGTATATGGGCCCAATAAATCAATCCTCCATCACCATTATCTCATTCTTTGGAATTCATCCTGCTCAAGTTGCCTCTTGGGCACAACGTTTCCATTCTAGAGCGATCGGAGTCCACCAAGCTCCCATTCATTATTTCATCATAAGGTACGAATGAACTCATTGGTTCTCATCATTTATATATATATTCTTGGGACTTGGTTCTCCACGATCATAGATACATTCTGTCGTTTAGTCAAAGTACACCAGAATTGCATCGTCTCACCCGGCTTCAGGCGCGACTCTGATGCCATTGGGTTTCCGTTGCGGTTGTACTCCCAAGATTCTCCTCAGAGATAGAACGTGAATGTCCTCCAGCGTACCAGGTGTATGCTCTAGTTTTACTCCCTCAAAAATATTTTCATGATGCAAAATGCATTATTTTTATCATTTGATCCTTGGGTATCTTATGTGTTTCCAGTCTCATAATATTTATTCTCAAGTCCTTGGGTCCCATCAATTTTTATTATTATTCTTATTCTAGAAAATATATCGATTGTATCTTGACTAAAATAATGCTTCGTTTAAAGATTGATGGTAATAATAATATCAATGACAATAATAATAGTTAATAATAATAATAAGAATAACACTAATAATGGTAATAATAATAGAAATAAGAATAATAATGATAATTGTAACATCCCAATTTTTATGATTTTTATAAAAATAATTTATAAAGGACTAAAGAAGAATTTCTAAATGAAAATCCGAGTGAAAATGTCAAAACTGGATTTTCCGAGTAAAAATGTTTGATTCCGAGTGAAAATGTTGAAAACCAGATTTTCCAAGTGAAATAAGTTGATTCCGAGTGAAAATGAGTTTTCCGAGTGAAATAACCATGATTTCGAGTGAAATCAGACTGAAAAGAATTTTCTGAGTGAAATAACTATAATTCCGAGTGAAATCAGACTGAAAAGAGTTTTCTGAGTGAAATAACTATAATTCTGAGTGAAATCAGACTGGAAAGAGTTTTTTGAGTGAAATAACTATAACTCTGAGTGAAATCAGACTGAAAAGATATTTTCTGAGTGAAATATATCTGGGTGAATGGTTTACCGAGTGAAATCATGTATTTTGTTTAAAATGATTCGGTCGGTTTTCGTAAAACATCTGAGTGAAATTATGTATTTTTAGATGATCCGGTCGGTTTATACAAAACCGAGCTTGTTATCATTGATTCCGACTTCTGTTTATAATTCTTCACTGGAATTCACATAGACACCCATGATTCTTAATATTTTCATAATTCAACACCAATTATATCCATTTAATCATCAAGATTAATAATAATCAATTCAGTCAATCGAACATATTCACCGAATCATCATGGTTAATAATAAGCAACACAGCCAATTGAACATATTCATAGCAATAAAGATATATAAAAAGAAACATATAAAAATTAAAGCATATTAATCAGCAATTCCTGAACCTGTCCTGGAAAGGTGAGGACCAAAGGTACCTTAACCCTTTCCTAACACACGGTTTTCCCCCAGAATACCCGAGAATATACCCCCTAACCTTAATGGAAGTTCTTTGATGAGAAGAAGACGTTCTGTATTTCCTTGTTTCAGCTCACAGCGAAGAGAAATGAAATGGAAAAGAAAGGCCTTGAACGTATAGAAAAAATAGGAAAGAGGGTGTGTTCTGCTAAGTTCCGTGGGTTCTGAAAGTTAATGGGTGATAGTATTGGTTTAATAATGAGAAAGGCAAGTGGGAGACAAGATTTCCGTTGATTGGAGGATTAGGTGAGAATAATGGAAATAATGGAGACTTTTGGACAAAAGGTGAGCTGTTTTTGACCATTTCTGCCACTTACGTACAAGAGTTAGTGTGATTTGAAGGGAATATATATATATAAATATGTAAAAGGTGCTCTGATTGGAGGGAAAGGTGTTTCACGTGAGTGGAGAAGCTTGGGCGTGAGAAGAAAAGGGAATCAGAAGTCCTTCTCACTCAAGCGGATTCCGACTCGCTTGAGCGAGTCATGCTGTCCTCGCTAGGGCGTGAGTGGAGGAAAGAGTATCAGGGCCGAGCGTGCTTGAGTGCAGTATGCTCGCTTGGGCAAAGTAGAGAGAGGGTTGATTGAAAGAAGGAATTATGCATCAGGGTGTCCATCTCGCTCAAGCGAAGTCCAACTCGCTTGAGTGAGTCATCCAATTCTCGCTCAGAATTCCTCCAAAACCGACTCAAGTACTCCTCTTCTCACTCAGCAGAACCTATCCAGACTGAGTTCTTTCTCTCACTCAGACTTCCTGCTTGGTAAATTTATTCCGAATCCGAGTCTTCACTCACTCGGAGTTCCACTCGGTTATGCCTTTCAGAAACTGACTTTCCACCTATTGGTTACTCACTCGGAACTGATTCTTCTTGAAACACTCGGTCAGATCTTCCTTCCCTTGAAGTGACTCAATCGGAGTTGGCCCACTCGGACTCACTCGGAAAACATCTCACTCGGATATATATGTCTGAAAACGTTCTCAATCGGCCACATCTCCTTTCCGAATGGACCCACTCGGAATGCTTGCAATCAGAGAAGTTTCACTCGGAAAAGGTAGCACTTGGCAAGGTTTGACTCGGAAACGAGTCATTCGAGGTTGTTTGATTCGGAAACGAGTCATTCAAGGGTGTTTGACTCAGATTTTCACCTAGAAGTGGTTCTCTTGAACACACTTCACCCAAATGTCTCCGAAGCCAGGATTCCACTCGGTAGTAACCCTCTCGGTCATATATTTACTCAGAAAACATAACCTTACACTCGGAATTTCATCCTTCACTTGGAATTTCTCTCTGTCACTCGGAACAGAGCCCTTTTTCACTCGGAATTTGCATAATACCATTAATGGTCTATATAATTTCCATAATCACACACAAAATGAAATTTCTGAGATATCATAGACCATCTACAGGGTATTTATTCACTTATTCTTACTTACAAACTTTCCATACTTTAAAATTACAAGATTAAAACTATTTCTAAAAACAGGGATGTTACACTCTCCTCCCCTTTTAGGAATTTCGTCCCGAAATTCAAAGTTGAAACAATTAAGGGTACAGTTCCCTGATCTTCTCCTCAATTTCCCAAGTAGCGTCCCCATCATCTGTTTGACTCCAAACTACTTTGACCAAAGAGATTTCCTTGCCTCTTAACTGTTTGAGACGTCGGTCAACAATCTTTACTGGCGATGCTTCAAAGGTAAGGTTTTCTTTTAGAACAAACTGATCAGGACTCAGAACATGATCAGGGCTTGGTTCATATTTACGGAGTTGAGAGACATGAAAAACATTATGAAGGTTTGTTAGCTCGGGTGGCAGAGAAATACGGTACGCATGAGTTCCTATCTTTTGCAGAATCTGATAGGGTCCTACGTATCTGGGGCTTAACTTCTTGGCCTTCAAAGCTCTTCCTACTCCAGTGGTAGGGGTAACTTTGAGAAATACATGATCTCCTTCCTCAAATTCCAATGGCTTCCGACATTTGTCGTAGTAACTCTTTTGTCTATCTTACGAAGCCTTCATTGCCATTTGGATATTTTGAACTTGCTCTGTAGTCTTCTGAACAATCTCTGGTCCAATTATCGTCTTTTCACCTGTCTCATACCAACACAAAGGTGTACGACATTTTCTTCCATATAAAGCCTCATAAGGGGCCATTCCGATGCTAGCATGGTAGCTGTTATTGTAAGTGAACTCAACAAGTAGAAGATATTCTTGCAAACTCCCCCCCATGTTCTAAGACACAAAGACGTAACAGATCTTCAAGAGTTTTGATTGTCCTTTCTGATTGACTGTCTGTCTGTGGGTGATATGCGAAACTTAACTTTAGGCGAGTTCCTAGAGCTTGTTGCAGGCTCTTCCAAAATTGTGATGTGAAATGAGGATCTCGGTCAGACACAATTGCAGTGGGTGTTCCATGTAATCGTACAATTTCCTTGATATAGATCTGGGTGAGTTTTTCTAGAGAATACTTCATATTGACAGGGATAAAATGAGTGGTCTTTGTTAATCGATCCACGATTACCCAAATAGCATCATATCCACTTGATGTTCTGGGAAGTCCGGTCACAAAATCCATAGCAATCTCATCCCATTTCCATTCTGGTATCTCCAAAGGTCGAAGGATCCCACTTGGTCGTTGTTGTTCCGCCTTTACCTTCTGATACATCAGGCAAGCTGTTACATACTCAGCGATATCCCTTTTTATTCCTTGCCACCAGAATATTTTCTTCAAGTCCTGATACATCTTGGTTGATCCTGGGTGGATACTGTATTTACTTTTGTATGCTTCATCAAGGATGGATCTTTTAAGATCTGTGTTGACCGGAATACAGAGTCTTTGTTGATACCTGATCACCCCACGTTCATCTTTGCTAAATTCTGAGCCTTCTTCTTTTGTCTTTCCTGCTAGACTTTGTAATTCCTGATCATTGGCTTGAGCTTCCTTAACTTGTTCTAGGAAATCATTTGAAATTCTTAGCATTCCAACCATAAGGCTTCCCCTTTTAGGTGTTACTGCCAGATTCAGATCGCGAAACTATTCAATCAATTCCAACTCCTTTGTCATCATATACGATAGGCGTAGAGCCTTTCTGCTGAGTGCATCAGCTACAACATTTGCCTTTCCAGGATGATATCGGAGTTCAAAATCATAATCTTTGATGAATTCCATCCACCTACGTTGTCGCATATTCAACTCTTTCTGGTCGAATAGATACTTTAAGCTCTTATGATCACTGAAGACTTCAAAGTATGTGCCATATAAATAGTGTCTCCAAATTTTCAAGGCAAACACAACTGCAGCTAATTCCAAGTCATGTGTAGGATAATTGACTTCATGTGGTCTTAGCTGTCGTGAGGCATAAGCAACAAACTTTCTTTCTTGCATTAGAACATATCCTAGTCCTTGTCTTGACGCATCACAATACACTTCATATGGCTTGGCAGGATCTGGCAAAATCAATACAGGTGCACTAGTGAGTCGTTGGCGTAACTCTGTAAAACTGCTTTCACATTTGTCGGTCCATTCAAATGGTTGATCCTTACGTGTCAGCCTAGTTAAAGGTGCTGCAATTCGAGAGAAATTCTCGATGAATCGACGATAATATCCAGCAAGTCCAAGGAAACTGCGAATTTCTGTCACATTCTTGGGTTGTTCCCAATTTAGTACAGTCTCTACCTTTGTAGGATCTACAACAATTCCCTCTTTAAAGATGACATGTCCCAAAAATTTTACTTCAGTCAACCAGAATTCACACTTTGACAACTTGGCGTATAATTGTCTTGCTCGTAGCGTATTTAGAACAATTCGGAGATGTTCTTCATGTTCTTCATGGCTCTTGGAGTAGACAAGAATGTCGTCAATGAATACGACTACGAATTTGTCCAAGTACTCATGGAAAATCCGATTCATGTATCCCATAAAGACTGCAGGTGCATTGGTAACTCCAAAGGGTATAACAAGATACTCATAGTGCCCATATCGTGTCCTGAATGCTGTTTTGGGTATATCTTCTTCCTTCACCCTTATTTGATGATAGCCTGATCGTAGATCAATCTTTGAGAAGATAGTGGCTCCTCGTAGTTGGTCCATCAAATCATCAATCCTTGGAAGAGGGTATCGGTTTTTGATCGTAGCTTTATTCAACTGACGATAGTCAACGCACAACCGTATACTGCCATCCTTCTTTTTGACTAGAAGAACTGGTGCTCCCCAAGGTGAGACACTGGGTCTAATCATTCCTTTCTCTAAAAGTTATTCTATTTGCTTTTTGAGCTCACTGAGTTCCTTGGGTGACATTCGGTAAGGAGCAATAGAGATTGGTCCCACGCCCGGTATAATGTCAATACTGAATTCAACTTCCCGCTCTGGAGTGTAGCTCTCATATATCATCAGTGAATACTTCTGGAAATTCTTGAACAACAGGAATCTGATCAATTTGAGAAGTGTCCTTGCTTTTAGTATCAGTAAGGATCATGTATAGTTGGACTTCTTTCGTTGGAATTACCCTTTCTGAGCTAACAAGATAAGAATCAGTGACTTGATCATGTTCAGATGTAGTAGACCCGAGAGAGATGGATCTATTATGACAGTCAATAAGGATATGGTTGGCAGAAAGCCAATTCATCCATAGAACAATATCTAGATCAATCAAAGGTAAACATATCAGATCTACTTGATAAACTTTCCCTTCGATGTTGAGAGGATATCCCAAACATATGCAGGAAGGGCAAATGGGCTTATTGGCAGCAGTCGTAACAATCATCTTATTGGGCAGAGAGGTTGTAGGTAGCTTTAAATTTTTTACATAATTCTCAGATATGAAAGAGTGAGTGGCTCCAGAATCATATAATACATTTAACAGAGTGCTTCCTATAAAACATGTACCTTGCACAAGGTCGTTCCCTTATGATATCTCCGCACCATTCATGGTAAAAACTCTGGCATTTCCTCCCTGTCTTCCAGTCGAGCCATTTCCAGGCCTTCTAGGATTATTGTTTTGATTGAAGTTGTTGCCGCGGTGAACATTCTGCATCCTTGGGGAATTATTTGCAAAAGTATTTGTAACAGGTCCTCCATTCTATTGGCCTGTTGGTCGCACTGCCTGCCTTTGAGTCATCTGTCGCTGGTTGTTCGTATCCCTGTACCAACATTCAACATCGAGATGTCCAGCTCGTCCACAAATTATGCAGATTTTACCTCTTTTATTACAATTTACTGCCATATATGGTCCTCCGCAGATATAACATTTCAAGTTCCGACTGTTCCCTTGATCCCTTGGAGGAATTCGGTTGGCTGAGTAAGGTTGTCGGGAATATGGTCGATCTGCTTAAAAATCTCTTCTTTGTTGTCGGTCTGGCATACGTCATTCTGGACCATGATTAGACGTTCCAGGTCGTCGAAGATTAGAAGTATTCTCAAAGATGCGGCACCGGTCAACCAGATTAGAGAATTGAGTGATTTGTTGGCAACATATGGCTTGACGGATCTCCTGTCGTAGCCCTGCTTCAAACTTTGCGCATCTCGACGCTTCTCCCATTTGGGTGTAGTAGGGACAACATTTGGCCAATTCATCAAATTTGGAAGCGTATTCCCCAACTGTCATATTACCTTGTTTCAGATTGAAGAATTCCTGCTCCTTCTGCCTCCTTATGTCTTCAGGGAAGTATTTGGCAAGAAATTCTATCTTGAATCGTCCCCAAGTGATGACGTGTCCATCAGTAGTTAATCTGATTCTAGCATGAGTCCACCAGTGTTCTGTTTCCCCAACCAGTATGAAGACGGCAAAGGTTATCCTGTCCTCGTCAGGGCATCGCATAGCGGAAAAAATCTTTTCAAGGTGTTCAATCCATAATTGTGCTCCTTCTGGATCAAAGCCTCCCTTAAATTGTGTAGGATTGTTCCTCTGAAAGTCAGCTAGTCCTTGGCTCTGCCTAGTAGAAGCATGAGGTAATTCTTGTCGTTCTATTACCTCCACGATTCGGGTAAGAAGTTCCTCCATGACATGATCATTGTTTCGGCGAGCCATTAGGAAATTGCTGAAACAATATCAACAAACATGTTCAGGGTATATGTTATGTGGAGAATTCCACACAGAAAATCTAGTCTTAGGTGTTTTATGGACTGTGCAATATTTCTATCAGAGTACATGGAAACCTAATGGTCCACTCCCCAAGCTTAATGAATCGACTATGCTCTGATACCACCAATGTAACACCCTCGGTTAAATAAGATAGACCCTTCTATAGGATCATCCTATTTAACTAAGAGTGTTAACAGTTTTCAGAAAAAGTGAATATTTTTTTAAAATAAAATAATGGCAGATCAGTGGAAGCAATTAATAGATAATTCACATAGTCATTCACAAATTATAAGTAATTGTACTCTTAACAGAATGGGGCACGCAGGCACCCTTAAATAATTATACAGTCATCCATGGTCTTATTATTCACTAATAAATATTCCGCTACATATATCTTCATTTAATGAGTACTCTCAGTTGGTTCAACGTATTGCTGTTCGTCGTACTCCGGTTCTTGGTTTCCTATTTCCTCTGTTAATATTCAACAGTAAGGGTGAGTATAACCCAAGACTCTGAAAGTTATCCGGTGCGGACATATCCAGTCAACAGATAATATCACATAAATCATACAATTAACATAATTACAAATATAACAATCAAGGATGTTATCATGGAATGCATGAGTTCGGTTTATTGTGATTTATCTTTGATTAATTCTCATGATGCATATGGGCCCAATAAATCAATCCTCCATCACCATTATCTCATTCTTTGGAATTCATCCTGCTCAAGTTGCCTCTTGGGCACAACGTTTCCATTCTAGAGCGATCGGAGTCCACCAAGCTCCCATTCATTATTTCATCATAAGGTACGAATGAACTCATTGGTTCTCATCATTTATATATATATTCTTGGGACTTGGTTCTCCACGATCATAGATACATTCTGTCGTTTAGTCAAAGTACACCAGAATTGCATCGTCTCACCCGGCTTCAGGCGCGACTCTGATGTCATTGGGTTTCCGTTGCGGTTGTACTCCCAAGATTCTCCTCAGAGATCGAACGTGAATGTCCTCCAGCGTACCAGGTGTATGCTCTAGTTTTACTCCCTCAAAAATATTTTCATGATGCGAAATGCATTATTTTTATCATTTGATCCTTGGGTATCTTATGTGTTTCCAGTCTCATAATATTTATTCTCAAGTCCTTGGGTCCCATCAATTTTTATTATTATTCTTATTCTAGAAAATATATCGATTGTATCTTGACTAAAATAATGCTTCGTTTAAAGATTGATGATAATAATAATATCAATGACAATAATAATAGTTAATAATAATAATAAGAATAACAATAATAATGGTAATAATAATAGAAATAAGAATAATAATGATAATTGTAACATCCCAATTTTTATGATTTTTATAAAAATAATTTATAAAGGACTAAAGAAGAATTTCTAAATGAAAATCTGAGTGAAAATGTCAAAACCGGATTTTCCGAGTAAAAATGTTTGATTCCGAGTGAAAATGTTGAAAACCAGATTTTCCGAGTGAAATAAGTTGATTTCGAGTGAAAATGAGTTTTTCGAGTGAAATAACCATGATTTCGAGTGAAATCAGACTAAAAAGAATTTTCTGAGTGAAATAACTATAATTCCGAGTGAAATCAGACTGAAAAGAGTTTTCTGAGTGAAATAACTATAATTCTGAGTGAAATCAGACTGAAAAGATGTTTTCTGAGTGAAATATATCTGGGTGAATGGTTTACCAAGTGAAATCATGTATTTTGTTTAAAATGATTCGGTCGGTTTTCGTAAAACATCTGAGTGAAATTATGTATTTTTAGATGATCCGGTCGGTTTATACAAAACCGAGCTTGTTATCATTGATTCCGACTTCTGTTTATAATTCTTCACTGGAATTCACATAGACACTCATGATTCTTAATATTTTCACAATTCAACACCAATCATATCCATTTAATCATCAAGATTAATAATAATTAATTCAGTCAATCGAACATATTCACCGAATCATCATGGTTAATAATAAGCAACACAACCAATTGAACATATTCATAGCAATAAAGATATATAAAAAGAAACATATAAAAATTAAATCATATTAATCAGCAATTCCTGAACCTGTCCTGGAAAGGTGAGGACCAAAGGTACCTTAACCCTTTCCTAACACACGGTTTTCCCCCAGAATACCCGAGAATATACCCCCTAACCTTAATGGAAGTTCTTTGATGAGAAGAAGACGTTCTGTATTTCCTTGTTTCAGCTCACAGCGAAGAGAAATGAAATGGAAAAGAAAGGCCTTGAACGTATAGAAAAAATAGGAAAGAGGGTGTGTTCTGCTAAGTTCCGTGGGTTCTGAAAGTTAATGGGTGATAGTATTGGTTTAATAATGAGAAAGGCAAGTGGGAGACAAGATTTCCGTTAATTTGAGGATTAGGTGAGAATAATGGAGATAATGGAGACTTTTGGACAAAAGGTGAGCTGTTTTTGACCATTTCTACCACTTACGTACAAGAGTTAGTGTGATTTGAAGGGAATATATATATAAAATATGTAAAAGGTGCTCTGATTGGAGGGAAAGGTGTTTCACGTGAGTGGAGAAGCTTGGGCGTGAGAAGAAAAGGGAATCAGAAGTCCTTCTCGCTCAAGCGGATTCCGACTCGCTTGAGCGAGTCATGCTGTCCTCGCTTGGGCGTGAGTGGAGGAAAGAGTATCAGGGCCGAGCGCGCTTGAGCGCAGTATGCTCGCTTGGGCGAAGTAGAGAGAGGGCTGATTGAAAGGAGGAATTATGCATCAGGGGGTCCATCTCGCTCAAGCGAAGTCCGACTCGCTTGAGCGAGTCATCCAATTCTCGCTCAGAATTCCTCCGAAACTGACTCAAGTACTCCTCTTCTCACTCAGCAGAACCTATCCAGACTGAGTTCTTTCTCTCACTCAGACTTCCTGCTTGGTAAATTTATTCCGAATCCGAGTCTTCACTCACTCGGAGTTCCACTCGGTTATGCCTTTCAGAAACCGACTTTCCACCTATTGGTTACTCACTCGGAACTGATTCTTCTTGAAACACTCGATCAGATCTTCCTTCCCTTGAAGTGACTCAATCGGAGTTGGCCCACTCGGACTCACTCAGAAAACATCTCACTCGGATATATATGTCTGAAAACGTTCTCAGTCGGCCACATCTCCTTTCCGAATGGACCCACTCGGAATGCTTGCAATCAGAGAAGTTTCACTCGGAAAAGGAAGCACTTGGCAAGGTTTGACTCGGAAACGAGTCATTCGAGGTTGTTTGATTCGGAAATGAGTCATTCGAGGGTGTTTGACTCAGATTTTCACCCAGAAGTGGTTCTCTTGAACACACTTCACCCAAATGTCTCCGAAGTCAGGATTCCACTCGGTAGTAACCCTCTCGGTCATATATTTACTCGGAAAACATAACCCTACACTCGGAATTTCATCCTTCACTCGGAATTTCTCTCTGTCACTCGGAACAGAGCCCTTTTTCACTCGGAATTTGCATAATACCATTAATGGTCTATATAATTTCCATAATCACACACAAAATGAAATTTCTGAGATATCACAGACCATCTACAGGGTATTTATTCACTTATTCTTACTTACAAACTTTCTATACTTCAAAATTACAAGATTAAAACTGTTTCTAAAAACAGGGATGTTACAGTTGGTGATACGGAAATCACTCTAAAACCTTTATTTCCCACTAAAATAGAGGAGATAATACTGTATCCCCACCAAATACGTGTAAAATACACACCTTTAAACGAGTTTTAAGGACTGTCCTGAAGCCACCCTTTACACCCGACCTAGATTAGTTCACTTTATATTTTTTTTAAATGAAATCAGTTTTTTTTTTTAAAATATCTCTTTCATGATATATTTATGGAGTAATTGAAATAATTGATAAAAGAACATTTGAGATAACACTGAAGTTTGGTGTTTAAGTATAGGTTATCTCTAAATAGATTGTTATGATAAATTTTAAATGAAATTTAGTTACATATTGATTTATAAACCCTTTTATACTAATTAAAAAGTGGGGTGAAATTGTTATTTAACTAACATAAAAAAGGGCAAAGAATTAATATAGTAATAAAATCAATTTCTTAAAAAATTATATAAAATTTATCATCTTTAAGAAATTTAATTAGAAATAATTCTATCTTTGAAACTAATTTAAAGATTTTATCAAAATATTTTTACCATCTATGCACACAAAATATAAGTCAAAAGGATAATGACTTATTAATACAAACAAACCAAAAAATCTTAAAGTGAAAAACTACACAACAAAATTAAATACGTAATCTCCGACTTATTCAGTATTATCCACAATGCACAAATGGCGGTGACAAAAAAAACATGTACTGGAATCTTATGTTTAGGGGGACATAAGTCTGAAATTATAAAAAAACACAAAACATAATCCCGTAAAAAATGGGACAAACCCTTATATATACCTAAACATGTCAACCTAATGGTCATTAGTAAAACTCATAGATTAAACACAATGCAAGAGACAAATTTGACTCAGGAAGAAAAAATTGTAAGAAAATGGTGCTAACCCCAACTTCATTTACGTTTTAAATTATTATGTCCATTACATTCTTTCACCGGCATGTGATAGATGGACAAGTGGCACAACCTCCGTGGTCCAAATCTTATATGAAGCTAAGGACCAAATAATAATAACAAATATCCCCATTCATTGACACAACCAAAAAAATAATAATTGCTCTTCTCAACAATTCGATTAACACAAGAATATCCATCACATGGGGGATGCTATTCAAGATAATCACCGAGCGAAATCAACCTCAAATTGTCAAAATAGCTACAAAATTACACCAATTAATTCCACTACATTAACATAACAAACAAACCATCCCGATACAAGAGCAAAAGTGCTCAAAAACAAACTCATAACACCGTACATGGTTTTATTCCTAGGTTAACTGAAATTGGATCCAAAGGACTGAAACACCGATCAGAAGAGGGTTCCAAAATAAAAAGAAAAAGGGGATTTTTAAAATAAGATGTAGAAATATACATATAAGATTTTATCTTAATCTACCTTGTGGTATTGTTGCATAGCAAAACATTCAAGATCCTAGACCAAGCCACACGTAGGCGAGGGTAAACTCTGTTGCTTTGCGTTCTTGATTCCCTCACAATAGATTCCATGGTTTCCACGAACAGGTTTAAGCTTCTCATCGGTGGAACATAGAGGGTCAAAGGAACCGCTGAGAAAGCCACTGTGAAGAACAATTGCAGCATTTTTCCTTCCTTTCTTGAGACACCCCACTAGCTATCTGTATGCAAAGATCGAAACTTTGAATCAAATAACAAAAAGGGTATTTGGATTTGTTGGATTTACGGGAGTTTCTGGTGTGTGTATCGAAGGACGAAAAAAGGGATTTTGGTTTGACTTTTATAAAGAACAGGTGAGGGGTTGAGAGAGAAACAGCAACTTCTGGAAACTCAACCAAGTCTTAAACCGTCCTAATTTCTCCGTCTCTGTATATATATATATATATTTCCAAGATTTACTCTTGTAAATTTATAATCCTTTTTCTAATCAACAATTATTATAATTTAATTATTCAATACCATCACATTTGTTTTGGGTAAAATTAAATACTATAATTTTTATAATTTAATTTATAATCTTTCTCTAGTCGATTATTTTTATTATTTCTTCAAAGAATGGCAACCTGTGCCGTATTGCTCGTAATTCGTTAAGTACTATTCCTAAATTCCTTACCTGAAGTAATTTTTACTGTTTTTTTTTTTTAAATTCCTTAGCTGAGAATTCTGTGTCTAATACGATTTATTTGTAAGCTCCACTGTTATTGTTTTGTTTTTCTTTCAAGGGAGGGTGTATGGCTAAGGAAAAGTGAAGCAACGTTTGCCATGCTTTGTATTGACAATTAAAAAGGTACATTGTCTTTAGCGATTCCTAAATCTATTGCAATATTGGTTAGTAGGTTGTCATCGTGTGTTGTTATACTAACTTGTATTTTGTTTTATTCATTTTGGTAAATACTTTTTTTTTCCATCTTAGATGTTCTTTCGGAGACAATTATATCTGTTTTCGTCTCAAATACTTAATAGCACCCATAAATACTTTATCTTCTAACTTATGTAACAAATGTTAATTTATTCAAGGACATGCATTGTTTCCATTGAATAATTCTGAACGATATTTGTGCATGCTTGAACAGGATATGTTCTATACGCTTCCTGAAAGAAATATCTTTCAACACATTTTATGTTATTTTATTAATATTTAAAATGCAAGTTTTTTTTTTACTTGTAATCTATATGCAGGAACGGATCTAAACAAATATGTGAAAAGAGGGGCAAATAATTTTTAATTTTTAAAATTATGATTTTTTAATTTGTCGCATGACACATTTTAAAAAATTAAAAATAATTAAAAATTGTATGTATTGAACCAATCTTAGAAACTATGAAAAGATTACATTAAACATAATTTCAATAAAAAAATTCACTTTTTCTTTTTTACTACATGTTAGAAAAACCTAATATAATTATATTAATTAATTTCATATTTTACTATTACAATTAACTATAGCATGTTTAATGAGACTTGAGCCACGAGTTTGATTGAAATGTGGCCTATTATTTCAATTTCCCAACAATTGTTATTTCTCGTTACACAATAATGAATATTATTAAATTTTTTGATGCACTATAAATGAATGTTCTTTTAAAATGTTGCTGGAACATTTTTAGCGATCATGCATTCATCACATGCTCTCCACTCCTGCCTACTCTTTTTTCTTTTTATCAATTAATGAAATCCATTTCAAGCCACCGATTAAAAAAACAAAAATTGAATAAAGCAAAAATCAAATACTTGATGGTCCGTTATTAGGAATTTAATTAAATGTGTTTTTCGTCTGGTTTTAGACATTTTAAGGACATGATTTAACCTCCAATTTAATTTGAGTTTAAATTAGGAAAATAAAAATGTTAGATTCTGGATAGAGTGATATACCTAAAACTTAATTTTAAGCTTTTTATAAAGTCAATCACGGTATAAAGGTATCATTTGCCTATCTTAGTTAATTGAAAATCTAACACCCATTGTACCCTCCTCCCTCTCAAAGCACCAACACAAACATCATTCTTCTCCTTCTCCTTCTTCCAACACCAAATTGTACTCCCTCCTTATACCAACTATCACCTTCATTGAAACTAAGCCTAACGGGAGCTCACTCACCCCCTCACCTCTTCCTCCACATGCAAGGACACTAGGGATCCACCTTGCTTGCTCTTTATTTCTTGGTAATCTAGGTATGGCCTTGAAGTCTATTTTAGGTGTTTTCTTCAATTTATTGGACCAAACCTCATTTCCCTTCAATTCATGTTTGTAGGCATTGTTTTCTTGTTGGTCTTGTGTGAAGAAACCTAGCCATCTCCATTTCGACCTTTGTTTTGGTAAGTCAAAGCTTACCAAAAACCCTAGTTTCCTTCCAATTGTTACAATTCAAGTATTATAAGCCTCCCGGGTGGTATTAGTTGATTGTGAAGTTTGTGATACTATTTGTTAATTATGTGTAATTGAATGTGTTATTTGTAGATCGGGGTTAGCAATTGGGAAGAGCTCGCCAAACTGTTGATTATCTTCTTCAAGATAATGAAGAGGAGATAATATAATGAATAGGTACATAATGAATGGATAACATGTTAAGTTTAGGTATCTCAATAGTAGGCATGTGTGGATCTACTAGAAGGTATTGAAATTGCAAAAGAAAATTTATGACTTGATTGTATTGATGGATTGAAGTTATATAGTACACTTGTGAGAAACTAGTAGAACTAGTAATTTAAGTGCAATTGTGTGATATATTGATGGAATTGGTAAATTGAGTATAATTGAATGGTGAATTAATAGAATAAGAATTTGTTGTGGAAACTGATAGTGTAATTGCGATGATGTGTTGAGATGACATAACAGGACAATGGAATTGATGAAAGGATGGAAAGTTATCTAGTTGAGGAATTGACAAGTTGATACATATATGTATGTTAGAATGTGGATTGGTTGTGACAATAGTAACTTTAATTTTATATATATATATATATATATATATATATATATATTGTATTGATGAAATGAATGTTAGTTGTTTGAATGACTAATAAATTATGGGATAGGTGGAAGAGTATATGAACGTGTGAATATTGAATTGGATATTGGATGACTTGATTTTAAGATGAGCAATATGTTAAGGACCTAATTGCATAGATGATAGTTGGCATGAACCAAAGTAGTAAAAATTCAGCATGCTCTGCCCTTTCCTGTTTTGTTTTATACTTATATTGATAAGTAGTTTGCCTAGGCGAGACTTTCTCGCCCAGCTAAAGGAGTTAGCAAAACAACATTGGACTCCACACGCTTAGACGAGCTCGCCCAAGTGAGAGTTCCAAGAACCATTCTAGTCTCTCAAGCGAGCCATACTTGCCTAAGCATTCAAAATGGTAATTTCCCTAGACTTGACTAACTCAGATAAGCCATAGTCACCTAGGCAAGTGGCCCATAAACTGTATTTACTCATTTTATGCCTCCTTTTATTGAGTCCTAACACTTACGAAACATGTACTTACCAATTACTTAGCTCTAAATAAATATGGAATCCATAGAATTTTGAAATATTCATGTTGTAAAAGTCAGGATTTAGGGTTCATCAACTTAATATTTTTAAAATAGTATACTTTACTCAGAGTTATTTCCTAGATAAGTAATTTAAGTTTATATGTAATACATAGGGAAAGTTGTATACAATGAAAAATGCAAGCATAACTTGAGGAGAGATCCTTTTTTGTTTTATTTTTGAATTTAATAAAAAAATAAATTATCTACTTTATTCGACTAGTCTCAGGTTCGAGTCTCGGGTAACCCATTTTTTGTAATATATTAAAGAAATTACAAAGTTATATGTATATATAGAAAACCACTTTTTTTATTAATATATATATTTAAAAAATGCTAAATGAAAAAATATAAAGTCAAAAAGTAAATTCAAATCAATCTAGATGAATAAGAAAATACCATGGATATTAGTGTTGGTTGACATAGGTATATAAGTCATGTTATACTATTGAATAACAATTCTTGAAATTTCCTAGTTATAGATAAATTTGTGTTCTTGGGAGTCCCTAATGAATAAATAACCAAGATTTTACCATGACTGTAATTTTAGAGAGACACGAAAGTGATCAACTATGAGAAATACACCAATCCATATGTGATGTATGAATAATGAGAATTGTGTAGCATAGTCAGTAGCCAGGTATGGATAAAGAGACATAGATACATATGGTGCGCTATAATAATTGTCAAAGACCTTAACATAGCTAAGTTAATAGATAATTGAACATGCCATGTCGTTATTAGAATCTTATTTAGACCTTTATGACCCTGACTTATAAATGGACCTTTATGGCCTTCTAAAATATCTTTTATACCATGACTGATCCGGTGTGGATACCGACCCATAGGGCAAATGACACCGGCTATGATAAAAACAATAAATGCAAGTCATCAGGGTGAACAAATGGACGGGGTTGAGATCATCAATGAGATCATATTGGATGAAATACGCCAAATATCAATAAATACCCTGAGATTCAGTACGGAACGAGTGAAAAGACCCTGGTCAGTAAAACTGCTACAACAAAGTAGACGCAAGTGGGCAGCTTGCATCTGCTAAAGCTGCAGTCTCTAAACATTATCACGAGAGGTCAAATCACCACTTGTGTTTAAGGAAAGAACTATAAATACAACTCATTTACTTAAGACATAACAATGCATTACTCCCTACTTAATACCTCTGTAATCTCTTTCCTCTTCCGTAATAACCGTATTGACTTAAGCTTCAAAGTCCCTTTTGCATGTACACCTCTGGTGTGTCCCAATCTGATTGTGGCTGAAGTGAACTCAATTCAGTACCTCAGCACAAAGAACATAGGATCCCTATTGGACCTGTGTGTATAATACCATACTTCCACTGAGACAGTGTAAAAAGAGAGTGAGTGTAAACATTCAACACCGATTCACATAGGGTGACTTCAGACCCCTTATACCGATTAAATCAATGACCAATACCCTAGTTGGTTCTATACATATGGCCCGCTATCAATAAAAAAATTATAATAGTTAAGTATGATGTATAATATTGGCTAGCCATAGACCTCTAGTTACTAGATCTAATCCTTCACGAAAGTAAGAAATTCTGTGTATTTTGACCAATTCAAGGTAAAAAATAGGGTTACTCCCTCTTCAGAACTTGGATAAAGCTGAGCCAAAAGATCCCAGTTCAAGATAATTCATGAGGAAGTGGGATTTCTTTGGGATCTACTCTAGCATTTAAAAATTAATTAATTGGTAAAGATACATGTATTTGATGCCCCGCCTAAGAAAGAGACCCAAGTCCTGGTAAACCTGTGAAATGGTGGTTCATCATAGATTCTACATCTTGAAACCAAGCCAATTTTGGAGCAGCTTTGTGATAATGAAACTAACCAGCAATTTGATTAGGGGTCAGTACACAAAGCTTAAAACTCATTTCTTCAAATTGTTCTCCATTCCTAAGTTGGTAGCCTTCGTAGTAGCTTTATCAATATTACATTCCAAATAAAAGGCTTGTTTAAGGAGACCATCTAATTGTCCAAAAAGTATTAACTTAAAGAGAGATTCTTGGGTTTCCTGAGCCAAGTGAGGGTTTTAATACCCTCACCTACTTGGCATGCCACATCAGCTTTGTTTTTTAATTGAAAACTTATCTCTGAAAGTCTTTCTTCTCTCTCACACTCAACGTCTCTTCTCCTTTTCCCTGAGACACCGCCGTCCCACTCGTCCTCTCCCTCTCCCTGAAAAGCTCTCATCCCCGTTCTCCTCTCTCGTCCTTATTCCACACTCGTCGTCCCCGTCCTTTTCTCTGATCCCCTCTCTCAATGGCAGTTGAGATCGATCCCTCCCACTCAAAACCTGATCTTCTCTCTCTCCCTCAAACAGACCCCTTATACCGATTAAATCAATGACCAATACCCCAGTTGGTTCTATACATATGGCCCGCTATCAATAAAAAATTATAATAGTTAAGTATGATGTATAATATTGGCTAGCCATAGACCTCTAGTTACTAGATCTAATCCTTCACGAAAGTAAGAAATTCTGTGTATTTTGACCAATTCAAGGTAAAAAATAGGGTTACTCCCTCTTCAGAACTTGGATAAAGCTGAGCCAAAAGATCCCAATTCAAGATAATTCATGAGGAAGTGGGATTTCTTTGGGATCTACTCTAGCATTTAAAAATTAATTAATTGGTAAAGATACATGTATTTGATGCCCCGCCTAAGAAAGAGACCCAAGTCCTGGTAAACCTGTGAAATGGTGGTTCATCATAGATTCTACATCTTGAAACCAAGCCAATTTTGGAGCAGCTTTGTGATAATGAAACCAACCAGCAATTTGATTAGGGGTCAGTACACAAAGCTTAAAACTCATTTCTTCAAATTGTTCTCCATTCCTAAGTTGGTAGCCTTCGTAGTAGCTTTATCAATATTACATACCAAATAAAAGGCTTGTTTAAGGAGACCATCTAATTATCCAAAAAGTATTAACTTAAAGAGAGATTCTTGGGTTTCCTGAGCCAAGTGAGGGTTTTAATACCCTCACCTACTTGGCATGCCACATCAGCTTTGTTTTTTAATTGAAAACTTATCTCTGAAAGTCTTTCTTCTCTCTCACACTCAACGTCTCTTCTCCCTTTCCCTGAGACACCGCCGTCCCACTCGTCCTCTCCCTCTCCCTGAAAAGCTCTCGTCCCCGTTCTCCTCTCTCGTCCTTATTCCACACTCGTCGTCCCCGTCCTTTTCTCTGATCCCCTCTCTCAATGGCAGTTGAGATCGATCCCTCTCACTCAAAACCTGATCTTCTCTCTCTCCCTCAAACAGTTTCGTCCCCCTTCTCTTCTACCTCTCCCTGAAACACTTTCTTCCCCGTTCTCTTCTCCCGTCCCGGTCATCTTTTGTCGCCCCCTCTCTCAACGGCAATTGAGATCCATTTCCCATGAACCCTAACTCTTCTTTCTTCTCAAAGCCCACGCCCATGTTTCAATAATCAAAGTTATTATTATTATTACTATTCCTAGCCTTTGGTTTTCTTTTATCTTTTGTTATTACTAGTTTTTATGTTATTTTGTAATTAACATGATTTGATTCGAGTTCGTCTTATGATCAAATTGATAAGAATTGATTTTGTGGAGACCTGATTTGGTTTTGTGTTTCTTAGTTACGCATACGACCTTTCTGTCTTGCACATATATATTATTTAAGTGTGATTTCTCTATGCAGTTCTTCGTACACTATTTAACTTTAGGTAAATGAATTACATTTCACATGGCATACGCTGGTTAGTAATATAGTTATAGCTATTAGTTGCCTATTGACTCCAAGTGCTGCTTCTCTTTTTTGCCTTAATCTTTGTGACTAAGTAACGTCATTATAGGAATGTTGACAACTTGTACTATTATTGTGTTACTATTAATTTCCTATTAAGTTATAATTCCTTTAGTCTTTTTTGTAAGTTCTGATAAATTTAGTATTTCAAATGGTTACAAGCTGAAATTAATAAATAAAATAATATTTAGGCGAGTTCAACTAAATTTTAATCTTAAAAAAAGGATGTTGACACTTAAATCCAGGTGAACTTACACCAAAGTCGGATGTTTATTCCTTTGGGGTTATTCTATTGAGATTGGTGACTGGGAGACCAGCCTTAGGAATAACAAAGGAAGTGAAATATGCATTAGATGTTAGAAAGTTAAAGTCCTTCTTGGATCCTTTGGCTTGCCAGGCTCAACAGTTGGTTTGCTTAGCTTTGAGATGTGATATGAATCAAAATAACTGGCCAAACCTTTATCCTGATGTTTAGAGGACGCTGGAACCCTTGAGGGCTTCTTCTGAAGACACAAACACTTTAAGACTTAGTTCTCAACCACCCTGCCAACCTCCTTCATAATTTATTTGTCCAATCTTCTTGGTAACTCACTCTTTTTGTCTTCATTTTTAGTTTCAGCTTGATCAAAATATGTATCCTCATATGATCTTTCATACTGTCTTGGAATAATTAACACTTCAAGCAATACTATGCATCTCAATGACCAATTTTCACTAAAAATTTAATCTAAGTTTGGTTATGTAGTTTTTGCTAGTTGTTGTGCAATCATGTTTACTCCACATTTTTCAATGAGATTAATTTTGGTCCATGATTAGTGTAAAGTAATTATCATAAAAATCAATGGTTTTTACTTACCTGATAGTTCATAATTGAATTATAGGATATAACATTTTTACAATATCAATATATTTCAATTAATTTTTTTATTTAATACCCTTTTTGCACTATTCATACTTGCCTATTCCTTGAATTTTTTTCATAACCTTTTTAGCTTCATTTACACAGATTTTCTAAATCCATGAATCTTTGAGTTAATAATAAGAAATTATCTAAGAAAGTCCCCTTCATTTTGTTCCAACTTAACAGGAAGTGATGCGAGATCCACATGTAGCTGCAGATGGTGTCACTTATGGAGCTGAGGCTATTGGTGGTGTGTGGCTGGAAAGTGGCCATGCACTTCACCAAGGACAAATTCTAAGCTTGCACATTGCAATTGTTCCAAATGACGCTCTTCGCCATGCAATCCAGAATTGGCTTCAAAATCACTAATCAACCTTTCCATTTTTTTATTAAGTTGTTAGTTGTTCCTATTTATATTAAGTTTGTAGCTGAAACTTTATAACTTTTTCCCTCTATCCGTTTGTATATGTCCTGTTGTATATGTTCTACCCATGTGTTTTTTGTATATCTTCAGTTATTGTAAAAAATTAACATATGTATATTGGCAAATCTGTTTTGGTGGCTATCTTAGGCATTGGTCAATTTTAATTATTGAGATGAAGTTGTATGCCATATTAAAGGCTGACAACTATAACCAAATTAAAATACAACACTTTGACCAATTTTAAATAATGTATTCATGTATGTATCTAATTAAAATTGAAACAGGAACTGAATTATTTGAATGATGTGATTTTTAGCCCAACATTGCTTTCAGCAAAATAAGTCAAAATAGTTTAGCTAGTTTAGTAGTTTTTTACATAGCTAATTAATGAAGTAGATGTCCAAATACCACATGACGTTAGACTTTATGTATACGATTAACAATTGTGACAAACCATATTAGGTTGAATATTTTACATTCTCATTTAATACCATAAGGACTGATCTTGATGTTTTATAACAATCTCAAATTTAATAATATTCACTACAATTGCAAGTGTGGTTTTTCGAATAAAAATATAAGCTAGTTATTTTAACATAAACTCATCTAAATCTTCCATGATTTTCCCCTAATGATATAATTTATGGATGACACAATGATCAAATTCTTAGCTTCTGGAGAAAGCAAGCAGTTGCAAGATTCAACATAATTTTTCTTACAGTTTAAATATTATCTTGGTGACATTAAAGAATTGGTACATGTGGCGTGAGATGTGAGATCGCTGCTAATTGTGAATGAGCTGAACTGGTTATAATCTCTTCATAGCTTTCTACACATGATTTAAGGCTTCGTCAATTAATTTTAGTACTGTTTGTGGCATTGGTGGCATATTAATGATGATTGAATCTTCCAGCATCCTCACCACTTCTCCCATCATTAGCCGCAATGAAACCTCATCTTGGATGCACGAAAATGCAACTTTCAGAGCTTTCATTAGCTTTTCTCATCAACTGATCCTTTACACCTTTCATAGACACATAATGTTGCAAACTTATTCAAGGGGATCATAGATGCTGGAATATGAACATGAAGTATGTAAATCCTCCTTCCTCCAGAGTTCTGAATTGCCCACACCAGATTTAATTTACTATCTTTCACGGCTTTGGCCATAGCGACATATATTGTTTTCATTCCTAAAAAATGCTTTATTTGCACTGATCATGACACTGGCAAACAAAACCGAACAAAATAAGTGTTCAATTTGGAGAAACAAAAATTAATAAATATATCAATAATGTTATAACCAATAATTGAAATAAGAATAAGCAAACAACCGAGTTATATTCACCCATTTTATGGAGTACCATAAGTAGTCAGATAAATCTCCGGTCATGTTTATCAACGCCACCAGGCCGCTCATGGTGAAGGAACTATCATCCGTAGTCGTTGTCTATTCATTAAATGCATTCCAGTAGAGCCCTCCATGCATAGGAATGAGTCATCTTCATCTATGCATTCTGAGAACCAACCCGTAACAAAGAGATTAGGAATTATCATCGTTTCTAAAATCTTCTGCAAAAAAGTATTGAAAAGATATGCATTCTTCATCGTAAATGAAACTTTAGGATTTCCCTTTTGTATGTTTATTTTCATGCTACAAAAAAGTTAGAAAATTACAATTGCATATAAAATAAATCTTTTAAAAAAATTATCCAATCCAAATAACTAGTATATTTTGCTAAGCTTTATAGTCACCTAGAGTTAGTCATGTGAAATAAAAGTATATCTGATTTTTGTCTCACCCTTGCAGTGTTATAAATAGTGTGCTAGCATGATGGCTTGGTTGAGAGAAGAAATAAGAGATTACTTGATATGGTCATGAGCGTGTTAAAGGCCAAGAATCTCGCTTAACTTTTAGGCAAAGGTCGTTATTATTGCAACCTATATACAAAAAGACTTTAGTCCTAAATCCCTAAAGAAATATGGCCAGCAAAGAAGCCATTTGTGAAGCATTTGAGAGTTTTTGGTTCCTTTTGCCTCTGCAACACACAATACTAATACTAATATATTTTATTGTTACCCAATTTGAATATAAGAGAATTCAAAATTAGCCTTAACATGACCTACACACCTAACTTTTCACACAATTACAAAATTTTGTAAAAACAATACTACTACATTGATGGGAATAACTTCCTCCCAAACCAGGATTTTCATATAGAGAGCTCACAAAACCAATTGCAATTCTAAACCCACGAATTGAGATTAATCAAACTAACCTTAATTATAAATTTAAACTACGGAATTCTTAATTTGCAGGAAAACGTAGCTTCTTTCTCATTCCCAATCAAAGTAAATTACAAAAAAAGGGAAAATAATATTCAACTAAATGAAAAATACAAAATTGAAAAATTAGAGAACTGCACCTCAATGTTGATTTCAAAGTGGGGTTTCAAGAACATTGTCCTCCATTACCCAAACAAGGAAGATGACTCTTAACCCTTTAGAAGATGCTTACCAGAGAAGAAAACGCACCATTCATCGGTTGTTACTGTGAGAGAGAAGAGAAGAGAAACTAATTTCTTGGGTTGAGTTGTTACCGTGAGAGAGAAGAGAATAAAAAGTGAGTTCTTGGGTTGGCCTGTTACCGCAGGGGAGATGAGAAGAAAGGGGGATGAAGTAAAATAAATATTAATAAAGGGAGAGGGAGAATACCAGGTTTTGAGTAGGAGGGATCGATCTCAACTGCCATTGAGAGAGGGGGGACCAGAGAAGAGGACGGGGACGACGAGTGTGGAACGGGGATGACAGAGGAGGACGAGGACGGGGACTGGAGCGTTTCAAGGTGAGGGAGAAGACGAGTGGGACGGTAGTGTCTTAGGGAGAGGAAGAATAAAGGGTTGGGTGTGAGAGAGAAGAAAGACTTTTAGAGAAAAGTTCCCAATTAAAAAACAAAGCTAATGTGGCATGCCATGTAGGTGAGGGTATTAAAACCCTTCCTTTGCTGCGGGTACCCAATTAACAATCCTTTAGTTCATAGATTGCTTTTAAAAGAAATCAGAGTGAAGCACCTGTAACAATTAGAGTCAGATGAAAGTAATTGAGCCGGAAATGTGACATTTAGCTATAAAAGACAGAAATATCATATACCATGTTCGGCTCAGAATGAATACCATCATTGAACTAAAAATAATTTGTAAAACCGCTCTACTCTGCGTTAA
Organism: Clitoria ternatea; assembly: GCA_037962975.1. Classification (NCBI taxonomy): domain Eukaryota; kingdom Viridiplantae; phylum Streptophyta; class Magnoliopsida; order Fabales; family Fabaceae; genus Clitoria; species Clitoria ternatea. The sequence goes on from CM075669.1 coordinate 50,465,777, forward strand.
TAAGTTGTTGAAGTCTTTGGCAGTTCATGGCATGAATTACTCCAGTGCAAGGTTTTCCTTTTTCTCCTCATTCGATACAAAAAGTCTCCAGTATCTAAAACATAGAAAACCTGAAAGGAAATAACCAAATAATGGAAATTCAGAAACATAATCTGAACATACATATCAAATGGATGACTTAAACAAAATGACCAAAAAAATGTCAGTATTTTAGTATGATTTAGGCAAGAACAGAAACATAAATTTATAAAATATACAAGGTGAGGTATTAAATACCTTAGACGAATTGCAAGCTATCTTACAATCTAAACCATGATAACTTGGAGTCCATCTGTGGCCTGGCCTGAAAAGTCATCACTACTGGCATGTTTGCGTTTATTTCTACAAAAGTAGATAAGCCAGAATAAATACAGATGTTACCAAAGAGTTAGCATGCAATGCACCAATTGTTCCCGCCCATCAAATGCCTCTTCAAGAAAATTCCAAACTTTTCCTTTCTATCAGGGACAACAGATAGGAAGTCATTGTGCAGATAGGCTAAAAAATTAGGGTCCATGGACACCGCAGTCACTTCAGGCCTATCATATCCATAGTCCATCAACTAATTACACAATTGGATAGGTGCAGGGGACTGCAATGTGTATGAAACAAAACTAAGTTAGAGAATACAAAACTCTCCATTCAAATTTTCACTACAAAGCCTAATACAACAGAATAAAATATTAACATGGAAACAAGTTGAGCAGGGGAACAAAAAACTTACACATTCAACTCGATATATGTTCTCATCATGGAAAAGAACACAACCATTTTCATGATAAACCATATCAAAAAATATAGCAGGTTTTCTTGATTTTTCATATGCATATAGTTGAAGCAGCTTGTTATCCATCTCATCAGCAGCAACAACTTGAAGCTAAAATGAAAAGGACAAATTTCCGGGACTATAAAGAAGATGGGATGGGAAAAGGTAGAGAAACCAAAAATTTTATGCTTGTTACCTGTTTAACAAGTTTATATATCAGCTTGTCTAATGTGAATAAGACATATGACTGAGTTCCAATAATAGCTCGATAGTCATCCTCAAATATTGTATTATCAACCATCCAGTAAATTATAAAGGGCATTCATGAACCTGCAGCAAAAAGTAAACCCTCAATATTGCATGGATAGATAATTAGATGCTCAAACATATCACCAAAATTGTAATAGAATATAGCATTTCTAAGGTATATATAACACCTGCCATATTGATCAGTAGAACCCATATCATTTGATGTCGTCCACTTCTTCTCAGCAGATGATGAATTAACCTTTGCTGATTGTATCCTCTCATACCATGTCTATCAAAAGTAGCAAAAGGAAATGTTGGAGAGGAAAATAATTAACATATAATAAAATTTGATGCCACTAGTTATTCTGCAACCATAATCGTATCATAAATATATACAAATTTTAACATGTACCAATTAGTACTTGATGTAGTCTAAGAGAGCTGGATCACCATTTACTACTTTCATAAGGAATTTAACATCAAAGGATTTACACACAAAAAATGGCCTTCTCTTTCAATTCCTTATTAGTGCCACCCTCATATTTTCCCACTCCGCTACTACCACTAACCCATTCCAAACGTTAACCATTCACTCTCACCCCCCACCCATCAACCCTCTCATATCTAATCACTGTCAACTTAGACCTTATCAATCCATTTTTACCAGTAACAATTTTTACATAATCAAAAGCTTGATCTTTTAATGGACTAAATAACATTGATCTCATTCTCCTGTGGCCAAACCAAATGACACAACGTACCGAATGTTAAAATGTATTTAATTAAGACATGATAACATATAATACCTTTATACCAGCAATAATTATTGGAACATTTTCTAAGCAATTAGGTAATGAATCAGTGTTAATAACAGGAGAGGGAGAAAAGGGGGGATGAGATTCAGCTTCCCATTTAAGGACTGTAAAATAATGCCTTGATTCTGCCTACTTGGAGACAGGCAAAAGCTATTCGATTGAAGGTCAACAAATTGATTGAAAATAGTGATGTATTGAAATTGAAATTGAGGTTTCTATATAAAAAATTTAAATTTGAGATTGAACATATACCTAACAATGGTGGTGGAAAATGAAAACAGAGCAACCAAAAAACACCATTTTCACTTATTATTCCATTTATATATGTTTTTTTACTATACCTACAAAACATAACATAAAAAAAGAGATGTGATGCAAATATTCACGATGTATTCCATAAAAATAAGCCTAACCATGGCGATGAAAGATGAGAGGGAACATGTACCCCTTTTGTGGCAATGCAAAGGGAGGAGGCCGGTGAAAGAGTGAGATAAGTGACTGTGTCAGGCAAGTTGCATGGAAAATGAGAGGGAGTGAGTCTGAGAGGGAGGTCGAATGGTCGAATGCTGAGGTCTGGGGTGAAATCGCATGAAAACGAAACGGAGAGTTTGAGCGTGTTTTAGGGTTCTGAGTTGGTTGAGGAGAAAGAAAAAGCTTGGTGGTTGTTATTACACCTTGTTATTACTTCTAATTTTTATTTGGAGGGAATAGATAATTTTTTTGAAATAGGGGAACAATTGAAAATACATTTTATTTTATAAAATTCAATAATCAAATTTAAGGAAAGACATATCTAAAGAATTGGAGGCAAGTTTTGGTTAAAAATAAGTGTAAATAGATGAGGTTTTTGATAATCTCAGCTAATTAACATAAATAACTTCCTTTATATTTTTTATTAACCGAGTAAAAAAAATAACATCCTTTAAATAAATTAAAAATTTAATTTAAGGAGGTTTGAAAAAATACCCTAATATAATTGTATTAGCGGAGGTTTTTGAAACCTCCTTTAAAAACCTTCGTTATTTTCTATTTTTTGTAGTGTAAAATCTGAAATAAAAATTTATATTTATAGTAGTTTTATCCGATTTAAATCTGAATATGATACATGTTTGAACACTTTCTATTTTATTAATTTTCCTTAACACAACACATTTTTAAATTTATCATCATTACTAATTTTTTTTTACATTAATCACAGTCAACGTTGCTATATTTTTAAATGTATCATCATTACTAATTGTTTTATATTAATCACAATCAATGTTGCTAAGTGCTTAGTTATAGTTAAATTATAGTGAATAATTTGGATATATATCTCAATTATTTCAAATGGTTGAAAACTAATTTTACTGAAATTAATTTTATTAAACTTCTTATAACAAGTAGACCCTTAATCTTTGGGTGAAGGCTAAGGTGCATTTTGGCCTGATGGGTGTACGGTAAACCCAGCCAAGGTGACCTGCTATAACAAGGTTTACCCTTCTTTCATAAATTAAAAATTTGGCATATAAAATTTTTATATTAGAGTTAGGCATATTTTGTGGTCAATTTTATAATATTAAAAAATCACATTAAAGAACAGAGATCAAAAATCCAAAGCCTTTCCTTTTCCTCTATTTGAACCGTTTGAACCTTTTCTTTCTAGAACCAAACTCACACACATTATCTCGATTTATATATTAATACAAGTTAAATCGAAGAAGTGGCCATTTTCACATGAATATCAATTACCTCTCTTTCTTGAACGAAAAAAGTAACATTGATGTGTTTTTATGAATCGCTAAAACTGAATTCATAGAATGTCAAACTAAATCACATTATTATCAATCAACCAACCACAGAAAGCACTAGTGTAAAAAGTGAATATAACAACTAGATATAATCACGGGTTAGAATGGATCAGTGATAAAAGAATGCACGGTGGCATTTTTGAAATTATAAGGTAACTATATAATCACGGGTGGTGAACAACCGTGGTTATAAGTTCAGGGGTAACTATATAATCACGGCTAACATCAGAACCATGATTGTATCCTTAAATATATAATCACGGTTGTATTTCTAACCGTGGATATATAGTTTAAGGTTTAGGGGTTTATCCGTTGGGGACTATATAATTATTGTTGACTCTACAACCGTGATTATATATTGATGGATACGATCACGGTTGTGGTTTTAACCGTGGATATAGAGTTAATATTTAACCAGGGTTATTGGTGTAACCATGATTATAGGTGTAATATAATCACGGTTTTAAGGGGACCCGTGATTATATATGTTTTCAGAAACTTCAAAAGTCATGTCTAATAGCCTTTTTTCACTTTCTTCTTCTTCTTTCACGCTGGTTCTCGTCTTCTTCTTGTCCTTGTCCTCAGCTTTGCCTCCAGTTTGTGCTCATTGCTTGTCCTCATCTTTTTCGTTCACTTTCTCCTTCCTCCTTCTTGCGCATTGCGAGTCATCATCTTAGCAGCATTGTCTGGTAAGTCATCCCCTGATGCTTATGCTATATCAGTATTTGTCGATGCTTATGCGATATACTTTGTCTTTGTCTCTGTTTATTTTACTGTATATATACTTTGTCTCTAGCTCTATTTATTTTACTGTTCCCAGTTCTAAGTTGTGTTCTTAAATGCGGAAGAAAACTTCGAGTTGTTTGAATGTTGAGTAATTGCTTAGAGTTGTTTTAGAAATAATTTGATTTGACAGTTTGAGTCTAGGTTACTCTTGTAGGAAGGGCATGCAACAAAGCTTGAAGGATTGCGTGTAATGGTGATTGTTATTAAGTTTTTTATATATTATGTAAATTATTGTTTCATTTTAATTTTTATAATTTTAAAATCATTAGTGTATGATGAGTTATTTTTTATGTGTTGGCTTGAGGGAGCTGTTGATTCAAAATAAAGCAGAGGGTATCTTGTATGCTATTATTCTGTATTATCTATTACTTAGATATACAAATAAATGCTATGTTTACTTATTGGATGGTTGTTAAACTTTTTGTCTGTTGATATGGAGAAGAAATGGCCACGTATATGTTACTAATTTTGTTAAGCTTTAAAGAAAATAGGAACAAGGAGAGGGAAAATGCAAACTAAACACCTAATCAAAGGTATAAATCGTCTTAAAACAAGATAAAAACAAATAAATCACTAGAGTCTTATGTCTTAAAGATGCCATCGGGTACTTAAGATTTCACTTATATACTTTCATCTAATTACCCCTAATTTGTTCATTAATTTTGAGTTTTTTTACTAATGTGTCAACACCACACTAAATAGCCAATAACCCTAAAGAGCTCTCAAATAATGCCTTAGATATCTAACACGACTTATGAACTTAATCACTTATTAAAAGTGCTTTGGTGAAGATACATCAAATACATTTTTATAGACACTTTATTCATCATAAAACTCAAAATATGGAAATAGTTACAAAAGACATAAAATCCACCTACAATCTTATATTATATATGTTTGTTGCTCTCATATAATGTTATTTCCGTTGCTGTTGTATGTGTGTGCTTGTCAATCTTGCAAACTCGTAAGCTCATACTAGTATGAAAGTTTCTTTTCATGAGTGAACTGTAGTTCCCCGTTTGAGATTCGACACAAATGGTCATTAAATTAATTAATTTCATCATTTGTGTTGAATCTTGAATTGTCCATTTGGACAGTTTGGGATGAACAATTGTTTTTATACGCCGTTGGTATGTACAAGTTATGAGTTATTTTAAAATTTGATAAAGTTTCGGTAACTTGCATTTTGTGTTGTTCTCTGGGTGCATATTTGGTTGTGGTTGAATTTGATTTGACCACTCTCATTTTGTGTACTTAGAGACCAATGCGAAATGCTGCTGAAATTTGATCAAATTTTAAAATAACTCCTAACCTGTATATATCAATGACGTATAAAAACAATTGTCATCTTGAATGGGTAGGACCACCACCTTTGTAAAAAAAGTGAGATTGATCATAGCACCTTATAAATAGTTGGTATGGATCGGAGTTGGATAACCGCATCACGCATAAGTCTAGAGTACGAGAGTGGAGTTGAATCATTTATAGAATTCATAGCGAGGAATGCTGAGGAGGTGAATGGAAGGTATTTTTGCCCTTGTGTTAAATTCTTGAACTTGCGTCGACTAAACTTGGAAGAGGTACGAGAACATCTACTGTGTGATGGTTTTCTTCGTAGTCGTACCCGTTGGATATTGCACGGTGAAGATATGGTGGTGCCAAGTACCAACTCTCAAACTGAAAATCGAAGCTCGATGCATGACATCGATGTCAACATGGATGACCGACTTGAGGATATGATCCGTGATGTGGGGGTAGAAGGTTTTAAGAGAGCTCATGTATATACGACTCTGTGTGAGGATTTTGAGAAGCTGCTGTATCTAAACTGTGTCAATTTCATGAGGTTATCAGCAGTTTTGCGATTGTTTAATTTGAAGGCCATAAACGGGTGGACGGATAAAAGTTTCACTGACTTACTGAAGTTGTTGAAAGAAATGATCCCAGTTAGAAACACTTTGCCGAATCGTAACTATGAGGCCAAAAAGGTGTTGTGTCCTATGGGTTTAGAGTATACGAAGATACATGCATGCACAAATGATTGTGTATTATTCCGGGTTGAGTATGAAATGCTGCATCGATGTCCTAGGTGTGGGGTGTCACGGTATAAGAAGAAAGAGGCCGATTCTGATGAAGTCTGGACTAAAGGGTTTCCTGTAAAGGTGTTGTGGTATCTACCTATAGTTCCAAGACTAAAGCGTCTGTTTGCCAATACAGATGATGTAAAACTTATGAGATGACAGGCTGATGAAAAGGTTGTTGATGGACTACTTAGGCATCCGGCATATGGATCACAGTGGAAGAAAGTGGATACGATGTTTTCAAATTTTACCCATGAACCAAGAAATGTTAGGCTTGCACTAGCCACAGACAACATGAAACCATATGGGAACCTGAGCACAAACCATAGTTCATGGCCTATTTTTTTGTTTGTTTACAACTTGCCGCCATGGCTGTGCATGAAGCGAAAATATGTTATGTTATCAATAATGATTTCTGGTCCACGATAACCGGAAAATGACATTGATGTATATTTAACTCCATTAATTGAAGACCTGAAAATGTTAAGGGAAGACGAGGTTGAAGTGTTTGACGAGTTTACAGGGCAATCATTCAAGTTGCGTGCCATGCTATTCTACACGATCAATGACTTTCCAGCGTATGGTAACTTATCCGGGTACAACGTGAAGGGTCATAAAGCTTGTCCTGTATGTGAGGAGGGAACTAGTTCTGTGCGGCTGCACCATGGTAGGAAAAATGTTTATCTTCGACATCGAAGGTTTCTTAAAGCTAATCATCTATTTTGTAGGTTAAAGAAGTCATTCAATGGTGCGCAAGATTTTGAAATGCCTCCTCCACCACTATCTGGTCGCCAGATATATGAAAAGGTGAAAGACGTCAACGTGGTGTTTGGTAAGTGTGAAAAACAATCCACCGCACAAAATAACTGGAAGAAAAAGTCAACATTTTTTGTCCTACCATATTGGAAGGAGCTTGATGTAGGACACTGCATTGATGTAATGTGTACGATAGTTTGGTTGGAACACTCTTAAACATACCCGAGAAGAGTAAGGATAACCAAAATTCACGTATGGACTTGGAGTTGATGGGTATACGTCAAGATTTGCATCCACAATCAAGGGGTAAATGAACATATTTTCCCTCAGCATGTCATACGTCATGCAGAAAAGAAAAGAAAAGTTTGTATGAATCGTTGGGTAGTGTGAAAGTTTCATCTGGTTATGGTTCAAACATCAACACTTATGTTTCCATGAAAGATTTGAAGTTAGTTAGGTTGAAGTCTCATGATTGTCATATGTTGATGCAACAATTTCTACCTACCTCCATTCATGACATTCTTCCTAAAAATGTGAGAAATGTCATAACAAGACTGTGTTTGTTTTTCAATGCCATATGTTGCAAACTAATCATCCCCGACAAATTAGATGTGTTGGAACAGGAAGCATTACTTTTTACTATGTCAGCTTGAAATGTATTTCCCTCCTTCTTTTTTTGATATAATGGTCCACTTAATCATCCATTTGGTGAGAGAGGTATGTTTGTGTGGTCCAGTGTTCTTACGGTGGATGTATCCCGTTGAGCGATATATGAAGATATTAAAAGGGTATATGAAGAATCAACGTCATCCTGAAGCTTCGATTGTGGAAAGGTATATTGTAGAGGAAGCAATTGAGTTTTGCACTGATTATATGTCACATGTTGAAAGCATTGGTATTCTGAAGACTCGTCATGATGGGTGATTGGATGGGAAAGGTACGTTTGGTAAAAAAATAAAGAGCATGCCACGTGATGATGTCCTTTAAGCTTACTTGTATATTTTGAACAACACGGACGACATGCAACCGTATCTAACCACTCACAAGGAGCTAGTCAAGAAAAACAACCCTAGAATGACTGAAAAGTGGGTGTTGAATGAACACAAAAGACATTCATGCAGTGGTTCCAAATGACTATTCTGAAAGATACATCTGCTTTTTCAACATTACATTGACTAGCACAGGGCCCTAACTTCTATGTCTTCACCTTCTGTGGGTATGACATAAATAACTATTCATTCTATACAAAGACACAAGATGGCAAGAGTACAAATCAAAATAGTGGAGTTATGGTTGTGGCTCAGTTAATGCATTTCTCAACATCAAAGGACAACAACCCTGTCATGGCCGAGTCATGCTACTTTGGTGTGATTGAAGATATATGGGAAGTCGATTACGGTCCTTTCACTGTTCCTGTGTTTAAATGCAAATGGGTTGACAATAAGAATAGTGTCAAAACTGATGATTTCAGATTTACATTGGTGGACCTTAACAAGATAGGTCATAAGGAGGAACCATTCATCACGGCAACACAAGTGAAGCAAGTTTTTTATGTTACTAACCCAGCTGACAAATGGTGGTCAATGGTTATCCAAGGTAGACACAACATTGGAGACCCCAATCTTGATGTTGTGGAAATTCCTTCCGCCATAACACGTATTCTAACATCTGTCTAGAACATGACATAGATGATATAGTTACCAGTCGTCATGACCACCATGAAGGCTTGTGGGAAAATATTCTATCTTCATAGGGTATGATTGATTGTATTAAATGTTATGTTAATGAATCATTGTATTAAATGTTATATTAATTATTCATTGTATTAATCATGTTACAAGTACTATATATTGACATCCAGTTTTTCCTTGTTTGGACAGATACTCATGGCAAACCAGGATCCACATTTTGGGTCTGACTCACAGGCTATAGATTCCTCTACTCGGAAGAGTAGAGGTGTTACCCGAATGCAGGATATTGCATTTAGGCGTCATCGGGGAGAGAGGTTGCGTGTTGACATCGATGTCAACACTGGTAGAGTTCATGGACCACATGCCGTGAAGTTTATCAGTTACTTGGGAGTTATGGCTTGCACAAAGTTGTCCATTATTATCCCCGACTGGGATAATGTCGAGGAGGTCGTGAAGAATAATATTTGGTCAGATATTTCGGTAAGTTAGATATCATTTCAGTTTTATTTTAGTGTATTATTTCATGTAATTCATAATAAACTATCTTATACGGACTAATTCCCACTTGTAGGACTCTTGGGAATTACCAGCACATGACACACTGAGGAGGAAGGTCCTCAGTATTATTGTTGACTGATGGAGGTCATTCAAGTCTTTAGTCACTAGGAGGTATTTAAGGACTTTAGATTCTTAATCAACAGTTTACCAATTGCATTACCAATTTTTACCAATCTTTATTTTAACTGTGAATTATAGGTATATATTCGGGGAGGAGCGAGGATAATTCCCCAGAGAGAAATATACCTTCATAGATTAGGAGACTTAGGATACTTCCGTTACATCTAGACAGACTGACCAGTGGATGGTACGTTGGTATTTAACATGGTTAAATCATTTATAATTTAAACGTAACTCTAACCCATTTTCTTTCTTATTGCAGGCCATACAAACGAAGGCACAAAGCATCAGGAAGCTGAATGACTGCCCCCATAGATTGTCACGTGGGGGTTACCAACTATTAAAGGAGCACATGACCTAAAAGAAGGCCAGTCAGTGTCAGGCTAGCCAACCTGACACCGGTGTTGTGGATCCCCATTCCCCACCCGCGCGTCATGAGAAATAGAAGCGGGCCAGGGTCAGGAAGAGTGGGGAATACACTTCCTCACAAGCTCAGGAGGTTGCCTCACGAATAGTAAGTATTCACCTTATAAAGTTTTCAGATTTTTGGTTAACACGAAACCCTGAAGACTAACTTGTTTGGTTTTAGGATTCCTTGGTTGAGCAATCAACCCAAGGCTCTTTCGTAGCCCATGGTAGGCATGATAGTTTGACTACCGCCATCGGCAGGCCAGAGCACCCAGGAAGGGTGCATACTGTTGGTCGAGGTCATGGTAAGTTATAAATTACTGTATTCTTTCATTTTGTTTTCTATTAAACAATTATGGTTTAATCATTCATATTTCACAGGCCTCCGGAGCTATTACGGTGCTCCCGACCCAGTGCCCTCCGTCGAGCAGTTGGTGGAGCAGAAGGTTAAGTCAAGGGTGGCTGCTGTGAAGGCTGAGTGCCAGGAGCAGATGATGGCGCTACATGCAGAGATGACCCGATTCAAGAAGGAGATGAAGGCCTCACTCAGCCATCACTAGGAGCCTACTACACCGGCTGTTGACCCACAAGTTAGATTCCTTATAGTATTTAACTGTTCGTTGCTTGTAATTTGTTTCTTTAATTGTTGAATAACTTCTTCTTGATGTGTAACTATGTAGGTACGAAGGGTTAGCACTAAGGGGTCGTGCGTTGCAGCTGACCCTGACGATGATGGGGTGGAGGCTGCGAATACCCATCAATGTGACTTGTTCATTGATGGGTCGGAGGAGCCAGTTGCCACTGGCATGGTGTACAACTTAGGCCCTATGGTTCACCATCAATCATTACCTGATGGTATGTCCAGGGTCTCTGTTGTCGAGATCATTGAGGAGGATGCTGTTGTGCCAGTGGCAACTCCAGAGGTCCAGACCGTTGGTCAGGCGGTGGGACACTTCCTTATGTGGCCCAACAGACTCCTGTCGGTTGCTTCTCCGCAGGTATAAACCTAAAACACTAACTAATTTTATTATATTGTCAATTATGGTATGAACCCTTAATGATTTAACTGTTCAACAGGAATTAGACCCAACATTGAAGAAGCCAGACCCCGTCGACGATCCGATCCAGATGCTATGGAAGGTCAGGGCTGAGCTAGGCGAGGACGCTGTTGGGGTACCATGGCAGCCACTGGTGTTCGGCCGTCCAAGTTCACTACCGCTTTACATTACGCAGAGTGACTTGGGCTAGATTATGATAGGGACGACGATGCTGAACATATCTGTCATTCAGATTTGGGAGTTGTAAGTATATCATTTTAGGTCTAATTATTTCATTATACAAGTTATTTATTGCTAACCATGTCTAAACTTGTTTAGGTTTCTGCATAAAATTTGTATGAACTTGGGTTTCGATGGAACTTATGGTTTCTTAAAGCCCTCTTTCATACAAAGGAGAGGGAACAACAAGGAGGACACCTAGGCATACATCCAGAATTGGATGTATGAGTCTAGGAAGATGGTATACCTGGCCCTGTATCATAGAGGGTAAGATTCTATTCCTTAATTATTGTCCATTAATTTTTGCAATTTGAAGTCTCACTTATCACTGGTAACTGCAGCGCTCATTAGACGCTCGTGGTGATCTGTCCCTGGGCTTCAGTAACTTTATACTTTGATTTTATGCACGGGATTGTTCCACAAGACCTCAAAATAATAGTAGACGCGTAAGGTAAACCCTAAAAAATAAAATAACTTTCTACAAATTTGATTACGTGATTTTTGTTCTTCTACGATTCTAACTTATCTAGTTTTATTTTGACACAGGGCTATGATTGGATATAGCCGACTGCATGGAAGTAAGTCAAATGGAAAAAACTCGTGTTGGTGCACCCAAAAGTAAGTCAATCGAATTCATTCAAATCTTTTATTATATTTTGAAAACTTGAATTCACTTATTCTATATTTTATGTCCATTATAGTCTTATAGGCAGGAAGGCAGCTTTGAGTGCGGCGATTACATCATACACACCATGCTGACCATCGTCCAAGAACATTTAGTAGATGAATAGAAAGATTAAGTCTCACTTGCCTAGTTTTCTTTAAATTTGATCAAATTCATGTAATGAATACAACTTTTGTTCTAATTGTTTTGTGTATTATTTGTAGTACTTTCAGGATCGGTCATACTTCCCCAAGACACATGTAGATAATGTTAGAAAGCAATATACTTCATTAAAGTGAGGCAAGGACTTGGATAGATATAGGATTTTTATTCTCTTATCGTTATATCTTCTGTAGGGTTTAGGGTTTACATTTTATTAGTTTACATTCATGTCAATTGTATATAGTTTCATTTTCTACATTGTTATGATTTGATAGCAAATTAATGTTATATACATACCATTTGTTTTCATTTATTGGTGCTGCATATGCTAGGGATATACTGTGCTGGCTGTATTCAATTGCAGGTTTGGAAATCATAAAACAGAGCCCACAATAAAAAAAACCTCATATTTAATCATGGTTATTACAATAACCATGGTAATACAGCCTATTTAGTCACGGTTGTTACCATAACTGTGATTATAACCAGTAATGTAAATGCATGTTTTATGACCACTTGTAATCACGGTTATGGTTGGCAACCATGATTAAATGTGATCTATAACCACGATTATGAACCATGATTAAAAGCCCTCATCTATTACCATGACTATAACAACCACGGTTCATGAACCGTGATTAAAAGCCCATTTTAACGGTGATTAAATCCCTTTTCTACACTAGTAAAGAAAATGAAAGAGGAGGAAGATCTATTTTTTATGCTTTCATTTGAGAAACGACGAATTGGTGTAGATCACCATGACTGACAGTTACAAGTGAATATAAACATTGAACAGAGAAAAATAAATTAGCTACAAACCGGGCACAGAACTAGCCCATTCTCATTAGAATGAGTACACTTAACCATAATGGTTTTCCCCTGTTTGTCACCCACAAAAACCACCATCTGACAGCTCCCACAACTCTTACAAACACCCCCAATTTTTTCCCTCAACAACCCTTCAAGCAACTCACCCAAAAGCCCCTTTTCCATCACCTTCAACATCTTTTCGGCACCATCGATGTAGAAACCCTTCACAAAAACCCTCAGAGGAACCATTTACTTTATCTCATTCCCTTCCAGCAGTAACACCCCCAACCCCCCCCTGAAGCCGCTGTCCATAGACATGTCATGCTTTCAAATCGCCACCCCAAAACCCTCGAACGCTGCCCTCACCGTGATGCACACTTTGAAGGTTCTTCACACCTCTTTCAATGTCGTCGTTTAGAACACCATTCTGTTGTCGGTGTTAAGGGAACAAAGTCTCTCAAACCACAAGAGAGGGTTTCTTCAAACCTCTTCTAAGGTTATCCTTAACCTCTTGCTCTCCATCATCCTTTCAGAACATTGACAGAAATTACTTTATTGGATGGCTTTGAGGTTGACGCAACTGAGGAAAGAAGAGAATGTGATTCTGATTTACTCAAAAATTTGGTAGGGAAAAAAGATGACAAAAAATGAAAGGGGAAAATATGTGATGGATGGGTATTTAATATAATTAAGATGTTTTAATATATTATATATTAGAATTTTAAATGATTGAAGGGTAGAAAGTAAAATTATCAAAAGTTTTAAATGGTAACCTGTTAAACAGGTTGCTATCAATTAATATAGGTCGTTGATTAACATTCAACGGTTGAATTTCTTTGGTCTACCGTACATCTATCAGGCCAAAGTGCACCACAAAATTCACCTTAATCCTTGTGCTTAATAGGAAACCATTACAGGAATTGTAGTAAACCAATTTTATTTCCTAAACCCTAAACCCTAAATAAACCACGAATGTCATCACAATTCATAGAAGATATTCACTCACCTGCACTTATTAATTATCTGAGTTTTACACAACACAGACTAGAGCTGGTCCTACTAGATCTTAACACATATAGCTTTCTGATCCTGCAAGATATTACTTGCCTAAGAAGAATGTTAACAACTTTGTTATCCATATCTACGGTCCCAAAAGTCAAGCAGTAACAACCACTATTCATCTATAGACAAGTAGCCAAACATTAAGTTCACCAACACAATATCAATCAATGGTTTACCACCACACAACCAGCAAGAACCACAGTTGGCTCCAGATGCAATATAGCTTCATCTTTGCTTCGTTTAGCAAGTTCTTCCTCTACCGGCATCACTAACACATTCCTTGCAACACCTCCTTCATTTGAAGGCATCATAATTATCTAGGGGTGTCAATTTCATCTATTTTTCCATTTCCAATCCATCCATACATAAAATAAAAATATAATAGATTTAATACGTTAGATCTCACTTATTTATTAGATAGATATGGATGGATCCATCATAATTTTAATCCATTGAATTTTACTTTTATTTTTTACTAAAATCCATTGGATTTTAATAACGGCTTTTATTCACCTCCGCATATACCCCACATGATTCGTTCCTTCTTCCTATTTGTGTTGCACTGAATTCGTTGCACCCAAAGATATTCATTTTATTTTATATTTTTAAATTTGTGACTAGTTAAGCAATGTTGGTCATATTCATTAGATACCTCATATACATCAGAAATATACACGTGATTGTTAGGTTTATATTTGTATTAATATGATCCATATTATGAATATAAATAAAATATTGGGACTTATTATTATACAAGCTTTAAAGTTGTTTGTGTTTAATTTTTTTCTATAATTTTACTTTACAAAAATGCATCAGTTTTTAAAAGTTCTATAAGGTTATTCAGGTTTAGAAAATATTTCTCTGTCTTTATTTTTTTTCAATGTTAATTATAAAATTGTTACATTAATTTTTATTTTTTAAAATTTATATAACCTAAATGAAAAGAGAAAAAACGAAAAGATTGTTTTAATGTTTCATGTAAAAACTTTTAAAATTAAAGTTTTTAATTTGATAGTTGATTATGTTAAACATGAGATCAGGAATGTTTGTCAAAAAATTTCAAGTTGGAAATTTAAGAATATAAAATGAGAAATTAAAAAACTGAAAAGAAAAAATTTGGAGGGTAAAAAAAAGAAATTAAATGACAAAATATGGAGAGAAAGAGAAATTGAAAGAAAAAAATTAGAGAGAAGAAAAAGAGAAATTAAAGTGTAAGAATATAAAGTGAGAAAATAAAAAAAGAATAAAAAGAAAAAATTTGGAGGGTAAATAAAAAGAATTTAAATGAAAATATATGGAGAGAACTTAAAAGAAAGAATTTAGAGAGAAAAAAGATTTAAAGTATAGGAATATAAAGTGAGAAAATAAAAAAAATTAAACGAAAAAATTGGAGTAAAAAAGAGAAATTAAAATATAAAAATATAAAGGGAGAAAATTAAAAAAAACTAAAAGGAAAATTTTGGAGGGTAAAAAAATTAAACGAAAAAATATGGAGAGAATTAAAAGAAAATGTTTGGAGAGAAAAAAATCAAAGTGTAAAAATATAAAATATAAACTAAGAAAATAAAAAAGAAATTAAGAAAAAAATAACATTGTTTTTTAAATATTTGGATATCCATCCACTAAAAAAATGTTAATGGATGGATTTGGTGGATTTAGTTAATTAAGGTTATGGATTGGATGGATAGCTCAAGAGTTTTCAAAAGAATCATAAATGGATTAATAGATGGATTTTGTCCATAAATTAACAGGACAAAGAAAGAAACTTTCTTACGTAAACAAAACAGTACCAAGGAAGATGTAGGTGGAAAATTATAAAGATGTAATCAATTACTCATGGCAAAGCTGTCCAGTTCTTTTACTGCCGTAGTCTAGACCACAAGATTTTATATATAGCACTAGGAATAACCCATGTCAATGCTGCACAAGCACCAAATACATGAAACTACATGTTAATCATAGTTGCCACAACAACACCAATAGATACCACTGTTAATGCTAATGCTTGTAAAGTTGCAAAATTTCTAGTAAGCATCATAAGGTAACATGAGATAATTACAAAAAATGGATGGACAGTGGCAAGAGTCGATTCTAGAGGAAAACAAGGTGAAATTTTGTTCTAGAATATAGACTACACATACCATTTGTAGCCATATAGTATAGGCCAACTAAAACTAAATAAAGTAAGGTTTTTTGACAGGATAATGAAAGACATTCCTAAAACAACATGATACAACCTAATAAATATACCACTATAAGTATGATGACACTGGCTAGACCTAGTCAACCACTATTAGTACTTCCATTAACAACTAGCTCACTAAATAGCGGATTAGCGTGGGAAGTATAGGGAATTTGAATTTGATAGTTTCTCATTATAGCTTCATAAATCAATAATTATCTTTATTTTCCCTCATAGGCAGATTGATTTGATGGTTTAAATTTAAGTGGAGTATGAGCGAAAGACAAGCTAATATTGACCAATACAAAACTATCATTATATTTCCATTATGTGCTGTTTATGACTAGAGGTCAAAAGGGTACAAATTCATATAGCTACCTTTTCCCATTGGGGATACATCTCCTCAAGAAGATTTACATCTTCTTCTAATTGAAGCAACTCCTGCCAAATTAAGCAAGATAATTAAGAGACCAGAACCAACAAACTAGTGTGAGAGATTTAAAATTGAAAATGGGGTATGGATAATGAGTAGGAAGTGGCAAAAGAAAGAGAATACTACTCAGATTGAACTAAGGAAGAAAATATGAAACCCTAACAAAAAGAGAGTTTTAACCCACTCAAAAACCTCACACCAGAGAGATTGCATTATAGCACCAAAGTTGCTCACACCATGGGATTGTGTCGCAACAAAAATTGGTAGAATTGCATTGCAATAGGCGGTTAACTAACCATTTCTGCAAATTGAAGAAACTAACAGCCAATGTTCACATTTTCACTTAATTCTTATAGATTTTCCAATGATCTCTTTTTCCTTCGCACATGTAACCCTTGTGAAATCGATATTCATTTTTCACTCAATTGATCAATTAATTAATTGAAAATAAGATAACCAGAGTTTGAAAGCAAGCATCCAAAAATGATCCAAGAATAGAACAAAAGAACGCAATCAATTCATTTATGTTTTTAGAATAAAGGAAAAACAATCTTAAGAGATGTACCTACCACCAAGGAAGATGACGAGGCTGGTCATGTGGTTTGCTAAGGACGAAGAGATGGAACATGTCACGTGGTATGGCAGTGGCAAGGGGATGCAATAGGTCGACTAATGAATTGGTCAAGAAGGTAGAAGGAGGAAAATTCAATCTTGAGACCCTAGATACAAAGAAAACCCCAACTCAATTCCTTGCCATATCTTATAACATGGTTACCAAAAAGAAAGGCATTCAATTGTTAACAAATGTAATGAAACACCAAATGATGACTAATATTTAAACACATCAAGTTGTTTGGATTAGATGACTCACTATTTTGGTTATTATTTGGAATAAAGCGGTCCAACAATGCATTGAAGGATATGTTGCCACTATTAACACCGTGTACTCCACCAGGGAATGACTATAGAAAATTCAATATTAAACAATGAAAATCATCATATTTGAGTGTAAAAGCATGTATTACACTTATCACATTACTTGCGACCATTAAACATATGGGGGCAGTTGAGGTGGTTGACCATAAAAGGGAATTTGTCCATAATAAGGTAACATAGGATGACCGTAATTAACTTGGGGGTATATATAAGGAACATTCAGAGCATGAGGAACCACCACAGGTTCCATAGATAGACGAGTGTTTGAGGGTTTATTATACACAACATCATTATTGTTCTGCAATGTAAAATGAAAAATCACTCCAATATTAATTGCAATTGTAGCATTATTAAGTAACCAAATCACAACAAACAACTACAAAACAATGACAACAAATAAAAGGTTAGTTGCATGAAAGAATTAGTGACCCCACCAGGTGCACACCCATTGTGACCACAGGGGCCGATGCGTCATCTCTCAACCTCTTATATTTCTTTTTGCTATCATTCTTTTTGTAAGGTTGTGACTATTCTAATCCTTTTTCATTTTGACCAGCTTCTTTGAACGAACCACCCTCTACACGTATAGTGTCGATCGTCGCTTTTACACTAGACTCATAAAAGTTTATATCTCCAGTAGCCTATTTAACAAGAAACACTAAAATCAATGAATAAAACATAAAAATGTCAATAACATTTAGAGAACCTAATAAAAATTATCCATACAATGAAATCTTCATTTATTTGTAATTCTCTGTTAATAGTGTCCTCATCATTTTCTTCATTCAATGTTGTTTCTTGATTCACCTAATAAAAATAAACCCAAAACCTGTTATTATATGAATTAATAAAATAATTTAAAAAAGGGATCTACTAAATGACATTCAACTATTACCGAATAATAAAACTTACAATGACTGGGTCTTGTATGTCAGGTTTTGGACCAACTTTAGTGTGTAAAGTCTTCTTAGAAGAAAATGATACTCTTTTCTATTTTCTCCTAAAGAACTTCTTCTTTGGGGGTGCTCCTTTAGTTTTAACTATATCAGGGTCACCGATAGTATTGCCAGAACTTTTTAGCCTCCCGTGTGGGCCAAATTCTTCCTTTAACTTACTAATCAACTTCAAAATTTCATCCCTGTAACACCCTCAGTTATCTAGGATAATCCCTTCCACTAGATTATCCCGATCAACTGAGAGGTTACGAGTTTTAGAAAAATTTAAAAGTTTTTTTTTGTACAAGAAAATTTGGTGGAACAGATACACCTTATATATAACATAATCATATATAATACATGGTCGTAACAGTAACTGTACATGCTGAAAGAAAAAGGGGCACACAATCTCCCATAAATGAAAACAAAATTAACCTATTATATTCATCTTCAGTCTAAGAAGAGTCTAGCTGATCCTCAATGCGGAGTCGGTGTCCATCCCTACGATGTCTGGAAAAATTAGCGTAAGGGTGAGTCTTTACCTCCATAACAATCGGGAAGGTATCTCATCGATAACTATCCCACATATAACATAAATAATCCTGAATCGAGTCCCTCCCACTCTCTTTGGGGTCCCTAAGATACATTCTAAGTTATTTCATCACTTTTCCTCTCAGCTGACCATTCCCGTTTTCCCATTCCTCTCTCTGGATTACTAAAATCTATACAATTATACTTAAACAACAAACAGTCACAATCTCAGTACAATGATGCATTGCATGGGTTCATTTCGTTATTCCCATTATCTTTATTAGTCATCATGATGCATGTGAGCTCATCTCCTTCTTAACAATCTCGTATACAATATCCATGTGTATAACCACGCCACCCTTATCTCCCCTTCCCAACTAGAGCGACCAGAGCTCTCCTCGTTCTGGTTTTCACAATTGGGTCAGGACTCACAATCCCAACATTAAAATGGCTAATCACGCATCACCACAGAATGGGCACTCCACGGTCATAGAAAATCCCACCTCTTGTTGAAGTACACCAGAGTTTGTTACGGGCTGTCCGACGACGGGTGCAAATCTGATGCCACTTGGAATTCCCGCCTCCGGTTATACTCCCTAGACTGCCCTCGGGTATCGAGGCGCGATAAATTCTTCAGTGTATCCATCACTGTATGCTCTAGGGGATTATTCCATCATCCCTCCTTAACTCCCATATATGATGTATACAACACACAATTTTCTTTTCACTAGTCATCGGTAGGGTCCTTTCAACAACTCACTTCATTTTTAATGTTGGGTCTATTTCAATTCTTTCTTTGTTTTCTCAAAAGTCCTCAATCTATAATGGTATTACCCGACACTTAGAAATGGAACCAGATTTCATATTTTCCAGAAAACCACGGGGTATATTGGCGCTACAACGCCCATCATCACATCAGATTCGATCTACTCTTATCACATCATTTTCGAAATTTATTCATCTCAAATCCCCATCGAGACACTTCTTCATTTATTCTTTTCTTATTTATTTCAATATATTTAGTTAATGCATCATACAAATGCTATTCATCACATCATATTCCATACATATGTTGTTATATCATGTATTCCATCATATATGTACGTTACATATTTAACACACATATATCCATGTACATAATTATTTATACTCACACATTTAATCATATTTGCCAATTAATGAGTACCATGTTATAGGTAGTATCCATTGTACTAAGAAACCATTACACAAAAATCATCAGGAACGCCACATACTATACATATCAATATCCATCATTTCTACTTCTTAACAAGTTATCGCATATTCACCATCACTAAAGTTTTACTCAAATAGGAAACTAGATGCAAGCATTCACATTATATCCTTACTATGTATTTAGCTCAAGTCATTAGTATTCCCTTGATTTAGTTCGTTATTATACTGTCACTTAATTTAATTCTTTATATAACTTTCAATTATATGTTAAATAATTATTCTTTATCTAATTAGGTATGATTGTCTCTTTACTCAATTTGATTTCCTAAGATCCAATTATGAACTTTTTATCATCATTAAGCGGTTTCACTATTGATTTTTCTTTACTGGTCCAATTAAGTTTTATTAACTAAATAACCCATTTCCTTGGTCATTAAAAGGGTTACTAAGTCTTTATGTATGATTATGAATTTAGTGATGTTCCCCTTCTAGTTACTAAATTTACATATTTCCTTTACTCCCTTTATATTCACGGATTTATTTCCTTAGTTACATTCTTTTAATCAACTAAATTTTTCTTCTTATGTTTTTGATTTATTGCTTAAGAACTTAGATACCGTTCTAACCTCTATGTTATGAACTTTGTCATTTATTCCTTAGTCAATAAAAGTTGTCATCCAATCTACTTTTTGTTATTTCTTAGTTACGTAGGGTGTAAGGATTTATCGGTGCCTTCTAAATGGCTGTTAGACCCCAAAAGTACGTCTAATTACTTAGACTTATTGGGTGTGTTATGCCATCCACGAGGTCAGGCTTGATTGCTAAGGGACAATTACCATTAAGTTACCTAAGCATAGATCCAACTCAAGTAGGCTTTTACATTGCCACTTGCTTCCAGCTGCTTTTTCTATAAGCTATATTCCAGTAGTGATAAGGAATTCATGAGTGACTGACTTCCTCCCCTTCAAATTCAGTAGAAGTACCTGGCTCTTACATAAAAGATTTTTATTTATAGAGTTCGTGAACCAATGAGTCTTTAATTAAGTGGGTGAACAATGTAACAAACTTACGGGAGGTAGAAAAATTTGTTAGTTTAACGACATAGGGTTTAAAGTCTAAATTTCCTTTCCTTTCTACATTGTTTACCTATACAAGTGATTAATACTCTAGGACTTATTTATTTATTTCATGTATATCATATCTTAAAATTATGCCTCCTTAATCAATTATTACTTAGTTACTAAAAGTCACCACTTAATTAATAGGTATTGTCCCTTTTCATTATGAGTCTAAGTTCTAAAATCCTTTCTTATTTAGCTAATTAATATTTCTAGGTAAAACTCCTTTAATTCTTTTCTCTTACTTTTTAATGATTACCTAGGTTTCTAACTCCTAACATTATTTTCTTTTATTAGGTTTCCAAACTTTAGATCTATTTTATTTAGGTACATAATTCCTTTCCTAATTAATTCATTAAAATCCTTTTCTATAATTTACTCCAAGTTAGACTCTAGCTATTCATTTCTTTTTATTCTTAGCCTAATTAATCTTAAGAATATTTAACCCAAAAATTTCATTTCCTAATCAAATTTCTTTTGCCAAATTCACCCCATTTAATCAAGTGCTCAAAGTCACTTTTTATTCTACCTTAAATGGTCATAAAAGTGGTCACTAAATTGGTCATGAAATTTCTTCCTAAATTCCAATATTCCTTGCGTTAAAAAATCCCTTTATTTCCATTCCTTTTTCTTAATCGACATAATTTATCTAACTAAGTTACTTATTGGTAAAGCTCTTTAAGTAAGACTATTCGTTTGTTAAAAAAATCATTTATCTATTTAGTAACATTTCTATAAAGTCTTATAGTAACTTAAAATAATGCCGTTTTTAGCGTTTGATAAAATAACGCGTCGTAACCGTTCAGTTGGAAATTTTCCTCAAAACACGCGATCTCTTCAAGCAACTCCGGCGGTGTGCAACGATAACTTAATTTCCTAAAGCGGGGCTTACTGGGATAAAATAACCACAAATTACACAAGACCACTAAAATTTAAATTTAGATAATACAACCATATCAAATAAACCGAGCCCGCCTAACACTAAATTTTTCTAAGTTTTTCGTTTTAATACGATAGTGATAATTTTTTTTTTGAATATACCATTATCAAGATACACTTATTAAATTTATCAAAAATTCATTTTAGCGACAAATTCTATTAAAGTTAATCATCGTCGATGAAAATTTTCGTAACTTAATACTTAACCATTAGATCATGGCGAAATTCAAAACAGAGGCTCACAAGTGTACAAGTAATATTATGGAACATTTAGAAACAAGATTTAATGAGGTCAGACCCCCTTACCACATGGGACAACTGCTGCCTAGAAGAAGAAAATGGTGGTCTCACCGAAAATTCGTTGAATGTTCCAAAACGTCCACCGATCGTCGCCGACGGTACCTAAAACTTAACATGCAAAAATTTTTAAGCTACAAAGGGGTCACGACCAGCAAAGGAATTTTCGTCGTTCGTCGCCGATCATTTCCGATCTTAAGAAAACACAACATGCACATAATATTTAGTAAGTGAGGTCACAGTTTTGGGCTTCCCAAACAACAAAGAAAAAGTCTCAAAGTGTATGCATGGAAATGGAAAAAAACTTAGAGAAAAGTAGAAGCAAGAGTTTCAAGAGGAAAGATTCAAAACTTCACCTTTCTTGCCAAGGAAAGCTTATGGTTTTGGGCAGCCAAGGCAAGGAGTTTGGAGCTGTCTTCTAGAGGTTAGATCTTGTAGAAAACTAAGAGAAAATTAATGGCTATTTTGGGTAAGGTTGGCTGTGGATCAAGAAGAGAAAATGGAGGAGAAGAGAATTCATGGTGGATGATGGTAGTGTGGTGTGGTGTAGCCGTGAAAGGGGAAAGGAAAGGTGGATGGTGGTGGTTGTTTTTATGATTTAGAAGAAAAGTAAATAAAGAGGAGAAGAAGTGGAGATGCTGTCGTGGGGGAGAAGAGAGGTTAGACAAGTGAACTTAGAAAATTTTCTAAGTGGAGAAAGGTTAAGGTGATGGAATAGTGATTAGTTTGCATGTGTTTTAATTGGATGGTTAAGCAGATGGCATGGTATAGCATAATGGGTAATGGGATGAAATAATAGAAGAGGGAACCCCTTGCTAAACAAGGAGTGTGCCGTGAATTAAAGGAACAATTTAAAGTGGAGTAGGGAGATGGGCATGGCACACTAGTGCAAAACAGAGATATAAGGATGGGGATACGAAGACGGTTGATGGCTAAACGTGTTAAAAAAGGGCGCGGTGGCAGTTTTGTAAATACCAGGGACTCTTTAAAAATTTATAACGTATCTACTAACACGGTTAACCATTTAACCGTGCTTAAAAGTGATATATAAACACGGTTCAATTGGAACCGTCCTTAAAGGCTTTTATAATTATTTTTTAAAAATTTCTTATTTTAGCACATACGAAGACGGTTCTTTAAAACCGTGCTTAAAGCTTATTTTATTTTTTTTAAAATTTTAATAGGATATACGAAGACGGGTGGGATCAGAACCGTCTTTAAAGGTCTGATATACGAAGACGGTTCAGTTGGAACCGTCCTTAAAGGGTTTGATGATTATTTTTTTAATTTTTTAATTTAACACATACGAAGACGGGTCTATAGAACCGTGCTTAAAGCCTATTTTAATTTTTTAAATTTTTTTAATAGGATATACGAAGACGGTTGGGAACATAACCGTCTTTAAAAGTCTGATATACGAAGACGGGTGACTTTGAACCGTGTTTAAAGGTCGGATTTAAACACGGTTAGGTCTCAACCGTGCTTATAAGTTGTATTTTAAACTTCTTTTCCTTTGCATCCGTGCCCATCTGTTTCTCTTTCCTCCATTTCTCTTTGACGAGTCATCTTCCCTCTATTCCTCTGAACCCGTGCCACATTTTTGTCTTCCCTCCTTACCTCCTTTTCTCATTCTCATTCTTCTTCCTTTCGTGTTCACCGTCTTCCCTTCCCTTCGTGTTCACCGTCTTCTCCTTTTCTCATTTCTCATTCACCTCTCCCAAACGACGAACATTCTTTCCATTTCTTCCAAGTCTTCTTCTTCTTTCTACATAGTCAAAGGGTGTTCTCCCTCTTCTCTCATACGACGTGCAACAGGTTCTTCCCTAAGCTCATTTTTCCCCTTATGGTTATGCAACGTTGGTTATAGATGTTTGGCATGTTAGGCTTAGTCTTTGATTAGTAGTATAATTTGGATGTTATGCTATTAATTATAAATTTTAAAAATGTGATTAGGGAAATTAGAATATTGTTAGTTTTAGATTAGGAATGGTTAGGAAAATTTAAAATGAGAATGATATTATTTTGTATTCTCTGTTTTTAGTTTTAGTAATTACAATTGATATTAAAGTAAAAAATGTTGATATTTCCACTAAATAAATATATAAAGATTACTATTATGCCTTACATTAGTAAAAAATGAAATACATAAAAAATTGATATTTCCAAGTAAATAAAAAGTTACTTGTCAAGAGAAAATAATATATATTGTATTAAACATGAACATTGTAACAAAATTACACAATTAATATTGTTAGGTATAGATTAATGTTGTTAGCTATAGATTATTGTTTTGTTAATTTTGTATGGTAATTTTGATTTGTTATTTGTTTATGGTGTGATAAGTTTATTTAGTCCGTTTAAATGAGTTTGTGATTTTTTAAATTGTAAATGAGTGAACCATAGTTTCCCGTTTGAGATTCGACACAAATGGTAATTAAATTAATTGATTTCATCATTTGTGTTGAATCTTGAATTGTCTGTTTAGACAGTTTGGGATGGACAATTTTTTTATGCATCATTATTATGTACAAGTTAGGACTTATTTTAAAATTTGATAAAGTTTTGGTTAGTTAAGTTTTGTATTGTTCTCTGGGTGCATGTTAGTCCTCAAATTTTCAATAAAATCTTAAATAAAAATTTCATAAAAATTATAAAAATTAGTTTAATTTGTTAGAAAATTAGGATTTAAATTCAATAAATGAATGTTGTTGGAAATAATCTGCCCTTGATCAATTTTCTCTAGTTTTGCAGTGAAAAAGTTAAGAAATCAAGAGAAAATTACACTGGAGGAGCTGACGCGTAGCCTCACCCCACGCGTAGCATCAAGAGCTACTTTTGATGCTGACGCTACGCATCAAAGCCACGCGTAGCGTCAGTGCTGCGTGGTCTCCACTCCTACTTTTGGCCAACCACCCCCTTGGACCCAATAATGGGCACCCCACTCAGCCCAAGGGCCACCCCAATCAGCATAAATGGCCAAAAACTCGTGGAAACATGTCCAAGTGGCCAGACATGATCAAGATTAATTATTGAAAGTGGCCATTATCAAGTGTTTAATGGAGGCTGAGTCAGGGGTCTGACGCGTAGCGTCACAGGGACGCGTAGCGTCAGCACCCTTGCTCAGCCCTATAAATAGGGCCATCCAACACCATTCATAGCATCCCATTCCATACACTTCTCTTCTCTTCTCTCTTGTGCTCGACTCTGAGTACTTTCTTTTGTGAGTTGTAGTTCTAGAATAGTTTTCTAGATACTTGAGTGTGTTTCGGTGTATTGTGATCGTTGTATCGTGAAGTTTCCATTATCTTCTTCGTAATGTCAAACTCTGTAAGTGTTGTCTTTACTTTTACCATGTGTAACTAATTTGTTTATGTTGGAATTGGTGAACTAATCTATCGAGTATAATGTTGTGAATTCGACCTCTGCATGTTTATGATTCAAGTCCATGTTAGTATTTCAACCTTTTATTAATATGAACGTCAAACGGGAGAATGATTTTCATGTGTATCGAAACTGGTTTTATTAGTGTAAATGTCAAACGGGAGAATGATTATTTATGCCGTATTGAAACTAGTTTTGACGAAAGTAAAAAGTTGGAATACCCTTGGTATCTCAATTCTATAGGGGTTGTTAACCATTGTTGCCATAAGGCCTGGTCTTAATGCAAGTTTTTACTGAGAAAGCTCACGAGGGATCGGACTTTACGGTTAATTCTTAGAATTTATATCACGAGGGATCGGTTATAATGATTTTAAGCTGCAATGACATGAAACTTGATGATTAAATATGCATGTCTTGAGTTCCTCATTGTTATTCTAGATTAGGGATCCAATTTCCAACATAATTTATTTATCTGTGTTTATCTCAAGTATCTTACCTATTCTAGATTGCAACTCAACTTTTTAGATAGATTTTATTTTCTTTTATCTTATGAATCACTCAACCATGCTATCTTGTGAATACTGTATAAATTGTGTATAAATCATTCTTTTGTTTATAATTTCCTTCACATTTACCATAGTAAGTAGAAAATTACTGTTGTTATTGAACTTTCAATCCCAGTGGAACGATATCTAAATTTCGAAAACTACAAACGATTGGTGCGCTTGCCAATTGACAAAACCCGGTCTTACAACGGGGTTAACAAGTTTTCTGGCGCCGTCGCCGGGGATTGAATTGTTTCAGTAAAACAGTAAAATTTTAATTACCGTGGTAAATATTTTTTACCTTAGATAATTTTTTTTATTTCTTATCATTATCACACTAACTTTCTTTGTCTAGTTTGTGTATGCAAACTCGATCTACCGCAGGTAAAATTTATTTTGATCCTGAGATAGAAAGGTTTGTAAAGAAAATCAAGTCTTTGAAATCTAAAACATAAACTAATTCTTCTTCTACTTCGAAAATTTTTGAAAATTCAAATATGGCTGCTGAAAGGAGAACATTGGGACAGTTTGCTGCTATAAATGGTCCACCCCGAGTTTCGGGAATGTTTCAAGGACCAGTTTTACCAGTGGAAATTAAACCTGCCACTTTAAACATTATTCAAAACAACCAATTTGCTGGTTTAAATCATGAAGAACCATATGAACATTTAACTGTTTTTTATGAGTTATGCAGCACAATTGGTTTTGAACCCAATCAAGAAGAGTCTGTTTACATGAGACTCTTTCCTTTTTCATTGATTGGGAAAGTAAAAGAATGGTTTAAATCTTGTCCACCGGGTAGTTTTGCAAACTGGTCCGATGTTGAAAGAAAATTTTTGGAAAGATTTTATTCTCCTTCAAAATATTTTGAAGCAATGACAGCCATACACTCTTTTTCCCAAAATAATGATGAATCATTAGGAGAAACATGGGAACGATTCAAGGCACTCTTGAGAAAATGCCCAAACCACAACCTGAATGATGCCGAGAAGGTAAGAATCATTTACCATGGTTTATTGCCTCAGTTCAAGATGATGTTAGATGCTTGTGCAGGTGGTTCTTTAATGAACAAGACTGTGGAAGAAGCCATAGAAATATTGGAATCAATGGCTATTAGTGATCATCAAGCTAAACCAGAAAGAGGTAATAAACAAGGTATCATTGAACAAGGAGTAAATGATACAGTGTTAACTCAGCAAAAATTGTTGATGCAACAAATTGAGACCATGAGTAAACAACTTGGAAAATTGCAAGTTACCCATATACCACCACAACTCCCTGCTCAATTAAAACAATGTGAGTATTGTATGGGCGAACAACCATGTGGTTACTGTGGAAATGAGCAAGAACAAGTTAATTCCTTGATTCATCAGAGATTACCTATAGGTAATTCCCTAAATCCTCTTGTAAATTCTTTTTCTAACAATTACTTACAGGAAAGGCAAAACTCTGGCTGGAAACAAAATGTTAGACCCTTCAACAATCAAGGAGATTACAATGCTAGGTTGACAAAGGCTGAAGAAAGTATTCAACAATTGATGCAATACATGGAGACAATCAATGTCGCACGTAAAGCATCAGATCAACAGTTAAGCCAGCTAGTAAAAGAAGTAGTCGACATCAAAGAATTCAAAACGAAAGAACAATGTAAGGCTATTTTTACAAGAAGTGGTAAGGCCGTAGGTATGAATCAAGAAAAAGAAAAAGAAGAAGAGAATGAAAAAGAAAAAGAGAAAGAAAAGGAAGAAGAAAAAGAGAGTGAAGAAAAGAAAGAAAAAAATGAAAAAAATCAAAAAAATCAGTATCTTGGACAGACACCCCCTGTCCAAGATTTACCATATCCTCATCCACCATCAAGAAAAGATAAAGAGAAGGAATATAAAAGATTCCTTGAAATCTTTAAGCAGTTACACATAAACATTCCTTTTTCTGAGGCATTAGAACAGATGCCTACATATGCTAAGTTTATGAAAGAACTGCTTACAAAAAAAAGGAAGTATGATGAAGAGATTGTAGAACTTGAAGCAAGCTGCAGCGCTATTCTACAATACAAGATACCAGAAAAATCCAAAGATCCTGGTAAATTCACTATTCCTGTCTCTATTGGGGGAGTAAATATCGGTAAGGCTTTATTAGATTTAGGGGCTAGCATCAATCTAATGCCCCTAAGTATGATGAAGCGTATCGGTGATCTTGATCCACAGCAGACAAAGATGACTCTGCAATTAGCTGATAAATCCATCAAGAGACCTTATGGGATTGTAGAAGATGTGCTTGTAAAGGTTGACAAGTTCTACTTTCCTGTGGATTTTGTGATCCTAGACATGGAAGAGGATGCTGATGTTCCTCTAATTCTTGGAAGACCATTCATGAAAACTGCTCGAGTACTAATTGATGTGGACAATGGAAAGTTAGCAGTAAGAGTGCATGATGAGGAAGTAAATTTTGATGTCTTCAAGGCAA
The DNA here is from genome assembly GCA_037962975.1 of Clitoria ternatea. Classification (NCBI taxonomy): domain Eukaryota; kingdom Viridiplantae; phylum Streptophyta; class Magnoliopsida; order Fabales; family Fabaceae; genus Clitoria; species Clitoria ternatea. Next base: position 50,494,762 of record CM075669.1, read on the forward strand.
TGAAACATCCCAACCCAAAGCAAGATTGTTTCAAAGTAGACATCCTTGATGAAACTTATCTCTCCTTATCAAAAGGTATGATTATTTCTGACCCATTAAATAAGTTATTGACTAACTCAGTTGAATTTTTGAATGAAGAAGAGGAAAAACAGATTGAAAGATATCTTGAAGAATTTGATCAAGGGAAAGAAATTTCTTTTGAATCAAGAAAGATTGAAGAAATTCAAGAATCACCTGCTGAAGAAGTCCAGAAACCTGAATTAAAAGTGTTACCTTCCAATCTGAAATACATCTTTTTGAAAGAAGGTAATTTGAAACCAGTTATCATTAGTAATTTGTTGAGTGAAACAGAGGAAGAAAAACTGGTGGAAGTATTAAAGAGCAATCAAGAAGCAATTGGGTGGACACTTGAGGATTTGAAAGGTATAAGTCCATCATACTGCATGCACAAAATCTTGTTGGAAGATAATTTCAAGCCTATTGCTCAACCTCAAAGACGCCTCAATCCAACTTTGAAAGAGGTAACCAAAAAGGAGGTTCTGAAATTATTGAAAGCAGGTATTATCTATCCTATTTCTGATAGCACATGGGTAAGTCCTGTTCAAGTTGTTCCAAAAAAAGGTGGTATGACAGTAATTGTTAATGAAAAAAATGAACTAATTCCTACAAGAACTGTCACTAGTTGGAGAATGTGTATTGATTATAGAAAATTAAATCAAGCAACAAGAAAAGATCATTTTCCATTACCTTTTATGGATCAAATGCTTGAAAGATTATCTGGACAGGAATATTACTACTTTCTTGATGGTTATTCTGGATATAATCAAATTGCTGTTGACCCACTTGATCAGGAAAAAACTGCCTTTACATGTCCTTTTGGCATATTTGCTTACAGAAAAATGCCATTTGGATTATGTAATGCACCTGCTACTTTTCAAAGATGTATGTTTGCTATTTTTGCAGATTTAATTGAAAAGAGCATTGAAATTTTCATGGATGACTTCTCAGTTTTTGGAAATTCATTTGAAACATGTCTATCCAATCTGGACACCGTACTGAAGCGGTGTATTGAGACAAATTTAGTACTTAATTGGGAGAAATGTCACTTCATGGTGAAAGAAGGAATTGTACTTGGTCATAAAATTTCTTCTAGAGGCATTGAAGTTGACCAAGCCAAAATAGAGGTAATTTCTAAACTCCCTCCTCCTGTGAATGTAAAAGGTAATAGAAGTTTTTTAGGACATGCTGGATTTTATAGAAGGTTTATTCAAGATTTTTCAAAAATTGCAAAACCCTTATCAAACCTTCTAAATAAAGATGTTGAATTCAAATTTGATGAAGTATGTCTTAAAGCTTTTAATTCCTTGAAAGAAAAATTGGTTACTGCTCCTGTAATTGTTGCTCCTAATTGGAATCTACCCTTTGAACTAATGTGTGATGCGAGTGATTATGCTGTTGGAGCAGTTTTAGGTCAAAGATACGAGAAAGTTTTTAAAGTCATACATTATGCTAGTAAAGTCTTGAATGAAAATCAAATAAATTATGCAACTACTGAAAAAGAATTACTAGCCATAGTGTATGCTTTAGAAAAATTTCGATCTTACTTGATTGGCTCAAAAATAATCATTTTTACTGATCATGCTACAATCAAGTATCTTTTGACTAAACCTGATTCAAAACCTCGGTTAATCAGATGGATTTTGCTCTTTCAAGAATATGATCTTGAAATCAAAGATAAAAAGGGTAGTGAAAATATGGTAGCTGACCATCTTTCTAGATTAGTGAATAATGAGGTTACTGTTAAAGAAAAAGAAATTTTGGAAGAATTCCCAGATGAAAAACTTTTCAAAATAACACAACGGCCATGGTTTGCTGACATGGCCAATTTCAAAGCAGCAGGAGTTCTTCCAAATGATTTGACTTGGCAACAAAGAAAAATTTTTTTTAGAGATGCAAGATATTTTGTTTGGGATGACCCTCATTTATTCAAAATTGGAGCGGATAATTTGTTACGACGTTGTGTGCCTGATTGGGAAGTAAAAGATGTATTGTGGCATTGTCATAAATCACCATACGGAGGACATTTTAATGATGAAAGAACATCTGCAAAAGTTCTCCAATCAGGTTTGTACTGGCCCTCTCTTTTTAAAGATGCCCACTTATTTGTTAAATCTTATGATAACTGCCAAAGAACAGGTAATGTTGGAAAAAGGCAGGAAATGCCTCTCACAAATATACAAGAAGTTGAGATATTTGATTGTTGGGGAATTGACTTCATGGGACCTTTTCCTAACTCATACTCAAATCAATACATTCTTTTGGCAGTAGATTATGTTTCAAAGTGGGTGGAAGCGATATCTACTCCTAATGCTGATACTAAAACTGTTGTGAATTTCTTGAAGAAAAATATTTTTTGCAGATTTGGGACACCAAGAACTTTAATCAGTGATGGTGGATCACACTTTTGCAATAAAGTTCTTCAGAAAGTATTACAACATTATGGAGTAAAGCATAAGGTAGCCACAGCATATCATCCACAAACCAATGGGCAAGCAGAGATTTCAAATCGGGAAGTGAAAAGGATTCTGGAAAAAACTGTGTCATCTTCTAGGAAGGATTGGTCACAAAAACTTGATGATGCACTCTGGGCATACAGAACTGCATTTAAAACACCAATTGGTCTTTCTCCTTTTCAGATGGTTTATGGAAAATCATGTCACCTTCCAGTTGAAATGGAGCATAAAGCATATTGGGCTTTAAAATTTCTCAATTTTGATCAAAATGCAGCAGCAGATAAAAGAAAGCTACAGCTTCTTGAGTTAGAAGAAATGAGGAACAATGCCTATGAATCATCCAGATGCTACAAAAGTAAGGTGAAAGCTTACCATGATAAAAAGTTAAAGAAAAGACACTTCACACCAGGTCAGCAAGTTTTATTGTTCAATTCAAGATTAAAATTGTTTCCTGGAAAATTGAAATCAAATTGGTCAGGCCCGTTTTTGATTAAAGAAGTCAAACCATATGGAGCAGTGGAAATTAAAGATCCAACTTCCAAAAGAAGTTGGATGATAAATGGCCAAAGATTGAAACTATATTTGGGTGGTGAAATTAACAAAATTACCACCAGTTATCTTTTAACTGACCCTTGAAATACAGGAATGTCTGGCTGGAGACATTAAATCTAGCGCTCAATGGGAGGCAACCCATTCTTTTCTTGTTTTTATTCGATATTTGTCAAAAAAAAAAAATAATCAAATTTTTGTTAGTAAGCTAGTTTATACACTTAGAGTTTTTACACAATAAAACCAATTTTGTATAATTAATTATTTGATTCTTTATAACTTAGGAATTTTGATAAATTTAATTACAATAAGTTTATTAACCAACAAGCAAATTTCAATAACCCGGTAAGTTGAGAGATCTTTTTAAACACTTGAGGGTTTAAATCGACATATTTTCAATTCGAATTGATTTTGCTTTAATCTCTGATGTGTGTTGTTGTACAGAGAATTCGGGAAAATGATCAAGGCACATTTATTGGTGAAACAAAACCTTGGGCCAAACAGCTTACCTTGGTAAAAAGTCTTTTATCCTTTGCAAAGCCAATGTGAGCCTAAAATAAAATTCTTTGGTACCCTTAAAGCCTAAATTTGTTTTTACCATTCCCTATACTTGATTGATTAAAAGAGCAGTTGAAATAAAGGAAAAATATTTTGAGTGTTCTCACAAAAATGGGGAGTGAAAATAAGCAACTTGATTCTTTTCAAAAAGAAAATATGGAAAAGAAAAGTCAAAAATAGTGAAAAGAATCAAGTTGGGGGTATTTATTTTTCATCAATAAAAGAAAATGAGAAGTTTGGATCAAGAGAAGGCCTAAGGATTGTAAAATGCTCTTTTATGATTTCAGGTTTTTGAATTCCAAGAAAAACCATTGATTCTTGTAAACCAAGCCTCATTACAACCTGTAAAAAGACCTCGTAATTTCCGAATTAACTCTGTATAAATAACCATTGATTAGATGACAAACAAAGTTAAATTCGTTTGATTTTATGATTGATTGAGTGAAACAGGTTACCAATTGCATAGAGATAAACACTTGTGAGGTAAGCCTGAAATTCTGCTTGGTTGTTAATAGAATATTGTAAATAATTTTATCATTAAACCTTTGTTATATTTGAATCAGTTTTTGATTATTACAAAATAGTTGAAATTGTGTAATTATTTTTTGTGGTAAATTTTCGGACTAACTTAAAAATTTGATTTCAAATTTTTATTCTTCTTATTTTTCTCTCTTGCTCGAGGACGAGCAATGTCTCAAGTTGGGGGTATTTGTTAGTCCTCAAATTTTCAATAAAATCTTAAATAAAAATTTCATAAAAATTATAAAAATTAGTTTAATTTGTTAGAAAATTAGGATTTAAATTCAATAAATGAATGTTGTTGGAAATAATCTGCCCTTGATCAATTTTCTCTAGTTTTGCAGTGAAAAAGTTAAGAAATCAAGAGAAAATTACACTGGAGGAGCTGACGCGTAGCCTCACCCCACGCGTAGCATCAAGAGCTACTTTTGATGCTGACGCTACGCATCAAAGCCACGCGTAGCGTCAGTGCTGCGTGGTCTCCACTCCTACTTTTGGCCAACCACCCCACTTGGACCCAATAATGGGCACCCCACTCAGCCCAAGGGCCACCCCAATCAGCATAAATGGCCAAAAATTCGTGGAAACATGTCCAAGTGGCCAGGCATGATCAAGATTAATTATTGAAAGTGGCCATTATCAAGTGTTTAATGGAGGCTGAGTCAGGGGTCTGACGCGTAGCGTCACAGGGACGCGTAGCGTCAGCACCCTTGCTCAGCCCTATAAATAGGGCCATCCAACACCATTCATAGCATCCCATTCCATACACTTCTCTTCTCTTCTCTCTTGTGCTCGACTCTGAGTACTTTCTTTTGTGAGTTGTAGTTCTAGAATAGTTTTCTAGATACTTGAGTGTGTTTCGGTGTATTGTGATCGTTGTATCGTGAAGTTTCCATTGTCTTCTTCGTAATGTCAAACTCTGTAAGTGTTGTCTTTACTTTTACCATGTGTAACTAATTTGTTTATGTTGGAATTGGTGAACTAATCTATCGAGTATAATGTTGTGAATTCGACCTCTGCATGTTTATGATTCAAGTCCATGTTAGTATTTCAACCTTTTATTAATATGAACGTCAAACGGGAGAATGATTTTCATGTGTATCGAAACTGGTTTTATTAGTGTAAATGTCAAACGGGAGAATGATTATTTATGCCGTATTGAAACTAGTTTTGACGAAAGTAAAAAGTTGGAATACCCTTGGTATCTCAATTCTATAGGGGTTGTTAACCATTGTTGCCATAAGGCCTGGTCTTAATGCAAGTTTTTACTGAGAAAGCTCACGAGGGATCGGACTTTACGGTTAATTCTTAGAATTTATATCACGAGGGATCGGTTATAATGATTTTAAGCTGCAATGACATGAAACTTGATGATTAAATATGCATGTCTTGAGTTCCTCATTGTTATTCTAGATTAGGGATCCAATTTCCAACATAATTTGTTTATCTGTGTTTATCTCAAGTATCTTACCTATTCTAGATTGCAACTCAACTTTTTAGATAGATTTTATTTTCTTTTATCTTATGAATCACTCAACCATGCTATCTTGTGAATACTGTATAAATTGTGTATAAATCATTCTTTTGTTTATAATTTCCTTCACATTTACCATAGTAAGTAGAAAATTACTGTTGTTATTGAACTTTCAATCCCAGTGGAACGATATCTAAATTTCGAAAACTACAAACGATTGGTGTGCTTGCCAATTGACAAAACCCGGTCTTACAACGGGGTTAACAGTGCATATTTAATTGTGGTTGAATTTAATTTCACCACTTTCATTTCGTGTACTTAGAGACCTATACGAAATGCTGCCGAAATTTTATCAAATTTTAAAATGACTCCTAAGTTGTATATGGTTATGAGGTATAGAAAAATTTTCATCCTGAATGGGTAGAACCACCACCTTTGTGAAGAAAGTAAGATTCATAGCACCGTTAAATTTACGGGTATTGTAAACAGAGAGTATGGATCGAAGTTGGATAGCTGCATCACGTATAAGTCCAGAATATGAGGGTGGAGTTGAAACATTCATAGAGTTCGTGATACGAAATGCTGAAGAGGTGAATGGAATGTATTTTTACCCATGTGTTAAATGCTTAAACATGCGTCGACTAGAATTGGCAGAGGTGCGAGAACATCTGTTGTGTGATGGATTTCTTTAAAGTTATACGTGATGGATATCGCATGGTGAACATGTTGAGGTGACAAGTACTAGTTTTCAAATAAAAGACCAAAGCTTTACTCATGAGGTTGATGATGACATGGATGACCGACTTGAGGATATGATCCGTGATGTAGGGGTAGAAAGTTTTAAGAGAGCTCACGTATATGCGAGTCTATGTGAGGATTCTAAAAAGCCGCTGTATCCGAATTGCTCTAATTTCACGAGGTTGTCAGCAGTTTTACGATTATTTAATTTGAAAGCGATAAATGGGTGGACAGATAAAAGCTTCATTGACTTGCTTAAGTTGTTGAAAGAAATGCTCCCAGTTGGTAACACTTTGCCAAATCGTAACTATGAGGCTAAAAAGGTGTTGTGTCCTATGGGCTTGGAGTATACGAAGATACATGCATGCCCAAATGATTGTGTATTATACCGTGGTGAGTACGAAATGCTGCATCGATGTCCTAGGTGTGGGGTGTCACGATATAAGAAGAAAGAGGTTGATTCTGATGATTTCTACAAAAAGGGGTCTCCTGCGAAGGTGTTATGGTATCTCCCTATAGTTCCACGACTAAAGCGTCCATTTGCCAATGCAGATGATGCGAAGCTTATGAGATGGCACGTTGATGAAAGGGTTGTTGACGGATTAGTTAGGCATCCGGCAGATGGATTACAGTGGAAGAAAATGGATACGATGTTTCCAGATTTTTCCCGTGACCCAAGAAATGTTAGGCTTGCACTAGCCACAGACGGTATGAACCCATATGGGAACCAAAGCACAAACCACAGTTCTTGGCCTGTTTTGTTGTTTGTTTACAACTTGCCGCCGTGGTTGTGCATGAAGCGGAAGTACGTTATGTTATCAATGATGATTTCTGGTCCACGACAACCAGGGAACGACATTGATGTATACTTATCTCCGTTAGTTGAAGACCTGAAAATGTTGTGGGTAGAGGGGGTTGATGTGTTTGACGGGCTAACAGGACAATCATTCAATTTGAGGGCCATGTTATTCTGTACGATCAATGATTTTCCAGCGTATGGTAACCTCTCGGGCTATAGCGTCAAAGGACATAAAGCGTGTCCTGTATGTGAGGAGGGAGCTAGTTCTGATCGACTACATCATGGAAGGAAAAATGTTTATCTTCGACACCGTAGGTTTCTCACACCTAATCATCCACTTCGTAGGTTGAAGAAGTCGTTCAATGGTGCACAAGAGTTTGAAATGCCTCCCCCACCATTGTCTGGTCGACAAGTATATGAAAAGGTGAAAGAAGTCAATGTGGTTCTTGGTAAGTCTGAGAAGCAGTCTATCTCAAAAAACACATGGAAGAAAAGGTCAATATTTTTCAATCTGCCATATTGGAAAGAGCTTGATGTGAGGCACTGTATTGATGTGATGCATGTGGAAAAAAACGTGTGTGATAGTTTGGTTGGAACCCTGTTAAACATACCTGGAAAAACGAAGGATGGCCTGAATTCGCGTCTAGACTTGGAGTTGTTGGGTATACGTGAGGAGTTGCACCCACAAGTAAAGGGCAAACGAACATATTTACCGCCAGCATGTCATACCTTGTCTAGAAAAGAAAAGCAAAGTTTGTGTGAATCGTTGCGTAGTGTCAAAGTTCCATCTGGGTACGGTTCCAATATCAACACTTGTGTTTCCTTGAAGGATCTGAAGTTAGTTGGTTTGAAGTCACATGATTGTCATATGCTGATGCAACAATTTCTACCCATTGCCATTCGTGGCATTCTCCCTCAAAATGTCAGACATATGATAACAAGGCTGTGTTTATTTTTCAATGCCATATGTGCCAAAGTAATCGCCCACGATGAGTTGGAAGGGTTGGAACAGGAAGGGTTTCTTATACTATCCCAGTTAGAAATGTATTTCCCTCCTTCATTCTTTGACATAATGGTACATTTAATCATCTATTTAGTGAGGGAGGTCCGTTTGTGTGGGCTAGTGTTCTTGAGGTGGATGTATCCTGTTGAGCGATACATGAAAATTTTGAAAGGTTATATGAAGAACCAACACCGTCCCGAAGCATCGATAATAGAAAGGTACATTGCAGAGGAAGCAATTGAGTTCTACACAGATTATATGTCACAGGCTGAAAGCATTGGTATTCTGAAGACTCGTCACGAAGGGCGATTGGATGGGAAAGGTACCATTGGGGAAAAAATTAAAAGCATGTCATGTGATGAAGTACTCCAAGCACACTTTTATATTTTGAACAACACAGACGCTGTGCTCCCGTATTTAGCTGCACATAAAGACATAGTCAAAAGAAACAACCCTAGAATGGCTGAAAAGTGGGTGTTGAACGAACATAACAAAACATTCATGCAGTGGTTCAAAATGACCCTTCTTAAAGATACATCTGCTTCTGAGACGTTGCATCGACTGGCACTAGGACCTAACTTTGATGTAATCACTTATTGTGGCTATGACATAAATAATTATTCTTTCTATACAAGGATTCAAGATGACAAGAGTACGGTGCAGAACTGTGGAGTTATGGTTATGGCCGAATCAATGCATTTTTCCACTTCAAAGGACAAAAACCCTGTCATGGCTGAGTTATGTTATTTTGGTGTCATTGAAGATATATGGGAAGTTGATTACGGTCGTTTCACAGTGCCTGTTTTTAAATGTAAATGGGTTGATAGCAAAAGTGGTGTCAAAATAGATGATTTTGGTTTTACGTTAGTGGACTTAAACAAGGTTGGTCATAAGGAGGAGCCTTTCATTATGGCAGCTCAAGTAAAACAAGTTTTCTACGTTGTTGACCCATCCGATAAACGGTGGTCAGTTGTTCTCCAAGGTAGACACAACATTGAGGATCCATGTCTTGATGTCCTAGACATACCTTGTCTAACAACACGTACACCAACGGACGTTGTGGAAGATCTCATAGATGATATAGTTGCGACTCGTAATGACCACCAGGAGGGTCTATGGGAAAGATAGGGTATGGTTATATATTATTCATCATGTTTATATATCATTCATCATGTTTATATATCATTCACCATGTTTATATATCATTCGTCATGTTTATAAACTGATTCTTGTTTTTTTGAACAGATACCTATGGCTGATCAGGATTCACATGTGAGATCTGACTCCTAGAGCACAGATTCCTAAGCTAGGAGGAGAGGTGTTACTCGGATGACCAGTGTTGCACTTAGGCGCCGTCAGGGTCAGAGGACTCATGTTGACATTGATATTTGCACCGGGAGGACTTCAAGACCCAACGCCGCCAAGTTTCAGAGTTACTTAGGTATCTTGGCACGGACGAAGGTGTCCATCATTATCCCTGATTGGGATAGTGTTGAGGAGGTCGTGAAGAATGCAATTTGGGCTGATGTTGTTGTAAGTATAATTATCTGTACATTTATTTACTCGTATTATAGTTTTTTATGCATAATAATCTCATCCTTGATTATTTGGCACTTGTAGGATGCTTGGGATATTCCTGCAGTTGATACACTATACAGGAAGATCATGTCTGAGATCGCTGACCGATGGAGGACATTCAAGAGGAACCTGACCACCACGTATATTTTAATTTTAAAATATAAATGTTTAAAATCATCATGTTTTACATTATCAATTACTTAATTCAAATTTTTTAAATTTTAGGTATGTCTATGGGAAGAAGCAGGGTGAGTTTCCTGGAGATAGATACACATCCATAGATCAGCAGACTTGGGATGCGTTTGTGGCATCCAGGCACACAGACGAGTTTATTGTATGTATGTTTTACTGATTATGTTTTTCTAGTTATCGGAGAATGTATAACGTATAAATGGCTTTGAATTGTTTTTGATGCAGGCCAGACGCATGAAAGCACAGGAAATTAAGGGGAAAAATGACTGTCCTCACACGTTGTCACGTGGGGGTTACCGATTATTGGAGGATCGGATAGTGGAGGAGAAAGCTATGCAACGTCAAGGTAGCCACCTTGACGCCACTATTGTGGATCCCCCCTCTCCACCCACACGACATGAAAAATGGAAGCGTGCCAGGACGAAGAAGAGTGGTCAGTACACTTCATCACATGTTGAGGAGGTTGTCTCAAGGATTGTAAGTATAAAGCTTATCATTACTTTTTATGAAACGTTAAATGTCCATCAAACCCTAACATTGATCACTGATTTTTGGTTGTAGGATTCCTTGGTTGAGCAGTCGACCCAAGGGTCATTTGTGTCACATGGTAGGGATGATATATTGACCGCCGCCATCGGTCGACCAGAGCACCCTGGATGAGTACGTGCAGCTGGTCGAGGTCATGGTACGTTTACATTAATAGTCTTAGATTCTGTATGATAACATTTTTATTTCTAATTATTCTTTCTCTGCAGGCCTCCGAAGCTATTTCGGCCATCCAGCCACCCCTTCCTAGTCCATATCTGATTTGGAGAAGACCTTTGAGGAGAAGTGTAACGTCCTAGATTATTTTTACATTTATTTTTATTCAAACGATTACATCTTACAATAAATTTATTTATTTATTTTTTTTAAAAATTAATCGATATTTAGAGAAAAACAATTTAATTTAAACACAACAGATGAGAGAAAGGGAAATCAGGGCGTCTCGCTTGAGCGAGGCCCCTACTCGTCTAAGCGAGATTCCGGACTCTCACTTAGACAAGGTACTATTCGTTGAACGAACACCTTTCGCACATCGGATTATACAAAACATGCAACCGGACTCTCAGCACTTCAATCTAAAAATTGGTTCTATGAACCCAAAGAGCTACCATAAAAAGCATATGCAAATAACAGTGATATATTTTAAGGTATAGTTTTACATCTGATCCGGCCTTAATTAAATACAACTAATAATTATAATACGAAGTTTTATACACACAAAACTCTATAAAAAGTCACTCGAACCCTGGCACCGTTCTCCCCCTTGGCGCGGCTCCATGGCTCCTTCCCCCTCCCTGTCTCTGGTTACTAAAAGAAATATGCAAGGGTGAGTGTTTGGCATAATAATTAATATAGAACGGAATTAAACACTATACTTGCATATTGATACATACAAATCAAGCATCACCTGTAAGTAAGCATACCGGAACATAGTGTATTTCATGCAGTAACTGTATTAAACCAACTACACAATTCCATCACATTCCTCACATTCATCACATTCATTACATACCTCACATTCATTACATACATCACGATCACAACTGACTCTCATACGATCTGACTCCTAGTATCCGGATACTAAAGGATTGGCCTTCAGCTGGGGGTCCTACTTGACACCCCGTGAACCCTGCTTGGTTCACCGAGTCCTGCTTGACTCTCCACCTCGACCACTGGGTCCTACTTGACCACTGGGTAGCTCAACTGGGCACGAAAACCACGGGAGCCGGAAATGAGGGGCTATCATATACCGTCGGCCATCCCATACCACATAATTATCCAACAGTTTACCTTTCACATAATAATATCAATTCCTCATCACTCGGGTAGCCTGCTTGCTAACCCGTCGTCACATAACACTGATCATTTCACAAGATCATACATGATAAACTCATCCACATCCGATCCTTCACTAATTAATGTACTCAGTCACACATGCACAAACATAAACACACAACTACGTTTAGCAACATTTTTCTTAACTTGATCATGTTACTTCAACGACTTGATTAAGACGCGAGTCCTATTCTAATTAATTATAACCCAAACACCCCCCTTACTTTGGTTCCACGCTTCGTTGATCTGCTCTCTGTGCCGATTTCTTTCTCTGAACACCGGTTCTGCAATCTCAACTCCTTCACTCAGTCTTCCGTTGCTTAGCTTACTACCTACGAATCATAAAGCATAGCTCATCACCTCAACGCCCTTAGTTCATGGATAACATCTGGACTCATGCTCACCAGAGGAGTGGAGAACAGCCACAAATATAGCCATGCATGGCCCTTAACAGCTAAAGAATAAAAGGAATAAGGGGATCATAATTGGAACGGATCAGTAGACTCACCTTGAAGCCTCGATCACAGGAATGGGGTTAAATTGAAGTGTAGACGCAAATGGAGTCCCTCTCCAGTGCATGCAAATCAGTGTTAAGAGAGAAGAGAAAAACGGAAGGGAAGGAACAGACCAACAGCAAGGTAACTTGTAAAAATGAAGAGGAAAGGAAGGGAATCTTCTTATATATATATGGCTCATGGGCAAGATCGTCTTTTCCTTTATTTTATTTGTATTCTTACTAAATTTAATCAATTTCACTATTTTAAACTATTGCATAGTTATCAAATCAATTACACGTGTTTATCCCCTCAACGTCTAAGTAGTCACCATCCTCTAATAATTCGCAAGAGTATAGGCCCGATATAAATATCGGCCCCGCCGTCCTATCTTAATGTTCATACCTCGGAAATCCGAGCTACAACCTGAGAAGTCGGATATATCATCCGCTCTCGTCTCTTTGTCATACATACCCGTTGTTTCAGTTAGTATGAGGTTGACCCGGGCTATGACACCGTGTGAGGCGCTCCCCTCACAACGGTTCGACCAGACCGCCTAGCACTGCCCGCTCTTCCTTACTCATCCAATCTTCGGCTCAGACAGAATAAATACTAAATAGAATTTCTAAACATTCACTAACATTTCCCATTCCATAATTTTCATTAAAACATCAGGGATGTTACACTCATCCCCCCTAAAAGGAGATTTCGTCCCCGAAATCAGTGTTCCGGTTGAAAAAGATGAGGGTACATCCGCCTCATATCGGATTCTAACTCCCAAGTGTAGTTCATCCAATGTAAATTCTGCCACTTCACCTTCACCAGCGGTACCTCCTTGTTCCTTAAACGTTTGGTTTGGTGCTCTTCAATGCTAACTGGTACAGCCTCCACTGTCAGGTTTTTCTTCACTTCAATGGAATCACTCGGTACAATCATTGTATCACACGGAATGTAGGCTCGAAGTTGTGATACGTGGAACACGTTGTGGATGTTAGTCAATGATTGGGGAAGATCCAGCCGATATGCGACTTCACCAATCCGCTCTAGTATTTGGTATGGTCCAATATACTTCGGATTAAGCTTTTGACTCTTCAAAATTCGACCTACACCCTTGGTTGGCGAAATTCTTAGGAACACCCAATCACCCACTTGGAATTCAAGGGGTCTATACCGATTGTCATAATAGCTCTTTTGCCGGTCTTGAGCAATTTTTATCTTCTCTCGGATTAAAGTGATTTGTTCGTTCATCTCTTGAATCATCTCAGGCCCCAAATGAAGGGCATCACCGTTCTCATTCCAACATAATGGAGTACGACATTTCCGACCATAAAGAGCTTCGTATAGAGCCATCCCAATGCTGCTGTGGTAACTGTTATTATATGCAAATTCCACCAAGGGCAAGTATTTCTCCCATGATCCGCCCTGCTCTAACACACATGCCCTTAACATATCTTCAAGAGTCTGTATAGTCCGTTCGGATTGGCCATCGGTTTGGGGATGGTAGGCTGAACTCAATTTGAGCTCAGTACCCAATTGTTGTTGTAAACTCCCCCAAAACCTTGAAGTAAATCGGGGATCCCGATCGGAGATAATGCTTGAGGGCACACCATGCAGTCGTACGACTTCAGCAACGTACAACTTAGCTAATCGATCTAGCGACTACTTCATATTTATTGCCAGGAAATGAGCACATTTAGTCAGTCGATCAACAATTATCCAAATCGCGTTGTATCCAGCTTGAGTACGGGGTAGTCCGGACACGAAGTCCATGGTGATACTTTCCCACTTCCAGATCGGAATTTCTGGAGGTTGAAGCAAACCCGGAGGTCGTTGGTGCCCAACCTTGCACTTCTGGCATATTATACAGGATTTCACATACTCGATTATTGCCTTCTTCATATTTGGCCACCAGAATTCCTTCTTTAAGTCATGATACATTTTTGTCACTCCTGGATGTATACTCAGAGAGCTCTTGTGTGCTTCTGTTAACACCGCCTGCCTGAAGCCTCCATGTGCAGGCACCACAACTCGATTCCTGAATCTCCATACGCCATCCTCACCTTGAGTTATCTCCTCATTTTTACCTTGGGCCTGAGTGTTAATCAGCCGCAGTAACTGACAGGGCCCGCAAGCGCACGGGTTATGTCGCGTAATATAAAAGATTATCGTTCTCCACAGGGACTGTGTTCAAAGTACCAGCATATTGAAATTTAATTATCCACACAATTAATTTTTAAGGTTTTTATAAAATAAAGCACAAATTAAAGTTGCACAGAATATGAATAAAAATAAAAATAAAATTTACTTGACTCTAAAAAATCAGAGTTGAGAGTATCTTGGGATTTTGGGGGATTACGACTCTATTTTATGTTTAATGAATTTTAACTTTTCATAAATAAGAATCGAATTAAGTTTTCCAAGGCGAATTTTCCAAAAGCTAATTAATATGTTCCTCTCGGAATCCTATTAATGTACCTAACCTATGGAAAGCGCTGCTTAATCCTCAGAAAGGCCCATTATCGTTTTATGAAAATCCCTTTTATTTCCTCAAAAGAATTTTGATTACTTTCACGGTTTTACCGAGGTCACATAAAGCATTTCAAAAATCTTAGGTTTAGTTCAACGCTTTCTGGTAAAAATAAATCTCTCGATTCTATTTATTACCTAAATTTACTAATATACCCGTAAGTATACAGTTTTATCATTTAGGTTCTTGTTAGGAATTACTAAAAGCATTAAGCATAATTGAACTAAATGGAAAACAGAAATTTATTTAATTTCAAGTCAAAATAACATTAAAATAAAATATTATCATACCCCCTTCATCCCAAGATAATTAATTTAGCTACTCATGAAAGGATTCAAATTCATACACATGATGGAAAAATAAAACATACAAAACATGGTAAAAAAAATAAAGACTTACGGGTTTCTCCAAAAGCTCAGAATAATTTACCACTGTATTTCCTTGTTGCAATATTCCTCCACCAATTACAAATTGGAACACTCAATTTCACAATCCTCACAACTCTTACACAAAATAAAAGAAAGAAAAAGAAAATAAAAAGAGAAAGAAAATAAAACAGAGAAAGAAAACGAAAGAGAAAGAAATGAATGAAGCTGATGAAGAATGGGATTTTTTATCTGGATTTTTGAATGCCTTCTCTGCTTGGATTGCTTCTCCTTTTATAGGCGAAGGAAGGGAGGAAGCCAGCTAAGAAAACGCGTTGCAAGTTGGAAACTTTCGGTGCATGTGATTTCCAGCTGTTCCAGTTGTCTCCAATTTGCGTATTTTTGTTGTTTCCAATAATTCGGCGCATGATTTCACTGATGAATCGATTCCTCCAGTTGATTTTTGCCTTCAAAACAGCGTGTGAATCGATTCCTAAAGGTGGGAATCGATTCCCAGCATGATGAATCGATTCCTGGCCTTCATGAATCGATTCCCAGCCTTCCAAACCTCAATGAATCGATTCCTATAAGGGGGGAATCGATTCCCAGCCCTATGAATCGATTCCCAACAGCCTTGAATCGATTCCTAGCTTATGTTTCACATGGGAATCGATTCCTGTAAGGGTGAATCGATTCCTACCCTTTCCTGGAAGTGTTTTCTTGCATTTTTGAGGCGTTTTGGACAGTATAGCTCATGGTTCTTGATTGTTTTCATCCTTTGACACTTTGATCATCTTTTTGGGTTCTTGAATCCATTTTCCATTTATATTCATTCATTCTTAAAATGGATCATCAATAATTCCAAATCTATTAATTTCTGCAAAATAAAAGTACCCGAGTAGAATACAGTGGAAAGAAAGCAAAAATCATAATAAATAAAGGAAATACAGTGCATAATGATTAAAATCCTAAGTAAACTAAATCTAATTTATTGTGTTATAAAACACTTATCAAAATACCCCAAACCAAAACATTGCTTGTCCTCAAGCAATCACCATATTCACAAGATAAAATACAGAAAACACTAAGCTTAATAAACTAAGGAATCCAAAACAGAGAAAAAGATTTATTCAAATGCCAATATTAATTTTCTTATGTGAATCAATTTTCATTATCAAGACAGAGGATACTCTTCTCTCAATTTTCACTCAAAGTGTTTCATGGTTTGTGTATCACTCAGATCATCATAGTCAAAAAATATTACCATAAGCTTGTTAATAAACCAGAAACTCCACAGTTTAGATAGAAAATATGTCAAAGTCTAAAGGTCTTTCAAAGGTTGTAATGTGGCCTTGGGTTGTTAAGGTAGGAATTTCAAGAAAAATGGAATACAAAAGGGCTTTAACAGTCATGAATGATTCAAATCACCATTATAAATTTAACAGAGCAAATTTTTGAACTTTTATGGACTTTTTAGAATTCATTCAATATCATCCTTTTGATTTTCTTTTTCTTTTTCTTGCTTTTCTTTGCATCCAATATCATGTTTTTCTTAAGTCCTTTTTTTTATTTCTTTGCTCCACTAAATTTCCAACTTTTTCACCATTAAGAGAATATCATTCAATGAAAGGTTTCAAGGAAAAATTTTCACTTTTAGGCTCAAAAGGGGCAACTAGGGGTCAAATTATACAAAATTCTGAGGCTTAAGAATAAGACCTAATTGTGCCTTTATCATCCTAAGACATATAATCAAAAACCATTTTGAATCGGTTGAAAAACAAGTTCTAGAATATTAATGACTATGAGATTCACTCAATCAAGAAAATATGGGTTTGAAAAATTTGTTTGATAAATAACCCATTTTGGCTCAAGTCTAACCATGGAAAGTCTTTTCAAAGAAAATTTTTAATCACATAAGGTTCATTTAAGCATTTATTTGGCATTTAAACAATCAAATTTTGAAAATTTTACTCAAAATTTTGGGGGTCCTTAGATATTTTAGCCTTGTGTTCAAAGTAAATTTATCATGCAATCATGGTAAATTACAAGATTACAAACAAGGAAAAGAAAACACATGCAAAATAAAATAACAATCACACAACGTAAACAAAACAGTTAAGTTTTCTTACCTACCACCCCAAACCAGAATTTGACATTGCCCTCAATGTTAAAATGGATGATAAAAGGATAAGAAAACTTTCCTGTAATAACCCCAAACCAGCATCTGACATAGTTGGTTTTTTTTTTTTTTTTTTTTTTAGAATAAAAGCTTAAAATAAAACAACAACTTTTTATAGGGTTACCTCCCTATCAGTGCTAAGTTTTAAGTCTTCAGCCAGACTTCTCACCGTTTGGATTTACTCATCAGGAGCATCAAACAAGTCCAAGTCACTTGCTTGTTGTATTGGTTGACCGGTGAAGTAATGCTTTACTCTTTGTCCATTTACTCTAAATGTACCAGATTTCTCGCTCCATAGTTCGACAGCTCCAAAGGGAAAGACTTTTGTCACTTTGAATGGTCCCGACCATCGGGATCTCATGTTACCTGGAAAAAGCTTCAGTCTGGAATTAAACAGTAAAACCATATCACCTGGATTAAATGTTCTCCGTTGGATGTGACGATCATGCCATTGTTTGGTTTTTTCTTTATAAATTCTGGCATTTTCGTATGCATCTAGACGGAGTTCTTCAAGCTCATTTAATTCCAACAACCTACGTTCACCTGCAGCCTTATGATCAAAGTTAAGAGTTTTAACAGCCCAAAAAGATTTATATTCTAGCTCAACAGGTAAATGACAGGGCTTCCCATATACTAGCTTAAAAGGTGTGGTTCCAATGGGAGTTTTGTATGCGGTCCGATACGCCCATAAGGAATCATCTAACTTAATAGACCAATCCTTACGTGATGTATTCACCACTTTTTGAAGAATATTTTTAATTTCTCGATTGGATACCTCAACTTGTCCACTAGTTTGTGGGTGATAAGGTGTAGCAACCTTATGCTTAACTCCATATTTCTTTAGAAGGGTCTGAAAAGTTTTCTCAATAAAATGAGACCCTCCATCACTTATAACACATTTTGGGACCCCAAACCTTGGAAATATTATTTTCTTGAAAAGTTTAATAACAGTCTTAGCATCAGAATGGGGTGAAGCAATGGCTTCCACCCATTTTGACACATAGTCAACTGCTACTAATATGAACTGATTTCCAAAAGAGGAAGGAAAAGGACCCATAAAATCAACACCCCATACATCAAACAGTTCAACTTCTAAAATTGTATTCAATGGCATTTCTTGTCTCTTACCAATGTTACCTGTTCTCTGGCAAGCATCACAAGTTAGAACATACTTACGTACATCCTTAAAAATATTTGGCCAATAGAACCCAGCTTGCAATATTTTAGCAGCTGTCTTGGAGGTGCTCATGTGCCCTCCACAGGAAAGAGAATGGCAATGATCCAAGATAGCATGGACATCATCTTGTGAAACACATCTCCGAATCATACCATCTGCACATTGCTTGAAAAGGAGTGGTTCATCCCAATAATAATGCTTGACATCTGCATAAAACTTTTTCCTTTGCTGAAAGCTAAGATCAGGAGGTAAGATACCACATGCAAGAAAATTTACAAAATCAGCATACCAAGGAACACGTTGGATACTAAGGTTCAAGAGTTGTTCATTTGGAAAAGATTCATTGATGGGAATATTATCTGTTTCTTCTTTTTCAGATGTCAACCTAGATAGGTGGTCAGCGACCAAGTTCTCGGTACCCTTCTTGTCCTTAATTTCCAAGTCAAATTCTTGTAATATTAGAATCCACCTAATTAATCTAGGCTTTGCTTCCTTTTTATTTAATAGATACTTAATGGCAGAGTGGTCAGTGTAAACAGTAACATGTGAACCTACTAAATAAGACCTAAATTTATCAAAAGCATAGACAATAGCTAACAGTTCTTTTTCAGTTGTGGCATAATTTACCTGAGCATCATCTAGCGTCCGGCTGGCATAATGAATTACATGGAGCTTTTTATCCTTTCTTTGCCCCAACACAGCTCCCACTGCGTAATCACTTGCATCGCACATCAGCTCAAATGGGAGTTTCCAATCAGGTGGTTGTACGATGGGGGCAGAGATTAAAGCTTGCTTAATCCTGCAAAAAGCTTCCATACAAGATGAATCAAAATTGAAAGACACATCCTTACCTAGAAGAGTTGTAAGAGGCTTTGTGATCTTGGAGAAATCTTTAATGAACCTACGGTAAAACCCTGCATGTCCAAGAAAACTCCGAATACCTTTCACATTTGTGGGTGGAGGCAATTTTTCAATCACTTCCACTTTAGCCTTATCAACTTCTATACCTCTTTCAGACACTAGGTGTCCAAGAACTATGCCTTCTCTTACCATAAAATGGCATTTTTCCCAATTTAGAACCAAATTGGTTTCTTCACAACGCTGCAAGACTTGGCACAAATTTGTTAAACAATTATCAAAATCCAAACCATGCACTGAAAAATCATCCATAAAGACTTCCATCACATTTTCAATAAGATCAGAAAAAATTGCTTGCATACACCTTTGAAAAGTCGCAGGTGCATTACATAAACCAAAAGGCATACGTCTGTAAGCATAAGTCCCATAAGGGCAAGTGAAGGTAGTCTTTTCTTGATCAGATGGATGAATGGGAATTTGATGAAAACCTGAATACCCATCCAAATAACAGAAATAAGAGTGTTTCGCAAGTCTTTCAAGCATCTGATCAATAAAAGGGAGGGGAAAATGATCTTTTTTCGTGGCGCTATTTAACTTCCTATAATCAATGCACATGCGCCAACCAGAGACAATCCTAGTAGGAATCAAGTTATGTTTATCATTTTCAATCACAGTTATTCCCCCCTTTTTAGGCACCACATGGACAGGACTCACCCATTTACTACTATCAACAGGATATATGACTCCAGCATCAAGCAATTTCAAAATTTCCTTTTTAACCACTTCTTGCATTTTAGGATTTAATCTCCTAAGTGGTTCTACTGTGGGCCTACTTTCATCTTCTACAGTAATCCTGTGCATACAAAGAGAAGGGTTAATCCCTTTGATATCATCCATTGTATAACCTATTACCTTTCTATACAACCTAAGTTGTTTCAAAAGTTTTTCAGTTTCAGATGGATTCAATTCAGCATTGATAATCACAGGATATGTTGAATTAGGACCAAGAAATTCATACCTTAATGAAGCTGGTAAGGGTTTTAATTCCACATTGGGGCTTACCACTTTGTCACACATGACCTCAGTATCATGTGGGGCCTCAGAGCAATCAGATGTTTCTGTCGACTCAATCATGAAAATAGTTTCAAGTGGGTCATTAGGAAGGGTTGCTTCCTTTACCACTTGTTCGACAAAATCCACAGTACAGCAAACATCATTATAAGGTTTTTCTAAAACATTTTTCAAGTTGAAATCAACTTTTTGGTCTCCAACAGTTAGAGACAACTTACCATTCTTGACATCAATCACAGCACCTGCAGTTGCTAAAAATGGTCTGCCTAAAATAATAGGAATCAAAGAATCTTCGTCCATTTCAAGCACAACAAAGTCAGCAGGTATAAAAAATTTTCCTATCTTAATAGGAACATCCTCTAAAATTCCTACAGGATATTTTACAGATCTATCAGCCAATTGTAAAGACATCCTAGTAGGTTTTAGCTCACCTAATCCTAACTTTTCAGCAACAGATAATGGCATTAAACTCACACTTGCTCCTAAATCACACAATGCTTTATCTATATTCATGTCACCAATCATGCAAGGAATAGAGAAACTACCTGGATCTTGGAGCTTGGGTGGAAGTTTCTTTTGAATTAGAGCACTGCATTCTTCAGTAAGTGCAACTGTACCATCTTCCTCCAGTCTTCTTTTGTTGGACAGAATGTCCTTCAGGAACTTTGCATATGTGGGCATTTGCTGCAAAGCATCTGTAAAAGGAATATTAATATACAATTTCTTTAAAACATCAAGGAACTTACCAAATTGTTTGTCCAACTTTGCTTTGGCTAAGCGCTGAGGAAATGGAATGGGAGGCTGATATGGCTTAACTTCCTCCTTCTTTTCTTGTGGTTTCTTTTCTTCAATTACTGGATGAGATGAAGATTCATCGACTTTCTTTTCCTCCTTTGTTGTCTTGTCAACTGGCCCATCGTATTGAGTACCACTCCTAAGAGTGACAGCCATGGTTTGGTTAGATGGTCCAGCCTCTGGTTTCCCAGGAAATGTTCCCGGTGCTCTTTGAGAATAGGAGGCTTGTTGGGCAATTTGATTTTCCAGTATTTTGTTGTGAGTGGCAAGAGAGTCCACTTTTGAAGCCAAGTTTTTTATTGCATCAGAGAATTCATCATTTTGTTTAAGTTGAGTAGCTACAAATGTCTCCATCAAGGATTCTAGCTTTGATTTTTGTGGAATATAGGTTCCTTGTTGAGGTTTGTAGTTACTTTGGAATTGAGGTGGCCTATTTTGGAAGCCAGGTGGACCTTGTGGAGGTCTGTAGTTACCTTGATAGTTTCCACCATAGTTTCCAATAACGTCTACCTGATGCATTTCTTGTTCTTGATTAGGGGTCATTGCTAAGTTACAGTTTGTAGCTCCATGTCCTGAAACACCACAAACTTCACAAACAATATTAGTAGCACCTGTTGACCCTATTTTATCAAGTTTTAATGTTAATGCTTCAACTTTGGCAGAAAGTAAGGAAAGAGCATCAACAGAGTACTTACCTGGTGTTTTAGAAGGTAATCCTCTCTCAGAGTTCCATTGGTGAGTGTTTTGAGCTATTTCCTCGATCAGGTTCTCAGCTTCATCAACATTTTTACTCATGAAGGCTCCTCCAGCTGCAGCATCTAAAGAGATCTTTTGTGTGGAAGTTAGTCCATTATAGAAAATATGGATTGTCAACCACCTTTCTATTCCATGGTGAGGACATTCTCTTAGCAACTCCCTATATCTTTCCCAGGCTTCATACAAGGATTCATCATCTTTTTGTGAAAAATTGATGATTTGTTTTCTCAGAACATCAGTCTTGTTCCTTGGGTACCATTTATTGATAAAAGCACTGGACAATTGTTCCCAAGTCGTGATGGATCCTTCAGGAAGAGAGTATAACCATGCTCTTGCTTTATCTCTTAAGGAGAAAGGGAAAAGTCTTAAGCGAATGGCATCATTGGTGGCTCCGTTCATTTTCAGGGTGTCACAGTATTCAAGAAAGATTTGAAGGTGAAGGTTTGGATCTTCAGAGGGTAAACCTCCGAATTGGTTCTGTTGAACCATTGAGAGTAGTGAAGGCTTCAATTCAAAATTGTTAGCCTTCACTGTGGGTCTAAGAATACTAGATCCTCTCCCATTAGTGCTTGGAGCTGCAAAATCTCTTAAGGGTCTGTGTTGGTCTGCCATTTGTTTTTCTTTTTGTTCTTTTTGTTGTTTTTGTTGTTTTCTCAAAGCTCTAAGGGTACGTTCTATCTCAGGGTCAAATCCTAAGTTTAGATCGACACTACGGCTTCGTCGCATAAATAGAAAATAAATGACAAATAAAACAAACAATTACAAAAATAAAACAGATACACAGAATATAGAACAAAATACAAAATTACAAAGAAAATAAAAATAAAAATAACAATAAAAATATTAACAAGTATGATCTAATCGAATTTCAATATTGCCGATATTTGAGGGACAACAGTCCCCGGCAACGGCGCCAAAAACTTGACAGGGCCCGCAAGCGCACGGGTTATGTCGCGTAATATAAAAGATTATCGTTCTCCACAGGGACTGTGTTCAAAGTACCAGCATATTGAAATTTAATTATCCACACAATTAATTTTTAAGGTTTTTATAAAATAAAGCACAAATTAAAGTTGCACAGAATATGAATAAAAATAAAAATAAAATTTACTTGACTCTAAAAAATCAGAGTTGAGAGTATCTTGGGATTTTGGGGGATTACGACTCTATTTTATGTTTAATGAATTTTAACTTTTCATAAATAAGAATCGAATTAAGTTTTCCAAGGCGAATTTTCCAAAAGCTAATTAATATGTTCCTCTCGGAATCCTATTAATGTACCTAACCTATGGAAAGCGCTGCTTAATCCTCAGAAAGGCCCATTATCGTTTTATGAAAATCCCTTTTATTTCCTCAAAAGAATTTTGATTACTTTCACGGTTTTACCGAGGTCACATAAAGCATTTCAAAAATCTTAGGTTTAGTTCAACGCTTTCTGGTAAAAATAAATCTCTCGATTCTATTTATTACCTAAATTTACTAATATACCCGTAAGTATACAGTTTTATCATTTAGGTTCTTGTTAGGAATTACTAAAAGCATTAAGCATAATTGAACTAAATGGAAAACAGAAATTTATTTAATTTCAAGTCAAAATAATATTAAAATAAAATATTATCATACCCCCTTCATCCCAAGATAATTAATTTAGCTACTCATGAAAGGATTCAAATTCATACACATGATGGAAAAATAAAACATACAAAACATGGTAAAAAAAATAAAGACTTACGGGTTTCTCCAAAAGCTCAGAATAATTTACCACTGTATTTCCTTGTTGCAATATTCCTCCACCAATTACAAATTGGAACACTCAATTTCACAATCCTCACAACTCTTACACAAAATAAAAGAAAGAAAAAGAAAATAAAAAGAGAAAGAAAATAAAACAGAGAAAGAAAACGAAAGAGAAAGAAAGGAATGAAGCTGATGAAGAATGGGATTTTTTATCTGGATTTTTGAATGCCTTCTCTGCTTGGATTGCTTCTCCTTTTATAGGCGAAGGAAGGGAGGAAGCCAGCTAAGAAAACGCGTTGTAAGTTGGAAACTTTCGGTGCATGTGATTTCCAGCTGTTCCAGTTGTCTCCAATTTGCGTATTTTTGTTGTTTCCAATAATTCGGCGCATGATTTCACTGATGAATCGATTCCTCCAGTTGATTTTTGCCTTCAAAACAGCGTGTGAATCGATTCCTAAAGGTGGGAATCGATTCCCAGCATGATGAATCGATTCCTGGCCTTCATGAATCGATTCCCAGCCTTCCAAACCTCAATGAATCGATTCCTATAAGGGGGGAATCGATTCCCAGCCCTATGAATCGATTCCCAACAGCCTTGAATCGATTCCTAGCTTATGTTTCACATGGGAATCGATTCCTGTAAGGGTGAATCGATTCCTACCCTTTCCTGGAAGTGTTTTCTTGCATTTTTGAGGCGTTTTGGACAGTATAGCTCATGGTTCTTGATTGTTTTCATCCTTTGACACTTTGATCATCTTTTTGGGTTCTTGAATCCATTTTCCATTTATATTCATTCATTCTTAAAATGGATCATCAATAATTCCAAATCTATTAATTTCTGTAAAATAAAAGTACCCGAGTAGAATATAGTGGAAAGAAAGCAAAAATCACAATAAATAAAGGAAATACAGTGCATAATGATTAAAATCCTAAGTAAACTAAATCTAATTTATTGTGTTATAAAACACTTATCAGTAACTCTTCATCGTCTTTCTACGCGGCCATTACAGACTCCAGAAATTCATTGGAGATTTTTAACATTCCAATCGTCATTCGTTTTGGCACACTCATGACCACTCCAATATTCATATCCCTAAAGCTTTCTAGCAGTTCTTGTTCTCTGCCCATTAAGTAAGCCACGTGTAATACCTTCCTGCTTAGTGCATCCGCTACAACATTTGCTTTGCCCGGGTGATACTTCAAATCGAAGTCGTAATCCTTCAGATACTCCATCCATCTCCTTTGTCTCATATTTAGCTCCTTTTGATCAAATAAATACTTTAAACTCTTGTGGTCACTAAATACTACAAAGCGAGCTCCATACAGGTAATGGCGCCAAATCTTCAGTGCGTACACTACTGCTGCGAGTTCCAGGTCATGGGTCGGGTAATTCTCCTCATGTGGCCTCAATTGCCTTGAAGCATAGGCAATTGCTCGATCCGCTTGCATCAACACACACCCCAATCCAAATTTGGATGCATCACAATATACTTCAAATTCTTTGGTCACATCGGGCAGTGCAAGCACGGACGCAGTAGTTAAACACTGCTTCAAAGTTTGGAAACTTAATTCACATTTCTCCGACCACACGAAAGGGTTTCCTTTCCTTGTCAATCGAGTCAGAGGGAGTGCTATCCGAGAAAACCCCTCAATGAAGCGTCGATAGTATCCAGCTAATCCAAGGAAACTCCAGATTTCAGTTACTGACTTCGGTGTCTCCCAAGTCATAACCGCCTCAATTTTTGTCGGATCAACTGAGACTCCCTCCTGGGAAATTACATGCCCCAAGAATTGTACACTACTCTTCCAGAACTCACACTTAGATAATTTAGCGTACAACTTCTTCTCGCGGAGTGCTTGTAAAACAAGTCGAAGATGTTGAGCATGCTCCTCGTCCGACCTCGAATATACCAAAATGTCATCAATGAATACCACCACAAACTGGTCCAAGTACGGTTGAAAAGTCCGATTCATATAATCCATAAAAATGGCAGGAGCGTTTGTTACTCCAAAGGGCATTACTACGTACTCGAAGTGCCCATAACGAGTCCGAAATGCTGTCTTTGGGATATCCTCCGACCTCACTCGGATTTGGTGGTATCCCGACCTCAAGTCAATCTTAGAGAACACAGCGGCGCCTCGCAACTGGTCCAATAAATCATCAATCCGGGGTAGTGGATATTTATTTTTGATGGTCAGGTTGTTCAGCTGTCGGTAATCAATGCACATTCGCATACTACCGTCCTTCTTCTTTACCAATAACACCGGAGCGCCCCAGGGTGAGGCACTAGGTCGGATAAAGCCCTTTTCTAATAATTCGTTCACTTGTTTCTTCACTTCGGTTAATTCCACCGAAGACATTCTATATGGCGTTCGGGACACCGGTTCTGCCCCGGGAATCAAATCAATAGAGAAATCAATCTCCCGACTGGGAGGCAGCTCCGGAATTTCTTCTGGAAAAACGTCAGGAAATTCGCAAACAATCGGAATATCACCTAGCAGGAGGTTATGCCGACCCTCCGAAGCGAATAAAACAACATACGTGGTTGAGACATCGCTCACCCCGTTCTTCACGTCAAGTTCCTGGGAGAAAACAATATTCTTCCGATAACAATCGACCAACACATGATTAGCAGCAAGCCAATCAAGACCTAGAATAACGTCTAAGTCCTTCAATGGCATACAAATAAAATTTACTCGAAAAGTACGGGCTTCGATTTGCATCGGTAGTTCCTTACACACTGTAGTTGCACGGAAAGTGGAACCAGTTGGAGTGGAAACAATAAGAGCGTTCTCCATTAAACTGATTGGCAGACCAAGCCGTCGCACACAGCTTTCCGAAATAAAGGAATGGGTGGCACCTGAATCATAAATCACATCAACCAGATAACCACAGATGAGGCACTTACCCTGTACCAGATTGTCGTTCCTCGTAGCTTCTGAAGCATCAAACGCAAATACATGCCCAGTCATGGCGTTCTGGGCATCACTAGATTGGGCGTCATATCTTCCCACTTGTGGGTTCCCTCTACCAGCTCCATTCCGACCTCCTCTCGAGAAGTTGGAACCCCGGGTCCCAGAAGCGTTAGTTCAGTTATCCGTCTTGCCCTGCTGCTGCCTCTGAGGGCAATCGGGCCTGAGGTGCCCTGGTCGTCCGCACTGGAAGCACACAATCTGATTAGCTTGGCAATGTTTGGCAATATGTCCTTCTTGACCACAATTGTAACATGTACGATTCCCAGGGGGATTACCCGATCGACCAGTGGAACCCCGGCCAGAGGAGGATGAGGAGGTAGCAGAGGATTTGCCACCTCGGAAGAATTGACTCATCCTCTTAAAGCTGAATCCTTTCGCCTTCAGTGGCTTTTTATCTCTCAGCTGGGACATCCGTTGTAACTGCACTTCTTCAGTCAGTCTTGCTTTGTTCACCAAGGTCGGATAGTCCCTAATCTCCATCGGTACGATTACACTACGGAGCTCAATCCGTAGTCCAGCTTCGTATTTGGCACACTTGCTGCCTTCAGTCCCTTCTAACGAGAAAGGATGGTAAAAATCACACAGCTCGTCAAATTTGCTGGTGTACTCAGCTACAGACATCCGGTCTTGCTCTAACTTCAGGAATTCCATTTCTTTCCGGATTTTGTAGTTGTCCGGGAAGTATTTAACAAGGAACCTCCTTCGAAAATTCGCCCATACCAACGGCTCATTGGCTGCGTTCATCTGCACCTTCACGCGGGACCACCATACTCTAGCCTCATCTTTTAGTTGATAAGTGGCAAATAAAACCTTTTGCTCTTCAGAGCACTCAAAATATTCAAAAACCTACTCGATATCCCTAATCCAGATATATGCCCCGTCATAGTCATGTCCCCCTTTGTAAGTCGGAGGATTCCTTTTCAGGAATTTATCTAGAGTGGGACCGGACTCGGTCCTACTCATCAGCTGAGTAAATCTAGAGAAGAAATCATCTCCTCCCCCAGAACTGGTCTCTCCGTCCATTTAGCAACTCTACAATGAGCAAACACATCACCATTAATAACCAAGATTAGTCAGGGGATCGTCAATTTACCTTATATTCATAGAATACTACGCCAGTGGAGTGCCAAGGGAACGGTGCCAGACCACACACAATCTCAACACAACAAAATACAATCAACTTTCATAAAACTATCACAATCACTAGGTCGGCCCACACACCGGCTCTAGAAAGAACCGCTCTGATACCAAGTGTAACGTCCTAGATTATTTTTACATTTATTTTTATTCAAACGATTACATCTTACAATAAATTTTTTTTTTTTATTTTTTTATTTTTAAAATTAATCGATATTTAGAGAAAAACAATTTAATTTAAACACAACGGATGAGAGAAAGGGAAATCAGGGCGTCTCGCTTGAGCGAGGCCCCTACTCGTCTAAGCGAGATTCCGGACTCTCACTTAGACAAGGTACTATTCGTTGAACGAACACCTTTCGCACATCGGATTATACAAAACATGCAACCGGACTCTTAGCACTTCAATCTAAAAATTGGTTCTATGAACCCAAAGAGCTACCATAAAAAGCATATGCAAATAACAGTGATATATTTTAAGGTATAGTTTTACATCTGATCTGGCCTTAATTAAATACAACTAATAATTATAATACGAAGTTTTATACATACAAAACTCTATAAAAAGTCACTCGAACCCTGGCACCGTTCTCCCCCTTGGCGCGGCTCCATGGCTCCTTCCCCCTCCCTGTCTCTGGTTACTAAAAGAAATATACAAGGGTGAGTGTTTGGCATAATAATTAATATAGAACGGAATTAAACACTATACTTGCATATTGATACATACAAATCAAGCATCACCTGTAAGTAAGCATACCGGAACATAGTGTATTTCATGCAGTAACTGTATTAAACCAACTACACAATTCCATCACATTCCTCACATTCATCACATTCATTACATACCTCACATTCATTACATACATCACGATCACAACAGACTCTTATACGATCTGACTCCTAGTATCCGGATACTAAAGGATTGGCCTTCAGCTGGGGGTCCTACTTGACACCCTGTGAACCCTGCTTGGTTCACCGAGTCCTGCTTGACTCTCCACCTCGACCACTGGGTCCTACTTGACCACTGGGTAGCTCAACTGGGCACGAAAACCACGGGAGCCGGAAATGAGGGGCTATCATATACCGTCGGCCATCCCATACCACATAATTATCCAACAGTTTACCTTTCACATAATAATATCAATTCCTCATCACTCGGGTAGCCTGCTTGCTAACCCGTCGTCACATAACACTGATCATTTCACAAGATCATACATGATAAACTCATCCACATCCGATCCTTCACTAATTAATGTACTCAGTCACACATGCACAAACATAAACACACAACTACGTTTAGCAACATTTTTCTTAACTTGATCATGTTACTTCAACGACTTGATTAAGACACGAGTCCTATTCTAATTAATTATAACCCGAACACCCCCCTTACTTTGGTTCCACGCTTCGTTGATCTGCTCTCTGTGCCGATTTCTTTCTCTGAACACCGGTTCTGCAATCTCAACTCCTTCACTCAGTCTTCCGTTGCTTAGCTTACTACCTACGAATCATAAAGCATAGCTCATCACCTCAACGCCCTTAGTTCATGGATAACATCTGGACTCATGCTCACCAGAGGAGTGGAGAACAGCCACAAATATAGCCATGCATGGCCCTTAACAGCTAAAGAATAAAAGGAATAAGGGGATCATAATTGGAACGGATCAGTAGACTCACCTTGAAGCCTCGATCACAGGAATGGGGTTAAATTGAAGTGTAGACGCAAATGGAGTCCCTCTCCAGTGCATGCAAATCAGTGTTAAGAGAGAAGAGAAAAACGGAAGGGAAGGAACAGACCAACAGCAAGGTAACTTGTAAAAATGAAGAGGAAAGGAAGGGAATCTTCTTATATATATATGGCTCATGGGCAAGATCGTCTTTTCCTTTATTTTATTTGTATTCTTACTAAATTTAATCAATTTCACTATTTTAAACTATTGCATAGTTATCAAATCAATTACACGTGTTTATCCCCTCAACGTCTAAGTAGTCACCATCCTCTAATAATTCGCAAGAGTATAGGCCCGATATAAATATCGGCCCCGCCGTCCTATCTTAATGTTCATACCTCGGAAATCCGAGCTACAACCTGAGAAGTCGGATATATCATCCGCTCTCGTCTCTTTGTCACACATACCCGTTGTTTCAGTTAGTATGAGGTTGATCCGGGCTATGACACCGTGTGAGGCGCTCCCCTCACAACGGTTCGACCAGACCGCCTAGCACTGCCCGCTCTTCCTTACTCATCCAATCTTCGGCTCAGACAGAATAAATACTAAATAGAATTTCTAAACATTCACTAACATTTCCCATTCCATAATTTTCATTAAAACATCAGGGATGTTACAAGAAGGTTGCTGCAGTGAAGGCAGAGGCAAAGAAGGAAATGCAGAGGCTGCTTCAGGAAGAGATGGCACGGTTTCGGAGTGAGATGATGGCGTCATTCAGTCAACAATGTCAACCTACGCCACCAGTGGTGGACCCACAGGTTACATTGTACATTATTTAATTGACTCACCTATGATTCGTTATCATTATTTCTTGAATAACTTTAAAATGTTGTGTAATTATGCAGACTAGGCGGGTCAGCACAAGGGGTCATGTGCTGCACCTGACGGTGACGATGACGACGTAAATCTTGGAGACTGCCGTCAGTGTGACCTATTTGTGGATGGAGTGGAAGAGCCAGTTCCCATTGGTTCAGTGTATAACCAAGGCCCTTTGGTTCACCATCAGAAATTACCCGATGGTGTGTCAAGGATTTCGGTTGTACAGGTCCTTGAGGCAGATGCAGTTGTTCCCATTCCAACATCTGAGGTACATCTGGTCGGCCAGGCTATAGGACACTTCCTTATGTGGCCGACCAGACTTGTGTCAGATTTCGGTCCCCAGGTATGCTCTTTACCCAAGCATCAACTATATATTAAGTTATGGTTTCAATAATCATAAGTTGCTTCTAATTTTTTAACTATTTTAACAGGGTGTTGCCCCATCAAAGAAGCCAGAGCCCCCTTGATCCGATAGAATGACTATGGGACATATCGGCTGGGCTTCACAATTGCACTATCTCGGTCCCATGGGAGGAATCCGTTTTTGGTTTCCCTAGTGCTATCCCAGTGTACATTGCACGACCTGACTTGTGTGAGGTCCTAATGGGGAAGACGATGTTGAACATTTCAGTGATTCAGTGTTGGGAGCTGTAAGTATAATGTTTTTTATTCAATGATAGTGTCAATTAAATTTATATTTTTACAACACTAAACGTTTACAAATTTGATTAGGTTTTTACATAGACTTTGCATAGAGAGAGGTGTCGATAACACTTATGGTTTCCTGGAGCCCTCACTAATACAACTTCGTGGGAACAGCAAGGAAGAGATTCAGGCATACATCCAGAATTGGATGCATGCCTCGAACAAGATTGTGTACCTTGCACCATTTCATAGAGAGTAAGAGTCTAATAAATATTTAGTTATTTTTGTCAATTTAATAATGGATTGTGTTGTTAATATTCAATGGTACATTGCAGCCTTCACTGGCAACTGTTGGTCATTTACCCGAAGGACGGCATTGTTGCATGCTTCTGTTCGTTGTATAGGAGTCCTGGTGCGGACTACATGAAAATACTCGACGGGTAAGTTGATTTTTAAAAAATAAAACAACTTTACATATTTGATTAAGTCATTCTATTAACTAAACTGATGTTTTATTCTCTTACAGGGATTTAATTGGGTACCATCTACTACGCGGCAAAGTGAGCAAGAAAAGACTAGAGTGGGTCTTCCCAAAAGTAAGCACTTCAATTAATAACCATTACTTTTAAAGTTACCTCAATTAGTAACAAAAACAATAACTAATTATGAAATGAATGTATGGTACCTTGTAGTCTTATCGGCAGGATGGCACCTTTGAGTGTGGGTATTTCATGATGAAGACAATGCTCACCATTGTCCAATCTGGTATAGTAGACGGATGGACAACTATAAGTTTTTGCTGCCTACTTTAATTTATTTGGTTTTGACATATTACTATTACAATTTGTTGCTCACTTATTAATGATTATGTCTTCTTTACAGCATTTTTGAGACTCTTCCTCAATGTTCCCTGAAGGATACATTGACGAAATCAGAAACCAATGGGCCACCAGCCTTCTTCAACTCAAGGAAGGAGCCCAATAGACTTCTGTCATTTATTATATTATTACTGTGTAGTTATATACCTATTAGTGTAGCTTAATTACTTATTGTGCATTTTATATACCATATTTGATGTTTAGACAGTTTGATTGAATTTTTTTAAACATTCATTATTATTTATCATTGGACTGTCTGGGACTGTTTACAGGTTTCTGGGAAAGAATAAAAATTAAATAAAAATTTTTTTAAAAAAAATTAAGGTTTTAAGCACGGTTATGGTGTTAACCGTGCTTAAAAGTCACCCTTTTAAGCACGGCTATGCTTTGACCGTTCTTAAAAGTCCCGAAGAAACAAGCACAGTTCAGGAGGAACCGTGCTTAAAGGTCAGAGATACGAGCACGGTTCAGGAGGAACCGTGCTTAAAAGTCAAAGATACGAGCACGGTTCAGGAGGAACCGTGCTTAAAAGTGCCACACCTATGAGCACGGTTGAAATTAACCGTGCTTAAAAGCCATCTACAAGTACGGTTGGGAACCGTCCTTAAAAGTCCTAAGCTACAAGCACGGTGGGAACAAGCACGGTTCTGGAACCGTGCTTAAAGGGTCCCCAGAACCGTGCTTAAAGACCCTTTTTCCACTACTGGCATGTGATGGATGCATATTATGATTCATAACATGATAACAACTTGTTGAGCAAGAAGTGTGGCTGGTTATGACAAGTGGTGGGTTGTAGTCATGCATGGGAGAGGAGTTTAGAAGAGGAGGGCATGTGGTAAACTTGCTAAATAAGGGGTGAGGCTGAGTGGGACAAGTGGCCATTGGTGTTGCAAGCTTATTGGACCATGTTGCATGGAGGCTGAGGTGTCCAGCTTCTGAACGTCAAGTTGTGAGGGCTTTTTGGGGCCTTTTTAGGCCGAATTTGAAAATGTGCTGAACATAAGAGTTTTAGAAATTTTTGTTATCTTTAAATACATATAAAGTACAAAACAATCCATTAAGAATTGAGTAAGATATGGCCTAAATACAAAAAGGGTGCAGGGCTATAATGGGATTTTTGTTCCCTGCATAATTTATTTTTCTGGGCCAAATAGGTTGTGATTTGGGCTTTGTGTCCTTCATAAAAGTTGTGACAAATTGAGTTAGGAAAAATTAGGTGAAGGCCTCATTCATTTTCATGGCCATATGAGAGAGTTATGTGGAAAATACTACACCTAGTGCAAACTATTGCTGGAAAAACATGAATTGGTGTAGTGTTTTAATTTTTGGGATTTTTGGGATGAGAATTGGCTTTCGAGCCCTGCATGAAGTTTTTAGATCCTTCTTCCCTCTTTAATGTGATATATCATTTTCAATAATCCAAGTTCTGTATCCTAAGGTATACCCAGTTTACAATAGGGTGCTCTAGAAGCTTCCGGGATCAGCTAGGGTCTTAGAAATAAATTACCATTAATTTTCCCTTAGGAATTTGATTTCGTGCCCTTCATGAAAATTTTAGAGGTCTATGATAAGGATCCATAATAAAAATAATGGAGTGATTCAAGCACCGGACAAATGAGATACATGAATTTTATCGAAGGCTGCCTGCATTGAAATGAAACAGCCAAGAGGTCATAAAGATTTATTAAATTGTACCAATCTAGAAGGATTTAGCTTTTAATATCTTCACGAAAAATATAGATAATTTTGTTACGGAGATTTTGACACCAAGTTTGTACAAATTAAAGGTTGTATGAGAAAGTTATGAATTTTTTCTGAACTATGCCCAGAGAAAAACATCCAAATGTTGGAATTTTGAGATGAATATACTTAATCTTCAATTTTGGGGTTGACAGAGTAAGAATCAGAGTTTGGGGCTAGAAATGAAGATTGAATATCTTTTCAAAACAAAGAGATTGAGACCAAAATCATTCAATTTTAAGATGGTATGAAAAATCTAGGTCTAAAACACCAAAGGTATTTGGGTCGAGTTTTAAAGTGATTTCTAAGGAAATCAACTTATTGAAAAACAGGGATGATAGAGTCCGAATCAAGCTTCGATCCCTTCAGGAAAAATTCCTAAAATGTTGAAATGAGTCACCAGAGACTGACCATGCCACCATCGGATATCCTGAGGTATATGAACGGTCAAACGTAGAAGACACCAAAGGTTCTGATTGAGCGTATCAAGCCAAGTCAGACACCCTTGATTCTTCGCGGAGGGATTCTAACAGGACTAGTATCCCTACTAGATCATTAGTCTTGGGTTGAACGGTCAGTGGCTGACCTCAGGCTGGGTCCTACAGTTCAAATTTGAGGAACCGAGCGGTATTATATTAAATATAATTATCAAATAAATAAACAATTTAATATATATAATTTTAAAATAAATTATTATTATAATTATTTATCTATTAAATATTGTCAACAGAAAATAATTATTAAATAAATATAATTATAAATTAATTTGTACCCAAAATAATCGTCGTTACGTATTATTTTTAGTTAAACACCGTTGTCAAATGTTATTTATTATTTTCTTATTTCTGCTTTTCCCACTCATTATCTCTCAGCATTCTTATATTTCAGGTTAAGCTCTGCTTATCCCTATTGTTCTCAACCTAAGCTATTCGAGGAACAGGTCGAAGCCTCGAGCTTCTCACCAAAAGCTTAACAGAGTGTCCTCAGAGTCCTGAGGGTCTGGTTTCCTATTCTCAAAAATTAGGGCTGTTACAATCCCTTGCAAAACAAAAAGAATCGTGACTTTTTACGCCAATGTCACATAGGATATTACATGCAGTAGACAAGGAACTGTGCCAGGTAGCAAACATTATATCCAACGTTATTTCATCACTAGTATTTGCTGTAATTATCTCATTCTTTGCAGTCTTAGACCACCTTTAATATAATAAGCTGTTGGGAATATGGTCAATATTCTTAGTTTGAAT
The DNA here is from genome assembly GCA_037962975.1 of Clitoria ternatea. Classification (NCBI taxonomy): domain Eukaryota; kingdom Viridiplantae; phylum Streptophyta; class Magnoliopsida; order Fabales; family Fabaceae; genus Clitoria; species Clitoria ternatea. The sequence continues at coordinate 50,529,697 of CM075669.1, forward strand.
CACAACAAAAATGTGAGAACAAGGAATTCCACGTGACTCAAAAAGCATACATTCATAGCTAAGTGATGCTTGCAACGTATCATACAATACTCGGTTGTCAAACCTAACTTTACCATATTCACGCAGCCGAAACTCAGTCATGGAATCCTTCTATAATCGCTCCAACGGGAACCTGCAAGATTAATCTGATCCTTAACTTTAATGAAGATCTCTTATATATAAAATTGGGAAGCTTCATGTTCAATTGAATGGAGAGAAGTAGTCAAAACAGGGTTGGTGAATAATGTCTTGAAATCAGCATTCAGTTCATTGTTCCTATACTCATGCAACACCTGGTCAAATTTTTGTATGAACTCAAAAACGCTATGTTTTTTTGTATACATAAGCCTTTACCAAAGTAGTCCAAATCCTACCAAAAAATTTATCACCTAAATATGTATTGGCCCATGATTCCTTCATGTCGTAAGTATTTGAAACCCGATGGTCTTACAAAAGGTCATGCTTCAAAACCATATTATGCCAAAACACTTCAAATTCATTTATTGTAAAATTGGAATACATTGCTTATTTGAAGTCTTCTAATAACTATTTTTTCTTCACTTTCTCACATGCATTCCTATATAAGTGCCAGGCACACAGATGATGAGTTGAGTTCAGAAACTTTGTCTTCATAGCCCCTCTCATAAAAGCACAACTATATGTTATAACAGTCTTAGGGTGTTTACCACATATTTCTTCCAAAAAACCTCTAAAACCCACTGATAAGTAGAGATGGATTCATCTGAAATCAACGCCGCCCCAAAAATTACAATTTGACTATGATGGTTGCAACTAGAAAAGATCACCAAAGGTATATTATACTTGTTTATTTTGTAGGTTATGTCAAAGGCAACAACTTCCCCAAAACATTGGTAGGCAGCTATGCAACCATCATCAGCCCAAAAGATGTCCTTCAATTTACCATCACTAGTGGTGGTACATTTTGAATACATAACTGGATCACTATCAGCCTTTCCTTTAAGGTAACTCAACACAGCTTTCACATCCCTATCTTGAATCTTAAAGTTTTTCTAACAATGTATGTAGTTGTACAAATCTTTTTTGCAAAACCCTAACTTACCATAACTCCCCTTTTGTACCCAACTATATGGAAAGTCCTAACACCACTAGAGTGTAAACAATCAACTTGAGCCTTATCAGCGTCGGTCAACACACGATTTATGGGAATTAAATAGGAATACCGAGCTAGATATAACTCATGATTATGACCAACAACAAAAGCTCTCACTGTCAACTTTGATATCTTATGATCAAAAAGAATCTGTAACTTGGCCAGACAGTTGGTTCAAGTTATCGCTCTATGTGGCATTTTCCTATCAACCCTCCTAAAATGTTTTTGATTTCTCAGCCCCTCTCAATTGCAAACTAGTTGTCTCATAACAATGTTCCCATGTGTATCTTTGCTCACATAATCTTTTCTAACAACAAAACCATGAATTTAGCATACGTTTGATAAAACACATAACCCTCTTCTTCAGTTTGAAATTAAAGACCTCGAATATGACTTTCTGACAACTCCATTATTTCCCATAAGTTATCAGTATCACGACAAAAATCAACACTAAATTTATCAACCTCATAATTCCCCCGGCCTGTGTACCAATATATTTTTCTGATTCAGGTTCATCCCAATTATCATCCTCTGAACCACTAATATAATTGTTCTCACTACCCTGTTGACTAACATCAACATCACCTTCATACTAACAAACGCGTGACTCACAAAATCAGACATTTGCATGCAAGACATAGAACGATATCTTCATTTTATAATGTTAACATTTTATCACGATCAAATAATCCTACACATAACCATGTTTCATGCTTATGTGATAGAGTATATGTATTCTTTCTTTACATACTTAGATAGCATGGTCTCAAATTTGAATTTTGAGACATGAGTTACAATTGTTGGTATAGTTATGTATATGATACTCCCTTTAGTTTTTTGAAAATATATTGAACAAACATACTTGAATCAAAACTGAAGGCTATCCAATATGCACGTTGGATACCCGAGGGCGAAGTAGCAAGCAATAAAACATAAAGTTCAAAGACCAGAAATGGCAAGGTCAATAACTAGGCTTATAATATATCCCATGACAAGGCCAATGATTTTGGTAGCCATAGAGGCTGATCCAATGTCTACAACAAACTGCATAAACCAAAGAATTTCCATTTAAGTGTTATTTTGTAGACAATGTCAACATCTATCATACTTACATATGTATTGAAACTCAATTGTAAAACCAATTTACATGTAAAAATAGTTATAGAGGAGTGGATGAAGAGTTCCAACAATTCTTTTTTTGGCCATTAGGGACAGAAATGAGTCATATGCACAAGAAGCTATTGCGTGAATAGAAACCGACACATAACTATGGAATTTTTTTAACATGTAATTTAAAGAGTTAGCTTCTTCTACAGTTGAAGTGACAAGGATAAAATTATGTGCAATGTGGATGAGAAAGACGTTGCTGCATATCTAAGGGTAAGCAAATATTGTCAAAATTTTAGAATCGGAAAGAAATAAGTAAATCTAAATGAATCGATGAATTGTTTTGTATTTACTAATTTTACATGAAAATATTTTTGTTTATAGTTTGGTTTGGAGTAAAAATCCATTTTTCATAACACATTTTTATTTAGTTTAAACTATTTTTCAACCTAACATAACGTAACTTCTAATTTTACCACCTTTAGTCTTTTATCTAGTATAAATAAATAGAAGAAAGTTGATAAATAAAAAAATAAAGACAACCTTTCTTTGTTTCACTAAACACTTATTTTAACTAGTTGTAAGGATGAAAGCAGAAAACAAATGACACTAAAATAATTAATCTGTTACGAGTTATAAACACTTTTAATTTAAATTTTAATAAAAAGGGATATAAGCTGCTAGGAGGAGTTGCATTTGCATTTGGCTAGACTCACTGTTGCTATATAATACCAACAGATCAAGGAGGTCTCAACCGTGGGCCTTATTCCTTGTTGTTATTTTATTTTTATTAATATATGTTTTTTAAAAAATCACTCATCTATATTTAATATATATATATATATGTATATATTATATCAGTCTACATTTAATAGTTAATTTTATCAAACATATTTTAATTTAATCAGTTAACATAATAACTTTTGTGTTTATATGTTGTAACAGGTTTTGATAATGACAAACAAGATTCAAAGATCAAACATAAGAATTACGAACAAATTAATTATGGTCGATGATGCAAAAATGATGAACTCCAAAAAGAAAGATTCAAGGCATTTAAAAGAGGGTCAAATCTAGTTGAATAAACTCATCAAAATGCCAAAAGACCAAAACAACATGACCATATGCAATAACATGTGAAAATGAGTACCAAAAACATCAAAAATTGACCATCAGCATGATGAATTAATTCCCCAAGACCCCTGAATCGATTCATGTGTAATAACAGGCCCAGGATGTGATTTTTTAATCATTGAATCGATTCACTAAGCCACTGAATCGATTCACACATGATAAAAAGGCCCAGGATGTGAAATTTTGGTGATTGAATCGATTCATCCCAGCCCTGAATCGATTCATGCGAAATTAAAATGCCCAAGATGTGTTTTTTAATTGATTGAATCGATTCACACCACATTGAATCGATTCATACGTTCTAAATTGCCCAGAATCTTTAAATTTTCATGGATGAATCGATTCATATTTCTTGTGAATAGATTCATACGCTATTTTAAGCCCAAATACACTAAATGAATTGATTCGTGAATAGATTCATTCAGTGCAAATTTGAATTTCAAAATTTGAACGTTGACAAAGTTGCAGGAAACATGGAAACTTCACGCTGCTCCAAAAATCAAACAATCAAGCTGCCAATTTACAGATTCAAGGTCAGGAAACTTGTGCATGGAAGCAACAAACTTAAATCATGGAATGTTTTGTGGATTTATGTTTCTGAGGGAATTAAAAAATTGGACATATTGCATGCACCCTTGCCTATAAATAGAAGAGAAGTTGGAAGCTGAAGATACACCAAGTGTGACATCCCTCCTTAAATAATATTTATTTTTACCCAATTTATTGATTTTCACAATAAATTTTTTTTTTACGTTTCTAATAATTAAATTACATCACAATAAAAAAATCTATCTTAAAAAAAATACCCAAATTATAGTTTAAATAAACAATTTATAATCCTCAAAATCATTTAAATTAAAGAAAACTCAAAACCTGAAACAGGGGTCTGACGCTGCGCGCCAACCCCACGCTAGGCGTGAGCGTACATTCGCAGCCCTGGCGCTGAGCGCCAGACTGACGCTACGCGTGGGCTTACCAGTGACAGCACCTGATGCTGTCACACAATTTAGGCCTTTTGGCCAACTACTAACTTATCCAATTAGCTCATTTCAGGTTCAATTGCCATGAAACTTCATGGTCCACATGTTTTCCCCATTCTGAAACTATTGGCGATGTTCATTCGCCAAGATTCCAACATATGCTCAGGTTATGCGTGAAATACAACTTAACCATTTTATGTGCAACACTTTTGCACCAAACACCCTAAATGATTCTTAAATGATCCAAAACCAATGTATACCACTTTTAAATATTCTTATGAACCTATTGATACCTTACAAAGGTATTGAAACTCACCGAAACTCAAATTCACCTATCCAGTTTCTCAAAGTCATAGGGATGGCTTCTAGTTCAAATCTCTAAATCTATTTGAGTCATCAATATAACATTCAATCATTTCAAGCAGCCAATTTAGCACACATACATCCATAAAACCTGCCTATAATGTATGATTTACTACAGTATGGCTCTGTGCCATAACTATAATCATCCAACAGTACCTGGTCATCACACATGCACAATATCTAATAGCTCAATGCCATTACATAATCACATCACTCAGACCACAAACATATTATACTATGCATAAGTTCACACTCCCACAGATTTACACACATATCTCTTTATATATATACCAATGGCTCAGTGCCATTAGTCATCACAAACAAATAACAGCAACACATACTACTGCAAGTCTACAAGATAACATATTCACATATGAATATATATAAAATATACATCCCAAACTCCTCTGGCATTACTCCTTGCTCACTTTGTACTGGTTTCCGCAGCATCCGCAACATCCTTGGGTTCATTCACTGTGAACATAAAGTAAGGGTGAGTATCAATCACAAAAATGATACCACTACATAATCAGAGTTGATATCACCTGGAGAATCTCATTCTCCTGCCTGGGTTATCGGTCCACTAAAGTTTCCTCATATGAACCAAACATATCATAATCCATCATAAATTCATTATGTTCATATCATAATAAATATCTCACAACATCGAGATGAATTAATTATAAGCATCCGTGCTTAACCAAATCATTTTACAATTCATTGTTTTAATCATATCATTATCATGCCAATGCAATAACCTGCATATCAGTCAAGAAGTGTAAATCACAACTGACTTTCATATACATCAGACACCTAGTATCCGGATACTAACGAATCAGCCACCAGCTGGGAGTCCACCGACATCCTATGAACACATCCTGGTTCACCGAGCCCGGTATCATAAACCGTCTCCCCACCTCAACCACTGGATCACTTCCTGGATCACTGGGTAGCTCAGCTGGGCCTCTACATGGACCACGGGAGCCCAAAAGCGAGGGGTAATCTATACCGAATGGTTGTCCACAACACATATCATGCATATACAGCATATAACAATATATCTCATCATATACACATTATTCATTTTAAATCATGAATATACATTATACAATCATTAAATGATTTTGGCATACAAGCCAACTCACAACATAAGAACCATATGTCGGCATAAAAGCCACATCTCGGCATAAACACCACATCTCTCGGCATAAAAGCCACATCTCAGCATAAAAGCCACATCCTTTAAATATCATAATCATACTTAACATTCATAATATTCACATAATCAAACATAACTTTATATCTTCTATATCACGATAATTCAATATTTCATCACTCTCCATTATGCATATTCTAGGCATACTTTATATATTATTTCTCATTTTATTCACAATTCACATCTCATTTATTACCATTCTATTTTCCATAATTGTCAAATACAACATATGACCGCATACCTAAGCTAGTCGTATATTCTCTCATATATATATATATATATATATATATATATCAATCTCATACTTTCACATATTTATTTTCAAACATAATTATCACAAATCTGTAATCAAATATATATTATAATACTCCCCTTACCTCACTGTCGACGCTCTAAACTCAATCACCAAGATCAATACGCCGCAACCACTAAAAGATAGAATTACAAAAAGGTTTAAGGTTTTAACCGTTCAAACCTTAATCCAACTTAGGAATATGCTCAGAAATTACTTTCTAAAGCTTTAGAAGCTTACCACAACTGAAACCACAAGTTTTCTGAGAAACCCCTTTTTCCGCTAATCTTTCAACGGCCCGTTCACAACCTATATAAAGCGGAATTCAAATTCGTCACTCAATCTTTCTTTTGAACACCATAAGGAAACTTTTAATCGGTTTAGAATCTTAAAATTCAAAGTTCCCTTGTTTTCCCCAAAAATGGATAAAGATAGAAAATCTCCATGGAATTCAAAATTGAAAGATCCCATGCGTTAATCTTAAGTTTTTTACCTCTAATCCGCAATTAATTTCAGATTCCAACCTCTTGTTGGCCTTTAATTGTCGCAGGGAAAAGAGAGAAAAAGAAGAACCCCAAAACTTATGTTTTTAACTTCTGCTTTGCGGGCTGTCATCTTGGGTCTTTATTCTGCCCGCGACTCTGACGCTACGCGTCCCCCTGACGCTACGCGTCAAGTCTAAATTTTTATATTGATGCTACGCGTTCCACTGACGCTACACGTCAAATTTTACCCTGACGCTACACGTCCCACTGACGCTACGCGTCAAGTCCCAAATCAAAAATTCCCTTTTTATTTTAATTTTACATCTTATATTAAACTTACTTTATTAAATATCCAAACTTATGAATAGAAAACATAGGGATGTTACACCAAGCATTCATACAAAAATCACATTGCTTCTCCTTCTTTATTCTTTAATTCTAGGCAAATCACTCTCTATTTCTATTTTAGGAAATTATTTTTTGAGTGTTACTTAGTGAGCAAAATAATTTTTGAGTGTTAAAACTTGCGTATCCTCTCTTTGAGAGTTATTATTTTGAGAAAGCTTTAACTTGCATATCCACTCTTTTAGAGAGTTATCCTTGTACACTTAAACACCAAAAATCCTATAATTTGGTTTGAGTTTCAACCTTGTAAAATTGTGAGATTGAGAGATTGGATGGGTTACCCTTGTACTTGTGGGAATTGGATTCTTGAGTGTGGGACACTAGGAAACTTTAATTGCTCAAAGTTGTAATCTCTAATTTCATAGTGGAATCCTTCAAGTAGGTTGCTTGAAGGTGAGACGTACACCAGGGTGGTGGAACTCGTTATATCGGTTTGCAAATCTCTCTATGCCTACACTCTTTCGTATTTGCTCATATAAATTGCTTACTTAAGAGTTAGAATTAATTTAAAATATTTACATTTTTATATTGCTTGTTATATTATTTGTTATCTTCTTCAAGCATAATTATTAAAGAATCAAATTCAAAGGCATTCTAAGAAAAATTTTTAATACTCAATTCACCCCCTCTCTTGAGTAATTGAGGCCACTTGGTTAACAAGTGGTATCAGAGCTTGACTCTTGGTAGATCAAGCTTAACAACATCAAGAGAACAAATGGCCTCAAATTCTCTAAACCTTCTTCCCGAGGGTGGTGCCACAAATAGACCTCCCGCTTTCAATGGTGAGGGTTACACTTTTTGGAAAGAAAGGATGAAAATTTTCATACAATCAATTGATTTAAAAGTATGGAATGCTATTGAAAATGGTCTTTTTGTACCTATGCATGTTGTTAATGATAAACAAGTTGAAAAACCAATGGATGATTGGACAAGTGAGGAAGAAAAGCAAGTGCAATATAATTATAAAGCAAAAAATCTTATCACCGTAGCCTTAGGTCCCGATGAATTCTTTAGAGTAGTTACTTGTAAATCTGCTAAGGATATGTGGGATACCCTTCAAGTAACTCATGAAGGAACTAGTGATGTTAAGGATTCTAAAATTAGCACTTTAACTAGTCAATATGAAAGTTTTAGAATGAGTTCCAATGAATCTATTTTAGAACTTCAAAAGAGATTTACTTTGATTATTAATCACCTTATTACACTTAGTAAATCTTACACTAACAAGGAACTTATCCACAAAGTTCTAAAAAGTCTTACTAGGGAATGACAACCTCTTGTTACGACCATCAAACAATCTCCCAATATAAATGAAATGTCTCTTGCCACTTTGTTTGGTAAACTACAAGAACAAGAACAAGAATTGAAAGATTTGAAACAAGCAGAGGAAGAAGAAAAGGCCTCAAAGAAGAAAGGGATAGCTCTCAAGGCCACCTCAATGGATGAAGATGAATCTGAGAGTGATCTTGATGAGGATGAAGAGCTAGGATTATTCGTGAAGCGTTTTGGGAAACTTATGAGGAACAAACGCTTCCAAAAGAGCTTACACATAAAGGTAAGAAACCTATCTCTAAAGAAAATAATTCTTCACCTACTTGTTTCGAATATGGAAAGGAAGGACACTTTAAGGCGGATTGTCCTGTTAGGAAATCCCTAAGCATGAGCAGCGAAAAAATAAAAGGGATTCCATGGGATTTGCAAGGTTCCGTGTTTCAAAGCACAAAACAATTTCAAAATTCATTTTGGATTACCTCTTGAAGAACTCTGAAGCAGTCGTAGCCTCGTCCTTTAGGAGTCCACACGAGCACTCCCACCAGAATCGCAACACTTGCCAACTGCTAGTTTGACGGCGTGTAGCTCTTGCAACTTTTGCGAATTTATGTCTCACTTGAGTGAACGGCCTATGAGCATCTTATGCTCTATTTATAGGCTTAGGTTTGACCTAATTTGTTCTCTCTAAAAGTGGGCTCCTTACTCATTCCAAATGAGTTAGGCCCAATAGCTTTATTTTAGTCCAACTAAAATAAGACAACATTTTCTGATGGGCTTACTCTATGTGTGTGACCCTATAGGTAAAATACCCGGTCATATTAATAATAAACTATTTTATTATTAATATAAAATAAGAGCGGCATCTAGCAATGCATCATTATGTCCGAATATTATCAACATAACCTATAAGTGATAATTATTTAATATGTTTATTCCTTTTGTCACGATATCCTAATTGGGCCCAAGGCATGGTCACGTCATCCTTGTACGGCCCAATTTATTTTACTTGATACCGGAGTAGACTGGATCCGAATAAATATCTAATATTTATGCTTTCTAGCATGGCCATGCGTTTTCTTAGTCTTACTCCATCAAGTGGCCTATGGATATCAATCCTGTCACATAGGAGAGACAAATTCCATCTACATCACTCATATCCCTCTGCATAATTTGTTCATTGCCTAATCACAACCTTTATAGTCCTCTTGTTACAGAAGACGTTTAATTGTATTAAAACAATAAACTCCTCATGTAGGAATCGTAGTGACTTCAGGTCGAAGGACTACATATACCATTATCACATTGAGAATCGTTTATGACAATCATGTAACGGTCCATGCAACGTTCTCATGGTGGGTCTGTCCAGTACATCATTACTCTTAATGTGTACCTGTGTGAAGACTCGATATCATCTATATCTATGATCTGTGAGATCAGGTCATCAGTACACTCACACACTAGTCTCAGTGTATTTACATGTCCCCATGTAAATACTTGACTAGGGACATTTTAGGAATAATTTTTATATGACCTATTACTCCAAGGATAAATATGTTTTAAAACAATTTTAAACTGAAATATTTATTCTATTGATAAGTAGAAAAATGATACAAATGAAGAAGCATAAAAGCTCATAGTGCATACACCAACATGTCCAAATCTAAAGAAGAGAAACAAAGAAAGGAAAGGGAAAAGAAGAGCATATATCGCATGGGATGAAAATGAAATAAGTAGCTCAAACGAATCAGAAAATGAAGAAGCAAACCTTTGCCTTATGGCCAACCACCAAGATGAAGATGATGAGGTAAATTTTCATGATTTAGATAAAGAAGAACTACTTGATGCTCTTGAAGAATTGTATGATAAATTTATAAAAATTTCTAATAAGCATAAGTTATCAAGAAAAACCATTAATACTCTTGAAATGCATCTTATGGAGACTTATAAAGAAAATGAACTTTTGAAATTAGAAGAGTAAAAGTACAAGCATGCTCTAGGACCAAACCTTGTGAATTTGTTAAGAAATGTGATATACTTGAAAAGAAAGTGTTAGATTTAAACATGATGCTCGAAAAATTTACCAACGGTAGGGGTAATTTAAATGCATTTCTTGGAAAACAACGTTGTATGTTTAGCAAAACTGGATTAGGTTATAATCAAGGATCACATGCTTAGAAAAAGGAAAAACATTACAAAAATTTCTTTGTGCCACCTAGTAAATCATCTACACCTTTCATGAAATATAATCATTGTGGTCTTAAAGGTCATAATTCTTACAATTGCAATGTTAGAAAACTAGGGCCAAAGGTTGTGAGAAAAGTATGGGTTCCGAAAGGAACATTAATTGAAACTAACCTACAAGGACCCAACATAAAATGGGTACCAAGTTCTCTAAATTGACTTATTTTGTAGGTATGCTTTAAGGCAAATAACACTCATTGGTACTTGGATAGTGGGTGTTCAAAACATATGATGGGAGACAAAAGTAAGTTTATATCATTCACTCCTCGAAACAAAGGTTTTGTTACTTATGGAGACAACACGAAGGGAAGAATCCTAGGAATCAGAAATATTGGTAAAAATTCTTCCTGTTTTATAAATGATGTATTATATGTTGAAGGACTCAAACATAACTTGCTTAGCATTAGTCAATTATGTGATAAGGGCTATAAAATTGTTTTTGAATCAAACGGTTGCATAATTGAAAATAAGCTAAATAAGGAAATAAAATTCGTTGGTTAAAGAGTTGATAATATTTATATGATTAATCTTGATTGTCTTGCTTCAAATGATGTGCAATGCTTCATACCTAAAGAGGATGAATCATGGCTATGGCATAGAAGAATTGCTCACATTCATGTAGACCATTTAAACAAACTTGTTTCAAAAGATTTAGTAATTGGTTTACCAAAATTGAAATTTGAAAATAAGTTTTGTGACGCATGTCAAAAGGGAAAACAAGTAAAGGTTTCTTTTCAAGTGAAAAATATTGTTTCAACAACTAGACCTTTACAAATTTTACATATGGATTTATTTGGACCTTCAAAAATCAAAAGTTTTGGCGAAAACTATTATGGTCTTATGATTGTGGATGACTTTTCTAGGTATACATGGACATTGTTTCTTACTCATAAACATGAAGCATATAATGCATTTAAGAAACTTTCCAAGATCATCCAAAATGAACAAAACTCGAAAATAGCATCCATTCGAATGGATCATGGGGGAGAATTTGAAAATCAATCTTTTGAAAAGTTGTATGAAAAATTTGGCATTGAACATAATTTTTTGGCTCCAACAACTCCACAACAAAATAGAGTAGTAGAAAGGAAAAATCTATCTTTAGCGGAGCTCGCAAGAACTATGTTAAATGAAAGTAACATTTCAAAACATTTTTAGGCCGACACGGTAAATACCGCTTGCCATGTTATGAACCCGATGTTTAATAAGGCCTATATTAAAGAAAACCCCTATGAGATTTATAAAGGATGAAAACCAAATATTTCTTATTTTCATATATTTGGATGCAAATGCTTTGTCTTAAACAATGGAAAGGATAATCTCGACAAATTCAATGTAAAATCTGTTGAAGCAATATTCTTAGGTTATTCATATACTAGTAAAGCATATCGACTCTTTAACAAATGAACTTGTACAATTGAAGAGTCTATACACGTTAAATTTGATGAACTTAACCAAAATCCTCCGAGACAGGAAATTGATGATCTTGTAGGTACCTTCCAAGAAATGAACTTGGAAGATAAAGAAGAAAACAAAATTGAAGGAGATACAACACAAAATGACGAACCTCAACAAAAAGAGTGGATCACGTAAAGAATCATCATTGGACAATGTCATAGGTGAAATAACAAAAAGTGTAAGTACTCAAAGCGCTATTAGAAATGCATGCAATCACTTAGCATTTATATCACAAGTAGAACTCAAGAATATCAATGAAGCCATTGTTGATGAACATTGGATGTTGGCCATGCAAGAGGAATTAAATCAATTTGAAAGAAATGAAGTTTGGGAACTTGTGCCAAAACCCAATGATCATCAAGTAATAGGCACGAAATGGGTTTTCAAAAATAAACTAGATGAAAATGGAATAATAACAAGAAATAAAGCTAGATTAGTTGCTAAGGGATATAATCAAGAAGAGGGAATAGACTATGAAGAAACGTATACTCCTGTAGCTAGATTAGAAGCCATAAGATTATTGTTAGCTTTCGCTTGTTGTATAGATTTTAAGCTTTATCAAATGGATGTCAAAAGCGCTTTTCTAAACGGTTATATTCAAGAAGAAGTTTATGTAAATCAACCTCTCGGTTTTGAAAATCATAAATTTCCAAACCATGTTTTTAAATTGAGAAAAACTTTATATGGTTTGAAACAAGCTCCAAGAGCTTGGTATAAACGACTCAATAAATTTCTTTTAGAAAATAATTTTGAAAGGGGAAAGGTTGATACAACACTGTTTATAAAACGCAAAAACCATGACATCCTTTTGGTACAAGTTTATGTTGATGACATAATATTTAGTGCTACTAACGAAATTCTTTGTCAAGAGTTTGCCAAGATTATGCAAGATGAATTCGAGATGTCCATGACGGGAGAACTCACATTCTTCCTTGGGCTACAAATTAAACAAACAAAAGAAAGAACTTTCATTAGTCAAACAAAATACTGCAAAGAACTACTCAAAAGGTTTGAAATGGATAAAGCAAATGAAATAGCCACACCAATGAGTACTTCTTGCTACTTAGACAAAGATGAGAAGGGTAAGGACGTTGAAATAACTAAATACCGAGGTATGATTGGATCCTTACTTTACTTAACAGTTAGTAGACCTGATATTATGTTTGCGGTATGTATGTGCGCTAGATATCAAGCATGTCTTAAAGAATCACATCTTACTGCCGTAAAAAGAATTTTAAAATATCTTGTGGGTACTCAAAATGTTGGCTTATGGTATCCCAAAGGCGTTGAATGTATTCCCGTAGGATATTCTAATTCTGACTTTGCTGGTTGCAAATTAGATAAAAAAAGTACCAGCGGTACTTGTCATTTACTCGGAAGTTCTCTTGTTTCTTGGCATAGCAAGAAACAAGTAAGTGTCACGTTATCAACAGTTGAGGCAGAATATGTTGCAGCTGGAAGTTGCTGTGCTCAACTCTTATGGATGAGACAACAACTTCTTGACTTCGGTGTTGTTCTAGACCAAATACCCATTAAATACGACAACACCAGCGCAATCAACATCTCAAAAAATCCAGTAATGCACTCTAGAACCAAACACATAGAAATCCGTCACCATTTTATAAGAGATCATGTTTTGAAGGGAGATTGTGTTCTTGAATATGTTGATACTTTCAAACAATTAGCGGATATTTTTACGAAACCCCTCGCTAAAGAACAATTTATAAAAATTAGGAGGGAGTTAGGAATTTTGGAAATAACAAATATTATTTAAAGTGTTTTAAAACCTTAAATCGTTGAAATTTTTTTGAAAAAATGTTTTTATGATACTCCTTAAAAGTTTTTTTTTCTTTTAATTACTATATCTCAAAATCACTTAATAAATTCTTATTTTGAAATATAATTTTTTTATCAATCTTTGGTAAAATCTTTTCTTGGCCACATAAAGTAATTTGCATCTTTTAATCATATGATTAAATCAATGCTTACTTGTTTATCTATTTAAATTGCAAAATTCTTTTTCAAATTGATTTTCCAACAAAATATTTTCTTGCTAAAGAAATTTAAAGACATATTCTTGAACAAAATAATCTCCTATGTATCACAAAGATCTCTAAAAGAAATTGTCAAATAAACCTTGATTTTTCGGTGAAATTTCCATACCAACAAAATCATTGGCAAATTGATAAATCTCTTGTAAAATTAGCCTCTCCTATAAATTCTCTAGATTAAAATCTTGATCAATATCTCTTGAGTCACCATATACCATTAATTAGATCATTTTATATTTACATAAACAAGAGACACCAAAAAGCTTGAAATTTGAATTCAAAATTCAAATTCAAAATTCAAAAGGAGACAAAGGCATGTGCTTTTCCCATTCTCGTGACATTAAATTCATGAGACTTTAAAGGCTAAATGACAAAAGTTGATTTCCCAAGCACATGATTCCCTTTCACGTGAATTAGGCTCCAGACTTGCGTAAAATACAAAGTATGAATCGATTCATCCTAGGAGCGAATCGATTCACACGGATTCCAGTTGGCAAAAATCACATTTCATGCAAAATGAATCGATTCATTTAGGCACGAATCGATTCACACGAGCTATTGAGGCCTCTCTTATGTGTTTTTGATATAAATACATGAACCCATTCTATTTTCTTCAATCATTCTTCACCCTTCTCTTATAATTCCTTTTCCTCTTCTCTAAACACTCCTCTTCCCTTCTTCTACAAATCAATGGCATCCTCTTCCAACCCAAGAAGAAAAAGAAGAGCAGACATTGCTGGATCCTCTGCTCCACAAACCACTGATATATCTAGATTATTCTCCACACAAAACCAACTCTCTAGATATCTAGAACACTTTTCTGAGAAGTCTCTCATTACCCCTCATTGGCTTGATTATCAACTCTTCCATGACAACTTCACCTTCTTTGAAATCCTCCAACAACAAAATCTTGGTGAATTTGCTACCCTTCAAGAAAATTTCATTTATCCGGAATTAATTAGAGTCTTCTACTCCACTCTAAAAGTCACTAACAATCATTACATAGCTAAGGTAAAAGGAGTCACCATCAACCTTGATGACCACATTCTTCATCTCGTAGGACGAATTCCACTAAGCAACAGTGAATTTAGTGGAAAGAGGCCCATGCTGGAATAGAATTATAATCCTCTAGAGGCAAGAACCTTTCTAAACCTTTATTCCGCCGCAACAAGCACAGTGGGTCAAATGGATATAGAGCACCGACTCCTTCATTATTGGTTGGTGAAAATACTACTTCCTAAAGGAAGTAACAATGCAAGGGTAAGTGAGTCACAAATTATCTTACTTTGGGCTATGTTGCATCAAAAAGAAATCAATTGGATTGCACTAATAAAGCAACATATGATTGATGCTCAAAAACTCGCCCTATTTCCATATGCTGTCTTAATCACTAAACTCCTTTATCATTTTAATGTTAATCTATCAAATGAAGTCAAGGAGTTAGTTGGTTCGAAAGGATTAATTAGTGGACCACATCTCACCAAAATGGGATGGACCTTCCGAAATGAAGAATGGTATTACTCCCCTCCAAACACACTTAGTGAAGATAAAGCGTATTCTGAGCATGAAACTCAACCTCAAGAAAATGCACCTCCTCCAAACCTGAATGATGAGTTCTTCAATAGGTTGACTACCCACTTTGATAATCGCTTTGATGCGATACATGCTCGGTTTGATAACTTAGAGAATAATATGAATGCCCGCTTCAACCAAATGGAGGATTCAATGACCACTCAATATAATGAACTCAATCAACAATTCTCAGAGTTCAAAATTTTCAATCCATAAGCTAGAACTTGTTGTATTTCTCTGTTTAGTTTGAGTATTTTATGATCATGTTCCTACTTTTAATCATTGCTTTCATGTTTACTAAATCCTTTACGTTTTTGATGATGCCAAAAGGGGAGAAATGTCTCTTTAAATATCTCTTTAATTTTTGGTATCTTGAAAGAGTATCATTACCTTAATTATATAAATCATTTTTGTGGTATCCATTGTATAATAAAAGGGGAATATCTTGAAAATAGTATCAAATTGCATTAGAAAGGGGGAGTATTATTGTTTGTTAAAAACTTGTATTATATATTGTGTAACTAACACCCCAAGAGATGAACACTTGTTGTCATCATCAAAAAGGGGGAGAATATGTTTATATGTTGCAACAGGTTTTGATAATGAAAAGCAAGATTCAAAGATCAAACATAAGAATTACAGATAAATTAATTATGGTCCATGATGCAAAAATGATGAACTCCAAAAAGAAAGATTCAAGGCATTTAAAAGAGGGTCACATCTAGTTGAATAAACTCATCAAAATGCCAAAAGACCAAAACAACATGACCATATGCAATAACATGTGAAAATGAGTACCAAAAACATCAAAAATTGACCATCAGCATGATGAATTAATTCCCCAAGACCCCTGAATCGATTCATGTGTAATAACAGGCCCAGGATGTGATTTTTTAATCATTGAATCGATTCACTAAGCCACTGAATCGATTCACACGTGATAAAAAGGCCCAGGATGTGAAATTTTGGTGATTGAATCGATTCATCCCAGCCCTGAATCGATTCATGCGAAATTAAAATGCCCAGGATGTGTTTTTTAATTGATTGAATCGATTCACACCACATTGAATCGATTCATACGTTCTAAATTGCCCAGAATCTTTAAATTTTCATGGATGAATCGATTCATATTTCTTGTGAATAGATTTATACGCTATTTTAAGCCCAAATACACTAAATGAATTGATTCGTGAATAGATTCATTCAGTGCAAATTTGAATTTCAAATTTTGAACACTGACAAAGTTGCAGGAAACATGGAAACTTCACGCTGCTCCAAAAATCAAACAATCAAGCTGCCAATTTACAGATTCAAGGTCAGGAAACTTGTGCAAGGAAGCAAGAAACTTAAATCATGGAATGTTTTGTGGATTTATGTTTTTGTGGGAACTAAAAAATTGGACAAATTGCATGCACCCTTGCCTATAAATAGAAGAGAAGTTGGAAGCTGAAGATACACCAAGCATTAATACGAAAATCACATTGCTTCTCCTTCTTTATTCTTTAATTCTAGGCAAATCACTCTCTGTTTCTATTTTGGGAAATTAATTTTTGAGTGTTACTTAGTCAGCAAAATAATTTTTGAGTGTTAAAACTTGCATATCCTCTCTTTGAGAGTTATTATTTTGAGAAAGCTTTAACTTGCATATCCACTCTTTTAGAGAGTTATTCTTGTACACTTAAACACCAAAAATCCTATAGTTTGGGTTGAGTTTCAACCTTGTAAGATTGTGAGATTGAGAGATTGGGTGGGTTACCCTTGTACTTGTGGGAATTGAATTCTTGAGTGTGGGACACTAGGAAACTTCAATTGCTCAAAGTTGTAATCTCTAATTTCATAGTGGAATCCTTCAAGTGGGTTGCTTGAAGGTGAGACGTACACCGGGGTGTGGAACTCGTTATATCGGTTTGCAAATCTCTCTATCTCTACACTCTTTCATATTTGCTCATATAAATTGCTTACTTAAGAGTTAGAATTAACTTTAAATATTTACATTTTTATATTGCTTGTTATATTATTTGTTATCTTTTTCAAGCATAATTATTAAAGAATCAAATTCAAAGGCTTTCTAAGAAAAATTTTTAATACTCAATTCACCCCCTCTTGAGTAATTGAGGCCACTTGGTTAACAACTTTTAGTTTCCAACTACTAACTTTAAACTTTTGACTAGTTTATCTACTAATTTTATCAAATAGACTGTAAATATATTTTTAGAAGGGTTAAAGAACCAGTACTTTTACTAATTCTAAACAAGACTACCTCTAAATAAATATACCTATAGTTAACAAAAAAAAATAGTGTAGGCCACCAAGAATTGAAATTAAAAATACTAGTTTTAAATGAAAAAAAAACTTATAATCTACAGTATCATACAAATATTCTTATTAATTATAATTTATGAAAACATAAATGTTTTTAATATTTTTAAAAAATAAATATGTTCAGTTTTTATTTTTATAAGGTTCTTATTTAATAAAATAGAAATAGAATTAGTAAGAGAATAACAATATGCTGGGATATAGTATTACTAATTCGAAAAAATACTCATTCATAAAAAGGGGAACTAGGAAACCGATATTCAATAAATCAAATAGAGGGTTTTTTTAACAGCAGCATAAACAAATTTTAATGGGAAAAAACACATGGGGATATATTATATAATATTTATTGAAAAATGTGTAAATAAATTTTAAATAACCAAATCCAAATAATAACATATCTACTTAGTATACAAACATTATCCACTATCTGTTCAAAAATATAGAATAAAATTTCAAATAAACTACCCAACTATATCCCATCTACATATTAAAATAAATTAAATAATATTTATTCAAAATTTCTAACAAAATTTTGAATAGTCAAATCCAAATAATATCATACCTAAATAGTATAAAAACATTATCCATTATTTTTTCAAAAATGTGTAACAAAATTTCAAATAAACTACCTACTATATCATATCTCATATTATAGAAATATTAAATAATATTTATTCAAAAATTTGAAACAAAATTTTAAATAACTAAATCTATATCATAACATATCTACATAACATACAAACCTTATCTAATATTTGTTCAAAATTGTCTAACAAAATTTAAAATAAACTATCCAACTATATCTTATCTACATATTATGTAAATATTAAATAGTATTTATTCAAAAATGTATAACAAAATTTTAAATAACCAAATCCAAATAATAACATATGTACATAATGTAAAAACATTATCTACTATTTATTCAAAAATGTCTTACAAAATATTTGTACAATTCTAGCCAAATATATTAGATATAAAATAAAATATTGTATTTTCATGTTATCTCTTAATATTAGTTATCAAATATTGATTTACTCACCCACAAGTTATTTTCTTCATCGTTTAAGACCATAACTATTATAAATAGGACACAATATTTTAGCTTCAATGTAACACTCATACACAAACTTTATTCTAGTTATAGTTTTGTTGTTCTTATTTCTCATGGCTAGTCAACGAGGTGGTCACCTAAGAAAAGATACTGCCCAAATCAGTGTCACACCACGATAGGCACGAAATCCACACCTACCAAAATAAAATATACACCGATCAAAGTAAAAAAAAAGGAAGACGCTTCCTAACAACATCTCTTCAACGTAGGTCTTTTATTCCCGCGCCTAGCATATATTGAAGTTAGTTTTTTAAATAAAATTTTATCAATACGATTACAATAATTAAAAAAGAATATTGTTTTGAGCCTTGTTTCTTTTTTTTCTGTCATGGAAACTTTAATGGTAGATATGGTGACAATTTGTATAGGAGAGATAATGAATTAAATTGTCTGTTTGTATACTTATTTTATAAATGTTTACTTATACAAGTAAAATTAATACTCTAATTTAATTAAAAATTATATATGTATATAAATTTAGTTTTTATACCATTAAAGCAATATATATTTTAAGATTGAAAATTATATTCAAGCCAATAAAATTTTCAATTTTTTCATCTTTAATTTTTAAAATTTCAAAATTTTATCATTTGTATCAAATTGAATTTACATAGCTATCATTTAAAAAAATTGAATACATTATTGTTTCCATTTTTATTATATTTGGTATTAACAAATATATAATATATTACGTAAGATATTATTTATTATTTATATTAACTTTAGTATGATCTTAAATTTGTATTTTTTAACATGATTCTGTTCCTTTGTATAATTTATTGTAATATATATATATATATATATAATATGATATAAACTGAGAATTTGTAACAACACACATTTAGTTGTAACGATAATAATTATTGTTTACTAAGACATCGAAAATAAATTATAGTGGATGTAGTCAAATATACCAATTACTTATATCAATTCAAATCTTGACAAGTATTACCTCAATGACTAATTAGGAGCTACCAATTTGTTACAGGGGTCCTAGTAGTTTGCCATTGATTAAGGAAAACCTAAGAAAGAAGTCATCTTCCTACAGTTCTCCAAACCGTGACCTACGTCAACACCAACACAGAAAAGAAGACGACCGAATAAAAGATTAGGTATACCAGTTACACGATTTGAAAAACAAATCCATAATTGTAAAAATTGTATACTAAATATGGTTGCTAGTAATGAAAAATCATTTATTTACTTTCAGGCCATGGCATTTTTCCTAGATGCGATTAAAAATATCCAAAGGTGGAATTTTACAAATAGTGGGATGATGGTTGGAACTAATACTAGGCCTGACACTACAAACACTAACCAATAACAAATGTCTGAAATGGATGACTTGGAATAAAAAATCAAGGGAGCAGAGGCATTCCTTGCAATGTTTTCACCCTCTAGTCTTGCAATACCACCAAATGGAACACCAGCCACCATGAAAGACCCAAATGAAAACAAAAATGACCATATACCAAAAAGACTGTTTACATCAACTGATGCAACTGACACATCAAAGTATTATATGAATTATCAGTGTCTTCACTAATTCAAATGAGTGCATCATATTGGACTAACTATACCTTAGGTACATAATCCATAATCCTGAACCCTATTCTTTTAGCATTCGTATTTTGCTACTTAATTATTTACATATATTGTGTGGTAATGGCCAACGCCAGTAAACGTGCGTGTATGTAAGTTCATTCCTATGCTGTTCAAACCACCTACGTTTGTAATGCTGGATGAGATTGAAGTTACAATTGTTTCATATATGTTTGGGAGAAACAAAACTGGACCGTCACAAGGGTAAGAACTAACTTGAATTTTGTTTTTCATGACAAAACAACCATAAAATATAACCACTTATATTTCAGCCACATATTCTTACATTGACTAACTTAATAATTCATCATTCATATTACTACTAACAGAGACAAGATTTTGATTCAAACTGGTAAAGACAAAAGAGATAGGAAAACTTTGAAGACACTCATGCCTAAAGAGTGTGTTGATCAAGATGTTGGTATTTCAAATAATTCAAATTGCTAAATGATTTTCTAGATATTAGGTAAGGAACAATTAATAAAATTTTTTTGTTATGGGGAACTATATGCAGTTGATCAATTTTGTTGCTCGTTGGCTAATGTATCAAGAGAAAACACTTTATGGAAACACTACTTGTTGGTTCTTACCAATAATGATTGTGGTGATTAGTTATTTTACTTGAATAAACATTGATGTGTGGTATTTTTGCATACATAGTTAAATTTGATGTTGGTTGTACTAAGCAATATGTAATGGGTAGAATCACAACTGCACAAGTTGTGATTGAATGCTATCAAGAGGAATTCAAAGGCAAAGTGGAAGGCTTATCAAAGGTATTATAGTAACCGTATATAAGCAGATCTTTGTTTATAGTTCAAATTTGAAACAACGTGTATGTGGTTTATATACAATATTCAATTAATGCAACATTTTATTCTGTTGTTTGAAATAGATTTTTGTCCCTATCAACGATGAGAACAAAGACTGGTTTTTGTTGGTGATTAATTTAAATGAGAAGGCTTTGATCTTGTTGGACTCTTTGCCCGCTTATGAAAGGCATAGGTACAGGAGACAGTGCGTCACACAATTAGTAAGATTACAATTATGAGATGTGTTACTTAATTCTTATGTCGAATTTATGTGATTAAAACATTAACTATTGGAGCAAATTTTTGGTTAACAAACTTTATTGAGGAGATATTGGAAGATAGGTCATACTACCAAGAGAAGGATACCAAGAAACCTTTGATTACGGATTTTGAGCTGAGAGAACCGTCAGATATTGGTGAATAGATTCCTGGATCGTAAGTTGCCATTAACCAAAATATATATGAAATACATTGATGACATATTGGTGATATGATGTAACTATGTAGGTGAACTCATATTTTTAGCACAAACTATTTTCTTTATAATGATTAATAATGATTGTAGGGTGTGGGTTTTCCAACGGATAGAGTGCATGCTATCTAGCAGCTATAGGATTCATGTAAGATAACCTATACGAAAACTCATTTAATGACATGCTAATCTACTTTCAAGGTAATACTTACATTGAACATATAAACGTGCAGGTAAATAATACCACTAGAATGAGGATTATAATAGATTTGGTCATAAAGCCTTATAATGAAATGAAGGATGAGGTAATTCATATTGCATTTGAAAACTAGTAGAAGTTGAAGGCTCTCAACAAGAAACTAGTTGATAGGACACCAATCTGAAAATTTAAGGGAAGCTGCTAGTTTACGTATAGAGTCTTTCAAGCCAAGATTTTGTTAATTACTTTATGTTTAAGTGTTATTACGTTTTTTGCCATTAGACGCTATTGTTACTTTTATGGACTTAATAATATTTTTAAAGGACTTCCTTTTATTTGCTCAACAACTCTTATGATTCATAAGTTATTTTATTTTTAATTTTTTATTTGTAATACGATTTACTCATTTTTGCTCAAGTTTTCGAATCAAATCTTCATTATTGCCAATTTAATTAAATCATAATCAAACCCAATTTACTTGTTAATTCATGTAATTTGTAAGTTGTTTTCATTAGTCTTATATAGAAAGCTTCAAATAATCAATAATAATATATTCCTAAATTAATTAAAAGTCCAACAAATAGCTATAATGAGAGACAAGATACCTTTTATTGTAGTTATGCAACTAATAAGGTGATGTAGCATACAAATTCTTTAATGTTTTTGATTTATCTGTTACAACATGAATTGGAATCAAACAATAGAAAGGATATGTAAACTTCTGTCCAAAAAAGAAATTCAATGTTAATTACTCAGTATTATAGGATTTGGTGTTTCCTTCACAAGATTTTACTCTAATAGGTGACATGAAGTATTAAGCCATAATATTTTGCATAAATGTTTTTCCATGGCTTTGGTAAAAAGTGTCTCACAAGTAACAACCATTTAAACCAGAACATAGAAAGCACAAATAGTTAGTAACCATTTAAACTGCATATATATAAATAAACATGCTTATTTTACAAGGAAGGCTTAAGATCACTTTTGCTATATATCATTCACTAATTAACCAGTCTTTAATTTAAAGTGTGCGGACGAGCTTTTAATTCGGGTCTTTTTAGAAAAAACTTTGCTCAACACAAGGATGTTCTAAGAAAACTATTATATTTAGTGTTTTAGCACACAAGATTAATCAGGTTATCAATAAACCGTCTTTTTCAACTGTCTAGCATGTATATGTTTTGATATTAGATTTAGAGTGGCTTAAACACTTTTGCAACTTGTTTTGTGAAAGTTTTAAACGCTATATATAGTAAGGATCAATTGGTTTTTTTAAAGAAAACTACATTAATTTTATGACTTCCAAATTAACTTTTGTTATTATTAACTACCTGGAATATATTAGAAGTGAAAGCTTACGCCATCATATGGATAACAGGTCATATAGTTTGTTTTGAATATACTATTTTACAACTACAATACTAAAGATCAACCGAGAAAATAGGTTATAAATTGAAAAGTCTCACACTAAGTCCAAACCTATATATGTATTAAATTTTGAATAGCCTGTGAACTTACGATCATTTTATCCCTATTAGTAATCTTGTATAATATGAAAAAAGAGTAGTGTTCAAAATACTTAAATAGATGGTTTGAAAATGAATAGGGGAAATTGTATTGTCGCTAGAGTGGTACTTTTCAAGATGAAGTTATTACTTGCTTTTGTTTGTTACAAAAAATTTACAAGAACTAAATTAGAAATCTGAATTGAAGTCTATCCTAGTTTACCTTGATGTCGAAGACTAAGCCGAGCTTGATTAGCAAATTCATAATCAGCCAGACATGCTATCCTCAATTCCCACAAAGGATTAAATTATAGGAATATATCCCAATTTTCTATGTTGTATTTACGTAAAGATCTTATGCTCTAAATGATCCCCTTAAAAGAATACATGCCACTTGAGTTTAAGTACAATCCCCTCACTTGAGTTTAAGTACATTAAGCCAATTGAGAGAGAAATAATTAGAGAATACCTTTTAAAGAATATACCAGACATATGAAGCTATAACATGCTAAATTCTATTGTTTTCATCTGCTGTGATAATCATGATCTTTTAAGATCTTGATAGCTTCAACTATGAAACTTTGAGATGTACATTCTTGGAATATGAAGGTTTTAACTTTCAAATCAATTCAACCAGCTGTTGACTTCTTTAGCTGACACTTGTACATAGTTTCACAAAAATTCTATTAATATAGATAGATGGCACATGTGTACTCGGAAAGGAGATTCGACTAAATGTTTCTTTGGTTAGAGAGGAACTACCTCTAGGAAGGGGAAAATTACTCTTTTAAAATATATTAAAGAAAACACCAACATAAAATGCTTTACAAATGTAACAGATCTATTCTTTTTGCATGTTACTACAAGACCCAAGATATATAATAAGCTTGCACATGAAATTATTTGAAATTGAACCCTAAATACATATTTGTTTTGTTTTTGTTTTTTGTATTTGTGGTCACTAGTCAGTGTATTAGGAAAATTAGTCCCCTGATAAAAAATTTTCTTAGATAGAATCTCTGTTGTATTTTGTTTTAGGTTAGGGGCTATGGGTAGGCTTCATGTGACTCCCTTTTCTTAGCACCAATTCAGGGCGACATGTTAGGAGTACTATCTACTTGTCTCTCTGCATTTGCTGGAATTGATGCTGAGTTCCTGATGAACAAAAAGAATGACAGCTTATACAGTTGTACACGTAGGTACTTCTTGATTTTGTCACGTCAAAGGTCTGGATAGGCATGGTCACATTTGTGTTAGTCTAATAATCATTTAAACTGTTTATTTCAAAAGCTATTACTGTCCTTTACTTCTCCCTTAGCTTAGTAAATGAAAGAGCAAAGCATAAATTACTGTTGAATTCATGTAGTTCTTCCAATGTAGGTTTCTAATTCTTGAACTTTTTTACTTGAATTTTGTTGTTTTTGTGTTTTTATTTTTTTCAAGTAGCTTTGTCTTACATGTAATACATTAGGATTTCCATGATTGTTGGAATATCCTGGAACATAAGTCTATAGTACATTTTATAGTTAATCTTTGAATGTTTTTTTAAGAGGAGTCTTTTTATCTATTGTTCTTTCTTGGAAACTTGTAAGTTGCTCTTTCTATAAAACCAAATAAGTATTTCTTAGGGAAAAATGAGTAAAATACTAGAGTCCAAACAATCACTGAACTTAAAATTATTAAAGGTATGACAAAATTTAAATTGCAATTGTAAGTTGATGCAGGCGGTAGACCAATTTCCACATTTGATTCTTTCTAAATTGAAAACACAAGATTTGTTAAAGGTCATTAAACTAATTTTTTAGGGTAGTGGTCATTCATTTCAGAACCAAAAACTAGAGTACTGATGCTAACTACACATTAATAGACTAATCTTATTAAAACCATTCAAGCAGCATATACAATCAATTGTAGTTCATTCAAATAGAGGCCAAATTATTAGTTCTCTAGTTGTGTTCTCATAACTCTTATCCTTGTTAACCAAGTGGCCTCAAGTACTCAAGAGGGGGGGTGAATTGAGTATTAAAAATTTTACTTTGAATGCTTTTGAAGTTGATTCTTTAGTTACTATGTTTGATAAAGATGATAAACTTAATGGTAAATAGTAACAATTTATACACAAGACAAAATAATAAGCACTTAAAAGGTCTAAGTAATATTCAAGAAATGGAATCAATTAATCTCAACACTATTTATGGTACTTAGAAAGATTTCAAAATAATTCAAGAATATTGCTTAAGGCTAATCTCAACAATGTTAATCGAAATAATTTACAACTTAATATAACATGCACTTAGTCCAAATTAATTGGCAATAATCAAGCAAGCAAGTTAAGTGCACAAATTAAATAAGTTTAGGGAAGAGAGATTTGCAAACCGATATATACGAGTTCCACCACACCGGTGTACGTCTCGCCTCTAAGCAACCCACTTAGAGGATTTCCACTATTGTAGATTAGAGATACAACTTTGAGCAACTGCGACTTCCTAGTGTCCCACGCTCAAGAATCCAATCCTCACAAGTAGAAGAGGGCACCCCACCCAATCTCTCAATCTCACAATTACAAGGTTGAAACCCAACCCACAAATCTAGAAATTTTGGTATTTAGAATACAATAGTAACTCTCCAATAGAGTGGATATACAATTTAAAGCTTTCACCAAATGATAACTCTCAAAGAGAGGATATGCAAATTTTAGCACTTCAAAAATATTTTCTCTCTTAAGAAATAATTTGCAAGTTTAGAAAATAATTTTGCTCACCAAGTTTACTCTCAAATAATAAGCCAAGAAATAAAAACAGAGAGAAATTAAGAGAGAAGGAGAAGAAGAGCAGCGTGAGGGAAGGAGAAAGCAAAGGAACTGCTTCAATGCTTTTGGACGAATTGTTTCTTCAAGTTCCTCTCTATTTATAGCCTCCAGTAGCATGGCATTGCAATTAAATTATTTCCTTCGATGCAATGTAAGTGGAGCAAGGGAGCGTCTGTCTTCAATTGTTTAATTCATAGTGCGATGCGTAATTTGTGTAGTGCGTTCAGAGCTGTTTCCATTTAAACTGAATGAATTGGTGCATGAATGGATTCCCAACGTGTATTTTGGCCTTCTGACAGTGTATGAATCGATTCCTAGGATGAATGAATCGATTCCCATGTGTTTTTAAGGAGCATGAATCGATTCCTCTAGCTATGAATCGATTCCCAGGTGAGTTCACAAGCATGAATCGATTCCTTCCTCAATGAATCGATTCCCACGTTAGTTTTTGCACCATGAATCGATTCCCTTGATCATGAATCGATTCCTTAAGCCTTTTCTTGTGCATGAATCGATTCTTCATGCTGTTTCTTGTGCATGAATCGATTCTTTTCCCTTTTTCTTGCACATGAATCGATTCGAAGTGTTATGAATGGATTCCTGGGCCTGTTGCTTCCAATTTAATGCATTTTGATGTAATTCTAATCCCTTTGTTCATGCAGCTCATGGTTCTTGATTCCTTTGATTTTTTGGCACTTTGTTGATCATTTTTCACTTTGTTTTAATCCTTCGTAAATGCCTTGACTCAAGTTCTTTATTGTTCATCAAATTTAATAGCTTGATAACATCCTTAATATTTCTTCATTTGTTGTGTCATTATCAAAACCTACATCATCATATAAATACATTCTCCCCCTTTTGGATGATGGCAACAAATGTTCATTTCATGGGGTGTTAGTTTCATAACAATTCATATACATGGCATAAATGACTATCCCTTACACATATAGTTTGATACCACATGTTATACATATAATTGAATACCACTTTGTCATTTATACATGTAATTTGATACCACTTGTTGTAAAGAAATATAATAAGGCTCCCCCTTAATCATGCATTTTTAACAAGGATAGATAGAGATATTGATTTCTAGATTTTATCTCCCCCTTTGTAAGATACTTTATGCCACTTAGAATGTATATATTTATTTTCTCCCCCTTTTGCATCATCAAAAACATCTAAGAAAATATATATACTACTTTAAGAATGATACATTTTGTAGAGATAGATACATTTGCACATAAAACTCCCCTTAAATCATGCAACATATATCACAGAGTAATTCAAAGCATGTAAGCAATCATAATGATATTTGTCTCCTTCTTTTGGATAAGAAAAGTTTAGAAGTTATACAGGATTAAAATTTTGCAATTTGACCAATGATTTTTATTGCACAAGAGAGTCAAGAAAATCAAGGTCATTTGCCATTTATTTTTGAGAACCATGTGGTACATAGGAGATTATTTTTGTGTCAAAATATGTTTAATTAAGTAAAGACTACTCGGAAAGTCAATAAAACAAATGATTTGTGGAGCATTAACATGATTATTGATAATGTGATTGGCTTTTCAATGAAAAAGATTTGACAATATATCACAAAGTAAATCACTATGTTCAAAAAATCTTTAAGTTAAAGGTTTTCAAAATTATGTTTCAAGGAGTAAGAGAAGGTGATAAAAATCAATTTAAACAATTTCCAAAATTCCTAATTCCCTTCTAATATTTATAAATTGTTCTTTTGGAAGAGGTTTTGTAAAAATATCCGCCAATTGTTTTGAAGTTTCAACATATTCAAGAACACAATCTCCTTTCAAAACATGGTCTCTTATAAAACGATGTCTTATTTCAATATGTTTAGTCCTAGAATGCATGATAGGATTTTTTGAGATATTTATGGCACTAGTGTTATCACATTTAATAGGCACTTTGTTTAAAATAACACCAAAGTCAAGAAGTTGTTGTCTCATCCAAAGAATTTAAGCACAACAACTGCCAGCTGCTATATATTCTGCCTCAGCTGTTGATAAAGCAACACTTACTTGCTTCTTGCTATGCCAAGAAACAAGGGAACTACCAAGTAAATGACATGTGCCACTAGTACTTCTTCTATCAAGTTTACAACCCGCAAAGTTAGAATCAGAATATCCTAAAAGATTACATTCAACGCCTTTGGGATACCATAAACCAACATTTTGAGTACCCACAAGATATTTCAAAATTCTTTTTACAGCGGTGAGATGTGATTCTTTAGGACACACTTGATATCTAGCACACATGCATACAACAAACATAATATCGGGTCTACTAGCTGTTAAGTAAAGTAAGGAACCAATCATACCTCGGTATTTAGTAATTTCAACGTCCTTACCCTTCTCAACTTTGTCTAAGTAACAAGATGTACTCATGGGTGTAGCTATTTCGTTTGCTTTGTCCATTTCAAACCTTTTGAGTAGTTCTTTACAATATTTTGTTTGACTAATAAACGTTCCTTCATTTGTTTGTTTGATTTGTAATCCAAGGAAGAAGATGAGTTCTCCCATCATTGACATTTCGAATTCATCTTGCATAATTTTAGCAAACTCTTGACAAAGAATTTCGTTAGTAGCTCCGAATATTATGTCATCAACATAAACTTGTACCAAAAGAATATCATTATTTTTACGTTTTATAAACAGTGTAGTATCAACCTTTCCTCTTTCAAAATTATTTTCTAAAAGAAATTTACTAAGTCTTTCATACCAAGCTCTTGGAGCTTGTTTCAAACCATATAAAGCTTTTCTCAATTTGAAAACATGGTTTGGAAATTGGTGATTTTCAAAACCGGGAGGTTGATCTACATAGATTTCTTCTTGAATATAGCCATTTAGAAAAGCACTTTTGACATCCATTTGATAAAGCTTAAAATCCATACAACAAGCAAAAGCTAACAGTAATCTTATGGCTTCTAATCTAGCTACGAGAGCATACGTTTCTTCATAGTCTATTCCCTCTTCTTGATTATATCCTTTAGCAACTAATCTAGCTTTACTTCTTGTTATTATTCCATTTTTATCTAGCTTATTTCTACCTATTATTAGATGATCATTGGGTCTTGGCACAAGTTCCCATACTTCATTTCTTTCAAATTGATTCAATTCTTCTTGCATGGCCAACATTCAATGTTCATCAATAATAGCTTCATTGATATTTTTGGGTTCTGTTTGTGATACAAAAGCTAAGTGATTGCATGCATTTCTAATAGCGTTTCGAGTACTTACACCTTTTGTTATTTCACCTATAACATTGTCCAAGGGGTGATTCTTTAAGGTGATCCATTCCTTTTGTTGAGGTTCGCCGTTTTGTATTGTATCTCCTTCATTTTTATTTCCTTCTTCGTCTTCCAAGTTCATTTCTTGGAAGGTACCTACAAGATCATCAATTTCCTTTCTCAGAGGATTTTGGTTAAGTTCATCAAATTAAACATGTATAGACTCTTCAATTATACATGTTCGTTTGTTAAAGAGTCGATAAGCTTTACTAGTAGATGAATAACCTAAGAATATTGCTTCATCAGATTTTACGTCGAATTTGCCAAGATTATCCTTTCCATTATTTAAAACAAAACATTTGCATCCAAATATATGAAAATAAGAAATATTTGGTTTTCTTCCTTTATAAAGCTCATATGGGGTTTTCTTTAATATAGGCCTTATCAAACATCGGTTCATAACATGGCAAGCGGTATTTACCGCATCGGCCCAAAAATGTTTTGAAATGTTACTTTCACTTAACATAGTTCTTGCAAGCTCCGCTAAAGATCGATTTTTCCTTTCAACTACTCCATTTTGTTGTGGAGTTCTTGGAGCCGAAAAATTATGATTAATGCCAAATGTTTCACAAAATTTTTCAAAAGATTGGTTTTCAAATTCTCCCCCATGATCAGTTCGAATGGATGCTATTTTCAAATTTTGTTCGTTTTGAATGATCTTGGCAAGTTTCTTAAATGCATGATATGCTTCATGTTTATGAGTAAGAAACAGAGTCCATGTATACCTAGAATAATCATCCGCAATCACAAGACCATAATAGTTTCCACCAAAACTTTTAGTTTTTGAAGGTCCAAATAAATCCATATGTAAAAGCTGTAAAGGTCTATTTGTTGAAACAACATTTTTCGCTTGAAAAGAAACCTTTACTTGTTTTCCCTTTTGACATGCGTCATAAAATTTATTTTCGAACTTCAATTTTGGTAAACCAATTACTAAGTCTTTCGAAACAAGTTTATTTAAATGGTCTATATGAATGTGAGCAATTCTTCTATGCCATAGCCATGATTTATCCTCTTTAGTTATGAAGCATTGCACATCATTTGAAGCAAGACAATCAAGATTAATCATATAAATATTATCAACTCTTTGACCAACAAATTTTATTTCCTTATTTAGCTTGTTTTAAATTATGCAACCGTTTGATTCAAAAACAATTTTATAGCCTTTATCACATAATTGACTAATACTAAGCAAGTTATGTTTAAGGCCTTCAACATATAATACATCATTTATAGAAGTGGAAGAGTTTTTACCAACATTTCCGATTCCTAGTATTCTTCCCTTCGTGTTATCTCCATAAGTAACGAATCCTTTATTTCGTGGAGTAAATGATATGAACTTACTTTTGTCTCCCGTCATGTGTTTTGAACACCCACTATCCAAATACCAATGGGTACTATTTGCTTTAAAGCATACCTACAAAACATGTCAAGTTAGAGAACTTGGTACCCATTTTATATTGGGTCCTTGTAGGTTAGTTTGAGGTAATGTTCCTTTAGGAACCCATACTTTTCTCACAACTTTCGGCCCTAGTTTTCTAACATTACAATTAGATGCATTATGTCCTTTAAAACCGCAATGATTACATTTCATGAAAGGTGATGAAGTTTTACTAGGTGGTATAAAGAAGTTCTTATAATTCTTTTGTTTCTTAACGGCATTGAAAACTAAACCCGTTTTATCAAACATACACCGTTGTTTACCAAGTAAAACATTTAAGTTGTCTCTACCATTTGTAAATTTTTCTAGAGTTCTATTTAAGTCCAAAACCTTAGTCTCTAGCATATCACATTTCTTTACAAATTCACAAGGTTTAGTCCTAGAGCATGCTTGAACATTTACTAATTCATTTTTCAAACATTCATTTTCTTTACAAACTTCCATAAGATGCATCTCAAGAGTGTCAATGGTTTTTCTAGATAATTTATGCTTATTAGACACTTTCATAAATTTATCATACAATTCTTCAAGAGCATCAAGTAGTTCTTCCTTATCTAAGTCATGAAAGTTTACCTCATCTTCTTCAACTTGGTGATTGGCCATAAGACAGAGGTTTGCTTCTTCATTTTCCAAATCGTCCGAGCTACTTATCTCATTTTCATCCCATGCGATATATGCTCTTCTTCTTTCTTTTCTTTCTTTGTTTTTCTTCTTTAGGTTTGGACAATCTATCTTGAAGTGTCTTTCCTTTCCACATTCAAAGCAAGTAGGTGAAGTAGAATTTTCTTTAGGATTAGATTTCTTACGTTGTGATTTGAAGTTCCTTTGGAAGCGTTTGCTCTTCATAAGCTTTCCAAAACGTTTCACAAATAGGCTTATCTCTTCATCCTCGTCAAGATCACTCTTGGATTCATCTTCAACTATTGAGGTGGCTTTGAGAGCTAGCCCTTTCTTCTTAGAGACTTTTTCTTCTTCCTCTGCTTGTTTTAAGTCTTTCAATTCCTGTTCTTGTTCTTAGAGTTAACCAAACAAAGTGGCAAGAGACATATCATTTATATTGGGAGATTGCTTAATGGCCGTTACAAGAGGTTTCCATTCCCTAGTAAGACTTTTTAGAACTTTGTGGATAAGTTCCTTGTTAGTATAAGATTTACCAAGTGTAATAAGATGATTAATAATCAAAGTAAATCTCTTTTGAAGTTCTAAAATAGTTTCATTGGAGTTCGTTCTAAAACTTTCATATTGACTAGTTAAAGTACTAATCTTAGAGTCCTTAACATCGCTAGTTCCTTCATGAGTTACTTGAAGGGTATCCCACATTTCCTTAACAGAATTACATGTAATTATTCTAAAGAACTCATCGGGACCTAAGGCTGAAGTGATAAGATTTTTTGCTTTGTAATTATATTGTACTTTCTTCTCTTCCTCACTAGTCCACTCATCCATAGGTTTTTCAACTTGTTTATCATTAACAGTATGCATAGGTACAAAAGGACCATTTTCAATAGCATTCCATACTTTTAAGTCAATTGATTGCACAAAAATTTTCATTCTTGCTTTCCAAAAAGCGTAGCCCTCACCATTGAAAGCGGGAGGTCTATTTGTGGCACCACCCTCGGGAAAAAGGTTTAGAGAATTTGAGGCCATTTGTTCTCTTGAAGCTATTAAGCTTGAATCTACCAAGAGTCAAGCTCTGATACCACTTGTTAACCAAGTGGCCTCAAGTACTCAAGAGGGGGGGTGAATTGAGTATTAAAAATTTTACTTTGAATGCTTTTGAAGTTGATTCTTTAGTTACTATGTTTGATGAAGATGATAAACTTAATGGAAAATAGTAACAATTTATACACAAGACAAAATAATAAGCACTTAAAAGGTCTAAGTAATATTCAAGAAATGGAATCAATTAATCTCAACACTATTTATGGTACTTAGAAAGATTTCAAAATAATTCAAGAATATTGCTTAAGGCTAATCTCAACAATGTTAATCGAAATAATTTACAACTTAATATAACATGCACTTAGTCCAAATTAATTGGCAATAATCAAGCAAGCAAGTTAAGTGCACAAATTAAATGAGTTTAGGGAAGAGAGATTTGCAAACCGATATATACGAGTTCCACCACACCGGTGTACGTCTCGCCTCTAAGCAACCCACTTAGAGGATTTCCACTATTGTAGATTAGAGATACAACTTTGAGCAACTGTGACTTCCTAGTGTCCCACGCTCAAGAATCCAATCCTCACAAGTAGAAGAGGGCACCCCACCCAATCTCTCAATCTCACAATTACAAGGTTGAAACCTAACCCACAAATCTAGAAATTTTGGTATTTAGAATACAATAGTAACTCTCCAATAGAGTGGATATACAATTTAAAGCTTTCACCAAATGATAACTCTCAAAGAGAGGATATGCAAATTTTAGCACTTCAAAAATATTTTCTCTCTTAAGAAATAATTTGCAAGTTTAGAAAATAATTTTGCTCACCAAGTTTACTCTCAAATAATAAGCCAAGAAATAGAAACAGAGAGCAATTAAGAGAGAAGGAGAAGAAGAGCAGCGTGAGGGAAGGAGAAAGCAAAGGAACTACTTCAATGCTTTTGGATGAATTGCTTCTTCAAGTTCCTCTCTATTTATAGCCTCCGGTAGCATGGCATTGCAATTAAATTATTTCCTTCGATGCAATGTAAGTGGAGCAAGGAAGCGTCTGTCTTCAATTGTTTAATTCATAGCGCGATGCATAATTTGCGTAGTGTGTTCAGAGTTGTTTCCATTTAAACTGAATGAATTGGTGCATGAATGGGTTCCCAGCGTGTATTTTGGCCTTCTGACAGTGTATGAATCGATTCCTAGGATGAATAAATCGATTCCCATGTGTTTTCAAGGAGCATGAATCGATTCCTCTAACTATGAATCGATTCCTAGGTGAGTTCTTTGCAGATGAATCGATTCCTTACACTGATGAATCGATTCCCAGGTGAGTTCACAAGCATGAATCGATTCCTTCCTCAATGAATCGATTCCCACGTTAGTTTTTGCACCATGAATCGATTCCCTTGATCATGAATCGATTCCTTAAGCCTTTTCTTGTGCATGAATCGATTCTTCATGCTGTTTCTTGTGCATGAATCGATTCTTTTCCCTTTTTCTTGCACATGAACTGATTCCAAGTGTTATGAATGGATTCCTGGGCTTGTTGCTTCCAATTTAATGCATTTTGATGTAATTCTAATCCCTTTGTTCATGCAGCTCATGGTTCTTGATTCCTTTGATTCTTTGGCACTTTGTTGATCATTTTTCACTTTGTTTTAATCCTTCGTAAATGCCTTGACTCAAGTTCTTTATTGTTCATCAAATTTAATAGCTTGACAATATCCTTAATATTTCTTCATTTGTTGTGTCATTATCAAAACCTACATCTACATATAAATACAATCCTACCCAGAGCTTTTCACTTATGGTACTTTTCTTTAACAATAACAACTAAACATATAGAAACCTTTTCCTCTAAAGCTGCAAAATGTTAAGCCAATTAAGAGACAAATAATTAGAGAATACCTCTTAAAGAATATACCAGACAAGCATTAAAATAAGTTATAATTTGCAATCACTATTATTAAAATTTTGCATGTGGGAGAATAGAAAATACCTCTAAATAACTCTCAACTACAGGAGAAAGATCATTATAAGTACTCCACTGCTGGTCCTTTGGCGATATTATTTTATAAATTCACAATAATCAATTTAAACAGACAGAAATATTTTAAACAAACAAGCTATTACTCAATGTAAATATGACCCTCATTTCAGGTTTTCTCAACATATAAGTCATTGTGTTGTAATTTTCCTATTAACACAAGCTGTATAACAAGTATTCAGGGTATATTCCTAATCAAATTGAGACATCTTAACACTCAATGATTAAGGAGAACAAATGGGTTTTTTATTTGATTTTGTGTCTGATTGGAAAATGCAAGCACAATGAGCATAAAGTTTAGCAATTATTTATTGTCAAAGAAACTATCATTTTCCTCAATTGGCCTAAGATTTTAGAGATATTATTCCATAAATTCACAATAATCAATGTAAATAGATAGGAATTTTTTAAACAAATAGGCCATTACACAGTGAACCAAATGCATGTCTACATTCAAAAAATACCGAGTACATACTCAATGATGAATATCATTATGTAACAACTTTCCCAAACCATATTCAAGAAATACCATAATACATATACATCATGCAATGATGAGTACAAATAATCCAATATAAAATAGAAAGATAAGACCTATATACCTTTTCTTGCACTTTCTAAACTCTGCCTGAAGCTTCTATAGCTTTTTTGCTTTTCTTTTGTTAGCCTCCCATGTTGAAAACTGTCCAACTAAATATTCACACTCTCTCCAAACCTATAAAAAATTTTAGTAAATGGAAACCAATTTGCTCTAAAGATACTCAGATCATAGTTATTACTATTTAGACAAGCAGATTCGGGTTAGTCGCCAAATTGTCGAAAACGAAGGTTTCCAATACTCAACCAACACTAAACTAGATTTTAAAAATTTCACACATGATTCTGACCAAACCAAATTCCCACTGAAGAGTATAGAGGGGCATTGGTTTCCAAAGGGAAGCATGGAGAGGAATTACTAGAGGGATGTGGGTAGGGCTCTAGAAACAAAACGATAAAATTAGCCAGGATCACCAACTCATGTAAACACATAAATGCACGTGCAAGGGGCACAAAGAAAATTAAATCAAATAATTTTCATACATACCACTGAATGCGTAGATTAGTTGACAAGAGGCTATTTTAACTTAATCAAGAGTCCCACTAAACATAAACATCAGTTGACAAAGCACTACATTAACTTAAAGAGTCTTAAATTCAACTTCTAGGAATGTAATTTCATTAAAATTCACCACCAG
The DNA here is from genome assembly GCA_037962975.1 of Clitoria ternatea. Classification (NCBI taxonomy): domain Eukaryota; kingdom Viridiplantae; phylum Streptophyta; class Magnoliopsida; order Fabales; family Fabaceae; genus Clitoria; species Clitoria ternatea. The sequence goes on from CM075669.1 coordinate 50,565,966, forward strand.
TAAACCAAAAAGTTTCGTTAATGATTCTATCTAGTTCGAGTCTGAATAAGGTACATCATGCCTTAGAAAACAAATTTGAGGAGTAAAATGGATGGTGCATGCATCGCAAATATGGGTGGCTTAAGGTTTCAATCACTTGGCAGTTTTCCTATGGTTTTGCTTCTCACGATTTAAACACAGTACACATAATTACTAATAAGACCCGCGAGCCTTATGGCCCTAACCTCATGCACACCATGAACTTTATCATACCAGCTCAATTTGAACAAAGGCCTCATCTGGCCTCGAAGACTCTCTTATCACTATAGTTATGTTGCATATATAGACATTGGATTTTGGCAAAAGCTGTTACATCATCACATGCACAGATAAGATCCAATGTATAGTGAGAAACAATATTATTGCTCTCTAGAACTCAATACACGATAGAAAAAACCACCCTCTTACTCAAATTAAGGAAGACAACATTTATTAGAGTGAAATCATAGATCACAAAGCATTAAATTCTAACATGATCAAATTTCTTAAAATTGAAGTTTGACTTTCATTTATGATAGTTTTTATTCTTCATTTTCCACTGATTTGTTTGTTTTGGTTGTTAATAGAAACTAACTTCTATGTTATGAAAAAATTGTTTATGTTCAACTTCTGAGGGAATCTGACCAAACCAAAACTAAGATATACCAAGGTATAGGGTGTTAATTGCATTAGCAACATGAAATTGAATGAATAATAATTGCACAAATTATTATAAAATTTTATGAAAAAGTTTTGCTGGAGTATCATTAATCCAAGTAAAAAAAACTCGTGATCTTAAGTATCTAAAAAATATGTAAGTTTTATCCTTGATTATATAAAACTTGACTTTTTGGAATTTAAGTGCTAACGCTGATGGGTTCAAGAAGTGTTGTATGCAACATAACAAAGGACGAAACATAACAAATTGAAAGAAATTCTATGTAACAAAAATATAATTCTCTAGTTTCCTATTCTCAAATCTGAATAGAGATATAGTTTTGGTGCCCTTATTGATCTTCATTTTACATTATCTATAGATTTCAAGATAAAATAAAACATAACATCAATAGATTCTAATTTCATCCAAATTGAATAAGATCACACACTATGCCTAAAAGTGAAACAAATGCACATACATGAAAGGAAAATCCGTTGGGTAGCATATAATGATTGATTACCTCAACAATTACAGTAAAGACAAAGTTAATGGCTTGTGAACCAGATTTCTAAGTGCCTTATCCAACAATAGGTATAAATGACCACTCAAGAGGGTAAATGACTGTGTCTTGGGTTCATGTGGCTTAGTAAATAGTTGTGCCATGTTAATTTCAATTCAATGCTTGCTAATAAGGTGGTACTGTTTGTTTCTTATTATTATACCCAAGACACTTTCAATTTCAATAATTTAGGAGCTGAATGACACGTAACCAATTTTGCATGCAAGACACGTTCTACACTTACATGAGCTTGTGTAATATCCTAAATTTTAGAGAAATAAATATATTAGATGATGGTAATTAATTATTTGTGGTCCAATATACATGGAAAAATTAATTAGACATTAATTATGACTTATCGATAAATTAAAATCTACTAAAATCAGACAATTTAACCGATGATGTGGTACCCACTAAGTTAAATTGGATATTTGATGGGTCTAGAATACTTGGGAAATTATTATGATTATGGAGGTATGATTATAATAATTTTTGGTATTGAGGAGATAGTTATTCAGACACAGCATATGATAATAAACAGTAAAAATACGAGCCAAATAGAATTAAAAAGAAAATGTAAATTCCTTTTTTTCCTCTTTATTTGACCATGGATCATTTTCCCTCTCCTTTTACTCTTTTTTGTCCATTGGGTAATGGGATTTGTTGACCATTGGTAAAAGCAATTGGAGACAATGCATTGTCCATTGGGTAATACCCAATTTTCACTAAAATTCCTCTCTCTTTCTTTCTATTACCATGGAGCCCTTCTCCCCCCATTTCACTTTCATTTTTTCACCATCTTCTTACTATCTCAAAGACTAAAAACCACTCACTCTCCCTACCACCTCCATTAACCATTTCTACTAAAAAAGCTTGGGATTTCTTGGATTTGTGAGGCAAGGAAGGCACTTTATGGTGTATCTCAACTCATCTCCTCTTCTCTTCCACTTATTTTCGTGTTTGGCATTGTGCTTGGAAAAAAGGTAAGGTTTCATCATACTCATGACTTTTATTGGTGGTTTTGAGGTTGTTGAGGTATTATAATGGAGGATTGATGAATGGATGTATGTGGAACCCAAATCCTAGGGTAGATGACCATTGGGAATTTTGTTGTTGTTGATGACGATATGAATATGATGTTGTTGTCTTGGAAGTGCCAAAGTGCAAAGAAATGATTGGAATTCGCATTTGATAAATTTTTGTTGAAAACCCTAACATGAGGAAATTGAGGCTTTTGACAAAACTTGATGAATTTGGGGTTCATTGGTCTTAAGAGTGATTTTGGATGAGGAAATGAATTTTGGAATGGTTGACAATAACTATTCATGTTATGAGTTTGAGGAATTAAGAGAATGTGCAAGGCACTAAGTTGATGAAGTTAGTAGAAGTGGTGTTTAGTGTGTTGGTGACTTAAGAGTTATTTTATAGTCATTTTATTTTAGAGAATATGGATTAATGGGAAGGAATTCCTAAAACCTAACAAAATAAGAAAATTGATGGTTATAACATGTTTAAGACATGTTAAGTATTTTAGATATAATGACAAATATTTAGTATTTGAAATTAATGCCTTGATGGGCCAATTGATTGATATTTGTATATATGTTAATGTTTGATCTATTCTAAATGACGAGGCGGGACCATCGAATCGCTTAGATTACTTCTCTTGAGGTAGGAGAGGAGTTTATATTCTAAATGCATGAGTTGAATATTGGTTGATTGTTGTATGTGACATTGCATATGTTTGCCTTGCCTATGTTTTATTGATGAATTATGATGTTGGATGTTATGATGTTATAGTGCTTTGCAAATGTGTGATATGCATTTGGAATATTAGTGGTATGCTTTGTAGTGATTGATACTTGCCATGAGACTTAAGGGAAAGTGTTGTGCCTTGTGTTGTTGTGAATGTATGTATATTCATAACAAATATTGAATGATGAATATTGTAGTTAAATGAAAATAGATATTGTTGTTGGGCATACCCTTGAATGTTGATGAAGGATTGATGAATATTATTGTTCATGATTGTTGATGCCATTGTGATTAATAAGTATAAACTTGTATTTATGAGTTGAATTTGTGTTGATGGAAAATGTTGTGAATGCCACACTAAGATTTGAGATAATGGCACTAAACAATGAAATTAAAATCCATTAAGAATTAAGTGGTGATGTGATGATGATGATGATGATGGTTGATGAGTGGCATGGTAGGATGCATAACATGAGATTGCATATGATTGGCATTTACATTATATCTATTGCATATTGCATAGCTACCAGTAAGGGATGTTAAGGGTTCCTCTGGTTGGCCTAGTGGGAGGGCAGCTCTGTACACGAGCGCTTTTGTTTACCCTAGTGACTCAGTGATAGAGTCACGAAGCTGCCCATGCTTAGCTACAGGGAGCTGCATGTGGTTGACCCGGTGGGGTGGCTCTTTGAGGAGCAGGTGTCCCTGGTGGTCCTTTGGATCATAGCTGTCGTGACATGGTTCATGGTTGGCCCACAACACCATTATATTGTTTATGTTGTTTACCGCGGTCATGGTGAAAATGACTGTTGTTGCAAGATAGGCGATGCGGTTTGGTATCTATAAAAAATTGAGACTTGACATATATATGTACACATTTTACTACTGCGGTAGAGGCATGGTTATTTATCTATGTTTGATACCCACAATATTCCCACAGCCGGATCCATGATTGATAATGATTTCCTTGTGCATATGCATTAGCTTAAGAGCATTTGCATATAGCATGATGATATGCCAAATAGAGGATGAGTTTAAGGTGATATTGAAATGGGTGGAAGAGAACTTAAAGACAACAAGTGAAATATATATATATATATATAAGGTGAAAAAATGTTGCGTATCGGTGATGATACTTGTGTTAGCCCAATATGATGAAGGGCAATGATGTGTGTATGTGTATGTTCTTTGCAATAAGTTTTGGTTGAGGATTATGATATATGTATATGTTGATAGAATAATGGAGTTATGATGATAATTGGTGTTTTTGATGCAAAGCCTACATGTAGTTATATGCACATGCACATAATCACAAATGTATTCATATTCGTCACTTAGAATGTATAACTCACTCTCCATGTTGTCATTTTAGCGTTATGATGCAGGACGTAAATGGGGTGAGATGTATCTTACTTTGGAACTTTTTGTTTTTGGTGGTGAAGGTAAAATAGTTGTATAGGGATGCCTTGGCCGGCAAATTATTGGCTTTTGGGAAACACATATGTATTTGATGATAATGGTGTTAATGTAGATGTTGTGTTGATGGATTAAGTTAACATATACTTGGCTTTATATATTTTGTGTATACATGCATATACGATAGGCTGATTCTTTTTGTAAACAACCATATGAATATTGATAATGAAAATTTTATAGCCATTTTGAGGGCATTGATGCTTATGTTGATGGAAATCCATGGATGGATAAATTATTTAAAGTATGAGGTTATGATCATAATGTTTATGCATGACTTAGAAGTAGATTTGATGATTTGAATGATGTTTAGAGTTAGCATAAAAAAGGCTTAGTAGGTTGATGATATGTTCTTCTATGTCTTGTGCTACAATGTAAATGATCCTTGTTGATTTTATGCATAGAAAAGTCTAGGCATTGCTTGATCTAGGGTCCCGAGGCATAACATGACTTGACTCATTTTATGAATCGATTCATAAGTCCTCTTGAATCGATTCACAGGATATTGGTTCCAAAAAAGAAAAACTCCTTATGCATGAACCAATTCATGACTTAACTTGAATTGATTCATAGCCTATTGGTTTCAATGGAGGTGATTTCCAGGTTCATGAATCGATTCATATAGCTCATTGAATCGATTCCCAGCTTATTGCCTGGTTGAACTTGTTTTCTCAATCGCATAAATCGATTCACAAGGGTCTTTGAATCGATTCACAGGCTTCCATTTTGTTGTCCTGGACTCTTTTCATGTATGAATCGATTCTTGGCCTCGCTTGAATCGATTCAAAGCTTGTTGTTTGCCAATCTTCCATAAGTTTTTGATGCTTGCTTGATGTGTATTGAGTCATGGCTTGTTTCCTTGCTTCTCATGCATATTTTCTTGGATTATTTCTCATATCCACTCTTGCTTCTGAATTAACATACGTGTTTCGCTAAACACTTGCATGGTGATTGTGTAATTGATTACTTTAAGTTAACATTTGTATAAACCATCTACCTTCTCATATCATCATATATGAGATAGGTCTTTAAAAAGGTTTGGGGTTAATTATTGATGTTTTTAATCGTGGTGTTCTTCTTTTGACTATTATTTAAATCGTGAAAATTTATCCTCACTTTTAATATCTAAATATTGATACCTTTAACATTATTTATCAGGATTAAGAGCGCCATATTGGGTGGTATCAGAGTAATGAGTAACTAGAACTCATTATTGGATCATTGTTGAGATTTTATTACCATAGTTAGATATTGTGAATGCATTGATTGCTCATTATTGTACCTTTGTGAATTAAATACTATTGAAGTGTGATTTCTCTAATTGAATTGAGGTTGTTTGACATTGAAATATGGTTGTTTATTTTTGAAGCTTTGTTGTACCTTACTAGTGCGTAGTTACTTATTACTAAGGCTTTGTTTGCTTTATTCACATGATGTGGTTGAATGTATGTAAGTAAACACTTCAGTGGGGTTGATATGCTTGTTTGTGTAAGACCGACCAAGTTCCTTACACTATTTACCTTCAGTGATGAATACTTTATGATTATTGCATTAAGAATGATGTGTTAGTTATGAAATGATATATGGTAGACCATTAGACATTGAAACCTTAGTTATGGATTGGAATTGATTGTATGGTGACGTGAATATTTTTACAGTCGTGATTCCGTCAAATTAGTACATTAAAATTAATTAACGTAGTACTAGGGTGTCAACCTAGGTCGTTCTCTCAAGGATCAACACAAAAATTTAGGAAAAATCAAGTCTTAAACTAATTTTTAACAATTAAAAATAAAAACTAAACAACTAAAAATTTTTACAAACATAAGTTCACTAACATACAATTGGGGGGGGGGGGGTTTGATTGATTTTTGTTGTCACAATTAAAATTAAAACAAAGTAAATAAAGGATTTAAAACAATAAATAACAAGCGATTGATTTTCTTGGAGTATTGTAAATAAATTTATCCTTGGTTCACTAAAAATAATTTGTATACTTATTAATGTTAATTTCTTAGCTCAAATTGAATTGATCAACTAAGCGTCTTTTTCAATTCACAATTCCTTTACTTTCATTTAAAAATGAATATTTTAATCAAGTATCCTAATTAAGCAAAAAGAGTCAAGATCGTAAAATCTAGGAATTATTGAGCATACATAAGAACATCGCCTATATACATAATCTATTCTCAAATTATGGAATTAAGCAAACCATAATTATTAAAAGTGATTATGAAAATATTCATTAAGCATGCATATTTCCTTAATCCATTCTAATTTAAAACCTTATTTTATTCCATTTGAATAATTAAACCGATTAAGCATACAAATTTAATTAAACAAAATGGAATTAAATAAGTAGAGAAAGATTATGAAGAAATAACAATAATAAAAGCATACTATATTAAAATTAATGACCTCAAAATTACATTACAACATTCTCCAAGAAAATCAATCTAGGGGTTTTAGCCCTCCATAATTACAACTACAACAATAAAACTAACCCGGAAAATGAAGAATTTGCTGGAAGAATTTCCAACAGAGAAGAGAAGAGGAACGTATGAAGGAGGATCTGATGAAGAATGAATGGTGTGTTACAAGCCTTCCTCTTGTGCCTATTTATAGGAATCAGAAAGCAAAACTAATGCCATAATTAATTCATAATGGGAGATGCACTCTTGAATTTACAATTCCATGGTGCTCCATTATCATTCTAAGTGCTCCATGATCATGCTTCAGTGTTGTTTCCACTTTGATAATGCGTTATCTGATGTTTCCACTGATGAATCTGTGCCTGAATCGATTCATCTAGGCAATTTTTGGGCAATTTTACACATAGGAATCGATTCCTCAGGGGTGGGAATCGATTCCCAAGCACATGAATCGATTCATGCTTGTTTGAATCGATTCCCAGGCCTTTAAAATGCATATGAATCGATTCACAGGGGTGGGGAATCGATTCCTAGCTGTTCTTTTGTGTGGGAATCGATTCCCACATTGGTGAATCGATTCCCAGACCTGTTCTGGTGCTTTTCTCGCATTTTTGACCATTTCTTGAGTCGTGGCTTCTTTCGTTTGACCTGTGGTAATTACAGGCTTAATCACACACTACAAAACAAGAGAAAACCAACTTTTATTAAAAATTTATCCTTAATTCATTTTAAAATTAAATATTAAATAAAGCTCAAATGATGAAAATGTGTTAAAGTGCAGTATATTACACACTAAGTGATGGCAAATTATACACATTTAAATTGAGGAATTAAGGATAAATCATGCATCATCAAATACTCCCACACTTATTCTTTTGCACTCCCGGGCAAAATCAAAATAAAAACAAGTATCACAATTTATTGAAAACATTAAGTTGAAAACAACACACAGAATTGGCATGAAATTTTAAGAATATACAGAGAAACAAGAGTTATTTAACATGCAAGATTCAGAGCATCAAGATATATATAAAGATCATTCAAACAGTTAGGCATGTGAAAATTAAATTAAACTGAAAAGAAGATCATAAGTGATAGAACCTCACAAGACATACTCTCAACTCTCAAGTGTTTAAGGTTTGTGTATACACTCAAAACAATTCCTGAAAATCAAACAGTCTAAAAATTTGGCAAGTTTCTCAATTCCACAATCAACACAAATGCATGTATAGATCAACAGGGCTTTCACAGGGTTGTAATGTGGCCAAGGTTAAAATGGATGAAATATATATATTTATATATATACCAAAAAGAATGATGAAGCAATTAATTTTTCTGGCAAACAGTGAAGGTAAAACATTTATTGTATGGTATTTGGTAAATTTTTTTTTATTTATTTATTATTATTAGATTGCATAACACTTGGAACAAGAGTTGCAATTCCTTTTTGCACACCCCCACACTTATTTGAATGCCTGTTTTGACTTGATTCCAAAGCTTCAATATATTTCTTAAGGTAGGTATATTTTTGGTTCTTCATCTATGGCTTATTTGAGCTGCAACAAGAAAACAGTTAAATAGGCTCAAAATGGCTAGCAAGAGATAATTTATTCATGGTAGGCTTATCTGGCTTAGTGGCTCAATTGAACAAAAATGCCTGTATCAAAATACATTCATATGAGTTTCAAGTATCATCAAGAAACAAGACAAAAATTAAGATGCAAGCTTTCAGGAATTAATCACACATGAAAGGATTAAGATGGTTTAAAGTGATCCATCAAATTTTAAGGCTCAAAAGTCTCACAAGGTATAATTCTATCATATATGATCATTTATCAATTATCATGTCATTCTCATCATACCAAAATTGCTTGAGTTCAAATTATAACATATCATTAAACTCATATCAGACATGAAAGAATTTACCTGTTACTCATGCATATCTTAAAATTCCAATAAAACATGCCTTTTTAAAACAAAAACACACACAAAATCTTTTTAAAAATTTTTTTTTTATTTTTTTTATTTTTTTTATTTTTATTTTTATTTTTTATCACACAAAATTTAATCATACAAAAAACACATAAATGATCCCACCCCCACACTTAAATCATACATTGTCCTCAATGTAAGACAGAGCATACAAAATAGACAATATAATGAAAAAGTAAAGAGATGGGTAAGAAAAAACTCCCTCAAGGTGGATCAAACTCAAATACCACATCCTGTTGAAGCAGATTGGATAATGGTCTAGCCTTCTTGTACCTTCCCAAATCTTGCAGCAATTTTTCTTCTTGATTTTCATCAAGAGAAGTAAAGATTATCACCGGAAGCTCCTCATCATTTCCCAAGTATGAATACTTGAGGTTTTCAAGTAAGAAATTTAGCTCCAGATTAGGTGCCTGCAAAGTAGATGGAACTAACAAAACAGATTTGGATTCTTGCACCTCAAAAATTTTGTTAGAGTCTTCTTGAAAATCTGCATTTAGAACAGGTATTTCTATAGACTCTAAATCAGCAGTTATGTATTTGTCAATTTCAGCACAAATATCACAATTCTCGGAATTATTACATGCAAAACAACTGTATGAATCATCTATGCATTCCAAATCAACATCAGAAAAATGTTCAAAAACTAATTCATCAATAATGTCAATTTGGAAAATAGAATGATTTTCAAAAGGGTGTTTCATGGCATCTAGAATGTTAAATCTTACCTTAGTGTCACCAAATTCCATAGAAAGGGTTCCAGCATGGACATCAATTATAGTTTTGGCTGTTTTCAAAAATGGTCTTCCCAAAATGATAGGAACAGGAATTTGAGGCATACCTTCTTCCATGTCAAGTACAAAAAAGTCAACAGGGAAAACAAGCTGTTCTACCTGAACCAAAACATCCTCTATAACTCCAGCAGGGTAAGTAGTGCTCCTATTGGCTAGCTGAATTACTACACCAGTAGGTTGTAAATTTCCAAGAGACAAAGTTTTAAAAACAGACATAGGCATAACATTTATTGAAGCTCCTAAATCTAACATGCAATTTTCAAATTTGTTGTTGCCTATGATACAGGGTATAGAAAACGTACCTGGGTCCTTGCATTTTTCAGGGATATTTTCCTTACCAAGCAGTGCAGATACATTTCTTCCCATACTTATCCTTTCATTGCCCTTGAGTCTCCTTTTGTGAGTACATAGTTCCTTTAGAAATTTGGCATACTTAGGAATTTGCTTGATTGCATCAAGAAGAGGTATATTTACTTCCACTTTCCTGAAAGTTTCCAAAATTTCTTTGTCCACTTCTTCCATCTTCTTGTTTGGAATTGCTTTTGGTGGGAAAGGAAGAGGGATATGAGATGGAACTTGGGATGGTTGCATCTCAGATTTGCTTGTGCTTGAAGAGGGCACATCATTCTCAACTGTTGTGGGCACATCTGTTTGTTTTTCAGGTTCCTTAGGTATGGGTACTTCAAGGTTCTTACCTGATCTTAACTGAATTGCACTCACATTTCTTGGATTTGCAGCTGGTTGAGATGGTAATTTGTCAGAGTTTTGAGATTGTAACTGGCTTAATGATGAAGCCAATTGCCCAATTTGGTTGCTTAAACTCTGGATGGTAGCATCATTCCTCTGTTGATATTCTAAGTTCTGTGCAGCCATTTGTTTCACCAGATCCTCCAAAGAAGGGCCACTTGTGGGTGGTTGAGGTGTCGGTCTTTGGAAGGTTGGTGCATTGTTTTGAAATGGAGGTTGGGGATTTTGTTGTTGGTTGCCCCATCTCAAGTTTGGATGGTTCCTCCAACCTGGATTGTATCTGTTGGTGGAAAGGTCATGGTTTTGTTGTTGTGGTGGTGGTCTATCATGGTAGATGTTAGCTGCATAGGCTTGGGGACTATTATTATCCTTTTCTTGTAGAGAAGGACAACAATCAGTGGGGTACTCTTGTGAAGAGCAGATTCCACACACTTTAGCAGTCATGGATTTTTGATTTACTGCCAATTGTGTGACTAGAGTGGTGAGAGCATCAAGTTTGCTCTCGAGTTTAATTCCAGATGAACTAGAATTGGAATCAAACATGGGTTTGAAAGAATCATTTCTCACACCAAATTGTTGAGAGTTAGATGCCATCTTCTCAATCAGATTTCTTGCTTCAGCAGCAGTCATATCTCCTAAAGCTCCTCCACTTGCCGCATCAATCATATTGCGATCAACGTGGTGTAAACCTTCATAGAAGTACTGAAGAAGAAGTTGTTCAGAAATTTGGTGGTGAGGGCAACTTGCACAGAGTTTTTTAAATCTCTCCCAATATTCATAAAGACTTTCTCCAGAGAGTTGCCTAATGCCAGATATGTCTTTACGGATTGCAGTTGTTCTAGAGGCAGGAAAGAATTTTTCCAAGAACATTTTCTTTAAGTCATTCCAACTTGTGATTGATCTTGGAGCAAGGTAGTACAACCAATCCTTAGCAACACCCTCTAAAGAATGAGGAAACGCTTTAAGATAGACATGGTCTTCTTGAACGTTTTGGGGTTTCATTGTGGAACACACAATGTGGAATTCTTTGAGGTGTTTGTGCGGATCTTCACCCGCAAGACCATAAAACTTAGGCAACAGGTGTATAAGTCCGGTCTTAAGAATAAAAGGGACATCCTCATCAGGATATTGAATACACAAACTTTCGTAAGTGAATTCAGGAGCAGCTAGTTCTCTAAGAGTTCTTTCACGAGGTTCAGCCATATCAGAAAAACTAGCAGTACTTTCAACAGATTCAGAAAAAATACTATCACTATCAATATCAACAAAATTATTATTAAATCTAGCTTCTCTAATTAACCTATGAAAAGTTCTTTCAATTTCAGGATCAAATGAATATAAATGCTCAAAAGTTCTTCTAGTCATACATAGCATACAACAAGATATTTGATCATGATGAGCAATAAATCATAAGAATCCTAAATCATGCAAAAGAAATAAAATAAACAAACAAACAAACAAAAGAAAATTTTTTAAATTTTTTTTTAATAAAAAAAATTAATTTAAAACAAGTGTTTTTCCTAAAGATCGTTGATCCCCGGCTGCGGCGCCAAAATTTGACGTGAATATTTTTACAGTCGTGATTCCGTCAAATTAGTACATTAAAATTAATTAACGTAGTACTAGGGTGTCAACCTAGGTCGTTCTCTCAAGGATCAACACAAAAATTTAGGAAAAATCAAGTCTTAAACTAATTTTTAACAATTAAAAATAAAAACTAAACAACTAAAAATTTTTACAAACATAAGTTCACTAACATACAATTGGGGGGGGGGTTTGATTGAATTTTGTTGTCACAATTAAAATTAAAACAAAGTAAATAAAGGATTTAAAACAATAAATAACAAGCGATTGATTTTCTTGGAGTATTGTAAATAAATTTATCCTTGGTTCACTAAAAATAATTTGTATACTTATTAATGTTAATTTCTTAGCTCAAATTGAATTGATCAACTAAGCGTCTTTTTCAATTCACAATTCCTTTACTTTCATTTAAAAATGAATATTTTAATCAAGTATCCTAATTAAGCAAAAGGAGTCAAGATCGTAAAATCTAGGAATTATTGAGCATACATAAGAACATCGCCTATATACATAATCTATTCTCAAATTATGGAATTAAGCAAACCATAATTATTAAAAGTGATTATGAAAATATTCATTAAGCATGCATATTTCCTTAATCCATTCTAATTTAAAACCTTATTTTATTCCATTTGAATAATTAAACCGATTAAGCATACAAATTTAATTAAACAAAATGGAATTAAATAAGTAGAGAAAGATTATAAAGAAATAACAATAATAAAAGCATACTATATTAAAATTAATGACCTCAAAATTACATTACAACATTCTCCAAGAAAATCAATCTAGGGGTTTTAGCCCTCCATAATTACAACTACAACAATAAAACTAACCCGGAAAATGAAGAATTTGCTGGAAGAATTTCCAACAGAGAAGAGAAGAGGAACGTATGAAGGAGGATCTGATGAAGAATGAATGGTGTGTTACAAGCCTTCCTCTTGTGCCTATTTATAGGAATCAGAAAGCAAAACTAATGCCATAATTAATTCATAATGGGAGATGCACTCTTGAATTTACAATTCCATGGTGCTCCATTATCATTCTAAGTGCTCCATGATCATGCTTCAGTGTTGTTTCCACTTTGATAATGCGTTATCTGATGTTTCCACTGATGAATCTGTGCCTGAATCGATTCATCTAGGCAATTTTTGGGCAATTTTACACATAGGAATCGATTCCTCAGGGGTGGGAATCAATTCCCAAGCACATGAATCGATTCATGCTTGTTTGAATCGATTCCCAGGCCTTTAAAATGCATATGAATCGATTCACAGGGGTGGGGAATCGATTCCTAGCTGTTCTTTTGTGTGGGAATCGATTCCCACATTGGTGAATCGATTCCCAGACCTGTTCTGGTGCTTTTCTCGCATTTTTGACCATTTCTTGAGTCGTGGCTTCTTTCGTTTGACCTGTGGTAATTACAGGCTTAATCACACACTACAAAACAAGAGAAAACCAACTTTTATTAAAAATTTATCCTTAATTCATTTTAAAATTAAATATTAAATAAAGCTCAAATGATGAAAATGTGTTAAAGTGCAGTATATTACACACTAAGTGATGGAAAATTATACACATTTAAATTGAGGAATTAAGGATAAATCATGCATCATCATATGGCCTAGTTTATTTATGTGTGAGCCATGTCTTAACATATAGGCATGAAACATGGCTGGTAGACATAACCATGATGCTGCTGCTACAGCATCTACTTTGAATCGCTTTGTGGATCTCTTGGAAAGACAAGACCAATAAAATATGGGACAAGGTGCCCAAGGTTTTGATCAATTTCTCAAGAGGAAACCTTCCGAGTTCCATGAGGGGTATAAGCCTGAGGATGCTTATGTATGGATTAATGACTTGGAAAGGATCTTTTCAAGCTTCGAATGTTCTGGAGCTCAAAAGGTCAAGTATGCGGTCTTTATGGTCCGCGATGAAGTTGAATCATGGTGACGTCTTACTAAAGGACGTATGCTACCTACTGATGTCCCATTGACATGGGACAACTTCAAAGTTGAATTCTTGAAGAAGGACTTTCCGGAGAGTTATAAGAGTAAGAAAAAGCTTGAGTTCATGGAACTTAAGCAAGGTGACATGACCGTGGAGGAGTATGCCTCCAAGTTTGAAGAGCTATGTGTGTTTTATCCTCTTTGTCAACAAGAGGGTACTGAGGCTTCAAAATGTGTGAAGTTTGAGAATGGCTTTAGGCCTGAGATCAAGCGGACTATTCAGCATCAAGAGATTAGAAGCTTCCCTACACTTGTGAACAAGTGTCGTATTTATGAAGAAGATGATATGACTTCTTTGAGTCATGGCAAGTATGAACCCAAGTTGAAGGGTCAATCCTCTAACTTCAAGAGGCATGGTCATTTTAAAAAGAAGAAATTCTTTCATGGTGGATCCTCCAATGCAAGAGGATGTGGTGGGCATAGAAATGGTAATGGTAATCAAGGTCGGGGCAATGCCCAAGGCCTTACTTGCTTCAAGTGTGATGCTAATCACTTGTCTCATGATTGTCCTTAAGATGATGTGGTGTGATGCCAATGCAACCAATCGGGGCATATTCGTCCCAATTGTTCATTGAATTCAAGGAATGCAAATGCTGATGCTATTGCTCACGTGAATCATAATGCTAACCATGGAGGCCATGGCGGTTTTGGAGGCCGTGGTCGTGGAAACGATAATGATCATAATGGTGGCTGCAATGGTGGCCATGGTGGAAATCATAATGGTGGCCGTAATGGAAATGGCCGAGGCAACGACTATGGTAATATTAATTAGATAATAAAAATTAGGATAAATTTTTCATATTTAATAATTTGTTGGAAGAAGAACACCATAATTAAAATTTTTCACCAACAACCCAGATCTATTTAAAGGCCCTTCTCATATATAACGATATGAGAATGTATGTAAAATTCAAACAATGCCCACTCCTTGCTTTAAGAGTGTCTAGCCAAGACTCAACACCCAGTTAAAATAATTTGATTAAATAATTACTAAACATATATTTATGGAATATTTAAGTGGGTCTAAAAGTAAGAATAGGAATTAGGACTGGTTTTAAGAAGGCCTAAGATTAGTAGAAGTCATAATAAAGTTGTTACCTACTAAATAATTTCCCAAATTAATTCTAAACCATAGGTCTTCATGAGCATGTTTTAAGACGTTAGTTATGATGCTTCCTAAACATTGAATTACAAAATAATTTTTGAAAAAAATCATATAGTCTTATTAATAGCACTTTGCCTATTTCTAACTCCATCTAATCTATTAATTTCAAGAATCTTGATTCCATTATACAAATTTGCTATAATTATGCAAGACTATTTCATCATTTATTTAAAATATAGGTATAATACTTTCATATTATACTTAAAATTCAACATAATGACATACTAGTATGTCACTAAAATCAATCACTAACATGCCTCATTTTACTACTACATTTTCATATATATATATATATATATATATATTTTGAACCTAGGAACATGGTATTTAGACTTCACACCTTTCACTACACATATAATTGACAATGGTATTCTAATACATAAGCTTTAACCATTTTCTCACATATTCACATCATCATTCCCATTATCAATTCTCAATATCATGGCATCACCATACATAACTAGGTAAGATCTATATTTCCTCTTTACAACTTATTAGACCATAATATTTAACAAATCATTATCTAGATTCTAACTTCATGTCATGTATCATCATATACTAGTTTGTGATACAAAAAGATCAAAAAGTCCATCACATAATGATCCCACCATATCGACCAAATCTCAAAAGATACCAAGTCATTATCATAATTATAAGGCATTAGTTACTTGTATATCTATACAAAACAATTGCCATATACAACCAATCAAAAGTGTGCCGGCTAAGGCATTCAAGCATCTTCTTCACACTATACCTCTTTATTCCAAAAAGTATATATCCCATTAGCAATGTCCTTCAACACAAGGGCTAAAAATATGGATGTGGGAGAGTGAGCATACTTTCTCAATAATGAATCAATTTATAAAAATGTGATAATATACATATATATGTGCAACTAACACATTCTCCTCTCAAGAAGTTCATTCCAACAATTGACATATTTCACATCAAATTCCACCAAGCAATTATTTAGATAATTTCATAACCATATCATAATATAGAATCACTACACTAGTTCATATCTTTATCATATTTTATATCACATTTCATATACATCATTAAAAAGATAACACTAACAACAACAACATAATTAGTCAGTGTCCACTAACTTAAATTTCATCTCTTAATTCACAACCTTAATGCTTTTCTATTTCTGTTGGGTACCTCAAGTCATATGCCATGTTTTTATCGCTAATGTATATGCCATGTCATAAAAACAATGCATATGCAATGGATTCGATTTTGGGAAAATAATTAATCATATATGTACATAATTTATTAAGTGCTTGCAATCACAACATGTTTTTACTACCACCAAACTGCCAACGCCCATTTCATAATACTCAACACTTTTGCAAAAGTGAAATACGGTAATATATATATATATATATATATATATATATATGAATGACACGGTAACATCCCAAAATTTATAAAAATGATTGATTGAGAGGAATAAATAGTAAATAATTATATATGAGTTTATTCATGTCCTAAAAATTTAGAAATAATTAAATTAGGATTTATCATGGGTATTCATAATTTATTGAGGCTTAATGTGCTGAAATTATATCCGATTAAAATATAGGTGTCAGACCAAGTATCTCCGATTGAGGTACTGTTGCTCAGGGCTGTTAAGAATATTATATTCAAAATAAATTTTGGATAAAGTATTGAGTTTGAACAGAGATCCTGTTTATTATAAAACGAGAAAGTTTTAATGAAGGGTCAAAACAAAAACTCTAAAATCCTTTTCTCTTCTCTCATTTTCATGTTCACTTCCCTTTTCCCTTGGCAATTTTCGTCACCCTCTTTCTCCCTCACACAAACCCCTTTATTTCTTTTTTTCTCCCTCAAAACTTATCAAATTTGTGAGCCTCCTTCCATACCCAATTAATTTTGCCACCTTTTCTTCACTTTAGAAGGTGTTTGGATCTTGGAAACTCTCTCTATTCCCCATTTTCATGCTTGTGCTAGGGTTTGGGTGTTCTTGAAGCTTAAGGTAAGTTCCTTCATTCTTTTGGTGTTCTAAGCCTTAGGTTATGGTGTTGGGTTGTTGGGAGAGTGTTAAATGTGTATGGGTTATGGAAAGGGAACCAATAATGTTAAAACCCTAAGATGGGGTGAAATAAATGTGAACTTTTATGTGCATTAATGGTGGCATATGAAAATAATATGATTAATGGTGGGAAATGATGAGTATTAATGGTAATTGTTGGGTTTTAATGGAACCCTAACTCTAGAAATTAGGGGAAATGAGTAACAAACCTATGATAATTTGTGTTTGGGTATTGCTAATGATGATGGTTGATGGTTATTAATAATGGTTGTTGGGTTTTTGATGAAACCCTAGCCTTAAGAATTTGGGGGAAAACATGTAATGTTGAATTAAGAGTTGATTTTAAATGGAAATGTATGATAATTAGTGTACGAATATCATTCAATGTTTTGGGAGAATATTTAGTGATGATGAAAGATCACAATAATGATGTTGGATGATATTAATGATGGTAGATGACCATTAATGATGGAAACTATAAAAGAGTGTTGTTGTGAGATATGTAGGAATGAATGTGAACAACAAAATCATGGTGGCTGTGAGGAATTAATGGAATAAAATTATGGTTTGTAAGGCCTTAGACCATGATAAGTGCTATTTGGATTTGTTGATTGATGGTTTAAAAGAGGCTAGAATGGTTTATGTTGAACCTTAGGTGGCAATGATGGCATTTGAATGATTTATATAATATCGGATGCATTGTAGATGGTGGGTGTAATACTATTGTTGTTGGGTATGGCTACCCTTTAAGACTTAGAAAATCTTGGTTTTAGGAAAAGAATTCCTGAAATCTAACACAATTGTGTGAATTGGTATTTTGACAAGTCTAGGACTTGTTATTAAACTTTATGATATATTAACAATTGTTTCGAATTGTAATGATGCCTTGAGATGGCTTATTGATTAAATGTATGTATATATATGTGTGTTGGTGTAGATTGTATTTCGAGCGATGAGGTGGAACAATCGGACTATTTGGATCGTTGTTCTTTTCTTGAGGTAGGAGAGGAGTTTAAATTTCAAATGCATGAGTTGAACATTTGGTGATTTATGTATATATAACAATGTTCATGTTTACCTTGCCAAAGTAGGCTAGAATGATGTAATAATTGGTTGTGTGATGAATGACATGTTTGGCAAACTATTGATTATGAGAATCGTATATGTATTTGATAACGATGAAAGTTTTCAAGGCCCTTTGATGGGAATGATGTATTTGTTGATGGGAATCCATGCATGGATGAATTGTTTAAATTATGAAGTCATGTTTATAATGATTATGCACAATTAAGGAACTGATAGGGCCATATAGAGTTTTAGGATGTTTGATTGCCATGGAATAGTTTTGATGGTGTTTATACATGATTTAGAACTTGTAGAAACTGGAATGGGCCAATTCCATTAAAAATTAACCCTTGAGCGGCACAAAAATGCTTTAAAATAGGCTAAACGTATTCCTGTTCTTAAGTTTCTCGTTTTTGGGAATTTTTGAATGCGGCCAGTGACTACACTTCATAAATGGTGTATATTAGTTGGTGTTAAAATTTGGTTCGCGATTGGATTTCATATGAAAGAGTTAGGATGGTTGGAAATTGGAATTTGGTACATTTTCTGCATTCTGTAGTATTTTTGCTGTCATGAATCGATTCATGATTTCCCTGAATCGATTCATGAGCTACTGGAGTTGCATGAATCAATTCACAAGCCCCCTGAATCGATTCATTAGCTGCTGGAATTGTATGAATCAATTTACATGAGCCTTGAATCGATTCACGAGCTTCTGTTTTGTTGTTTTGTGTAACACACTCGATTAACTAGGACGATCCCTTCCACTAGATTATCTTGTTCAACTGAGAGGTTACGAGTTTTACAAATTATGGAATTTTTTTTTGTACATAAAACTTGGTGAAACAGATATATCGCATATATAACATAGTCATATACAACATATAGTTGCAACATTAACCACACATACTAAAATTAAATGGGCACACAGGTGTTAATTGTATTAAGTTGGTGGTGAGAATGGTTTGGTATGTTGGAGTTTTATGAAAAGAATCAAGTTTGTATAATATGATGGTAATGAAATGTCTGTGCCAAGTTTAAACACAGAAGTTGTAGTAATAGAAAGATGTCATTCCACTAAGCGGTGATTAACTTGGAAATCTGGATTTGTGGATTGATTTAACAAAGAGTTTTGCTTTTTGCAAAGAATGGTGGTGAAAATAATCAAGTGACAATAATAGATCTTGATAACAGAAAGAGTAAACAATGTTAAGTTTTAATAGAATTCAAATGTGTAAAGCTAGGATTGGTTTCATCTATCTCACCTTTCATAAGTTGTGTAAATCTCAAGTATGGAACTTGACTACAAAATCAAATTCATTTGCATCGATCCCTCGACTACAAAATTCATAAGAGTGATCCCAAATGGTTGATCCGTCAATCACTTTGAAATCACTCCTATATTAACGCTTGATTGTTTAGACATTTGTTACATTAGATACCACCCCTAGTAGCTACTGTAACAAGTATTTGATTCATATCTATTTTCAAAAGTTATTTTTCAATACACTTAAGAAAACCAAAGTCAAAAAAATAGTGATCAAGTATTCTCAGGAATTAAGCATAGAATGAAACACAAAAACCATCAATTTAGTGTAAGGGTGAGTCTCCACCTCCACAACAATCGAGAAGGTGTCTCATCAACACCTATCCCAAACACATACAAACAATCCAGAATTAAGTTCTTCCCACTCTTTTTGAGGTCCTTAAGATACATTCTAAGTTATCTCACCATTCTTAGTCCCGGTTAACCATTCCTATTCTCCCATTCATCTTTGAGGGTTACTAAGTTCTATAAAGTCATACTTAAGTAACAAAAAGTCACAATCTCAGTACAATGATACAATGCATGAGTTCATTTCATTATTTTCATTCTCTTTATTAGTCATCATGATGCATGTGGGCCCATCTCCCTTCATCAATCTTATATATATTCATGTGCACAACAATCCCGCCTTATCTTTCCTGCCCAACTAGAGCGACCGGAGCTCTCCTCGTTCTGGTTTTCACAAATGGGTAAGGACACACAGCTCTATCATCAAAATGGCCAATCACACATCTTAACAGAACGGGCACTCAACGGCCATAGAAAACCCCGCCTCTCGTCGAAGTATATCAGAGTTTGCCACAGGCTGTTCGGAGACGGGCACGAATCTGAGCCATTGGACTTCCCGCCTCCGATATACTCCCTAGACTGACCACAGGTATTGAGGCATGATAGATTCTTTAGTGTACCCATTAGTATATGCTTCAGGGGATCATTCCAACATCCCCCTTAACTCCAAATATGATGCATACAACACACGATTTCTTTTCACTAGTCATCGGTAGGGTCCTTTTGATGACTCCATTTCATTTCTAATGTTGGACTTTTTTCTTCTTATGAAATTTCAGTTAATTCTTTTCCTTGTTTTCTCAAAATTCCTCATTTCATAACGACATCACGTGACTCTTAGAAATGAAACGAGATCTCATATTTTTCAAAAGTCATGGGTACATTGTGTAACAGCCCTAATTTTTAGAATAAGGGCCTAGACTCTCAGGAATCTCTGAGAATGTTCTAATAAGTCTTTTAGTAGAAGTTGAGGCTTCGGCCTGATCTTGAGTGACTAGAATAAAGAAGAAATGATGAGGAAATGAGTGTTCAAGGTACTAGCAAATAGCTAAGTATGAGTAAGAGGAAAGATGTGATAGGATAATTGAGATCTATGAGAAAGATAAGAAGCACTAGAGAAAGAGAAATATGTAAGGAATAATAGAGTAGAGAAAGAAATGAGTAAGTGTGGATATTATTAAAAAATTTTAGATGTTAATAATTAATTGATTTATAATTAAAATTTATCTTGTTAAATTATGATAAACTGTCCAGATTATTCTTTTAGTAAGCTAAGTATAGATTAGTTGGTTAATTAGGAACAATCAGTAAATATATAATTAATATGTATATAATTAATATGTATAATAAATAATTATTTGAAATATATATATTATTAAAGTAATATTTTATTTTAAGTTTCTAATTAAGTTTTGGTGTATAATATTATTTTAATAATAAAATATTAAGGGTTTTCCCAGTATTATATTGTGGGGCCTAGATGTTGAACTTTTCTGGTAACTTGATTTGAGACTAATGACTCCGTAAAGGAGGTTAGTCACAGTAGGGTTTCCTTATAACGGATTGAAGATAACTGATTGGGTTTGACCGAACCAATCAGAACCTTCAATGTCGCCTAAGTTTGGTCGTGCATATACCTCGGAGTATCCGATGGTAACACAGTCAGTCCTCGGTGACTCATTTCGACGTTTTAGGAATGTTTCCAGAAAAGCCCGAGACTTGA
This sequence comes from Clitoria ternatea, assembly GCA_037962975.1. Classification (NCBI taxonomy): domain Eukaryota; kingdom Viridiplantae; phylum Streptophyta; class Magnoliopsida; order Fabales; family Fabaceae; genus Clitoria; species Clitoria ternatea. The sequence goes on from CM075669.1 coordinate 50,587,611, forward strand.
TTCAGACTCAACCAACCTTATTCATAAGCTATCTCAATTCTTCAGAAATTCAATCTGCATGTCTTTGACATTTTGGGCCTAACTTTCTCAAATGATGCTTGATTAGAATGATCTAGTCTCATTCACTTTGTTTCAAAGAGATCTTCAATCTCTATTTCTGGTCTCAGTCCCAAATTCCTACTCTGTCATGCCCAAATTCAAGAGTTTAGTAAATTTATCTTAGAACCATGTCATTCGCGTTTTTATTCTGTGCATAGTTCATTCAAAAATTCATAACTCTTTTATACAACCTTCGATTCATGTAAACGTGGTGTCAAAATCTCCGTATCAAAATTATCTACATTTTACATAAATACCTTGAAAGCTAAATCCTCTCAGATTGGTACAGTTTTTAGGATCTTTACCAGTCTCTATTCATCATATCACTATGCTGACTGGTTCCAGAAAAATAAGCATATCACCCTCTTCTAGAATGAGAATCACTTTGTTCTTTTTGTTGTGAATCTGTATCTAAGAAACCTACAAGTCTTATGAAGGTAAAAAGGCCAATTCTCAAAGGAAAAATAATTATAAATTTATTTCTATAGACCTACTTGATTCAGGGATGATTAGAGCATCCTGTCTTGTTTCGACTATATCTTGGGCTAACAATATTGGATCGTCACAAATGATATATCAAATCAAAAGGAAAAGCAAGATCTACAAGTTTGGTGTTATGAAGTTTTCAAGATTCTGCTACCACAAGTTATCATACATTTATTTTTAACATCCTTAATTTTCGGTTCCTAAAAATCCTGCATACTTAAAACCATCAGGTAACAATTTAACTTTTCGACAACCGGTTTCTAGTCAACCACCACTACCAGCCACCTCTTGGGACAGGTGTCACCTCCAAGAGAGGCCAGCCTTCTCGCTTCCACGTTACCAATAGCTGCCATCAACTTAGGATTAAATGCTAACAAATTAATCATAACCTTTTGCCTAGAATAAATTCAGCTTCCACTCATTCCATTATTCATTCATGGCCTGAACTATCAATCCACTACCTCTTCTATTAATTTCAAATAACAACCACCATTCAATATTAATCAACCATCACTTCTAATTATATCATTCTAACTCCTTGATTTTTTTTTTCAAATTCTTCACTCCCTTTTCACTTCCAGCCTACGTCCAACCATTCCATCAAATGCTCTTCATCTAATTTCCAATTTTCAAATTTTCCAGCCATCATCCTCTTTCTATTCAGCCACCATGACCCACCCCAATGGCCACCTCCAACAGCCACCTTCAAGAACACACCTCCACCAAAACCACCACCAACTATAAAAATTTCTACTTCTCTTCTTTTGCTCCTTCTAAACCGCAAACTCCTCCATCCAAAAATAACCATCTTCCTTCAATTCTTCTACAATAAATAAACTCTCGAGACTCAACTTACTCCCTTAATTTGTTCATAAAAACCAGGAACCCTTTAAGCCATTTCAAGGTAAAGAATTTTGCATATCCTTCTTGATTGATGTTCTAGTGTTCTTAGGCCAAATTTAATTCTCAAATTCTAAAAATTATGGAACTCTTCCTTCTTAGCCAAGGCCTCAATACTCAAGAGGGGGGGGGTGAATTGAGCATTGTAAATTTTTATGTAGAATCCCTTTCAAAACAGTAGTACACAAATGATGCAATATAAAAGAGATAATAATTATGAAGCATATATCATACTAAGATACTTTGAGTTGAAGATATAATATTCAAGAATTGATTTTGATAAACAAGGCAAGTTATTAGTTTAGGAAATTCTTGAAATACTTGGCATGCAATAATTAATTCCAATATAAATTTAACTTAACTAATTTCTAACAAATTAATTAAGCATAATTAATTTACCAAGTTATTAACAATAATATTCTACTCACTTATACAATAATTAAATCCAACAATATTTAAGTCAATTAGTTCAAGGATTTAATTTAAGCAATTTTACCAAACCAATTAGATATAAATATTTTAGCATGCAAATTAAATTCTCAATAATAAATTAGTTTAAGGAAAGAGAGAATTTGCAAACTGATATAATGAGTTCCACCACCCCGGTGTACGTCTCACCTTTAAGCAACCCACTTGAAGGATTCCACTATTGAAGATTTAAGATACAAGCTTTGAGCAATTGTCTCCTAGTGTCCCACACTCAAGAACTCAATCCTCACTAGCACAAGAGCAACCCACCCAATCTCTCAGACTCTCAATACCCAAAGGTTGAACCCCAAATTTTGTGACCACTCAACCTAGAGTTAAACCTTAGTGTTTTGTGTTTGGTTTACAAGAATTTTCTCTCTCACTAGAGTAGATATACAACTTGAAGCTTTCACAAAATAATAATAACTCTCACAAAGAGGATATGCAAATTTAAGAACACTCAAATATTTTTCTCTCTAACTCTTAAATAACTCTTAAAGGAGGATTATGCAAATTAAGGAATAAAAGAGAGAAACCAATGAAGAGAGGCAGAAGGAATAGAGGAAATGCTTCTCTGCTTGAATGGTGCAAATTCCTTCTTCAATAGCTTCCTATTTATAGCCTTCAAGGAGCATGGCGTTGGCAATTAAAAATTTTCCCCTGATACTTGCAAATTGACATTGTGGAGCAAGGGAGCGTTTGTTGGCTTAGTGCATAATGGACAAAGCATTTGTTAATTCGTTAATACGATGCAAGTTGTTTCCACTTCGATTCTGACATTCTAGAACCAATTGTACTAGATGAATTGATTCATCTTCAATTTGAATGGATTCCCAGCGTTAATTTAGGCTTCTGACAGGCATATAAATCAATTTCTTAAGGCATGAATCGATTCCTTCATGATTTCAAGGAGCATGAATCGATTCCTCTAGCTGTGAATTGATTCCCATGTTATTTCACAGGGCATGAATCGATTCATTCTATTGTAAATCGATTCCCTCATTTTTTCTTGCACCATGAATCGATTCTTTGACTGAATGAATCGATTCCTAGATGTCATGAATAGATTCCTGGGCCTGTTGCTTCCAATTTAATGCATTTTAATGTATTTCTGTTTCTTTTGTTCATGCTTTTTCATCCTTTCTTTATTGAATTCATCATTCTTCAATTGCATTGATATATTTCTTGATTGCTTGAACACTTTGTTTGTCATAATCAAAACCTGTGTCAACATATAAACACATTCTCCTCCTTTTTGATAATGACAACAAATGTTCATCTCTTGGGGATGTTAGTCTCATAACAGTTCAAATTCATGGCATAAACGACTCCCCCTTATAAACGTATTTTTATACCACTTTGTTTAATGTAGGATCATGCATAGTCATTTTGAAAAAGATACCACTTGAAGAAGATACCACTTTGTTGAATATCACTTGTTCAAAGATCATAATGTATCATGCAAGATAATATCTCCCTTAATCATGCAATAGATACCACAAAATAGTTCATCTAATTTTCAGAGCATTGTGGCAGTGTAAGCAGGCATGATAAGCATAATAATGATGTTTTCTCTTTTTAACATGTTATTCTATCATATTCTTCACATTCTTCTCCCCCTTTCTAATGGCAACATGATATTTCTCTCCCTTTGGCATTATCAAAAATAAAACAATAATCATAGTAATTCTTAATTTTATCATATTAGTTCTCTCCTTTTTGGCATATATGATATTCTATTCTCTCTACTAATCCTTTCGCTAACTCTCCCCCTTTGGCATCATCAAAAAGATCATCATCTTAGTTATAATCTATGCCATCAACATATAAACTCTTTTATTTGAATAAGAAAGATTTAGAGTAAGTATTTCATAGAAAGTAGAATTCAAATCAAAGCTCAAAACATGATCAACGATATATACCATTTTATTGCATACCACCTGTTAATATCTAGAGTCAATAATCAACTACATAATTCATTCATCAAGTAAGCAGAAAGTTGATTGCTAACTCATTTTCAATCATGTAATTAATATCACAAGTATGGAAAGCGTCACATGATTCTTTCTAATTAAGCACACATATCATTTCAAATAAGCACATAATTTTCTCCTTTTTGGCATTATCAAATGCACAAGAATATTTTTCCAAGTAAGCATATAGGAGAGTAGAAAAAAAATTATAATGATAAGTGCTATAAACATAATCATAGAGGGGTAAAATTATTCATGTGTATGCTCCCCTTTACTACTATAATTGATATCACTTGTAAAAAAATATACCACTTATTAATGTGTGAAATCAATTATACCAATTTGATCAAGTCTGATACTACTTGTTAGGCTATTTAATCAAGTCTGATATCATTTGTTTATTTCTTAAGAACATGATCTCCTTCTTTTAATAGATACCACTTATTGAAACAATAGATATCACAATATAAATAGATACCACTCAAAGGTTAGATACCACTTGCATATAAGAATACACTTGTTAATCATTTTATTAATATTACTTGATGCATTTTTAGGTATCAGAGCAGTAACATAGAGGTTTTCAACAATGTATACTTATATCTAGGTATCAGAGCAGGGATGAAGTGATATATCCAGCTTGTATAATTTGTTATTCATACCACTTGTTAATATAATTCATATAATTCATAGAGGATAGTGGTAGAGTAAACACTAATTATAACATAGGCAATGGTACTAATCAAGCATAATAATCTTTCTCTTTCAAATGGATACCACCTATTATAAAGAGTTATTATAATGAAACATTCCAAGGTATCAGAGAAAATTTTTGTTTAACAATACATGGTCTATCTATTTCTAGTTCATTGTCTTTACCACTTGTTAATGCACTATGATACCACTTATTGCAATTTCACTTATATCTAGATATTAGAGCAAAGGTGGAATGATTAATACAGCTTGTTGACTTACTTATGCATTTGTATTAGAACATATGCCGATATATCTATTTTCCATATGACTTTTTTTATCTCAAATATTCTCTTCTTAACATGTGCCTATGATGTTACATATAGGTCTAGTCAAGCATTTACCTAGAGCATATATGTCATTTATTAAGAGCATATGATTGTTCAAGAGAATACATTTGGCATAGATCATTTACAGCACTTAAAGATAAGTCACAAAATAATATCATGGTTATGGTGCAGCTGTAATGCAAGTCATATACTCATTGTAATCAATTTGCCATAACATATAAGTTATAACACTTGTTATCTTGATGTTATGTATGATACCACTTGATGGATTTGCCAATTTAAGCTCTTGATATCAATTATTAACATTTAAGCATTTTAGCACAAGATTGTTAGCATTCAAGCATAAATCATTCTTCATAATGTTGTTCAAAAATTCTTTTCAAACTTAATGATGCATATTTTTAAATTTCTTTTCACAGTCAAGATCATACATCATCAAACATACGACGCAGATAAGAATTATTATGTTAATCAAGATAGATACCAATGGCTTAAGCATGGTGTATCAAGGAAGATCATGTCATGCATTATCACTTAATATGTCATGTAGCATTTCATGCATTGTCTCATGATGCACAGACATTTGATATTAATCTCTTTTGTTCATGCCTATGGTGTTACTAGTCATGAAATTAAAGTCTAGGCAATTACTTGTTATAACATGCATAGAGCATATATACTTTCTTTTAGGCAACAACATATAATTGCATAAAAACATTTTGCCTAAGATAGACATTTTTTTTGAAACATAGGGATAAGTTATACTAGCAAAACATAGTCCTAACTTAAAGCAACTGTAAAATTTCTCATAACATTTTCTTGATATGAAGTTCAATGCCTCTTGTTATGAAAAGATCCTTGCTTGTAGGAAAATTATATGACATACCACTTGTTAAAACAAATTATGCATAAATTATCAAAGCATAGATACCACTTGTACACACAATATATGTATTTATTATTAAAGCATGGTGGCAGTAATAACAAGTATAAGCATAATCAAGATTATGTCCCTATGATCTCTCTCTCTTACTAATTTAATTGGTACCATTTTGTTAAGAAGATACTTGTTATTTAGATACCACTAGTTAAACAAAATATCTCTTGTTCAATAATCGATACATCATCAAAAATTCATATTTAATCAAAAATTCATGCATCATTAAGAATTCATAGATTATCAAGAATTCATACATCATTAAGAGTTCATGCATTATTAATACTTTGAATCAATATTTAACATTTCAGTATTTTGATGTTTCAATCCTTCCTAACACACATGGATAGACACAAACAGCCTTAATCTCAAGTTTTTCATGGAATTAGACATGTTAGTCAAGTAATCATTCATCAAACTTATCATCAATCATTTAAATCATTAATCATCAAAATCAAAATCATAAGGATATGCACATACATCATTGATCCTAAGATTTTAATAAATATGAGGGGATTTTAAAGTTATTCATTTATCCATCTCAAAACTTCACACCTTTCATGCTCAAACTCAAATATATCAAATCAAAGTTAGATCTTCACACATCAAAATTCATTATGAACAAGTATGAAATTTGGCTTTATAAAATTATTTAGACATTTCTAAAAATTCTCAATAAACTATTAGCCAAGTGCATAGATGTTTCAATACAATCACATAGCAAACATGATATTTAATCAACTAGAGTAAGGATTTGATCACACCTTAGAATTTTACAATTCTTATGTCCTTATCTTTCTCATTCTTTATTCTTTGGAGTGAATATTTGAATCTTGATTCTTTGGTCATTCGTCAATGAGAAATTGCCGATTTAAAGTATACCTACAAAATTTAAAGTTTTATGGTACCCTTTGAGAGTTGGGTCCTTTCTTGTTAGTTTAGGATTTCAAAGTTGTTTTTGGAATCCATACCTTTCTCATCCACTTTTGACGGAATTTCTTTATAAAGCAATTAGAAGATATATGACCATGTATTCCACAATAGAAACATGTTGCATCTAAAGAATAAGTCATAGTATGATTGTAATGGCTCCTTTTATATTATATGTACCTTCTCTTAAAACAATTGGATATTGTATGACCCTTTCTTTCATGGTTTGCACATTTTAGAATAGGTTTGGGTTTTTCCTTAAGGGGTGCAAAGGAGTTCTTGTATTTCTTTTCCATTTCAAATTTTTCATGTCCTATTATCTTTCTATCAAGTGTATGCTTTTGATTTTCAAGAGATGCATCAAAACCATTTGTAAGCTTCCTGAGTGTTTCTTTTAGATCTTTATTTTCTTTTTCAAGAAGGATACATTTATCAACTAGCATACATTCCTTATTTCCATCATAACTTTTAAGAGTGACATTTGAAGCTATTAATTCACCATTTTGAACTCTAAGATTTTCTTTTTCTATGTGAACATCATGCAATTCATTTTCAAGTTTCAAAAGAGTTTGTTTTGAGCATGCATATTTCTTTGATAATAAAACAATTTTTTCATGCAATTCATCAAAAGTTTCTAACAACTCATCTTTATCAATTTCACTTTCATCATCACTAGATTCATTTAGAGAACTTACCTCATCATCTTTAGAGAACTTCCCATATTTCTTTAGCATTGTTACAAGTAATAACTCTAGAAACATCATTAGGTCCTTATGCTAATATAATAAGAATTTTAGCTCTTAGATTGAATTATACCTTTCTTTCTTCTTCCTTAGCCCATAAGTTCATGGGCTTCATACATTCTATATTATCAACAATGTATTTAGGAATAAAAGGACCAAATTGAATAGCATTCCATACCTTGAGGTCATAGGATTGGACAAAGATTTTCATCCTTTCTTTCCAAATAGCATAGTCTTTACCATTGAGGATTGGTGGTCTATTTATTGTACCATTTTGCGGAAATACATCATAAGAGGTAGAGGCCATCTTGATCTCCTGCAGCTATTAAGCCTTGTGGCAAGAGTCAAGCTCTGATACCACTTGTTAGCCAAGGCCTCAATACTCAAGAGGGGGGGTGAATTGAGTATTTCAAATTTTCACGCAGAATCCCTTTCAAAATGGTTAGTAGTACACAAATGATGCAATATAAAAGAGATAATAATTATGAAGCACATATCATACTAAGATACTTTGAGTTGAAGATACAATATTCAAGAATTGATTTTGATAAACAAGGCAAATTATTAGTTTAGGAAATTCTTGAAATACTTGGCATGCAATAATTAATTTCAATATAAATTTAACAAATTAATTAAGCATAATTAATTTACCAAGTTATTAACAATTATATTCTACTCACTTATACAATAATTAAATCCAACAATATTTAAGTCAATTAGTTCAAGGATTTAATTTAAACAATTTTACCAAACCAATTAGATATAAATATTTTAGCATGAAAATTAAATCCTTAATAATAAAGGAGTTTAAGGGAAGAAAGAATTTGCAAACTGATATAATGAGTTCCACCACTCCGGTGTACGTCTCGCCTTCAAGCAACCCACTTGAAGGATTCCACTATTGAAGATTTGAGATACAAGCTTTGAGAAATTGTCTCCTAGTGTCCCACACTCAAGAACTTAATCCTCACTAGCACAAGGGCAACCCACCCAATCTCTCAAACTCTCAATACCCAAAGGTTGAACCCCAACCTTTGTGACCACTCAACCTAGAGTGAAACCTTAGTGTTTTGTGTTTGGTTTACAAGATTTTTCTCTCTCACTAGAGTAGATATACAACTTGAAGCTTTCATAAAATAATAATAGCTCTCACAAAGAGGATATGCAAATTTAAGAACACTCAAATATTTTTCTCTCTAACTCTTAAATAACTCTTAAAAGAGGATTATGCAAATTAAGGAATAAAAGAGAGAAACCAACGAAGAGAGGAAGAAGGAATAGAGGAAATGCTTCTCTGCTTGAATGGTGCAAATTCCTTCTTCAACAGCTTCCTATTTATAGCCTTCAAGGAGCATGGCATTGGCAATTAAAAATTATCTCCTGATGCTTGCAAATTGGCATGTGGAGCAAGGGAGCATTTGTCGGCTTGGTGCATAATGGACAAAGCATTTGTTAATTTGTTAATGCGGTGCAAGTTGTTTCCAGTTCGATTTTGACGTTCCAGAACCAATTGCACTAGATGAATTGATTCATCTTCAATTTGAATTGATTCCCAGCATTAATTTGGGCTTCTGACAGGCATATAAATCGATTCCTTTGTGATTCAAGGAGCATGAATCGATTCCTCTAGCTGTGAATCGATTCCCATGTTATTTCATAAGGCATGAATCGATTCCTTCTATTATAAATCGATTCCCTCGTTGTTTCTTGCACCATGAATCGATTCTTTGACTGAATGAATCGATTCCCAGGTTGTGTTCTTGGCTTGAATCGATTCCTAGATGTCATGAATAGATTCTTGGGCCTGTTGCTTCTAATTTAATGCATTTTAATGTATTTCTGTTTCTTTTGTTCATGTTTCTTCATCCTTTCTTTATTGAATTCATCATTCTTCAATTGCATTGATATATTTCTTGATTCCTTGAACACTTTGTTTGTCATAACCAAAACCCGTGTCAATATATATACACATTCCTCTGTTTTGAGAAGTCAAAACTATAGCCACCTCTTCCTCCCTTAGCCATGCATGTCACTTATTTTAGGATCGGGAGCCAACAACGACTATCGGCAGACGATCGAAAGCGATTAGCAAAGTTTTGGTGGATTTCCTCCTATCCTTCTTCAAAACCGAAAGCCCTCATAAGGTAAGGGGAGCCTCTCTTCGGTTGATAGCATTTTAAATTGCCTCGTAACGTTACTCTAGTGTCCGAGAGTTATGGTTTTTAGTTTCATCGCAATCCAACGGTCGGATTTGAAATCACGTAAATTTTAGTAATCAATGATGACTTTATTATGTTAAAAATTGAATTGGTGTTTTATAAAACCTCGTAAAATGTGCCTTAACAACCAGCGATAAGAAGAAAATTTTATCAATGATGACTCATCTTTTATTGATTTCTCAAAGATTAGATAAAACCATAAGGTTTATAAATTTAATTGAACACTCACAACGAATGATAAACGAAGCAATATTAAGTTTATTATTATTATTATTATTATTATTATTATTATTATTATTATTATTATTATTACTATTATTGGGCATAATGGTTGGCTCTGCCGCTGGTCGTAAACATTTTTTTATTATTAATTCATGTTATTATATTATTAAGCATAATGGCTGGCTCTGTCGCCGCTCGTGAACATTTTCTTTATTAATTTATATTACTATATTATTGAGCATAATGGTCGGCTTAGCCACCGCTCTTAAAATTTCTTTATTTCTGTTACTTGTATACTACTGAGCATAGTGGCCGACTTTGCCGTCGCTCTTAATATTTTCCTTATTTAATTCTGTCATTTATACTATCAATACTATTGTTATTATTAAAACTACCACTTCCGTCACTAGCATTATTAATAATATTATTATTATTAACAGACGAATACTTTTTTAAATTAAGGTGACACCATTTAATATTCCTACTATTTTATTTACCACTTTTAAAATCTAATATATTATTACCTTTCAAGCTGAACGTTACTTAAGCTGAAATATAACTATTATATTTTCTGAATAAATGTGAAAATAACCCACATTGTTCAAAAAACAAGCAGGACCTAACAATTCAAGGATAAATAATTAAGAAAAGGAAAACATATAGATACTTAGGAAGATAGTTGAAGTGGATTGGCCCATTTTGGGCCACTTGGCTGAGTGCTTGGCCACCTGGAAGTGGAGTCCACGTTGCTTCTGAAGCTACGCGTGGCTGTGACACGTAGCGTCAGCATCAGAAATCCCCACGCTACACGTGGTGTTTATGCTACGCGTCAGCTTTCCAGTTCTTCAATTTTTCTCTTTAAATTCTTCATATTTTCACTACAAAACTAGAGAAAATTGATCAAGGGCAGATTATTTCTTAACAACATCCATTTATTGAATTTAGAACCTAAATTTCTAACAAATTAACCAAATTTTTATTCTTTTTACAAAATTTTTATTAAAGATTTTATTATAAATTTGAGGACAAACATGTTCAAGTGGCCTCAATACTCAAGAGAGGGGTGAATTGAGTGTTAAAAACTTTTCTTTAGAATGCCTTTGAAATTGATTCCTCTTTCACAAAATATACTTGTATGCAATAGATAGCAAGTGTAGTGCAAGAATCAATGTAAAACAATATGCAAATGTCACTTAAGCAATATATCAAATACTTGGTGTGCAACACTTTAACACAAGTTGTTCAAGCAAATATAATAGGGGCTTTCACAATCAACAACAATAATCAAGCCAAAAGCAATATGTAAATGCAAGAGAGTAGGGAAGAGAAGCTTGCAAACCAATTTAACGAGTTTCACCAACCCGCTATACGTCTCGCCTTCAAGCAACCCACTTGAAGGATTTCCTCTATTGAAGTTTAGAGATACAAGCTATGAGCAATTGCAGCTTCTTAGTGTCCTACACTTAAGAACTCAATCCTCACTAACACAAGGGCAACCCACCCAATCTCTCAAACTCTCAATACCCAAAGGTTGAACCCCAACCTTTGTGACCTCTCAATCCTAGAGTGAATAACCTTGGTGTTTTGGTGTTTGGTTTTACAATCAATAAACTCTCTCAATAGAGTAGATAAACAAATGAAAGCTCTCATAATTTCTAAACTCTCACAAGAGAGGATTTACAAATATAAGCTCTAAGTTTCAGAAAATGAAACTATACAAAGAAATAGAACTCACAAGGCACAAGATTTGATTTCCCTTTGATGGATTTGGATTCTTGAGAAGCTTGAATGAGTCTTCCATTTATAGGCCTTGGAGAGGTGCCCTAAAGTCTTCAGAGTTGTTGCACAGTATGGGCATTGGAGTAATAATGGAGAAATGAGTTGGTTTCCCACTTAAAAATGCTTTCCCCAAATTTTGGCACTAGTGTAATCGATTAGGCCTCGAGCTGTAATCGATTACACTTTGAATTCTTCAGTGTAATTGAACAGGTAATCGATTAGATTTTACCACGTAATCGATTAGCTAAGAGACAAAACCTTGCTAATCGATTGTTCTTCACTCTGTAATCGATTGTGAGTGGCACCTGATGCATTTAATTGTGTTACGCAGCATGGTAATTGATCATGACTCATGTGCAATCAATTATTATACAAATAGAAACTCTGTAGTCGATTAGTTCTTTAACAGTAATCGATTAGTGGCCTTACAGAACATTGATTATGTCATCCTTGTAATCAATTAGCATATGCACCTGATGCTTTTAATTCTTTTTCTCAGCTTGGTAATCGATTGGCCTCCTTGGTGCAATTGATTAGGTGACAAACAAAGGCTTCATAATCGATTAGTGTTTGATGAGGTAATCGATTAGGTGTTTGACAAAACTTCAGTAATCGATTATATGAGGTCCTGTAATCGATTAGGCTTTGTGTTTTTGCAGGTCTGATGTTGTTTTCTCTGTTTTCTCTATTTTAAGTGTTCTTTTATAAACACTTGTTCTCTTTGCCATGATTCTTCAATTACTTTTTTGATCTCTTTGTCATTATCAAAATTATGCAACCTGAAGTACATATTCAAACACATTCTCCCCCTTTTTGATGATGACAAACAATGTTCATCTCATGAGGGTGTTAGTCCAAATAAAGTTTTCTCCCCCTTTCTTAAGGAGTTTGTGCATATGTTTTCTTGTTGCTATAAAATTAAAGCCAGTTAATAACCATATAGAATTAAAGCCAATTGAGAATCAATATATGTTAATTATTTGTTATTACTCTACTTGTTGATTGTCATTTGTAAAAGATGAACACTAATTCTAATTCTTCTCCCCCTTTGTAATCATCAAAAACACACATAGAGATATAAGAAAAGGAAAAGTTCATTCATTGATAAGAGAAATTACAAAAGCAAATTGCAAAATGGAAATTGCATGACAAAAGGAAACAAAGATAACAAAACAAGAAGGATCTAATTATCTAGATTAAAGAAATGCATTTCAGAAATTTTGTTTGAGAGCTCCTCATAACGTTGCTCTATCAGCTCAAAATGCTGTTGCTCGGTCATTTGAAATTGTTAAAGATGTTAGGGAATCCCTAGAACAAGAGCAGCGGAAAAACAGGGATTCCATAGGATTTGCAAAGTGCCATGTTTCAAAGCACAAAACAAACAAAAAAAATCGTTTTGAATTACCTTTTGAAGAACACCAAAGCAGTTGTAGCCTCGTCCTTTAGGAGTCCACACGAGCACTCCCACCAGAATCACAACACTTGCTAACTGCTAGTTTGACGGCGTGTAGCTCTTGCAACTTTTGCAAATTTGTGTCTCACTTTAGTGAACGGCCTATGAGCATCTTATGCTCTATTTATAGGCTTAGGTTTAACCTAACTTGTTCTCTCTAAAGAGTAGGCACCTTACTTATTCTAAATGAGTTAGGCCCAATAGCTTTATTTTAGTCCAACTAAAATAAAACAAAACATTTTCTGATGGGCTTACTCTATGTGTGTGACCCTATAGGTAAAATAGCCGGTCATATTAATAATAAATTATTTTATTATTAATATAAAATAAGAGCGGCATCTAGCAATGCATCATTATGTCCGAATATTATTTAATATCAATATAACCTATAAGTGATAATTATTTAATATGTTTGTTCCTTTTGTCACGATATCCTAATTGGGCCCAAGGCATGGTCGCGTCATCCTTGTACGGCCCAATTTATTTTACTTGATACCGGAGTAGACTTGATCCGAATAAATATCTAATATTTATTCTTTCTAGCATGGCCATGCGTTTTCTTAGTCTTACTCCATCAAGTGGCCTATAGATATCACTCCTGTCATATAGAAAAGACAAATCCCATCTACATCACTCACATCCCTCTGTATAATTTGTTCATTGCCTAATCACAAGCTTTATAGTCCTCTTGTTACAGAAGACGTTTAATTGTATTAAAACAATAAACTCATGTAGGAATCGTAGTGACTTCAGGTCGAAGGACTACATATACCATTATCACATTGAGAATCGTTTATGACATTCATGTAACGATCCATGCAACGTTCTCATGGTGGGTCTGTCCAGTACATCATTACTCTTAATGTGTACCCTGTGTGAAGACTTGATATCATCTATATCTATGATCTGTGAGATCAGGTCATCAGTACACTCACACACTAGTCTCAATGTAATTACATGTCCCCATGTAAATACTTGACTAGGGATATTTTAGGAATAACTTTCATATGACCTATTACTCCAAGGATAAATACGTTTTAAAACAATTTTAAACTGAAATACTTATTTTATTAATAAGCAGAAAAATGATACAAATAAAAAAAAATAAAGCTCATAGTGCATACACTAATAGAAAAGTATTATCAATTCTTTCAAAGCACTGATCGAGATAAGCATAGAGAGAGGTGAAAGGGTCAACGGGAGTAGATGGTTTGCCTTGTGTTTCTTGAGTTGTAGGAGGAGGAGGGGCAGGATCATTGGCTGGAGCTTCAAAGGGAATGTTGGCATGAATGCCTTTCATCTTAAAGAGCCAAGCTCCATTGACATATATGATACCCATCTTGGTGAGATGATGGGTGCAATGCATGCCTTTGGAGGTATTTTCTCAGGAAGTTCCCCAGCAAGGTCAACACCAAAAGCTTTGAAAATTTTTGTGAGGAGGATGGCATATGGAAGTTTTTGCTGGTCTTTGACCTTGAGCATATGCAACTTCAACAGCTGAATCCAATTAATTTCTTTCTGTTATTCAAGTGGCCTCAATACTCAAGAGGGGGGGGGGGTGAATTGAGTTTTTAAAACTTTTAGTTGGAATGCCTTTGAACTTGATTCTTATATTCAAGTTTACAAAATTATGCAAGTAAAACAAGTTTGATGAAATGTGCAAGTCAAAACAAAGGTAAATATAGCTGAGACAATTTGACAAACACTTGGCATGCAGTATTCAAGATCTATGAAATTAAACAAGTTCAAGTATGCAAGCCTCAATCAATCAACACAAGCCAATTAAGAGCAGTATATGAAAGTAAAAGAGTAAGGGAGAAGAGCTTGCAAACCAATTTAACGAGTTCCACCAATCTGGTGTACGTCTCACCTCTAAGCAACCCACTTAGAGGATTTTCACTATTGTAGACTAGAGATACAACTTTGAGCAATTGTGGCTTCCTAGTGTCCCACACTCAAGAACCCAATCCTCACAAGTATAAGGGCAACCCACCCAATCTCTCAATCTCACAATATCCCAAAGGTTGAACCCCAACCTTTGTAACCACTCAACCTAGAGTGAACAACCACTCAATCTAGAGTGAACTTTGGTGTTTTGTGTAGTGTTTACAATCAAGTAACTCTTTCAATAGAGTAGATGTACAAAAATGAAAGTTCTCTCAAATCTATGACTCTCAAGAAGAGAGAATATGCAAATGAAATTCAGAATATACAAGAGTAAGGGCTTACTAAGCACAAGAGTAAGTAAAGATTGATAGCTTGTTGTTGTGTGTTGTTGTGCTTGAGTTCCTCTTGCATTTATAAAGTCATTTGAGGGTTTGGTGAGTGCCTTGGTCTTCCTAGCCGTTGCAGATAGTGGGGGTCTGAAGGAGTGGTGGAGAAATGTGCTGGTTTCCCACTAATATGTGTTTTCCCACTATCGTAATCGATTATGCCTTAAGTTGTAATCGATTACACTTTGAATTTTTCATCTCTGTTCGCTATGTAATCGATTAGATCCTTTTGCCTAATCGATTAGCTTCAAGTTAGAAGCTTGGTAATCGATTGAACTTTGCCTTGTAGTCGATTAGAAGTGATACCTGATGCATTTAATTTGGCTTCGCAGCTTCGTAATCGATTATATAGACATAGTAATCGATTAGCTTAATTTCAGTATCCCTCTAATCGATTGTTTGAATTCTCTTAATCGATTAGCTGTTATACCTGATACTTTTAATGTCATTTTTGGTTTTGGTAATCGATTAAACCATGCATGTAATCGATTATAGTAATTCCAGTATCTTTGTAATTGATTATTTGAAATGTTTTAATCGATTAGCTTAATGTCCTGATGCAGTTGTTCCAAAACAGAAACTGCCTAATCGACTAGCTGAGGCTCCCTAATCGATTAGCTTCGGGCCTGATTCCATATCTTTGTTTTTACAAGGAATTCTTCAAGAGTGCTTTGTCATTATCAAAATTCTTAAACCTGTGATCACATTCAAAACACATTCTCCCCCTTTTTGATGATGACAACAATATTCATCTCTTAAGGGTTGTTAGTTTAAACAACAATCTTTATCTCTAATTTTGCTTATGCAACAACATTTGAATTTTGCATAAAATCCTTATCTCTTAATCAAATTTTCAGAGTCTGCCTTATCTTTTAAATGAATTATCTAATTAGATTACAAGTTATCTCTTAAAGCATTATCTCTTTAAACAACTAAAACTCCCCCTATCTTTAAGAATATATGCCTTTGGAGCCTTTGGAGATAATATCAGATAATTAAGCATTTTTAGCAGTCAAAAACTCAGATGAACACAAACACACTTATTGCTTTTCCCTCTTTGTAATCATCAAAAACAAATAAAGCAATGATAGTCATATGAAGAAAGACAAATTTTATTCATGAAGAAGTGAAGGGAAATTACATTAAGGAAATGATGAAAAAACTGAAGCAAAAAAATAGAAAGCACAATGATCAAAACATAAAAACGGATCTAGTTATCCGGGTTGAAAAATCTAAGTTCAGAGATTTGATGCGACAGCTCCTTATAACGCTGTTGCATCAGCTCAAAATGTTGCTGCTCAGTCATGGAGAACTCTTGAAGAGAGTTTTCAAGACGGTCAAAGCGGCGATCAAGGTGAGCATAGAGAGACGCAAATGGGTCAGCAGGGGCAGAATATGGAGCTTGAGTTGTAGGAGGAGGAGGGGCTGGCTCATCAGCATGAGCTTCATAGGGAATGTTGGCATGATAGCCTTCCATCCTTGAATACCATGCTCCGTTCAGAAAAACAAGACCCATCTTGGTTAGGTGGTGAGTGCCAATGCAAGCTTTTGGAGGCACTTTTTCTGACAACTCTCCAGCCAAGTCTACTCCACAGTGTTTGAATATTTTGGTGAGTAGAATGGCGTATGGAAGCTTTTGTTGGTCTTTTGCGTGGCGCATGTGGAACTTGACCAATTGAACCCAGTTTATCTCTTTGTGGTTCAGCATAGCCCACATCAAGAGGACATCATCCTCTTCCACCAAAGCATAGTTCCCACCACGGGGCACCAACATCTTGACCAGAAAAAAATGTAGGAGGCGGTTATTCATGGTCAGATGTCCCACCAGCTTGTGATTGCTCCTTGGGCGATCAGCCTTCCACAAGGATTGAAGGGCAGTGAGAGCATTGAAGCCCCATTCATCTTCAGGTTCTCCTCCGTCAAAATCTGTATTGTTAAGCGGCAGCATAGAGATTTCTGCAAACTGGGCGTTGGTGAGCTTGATGGTCATATTTTTGACCTTTGATTCGACCATCCCATTGACAAGTTTGAGATTGCAGTAGAAAACTCGAATGAGTTCAAGATAATATTGCTCTTCCTTAAGGGTGAGGAAGGGAAAAAGGTTGTAGTGGTGGAGGCATTGGGAAAAGGTGAGGCTATGGTTATCGAATGTTTCAGCAATGGTGTAGTGGAGGGTCATGATATCTTTTTCAGAGAAATTGTTAACGAAGTGTTGAAGGTCTCTAGGAGATGAGAAGAACCTAGAGAAGTCTAGGGGGTTGTTGGCTTGGGCCATGGAGGACCTAGCTCTCTTGACTGTGTGGGAGGAAGCCATTGTCAAGGAATGTAGAGAAAAAGATGAAGAGAGGAAGAGAGTTCTTGAGAACTTTGAGAGATTTGAAGAGGAAGGAGGTAGTGTGAGATGAGAGGGTGAAGAGAGGTGTATTTATAGAGAAAAATTAGGTTTAAAAAGGAGTGAGATGAGTTAAGAGGGGGGGAAGTCGAGCAGTCCTCGGGAACCTACGTTTGACTGTTGTAGTTCTGACGCTAATCGATTACGAGGCATGGGTAATTGATTAGCTCACTGTTTCTGGGGAATTTGAATCGTTTCGCTCAGAGGATAATCGATTATGGAAGTTGCGTAATCGATTAGTGAAGAAACAGAAACGTCCTAATCGATTGTGAGAGACTGGTAATCGATTAGTGGAAAGATGAAACGTTGTGGACCTAAAACAGAGGCTTTGTAATCGATTATGGATCAAGAGGTAATCGATTATTCATAAAACAGAAACATTATAATCGATTAGATATCAATGAGTAATCGATTATCAACGAAACAGAGGCTTATTAATCGATTAAGAAGTGCTATGTAATCGATTATATGGTTCAAAAATTCATAATTTATGCAATTTTCACACAGGAAGGTTGCAGTTTCAATGAATCATACCACAGATAGTAAACAACTCATATAAACATGCTATACAATAAAGTTTTTATCAAAATACTTCATCATTCAAACACAATTGATCATGTCAAGAATTCCTAATTCTCTCCTAATGTGGATGAATTGCTCTTTCGCTAATGGTTTGGTGAATATGTCTGCTAATTGTTTAGAGGTTTCAACATGTTCAAGCACGCAATCACCCTTTAAAACATGGTCTCTAATAAAATGATGTCTTATTTCAATATGTTTAGTCCTAGAATGCATAACAGGATTCTTTGAGAAATTGATAGCACTAGTGTTATCACACTTAAAAGGCACATGGTCTAATGCAACTCCATAGTCTAGAAGTTGTTGTTTCATCCAAAGGATTTAAGCACAACAACTACCAGCTGCAATATATTCTGCCTCAGCTGTGGATAAAGCAACACTTACTTGCTTCTTGCTATGCCAAGAAACAAGGGAACTACCAAGTAAATGACATGTGCCACTCGTACTCTTTCTATTAAGTTTACAACCAGCAAAGTCAGAATCAGAATATCCTATAAGAATACATTTAACTCCTTTGGGATACCATAAACCAACATTTTGAGTACCCACAAGATATTTCAAAATTCTTTTCATAGCAGTGAGATGTGATTCTTTAGGACATGCTTGATATCTAGCACACATGCACACAACAAACATAATATCAGGTCTACTAGCTGTTAAGTAAAGTAAGGAGCCAATCATACCTCAGTATTTAGTTATTTCAACATCCTTACCTTTCTCATCTTTGTCTAGGTAGCAAGATGTACTCATGGGTGTAGCCATTTCATTTTCTTTGTCCATTTCAAACCTTTTGAGTAGTTCTTTGCAATATTTTGTTTGACTAATGAACGTTCCCTCATTAGTTTGTTTGATTTGTAATCCAAGGAAGAAGGTGAGTTCTCCCATCATGGACATTTCGAATTCATCTTGCATAATCTTGGCAAACTCTTGAAAAAGAATTTCATTAATAGCACCAAATATTATGTCATCAACATAAACTTGTACCAAAAGAATGTCATTATTTTTGTGTTTTATAAATAGTGTAGTATCAACCTTACCTCTTTCGAAATTATTTTCTAAAAGAAATTTGCTAAGTCTTTCATACCAAGCTCTTGGAGCTTGTTTCAAGCCATATAAAACTTTTCTCAATTTAAAAACATGGTTTGAAAATTTGTGATTTTCAAAACCGGGAGGTTGATCTACATAGACTTCTTCTTGAATATAGCCATTTAGAAAAGTGCTTTTGACATCCATTTGATAAAGCTTAAAATCCATACAACAAGCAAAAGCTAATAGTAATCTTATGGCTTCTAATCTAGCTACGGGAGCATACGTTTCTTCATAGTCTATCCCTTCTTCTTGATTATATCCTTTAGCAACTAATCTAGCTTTATTTCTTGTTATTATGCCATTTTCATCTAGCTTATTTCTAAAAACCCATTTTGTTCCTATTATTTGGTGATCATTGGGTCTTGGCACTAATTCCCAAACTTTATTTCTTTCAAATTGATTTAACTCTTCTTGCATGGCCAACATCCAATGTTCATCAATAATAGCTTCATCAATGTTTTTGGGTTCTATTTGTGATACAAACGCTAGGTGATTACAAGTATTTCTAATAGTATTTCGAGTACTTACACCTTGAGTCATTTCTCCTATGACTTTGTCTAATGGGTGATCTTTCAATGTGATCTATTGATGTGGTTCCTCATTTTGTGTTGTTTCTTCTTTCTTGTTGATTTCCTCCTCTTCATTCAAGTGCATTTCTTGTAGTGCACCTGCAAGATCATCAACATCTTCCTTTCTCGGAGGGTTATGGCTATTTTCATCAAATTTAACATGAATAGATTCTTCAATGGTATTTGTGCGTTTGTTGAAGATTCGATAAGATTTACTAGATTGAGAGTACCCTAGGAAGATTGCTTCATCAGCTTTAGCATCAAACTTACCTAGATTATCTTTTCCATTATTGAGCACAAAACATTTACATCCAAATATATGAAAATATGAAATGTTGGGTTTTCTACCCTTGTAAAGTTCATAGGGGGTTTTCTTTAAGATAGGCCTTATTAAACATCTATTCATAACATGACAAGCGGTGTTTACCGCATTGGCCCAGAAATGTTTTGCAGTATTGTTTTCATTTAACATGGTTCTAGCAAGCTCCACCAACGATCTATTTTTCCTTTCTACTACTCCATTTTGTTATGGAGTTCTAGGAGCTGAAAAATTATGATTTAAACCATGTTTTTCACAAAACTTTTCAAAAGATTGATTTTCGAATTCTCCCCCATGATCAGTTCTAATGGATGTAATTTTTGAATTTTGCTTATTTTGGATAATCTTAGCAAGTTTCTTAAATGCATGATATGCATCATTCTTATGAGCAAGAAACAGGGTCCATGTATATCTAGAGTAGTCATCTACAATTACTAGACCATAGTAATTACCACCAAAGCTTTTGATTTTGGAAGGTCCAAAAAGATCCATGTGCAAAAGTTGTAAAGGCTTTTGGGTGGAGACAATGTTTTTAGATTGAAAGGATGCCTTTACTTGTTTTCCCTTTTGACATGCATCACAAAATTTGTTTTCAAATTTAAGCTTTGGTAAACCAATTACTAATTCTTTAGAAACAAGTTTATTTAAATGGTCTACATGTATATGAGCTATTCTTCTATGCCATAGCCAAGTTTCATCCTTTCTAGTCATGAAGCATTGTACATCATTTGAAGACAAACTATCCATATCAATTATATAAATATTATCAATTCTTTGGCCTACAAACTTAACTTCCTTATTAGTCTTATGCTCAATTATGCAACAATTTGATTCAAACAAAACTCTATATCCTTTGTCACATAATTGACTAATGCTAAGTAAGTTATGTTTAAGACCTTCAACATACAACACATCACTAATAGAGGTAGAAGAATTCTTACCAATGTTTCCAATGCCTAGAATCCTTCCTCTGGTGTTGTCTCCATAGGTGACACTTCCTTTTGTTTTGGGAGTGAATGATGTAAATTTGCTTATGTTTCCCGTCATATGCTTTGAACACCCACTATCCAAATACCAATGGGTGTTGCTTGCCTTGAAGCATACCTACAAAACAAAATCAGTTTAAAGAACTAGGTACCCATTTTATGTTGGGTCCTTTAAGGTTAGCTTGTGGTAATGTCCCTTTGGGAACCCTAATTTTCTAACATTGCAATTTGAAGAGTTATGACCTTTGAATCCACAATGGTTGCATTTCATAAAGGGCGAGGATGATCTCATAGGAGGTATAAAGAAGTTCTTGTAATGCTTTTCCTTTTTAACAGAATTATACCCTAAACCAGTTTTGTCAAACATGCATCTTTGATTTCCAAGTAGTACATTCAGATTATCTCTACCAGTTGTAAACCTCTCTAAGGTTTTGTTTAGATCTAGCACTTTGTTTTCTAGATCAACACATTTCTTAGCAAAATCACACGGTTTATTCTTGGAGCATGTTTGAGCATTTTCCAATTCTTCCTTTAAGTATTCATTCTCTTTACAAACCTCCATGAGGTGCATCTCTAGAGTGTCACTAGTTTTTCTAGACATCTTAAGTCTATTGGATACTTTTACAAATTTATCATATAATTCCTCTAGAGCATCAAGTAATTCATCCTTATCTAAGTCATGGAAATTTACCTCATCATTTTCTTCTTGGTGGTTGGCCATGAGGCAAAGGTTTGCTTCTTCATTTTCCGAGTCATCCGAGCTGCTTATCTCGTTTTCATCCCAGGCTATATATGCTCTCCTTCTTCCTCTTTTCTCTTTACCCTTTTTCTTGAGATTTGGGCAGTCCGCTTTGAAGTGCCCCTCCTTGCCACATTCAAAACAATTGGGTGAGGAAGAATTTTCTTTAGTGATAAGTTTCTTACTTGGGTTTTTGAAGCTTCTTTGGAAGCGTTTGCCTTTCATGAATTTCCTAAAGCGTTTCACAAAGAGTCCAAACTCATCTTCTTCATCAAGTTCACTTCCGGATTCTTCTTCATTTATGGACGTGGCCTTGAGAGTGAGTCCCTTTTTCTTGGAAGATTTTTCTTCCTCTTCCGCCATCTTTAATTCTTTCAGTTCTTGTTCCTGTTCCTGCAACTTACCAAATAATGTGGCAAGGGACATCTCGTTTATGCTGGAATATTGTTTGATGGCGGTAACTAGCGGTTGCCATTCTTTGTTAAGACTTTTCAACACTTTATGAATGAGCTCTTTGTTAGTGTAAGTCTTTCCAAGTGTAATAAGTTGATTAATGATAAGAGTGAACCTTTTTTGCATATCAACAATTGATTCATGAGAGTTTAATCTAAAGCACTCATATTGACTAGTTAGTATGCTAATTTTAGAGTCTTTAACATCATTTGTACCTTCATGGGTTACTTGAAGAGTATCCCACATTTCCTTGGCGGATTTACAAGTCATTACTCTAAAAAATTCATCTGGACCTAATGCCGTAGTGATGAGATTTTTGGCCTTATAGCCATATTGTACTTTCTTTTCTTCATCACTAGACTATTCCTCCATAGGTTTTTCAACACCTTTATCATTGACAATATGCATGGGTGTATAAGGACCATTTTCAATGGCATTCCAAATTTTAAAATCAATAGATTGAATAAATATTTTCATTCTTTCTTTCCAGAAGGTATAGCCTTCTCCATTGAAAGCGGGAGGTCTGTTTATAGCACCACCCTCGGGAAAAAGGTTTTGAGAACTTGAGGCTATTTGTTCTCTTGAAGTTGTTAAGCTTGTTCTACCAAGATTCAAGCTCTGATACCACTTGTTATTCAAGTGGCCTCAATACTCAAGAGGGGGGGGGGTGAATTGAGTTTTTAAAACTTTTAGTTGGAATGCCTTTGAACTTGATTCTTATATTCAAGTTTACAAAATTATGCAAGTAAAACAAGTTTGATGAAATGTGCAAGTCAAAACAAAGGTAAATATAGCTGAGACAATTTGACAAACACTTGGTGTGCAATATTCAAGATCTACCAAATTAAACAAGTTCAAGTATGCAAGCCTCAATCAATCAACACAAGCCAATTAAGAGCAGTATATGAAAGTAAAAGAGTAAGGGAGAAGAGATTGCAAACCAATTTAACGAGTTCCACCAATCCGGTGTACGTCTCGCCTCTAAGCAACCTACTTAGAGGATTTCCACTATTGTAGACTAGAGATACAACTTTGAGCAATTGCGGCTTCCTAGTGTCCCACACTCAAGAACCCAATCCTCACAAGTATAAGGGCAACCCACCCAATCTCTCAATCTCACAATATCCCAAAGGTTGAACCCCAACCTTTGTAACCACTCAACCTAGAGTGAACAACCACTCAATCTAGAGTGAACTTTGGTGTTTTGTGTAGTGTTTACAATCAAGTAACTCTTTCAATAGAGTAGATGTACAAAAATGAAAGTTCTCTCAAATCTATGACTCTCAAGAAGAGAGAATATGCAAATGAAATTCAGAATATACAAGAGTAAGGGCTTACTAAGCATAAGAGTAAGTAAAGATTGATAGCTTGTTGTTGTGTGTTGTTGTGCTTGAGTTCCTCTTGCATTTATAGAGTCATTTGAGGGTTTGGTGAGTGCCTTGGTCTTCCTAGCCGTTGCACATAGTGGGGGTCTAAAGGAGTGGTGGAGAAATGTGCTGGTTTCCCACTAATATGTGTTTTCCCACTATCGTAATCGATTATGCCTTAAGCTGTAATCGATTACACTTTGAATTTTTCATCTCTGTTCGCTATGTAATCGATTAGATCCCTTTGCCTAATCGATTAGCTTCAAGTCAGAAGCTTGGTAATCGATTGAACTTTGCCTTGTAGTCGATTAGAAGTGATACCTGATGCATTTAATTTGGCTTCGCAGCTTCGTAATCGATTATATAGACATAGTAATCGATTAGCTTAATTCCAGTATCCCTCTAATCGATTGTTTGAATTCTCTTAATCGATTAGCTGTTATACCTGATACTTTTAATGTCATTTTTGGTTTTGGTAATCGATTAAACCATGCATGTAATCGATTATAGTAATTCCAGTATCTCTGTAATCGATTATTTGAAATGTTGTAATCGATTAGCTTAATGTCCTGATACAGTTGTTCCAAAACAGAAGCTGCCTAATCGACTAGCTGAGGCTCCCTAATCGATTAGCTTCGGGTCTGATTCCATATCTTTGTTTTTGCAAGGATTCTTCAAGAGTGCTTTGTCATTATCAAAATTCTTAAACCTGTGATCACATTCAAAACACACTTTCTTATTTTGCATAGCCCACATCAAGAGTACATCATCTTCTTCAACCAAGGCATAATTACCACCACGAGGGACTAAGAGTTTAACCAAGAAAAAGTGAAGGAGGCAGTTATTGATAGTGAGATGGCCTACCAATTTGTGATTGCTCCGGGGACGGTCAGCTTTCCAAAGGGATTGGCGGGAAGTGATGGCATTAAAGTCCCATTCATCCTCCAGATTTCCACCAGCAAACTCAGCATCAAAGGGGGGAAGTTGTGTGATTTCAGCTAGTTGGGCATTGGTTATCCTTAGAGTCACATTCTTGACTCTAGCCTCAAGTAATCCATCAACGAGCCTTAAATTTACAGAAAAAGACTCGCATGAGTTCTGGGTAGTATACCTCCTCTTTGAGAGTGAGGAAGGGAAAGAGATTGTAGTGGTAAAGGGAGTGAGTGAAAGAAGCTGGGATGGTCAAAGATTTCAGTATTGATGTAGTGAGGGGAGATGATATCCTTTTTAGAGAACTTTTGGATGAAGTTTTGGAGGTCTCTAGGATTGGTGAAGAACCTTGAAAAATCAAGGGGGTTATTGGTTTGGGCAAGTGAGGACCTAGCTCTTTTCACATTCCTAGAGGAAGACATTGTGTGAATGGAGAAGAAAAGATGAAGAGAGTGAGGGGTCTTTGGAAAATTTAAGAGATTGGAGGGAGGAGATGTATTGGAGGTGTGAGGTAGAAGAGATGAAGGAGGGGGTATTTATAGGGTTTAGAGGTGAGAATTATGGTTTAGGAGATGAGAAATAGGGTTTAGAGGTGAGAATTAGGGTTTAGGAGATGAGAAATAGGGTCTAGAGGGGTGGGTGTGGATTGGGCCAACGATTTTCACTCGGATTTTGCAGAAGTCACGTTTCTGATACACTCGTAATCGATTATGGGGTTACTCGTAATCGATTACACCCTTTCAGAATTTGAATCGTTAGGTGTTCTAATCGATTGGGCCAGGTTGGTAATCGATTGCATTAAAAAATAGAACCTTGGAAATCGATTAGGAGGAGAGAGTAATTGATTATCTTGAAGACAGAGGGTCTCTAATCGATTTAGCATGTATGCTAATCGATTATCTGGAACACAGAGACTCCCTAATCGATTAGTTAAAGTGATCTAATCGATTATGGAAAGGAGAAAATGATTCTAATCGATTGTAGGAAGCTATCTAATCGATTATGACAGCCCAAAAATGCTTAATAACATGCTTTTCAATCACAAAGTATCAAGGACTCAATATTCATGGAATAGAATATGCTTATTTCATCAATCAATTGATTTTTACTCATTAAACATATTACAAGTCAAAGAATCATCAACATTAATCTATATTCAAACACAATTTGAAATATCTAATATTCCTAATTCTCTTCTTATATGTATGAATTGGTCCTTTGCAAGTAGTTTGGTGAAGATATCAGCTAATTGCTTAGAGGTTTTAACATGTTCAAGCACAGAATCACCCTTTAACACATGATCCCTAATGAAATAGTGTCTAATCTCAATATGTTTGGTTCTAGAATGCATCACAGGATTCTTTGAAATGTTAATGGCACTTATGTTATCACATTTTAGAGGCACATGGTCTAACATAACACTAAAATCTAGGAGTTGTTGTCTCATCCAAAGGATTTGAGCACAACAACTACCAGCTGTAACATATTCTGCCTCAGCTGTTGATAATGCAACATTCACTTGTTGTAACACCCCGAATTTTTAAAATAGGAAGATAAATTAGGAAAATAAATGTGGAATAATTAAATGTAGGCTAATTAATATCCCAAAATTCTTGAAATGATTTAAACAAGACTTTTCAAAATTGCTGGTGAATTATGGTGATCGGTTGAGTTGAAAAATTGACCCGGATAGAATATGAGTGTCGGGCCAAGTATCTTTGATTGAGATGCCGTTGGTCAAGGCGGTAGATAATATTATTGGTAATCTGAATGTGTATTCGGAATAATTTTTAAAGTATGAATTGAGCCCAAACTGGGAGCCTGTTTATTTAAAAACGAAGGAATTTAAGTGAGAAGGAAAAGATTAAAACATAATCTCACTATTTTTCATTCTCATTCCTGTAACTTCTTCTTTTTTTTTTATGGAGACACTTTCCCTTTCTTCTTCATTTCATATTCTACTCCTCCTCTTATTCTTCCCCTTCCATAGAACTTAAGCAAAAGCTAGTGATTCTTCTACTTCCTTCATTTTCGTTGGTAAGAGTTTGGAAGAGGACATGGAAGTTTGAAGCCTTCTCTTTCCCTCTCCTATTTTCGTGTGGCATCTCCCTTCTTCTTAAACCCACTTTGTTTTTGGGTGTGAGGTAAGAAATACTCACCCTTTAGTTGGGTTTTTGCCATGGTTATATAATAATATGAGTTTTGGGGACCATGAATATGAATAGGTGTTCCCTTAAAGCATTTGATTCACAAACCCTAGAGTGAGTTATTGTGGATTCATGGGTTTAGGTGAGATGAGGGGAATGAATGCTTTTATTGAAGGAAGAAGATGAGAATGTATGATTAATTTGAGTATTGATGGGTTGGTGAAACCCTAATTTCAAAAATTTGGGGAAATGTATAATGGGAGTAGATGGATATTTATTGTTGGTAATAAAGGTAGTTTATGATGATTTAAGAATATTGGAGCAAAAACCCATTTATGGGTGTGGCTATAAATGCCTAGAGAATGAACTTGAACACCAAACCTATGGTGGTTATGGTGGTTTAGTGTAATAAATGAGAAATAAACCTTGTAATAGCATGACACCAAGAAATTAAATTAAGAGCATTTGAATCTTGGTGATTGTGATTGAGAATAATGGTATGGTATGTGTTGGAATGTAGGTAATAACCCCATCGACGAGGCGGGACCTTCGGACCGCGTTGATCACTACTTCACTTAAGGTAGGAAAGGGGTGTATTTTCTAAATGCATGAGAATTATGATGATGATGTATGTATTAATGTAGTATGACATGTTTGCTTGGATGAAGGTGATATTATGTGTATGTGAAATGAATTGTGTATGGTGATGTGAATTTAGTGTTTACATGATGAAGCCTAAGTGAGGCTATGGATGGCTTATTATGTGTGATATATGATTGAGTTTATATGAAGATTGATTATTGTGTATGATTTGGTGGAAAATTGTGTGGTTGAGAATGAATGTACCCTAGATGAGAGGGTAAAATAAGCCAAATGAGCTTGAAGCATGTATGAGCATTGTTATATACATGGCATGGCATGCATATCATGATGATGTTGATAAGTGGTTGCGATCACTTGATGATGGAAATGAAAAGCCCTGCGGGACCAATGAGATTGAAGGCCCATGGTTGCGATCATGAGGCGGGAGTACCCCTTGCGAGGAGGGAAACCTATATGAAATGTTTATGAGGTGGGAGTACCCCTTGCGAGGAGGGAAACCTATATGAAATGTTTATGAGGTGGGAGTACCCCTTGCGAGGAGGGAAACCTATATGAAATGTTTATGAGGTGGGAGTACCCCTTGCGAGGAGGGAAACCTATATGAAATGTTTATGAGGTGGGAGTACCCCTTGCGAGGAGGGAAACCTATATGAAATGTTTATGAGGTGGGAGTACCCCTTGCGATGAGGGAAACCTATATGAAATGTTTATGAGGTGGGAGTACCCCTTGCGAGGAGGGAAACCTATATGAAATGCTTATGAGGCGGGAGTACCCCTTGCTAGGCGGGAAACCTTATGAGATATTGAACGTGGTTGCGATCACGAGAAGCACCTTACGAGGCTGCTAGAGGGAGTACCCCTTGCGAGGCGGGAAACCATTGAGAATGAGTATATGATTATGGTGGTTGCGATCACCCGAGGAAATGAGAACAGATCCGTGCATATGCATTTTAACGATATTAGCATGTGCATCAGTCTTGAAGCATGATATAGTGTGATACTTTAATGATGCGATATGTTTGGATATTCCCTTTTAATGGCTAAGGTGTGATGGTGAGTTTGATTGATATGATTCTAAGAGAATTAAGGAATAATTGTGTTTGAATAAGAATTGATGATTGAATACTGATATAAAATAAACTCCTCTTGAGAAGGAGATGGTTATATTGCATTCATGCATATATTGCTTTATTTATTGGATTTTCATCATTGAGAAAGTATACTCACTCTCCTTGTGGTATATCTTTTTAGCTCCTGTGTTGTAGGTTTAGCTTTGGAGCTATTTGTGGAGGAGAAGTGTGAAGGAAGCCTCTTTTTGGTAAAGAATGCCTTGGCCGGCAACATTTTGATTTTATGGTTTGTGTAGAATGTTTGTAATGTATATAGTTTTCTGCATATTTTGTATAGCCACAAATTGGTATGAATGATGTATAATGATTATGTAGGTCATGTGTGAAAATTGGAACCCACCTATAAGACCAATTTTCAGTTATGACCCTGGTGATGTAAGACGCTAATGTGTGGGTGCTTGAATCTTGCTCACTTGATGATCAAATGATGAGAATTGTGAATAATGATTTTATGTGCTGTTTAATTGATGATATTTCATGATTGTTATGCATAAGTAGGGAACTAGTAGGGTCAAAATGAGTTTTATAAATTGTGGGTAGTGTGTGATGGTCTCAATAGCTTAAATACATGAGTTGTGACTTGTAGAAACTAGAACGGGTCAATTCCGTTGAGAATAGACCCCTAAGTTGCTCAAAAAGGCTCAGGAATGGACTGAACACATTTATTTGCATAAGTTCCTCATTTTTGAGAATTTTTGGGTGAGGCCGGTGGCCACACGTCACAATTGATGTGTCTTAGTTGGTGTCAAAATTTGGTAGCGTTTGGAGTTGATATGAAAAAGTTAGGGGGGTTAGAAGTCCAAAAATATGGCCTTTTCTGCATAAAAACAGCAACTGTGCTGTCTCGAATCGATTCGAGGATCCCTGAATCGATTCGAGAGCTGCTGTTTTCACTGTTTTTGGTTCCAGGAAGGCCTGAATCGATTCATACGATCCTGAATCGATTCAAGGACCCCTGTTTGCATAATTTTGAGTTCCAGAAGCGTCTGAATCGATTCATACGAGCTTGAATCGATTCAAGGGGTCCTGTTTTCACTGTTTTGCATTCCAGAATCATTCGAATCGATTCATAAGGTGTTTGAATCGATTCATGACCCTGTTTTTCATATTTTTCCACTATTTTGAGACATCATTGGTATTGTTTGACTATAATATGATTGCACAACACCCCACACGCATAATTAAAGCATTTTATCCAATCGATAGACCATCCTTTAACCTTCTACCATTTCCCTTCAATTCCTTAATGTAATTGCATACTTCCGCTACTCCTTGTTGATGATCATGAGATAAATCATCCAAGGTTCACTCTTTGACTTAATTGTTCACCTTCTCATATCTTCACATATGAGGTAGGTTATTAAATTAGGTCCGGGGATTACTTGCCAAAGTTCCCATCTCGCGATCTCTTCCATCCTTTAATTGTATTAAATCGCGAAAAATTTTACCCCTATTTTTGGGGCATCTCAATCTGGTATCAGAGCATTATTCGCTCAGTATTACTGCTATTAGCTGTTGCTATTACCAGAACATGATATATGATTGATGAATGACTGTTATAGTTATTTGATTGGTGTATGAATTGATTATGGATTGAATGTGATTGTTATAAGTCCGGCCAAGCTTCTTCACACTATCCTCTCTCAATGATGAATCCTATATATTATAAATGCATACTATGTTATGATATGATGATGTTGCCATATGGGCTTTAATATGGATTGATTGATATTGGACTCCATGGGGGAGGGCCATAATTTAATTTTTATGATGAAGTACTATAGTGTGAGATTATAGAGAAAAGTTATGAACGAGTTTACTGATGTTAGTTGAATTTTATGTTGTGGTTCTAGATATTGTGATGGCCCGTCGTCGTCGAGATAATGATGACGCTATAGCTAGAGCCTTGAATCGTTTTGCGGATCTTCTTGAATCGCAAAACCACGAAAGACAAGAGGCGGAAAGACCACCTGCCCCTATTGTTCAAGGTACTCAAGGCCTTGATATGTTTCTAAAGCGAAAACCCACTGAATTTCATGGGGGATTTAGGCCTGAGCAAGCCTATGGTTGGATCCGGAATGTTGAGAGAATCTTTGACAGTTTTGAATGCAATGAGCTCCAAAAAGTGGAGTATGCTGTTTTTATGCTGAGAGATGAAGCAGAGACTTGGTGGAGACTCGCCAAGAATAGAATGAATGCTGCTGCAATTCCCTTAACTTGGGAAAACTTTAAGCGTGAACTTATGAGGAAATATGTGCCTAAAAGTTATAAGAGCAAGAAAGAACTTGAGTTCATGGAACTCAAGCAAGGCACGATGACGGTGGAAGAGTATGCTTCCAAGTTTGAGGAACTTTGTGAATTCTACCCTCCTTTTCAACAAGAGGGAACAGAAGTGTCAAAATGCGTGAAGTTTGAAAAATGGTTTACGCCCTGATATTCAAAGGGCCATATGTCACCAAGAGATCCGAAGTTTCACGGTGCTTGTGAATAAGTGTCGTATCTATGAAGAACATGCTTCTTTTCAACACTCTAAGTTTGACTCTAAGTTGAAGGGTCAAGCTTCTAGTTTTAAGAGGCAAAGAAGTTTTAGAAGGGGACGTTTTCTGAGGGGTGCTCCTTCTAATGTCCAAGCTAGAGGCGACGGACGTGGTAATGTTTTTGGCCGGGGTAATATAAATACCAATGGGCCGAGATGTTATAGATGTGGAGGACCTCATTACGTTCGGGAATGTGTGCATCGTGAAGATGTTGTATGTTTTAATTGTGATTAGGTGGGGCATATCCGTTCTGCATGTCCTATGCTTGCAAGACCTGCTCCGGTACAAGCTAATATTCCCAATCGTGCTAATGCACCTGTTTATGTGAATCGTGGAGGCCATAATGGTGGTCGGGGCCGTGGTAATGGAAATAATCAAGGCCGGAATGGTGGTCGAGGTGGCTATAATGGTGGAAGGCGTGGTAATAATCGAGGAGATGGTAATGGTGCTAATAATGGAATTAGGGATGGTGGAAACCTTCAACCCAATGCCGGGAGAGTTTTTGCGGTAACCGGTGAGGAAGCAGCACAAGCAGAAAATCTGGTTGAAAGTAAGTGTGAAATTCTTGGACATCCAGTTCATGTTATTTATGATTCGGGTGCGACCCACTCCTTTATATCCGAGGATTGTGTTCGGCGATTGAGATTGCCGGTATGTTTAATGAAAAATGCTCTTGTGGTTACCACCCCAACCGGTACTTGTCTTAGATCGATTAACCGGTGTGATAATGTTGATATGCTCCTAGATGGGAGAAAGTTTGTTGTGTCTTTTATTTGCTTACCTATGAAGGGACTGGAGATCATACTTGGTATGGATTGGCTATCTGCCAACAGAGTCATGGTTGATTGTCAACAACGGACTGTTATTTTCCCTTCTCTTGATAGGGGACAATTTGATGTACAAGGTATAATTCAACTTTGTGTACTGCTATCTCTTGTCGATGGGACGAGTGGTCCCGGTCCCATGGATATCCCCGTGGTGTCTGAATTTCGGGACGTGTTTCCTGATGAGATACCTGGCTTACCACCTCCAAGGGAGGTTGAGTTTGCTATTGACCTTGTACCTGGTGCCGAACCAGTGTCTATTGCTCCATATAGGATGTCTCCTATGGAGTTAGTTGAACTAAAGAAGCAAGTTGAGGAGCTGCTTGAAAAGGAGTTTGTTCGACCCAGTGTGTCACCTTGGGGAGCTCCTGTTTTATTAGTTAAGAAAAAGGATAGAACTATGCGGTTGTGTGTAGACTACCGCCAACTGAACAAGCTGACAATAAAGAATAGATATCCTTTACCTCGTATTGATGACCTGTTGGATCAGCTGAGAGGTGCGGTGGTATTTTCAAAGATTGATTTGCGTTCCGGTTATCATCAAATTCGGGTGAGAGCCGCAGACATTCCGAAGACTGCGTTTAGGACGCGATATGGCCACTACGAGTATGTCGTGATGCCCTTTGGAGTAACTAACGCTCCAACGGTGTTCATGAGTTACATGAACCATATCTTTCATGAATACCTGGATCGTTTTGTTGTGGTGTTCATCGATGATATCCTAGTATATTCCAAGAGCCGGGAGGAACATGAAGAACATTTAAGAGTGGTGTTGAACATTCTTAGAAAGAACCAGCTGTACGCCAAGCTCTCTAAATGTGAATTCTGGTTGACGAGCGTCCAGTTCCTTGGACATGTAATATCCGAGGATGGTATTTCGGTGGATCCTTCTAAAGTTGAAGCTGTTATGGCATGGTCTAGACCTACGACGGTCACTGAAATCCGAAGTTTCCTTGGACTTGCGGGTTATTATCGAAGGTTCATTGAAGGTTTCTCTCGTCTTGCGAGACCTTTGACAAATTTAACAAGGAAGAACCAACCTTTTGTATGGACGGTTGAATGTGAGAAGTGCTTTGAGGAATTAAAGATGAGGCTGACTTCTGCTCCTATCTTGGCGTTGCCTGATTTACAAGAAGAGTTTGTGGTGTATTGTGACGCTTCTAAGCATGGACTCGGATGTGTGCTAATGCAGAAGGAACGTGTAATAGCTTATGCTTCACGCCAGTTGCGACCTCATGAGGTTAATTACCCAACTCATGATTTGGAGTTGGCTGCGGTTGTGTTTGCTCTGAAGATTTGGCGACATTACTTGTATGGATCAAGATTCGTGGTTTTTAGTGATCATAAAAGTTTGAAATATCTTTTTGACCAAAGGGAAATGAATATGCGTCAGAGGAGATGGATGGAATTTTTGAAGGATTACGACTTTAAATTGATGTACCACCCGGGAAAAGCCAATGTTGTTGCCGATGCTCTTAGTCGGAAATCTTTGCATGTATCATCTATGATGGTCAAAGAGTTCGAGATAATGGAAGAATTTCGGAATTTGAATGTTGGAATCGAGGTTCAATCCTCCAAGAGACTATGTTTTGCTACCTTGAAGATATGCAATGAGTTTTGAAGCTTGTGAAAGAGAAACAAAAAGATGATGATTACTTACAAGAAATGCGGAGGTCTCAAGATTATGGGAAAAATTTATTTCTTATGGAAGGCGTTGATGGTATATGGCGAGTAAAAGGTCGTGTGTATGTACCTTCATTTGGTGATTGGAGGCGTACGGTGCTAGAGGAAGCACATAAAAGCATTTTTAGCATCCATCCTGGTGCAACCAAGATGTATCAAGATATAAAGAAGAACTTTTGGTGGCCCGGAATGAAACGTGATGTTGCTAACTTTGTAGCTTCTTGCCTTACTTGTCAGAAGGCGAAGGTGGAACACCAAAGACCTTCAGGTACTTTGAGGCCACTTGATATCCCTGTTTGGAAGTGGGACGCGATTGCCATGGATTTTGTGTCCGGATTACCAAGAACGAGGTCTAGATGTGACGGAATATGGGTAATTGTGGATCGTTTGACAAAGAGTGCATATTTTCTACCAATCAGTATGGAGAGCTCCTTGCAAGATTTAGCACAGTTGTACATTCGGGAGATTGTGAGATTGCATGGTGTGCCGTCAAGCATTGTTTCTGATCGTGACCCCCGATTTACTTCCCGATTCTGGGGAAGCTTACATGAGGCGATGGGTTCAAAGCTGAAGCTAAGCTCGGCATATCATCCTCAGACCGATGGGCAGTCGGAGAGGACTATTCAGAGTCTTGAGGACTTACTACGCGCTTGTGTTTTGGAGCATGGCGGTTCATGGGAGAAATACTTGCCTCTGATCGAATTCACCTACAACAATAGTTTTCATTCTAGTATTGGTATGGCACCATACGAGGCCTTATATGGAAGGAGGTGTCGAACTCCTTTATGTTGGTTTGAAGTTGGTGAGAACTTGGCCTTAGGGCCTGAGATTGTTGAGGAAACTACTGAACAGATCAAGATGATCCAAGAGAAGATGAAAGTCGCTCAAGACCGGCAGAAAAGCTATTATGATAAAAGGAGAAAGCCACTTGAGTTCCAAGTCGGCGATCATGTGTTATTGCGTGTCTCGCGTGATAAGGGTATAGGAAGAGCTTTGAAGAGCAAAAAACTAAGCCCTAAATTCATTGGACCCTATGAGATCTTGGAGCGGATTGGAGATGTCGCATACCGGATTGCACTCCCTCCCCAGCTTGCAAACCTACATGACGTATTCCACGTGTCACAGTTAAGAAAGTATATACATGATCCTCTGCACGTGATCTCTATTGACGGTGTTGAGGTGCAGGATGACTTAACCATCCTTCCCGTTTCTGTTCGTATTGTTGAATATTCTGTGAAGAGACTGTGGAATAAGATGGTACCATTAGTAAAAGTGGCATGGAAGCATGGAAACGTGGAAACACTTACTTGGGAACGTGAGAACGATATCCGTAAGCGATACCCTCATGCATTTGAATCCGGTAAGTCAAATTTCGAGGGCGAAATTTCTTTTAGGGGGGGTGGATTGTAACACCCCGAATTTTTAAAATAGGAAGATAAATTAGGAAAATAAATGTGGAATAATTAAATGTGGGCTAATTAATATCCCAAAATTCTTGAAATGATTTAAACAAGACTTTTCAAAATTGCTGGTGAATTATGGTGATCGGTTGAGTTGAAAAATTGACCCGGATAGAATATGAGTGTCGGGCCAAGTATCTGTGATTGAGATGCCGTTGGTCAAGGCGGTAGATAATATTATTGGGAATCTGAATGTGTATTCGGAATAATTTTTAAAGTATGAATTGAGCCCAAACTGGGAGCCTGTTTATTTAAAAACGAAGGAATTTAAGTGAGAAGGAAAAGATTAAAACATAATCTCACTATTTTTCATTCTCATTCCCGTAACTTCTTCTTTTTTTTTTTATGGAGACACTTTCCCTTTCTTCTTCATTTCATATTCTACTCCTCCTCTTATTCTTCCCCTTCCATAGAACTTAAGCAAAAGCTAGTGATTCTTCTACTTCCTTCATTTTCGTTGGTAAGAGTTTGGAAGAGGACATGGAAGTTTGAAGCCTTCTCTTTCCCTCTCCTATTTTCGTGTGGCATCTCCCTTCTTCTTAAACCCACTTTGTTTTTGGGTGTGAGGTAAGAAATACTCACCCTTTAGTTGGGTTTTTGCCATGGTTATATAATAATATGAGTTTTGGGGACCATGAATATGAATAGGTGTTCCCTTAAAGCATTTGATTCACAAACCCTAGAGTGAGTTATTGTGGATTCATGGGTTTAGGTGAGATGAGGGGAATGAATGCTTTTATTGAAGGAAGAAGATGAGAATGTATGATTAATTTGAGTATTGATGGGTTGGTGAAACCCTAATTTCAAAAATTTGGGGAAATGTATAATGGGAGTAGATGGATATTTATTGTTGGTAATAAAGGTAGTTTATGATGATTTAAGAATATTGGAGCAAAAACCCATTTATGGGTGTGGCTATAAATGCCTAGAGAATGAACTTGAACACCAAACCTATGGTGGTTATGGTGGTTTAGTGTAATAAATGAGAAATAAACCTTGTAATAGCATGACACCAAGAAATTAAATTAAGAGCATTTGAATCTTGGTGGTTGTGATTGAGAATAATGGTATGGTATGTGTTGGAATGTAGGTAATAACCCCATCGACGAGGCGGGACCTTCGGACCGCGTTGATCACTACTTCACTTGAGGTAGGAGAGGGGTGTATTTTCTAAATGCATGAGAATTATGATGATGATGTATGTATTAATGTAGTATGACATGTTTGCTTGGATGAAGGTGATATTATGTGTATGTGAAATGAATTGTGTATGGTGATGTGAATTTAGTGTTTACATGATGAAGCCTAAGTGAGGCTATGGATGGCTTATTATGTGTGATATATGATTGAGTTTATATGAAGATTGATTATTGTGTATGATTTGGTGGAAAATTGTGTGGTTGAGAATGAATGTACCCTAGATGAGAGGGTAAAATAAGCCAAATGAGCTTGAAGCATGTATGAGCATTGTTATATACATGGCATGGCATGCATATCATGATGATGTTGATAAGTGGTTGCGATCACTTGATGATGGAAATGAAAAGCCCTATGGGACCAATGAGATTAAAGGCCCATGGTTGCGATCATGAGGCGGGAGTACCCCTTGCGAGGAGGGAAACCTATATGAAATGTTTATGAGGTGGGAGTACCCCTTGCGAGGAGGGAAAGCTATATGAAATGTTTATGAGGTGGGAGTACCCCTTGCGAGGAGGGAAACCTATATGAAATGTTTATGAGGTGGGAGTACCCCTTGCGAGGAGGGAAACCTATATGAAATGTTTATGAGGTGGGAGTACCCCTTGCAAGGAGGGAAACCTATATGAAATGTTTATGAGGTGGGAGTACCCCTTGCGAGGAGGGAAACCTATATGAAATGTTTATGAGGTGGAAGTACCCCTTGCGAGGAGGGAAACCTATATGAAATGTTTATGAGGTGGGAGTACCCCTTGCGAGGAGGGAAACCTATATGAAATGCTTATGAGGCGGGAGTACCCCTTGCGAGGCGGGAAACCTTATGAGATATTGAACGTGGTTGCGATCACGAGAAGCACCTTACGAGGCTGCTAGAGGGAGTACCCCTTGCGAGGCGGGAAACCATTGAGAATGAGTATATGATTATGGTGGTTGCGATCACCCGAGGAAATGAGAACAGATCCGTGCATATGCATTTTAACGATATTAGCATGTGCATCAGTCTTGAAGCATGATATAGTGTGATACTTTGATGATGCGATATGTTTGGATATTCCCTTTTAATTGCTAAGGTGTGATGGTGAGTTTGATTGATATGATTCTAAGAGAATTAAGGAATAATTGTGTTTGAATAAGAATTGATGATTGAATACTGATATAAAATAAACTCCTCTTGAGAAGGAGATGGTTATATTGCATTCATGCATATATTGCTTTATTTATTGGATTTTCATCATTGAGAAAGTATACTCACTCTCCTTGTGGTATATCTTTTTAGCTCCTGTGTTGTAGGTTTAGCTTTGGAGCTATTTGTGGAGGAGAAGTGTGAAGGAAGCCTCTTTTTGGTAAAGAATGCCTTGGCCGGCAACATTTTGATTTTATGGTTTGTGTAGAATGTTTGTAATGTATATAGTTTTCTGCATATTTTGTATAGCCACAAATTGGTATGAATGATGTATAATGATTATGTAGGTCATGTGTGAAAATTGGAACCCACCTATAAGACCAATTTTCAGTTATGACCCTGGTGATGTAAGACGCTAATGTGTGGGTGCTTGAATCTTGCTCACTTGATGATCAAATGATGAGAATTGTGAATGATGATTTTATGTGCTGTTTAATTGATGATATTTCATGATTGTTATGCATAAGTAGGGAACTAGTAGGGTCAAAATGAGTTTTATAAATTGTGGGTAGTGTGTGATGGTCTCAATAGCTTAAATACATGAGTTGTGACTTGTAGAAACTAGAACGGGTCAATTCCATTGAGAATAGACCCCTAAGTTGCTCAAAAAGGCTCAGGAATGGACTGAACACATTTATTTGCATAAGTTCCTCATTTTTGAGATTTTTTGGGTGAGGCCGGTGGCCACACGTCACAATTGATGTGTCTTAGTTGGTGTCAAAATTTGGTAGCGTTTAGAGTTGATATGAAAAAGTTAGGGGGGTTAGAAGTCCAAAAATATGGCCTTTTCTGCATAAAAACAGCAACTGTGCTGTCTCGAATCGATTCGAGGATCCCTGAATCGATTCGAGAGCTGCTGTTTTCACTGTTTTTGGTTCCAGGAAGGCCTGAATCGATTCATACGATCCTGAATCGATTCAAGGACCCCTGTTTGCATAATTTTGAGTTCCAGAAGCGTCTGAATCGATTCATACGAGCTTGAATCGATTCAAGGGGTCCTGTTTTCACTGTTTTGCATTCCAGAATCATTCGAATCGATTCATAAGGTGTTTGAATCGATTCATGACCCTGTTTTTCATATTTTTCCACTATTTTGAGACATCATTGGTATTGTTTGACTATAATATGATTGCACAACACCCCACACGCATAATTAAAGCATTTTATCCAATCGATAGACCATCCTTTAACCTTCTACCATTTCCCTTCAATTCCTTAATGTAATTGCATACTTCCGCTACTCCTTGTTGATGATCATGAGATAAATCATCCAAGGTTCACTCTTTGACTTAATTGTTCACCTTCTCATATCTTCACATATGAGGTAGGTTATTAAATTAGGTCCGGGGATTACTTGCCAAAGTTCCCATCTCGCGATCTCTTCCATCCTTTAATTGTATTAAATCGCGAAAAATTTTACCCCTATTTTTGGGGCGTCTCAATCTGGTATCAGAGCATTATTCGCTCAGTATTACTGCTATTAGCTGTTGCTATTACCAGAACATGATATATGATTGATGAATGACTGTTATAGTTATTTGATTGGTGTATGAATTGATTATGGATTGAATGTGATTGTTATAAGTCCGGCCAAGCTTCTTCACACTATCCTCTCTCAATGATGAATCCTATATATTATAAATGCATACTATGTTATGATATGATGATGTTGCCATATGGGCTTTAATATGGATTGATTGATATTGGACTCCATGGGGGAGGGCCATAATTTAATTTTTATGATGAAGTACTATAGTGTGAGATTATAGAGAAAAGTTATGAACGAGTTTACTGATGTTAGTTGAATTTTATGTTGTGGTTCTAGATATTGTGATGGCCCGTCGTCGTCGAGATAATGATGACGCTATAGCTAGAGCCTTGAATCGTTTTGCGGATCTCCTTGAATCGCAAAACCACGAAAGACAAGAGGCGGAAAGACCACCTGCCCCTATTGTTCAAGGTACTCAAGGCCTTGATATGTTTCTAAAGCGAAAACCCACTGAATTTCATGGGGGATTTAGGCCTGAGCAAGCCTATGGTTGGATCCGGAATGTTGAGAGAATCTTTGACAGTTTTGAATGCAATGAGCTCCAAAAAGTGGAGTATGCTGTTTTTATGCTGAGAGATGAAGCAGAGACTTGGTGGAGACTCGCCAAGAATAGAATGAATGCTGCTGCAATTCCCTTAACTTGGGAAAACTTTAAGCGTGAACTTATGAGGAAATATGTGCCTGAAAGTTATAAGAGCAAGAAAGAACTTGAGTTCATGGAACTCAAGCAAGGCACGATGACGGTGGAAGAGTATGCTTCCAAGTTTGAGGAACTTTGTGAATTCTACCCTCCTTTTCAACAAGAGGGAACAGAAGTGTCAAAATGCGTGAAGTTTGAAAAATGGTTTACGCCCTGATATTCAAAGGGCCATATGTCACCAAGAGATCCGAAGTTTCACGGTGCTTGTGAATAAGTGTCGTATCTATGAAGAACATGCTTCTTTTCAACACTCTAAGTTTGACTCTAAGTTGAAGGGTCAAGCTTCTAGTTTGAGAAACAAATGCTAGATGATTGCAAGTATTGAAAGAGCATTGGGTACTTACACCTTTTGTGATATCACCTATAATGTTGTCCAATGGATGGTCTTTTGAGGTAATCCATTCTTAAAGTTTAATTTCCATACCTTGTGTTGTGTCTCCTTCTTTGTTGTCTTCTTCTTTGTCATCCAAGTTCAATACTTGGAAAGTGCCTACAAGATCATCAAAATCTTCCTTTCTCGGGGAGTTATGGCTACTTTCATCAAATTTCACATGAATTGATTCCTCAACAGTGTTTGTTTGTTTGTTAAATACTCGATAACATTTACTTGAAGTTGAATATCCAAGAAAGATTGCTTCCTCAGCTTTAGCATCAAACTTTCCTAGATTATCCTTTCCATTGTTAAGTACAAAGCATTTGCATCCAAATATATGAAAGTAGGAAATATTTGGTTTTAAAAGTTCATAGGGGGTTTTCTTTAGAATAGGCCTTATCAAACATCTATTCATCACGTGACAAGTGGCATTTACCGCATCAGCCCAAAAATATTTCGCAATGTTATTTTCATTTAACATGGTTCTTGCAAGTTCCACCAAAGATCTATTTTTCCTTTTAAACACTCCATTTTGTTGTGGAGTTCTAGGAGCTGAAAAATTATGTTCAATACCATGTTTTTCACAAAACTTTTCAAAATATTGGTTTTCAAATTCTCCCCCATGATCGGTTCTTATGGATGCAATCTTTGAATTTTGTTCATTTTGGATAACCTTGGCTAGTTTCTTAAATACATGATATGCT
Source organism: Clitoria ternatea (assembly GCA_037962975.1). Classification (NCBI taxonomy): domain Eukaryota; kingdom Viridiplantae; phylum Streptophyta; class Magnoliopsida; order Fabales; family Fabaceae; genus Clitoria; species Clitoria ternatea. The sequence continues at coordinate 50,628,649 of CM075669.1, forward strand.
TCATTTTTTTGAGTAAGAAACAAGGTCCATGTATATCTTGAATAGTCATCTACAATTACTAGACCATAGTAATTACCACCAAAGCTTTTGATTTTGGAAGGTCCAAATAGATCCATGTGCAAAAGTTGTAAAGGCCTTTGAGTAGAAACAATGTTTTTAGCTTGAAAAGATGCCTTTACTTGTTTTCCCTTTTGACATGCATCACAAAATTTATTTTCAAATTTGAGCTTTGGCAAGCTAATTACTAATTCTTTAGAAACAAGTTTGTTTAGATGGTCTATATGTATATGTGCTATTCTTCTATGCCATAACCATGATTCATCCTCTTTAGTCATGAAGTATTGCACATCATTTGAAGACAAACTATGAACATCAATCATGTAAGTATTATCAATTCTTTTACCAACAAACTTAACTTCCTTGTTTAGCTTATTTTTAATTATACAACAATTAGACTTAAATAATACTCTATATCCTTTATCACATAATTAACTTATGCTAAGAAAGTTATGTTTGAGTCCTTCAACATATAATACATCACTAATTGAAGTAGATGAATCTTTACCAATGTTTCCAATACCAAGTATTCTTCCTTTGGTATTATCCCCATAAGTGACGCTTCTTTTTCTTTTGGGAGTAAATGTTGTGAATTTGCTCATATCTTCCGTCATGTGCTTTGAACACCCACTATCCAAGTACCAATGGGTGTTGCTTGCCTTGAAGCATACCTACAAAACAAAATTAGTTTAGAGAATTTGGTACCCATTTTATGTTGGGTCCTTTTTGGTTAGCTTGTGGTAGTGTCCCTTTGGGAACCCATACCTTTCTTACTACTTTTGGTCCAAGCTTTCTAATATGGTAATTTAAAGCATTATGTCCTTTAGCACCACAATGATTGCATTTAGTGAATCACTACAACAAAAAAGGAATTTAGCGGCGGTTATTTTGGAATATAGCGGCGGTTTAAACCGCCACTAAATGAAATCGGCGGCGGTTATTAAACCGCTGCAAAATGCTCCGCCGCTAGGCATTTAGCGGGGGTTTCTTATAACCGCCGCTAACAGTTTAACCGTAGGGAAAACCGCCGTTATGATTTTATCTACGGTTACAACCGCCGCAAAAAATAAAAACCATTTAGATGCCGCTTAAACCGCCAATATTTTCAAAAAAAAAATAGGTTTTCCTTAATTATAAAAATTTTTTTTATATCCACTAATTTTTAAAAGTTAGATTTTACCTTTTTTATAACATTTTTTATACCCGTTAATGTTTTTAATGCGACAGTTATATATTATATTTTATATATTAATTGATATTTATATTTAAAAATAAATTTTAATATACAAATTAATTTGATTATCAACATATAAATAGGATAAACTAAATTTCTAAAAATATAAATATGAGATCAATTTATAATCAACAATAATTATATTAACAACAAAATCAATATAGGCCTTAACCAGTTACACATCATTTATAATAAAAGTTAAACAATCATCTACAAACTCATATATATATATATATATATATAGTCAAGTAAAACATAAAGAAGCTAAGGCTGAACACTAGCTGAGGAAGAGGGCTTGGCTTGTGCAGGTGATCCTTCATCCTGAAATTAAAATAAATAAAATATAAATTATTGTTTTGTATTAAAAATGTAGAAAGTTAATCTATAGCAAATGGAACCTATATTAAGTGACAAGTCATATATAAACACCCAACAACCTGTAAATTATTTTATTGAAATTTATGTGAGGATATCCACTATAATATATTTCACTATTATCTATGAATATTCAAAAGTTTGATGAATATCTATTTCATAAATATGAATAGGATGCAAAATAATTTTTTTCTTTAGATACAAATGATAAATAGTTACTATTTACAATTGCGAATATCCATTTAGATTTCTGATCTTATTATTAATTAGACTACATAATTTTAGAAAAAGGATAAAGAAAATTGGAGGACTAATTAATAAAGGTATTTATAAAAAAATACAATCATATAATCTAAGAGGGGACTAGAGAACCAAATAAATCATATTTGTAACAAACTAAAATATTTATTAAATTAGAAATTTTGTATGACGTAGAAAGTAGTTAAGAAATTAAGAAGAGGAAGTTTTAGTGATATTTTAAAATAAAAGTTTAAAGGCATTAGTTAGGTTGTTAGTAGTTTCCATTAAATAAAAACATGTTTATGGATGGTGAAATCATGGAATCCAAACTAGAAATGGAATCCTAAGTGCTGCTGCCAATCTGCGTTTAATGGATCCAATTCAAAATTCTAGAAGCCACGAATCCCTCTGCTAGCCTAGTGGATCACCACCAACACTCAGCCATTCATCAAAAGTTATTCGAACCCTTTATTTATTTTTTATGTATCTTACCTGTGCATGTTAAGGGTAATAAAAAGATTTCTATCAAATTTTAATTCTATAACAATGATAAGAGTTTTATGATCTAACTTTTAAAAAAGTAATATTATATGTGATGTTATATGCAAATGTTAAATACTAAATATGTTTTTAGTCTAAAATTTGATTTTAATTTCTATATTTTAAAATATTGGTTTAAGTTCTTGTGTTTTGTAAATAATGGTTTACACATTGTCTGAGGCAAACATATTCATATCAAACCAAGGAAAATGAATTGAAGGTTGTGATTCATAACATAATTGTTTCAAAAAGCAAAATCAAGGACCAGCATTATTTGACCTTAAGCTTGAAGAGAAAAATGTATGATATTTCCTAGGATCAGCCAAGTCCAGCACACCAAATTACTAACCACAAATTAATTGTAGCTGAACACATATGAAATGAAAGAGAAAGAAACAAGTATTTGTCATATAAACTCACAATCAAATAAGCACTTGATTACCTTGGCTTCAGAGCTTGTAAAATGTATTCAGAAGCATTTATAGGAAGGGTATGAAGCATCTCATATATGCTACTCCCAATGAGTTCCCTAATTGCAAAGACAAAACAAAACAAAGTAAATAGAAGTTTGACAGCATGGATACTACAAGAATGTGTATTGATTATTGCTTACAAACTAAACAATAAAACAAAAACTAGCCACTGACTATATGCACAAGTTTCTAGAAAATTATTTTTTTTCTCTCTAAAACTTAGAATTCATTGAAAAAGTAATTCAGCAAAAAGGTAAGTTAGTGGAGTAGAAGCACAGGGGCCAGATCCAGGTAACATGCTGCTTTCCCTCTCGAAAGAGTTACAGTCTGCATCTCGGAAGTTAGTGGAATCATTTAGTGTCTTTGTTGCACCCTCTGTTTACACACGAAGTTACAGACTTTCCCTCTCAATTACTTTTTCAACATCAAAACGCAAGCTGTTGTTTCTACAAAGTAAAGCCACGGTATTCAGAGATACAAAAGTGATGTTACCAAGTTCAAATGCAGCACAGCCAGAAGAATCCAATCCTGGTATTTTGTGAGTGATCCAATCAACTTTGCTTGCATCAAGATCACTGTATTCTCTAATATCCCTATCACCAAGAACAACACATCAAATGGAAGACCAACAAAAGGGCCTAACACTTTGTAAAACTATTGCAGCACGAACATCCATTTGCTCTTTGTTAACTCTGACCCTTTTGCAGAAACATCTCCCAAGACAAGATGCAAGTCAGGCCTCAAACTCTCAAAAGATTTCTGGGCAGTTAGTGCATCACTAAATTAAAAAGAGTCGAGAGAATGAAACTCAAATGTGAATGTCAACGTTCACATTCACCAATTAAGTAAATCAAAATTCTAAGCTAGCACGAGGCTTGCCACTACAAACATACAAGCCACATGAATTAAGCACTACCTAAAGTCCTACAGAAAAAGGTTCAACTTAGGACTACCATAGTCTATAATCCAATATTACACTTACCTCCTGATTACCAAATACAAGAAAATTAAGCAAATAAACAAAATAAAGAAGTTCTTATTATATGAGCCATCATTTTCCCTCCCAGGCAATATTTCTAAGTTCAATTAAACCCACAAATTAATCTTCGAAATTGTATCAGTGAAACATTTGCCTTCCTAAATTTCTAAAAAACACATGTTAATCCACGATTCATTTTAGCCATTCTCCACTTTATTTTTATAGTTGTTCCTCCAGTAAAAGTATCTGCTGAACAAGAGATAAAGAATGATTAGGCTGACCTAAATAGAAACATAGGACTTGTGCTCTCTTTAGAGAAACCAGATCTCTTGGGAACTATTTTAGAAGCTTCAAAACAAAAAACAAGTTGTGTTAATTAAGAGAAATTGAGTACCATATGGATGAATCCTATATCATGGTGTAGACAAGTACAATTGGTAAGATGTTCTGCAATCTTCCCTAAGCTCCCCTTTTAAGGAAGACCATTTCTAAGTAGCAATAAGTAAAAGATCATCTAACTATGTTTGATTCATAGTATAAATGAAACCAGATCACAGTATAAATGAAACAAAAATGTTCTCTAATTAGAAAAGTACCTGTTGAACAAGAGATAAAGAACAATTAGGCTGACCCAAAAAACACAAGACTTGTGCTCTCTTTAGAGAAACCAGATCTCTTGGGAACTATTTTAGAAGCTTCAAAACAAAAAATAAGTTGTTTTAATCAAGAGAAATTGAGTATCATATGGATGAATCCTATATCATGGTGTAGGCAACTACAATTGCTAAAATGTTTTATAATCTTCCCTAAGCTCCCCTTTTGGGGAAGACCATTTCTAAGTAACAATAAGCAACAAATCATCTAACCATGTTCGATGATAATACATCAAAATAATAAAGGATCAAAGTGTCCTGGGAAAACATCAAGTTTGTTGAAGTCAGCAGCCTGCATTTAATTTGCATTTCCTGAACCTAATGCCTTCGGGGATTGGCTTCTGTTTTAGGATTTTTTCTTTTTCTATAGTGTACAGGTAATGCAGTTGAATCAAAAGATTCATTACTAATCAAAAGATTCATCACTAAAATCATAACAAATTTTTTTAGGAAAAGTTGTATAGAACTTACATGGAAATCAGAGAGTCACTGCATTAATGTTAATTTTAAATTAGAAAAATTTACCTTTTAATTTCTTGACTTGTGTCCTGAGCCACACATGCAAAAGCCAATCTATTATTAACATTTTATGTCTTCTATTTTTTTTCCATATATATTCCTCAGAAGCCCTTTTCAAGAACAAAGTAACTCCACAGAGCAAGAAGGGATATTGGAAGGTACAAAGATAGCACATGGACTACAGAATCAGCAAATGCTCAAGCATAATTTGAGCTTTCCATAAAGAAGATAGTGAAAATTATTAGATATTAAAAAAGCCTAAAAGATTTTTGTATTCACTCCATTTATAGTTTTCTAAACAAAGCAAAAAAAGCATCACAACCTTTCACACCTAAACAGAGCAACAAACATACAGATTAATTAAATATATTAAAGAGAGTTTTCCCCATATGTTAATTAAATTTGTCTATTTCTACTCAATTAATCAATCAATATTAAAATGACTTACGGATAACGTATAGGTGCGATTAAAAAAATCATAACTTTATCAATAACACTCTCACTTCAAAAGGCGTATAAGAAATCTCCAGAGCAAGTTCTAGAAAGCATTGAAAACACTTTATTATGTCACTTTCATGGTTATTAAACCAGTAAGGAGAAGGATATTCTGGCAGTATACTTTTTAACCGCTAACAATGTGTTTCATTTTTACTAGCAAATACAGTACCAATGAACAAGTGACCAACTAGCAACATGAGAACCATGGGAAGTAGCAGTACCTTAATGATGTGAGAACAATGGCAAATGAAGGCACTAAATGTCTCACCAATTGTCATAAGTAACAGGACGCAGGCACGAAAGCATCGACGGTCGATGAGGGAGCGAAACGTGAAATGCACGAGGGGGAAAGTGAAAGGGGGAAAGTGAAGGATTACAGGTTTAGGGATTTTGGAAAAGAGGGAACTGAAGGGAAAAGAGCTGAATGGAAAAGAGGGAAACTGAATGGATATAAGAGAACTGAATGGGTCAGACATGTACAAGGCATGTGCATCTTTAGTTGGGTATTAATGGCGATTCAAGTGATACGCAAGCCCAACCGCCTTTATAATAATCTATTAGCGGAAGTTAAATAAAATCGCCACTAGAACCGCCGGAACACTCTCAGCGGCGGCGATTATTATAAAACCGCCGCTATATTCCTGCTGCTAATTTCTCATTTTCTTGTAGTGAATGGTGATGAAGATTTTCTAGGTGGTACAAAGAAGTTTTTGTAATGCTTTTCCTTTTTGGTAGAATTGTATCCTAATCTGGTTTTGTCAAACATGCATCTTTGATTTCTAAGTAATACATTCAAATTATCTCTACCATTTGTAAACTTTTCTAAGGTTTTATTTAAGTCTAAAACCTTAGTTTCTAGGATGTCACATTTCTTTACAAAATCACAAGGTTTATTCTTGGAGCATGCGTGAACATTTGATAATTCTTTTTTCAAACATTCATTTTCTTTGCCAAGTTCTACAAGATGTATTTCAAGAGTATCAATAGTTTTCCAGGATAACTTATACTTGTTTGAGATTTTAACAAACTTGTCATACAATTCCTCAAATGCATCAAGCAATTCATCTCTATCTAAGTCAAGAAAGCTTACCTCATCATCTTCATCTTGATGATTTTCCATGAGGTATAGGTTGGCTTCCTCGTTTTCAGATTCGTCCGAGCTACTTATCTCATTTTCATCCGAAGTAATGTAAGCTCTTCTTCTTCCTCTTTTCTCTTTGTTCTTCTTCTTGAGATTTGGGCAATCCACCTTGAAGTGCACTTCTTTACCACACTCAAAGTAATTTGGTGAGGAAGAATTTTTATTTGAGATTGGTTTCTTACCTTAAGGTTTGAATCTCTTTTGGAAACGTTTGTTTCTCATAAATTTTCCGAAATGCTTCATAAACAGTCCAAACTCTTCTTCTTCATCAATCTCACAACCGGATTCTTCTTCATTGATAGAAGTGGCCTTGAGAGCTAGACCTTTCTTCTTAGAAGACTTTTCTTCTTCTTCCGCCATCCTTAATTCTTTCAACTCTTGTTCCTGTTCTTGTAACTTACCGAATAGTGTAGCAAGAGACATTTTGTAACATCCCCATTTCTTAAATTAAATACCGGATGAGTTTAGTTGATAAATTAAGGGCTAATTACATATTAAGAACTAATGGAAAAATTAATATTAGTGGCCAGGTTGAATTTACGCATGTGCCCCCGGGTGTATAAAGAGGTTCATCTTCCTCTCTACCCATTCATTCGCATGAAATGTTAGGAACGATTGAGAGAGTGAGAGTTAGAAGTTCTTCTCGAGGAAGACAAAAACGTTGTTATGTTCCTTCATCTCTTCTTCTTCTTCTTCCTTCGTCGAGCATGAGAGTGAAGAAGTTGAGTTGAGAGCTTCTCCTTCGACGACTCAGGGACGACACTCTGTTCCTTCCCTGTTCTTTCATTTCCCTTCGTCGACTTCTCTCTTTCTCCCTCTCCTTTACTCGAAGCTTCCTGAGTCTCAGTGGAGATCTGCACTACGAAGTGCTTCGGGGAGGTTGGAGCGTTCACCAGCGTTGTGATGGAGCTGCTCAAGAAAGCGAGCAGAGAACTGGGTGTCTCAGAAGCTTGGAAATCCCCACTGGACCGAGTGGAAGGTCAATGTGGTGCCCTGGGGGCTTGGGCCTCCCCGCTGATATTGCATGCAGAGCTGTTTAAGAGTGGGAGTGGCTCGGAGTCCCTCCAAAGCCAAGTGTAATGGTGGATGACTGATGCAGGGTCGTTCTATTGAGAACGAGTGAATAGGCTGAGCGAAGCAACCGATTGGAGCTGCAAGCCCTTGGGGCCTTTGGAATCTTCATTCCAAGTAGGGGGCGCTTTGCATGTTAAATGCATGGTTTATGGACGGGTTCCGGGTGTTTTGCTTAATGTGTTGTGTTACGTGTGAAATGTGTTGATTGATGTGTTGCGATTGAGTAATAGTGCATGCAACTCCCGGATTTGTGATATCTGTGAACTGTTTAGTGTTGTGTGATTCCATCCATGAGTTCATGTTAATATTTCTGAGAATGCTGACTGAATGCATGTAAATATGAGTGTCACTATGATTGCTGAATGCATGAGATGTGAGTTGATACGCTGATTTCATTAAGAATGTCGAGTAGGTGTACTGTAATATTGTTACCCTGATTTGCTTGCTATGAGTTACTATGATAAAACGCATGTGAATGCTGTGATGGAACTGTGGATTTCTGAGTAAACCTAAATGCCGTGCTGAATCGGTTGTGATCTTTTAATGGCTGCGTGAGACACACTTGATAAGCTTGGATGCTTGTTGTGAAATTGCATGAGGTTGCATATATGAGAAAAGGGTGACCCGTGGAAGGTCAGGAGCCCTATGAGATGATTTTCAACTACAGATTCCTGGCTAGATCCGTGAGGGCCCGTGGTAGCCGAGGGAGGTAGAGTTAAGAATCGAGAAGTTTTTGGAAGACCGGTACCACGCGGGAAGGGCTAATGGACGAGAGGCCGGGAAAGAATCTGTAACTGAAATCACTATTTAAGTCAGATCCGTATGCATGTATGTAGGAGCATTGTTATCTAGAATAATATGATTGACTTAACTTTGAATGAAATGAATGAATTCCGATTGAATGAATGGGTGCTCACTAAAACTGTTGTTGAGTGTAAGGTGTTCGTATGTTGTGTGGATTTATGCATTTGTGGGTAGCATGAGTATTCTAGCCACGAATGAGTTGTATGAATTCCGAATGGCCGATGCCGAGTGTATGCTAATGTTGATTGTGAATTATATTGTATTGTATTATTGAGAATGTATGAGCTAATCCGAGTCAATAGCTATCATTTTATATGTAAAAGCTCACCCCTACTGTGGCTATATTTTTAGTGTATGCAGGACTGTATAGTGAATGACGAGAAGACATTGGACCCGAGTGAAGGGTGCCTTTACTTTTGCTGTGTACATAATGTAATGTACCGAGTATACATGGATACGTTTAAGTCGATACGTTTAAGCCTTGGCCGGCTCTCTTGTAAATTATTGTTGAATATATATATATATATATTTACTTGTTATATGATTTAACAGTCGGGTTGTGAAGAAGGGTCAATACATATATGCTTGTATGTTACAATGCTATGTTGACACTGGATTGACTAAGAAAGGTGCCGAAGGTATAACGCTGAGTCTATAGATTCCGAGTGGATTAAAGTGGTGAGAGCCTGTTTCAGATAGTGAAGGCTTAGAATCATTCCGAGTGATGCTTAGCGAGTGAATGTTTCCGAGTATTGAAGGTTTAAAATGGTTCTGTGAGAAACTCATTTTGATTTGGTAAAGTTTTCCAATTGATGAGAAACTAAAGCAATTCCGAGTGAATAAGATTATAAATATATCCGAGTGGATAAAGGGTATGTAAGTCTGAGTAAGACATAGTGAATGCCTCCTAGAACTGGAAGGCTAGAGTATTCTGAGGAAGACTTAGTTAAGAGATCATTTCCGAGGAGTGAATAGTTAATGTGTTCCCAAAGCAAGGAAGAATATGTGTACCGAGTGAAAAATGTGTAATACGCTTCCGAGTGGATCCATTGTGATGTAATTCCGAGTAGCGTATAACTAGGGAAATAATTCGGGTGAAGGGGACTTCATTGATACCGAGTGAGAAAGAGTCCTGGATCCCGAGTGATAGGATTGAGGGAGTCATTTCCCGAGTGGTTTATACTTGTGACCTACATAAATGAAATAAGGACCTGTGTAAATTCCCGAGTGAAGTATGAGTGTGATGATTTACCGAGTGAACCTATGTCCTAAATCCGAGTGAGGAATTACCTTGTACCTGTGTTCGCTCCAGCGAATAAGACTTCGCTCCAGTGAGTGTTGTTTGCTCATGGGTCTTTCTTCCGCTGACTCTTGTAATTGAACCTGTGTCCCGCTAACGTGGGCTTGTTGACTAGGCCTTTGCCTTCGCTGGTCGGTTTTTGCTTTATTTTACCCGGATTCATATTCTAGACTGTTTTGTGAGCTGTTTTGGGACGTTTGATTTTGGAAAAATTTTCCCTAGTCCTTGTTTTATTCTATTTAAATCAGGTTGTTTCATTTTGGTATCAGAGCAGACCTAAAAGGTCCAAGGCCAAGGTTTGCTTATTGTGTAAGCGGTTGTGTGCAATATGACCGAGTGTCATCATTGCTAGTGGTATTCTGTCGGATTTGAGACTTGATTAATCATTATTTGTTTGGCTGTATGCCTATATACTGTTATGTGTAGACAGTAGTGAGAGGTACTACTTATGAGGGTTTGAATCGGGTGGAAGATTTCGTTCTTACCCTGTCCCGATTGCTGAAGGAAATAAACTGATAAATGTTGAGGCCTTCATGTGTTGAAGCTAAATTAGTTGGTTCAGCTTTTTGTGTGAGCCTTGTTTGTGGCTTATAACCGAGGCATGTTGATGTGTAAACTAGAACTCACATATTTGAGTTGAATAAGTGAAAGAATGATACTGAAATCCCCTAGTGTGGTGTGTTCAGATTCAACTAATTGGTTGTGTTATGTGCCAGGGATACCAATCTAAACCCTTAAAAGTGGTGTGGTGTTCCAACTTAACTGAGCGGTTGTGCCATTTGTACAGGATGAGTTCTATATCCTTGGCATGAGAATCCGATGTAATGTATGGTATAAATGATGTGTTGCAACTTCCTAGGTTGGGAATCCGGGTATGTAATAGGCTAATAAATGTGAAGTTGAATACAGGTAAGATTGGGGTAGTGTCTCAGTCTCTGAGTTATGAAAAACCAAGTAAATGACTGATCAGATGTGAGACCACTAGGTGTGGTGACTCAGCCGATCGGGTATGATCGTGTATGATTAGACGTGTAGGAAATTGATGTAATTAGATACCTGAGAATTTGGATTAGACTCGGCCTTGTGGTTGAAAACCAAGTAAATACTTGATTGAATTATGACCCATGAGGTGTGGAAACCCCGATTGGATTTAGTATGACCTTATACTGTCAGACTTGTGGACTAGAACCTATGGTGGTTTCGACTCAGAGATAATTGGATGTTGTGGGAATGCCCACGATGGGTACTTAATGACCCCTAGAAATTCTAATCCTGATAATTTGATTAACCCTGTGAATTGTTGAGCCGAGTAAGGATATTGTATGGTAACTCCTTGAGGATTGAATAGTCATATGGTGAAGTGCAAATAACGAATGATACCTGATGGATAGAGAAATGGTAGTGTTGAATTCTGGGTGTATTTGGGTATTAAGTAGGGTAATGATAGAACCCGTGTGATGATGCTGATTGTACATCCAATAGGTGGATTGTACTTATGATTGGTGAAGAGAGTTCACTGAGGCAAAAACTTGTTATTTAATCGGAAATTATATGGTAACCTCGAGATGTATACTTAAGTGGGTTTAATGAATTGTTTAGGCTTCAATTGATTGATGAGAGATGACATGATGGAATAATGGACTGTTAGATTATAGCTTTATGAGGATGAGATTCAGTGACGAGGTGTGTACCCTGTGTGAGTCAGAAATCTATTGCTATTATACAGTTTTACAGTAATGGTAATTGATAACTTATGACTGTTATTGTGTGATGTACCCTAGTCGGTGCATAACAATGATGTTGATATAAATGTGTCGTTTATAAATTTATGTGAATTGTCATTGATTTTATGTGCATTAGTATTATCTGTGTGAGTACAGTCGGTGTGAGCTATGCTGTTCCGAGACGACTTTTCATACCATAGGTATTGTGGCAGTGTACACTCTTGCAGCGACTCTATGTAATTGTTGTAACCCTATAGGAGTGAGACGTCATCTTATAAGTCGGATGCAGCAATTCAAAGGTCGGGCAGGTGAGACTGTAGCTACTTATGGTGATGGTTGAGTCTATCGGGCTTTCTTGAGTGAAGGTGGGAGTGTGTCGAGTGGATAGTAATTGGTAGTGTATTAAAATGAGGATAGAAGGCTTGTTTGACATTGATGTGCTTACCTCTGAGAGAATCAGAGGTTATATGGGGTATGAATTGGTTATGAAAGTGGTGTTGACTGTCGGAAACAAGAAAGTGATCTTACCGACATAAGTACTTTATGTTACTGATCGAAAGGTGTGGCGGTGGTGTGTGATCATGCCTTGATTGCCACCGATTGAGTAAGTTAACTATAGGAAATAATAACCGCTACTGAGTACTGAAGATTTGGAGGATCAATTATGTGCGACTCGGTCTTTCAGAGTCAATTGACAGTTAGAATGCCATTAGAGTGGATTAAGGTTTCTAATACACCTAGAACAACGTTTAGAATTTGCTATAGTCATTTTGGGAATGTGGTAATGTTGTTGGTATGACGAGTATTCATTGATGGTATCCCGAATCCGGATGGGAGCAATTAGTTGCTCAGTGTATATATCTGTGACCCAAACCTATCACTAGAATTAGAAGTTTATGGGTTTAGCCGAGTAATATTGAGGATTCGGTGAAGGATCATGATTTTAGAGCTGAGATAATTAATGAGGCAAAATTTACTTAGGGAAGGTTAATATAATTTGAGTGTCAGGAGGTAGAGATGATTCTGAGTGAAGAGAAGGAATATAATTCCGAGTAAAATCTTTCTGGGAGAAAGAATCACTGAGTGAAGTGAAGTTACAATGTTCCGAGTGGAACATCACTGTGACAGTCATTAAGAAGTTGAGGAAACTGTGTCTGAATGTGACGCTTATGCGTAAGATAGAAGCCGAGTGCGAGTCTCCGGGTGAGACGTTTATGAATGGATTATTCTGAGAGTGGTACTGCCGAATAAGAAAAACTTGAAATTGTGTGCTTCTTAGGCTGGAGAAATTACGAATAAGGGCCGAGTATAGTAATTTCGATTCGTGTAACCTTTCAGATGAAGTGTCTCGGACTGTGACAATTCCGAATGGAATGATACTGGGTGGACGGTTCCATGTAGAGAGGTGTTAAGTGATAAATTCCTAAGTCTATAAGATATGCCACCGATTAATCTTTTTCCGGGGGAAAAGTACTTTTGGACGGAAAGTGAAATTCTAAACGAGTAATTTTCTGAGTAAATGGCTTCCGAAGGGAGTAGGTATCCGAGAGGAGAACTCATTTGGAAATCGTACTCAGGCGATGTTTGCAACTGCTGAAGTTGAACTCAGATTCGTCTTCAAAGTGGACTTGGATTCTGAATAAAGTCTTGTAGAGGGAGGACTTCCGGGTGAGAATTACCTTCAAACCCTGAATGATATTTTTGAATGAGAAGTTACGAGTGACGTTTTAGAGGGAAGGTAAAGGATTAGCCGAAAGCATGGGTAGAAATCCGAGAATACAAGACTGAGTGTAGTGCCGGTACGAAGTAAACCCAGGTAAACTATGCTAATGGAAGCACATGGGAACTCTCTTGAGTGCCTGTCTCGGTATTGCCAAGATACATTACAGTTTGGAAGGGAAATTTTAGCGGTCAGATGTTGAAGAACCGAGGGTTTAATCCGAGATAAATCAGACTTTAGTAAGTATTAGAGGGAATTGGTAATGTTGTTTACCGACTAGATTTTCCTGACTTATTGATTAACGTTCCTAATGTGTCTCATGTGACACAATGTTGAGCCTATACCCTGTGAGAGAGTCCAAGGCTGTGCCGACTGATTCCTTAAATTAGAAGATCCGACGGTGGGAGTACACCGATCGGTGCTATGAATAGAGGGCCGAACGGCCAAGAAACTAAGAAGCAATAAGTTATGGTAAGCTGGCAGAATGGGATGAGGTGACTTGTACGTTGGGGATTGAGCTCCAAACATGTTGAATCCTAAGATGTGTTGTGAAGTGGTCGGTAAACCACTTGTGGAGCAAAACTATACTGAGTGATGTTGTAAGCCAATCGGTGAAATGCTAGAGAAGTGAAGTGGTACAATCGGTTGAGGTGTATGACAGCGATATCAAGAGCTATTTGTTGAGGTAAGTTGTATTTGAATTTCAAGGACGAAATTCTTTAAGAGGGGAAGAATTGTAACATCCCCATTTCTTAAATTAAATACCGGATGAGTTTAGTTAATAAATTAAGGGCTAATTATAGATTAAGAACTAATGGAAAAATTAATGTTACTGGCCAGGTTAAATTTACGCATGTGCCCCCGGGTGTATAAAGAGGTTCAGCTTCCTCTCTACCCATTCATTCGCATGAAATGTTAGGAACGATTGAGAGAGTGAGAGTTAGAAGTTCTCCTCGAGGAAGACAAAAACGTTGTTATGTTCATTCGTCTCTTCTTCTTCTTCTTCCTTCGTCGAGCATGAGAGTGAAGAAGTTGAGTTGAGAGCTTCTCCTTCGACGACTCAGGGACGACACTCTGTTCCTTCCCTGTTCTTTCATTTCCCTTCGTCGACTTCTCTCTTTCTCCCTCTCCTTTGCTCGAAGTTGCCTGAGTCTCAGTGGAGATCTGCACTACGAAGTGCTTCGGGGAGGTTGGAGCGTTCACTAGCGTTGTGATGGAGCTGCTCAAGAGAGCGAGCAGAGAACTGGGTGTCTCGGAAGCTTGGAAATCCCCACTGGACCGAGTGGAAGGTCAATGTGGTGCCCTAGGGGCTTGGGCCTCCCCGCTGATATTGCATGCAGAGCTATTTAAGAGTGGGAGTGGCTCGGAGTCCCTCCAAAGCCAAGTGTAATGGTGGATGACTGATGCAGGGTCGTTCTATTAAGAACGAGTGAATAGGCTGAGCGAAGCAACCGATTGGAGCTGCAAGCCCTTGGGGCCTTTGGAATCTTCATTCCAGGTAGGGGGCGCTTTGCATGTCAAATGCATGGTTTATGGACGGGTTCCGGGTGTTTTGCTTAATGTGTTGTGTTACGTGTGAAATGTGTTGATTGATGTGTTGCGATTGAGTAATAGTGCATGCAACTCCCGGATTTGTGATATCTGTGAACTGTTTAGTGTTGTGTGATTCCGTCCTTGAGTGCATGTTAATATTTCTGAGAATGCTGACTGAATGCATGTAAATAAGAGTGTCACTATGATTGCTGAATGCATGAGATGTGAGTTGATACGCTGATTTCATTAAGAATGTTGAGTAGGTGTACTGTAACATTGTTACCCTGATTTGCTTGCTATGAGTTACTATGATAAAACGCATGTGAATACTGTGATGGAACTGTGGATTTCTGAGTAAACCTAAATGCCGTGCTGAATCGGTTGTGATCTTTTAATGGCTACGTGAGACGCACTTGATAAGCTTGGATGCTTGTTGTGAAATTGCATGAGGTTGCATATATGAGAAAAGGGTGACCCGTGGAAGGTCAGGAGCCCTATGAGATGATTTTCAACTACAGATTCCTGGCTAGATCCGTGAGGGCCCGTGGTAGCCGAGGGAGCTAGAGTTAAGTCTCGAGACGTCTTTGGAAGACCGGTACCACGCGGGAAGGGCTAATGGACGAGAGGCCGGGAAGGAATCTGTAACTGAAATCACTGTTTAAGTCGGATCCGCATGCATGTATGTAGGAGCATTGTTATCTAGAATAATATGATTGACTTGACTTTGAATGAAATGAATGAATTCCGATTGAATGAATGGGTGCTCACTAAAACTGTTGCTGAGTGTAAGGTGTTCGTATGTTGTGTGCATTTATGTATTTGTGAGTAGCATGAGTATTCTAGCCACGAATGAGTTGTATGAATTCCGAATGGCCGATGCCGAGTGTATGTTAATGTTGATTGTGAATTATACTGTATTGTATTATTGAGAATGTATGAGCTAATCCGAGTCAATAGCTGTCATTTTATATGTAAAAGCTCACCCCTACTGTGGCTATATTTTCAGTGTATACAGGACTGTATAGTGAATGACGAGAAGGCATTGGACCCGAGTGAAGGGTGCCTTTACTTTTGCTGTGTACATAATGTAATGTATCGAGTGTACATGGATACGTTTAAGTCGATACGTTTAAGCCTTGGCCGGCTCTCTTGTAAATTATTGTTGAATATATATATATATTTACTTGTTATATGATTTAACAGTCGGGTTGTGAACAAGGGTCAATACATATATGCTTGTATGTTACAATGCTATGTTGACACTGGATTGACTAAGAAAGGTACCGAAGGTATAACGCTGAGTCTATAGATTCCGAGTGGATTAAAGTGGTGAGAGCCTGTTTTAGATAGTGAAGGCTTAGAATTATTCCGTGTGATGCTTAGCGAGTGAATGTTTCTGAGTATTGAAGGTTTAAAATGGTTCTGTGAGAAACTCATTTCGATTTGGTGAAGTTTTCCAATTGATGAGAAAGTAAAGCAATTCCGAGTGAATAAGATTATAAATATATCCGAGTGGATAAAGGGTATGTAAGTCTGAGTAAGACATAGTGAATGCCTCCGAGAATTGGAAGGCTAGAGTTTTCCGAGGAAGACTTAGTTAAGAGATCATTTCCGAGGAGTGAAGAGTTAATGTGTTCCCGAAGCGAGGAAGAATATGTATACCGAGTGAAAAATGTGTAATACGCTTCCGAGTGGATCCATTGTGATGTAATTCTGAGTAGCGTATAACTGGGGAAATAATTCAAGTGATGGGGACTTCATTGATACCGAGTGAGAAAGAGTCCTGGATCCCGAGTGATAGGATTGAGGGAGTCATTTCCCGAGTGGTTTATACTTGTGACCTACATGAATGAAATAAGGAGCTGTGTAAATTCCCGAGTGAAGTATGAGTGTGATGATTTACCGAGTGAACCTATGTCCCAAATCCGAGTGAGGAATTACCTTGTACCTGTGTTCGCTCCAGCGAATAAGACTTCGCTCCAGCGAGTGTTGTTCGCTCATGGGTCTTTCTTCCGCTGACTCTTGTAATTGAACCTGTGTCCCGCCAACGTGGGCTTGTTGACTAGGCCTTTGCCTTCGCTGGTCGGTTTTTGCTTTATTTTACCCGGATTCGTATTCTAGATTGTTTTGTGAGCTGTTTTGGGACGTTTGATTTTGGAAAAATTTTCCCTAGTCCTTGTTTTATTCTATTTAAATCGATTTGTTTCACATTTCATTGATGCTAGGAGATTGTTTGATGGTGTTGACAAGACGTTGCCATTCCCTGGTGAGACTTTTTAACACTTTATGAATAAGCTCTTTGTTAGTATAAGTCTTGCCAAGAGTAATGAGATGATTTATAATAATGGTGAACCTCTTTTGCATATCAACAATTGTTTCTCCAGAATTTAATCTAAAGCTTTCATACTGACTAGTTAAGGTACTAATCTTAGAGTCTTTAACATTGCTTGTACCTTCATGGGTTATTTGTAAGGTATCCCACATATCTTTGGCAGATTTGCATGTAACTACTCTAAAGAATTCAACAGGGCCTAAAGCTAAGGTGGTTAGATTTTTAGCTTTATAGTTATATTGGACTTTCTTTTCTTCTTTGCTAGTCCAATCATCCATCAATTTTTCTACTTGTTTACCATCTACAATATGCATGGGTATGAAAGGACCATTTTCAATTGCATTCCACACTTTAAGGTCAATAGATTGTACAAAAATTTTCATCCTTTCTTTCCAAAAAGCATAACCTTCCCCATTGAAAGCGGAGGTCTATTTGTGGCACCACCCTCAGGAAAAAGATTTAGAGAATTAGAGGCCATTGTTCTCTTGAAGCTGTTAAGCTTGATCTACCAAGAGTCAAGCTCTGATACCACTTGTTGTTCAAGTGGCCTCAATACTCAAGAGAGGGGTGAATTGAGTGTTAAAAACTTTTCTTTAGAATACCTTTGAAATTGATTCCTCTTTCATAAAATATACTTGTGTGCAATAGATAGCAAGTGTAGTGAAAGAATCAATTTAAAACAATGTGAAAATGTCACTTAAGCAATATATCAAACACTTGGTGTGCAACACTTTAACACAAGTTGTTCAAGCAAATATAATAGGGGCTTTCACAATCAACAACAATAATCAAGCCAAAAGCAATATGTAAATGCAAGAGAGTAGCGAAGAGAAGCTTGCAAACCAATTTAACGAGTTCCACCAACCCAGTGTACGTCTCTCCTTCAAGCAACCCACTTGAAGGATTTCTACTATTGAAGTTTAGAGATACAAGCTATGAGCAATTGCAGCTTCCTAGTGTCCCACACTCAAGAACTCAATCCTCACTAGCACAAGGGCAACCCACCCAATCTCTCAAACTCTCAATACCCAAAGGTTGAACCCCAACCTCTGTGACCACTCAATCCTAGAGTGAATAACCTTGGTGTTTTGGTGTTTGGTTTTACAATCAATAAACTCTCTTAAATAGAGTAGATAAACAAATGAAAGCTCTCATAATTTCTAAACTTTCACAAGAGAGGATTTACAAATATAAGCTCTAAGTTTCAGAAAATAAAACTATACAAAGAAATAGAACTCACAAGGCACAAGATTTGATTTCCTTTTGATGGATTTGGATGCTTGAGAAGCTTGAATGAGTCTTGCATTGATAGGCCTTAGAGAGGTGCCCTAAAGTCTTCAGAGCTATTGCACAGTATGGGCATTGGAGTAACAATGGAAAAAGGAGTTGGTTTCCCACTTAAAAATGCTTTCCCCAAATTCTGGCACTAGTGTAATATATTAGGCCTCGAGCTGTAATCGATTACACTTTGAATTCTTTAGTGTAATTGAACAGGTAATCGATTATATTTTACCACGTAATCGATTAACTAAGAGACAGAACCTTGCTAATCGATTATTCTTCACTCTGTAATCGATTGTGAGTGGCACCTGATGCATTTAATTGTGTTACGCAGCATGGTAATCGATTATGACTCATGTGCAATCAATTATTGTACAAACAAAAACTCTATAGTCAATTAGGTTTTTAACGGTAATCGATTAGTGGCCTTACAGAACATTGGTAATCAATTGTGTCATCCTTGTAATTGATTAGCATATGCACCTGATGCTTTTAATTCTTTTTCTTAGCTTGGTAATCGATTGGCCTCCTTGGTGCAATCGATTAGGTGACAAACAGAGGCTTCATAATCGATTAGTGTTTGATGAGGTAATTGATTAGGTGTTTGATAGAACTTCAGTAATCGATTATATGAGGTCCTGTAATCGATTAGGCTTTGTGTTTTTGCAGGTCTAATATTGTTTTCTCTGTTTTTTTCTTTTAAGTGTTCTTTTATAAACACTTGTTCTCTTTGCCATGATTCTTCAATTACTTTTTGATCTCTTTGTCATTATCAAAATTATGCAACCTGAAATACATATTCAAACACATAACAAATACCCCCAACTTAAGACATTGCTCGTCCTCGAGTAAGAGAGAAAATAAAAATAAAATTTGAAATCAAATTTTTGAGTTAGTCTGAGAATTTATCACAAAAAGTAATTTCATAATTTACCATTTTGAAATAATCAAAAATAGATATCTTATGTAATAGAGGTTTAATGACAAAAATCTTTACAATATTTTATTAACAAATCAAGCATAATTTCAGGCTTACCTCACAAGTGTTTATCTCTGTACAAAGGGTAACCTGTTTCACTCAATTAATCATAAAATCAAACGAATTTAATTTTAATTTTTGTCTAGTCAATGGTTAATCATACAGAGATAATTCAAAAATCACAAGGTCTTTTCAAGGGTTATAATGAGGCTTGGCTATAAGAAATTATGGTTTTTCTTGGAATTCAAAAACGTGAAATCATAAAAGAGCATTTTATAATTTTTAGGCTTTCTCTTGGCCCAAATCTCAATTCCCTTATTGATGAAAATAAATACTTCCAACTTGATTCTTTTCCTTATTTTTGATTTGCATATATTCATTTTTTTTTCATTTACATGCACTATTTTCTTGATTTTTCTTGAAAAGAATCAAGTCGTTTAATTTTCACTCCTCATTCTTGTAAGAATACTCGGAACATCTTTCATTTTGCTCAATTGCTCTTTTAATCAAGCAAGTATAGGGAATGGTTAAATTTGATAAAGGCTAGGGGTACCAAAGAATTTATTTTTCAGGCTCAAAATTGGCTTTCAAAGGATAAAATAATTTTACCATGGTAAGCTTTTTTTTTGGCCCAAGGTTTCTTTTACCAAAAATGTGCCTTGATCATTTTCTTGAATTCTCTGTACAACAACACAAATCACAGATTAAAGCAAAATCAATTTGAATGAAGTTATGTCGAAACCCTCAAGTGTTTAAAAGATCTCTCAGCTCACCGGGTTATTGAAATTAGCTTGATAGTTAATAAAATTATTGTAATTGAATTTTATCAAAATTACTTAATTACAAAAGAATCGATAATTTGATGATTAAAAATGGTTTTATTGTGTAAAAAATTTAAGTGTATAAATTTTCTTATTTTCAAAAATTTGATTTATTTATTAAAAAGATAAAATTTATTTTTGGTTTTTTAAAGTAGATACACAAAACACAACACGACAAAAATTACGCAAAAATAACACACCACATAACAAAATATAATATAATCCAAAATCAACTAAACCAATGTAAATACCAAACTAAATGAAAACTGAAATGTATGTAAAAGGTGCAGAAAAATAACACCATCAGTCCTCTATGTGATCCTCATCATCTACCTCCTCATCTGCATCATCCTCTGTCTCAGCATGTGCTCCAGACGGTCTACCAGCCTCAGGGTATGTAGGTGAATCACCAGGCCAAGCTACATGAGCTGTAAACTCAACTGGTGTGACATAAGGTGCTCATTCCCCTTGAAGTCTGTACTGATAGAATACGTCATGAAGATGCATATAAGCTCCGTGTGTGGCAGCCATCATCTGCATCATATGCTGATACTCAAGGGTCATCCTAGCAAATCCATCAGTGATAGCATCAGCAGATGGTGGCTGAACTGGTGGTCTCCTCCTCCTCTGTCTGGGCTGAGCCTCCTACTCTAGTGGTGGAAGCTCGCACTGCTGGACAAAATAATCTCTGTTCACTAAAACCTTGGGAACTCTCCCTGAAGAACTAGTGAACTCAGGTGATGGCACGACAACTCCTTGCCTTCTCAGTAAGGCAGATATGATGAGAAGGAAGGGAATAGGACGGTTCACCTTATATCTGAGGGTATAAAGGTGAATTTGCTCAAATATCAGCTCATCAATGTCAATAGTATGGCCCTGAAGAATAGAGTAAAGAAGGCAACAACGATCAACTGGGATAGAAGAGAGGTGGGTGACATGAGTGATGTTATGCAGCATGAGATGAGACCACACCTGAGCTATAGGTGTCAACTGGGTCTTGAGGAGGTTTGATGGAGTCCTTCCAACCTTACTCAGGTTGAAGAAGATTCCATCATTGCTCAAGAAGTGAGCAACCTGATCTAGGAAGTATCCTAAATCACCATCCTCAGTCGCAACCTTGTTTTTATTTTCCTTCCAGAAACAAGTATCGCTCTCGGGAGTAGGCTCCCAAGGATTACTCAATAGGGTACTAATGGTGTCTCGGTCATACGTAACATATCGACCCCTAACCCAACTCGTCCTCTGATGGCCGATATTCAGAGTCCTGTAGGCGTTTCCATAAAACTCCATCACTAAGATAGGGTCCCCCTCAGTAGGTAGGGAAAACAGGGATCCCCATCTTCTCCTTTGGACCTCATCTTACAGCTCAGGATAGTCTACAGCGCTTAGATCTAAGACTCTCTCCCAGATGAGTCTCTGGCCCTTTATCTAATGGAACCGGGCCCATTTCGCATCAGTGTGAAATCTGGTGGGATCTCTAAGTCCCAACTGCTCCTCACCTTGAAGACTTGGATCTTCAGAGGTGGTATCTGTGTCAGTGGTCCTTCTCTGTCTTTTCAGACCAGTAATAGGAATGGATTTCCTAGGTGCCATCTGCAAAAAGAAATTTTTACAAAAATCAAACACACATCATACTATATTATATAAATCATGCCTAAACATAAAAAATTAACAATCATAGTTTTGGTTTTTATATTCTATGCAAAACAATAAAAACTCATCTAAAACTTACACAACATAAAATTTTATTTACAACAAAATATTTACACATTATCAAAACAATGCATATTTTTTGGATTTTTAATATATAACAGAATTCACAAATCTTTGCAAATTATAAAACACAAATATTTACAAAGTTTAATTTATTTATTTTTATGCAAGAAAATATAACAAACATATAATTTTAAGAAATTTAATTAAATTTTAAAAAGAAAAAACAAACAATCAACAAAAATTAAACAGAACAGATTTATCAAAGACAGAAAAAATAGAAAAACATAATATATGTTATTAGAAATTAAGACACAAAATTGACAGAATTCAAAGAAAAAGAGGCTGACGCTATGCGTGGGTGGGACTCTACGCGTCAGCCCTGTTTTGCCTACGCTACGCATCAGTGGGACGCTACGTGTGGGGTTATAGTTCATGCCTCACGCTACGCGTCAGTGGGATGCTACGCGTGAGGTGCACAGTTTCAATCACAGAAATAGTGGTTGTCCAGCAACAACCCCTCAAAACTTCATTCAATCGAAACAATCCTAAATCTAACAGCAATCAAATCCCAATGGTTTTCTAATCTTAATCTTAACCACATGCTTTCTAAAAATCAAAAATCAAAAGCAATCTTTTAAAAAGAAAAGAGAGAAGATACTTACTTTGAATCCTTGTGAAGTTGATGAAAGAATGAGGGAATGTGGATGTTTGAGAGTGAAAATTAGGGTTCTGAGAGGCAAAGTGAGGCAGAGAGGGAAATTTAGGTTTTTAAAACCTAAATTGGACCTCTCTGGTTCACTTTTAAAAACTAAAAGTGGGCTCTGACGCTACGAGTGGATGGGACGCTATGCGTCAGGTTAAAATTTTTACCTCCACGCTACGCTTGATTTACTGTCTCTAGCTTGACATCCTGCAAATCACAAATTAGTCAGATAATAAATGGTAGTGAGTCTGTCGATCTCACCACCCAGATACGGTTTCAACCTTTTCCCATTAACCATATAACTTCTTTTGGAAGTTGGATCTTCAATTTCAATTGCTCCATAAGATTTAACTTCCTTAATTACAAAAGGGCCTTACCATTTAGATTTCAATTTACCAGGAAATAGTCTTAATCTTGAATTAAACAATAAAACTTACTGACCTAGTATGAAGTGTCTATTTTTAATTTTCTTATCATGGTAAGCTTTCACCTTGTTCTTGTAACTTCTAGATGTCTCATAAGCATTATTTCTCATTTATTCTAACTCAAATAACTGCAACTTTCTTTTATCAGCTGTTGCATTTGGATCAAAGTTGAGAAATTTTAGAGCCCAATATGCTTTATGTTCCATCTCTACTGGAAGATAACACACTTTTCCATAAACCATTTGGAAAGGAGAAAGGCCAATTGGAGTCTTAAATGCAGTTCTGTATGCCCAGAGTGTATCATCAAGCTTTTGTGACCAATCTTTTCTGGAGGAAGACACGGTCTTTTCCAAAATCCTTTTCACTTCCCGATTTAAAATCTCAGCTTGTCCATTGGTTTATGGATGATATGATGTGGCCACTTTATGTCTCACTCCATAGTGTTGTAACACTTTCTGAAGAACTTTGTTACAAAAATATGATCCTCCATCACTGATCAAAGTTCTTGGTGTTCCAAACCTGCAGAAAATATTTTTCTTCAAGAAATTCACTATAGTTTTGGTGTCAGCATTAGGTGAAGCGATTGCTTCTACCCATTTTGAAACATAATCGACTGCCAAAAGAATGTATTGATTAAATTGAGAGTAAGGAAAGGGTCCCATGAAATCAATACCCCAACAATCAAATACCTCAACCTCCTGAATGTTTGTGAGAGGTATTTCTTGTCTTTTGTTAACAGTTATCACAAGCTTGTACAAATGAGTGAGAGTCTTTAAAAATGGAGGGCATATACAAACCTGATTGAAGAATTTTTGCAACAGTTCTTTCTCCATTAAAATGTCCTCCATAAGGGGATTTATGACAATGCCACAACACATCTTTCTTTTCCCAATCGGGTACACAACGACGTAACAAATTATCCACACCAATTTTGAATAGATAAGGGTCATCCCAAACAAAGTATTTTGAATCTTTGAAAAAAAATTTCTTTGTTGCCAAGTTAAATCATTTGGAAGAATTCCCGCTACTTTAAAATTGGCCATATTAGCAAACCATGGCCGTTTTGTTATTTCAAAAAGTTTTTCATCAGGAAATTCTTCCAAGATGTCTTTTTCTTTGGCAGTGACTTCATCATTCATTAATCTAGAAAGATGGTTAGCGACCACATTTTCACTACCCTTTTTATCTTTGATTTCAAGATCATATTCTTGAAGGAGTAAAATCCATTGGATTAACCGAGGTTTAGAATCAATCTTGGTCAAGGGATACTTGATTGCAGCATGATCAGTGAAAGCTATTATTTTTGATCCAATCAAGTATGATCTAAATTTTTCTAAGGCATACACTGTGGCTAGTAATTCCTTTTCAGTAGTTGCATAATTTATTTGATTTTCATTTAAAACTTTACCAGCATAGTGTATAACCCTAAAAACCTTTTCATATCTTTGACCTAAAACTGCTCCTACAGCATAATCACTTGCATCGCACATAAGTTCAAAGGGTAAATTCGAATTAGGAGCAACAATTACAGAGGTAGAAACCAATTTGTCTTTCAAGGAATTAAAAGCTTTAAGACATGCTTCATCAAACCTGAATTCAACATCTTTATTTAGAAGATTTGTTAAAGGTTTAGCAATTTTTGAAAAATCTTGAATAAATCTTCTATAGAATTCAGCATGTCCTAGAAAACTTCTAATACCTTTTACATTCACAGGGGGTGGGAGTTTAGAGATTACCTCTATTTTGTCTTGGTCCACTTCAATACCTTTAGAGGAAATTTTGTGACCAAGTACAATTTCTTCTTTCACCATAAAGTGACACTTCTCCCAATTGAGCACCAAATTTGTTTCAATACACCGCTTCAGTACGGTGTCCAAATTGGTTGGACATGTTTCAAATGAATTTCCAAAGACTGAGAAGTCATCCATGAAAATCTCAATGCTCTTTTTAATTAGATCTGCAAAAATAGCAAACATGCATCTTTAAAAAGTAGCAGGTGCATTACACAATCCAAATGGCATCTTCCTATATGCAAATATACCAAAGGGTTATGTAAACGCAGTCTTTTCCTGATCAAGAGGGTCAAAAACAATTTAATTATATCCAGAATACCCATCAAGAAAGCAATAGTAAGCCTGTCCAGACAATCTTTCAAGCATTTGATCCATAAAAGGAAGTGGAAAATGATCTTTTCTTGTTGCTTAATTTAATTTTCTATAATCAATGCATATTCTCCAACTAGTGACAGTTCTTGTTGGCATTAATTTATTTTTATCATTAACAATTACTGTTATACCACCTTTTTTTGGAACAACTTGTACAGGACTTACCCATGCACTATCAGAAATAGGATAGATAATACCTGCTTTCAGCAATTTCAAAACCTCCTTCTTGGTTATCTTTTTGATGGTTGGATTGAGGCGTCTTTGGGGTTGAGTAACAGGTTTAAAATTATCTTCCAATAAAATCTTATGCATGCAATATGCTGGGCTTATACCTTTTAGATCTTCAAGTGTCCATCCAATTGCTTCTTGATTCCTTTTCAAGACTTCAACCAGTTTTTCTTCTTCTGCTTCACTTAAAAAATTACTAATAATCACTGGTTTTAAATTACCTTCTTTCAAAAAGATATACTTTAAGTTAGAAGGTAGCACTTTCAATTCAGGCCTTTTGATTTCTTCAACAGGTACTTCTTGAATTTCTTCAATTTCTCCTAATTTAGGGGAAATTTCTTTCCCTTGATCAAGATCTTTAAGATATTTGTCTACCTATTTTTTTTCTTCTTCACTCAAGAATTCCATAAAGTTAGTTAATAACTTATATAATGGATCCGAATTTGACATACCTATGGATATGGAGAGGCAGACTTTGTCGAGAACATCCACTTTGAAACAATCTTGCTTTGGATTGGGATGTTTCATGGCTTTGAAAACATCAAAGTTTACTTCTTCATTGTGAACTCTTACTGCCAGCTTCCCATTATCTATATCAATGAGCACTCTAGCAGTCTTCATGAATTGTCTTCCCAGGATTAGGGGAACTTCAAAATCTTCCTCTATGTCTAAAACCATAAAGTCAGCAGGGAAGTAGAACTTGTCAACTTTCACAAGTACGTCTTCCACAATACTATAGGGTCTTTTGATTGATCTATCAGCCAATTGTAGAGTCACCTTTGTTCTTTGAGGATCAAGGTCACCAATTCGCTTCATCATACTTAGAGGCATTAGACTAATGCTAGCCCCTAAGTCTAACAAGGCTTTTCCAATATTCATACCTCCAATGGACACAGGAATGGTGAAACTTCCAGGGTCTT
The DNA here is from genome assembly GCA_037962975.1 of Clitoria ternatea. Taxonomy (NCBI): domain Eukaryota; kingdom Viridiplantae; phylum Streptophyta; class Magnoliopsida; order Fabales; family Fabaceae; genus Clitoria; species Clitoria ternatea. The sequence goes on from CM075669.1 coordinate 50,655,083, forward strand.
TTGACTTTTCTAGCATGTTATGTTGCAAAATAGCACTGCAACCTGCTTCAAGTTCAACGATTTCTTCATCATACCTCCTCTTTTTGGTGAGTAATTATTTCATAAACTTTGCATATATTGGCATCTGTTCCAATGCCTCAGAAAATGGAATATTTATGTGTAATTGCTTAAAGATTTCAAGGAATTTCTTGTATTCCTTTTCCTTATCCTTCTTTGATGGTGCATATGGATAAGGTAAATCTTTAACTGGAGGTGTCTGACCCAAATACTAATTTTTTTGTTTTTAATTTTTTAATTTTTTTGTTTTTCTTCATCATTCTTTTCTTTATCTTTTTTCTCTTCTTCTTCTTTCTTTTCTTCTTTTTCTTTTTCTTTCTTTTCTTTCTTTTCTTCTTCTTTTTCTTTTTCTTTCTCTTCTTTTTCTTTACAATCATTTCCTACAACTTTACCACTTCTTATAAAAATAGCATTACATTGTTCTCTTGGATTTTGAGTGTTTGTAGAAAAACCAGAGCTTTTCATGTCAGCTACTTCTTTTGCTAACTGTCCCAATTGCATATCCGACGTTTTACGCGCGGCTTCATTTGTTTGCATGTATTGTAGCAACTGTTGGATAAACTCTTCTATCCTAGTTAGCCTTGCTGTTTGATCAGATTGTGGTTGTTATTTAAATTGATTATTAGGAGTTCGGTTAGAAGGTTCAACATCTTGTTTCCAGCCAATATTCTGATTCTGCCAACCCTGTGGGTAATTGTTAGGAAAAGAATTACCAAGATTAAAAGGAAAATTACCTAAGGGTATTCTTTGATGGTTCAGAAAATTGGCTTGCTCTTGCTTATTTCTATCAGGGGCACAGTAACCACATGGTTGTTCTTCCATACAATGCATACATTGTTTCAAATGAGCAGGAGGTGGTGATGACATTTGAGCAATTTGCAGTTTCTCTAATTGTTTGTTCATAGCCTGAATTTGTTGAGTCAGCAATTTTTACTGAGCTAATACTACATCATTCACTCCCAATTCTAGCATACCTGGCTTTCTTTGTACATTACCTCTTTCATGTTTTTCTTCTCGATCACTGATGGATATTGATTCCAATATTTCTATTGCTTCTTCCATAGTTTTGTTCGTTAAAGAACCACATGCACAAGCATCTAACATTATCTTAAACTGAGGTAACAAACCATGGTAAACGATCCTTACCTTTTCGGCATCATTTAAGTTGTGGTTTGGACACTTCCTCAAGAGTGCCTTGAACAGTTCCTATATTTCCCCTAATGATTCATCATTATTTTGTGAAAAAGAATGTATGGCTGTCATGGCTTCAAAACATTTTGAAGGAGATTAAAATCTTTCCAAAATATTTCTCTCAACATCGGACCAGTTTGCAAAACTACCTAGTGGACAAGATTTAAACCATTCTTTAGCTTTACCAATCAATGAAAAAAGAAACAATCTCATATAAACAGATTCTTCTTGACTGGGTTCAAAACCAATTGGGCTGCATAACTCATAAAAAATAGTTAAGTGTTCATAAGGTTCCTCATTATTTAAACCAGCAAATTGATTATTTTGAATAATATTTAAAGTAGCTGGTTTAATTTTTACAGTAGCAATAGGTCTTTGATACATCCCCGAAACATGAGGTGGTCCATTAATAGCAGCAAACTTTCCCAATGTTCTTCTTTCAGCAGCCATATTAGAATTTTCAAAATTTTTAAATTTTTCAAAAGAAGATGAAGTTGAAGAAGAAGAATTTTGTTTTTTTAGATTTTAATGCTTTAAGTTTCTTTACAAACTTCTCGATCTCAGGATCAAAGAACACTTTTCCTGCAGAAGATCGAGTTTGCATAAACACACTAAATAAAGAAAAGTTAGTAAAACACCTTTAAAATGAATGAATAAATGAATAAATAAATAAAAATTTCATTAGGGTAAAATTTTTTTACCATGGTAATTAAAAATTTACTATTTTACTGAATCAATTCAATCCTCGGCGATGGCACCAGAAAACTTGTTAACCCCCATGTTACTATTGGGTTTTTAATTGGCAAGCGCACTAATCATTTGTAGTTTTCAAATTTAGATATTGTTCCATTGGGATTGAAAGTCCAATAATTTACAGTAATTTCTTTTTTACTATGGTAAATTTATCAATGATTATTAACAAAAGAATAATTTATAAACAATTTATACAATATTCACAGAAATTGAAGGTTGATTTGTTCATAAGGTAGAAAGATAGGAAAGATAAAATCTAACTATAAAATTGAGATGTAATTCCGGATAATTCAGATACTTGAAGTAAAAACACAGATGAACAAATTATGTTGGAATTAGGATCCTCGTACTAAAATATAATGAAATAATTACAAATATACATACTTAATCATCAAGTTCATGTTATTGCAGCTTAAAGTCATTATAACCAATTCCTTGTGATATAAATTCTAAGTATTTATCGTAAAGTCCGATCCCTCGTGAGCTTTCTTAATAAAAACTTGCATTAAGTCCTAGCCTTATGGCAAAAATAATTACCAATTCTATCCCTAGTAATTGGCATATTAAGGGTATTTTAACTTTTACTTTTATTAAAACAGATTTTAATTCGACATGAATAGTCATTCTTCCATTTGATATTCATACTAATAAAACAAGTCTTAATACACATGACAATCATTCTCCCGTTTGATGTTCATATTAATAAAGAGTTAAAATACTAACATACACTTGAATCATAAATATGTAGAGGTTCTAATCACAACATCATATAATAGATTGATTCACCAAATTCCAACTTAAACAATTTAGTTACATATAATAAAAGTAAGAACAACACTTACAGAGGTTGACATTATGAAAGTGATGGAAACTTCACGATACAATGATCACAATACCACACAACACTCTCAAGTATCTAGAAAACTATTCTAGAACTACAAACTCACAAAAGGAACACTCAAACACGAGTTAATAAGAGAGGAAAGAACTCAGAAGAGTGGAATGGGATGCTGGATGTATGGAGAATGGCCCTATTTATAGGGCTGAGGAAGGGTCCTGATGCTACGCGTCAGGTCCTTGACTCAGCTTCCATTAAATAGCTCAAAGTGACCATGATTGTATAATTATTTTAATTAATCATGCCTAGACAGGTGTGCCTTGTCCCCCTCTTTCGGCTTGGCACTTAGCTGAAGTGGATTGGTCCATTTTGGGCCACTTGGCTGAGTGCTTGACCACCTAGAAGTGGAGTCCATGTTGCTTCTGACGCTACACGTGGTTGTGACGCATAGCGTCAGCATCAGAAATCCCCACGCTATGCGTGGTGTTGATGCTACGCGTCAGCTTTCCAGTTCTTCAATTTTTCTCTTTAAATTCTTCACATTTTCATTGCAAAACTAGAGAAAATTGATCAAGGGCAGATTATTTCTTAACAACATCCATTTATTGAATTTAGAACCTAAATTTCTAACAAATTAACCAAATTTTTATTCTTTTTACAAAATTTTTATTAAGGATTTTATTATAAATTTGAGGACTAACAACGTTCACCGAAAAATCATTAAACGCTCTGATTCACCATTAAAGTTATCAAGGGCAGCCAAGAAAATCACTAACAACCATGAAATTATTCAAAACCAAAAGATCATTTACCAAAAATTCATTGTTTCACTCCGTACTTTTCCACCGTTCGTCACCGTTTGCCGCCTATCACCCCTGATCCTAAGGAAACCATACATGCAAGCAAAAAAGGATAATGGAGTCACAATATGACATAATAAAATGAAAAGGGAGGTGCATTAACTCAAGAAGGGTAGCGTGATATTGATGGTCACTTGGTGATAGGAAATGAAATAAAGTAGAACAATATAGCAAGAAATGAGCAAAGGCATGGGATGTTGATTTTATGGTGGCATGACATGGGTCATAACATAACATCATGTGATGTTATCCATTTGTTAAGAAAGCAACGTAACAAGCAAGGAGAATTAAGTGGTTGAGTAAGACATGTGGTAGGCAGGTGTTGCATACAGGGAATGCATAGAGGGAGGAGTTAGGGTGAAGAAGACAAGTGTGTCTTGGGTGGTGGAAGCTAATTGGCTTATGTTGCATGAAGGCTGAGGTGTCAAGGTTCTGGGACGTCACTTTCTTGGGCTTTTAAGTGTTGATGCAAGCTAAATTAGGGGAAAAGCCCAACATAAGAATATAAGCCTTTTTCTAATCTTTAAATTGATATATGGAACAAAAATGTTCACTGAGAAATGAGAGAGTTATGGCCCAAATACAAAAGTAGTATAAAGTTGTGACGGGATTATTATTTCTTGAAAAGATTAATTTTATGGGTAAAATTGGTGAGAAATTTGACTTTGTGCCCTTCATCAAAGTTGTAGGTAATTGAGTTAAGAAAATTTTGGTAAAAGATTTGTTCGATTTGATGGTCATACAAGTGAGAAACATGAAAAATACCGAACATAGCGCAAGCTACCACTAGTAAAATGTGAATCATATGGTATTTTAAATTCTGGGATGTATGGAGCAAGAATTGGCTTTCAAGTCCTTCATGAAGTTTTTATATCTTCTTTTTCTATTTAATTTGATATATCATTTGCTACAATCCAAGATCAGTAGCCCAAGATATACCCAATTTACGACATGGTGCTCCAGGAGCTTCTTGGATCAGCTACGTCTTTGGAAATAAATTCACCATTAATTCTCTTGTGAGAATTGGGTTTCATGCCCTTCATGAACATTGTAGAGTTCTACAATATAGATCCATAGCAAAAAGAAGAGAGTGATTCAAGCACCAAACGAAGCAGATGTGTGAATTTTAATGAAGGCCGCTAACATGACAATGAAACAGCTAAGGGGTTGCAAAGCTCTATTAAACTATACTGATCTAGAAAGATTTAGCCTTATGCCTTCATGAAAAATGTAGGTAATTTTGTTATGGAGATTTTGACACCAAATGTGTGCAAATCGAAGGTCGCATGAGAGAGTTATGAATTTTTTTTCTAAACCATGTGCAGGGAAAAGTCCAAACGTTGGAATTTTGAGGCGAACATACTTAATCTTCGATTTTGAGGTTGACAGAGTAAGAAGCGGAGTTCGGGGCTAGAAATCGAGATTGAAGATCTTTTCAAAACAAATACACTAAGACCACAATCAGTTGATTCCAAGATCGTATGCAAAATTTGGGTCTAAAACACCGAAGGTATTCAGGTCGAGTTTGAAAATGATTTATGGAAAAACTAAGGTGATGGAGTCCAAACCGGACTTCCGCCCGTTCAAGGAAAGTTAATAAAATGTCGAAACGAGTCACCAGAGACTGACCATGCCACCATCAGATATCCTGAGGTATATGAACGGTCAAACGTAGGAGACGTTAAAGGCTCTGATTGGGCCGGTTAGGCTAAGTCAGACACCCTTGATCTTTTACGAAAAGATCCTAACAGGACTAGTTTCCCTACTAGATCACTAGCCTTGGATTGAACGGTCAGAGCCTGACCTCAGGCTGGGTCCCATAGTTTAAATCTGAGGAACCGAGCGAAATTTTATTATTAAATATAATTATCAAATAAATAAATAATTTAAAACATATAATTTCAAAATAAATTATTATAATTATTTATCTATTAAATATTGTTGACAGGAAATAATTATCAAATAATTCTAATTATAAATCAATTAGTACAAAATGGTTGGTATTAACATATTATTTTTGTGACACCCTCGATTAACTTGGACAAATTCCCACACTAGAGTGTCCTATTTAATTAAGTAGACATTAAAAATAGGAGTATTTTTTATTGGTGATCATCAGCACATGATATTAAGATAAATACATTATATAGATTGATTCTTTTAACATGAGAGTATTTAAAAAAGTACGAAGCTCACCGGCTCCTGATAACTACTGTAAAATAACAACATAACAGAACTAAAACGTCAAATCTATAACGATCCCAACACAAACAGAAAATATGCACAGATGACGCTTCCAAACTGGCGTCTCCTACTACAGGTACTCCAAGTCCTGCCTACGCTCGCCTTGTCCTTCAACTGATGATCACAGAAAAGGAGAAATAGCAGACAACAACAAAAGGGTGAGTACAAAGCTCTCAACCCATAACATATACATACAAGGGTGGCTAAGTATTTTAAGCTACAGAGAATTTACATACAGCATACCTTAGCATAGACACATAAAGCTTCACATACACAAATGTCAACAACAATCAGAGGGTTAGTCATATAATGATGGCATGCTATGCATGTGTTAGATTCAATTACTATGAGTCATAATTCATTACCAATATGTAATGGGGCCCAACTTCCATTCCTCAATCTCATATATCAATAATCATGTGCACAATCCGCCACCCTTATCTCCCTGCCTAACTAAAGCGACCAGAGATCTCCTCGTTCTGGTTTTCACAAATGGGTAAGGACTCATAGTCCCAATCATCAAAAATGGCCAATCACACATCACCATAGAACGAGCACTCCACGATCATAGAAAATCCCGCCTGTTGGCGAAGTACAGTAGAGTTTGCTACGGGCTGTCTGGCGACGGGCGCGAATTCGATGCCACTTGGAATTTCTTCCTCTGGTTATACTCCCTAGACTGCCCTTGGGTATCGAGGCATGACAGATTCTTCAGTGTACCCATCACTGTATGCTCTAGGGGATTATTCCAACATCCCTCCTCAACTCCAAATGCAAAATGCCATGTACTTGTCTCAATTACTAGGGTGCCCGAAGTCTAGACGAAACCTAACTCACATAGTGTATTTGTCCTTAAAGTGTGTAAAGTATTCAATCTCTAAACTTTTCGTGTAGGAGATACTAGGGTTCAAAGTCTCAATACTATAAAAATTCATTTCACAAAGAAATATCAAGGTTATTTCTTAAACAGGTTTTATAAGGAAATTCTCTAGTATAAAATATTCAATTTATTTATATGTTTATAGTAAATATCTAAATAAAAAGAAGTAACAAAATTTTTTATTATGTTTCTTATAACTTAAGAAAATCTAACTTTTCTTTTTTAAGAGGAAATCAAGGATAAGTTATAAAATTTTCCTTATTTTCCAATTGCTAAAGTCGTTTCGTCGTATTTACTTATAATGAGCAAATTAATTTGATTTTGTATTCTCTAAATTTTTTTGTAAATCCATAAATGAAATATATCATTATGATAAGGTAATTCCCTAGATGTATTTTTGAAGATAAAAGAATCCTTTCTTGTCTAAATAAAAGGTACAAAGTAGTAAATTTCCATTTCTTTGTCAAAACATTATTTTCATCGTATTTTGCCTAGAAAATTTCAATTTGAGTGATTCCAAAGCCAAAAATATTTAACTTTGAAATTACTAATTAAATATATTATATTTAAAAATGAATTATACCCAGAAAACAGTCCTTACATGAAAAGTTACTAATTGCCAAAATTAGTCGTTCTAATGCGTTTTAAGGACAAATCGCACGTCAAAATTTCTCCTAACCAATTTTTCTTCTTTGGCTATTTTTATCATGCTCAAAATTCATTTCTTATACCACAAAAAACTTCTCCAAAATAGTTTTGCCAATTTCCTCTGTTTACTCCCAAAAATGCATTTTATACCGTTTCTAACGTTTTGTTCGCGCATAAACTTGGGTCCCTTTTAATTCTCTTAGTATTTACCACATTCATAACATTTTCATGATCAAAAATATTTCTCAAATGTATAAATATACAGAAGCACCAATAATCCCAAATATTCATCAAGAATTTATTTCTAAAATCCTTATAAATTGTTTTCTTAACGTCATAAATATATCATTTAATTACTACCAATAAAATCACTTGTTTTTATTGTTAATAAAAATTTCAGAATTAAAATTTTATACTAAAATTTATTTTTATCACCTAATTTTCAAGATCAAGTCACGTTACCAATGTTTATCCATAAAATCATCATTTTTTCAAGTTTATACGTTAGGATCTAAAATTTATTATGTTGTTTTCTAACCATTAAAAATTCCCAGCAGCAACAAGAATCCATTATTAGATATAAAACTCATTTCATGAAATATCATATTTTCTAAAAATATTACTAACACCATAAGCCACCAATCAAGCCAAATAACACATAAATTAACAAGTTATCATATGCAATAAAGTTACAACAAAAAATTGGCAACAATAAAATTCAAGTGTTAGTAATCTTTATAAAATTTTAAAATTTAAAGGATTCAACAAAAATCATGGAGCAGCCATAATACTCCTTAAAGATCTTATTTTTTTTCCAAGGATCTTCAAGATTAAACCATAAAAAGTTTGATCTTTAAGGGAGCATTAGGATATAAGTGCTAAGGAACACTTATATCCCACCATGTATGTATTAATTCATGGATTTTGAACAAGCAAGGTACTCCCCCCTTACCACCAAAAATTTGTGCTTCAAGAGAAAGGTGACAATGACTTCAAGAATTTGCTTCTAAGTCATCATAGGTTGCTTCATCAAGAAAGAAAAATGGAGGCTTGGAGGATGGTGGTTTAACGTGATTAAGGTGGTGGAATGATGGAGGAAATGTTGCTATTTTTGGTGGAGGAGAAGAAGAAATTTTGATTTTAGAAGGTAGTATCTTGAAGTTGTAGTGTGGTGTGGCGATTTAGGATGGATGATGATAGGTGTGGGATGATGTTTAGATGGGAGGAGATATAAGAAAAAGAGAAGGAATGTTGCTGGAAATTTTCTAAGTTGGGAAGGAGAAGGAGAAACAAAGCAAAAGCAAGTGTAGTCTTTTGGAATGGAAGAATTCTGCATGCAAGGCTTGTCCCCCCTTAGGTTCTCACGGTCATGCAAGTGAGTGGGGCAAGTGTCACAATGGTTCCATGCAAGTGAAATGTGTCCATTGCAGCTGGTAGTGAGGTGGTGAAGTGTGTTGCATGGCTGGGACAAGTGGCCAAGTGATGGAGTGATCTCATTGGTTCATGGTGCATGCAAGCTTAGGTGTCAAGTGTAGGGGCAGCAGCTTGCTCATGGGTTTAAGGGCTCTTCTAGGCTGATTTTGCAAATATGCTGAACACAAAAGTGATAGAAATTTTTGTTCTATTTATATTTATATAAATCACAAAAAAATCCATTTAGAATTGAGAGAGTTATGGTCCAAATACAAAAGGGGTGTAGGGCTATAATGAGATTTTTGTTCCCAGCATAGATTATTTTTCTGGGCCAAATGGGTAGGGATTTGGGCTTTGAGTTCTGCATCAAAGTTGTGTATAATTAAGCTAATAAAATTTTGGTGAAGGCCTCATTCAATTTCATGATCATATGAGAGATTTATGTGGAAAATACTGTACCTAGTGCAAGCTGTTGCTGGAAAAACGTGAATTGGTGTAGTGTTTTAACTTCAAGAATTTATGGATTGAGAACTGGCTTTTGTGGTCAACATAAAAGTTGTAGATAAATTCTATATGGAGATTTTGGGATAAGAACGACTTGAATCCAATATTGGGAGAAGAAATTACACCCAAAATACATATAGATGCGCATTTTGGCTTACCCGGGTAACTTAAAAGCAACGTTTTTAGGCTTGGTTGGTTAGAAATGAGTATTGGGCTCTTCATAAAAGTTGTTAGAAATGACATGAGGGACGTTTTGGGATAAAAATAATTGACTCAGGTCCCATGGATAATTTCTAAGCCAAAACCAGGGAGTTACACAGTTTTATTATCTTAAAACAAATACTTAGTTATTTATATTAAATCACCTAATGTTTTACTTTATAAATCTTTGTTATTACAAATGTTATTAGACACATTATTATATTTATCCTAATTATCTCAATTACTCTCAAAAATGAAACCAGAATCTCTGCCTCATACTCACAAAATCTCTTTAAAACAAACATATAAGCAAGTCGGTCATAGCCCAT